>OY288272.1:93583165-96017909 GCA_958450335.1 Hibiscus tridactylites
TTTTCATTAAATTTTATCTTATCTAGATGCAATATTAAGTCATATATGAGAAAGGCAACAGCGGAAGAAACAAACGAGGCAAACAACCAAACAACCCAACAAAACAGCCCATTTTTTACTTAAACTACAGGCTGTTTCGAAACACCCAAGGAGTGTATCAAAACGCCTTGACTAGGTCAACGGGCCAAAGTCAACACGAGGAGACCGTATCGAAACGTTGGTTAACCGTTCCGAAACGCCCTCAGCGGTCAACTTCTCGTGGTCAACGATACGAAGACTGTTTCGAAACGCCAAGGCCCGTTTCGATACTTCAATTTATTATCAAAATCTCAGATTTCCAGTGGCAAAAACGTATTGAAACGACCCCCTTGCGTACCGAAACGCCTGGCCTGAAACAAGAGGCTGTATCGAAACGGGACCAACAGTTTTGATACACCTGCTGCGAACAGACGGGTTTTAGCTGGTATTAAGGCTTATGGCTGCCTTACAAACACCAACTAAGACCCCAACTCAGCCATGCATGACTCTAAGGCATAACACACAGAACAAGCATGCTTAACACACCTCAAATATAAAGAAGTCGTACAATAAAAGGATCACAAACAACACATCTTTCATACATGACATTCAAGGTAACATGCTTCAACAAGAACATCCACTTAAGCATTCAAAAAGGCACAGGGCCAACATACAAGGCATAAGCAAACCTTGAACATATCATCCACATAACAAGGAGTCTAAACATTCTCCTAGAACATAACATCAACATACATCAAAAGCTCAAATCCCATTGCTTGACTATTACATTCTCATAACATAGAAATCCATACTTGGTAAACTCAAAAGCCAAACTAACACACGTGGAGGCACTCTTCTTGCACTAGCAGCCCACGAACTACGGATCTGCATTGTCGAATAAAAGAGAGCGTAAGCATAAAGCTTAATGAAGGTAAGCTCATAAAACAAACCTTGACAATGCAGGGTCCAAGCACGAGCAATAACCAAGGTAGAATGAATGATCTTACCTTCGAACCATATGAGCCAAAATATATATGATGCATGAATATAAACTCAATACTATGCTATGCTCAACAAGTCATAAACATAACATGTGGAAATACATATATCAATCCATATTGGCACCTAGCTATAACTCGAATACGCGGATAACCGTTGGAACTCACATCCAACAACTCACATTTACCTTACAGTGGGATTACACTCATCACCGTTCCACGCGGAGGGGATTCCACTCATCCTCATGCCCCGTCGATGGGATTACACTAATCACCGACTAACATACATAAGAAGATTTTCCGGACGAACCCATACTCCATCTTGATGACTACCATCACCAAGACCACACGCGCATTTTGACTCACGTCTGCACACTAAACATCCTAATGATCGATCATTGTACCCATGCATACTAATGACAATACTAAAACATTTCATAACCTTTCACAACATCATTTCACATCAACTTTCGTGCTTAGCACGTACTCACCATGACTCACCGTCATGCACAAACCACTTGCATATATCAATGCACCAAAACCATGCCTCAACATACATGTATAACACAATATACATAATCACCACAATCACAATTAAACATGAGGCATACACAACATTTAAAGATCAACCATAGTCTCTAACTAAAGCTTGGGATTAGGCTACCACTCTAATCCCAACTCTAGGTGGGTCTACCAAGCCCAACCTAGTCCACATGCCCGAACCAACACTTGAAAACCATTTAAAAGCATTTAACCACTCACCGACTAATCCAAGCTCAACCACACAAGCCGATCAAGCTCCCAACGATTCCGGATTCATTCCCGAGGCTTCACCAACACAAATCCTTGCTTCTAACATCCCAACACAATCAAAATGACCACAAATCAATTCACAAATCAATGTAGCAAACCCGGAACACTAGACAAGCACAAAACTCATGTTTTCAAGCTAAAGACAATCCAAAAATCCTCATTCCCGAACAGCCATGAAGCACAGTCCAAAACCAAAGATTCCAACACTTATATTACTCACAAAAGCTTCTAAAACAACTCTTATACATAGCCTAACCATCAGCCAACAAATTCTCACACAAAACACCCCAAAAACTCAACCTAAAACCCTTCAAAAACCTCCCTAAAACCCAATTTTGGGAAACACCATAAAACCATGTAAAAATCGAATATGTTGGACCTTTTTAATTGTAAACAACTCATACAACATTAATAAATCAATATATTAAGTTAAAGACAATAAAGATGACATTTTTTAATCTAAAAACTTAAAACCTCAAACTACAAAAACCATGAGCTTTAAGAAAAATAATGGTACCAACCTATAGAGGGAAGGGAGGACAAGTCAAAAACGGTTTTACCTTTGAAAAATCTCCAACAATGAGCAAGAGAGATGATGGAATAGTGATTTGGGGTAAGGAGAGCTTTTGTCGTTGAAATGGGGAAGTGAAGAGGGAAGAAGACGATGAATAGCTCTTTTAAGGGTAATCTTCACTCGTGGTCACTTTTGTTTTGGGTTTGTTTTATTTTGATCACCCGAATTCAAAAAAGACTATTCTAGTCACTTACGTTCAAAACCGTTTCTGTTTTGGTCACTGGACCGTTAACCTCCGTTAATTAAAAATAATAATTTTTAATTTGACCCCCAAACTTTCAAAACTTCATTTTTCACCATCTTCCCCAAAACTCAATGAACTTCCCAGCACATAAATCCTCCAATTTTGTTTCAGACCATGGAGTCCATTATGAACTTTATGAAAGAAGTTGAACTTCAAGAGGCAGCTGCAGAACAAGCAAAGGAGGAAGCTGCAAGGGGGTATCGATATTCTTGTCAAGTGGAGGAACTTAAACAGATGTGGCCACATGCAAAGGAAGCAAATGACATGGTTGTGCACTTGTTAATGACTGGATCTTTTAGTTACCAATAATAAATTCAGTTTAATGATTATTTAAAGAGTATGGAAACTCAACCATTTGCTTTTGTTTTGCAGCATGCTGGAGAAGTATATGGGGAGAAGGCAATTCTAGTCACTGAAGTGAAGGAGCTTGAAAATCGCTTACTCAGCTTGTCAGATAAAAGAGATAAATTTCTTTTCGTTCTTGACGAGGTAATCTTGGAACAAATTGGACCTGTCATCTAGTAGATATTCAGTATAAAATCTTCTCTTCATATGTTATGATATATGCTACGGTATGATTCATTTGTGTATCCAGTTAATCTTGATTGATCGATATTTTTACCATGTGGTGGGAAAATAAAGTTGAAAATTTTTTACAAAACAAACTTATATCTTGCCATAAACCAGAATTTGAGTGAGTGTCACAATCTTGAGATAAATAAGCAATTGCTTGAAACTTAACCATGGCTAAATAAGTTGATTAGTGACTTAGCTAGATCATCCTTGGAATTTATGGTGTATTTAACAAAGAACATGATATTGATATGAAAGGCTTTGAATTTGTTATACATTCATTTTATACATGTATACATTTATTAACAGATGCGTCAAACCTTAGAAGCTCGACAATTTGCTATATCAGTATTTCTCGATACATTTCTAGCTATGTTTTGATGAACATAAGTGTACTATTCATCTCTGATTTGTTGTTTGTGAGGAACGGAATATCAAACGAAGAATGGTTAACATTTCAATTTATCCTTTTTTTCAGGAACAAAGACAAACCGAAGTAGACGATGCTGTCATCCCGATTTGGATTAATGGTGTTCTAAAGAAAACAAAATCAGTGAACGCGATTTCAGGGGTGGTGAAAAATTTGAAGCAGGGGAGGGGAAGACCGAGGAAGGGTGGAGGTCGTGATTCTCATCAAATTATTGCCGACGCATCGATAACGGACTCGGATGTCCAACGTCGGTAGGAAATTATCCACCGTGAAGCAACAGCAACAACGGCTATAGGGAATTTGGTGGGAGTGACATCGTTAGGCCGCGAGAAAGAAATTCTGCAGGATCTATCGCGAGTGCTGCAAGACGGCATTCGCAATTTGCAATAATGCGATTACTGAGTTGGAATGTCAGGGGGTTGGGGTCGTTATTGAAGAGAAGACGGGTAGGAGAAGTTGTTCGACGACAACGGTTTTATATGGTCTTTCTGCAGGAGTCGAAGCTAGAGGAAATGAATTCATCGGTTATCGCTGGAATGTGGTACAGCGATGATTTTGAGTTTGTGTTTTCGCCATCCGTGGGTGCTTCGGGTGGTATAATAGTAGTATGGGCAGGTGATAAATTTGTGATGGAGTCGGTAGATGTTGAAAGACACTTTATGGTGATTCAAGGGCGGTGGAAGCATGAGGATATCGTATGTTGTCTTATGGCGGTATACGCCCCTTGTGATGTGTCGGAACAAGAAGGTTTATGGCAACGGCTAGTGACAGTGATCAACGATTTTGCGGGACCATGGTGCGTTGTGGGTGACTTTAACTCGGTGTTATGCCCGTCGGAGAGAGCAGGCTGCCACTCGCAGCATAGAGGTATGCACTCTTTCGCTTCATTTGTGAATTTGGCATGTTTGATCGATTTACCGTTAAGAGGGAAACAATATACATGGTTTGGAAGGGACAATCGGAAAAGCCGTATCGATAGGTTCCTTGTATCAACTGGGTGGTTGGATAGTTTTTCTAGAATTGAACAGCAAACTATGTCGAGAGGTATATCGGACCACGCCCCTATTATCTTGTTGTGTGACGATATTGACTGGGGTCCGAGGCCTTTCCGGTTCATAAATGTGTGGTTGGAAGAGAAACGCAATGTGAAACGAATGGCGGAGGAGTGGTGCAGGTTGACGGGTATGGGAATAGGTAATTCTAACATCTCGGTAAAATTGCGACACTTGAAGCTGTTCCTTAGAAAATGGAATAAATCTGATTTTGGGGATGTCGAGAAAGAAATTACTTATTTACAAGGCTGCCTTGATAGCTTAGATAATGGTGAGGAGGAGCAAGCTGTGGGGGAGGGTGGAGAGCTTAACGACCGTAAGAAAGCTTGGATGCAAGCTTTATGGCGAGCGATTCGTAGAAAAGAGTCGTTATGGCGTCAGAAGTCGCGAGCGACTTGGCTTAAGTTGGGTGATAGAAACACCACGTTCTTTCACAGGGCAGCAAAGTTACGAGCGATACGGAATGCAATTGTTGGTTTAAATATCAATGGTTCTTGGGTATGTGATCCGAACAGGTTACGGAAACATGTGGTGAGTTTTTTCTCTAAGCATTTTGCTGCGGATGCGAGGGCTTGTATATGGTAGTTTGATGGGGCTTTTAACATGGTGAATGATAATGAGAACTCGAATCTGATTGCGCCATTTTCTATGGGTGAGGCATGGGATGTGGTGCGAGGGTGTGAGGGGTCAAAGTCTCCGAGTCCGGATGGTTATAGCATGGAGTTTTACAAGAGGTGCTGGGAGGTTGTTAGTTCTGATGTGGAAAGATTTTTGGCCGAATTCTTCAGATCTGGAAAATTACCGTTGGGCGTCAATAATACTTTTATTGTGATGTTACCAAAAGTAGAATCACCAGTGTCTTTGCACGATTATAGACCTATTAGCTTGCTGAATTCTATTTATAAGATTCTAGCTAAAATCTTAGCTAGGCGTTTACAGGTGGTGTTAGGTGGCTTGATCAGTGACCATCAGTCTGCTTTTGTCCGCGGACGTCAGATAGTGGATGGAATTCTGCTAGCAAATGAGACGATACACTCTTTGCGCAAGAGCCGAGTTGGGGGTTGTGTGCTGAAACTAGACTTTGCGAAGGCCTACGATTGTGTTCGTTGGGTGTTTTTGGATCAAATTATGGTTTTGATGGGATTTAGTTCTACTTGGAGGGGATGGGTGATGGAATGCATTGGTTCTGTTCGATTGTCCGTCTTGTTGAATGGTAGTGCAACGAAGGAATTTGATATGAGGCGGGGGCTGCGACAAGGCTGCCCTTTGTCGCCTTTATTGTTTGTCATCATGGCTGAGGCGCTGCATCGGTTACTCGTACAAGCGGAGGAAGTGGGGCTGATTAGGGGGTGGAAGTGGCTCCGGGGGTAACGTTAACACACCTCCAATTTGCTTACGACACCGTACTTTTTTTCGAGGCTTCAGTAGCAGCAGCGCTGAATATCCGTAGGCTATTGTGTTGCTTCCAAGTCTGCTCAGGTTTGCGCATCAACTTCTCTAAATCTTCACTGTATTCGATAGGTATAGATGGGGATATGGTTGCATCCATGGCCGAGGTTCTGGGTTGCCGACAGGGGGAGTTACCGTTTGTATACTTGGGGTTGCCACTGGGGGTAAATCCGCGAAACATTGCTGTTTGGGAGCCAATAATTGCATCCGTTCGACGTAAGTTGGCAGGATGGAAGAAGACGTCTTTGTCGTTTGCGGCACGAGTCACTTTGGTAAATTCAGTTTTATCCTCTCTTCCAGTTTATTATATGGGTCTGTTTAAAGTGCCGAAAGGGGTGATTGCAGCTATAGATAGGCTGAGGCGAGCTTTCTTATGGGGTGGGGTGAATCTTCAGCGTAAAATGAGCAGAGTGAGCTAGAGTATGATATGCAGGCCTCGCCATCTTGGAGGCTTGGGGTGGCTGATTTAGAGGTTCGAAATAAGGCTCTTCTGGCGAAGTGGTCGTGGCGATATGCTCGGGATGTGAACTCGTTGTGGCGGGCCATTATTGTCTCTAAATATGGTGAAGCGGCACAGTGGTGGCGGTTCAATACATCGGTAAGGGGACAGATGTCTGTGATTTGGAAACAAATAGTGCAAATTGTCAACTCCGAGGATATACAAAAACATATGGGTGAGGATCATTTTGTTTGGAAGATTGGTTCTGGGGAGCGAGTGCTGTTTTGGTTTGATGCTTGGTGTATCGAACAGCCATTGAAAGATGTTTTCCCTCGCCTATTCTCAATTGTGATAGATCGGCTAGCAATGGTGAAGGATATTGCGGTTGGTGAGAGTTTCCAGCACGTTCAGTGGGAAGCTTTGTTTCGCCGTAGTCTACGATCTTTCGAGGCGCGGCAATTGCTGGATTTGAGAGCGCTAGTGTGCCCGGTCAAGTTGAGACAAGGCGAGCTCGATAAGTTAGTGTGGACACCAGATAACCTTGGGAATTTTTCAGTTAAGGGGTTGACTCGGTTGCTTATGATAGATAAAGTGGGCGAGAGTGATTTTGGGGACTGTTTTGCGTGGAAGGTGTTGGTTCCTCCTAAGGTCCAAGCGTTTCTTTGGTTTGCTTGGTTGCGTCGTTTACCGACGTTTGCTTTTTTACGGATTCGTGGGATAGATTTGGGTGATGACCGAGGTATGTGCAGGTGGTGTCGTGAGAGAGAGGAGGATATCGATCATCTCTTTTATGCTTGCCCGTTCGCCCAGAGATTGTGGGATTGGTTTCGAGGGTGGTGGGCGATTTCGTTGCCATTGCCGAAATCATTGGCGGAATTTCTTATCCCGGATATGCATTGTTCCTTTAAAGGCACCTTGAGGAAGTTGTGGGTGTCGAGTACTGCTGCTTTATTGTGGTCGTTGTGGCTTGCGCGTAACGACTTGGTTTTTAATGATAAACTTGTATCAGCCGCGGAAATTGGCTTCTTGGTTAAGCTCCGCTCGTTCTATTGGGTCAAGACCCTCAAGGAGGTATTATCGGTTTCTGAGTCCCTCTGGTGGGATTGTCCGAGTTTATATCGTGAAGGGACTGCTCAGCATTCGGAGCGGTTGGGAGTGAGTTGGGAGCCCCCTATTAGAAATACAGTGAAATTTTCGGTGGACGGTTCCGCGCGCGGGAAACCAGGACCAGCGGGCTTTGGAGGGGTTTTGCGTGATGCTCAGAGTCGGATTCTTGCTTTGTTCTCCGGTCCTCTTGGTACTCTTGATTCAAATGTGGCTGAGATTCGGGCGATAGCTTTTGCCCTGGAGTTTTTTGTAGAGTCTAAATGGGCGGATCGTCCTTTAATCGTTGAGTCGGATTCCAGAGTTGCTATTGGGTGGGTGCTGCAGGTGGACCGCCACCCTTGGCGTTTGTGGGAGTATTTCTGTGTGATTGACCGTGCATGTTTGAGGCTAGGTTCCGTGTGCTTTTCTCATATTTTCCGGGAGGCGAATGGGCTAGCTGATGCGCTAGCAAAGGAGGGGGTGTCTCGTGTCTCTTTGTTCCAGGCTTCGTTATGATTTGTAAAGGGGGTCTGCTGTTTTTTAAAGTCAACAAGTCGTACTCTTTTCCTCCATTAGGATTAGGGAGGTTTTTAATGAGGCGCTTGTTTGACTTGCGTTGTATATTCACATCAATAAAATATACATCGCTTTGCTGATCAAAAAAAAAGTTTGTGAGGATTTATGTGCTGGGGAAGTTTATTGAGTTTTGGGGAAGATGGTGAAAAATGAAGTTTTAAAAGTTTGGGGTCAAATTAAAAATTATTATTTTAATTAACGGAGGTTAACGGTCTAGTGACCAAAACAGAAACGGTTTCGAACGTAAGTGACCAGAATTATCTTTTTTGAATTCGGGTGACCAAAATAGAACAAACTCAAAACAAAAGTGACCACGAGTGAATATTACCCCTCTTTTAAAATTAAAAATGGGTTTTTAATTCCACAAGTCCATTTAATTACAAGTATGCCATTAATGAGATGACTATCTCATAAATTCTAAAATCCATGGATTTGAGCTTTAAAATCAAAACAAGTCAAACATAAAATATTTGTTTTGAAAACCCGAGGCTTAAAATATTATTTTATTATTTTAATATTATTTTCACCCGACCCCCAAACCCGGGTGTTACACTCGACCTGAAATTAACCCGACTCAAACTCAAACTGATTCGAAATCAACCTAACAATGACCTGAATCTGAATCGACTCGGACTCAACCTGACTCGAGTCGAACCATTGAATTGACTAACACAATCTGTATCCGATTTGACCTGGCCTGACATTACCTGACTGAAACCCGTCCAATTACTTGTTTTCACATCCCTGGTGGCCGAGGGGGCCGAAGAATGTGAAACGTTTGCAACTAATTGTGTTTCGAATCCGGTGAGTGAAAAATTTCCTACAACTGGAGAGGCTTTGAATGCATAAGTTTTTCCTGAGGTTGCCTTTAGGGTTGGGCGTTCGATCGAGTCAAGAAAAAAATTTAGAGTTATTCGAGTTTACAAGTATTATTTTATAATTTAAAACTTTAATTTATTATTTTAATCGAGTTGAGTTTATGAAATTCGAGTTGAATCAAGTCAAGTTTTTGAGTTTATGTACAAATGTAATGATAATTATTTATAATATTATAACACACTAAATCTAATTCAAACGGTTTTCTATATCCATATACGATATACATATATTTTTCTTTATACTTTCACATGTGATATACATAATATATTAGGCAGAATTGACAGACTCGACTTGAACTTGAAAACGGATCAACTAATTATTAAAAATTTCGAGTTACTCAAATTTTATTTAAAATTTTTTCGAGTCCAATCAAATTTATAAAATTACGAGTCAATTTAAAACGAATCGAAATTTTTCGTTTCGAGTCGAGTTTTGTCCGTCGCTAATTGCCTTAGTGCTAGGTGGAGAGCGTTCCAATGCTGCCATGTAGGTTAGGTCGGCTCATTTGTTAGAAAATAATGATTCCACGGGTTTAAAAGTTGGTGGGGCCGCAGCGCTTGAGCTGTGTGCTAATGAAACCTTTTGGCAACTTGTTACGAGGCGGTCAACTTCATATTAATAGGATTTGAATCAAGTTGCTGCTGACGTGCATTACTACTGTTAGGGGTGAGCAAAACTCGACTCGACTCGAAAAAATTGATATTTTATTTCAATTTCGAGTTATTCGAGTCGAGTTATTCGAGTTGTTTGAGTTATTCGAGTCAACTCGATTAACTCGAAAAAATTTCGATTTCGAGTCGGTTTGGAATTTGCCCAACTCGAAAAATCGAAAACCGAATTTTACAGTTTTGCAATTTAGTCACTGATTTCATTTTTCTTCAATCCCTCCTTCATTTTAAGTCCATTTTTGACCAAATTTGAACCACATATTCCTAAACCAGCGTAGAATACGTATTTATCTTCAATTTATATTTTTGAAAATAAATTTCATATTTTTTCAATTCAGCCCCTTAATTTTGTATGATTTCCTCATTTCTTCAATATCTCCTTCGTTTTAAGTCAATTTTGACCAAAATTGAACCACATGCTCCTAAACCAATGTAGAAACTAGCATACCTATTTAGCTTCAATTCATATTTTTAAATTAAATTTCCTACCTTTGTAATTTAGCCCCTCAACTTTGAATGTTTCCCATTTCTTTAATTTCTTTTTCGTTTTAAGTCTATTTTTTACCATTAAACCACATGATTCACTAACACTATATAATATCTATATAACTTCAATTCATATTTTTAACAAATTTATTCTATTTTTTAATTTAGCCCTTTAACTTTATATTTTATTCAATTTGATCATTCAACCAAATTTTTTGTAATTTTTTTCTTTACATCAATTCATTGACTCATTATACCCCCATCAGTACTTTATCCTTAAAAGTTCCTTATTTAAAAATAATATTATAAATATATTTTAGAAGTTTAGATGATGTTTTTTTATTAAATAACATTACAAATCTTACTTATGCATGTGAAAAATAATATGAAGATATATATATATATATATATATATATATATATATATGCATATCTTATATGAATAGAGAAAGTCGTTTAAATTGGAATCAAATCATACTATAACATGGTAAATAATTACAATTAAATTTGTATAGAAACTCGAAAACTCGACTCGACTCGAATCGAAAAAATTTCAAATTAAGTTCAAGTCGTAAAATATGACGCGCCAACCCGTAACTCGAAATTTTTTGACTCGACTCGACTCGCTCGAACGCTCACCCCTAGCTACGGTGGTGTGTTTCTATTCAAAACCCACCAGTTCATGGTAAACCTTCTCTTGAAATTGCAGATCAGATTTCGGAGGAGAATCATGTCCCGTTAATTGAGAACAGGTTGAAGGCAGCTGATATCGGCGGTCGTTCGGATGTCCCCACCCTAGCCTTGGAGAATGCAAGTATGATGGCCGCTGATATCGGCGGTCGTTCGGATGTCCCCACCCTAGCCTTGGAGAATGCAAGTATGATGGGATTGTTGTTAACTATTGAAGAAGATTATCTTTGAGATAGAACTCAGTTTCATTCATCATAAGGGTGAATTTACAAGAGTACAAAGCTCTCTATATATACTAATACAAGCACTCGAACTAATGTAACTGCATGAACTGCATTAACAGCCCTTAACAACTTGCAGTTGATAATGTCTAACATTCACCCTAATTTCTCAGCTCTGGAAAGGTTTCTTGACCTTAAATGACCGACAGCTTCCGCCTGGACTTCTCAAACTTCACAACTGGCAGTGGCTTGGTAAGAACATCGACTATTTGACAGTATGCTGGTACATGGTTTACTTTCAACTCCCGGGCCACAACTTTCTCTCGTACAAAGTGTAGATCGAGCTCTATGTGCTTGGTTTTTCCATCCAAATTGGATTTGCAGCCATGGCAACGGAGCTAGTGTTATCACACCAAATTCTGAGAATATCTTCAAGATTCAGTCCCATTTCATTAACCACTGCTTTTTTCCATGTTACTTCAGCAGTGGCATCTGTCAAACTCATGTACTCGGCTTCAGCAGTTGACCAGGATATGGCTCCTTGTTTCCAATATACGATATACATCTTAGGAGCTCAAAAACAACAAAATACAATATCACCAATATATGGTATACATCCTAAAAAACAGCTGAAAAGTAGGCAAGAAATTCAGACAAATGAGAAGCAGCAAAGCCATTGTCTCTTTCTTGACAAACCTCGCACACGTCGCTTTTGGCCTCGACACTGCCACGAGTGTCCTTAACGCTTCCATGTACACCATCGACGGTGTTCAAAGGACAATGAGTGACATTTGACCATTTCAGGGGAGTATCGGAGAAAACCACCAATAAAGGAACCCGTTTCTTGATCCCATGGCTCCAAAAGCCTTTAATCTATGATACCCGCATAAAGCCTCACGCTTTGTCATTTGTTTATGGAACTATGGATTTCCAAACGGAACATGACCAAATTGTTATCTTTTAAGTTGAGGGATCATTTTGTCAGTTTTCATAATCGATAGACTCGACAAAACAACTTCATATAATCGGGGGACCAATTATGTAATTTACTCAAATAAAATTTTAAAAGTTAGGTTTTGTACCGTCTTTTTTAATTTTTGGGATTGTTAAATTAAAGGGTTTTGGTTCATTGTTCTCAAAGTCAAACTTGAAAATTAAGACTACTTTTATCCTTTCATCTTTATAGGTATGGGTAAAGCCACATGAGAGCTAGCAGGGCGAGGCTCTCGTGGTCCACCCTTACAATTTGTTTTTTGTTTCTAATTTAGCACCGTAAAATTTTAAATTATATATATATATATTGATAAATGAGGTTCTCTTATTCATCCAAAAAATAATCATCCATGTGCAAAAAACCAAGTCAACAACCGCTATACAAAATAAGAGAAAACAACATCAAGAAAAAGTATAACTAAATTATCCCCCATTCCACAGCAAGAGGAGAAGAAGAATGAGCAAATTTTAAATTTTAAATTATAATTTATTTTATTTGTTTTAATATTATAGAATGAATGTTGTCTTATGGGTAAAATACATACAGAAAATTAAGTTTGTTTTACTTGAAGTTAGTGAATCGAATCCAATTAATGACGTTCTTCAGTGTTTTGTTTTTTTAGGCTTACGTGTAAGAAGCCCTTGAAATTTTGAAAAAAATCAATTAAGCCCATGAACTTTTTTTTGCACTCAATTAAGCCACATGGGAGCTAGCAAGGCTAGGTTCTCGTGGTCCACCCTTACAATTTATTATTTTTTTTAATTTGGTCTCTTGAAATTTTAGAGTATATATATATATATATATATGGATAAATGAGGTTCTTTTATTCATCCAAAAAATAACCTATTTATAAGGTATGTGGCTGTAATAATGGCTTCCCCAAAAGAATTTAGGAACATTTGTGGAAAACAATAATGACCTTGCTATCTCTAAAAGGTTCCTATTTTTTCTCTCGGCAACCCCATTCTATTGAGGAGAATCAACACAAGAACTAATATGAAGAATTCCTTTCTCCTGAAGATAGGATCCTAGAGTTCTAGTGAAATACTCAGTGCCATTATCAGTGTGAAAAATCTGAATTTTTGTTTTAAACTGAGTCTCAACCAGGTTCTGAAATCTTCTAAACACACTCTCAGTTTCAGATTTTTCTTTCATTAAGAAAGTCCAAGTGATTCTAGAGTGATCATCTATAAAAGTAATGAACCACCTAGAACCATCTATGTTTTTCACTCTCGAAGGGCCCTAAATGTCACTGTGAACAATGGAAAAGGGATGAGAGGATTTGTATTTGGATGGATGATATGAATATTTTTGTGTGTTTAGCAAGTGGATAGATTTCACAAGTAAAAAAAATTGGACTTGTATTTTGAAATAAATGAGGAAACATTTTGGCAAGGTACTCAAAATTAGGATGTCCTAGTCTGTAATGCCATAATAAAACATTGGGAGAAGAATTAGAACCATGATTAGGAAAAAAAGATTGGTTGAGAACAACTTGAGTTGGCTTGTCTGTGTAGAGATGGTTGGCCTTAAAGAATGTAGAGGTCACCACACAACCTAACACATCCAATCACCTTCCCCGAGTCCATAGCCTGAAATTCACAAACATGTGGAGAAAATTTAATAGTGCAGCGGAAATCAGTAGAGAGTTTACTGACAGAGAGAAGATTGCAAGTTAAATTAGGCACATATAACTCATTCAATAATTCAATGTTTTCAGAAACTCGAATTGAACCACTTCCTTCAGTGGGTGATAAAGAGCCATCCGCAGTCTTTATGTGAGAGGGAAAATTTAATTTCTGAAACAACATCACATCTCCTGTCATGTGATCTGATGCCCCTGAATCCACGATCCACGATGTACAATTATTATCAGCCAAATGTGTAAAAATATGTACTACCTCCATGAGTCTTAGAAGTCACATTGGTTTGCTAAAGGATGAATGTGGCTGTAGATTATCAGCATCAATGGGCTGCTGGAAGGTTGAAGATGGCTGGAAGTTATCAACAACATTGAGCTGCTGAAGTCTGTTGTAAGGCTGGAAATTGCCAACAGAAGTGGGCTGCTGGAATTTTTTGAAAGGTTGAAATACATCATCTGAAATATTTTTTGAACTGATTGCAGAAGATGTATACATCTCGCAAGTTTTAAGATCTAAAACCTAATCTGATACCATGTAGAAAAGTGGTATGTGCAGAGAAGAAAGGTTATTTCTCTACATTTCTTGATCACTTTTATTGATAAAGTAATACCTATTTATAGGTTACAAAAGGAGACTAATTTAGGAAAATTACAAAAAATCAACAGCTATATTATTGCTAAATTCCTAAATGTTGGCAGTTAAATATTTGGGAATATAATTTCCTAACTTTATGCAATTTACAATCTAATATTTATTTTGCATGCCAATTATCTACAGAGTTACATTAGATAAGTGAATCTATTTATTTTGACTCAGGCATTGATATTATACTGAATTCGCCCCTGTGCAGAACGATATTTAGATCTAAACCGCAAAATGAGTGACGCCACAGCCAGTTAGGTTATGGGTAGGGGTGCTTATCGAGCGAGTCGATCACGAGTTGAGTAGTTCTCAACTCGTGTCCGTTAAAAAATTTCGTTGCTCAACTCAACTTGTTGCTCATTACGCTCACTAAAATTTTGCTCGACTCGTACTCATTAAAAAATCTCATTTGTTTCTTGAACTATGGATTTCCAAACGGAACATGACCAAATTGTTATCTTTTAAGTTGAGGGATCATTTTGTCAGTTTTTATAATCGATAGACTCAACAAAACAACTTCATATAATCGGGGGACCAATTATGTAATTTACTCAAATAAAATTTTAAAAGTTAGGATTTGTACTGTCTTTTTTAATTTTTGGTCCATTGTTCTCAAAGTCAAATTTGAAAGTTAAGACTGTTTTTATCCTTCCATCTTTATAGGCATGGGTAAAGCTACATGGAAGCTAGCAGGGTGTTGAGTGTGTAAAAGTTCTATCATTTACACCCTTTTTAACCCATATTTCTGCTACATTCAAGCATCATTGCATTGCATTTAGGTTAGTTTTCAATAAAACATCACAATTATATAAAAGGCACGGATTCTACTAAAAGATGGCATATTTTGCAGGTAGCTGCCATGGTTGACGATGAAGGCAGGCGCAGGGCAGATAAGCAGAAGAGCTGAACTGGACAAGCAGCCGAAGAAGACAAACCTGTCATGGACCTGTCGTGACAGCAAGGTGACAGCAGACTTATGACCTCGATAGAAAGAGAAAAATCTACTCACCTGTCGTGTGGAAGCCAAATATTTTTCCAAGCCCCGGATCAAAAGATATGTCAAGCCAAAGCTCAAAGAGAGGAATTTCCTAGAAACAAGGATGCGGCTGGAAAGTAGGAGTCTTTAGAGATTTAGTCTTTATTAGAATCTTACTTTTAATTAAAGTTGTAATCCTTATTACCTTAGAATACTTGAGCCCAAAGCTTATATAAGGGCATAGATTTAACCTAGGAGGAGAACCGACTACCCCACAATCGAAACCTAAACCCCTGCCGTTCACCCGTCACCGACATGTTCTAAATTCCCCTTAGGGCTACGGGTTGTTTTGTAAAGTAGTTGCAAGGATTGCTTTGTTTTAGGATTTTTTCAGTTCAATAAAATAAACTTCAAGTTCTTTTATCTTGGTTTTAATATCTTGCAAGAGCATCGGGAAAGCATTGTGAGGTTATCCATTTACTTAGCATCGGGAGAGTTAAGTATACGAAAGAGATAAGAGCAAGTTCTCTAGTTTATAGTTGAACTATCTTGTGCCTAGGGATAGGGCAAGGTTAAGTGGCTAAGGAAGAATTCATACACATCGGTGTTCATCCTTCGATTTACGCCGGGAGGTATCATCAAAGACGTGATCGCCGACAGACTTGGACCTAGGGATAGGACAAGGCAGATCTGGGATTCTTGCCAAGCTTGAAGTACGGAGTTAGTGTGTCTGCTGCCGCGACAGCTAACAGACAGCCGCCGCGACAGGTGCTGTCGGCGACGGGCGCGACGACAGAACTGGAGATCCTGAGCAATTCAATACCTGCACTGCTGAGCAATTCAATACCAGCCCATTCTCTCCATCTTGATATCTCAATTCCTTTATTTACGTTTTATTCAATATTTTCGTGACAACTCTCTCAACTATTTCTTTTACTTTCGTGCAGTAAACAAGGTGAAGCTATTAGCCCAATCCCTGTGGAGACGATATCCGATACTCCATATCACTTTACTACTTGCGTCGTGTACACTTGCACTACAATTGCGATAGAATCTTTTACACGCAACAAGTTTTTGGCGCCGTTGCCGGGGATTGGCAACATAACTACACCTTTCTTTTCTTGCACTTTTCGCTTTTATTTTTATTTTTATTTTTGTTTTCTACTTTTCTTTTCTTTAATTTTTCTTTTGTGCTTTCAACTCTCGCTTTTCACGAGGTTTTCTTGTTTATGCGCAAATCCAAAAGAGGTGAAAATCCTGAGTATAAATTAGATCCGGAGATCGAACGTTCCTTCAATCTCAAGAAACAACTTCGCCGCCTTTTGGACCGAAACGAATACCTCGAGGAACAGCTAGAGCAGATGGCACGTAACCAGCCTGTTGGTGGCGGTGTACCACCTGTCGATGACCCGCCCGCAGCAGGTGGACGACGGTCATGTCGTGATTACATGCTGAACGATCATGTAGAGTTAGAGACCACACTGCCGGATATTGATGTTGATAACTTCGAGCTTAAACCTGTCATGTTCAGTATGATCAACAATGCCGGACAGTTTAGCGGTTCTGCGACGGAAGATGCAAGGAGCATCTCAAAACGTTTCAGGAAATCTGCGGTTCGTTTAGACTGCCAGGAGTTAGTCCGGAGATACTGAGGCTTCGGTTATTTCCCCATTCATTGAGGGATAGAGCTAAAACTTGGTGGAATAAACTTACACCGGGTTCTATTATGACTTGGGCAGATTTAACTCGTGAATTTTTGTCTCGTTTTAATCCTTCACATTTAGCTGAGCGGTTACGTAATGAAATTGCTACTTTTCAACAGGAAGATGACGAGCCAATGCACGAGGCCTGGGACAGATTTACTACTCTTCTTCGGAACTGCCCAATGCATGGATTCCCCGTCTGGAATCAGGTAACTAAGTTCTATAATGCTGCTAACTTACAAACTCGCATTCGAATTGATTCTGCAGCAAATGGACTATTATTGGATAAAGATCCGGACGAGGCCCTGCAAGTTTTGAAAAATCTGGCCAAGAATGAAGAGCAGTTTCCGACAGCTAGAAGAGGGGGTAAACGGGTACTTGCTGTCAAGGATTATGAGGCCGACAGCACTATGAAATCACAGGTAGCATTCCTTACTAAGGCAATGAAACACTTATTAAATGAAGATGAATTACGAGGATTTGCTGTCGAGGAAGTTTGTGCTATCTGTGAGGGAAATCATAGTAGGGATGAATGCCCAATAAATGTAGAAGAGGGAAAATATGTTGGAAATTACAAGCCAAACTACAATTCCAACAACTACAACCCTAATTGGAGAAAGGATCCCAAATTTTCCTGGAGTAACCCTAACAATGCCCTGAATCCACAAGCGTATAATCAGAATCAGGGGGTCCTAGATTGTTGACGAGACAGCAACAGCCGCAGCATCTGCCGCAGCATCTGTCACAGCACCTGCCGCCGCAGCAGCAACAGCAGCCACCACCTGCCACGAGTAGTATATTGGAACAGACTCTGGCCACTTTTATGTCTCAGACCGGTACGTATATGGAGAATATAAATCAGTTTGTCAAGAAGACGGAGAATTTTATAGATAAAACCGAGATGAGGATGACAAACCATGAAGCTACATTGAAATCTCTAGAGACACAAATGGGTCAGGTGTCGCAACATATTAAACCAAGGCAGAATGGAGGATTCCCTAGCAATACTGAAAATGCTAGACCGCCCCCACATGAGCAATGTAAGGCGATTACTACTAGGAGTGGGAAGAAACTACCAGGGCCGGAAAAAGAAACTGAAACAGAAAAGGATCCAGCATTAGATAAACCTGCCGAGGAAGCTACCCCGACAGGTGATAAACAGACTACTGCCGATGAGCCTGTCACAACAGCAGAAGCGACAGAAGAGAAAAAAGAAGATTGTCGTCCTCAGATTCGCATGCAGTGGGAAGGGCGTATTGCTGATTATCGTCCTCCACCACCTTTTCCGCAACGGATACAACAAGCTAAACATGAATCTCAACTTAAAAAGATTTATGATATTTTTAAACAGGTTCATATCAATATTCCGTTGTTAGATGCTGTTAGGGAGATGCCCGGTTACGCTAAATTTCTCAAGGATGTTATGTCGAAAAAATCTAAACTTGGGGAATTTGAAACGGTAAAGATGACAGAAGGTTGCATGAGCATTCTTCATCGACAGCCACCCTAGAAAAAGAAGGATCCGGGGAGCTTCATCATACCTTGTGTAATCGGCGACAAATTTGTGGGTAAGGCATTATGTGATCTTGGAGCTAGTGTTAATCTAATGCCCAAATCTGTTTTTCAGAAATTAGGTATTGGGAAGGCGCGGCCCACGACAGTTACCCTACAGCTAGCCGACCGCTCTTACGTTCACCCCGAGGGAAAAATTGAAGATATTTTGGTAAGAGTGGATAAGCTTATTTTTCCTGTTGACTTTCTTATCTTAGATTGTGAGGCAGATGAAAACACACCAGTCATCCTTGGGCGACCCTTTTTAGCCACGGGAAGATCATTGATTGATGTGGAGAAAGGAGAACTCACCATGCGCGTGAACGATCAAGAAATCAAGTTGAATGTTCTCCAAGCACTGAAACATGCTGATGTGGACGAGGAATGCAAGGCCATCATTGAGGTGACCCTTGATCAACCCTGCATCAGGTCGGGCTACCATGATACAAAATTTGGTCACTACTGCGACAGCCACCTACAGACCTGTCACGACAGTGACAACGACAGCACCGACGACATCAACTCCTCTGTATCCGATACATCTGATACTGAAGGTCAAGATGAGGTAAATTGGATGGGCAATCGTCCAGGTAAGTTATTCGAACCCTTAAATTATACTTCGGATAACCATTTAATTCAAAAGCCATCAATTGTTGAACCACCTGCCTTAGAATTAAAGCCCCTGCCCGGGCAGCTTAAGTATGCTTTTCTTGGTTCAAATGATACGCTGCCCGTAATCATCTCTTCTAAGCTACCGCAGGAACAAGAATGACAGCTACTCGACATGTTACGACAGCACAAGAAGGCGATTGGATGGACGATTGCTGATATACAAGGCATTAGTCCGGCGTTATGCATGCACAAAATCCTCCTTGAGGAAGATCACAAGCCGACTATTGATGCCCAAAGGCGGCTAAACCACGCGATGAAGGAGGTAGTGCGTAAAGAAATCATTAAATGGTTAGATGCTGGTATTATTTACGCCATCTCCGACAGCAATTGGGTGAGCCCGGTGCAATGCGTTCCAAAGAAAGGAGGAATGACCGTGGTGACCAACGAGAACAATGAGTTAATCCCAACCAGGACTGTGACCGGTTGGAGGGTTTGTATAGACTATCGGAAGCTTAACAAAGCTACCCGAAAGGACCACTTTCCTTTACCCTTTATTGATCAAATGCTTGATAGATTAGCGGGTAAACCTTACTATTGTTTTCTTGATGGTTATTCAGGTTACAATCAAATTGCTATTGCACCAGAGGATCAAGAGAAAACGACTTTCACATGCCCCTACGGAACATACGCGTTTAGGAGGATGCCGTTTGGACTCTGTAATGCACCTGCCACCTTTCAAAGATGCATGATGGCAATATTCTCCGACATGGTAGATGACTTCCTTGAGATCTTCATGGATGATTTTTCCGTCTTTGGAGACGATTTTGAGAGCTGCCTCGGCAATCTTCAAAAGGTACTTGAAAGATATGAAAAAGCTAATCTTGTTTTAAATTGGGAAAAATGCCACTTTATGGTGGATGAGGGGATAGTCCTTGGCCATAAGATTAGCTGCCGTGGGATAGAAGTCGACAGGGCTAAAATAGAAGTGATTGAGAAGCTGCCGCCGCCAACTACAGTCAAGGGCATTAGGAGTTTTTTAGGGCATGCGGGTTTTTATAGGAGATTTATAGCAAATTTCTCAAAAATCACGAAGCCCCTATGCCATCTCTTAGAGCAGAACCGACCCTTTGACTTTAATGAGGAATGTACTGAAGCATTCAAGGTTCTGAAGAAAAAACTAGTGACAGCCCCCATAGTACAGCCACGAAACTGGACACAGCCGTTTGAGATTATGTGTGATGCTAGTGACTATGCTGTCGGGGCAGCACTTGGGCAGCGCAAAGACAGGCTGTTTCACGTCATATATTATGCCAGCAAAACATTAAATGACGCCCAAGTGAACTATACCACCACAGAAAAGGAACTGTTAGCTGTGGTATTCTCCATCGACAAGTTTCGTTCTTACATACTTGGGACAAAAGTAATTGTACACACTGACCATTCTGCCCTTAAGTACTTGTTCGCAAAGAAGGATGCCAAGCCTAGATTGATACGGTGGATCTTGCTACTCCAAGAATTCGACCTTGAGATCAAGGACAAGAAGGGGACAGAAAATCAGGTAGCCGACCACTTGTCAAGACTGGAGACGGGACAGAGTCTGCCTATAGACGAGACACATATACTGGAGACCTTCCCAGATGAGCAGCTCTTTGCTGCCGCAATCGCTGTCGCGACAGCCATGGCGGCAGGTAAGTCTTCTGACCTTCCCTAGTATGCTGATTTCGGTAATTTTATAGTTAGCGGAATATTGCCTTCTGATCTTAATTATCAAGCCAGGAAGAGGTTTCAAAATGATGTTAAACATTATTATTGGGACGAACCTCTTCTTTTCAAAATGTGCGCAGATCAGGTTATAAGGAGGTGTATACCACAAGAAGAGCAAGAAGACATTCTCCATCACTGTCATGCTTCACAATATGGAGGACACTTAGGAGGCAACAAAACTGCTGCCAAGGTGCTGCAGTCAGGGTTTTACTGGCTGACACTGTATAAGGACGCACAGGACTTTTACAAGAACTGTGACAGGTGCCAGCGAACAGGTAACATCTCGAGGAGAAACGAGATGCCACTGCAGAACATTCTAGAAGTCGAGATCTTCGACGTTTGGGGGATCGATTTTATGGGACCTTTTCCATCTTCGTGTGGAAATCTTACATCCTCCTAGCAGTGGATTATGTCTCCAAGTGGGTAGAAGCAATCACAACTCAAAAGAATGATGCCAAAACGGTCCAAAAGTTTTTTACACAAAAACATTTTTTCTCGATTCGGCATCCCTAAGGCGATTATCAGTGATGAAGGGAGACATTTTGACAATAGGGTAATTGTTGCCGCCTTGAAGAAATATGGTGTCAAGCACAGGATCGCGACAGCATACCACCCACAGACCAATGGACAGGCTGAGATATCCAATAGGGAAGTGAAGAACATTCTTGAAAAGATGGTAAAACCAACTAGGAAAGATTGGTCTTTACTTCTGAATGATGCATTATGGGCATACAGGAGAGCTTTCAAGACTTCATTGGGCATGTCTCCATACCGTCTGATTTATGGGAAAACCTGTCATCTGCCTGTCGAGATAGAACACAAGGCATAGTGGGCAATCAAGGCAGTAAACATGGACTTGGACAAGGCAGGCCAGAAAAGGTTATTAGATCTGAACAAAATTGAAGAATTACGAACAATGGCCTACGACAATGCACGAATATACAAGGAGAAAACAAAGAAGTGGCATGACAAGAAGCTGCTGCCACGACAGTTCTGCCCAGGGCAGCTTGTATTGTTATTCAATTCTAGATTGAAACTCTTCCCAGGAAAGCTAAAGTCTAGATGGTCCAGCCCGTTCCAAGTAATACAAGTTTTTCCCCACGGTGCCATCACAATTCAATCATTAAAAGACGGGCACCAATTCAAAGTCAATGGACAACGCCTCAAGCATTATCAGGGGACTGAAGCCCCAGGAATACAGGAAGTGGTTACTTTAGGTGATGCCCCACAAGGCATCCCTAATTTAACCTAATTTTTATTTATTTTATAATTTTTATTATTTATTAGGAAATTAGGTTTATGTTATTCAAATAATGTTTTGTTTTTTCTAATTTCAGTTTTTAGGAAATAAAGGAGTCAAGAAGAAAAGGAGAAGTAACCCAAGCCCACCATCCATATATCAGCCCACCGAAGTCCATTTATTGCAACCTGCCGTTTCGGCTGCCGCCGCAGACGGATACGACAGGCTGTCAACAGACTGACACGGCAGTCGCAGAAGCGTGCGACAGACGCGTAACAGACGCATAATTACGTGTCAGGCGTGTCAGACACGCTAAATCAATCTGCCACTCCGTTCTTCACGCCTGCCGTTGCGGCATTAAATGGGCAGCTACTCGACCGCTATATAAACCCCTTCCCATTTTCATTTTTCATCACTTCTGATTTTTCTCTCTTGCTTTCTCCTCTAGTTTTATCTGTTTTCTTTCTTTCACAGCCCTTGCAACCAAAAATGTCGTCGAGAAACACCCGTCGTGGCACTGCCTCCGCTTCATCTCCTGCAGCAGCGACACCCTTTGCCAACAAAGAGTTATGGGAAGAACATGGTTTCATTTACATCCGCCAAGCTCCCCACATGGGACTCCGACCCTTCATTGCTAGAGCAATCCAGAATTTGCTATGGGAGCACTTTGCCGAACAACCGGCGGAGCTAAACGACACCTTGGTCCGGGAGTTCTACGCAGCTGTCGACAGCAGAACGGCAAAATCTGTCACCGTTCGAGGAGTGCAAGTGCCCTTCACTGCCGACAGCATCAACCACATGTTTGGCCTCTTCTTTGGCCCCGATGATGATGCCCACCAAAAATTCCTCGACACCCTTGATGCTGCCGCTTATGATGCTATCATGGTGGAGTTGACAGAGGAGGGAACATCCTAGACGACCAGCAAGAAGAACCCCCACTCCGTTAACAGGGGGCAGCTCCTACCGGAAGCCAAACTTTGGAACGCTTTCATCAAAAAGCGTATCCTGTCGTCTTCCCACCACACGACAGTCAACCGGCAGCGGCTCGCCCTCATCCATTCCATCATGCATGACAGGCCCATCAACGTGGGCAGATACATGAGGGACAGCATCATCGATTGTGCATTCCGCTCAGACTCTCGCCTTTGCTTGCCATTCACCATCACTGCCCTCTGCCGATGTGCTGCTGTACCCGAACATTCCTCCGACAAATTACACCAAGGTCATGGCTGGACCGACAATAACATCTCCAGCCTCATGGAGGTTATAGCTGCAACACCCATCAACGCCTTCGATCCAAATGCCCCTCCTGCGGACTCAGATGAAGAACCTGCCACCGAGCCTGCCACTGAGCCTGCCGCCGACACCGCTCCGACCAACCAGTCTGCTTCCATCCTTGCTGCACTCCAACGGATAGAGGAGCGGCAAATGGGTTTGATGACTTTCATCCACGATTTCTCAAATGCAACGGTAACTTTCATTACTAATACTTTACATTATTCGGATGTCATCTTCCCCACCTTCCCCGACCATTATTTCCATATCCCTTCCCCCACACCCACACCACATGTCTCTCCACATACACATGCTGCCACTTCCACCCCTTCACCTGCCCCGACGGCAGCAAACAGTCCACCGGCAAACACCTCTCCCCGCGGCGCAAAAAGACCTGCCTCCGACGACAGCCCTCTGATCAGGAGGAATTTGGAGAGGGACTTTACGCCAGTCAAGCGGATCAAACACGTGGCAGACAAGACAAGGTTGCCCAGGACTAGCACAAGTGCCAGCAGCTCTTGGGACAACGGCAACTGTTGCAATGACCAGCTAGTGGAGCAACCTGCCCCTGAACCTGCCCAGCCCCCTCCACAGCGCAGACGCCGTCATCTGATCCGTGCCAGCAGCAGCAGCGAGGACAGCGAATGAAAATTTAAGTCTTTATTTTTCCCTTTCTGCTGCCTGCTTAATTTATATTTTTGTGATGTACTTGTTTTTATTTTTCTGTCATTATGCATTGAGGGCAATGCAACCCTCGAGTTTGGGGGTGGCAACCCTCCATCATTAATGGAGTCTTTAGCATATATTTTTATTATTATTTGTTGTGTCTTATTTTTATTTAAGTTCTTTTAAAAAAAATCAAAAAATATAAAACTGTTGGCTTAAAACTGTGAAGTTAACTTACCTGTCATGACAGCTCTGTCGTGGCAGCATCTTTAGGACAGGTTAAGGAAAAATTTAGAGCCTTTCTATAGTTCTGAAAACTTAAACACCTTTGTGACTGTTATATTGCTTAGACTTCTTTTAGCCAAACTAGAATAGGATGCTTAGAACTTGAATAGCCCCTAGAGGTGCCTAACACTGGCTCTAGGAAAGAAGTTTAGAAAAATTTAAAAACCTAGAGGTGCCCGAAACCGGCTCTAGGAAGCTAACTAGAGGTGCCTGAAACTGGCTCTAGAAAATTTTAGCTTGGAAATAGAAAGAAGCATGAAAATGTGTCTTCAAGAACGTAAACTTTGGCATAAAAATTCAAGTTAAGGAGTTGAATGTTCTAGTAAAACTAAGAGAGTCTTAGCTTATAACTGTTCACAAGCATGCACACACTGCACGAGAGCTATAGGGAGATTCCGGACAGATCCTAATCTTTCCGACAGGTTGCTGCCGCCACAGAGAAAGAGCGGCAGGTAAGGGACAGTTCACTGTTTGAAGACCAACACAAAAAAAAATTTCTTTTAAGATTTGATTGCTTGAGGACAAGCAAAAACTTGAGTTTGGGGGTGTGTTGAGTGTGTAAAAGTTCTATCATTTACACCCTTTTTAACCCATATTTCTGCTACATTCAAGCATCATTGCATTGCATTTAGGTTAGTTTTCAATAAAACATCACAATTATATAAAAGGCACGGATTCTACTAAAAGATGGCATATTTTGCAGGTAGCTGCCATGGTTGACGATGAAGGCAGGCGCAGGGCAGATAAGCAGAAGAGCTGAACTGGACAAGCAGCCGAAGAAGACAAACCTGTCATGGACCTGTCGTGACAGCAAGGTGACAACAGACTTATGAAGAGGAAAAGTAAAGTGGACCTCGATAGAAAGAGAAAAATCTACTCATCTGTCGTGTGGAAGCCAAATATTTTTCCAAGCCCCGGATCAAAAGATATGTCAAGCCAAAGCTCAAAGAGAGGAATTTCCTAGAAACAAGGATGCGGCTGGAAAGTAGAAGTCTTTAGAGATTTAGTCTTTATTAGAATCTTACTTTTAATTAAAGTTGTAATCCTTATTACCTTAGAATACTTGAGCCCAAAGCTTATATAAGGGCATAGATTTAACCTAGGAGGAGAACCGACTACCCCACAATCGAAACCTAAACCCCTGCCGTTCACCCGTCACCGACATGTTCTAAATTCCCCTTAGGGCTACGGGTTGTTTTGTAAAGTAGTTGCAAGGATTGCTTTGTTTTAGGATTTTTTCAGTTCAATAAAATAAACTTCAAGTTCTTTTATCTTGGTTTTAATATATTGCAAGAGCATCGGGAGAGCATTATGAGGTTATCCATTTACTTAGCATCGGGAGAGTTAAGTATACGAAAGAGATAAGAGCAAGTTCTCTAGTTTATAGTTGAACTATCTTGTGCCTAGGGATAGGGCAAGGTTAAGTGGCTAAGGAAGAATTCATACACATCGGTGTTCATCCTTCGATTTATGCCGGGAGGTATCATCAAAGACGTGATCGCCGACAGACTTGGACCTAGGGATAGGACAAGGCAGATCTGGGATTCTTGCCAAGCTTGAAGTACGGAGTTAGTGTGTCTGCTGCCGCGACAGCTAACGAACAGCCGCCGCGACAGGTGCTGTCGGCGACGGGCGCGACGACAGAACTGGAGATCCTGAGCAATTCAATACCTGCACTGCTGAGCAATTCAATACCAGCCCATTCTCTCCATCTTGATATCTCAATTCCTTTATTTACGTTTTATTCAATATTTTCGTGACAACTCTCTCAACTATTTCTTTTACTTTCGTGCAGTAAACAAGGTGAAGCTATTAGCCCAATCCCTGTGGAGACGATATCCGATACTCCGTATCACTTTACTACTTGCGTCGTGTACACTTGCACTACAATTGCGATAGACTCTTTTACACGCAACACAGGGCGAGGCTCTCGTGGTCCACCCTTACGATTTTTTTTTTCTAATTTAGCACCGTAAAATTTTAAATTATATATATATATATATTGATAAATGAGGTTCTCTTATTCATCCAAAAAATAACCATCTATGTGCAAAAAACCAAGTCAACAGCCGCTATACAAAATAAGAGAAAACAACATCAAGCAAAAGTATAACTAAATTATCCCCCATTCCACAGCAAGAGGTAGGCCTGTAAACTAACCGAACGAACACGAACGAGGGTGTGTTCATGTTCGTTCGTTTAACTTTAACCGAACAAATGAACAAACACGAACATAAACGAACACAAAATTTCTTGTTCGTGTTCGTTTTTTAAGGAATCTAACTTGTTCGTGTTCGTTCATGTTCGTTCGTTTAAATGGTAAACGAACACAAACGAACATATATAATTTGTTAAATATTTAATATTTTTGGTTAGTTCGATTAATTCAATTAATTAGCCGATTTTAAACCGAATTAATCGATAATTGAAATTTGTAAAAACTCTTAATCATTAGTCGAAACCTAAAATTATCTAATAGATTAACCAATTTTGTTTTGGTTCGGTTGGTTAGTTTGGTTTAACCGAATAATGAACACCCCTAGACATATGTGAATAAACTTAAATAAACATAAACGAACATAAATGAACAAACATAAACGAACGAACATGAATGAACATAAACAGACGAACATAAATGAACATAAACGAACGGATTACCGAACGTTCACGAACATAAATGAACGAACAAGCCTTTTGTTCGTGTTCGTTCATTTAATTAAACGAATAAAAAATCATGTTCGTGTTTGTTCATTTAATTAAACGAACAAAAAATCGTGTTCATGTTCGTTCGTTTAATAAATAAACGAACATAAACGAACTTCTCGCCAAACAGTTCACGAACGGTTCGATGAACGTTCGGTTCGTTTACAGCCCTAGAAAGAGTTGAAGAAGAATGAGCAAATTTTAAATTATAATTTATTTTATTTGTTTTAATATTATAGAACGGGTGTTGTCTTATGGGTAAAATGTATACAGAAAATTAAGTTTAATTTGACAAAACAAATTATGGACAGTGTGCTCTAACGAGGCGTTTGGTACATCATATGTGAAATATGAGTGTTGTGTATAAAAAGATGGATGAAAGATTTGTTACTATTGCGTGTAAAAGAGTCCTATCGTAAATAGTGCAAGTGTACACGATGCAAGTAGTAAAGTAATACTTGGAGTATCTGATATCGTCTCAATAGAGACTGGAAATAACTTTATCCTAGAATTGCTGCACAAGAGAGAGAAAGAGTTTAAATTGATTGTAGAGTAATCGTGAATAATAACTAAAATAGAAGAGTAAGATATCGGGTTTAGGAAATAGGCCGATATTGATTTGTTCAGTAGTGCAGGTGTTGCACTGTAAGGGAACATCCGTTCTGTCGTCGTCCCTGTCGTGGCAGCACCTGTCGCGGCAGAAGTCTGTTGATGTCGCGAGAGTGATCACAAAACTCTGTACTTCAAGCTTGGCAAGAATCCCTGCCATGACTTGTCCTATCCATAGGCCCAAGTGCTATTGATGAACACTTCTTAGATGATACCTCCCGGCGTGAATCGAAGGGTGAATGCCAATGTTGTCGAATTCTTTCTTAGCCACTTAACCTCGTACTTATCCCTAAGCCGAGATGGTTTAACCATAAACTGGAAAACACGTATTTATTCCGTTCGTATGCTTTACTCTCCCAATATCAAACAAATGGATAACCTCACAATGCTCTCCCGATACTCTTGCGAGATATGAAAACCAGAATAAATAAACTTGAAGTTTTATTGCTTGAACAGAAAATTCCTAAAACTGTACAATCCTTGCAACTACTTTACAGAATCAACCCTTAGCCCTAGGGGGATTTAGAACATGATGAAGAGGGGAAAACGAAAATGGTTTTGGGGAAGACGGCTAGGAATGAGATATCCTTCCCTAGGTCGAATTACATGCCTTTATATAGGCCTTGGGTCCAAGTTTTCTAATATGGCAAGAATACAAGTATAAACTAAAGTACAACTCTATTGGAGATTAAATCTTCTGAGTAAATGCCTTTAATTCTTCCTATTTTCTTGCCTTGAATTTCTTCCTTGGACTTTGGGCTTGACCTTCATTCTTCCTCCGGGCTCAGAAAAATATAGGAGTGGTCCACGACAGACCGGCTTGAAATCCTCTATATGTCGAGCTCCACTTCGCTTTTCTACTTCACCCTTCTATCGTCATGGCTGCCACAATAGTGGCCACGGCAACAATTTACTCCTCGACTCCAGTCCTGTGATCCAGCTCTGCTCCTTTGCTGCCTTGAGTCTGCCACAACAGATACCTAAAAAAGTGACCAAAATCAGTAGTAACACTGTCATTTTATCTAATTGTGATGTATATGAAGAAATCTATCCTAAATGCAATGAAATATGCTTGAATGCAGCAGAAATATGGGTAAATGAGGGGTAAAATATAGAACTTTTATACACTCAACACACCCCCAAACTCAAGTTCTTGCTTTCCCTCAAGCAAATATGACCTAAATAAAACTTTTTTGTTTGGCTTAATTCAGTGAACTTTTCATTACCTACCACACATTCCCTATCAAGAGCAATACCTTGTCGTCCGTTTCTGGATTTATTCGGAACCATGCTATAGTTATTGTGCAGTGTGTGCATGTTTTGTGAACAAATATGTGCCTAGACTCTTTTAGTTTACCAGAATAGTCATGCTTACAAACTTGAGTTTTTATGCCAATTCATTTTTTCTAGAGGCAATTCTTAGGCTCATTTAGTTTTTTATGACTCTTGAATTAACTGCATCTTTTATGGAGGCAATTCTTAGGCTCCTTTAGTTTTTTTTAACTTAAGCTCAAAGAGAAATCTCCCTAAATCAGTGCAAGGCAGTTTTGCAAGCAATGAGTCTGAATTCTTTCTTTCCTTTATTCCTTTCCTAGAGCCAGTGATAGGCACCTTTAGGGGCAATCTCAAGTGGGTAAAGATTCCTATTCCAGTGTACTATAGAAGTCTAGATAGCATAAGAGTCACAAAGAGTGTTTTACATATCAGAATTATAGCAAGGCTCTAAACAATTCCTAAAACTTTCCTAAAGGCACTATCACGACAGAGTATGTCGCGGCAGGTAAGTTTAGTTCAAAGACTTAAACCAAGTTTTTGTTTTTGTTTTCATTTTTTTGACACAAAAATAAACTTAGAAATAAACTAATAATTAGACACGGATTTAAGACACAACTAACAACTTCATTAATAGGGATGTCACCCCCAAACTCAAGGGTTGCATTGCCCTCAATGCATGACATGATGAAAAATAAAAACAGAAAAGTAAAATACATCACAAAAAAAATAAAACAACAAAGACAACAAAATATAAGAAAGAAACTTAATTTGAGGAGCTATTGTCGCTGCTGCTGCTGATTTGGAGCTTCCGGCGGGCAGTGACCTTCATGGCAGGGGCTAGCAGGGTGCTGGGGGAGGCAGAGGTCATTTTCTTCTTTGCCTCCCGAGGTGGCTAGACACATGTCGGTGAGATGTGTGGGGGCTTGTTCAGAACCTCAATATCATCATCGGAGCTGCTACTGCTACTACTAGCAGATCTACCTTGGCCGGAGGTTCATTCGACAGTCTCATTGAGCTTCTTCCTCTTCATCGGAGGGTAGTCTTTGGAGATGTCTCGGGCACCTAATGGCTCGGAGTCAGAATCCTGCCAGACGGAAGTGGAGGAGAACCCTTCCCAGTATTTGGGGTCGATCTTCGGTAGGGGGTCCTTCCTCTTTTCTCCTCTAGTTGTGGCAGTCTGCCTACTACCTTCGCCTGTCGTGGCAGGGGTAGGTGTGGAGGCAGCAGATGAAGTTTTGGGGCTTGCAGCAGGGGTAGGTGTGGGGGCAACAAAGAAGTAGGTGTGACCGGAGGTGTGTGCTGGAGGTGCTGCTGCCGTCTGCTGTGGCTCTGCTGCGACAGGTTATGGGGAGCTGAGGCCTACCGTCTGCTCTGTCGTGGTAGAGGGGTTGAAGTATGACAACAGGGTGGCAACTTTCAATTCTATTAGGCTGTAAATATTCCGATGCGTCCACCCCTTTCCTTGGACCTTGACTTCCTCCTCTATTTTCAGTACATTGTGGCCCCGATAGATGGTGGTGATGAGGTAGGGGAAGACGAGGGGACTCAACGGTCGAAGGGCACACTCAAGGATTCCGTCCCGTATGTAGCGACCGACATTAATTTGTCTTTAATTTAAAATGGAATGAACAAGGGCTAACCTTGGTTTGTCGACCGTGCTGTTGTGGGAGGATGGCATGATGCACTTCTTGACAAAGTGATTCCACAGTTTGGCTTGTGGAGTCAGTTGGGTTCTCCTTACGGTCCATCGGTGTTTAGGGTCGTCGTTTTACTCCGTCCCTTCTTCTGTGACTTCTGCCATGACCGCGTCGTAGTCTGCCGGCGATAGACTATTCATGAACTTTCTGTGGGAGTCGTCCTTCTTGCTCACGTACAGTCTATAGAGTGTGTTGATGTACGTAGGCTCGAGAGAGAGTTGTTTGCCTCGAACGGTTACTGTCTTGGCATCCTTGTTGTTGACGACAGCGTAGAACTCTCGGATGAGGGTTATGTTCATCTCCTCGGGTTGGGCAGCAAATTTCTGCCATTTGAGGGCCTGAATTTTCTTGGCTATGAAGCTCTCTAGCCCTAGATCTCTCGTGCGTTGTGTGTAGATAAACCCTCGTTCCCCCCACATGTCCCTTTTTTTGAAAGGAACTGTAGTACCTCGTGGCAGACTCAGTGGAGACGAAACGGTTCGAAATGGCATTATGACTCGGGGTTGATACTGTCATGGCAGAAGTGGAGGCAACACTGCAGCGGGTTTGTCTGCTAGCCATTTGCAAGGACTGTAGAAAAAACGAAAAGAAAATTTTGAGATCTAAAACAGAGAAAGCAAGTTGAGAGAATGAGAATGAGATGAAAAATGAATAGTGAGTGGGGTTTATATAGAACGGGGATTTTCTGCTCGTTGAATCTATAACGGCAGGCGCGAATAATAGGGCCAGCTATTACGCGGTTTCTGACGCGTCTGTCATGCGTTTTCGTGTCTACTGCGCGTCTGTTACGCGTTTGTGTGTCTATCGCGATAGCTCCATGACAGGCTGTCTTCTCCACGTCTATCGCGACAGCTAGTGACAGGCTGTGACGATAGACTCGTCCGTTAGGCTTTTTGGGCTGTTGTGAATGTAATGGGCTGGTTCATTCCTTCTCTTTGCTTTGCTTCCTTTGTTTCCTAAAAATAATTAAACAAATAAACTAAATTAAAAATCTTGATTTCTAAAATAAATAAATCTTAATTCCTAATAAATAATTAAAATAAAATAAATAAAAACTAAGTTAAATTAGGGACGCCTTGAGGGGCATCTCCTAAAGTAACCACTTCATGCATCCTTGGGGCTTCAGTCCCCTGGTAATGTTTGAGTCTATGTCCATTGACCTTGAACTGGTGCCCATCCTTTAGGGATTTGATTGTAATGGCATCATGAGGGAAAACTTGGACAACCTGGAAAGAACCATACCACCTAGATTTAAGCTTTCCTGGGAAAAGCTTCAACCTAGAGTTGAACAACAACACATGCTGCCCTGGGCAGAACTGTCGTGGCAGCATCTTCCTGTTGTGCCACTTTTTGGTTTTGTACTTGTAGACCTTGACATTGTTGTAGGCCATTGCTCGAATTTCCTCAATTTCATTCAAGTCAAGTTGCCTTTTTTGTCCTGCCTTAACCCAGTCCATATTTACTGCCTTGATAGCCTAGTAGGCTCTGTGTTCTATCTCAACAAGTAAATGGCAGGTTTTCCCATAGATGAGTCTATAGGGTGACATCCCCAATGGTGTTTTGAACGCTATTCTATAGGCCCAGAGTGCATCATTGAGATGTAAAGACCAATCCTTTCGAGTGGGTTTAACCATCTTCTCAAGTATATTCTTTACTTCTCGGTTGGATATCTCGGCCTGTCCATTGGTCTGAGGGTGATATGATGTTGCAATCTGGTGCTTTACTCCGTATTTTCTCAAGGCAACAACAATTACCCTATTATCGAAGTGTCTCCCCTCATCACTAATTATCGCTCTTAGGATGCCAAATCTAGAGAAGATGTTCTTGTGCGGAAATCTTTGAACAATTTTGGCATCATTTTTCTAAGTGGCGATCGCTTTTACCCACTTGGACACATTATCCATTGCCAGCAGGATGTACAGGTTCCCACAAGATGCCGGGAATGGTCCCATGAAGTCGATTCCCCATACATCGAAGATTTCGACCTCTAATATGTTCTACAGTGGCATCTCATGCCTTCTCGAGATGTTTCCAGTCCTTTGGCATTTGTCACAGCTTTTGTAGAAGGCTTGTGCGTCCTTGAACAATATGGGCCAATAGAGACCAGATTGCAGAACTTTGTCAGCGGTATTGTTTCCACATAGGTGTCCTCCATACGGGGAAGCATGGCAGTGGTGAAGCAGAGCTTCTTGTTCATCCCGTGGCACGCATCTCCTGATAATTTGATCTGCGCAGTGTTTGAAAAGAAGAGGTTCGTCCCAATAATAATGTTTTGCATCATTTTGGAACCTCTTCCTTGCTTGGTAATTAAGTTCATGAGGTAGTACCCCATTAACAATGTAATTAACAAAATCTGCGTACCAAGGGGTTTTAGAAAGCTTACCTGCCGCCATGGCTGTCGTTGCAGCAAACAACTGCTCATCTGGGAAGGTCTCCAATATGTTGGTCCTGTCTGTGGATTGACTCCTTCCCGTTTCCATCCTCGACAAGTGGTCTGCCACTTGGTTCTCTGTTCCCTTTTTATCCTTGATATAAATGTCAAATTCTTGCAGTAGCAAAATCCAACGTATCAATCTCAGTTTTGCATCTTTTTTCGTGAACAGATACTTCAGTGCTGAATGGTTTGTATGGACCACCACCTTTGTTCCAAGTATGTACGGACGGAACTTGTCGATTGAGAACACCACTGTTAACAGTTCCTTCTCTGTCATGGTGTAGTTGACTTGGGCATCATTTAGTGTTTTGCTGGCATAGTAAATCACATGGAAGAGCTTATCCTTCCTCTTCACGAGTGCTGCCCCGACAGCATAGTCATTGGCATCACACATTATCTCAAATGGCAAACTCTAGTCTGGTGGCTGTACGATCAGGGCTGGTACCAGCTTCTCCTTCAGAACTCTAAATGCCTCAGTACATTAGTATTGAAATCAAATGGACGATTATGCTCCAGTAGGTGGCATAAGGGTTTGGTAATCGTCGAGAAATTTGCAATGAATCATCGATAAAACCCGGCATGCCCTAAGAAACTTCGAATCCCCTTGATTGTGGTGGGTGGCGGCAGCTTTTCGATGACTTCTATTTTGGCTCTGTCCACCTCTATGTCGCGGCAGGTCACTTTGTGGCCTAGTACTATCCCTTCATCCACCATGAAGTGGCAGTTTTCCTAGTTCAAAACCAAGTTCGCCTCTTCGCATCATTCAAGAACCTTCTGCAAGTTGCCTAAACAACCTTCAAAGCTATCTCCAAAGACGGAAAAGTTGTCCATGAAAATCTCTAGGAAATCCTCCACCATGTCGGAGAATATTGCCATCATGCACTGTTGGAAAGTTGCTAGTGCATTGCAGAGCCCAAATGGCATTCTCCGAAAAGCATAGGTGTTGTACGGGCATGTGAAGGTAGTTTTCTCTTGATCATCCGGTGCAATTGCTATCTGATTCTAACCTGAATAACCATCAAGAAAACAATAGTAAGGTTTCCCCACTAATCTATCAAGCATTTGATCAATAAAAGGTAGGGGAAAATGGTCCTTCCAGGTAGCTTTATTAAGCTTCCGGTAATCCATACAAACCCTCCAACCGGTCATAGTCCTGGTTGGGATTAGCTCGTTTTCTTCATTGGTTACCACGGTTATGCCTCCCTTTTTGGGTACACACTGCACCGGGCTCACCCACTTGCTATTCGAAATGACGTATATGATTTCAGCGTCAAGCCATTTGATAATATATTTTCTCACCACTTCTCGCATAGCCTCGTTCAAAGGTCTCTGGGCATCAATAGTCGGCTTATGATCATCCTCCAAGAGGATCTTATGCATACATAATGCCGGACTGATGCCTTGGATATCAGCTATAGTCCATCCAATGGCCTTCTTATGCTGATGTAGCATTCTGATTAGCTGTTGCTCCTGTTTCTGCATTAACTTGGAAGAGATGATTACGAGCAACATATCATTTAAACCAAGAAAAACATATTTAAGCTACCTTGGCATGGGCTTAAGATCTGGAACAAGTGGCTTTTCAATCGAAGGCTTCTGGATTATATGTTCATTCGAGGTATAATTAAGAGGCTCGAAGAACTTACCTGGACGATTGCCTATCTAATTTACATCCTCGGGACCTTCAGTGTCGGATTTTTCTGAGTCAGAGGATTCACTGTCGTCATTGTTGTCGTGACAGTCTTCCAGGTGACTGTTGTGGTAGTGACCAATCTTCCTGTTGTGGCAGCTGGACCTGATGCAGGGTTGATCAAGGATCACTTTAGAGATTGCCTTGCACTCTTCTTCTGCATCAATATGTTTAATTTCTTGGAGAACATTGAGTTTGATTTCTTGATCATTAACTCTCATGGCCAGTTCTCCTTTCTCCATATCGATCATAGTTCTGCCTGTGGCTAGAAAGGGTCGCCCAGGATGATCGGTGCGTTTTATCTGCTTCACAGTCTAAAACAAGAAAGTCAGCAGGAAAAATGAATTTATCCATTCTTACCAGAATATCTTCGATCTTCCCTTCTGGTTGTACGTAAGAGCGGTCTGCCAGCTGCAGTATGACTGTCATGGGCTTTGCTCGTCCATTACCTAATTTCTGAAACACAGATTTTGGAATTAAATTTATGCTAGCACCAAGATCACAAAGTGCCTTACCAACGAATTTGTCATCAATTATGCACGGTATGATGAAACTCTCAGGATCCTTCTTCTTCTGGTGTGGATGCCTGTGCAAGATAGTCATGCATGCTTCTGTCATTTTTACCGTTTTGAATTTCCCAAGTCTGGACCTTTTTGACATGGCATCCTTGAGAAATTTCGCATAACCGGGAATTTGCTTGATGGCCTCTAACAACAGTATATTAATGTGCACCTGCTTAAAAATATCATAAATCTTTTTGAGCTGGTACTCCTGTTTTTGTTTTTGTAACCGCTGTGGAAAAGGAGGTGGAGGACGGTAATCTTCAAGGTGTCCTTCACATGGTATTCGGATCTGAGGATGTTTAGGTTCTTCAGCATCCTCTGTTTGCCACTCTATCCCTTCTGCTGTCGCGACAAGTGTGTCGATAGTAGGTTGTTCTTCCTCTGCCGGGGCAGTGTTCACGGCAGGTGTATCTAGGGTCGGTTCTTTACTTGGTATGCTATTTATCTCCGACCCTTGTAACTGTTTCCCACTCCTAGTTGTGATTGCTTTACACTAATCATGTGTGGGTTTTCTAGTGACCTCAGTATCACTAGGGAATCCTCCGTTTTGCCTTGGCTTGATATGCTGGGAAACCTGGCCCATCTGTGTCTCTAGCGATTTCAGGGTAGCCTCATGGTTAGTCATCCCCATCTCTGTTTTGTCCATGAATGGCTCAGTTTTCTTGACAAAGTGATCCATGTTTGCCATGTAAGCTCCTGTCTGTGACATGAATGTTGCCAATGTCTGCTCCAGTATACTAGGTGCAGCTACCGGCTGCTGCTGTGGCTGCTGTCGCGACAGGATTCTGGGTGCCCCTTGGTTTTGGTTGCTCTGCATTTGAGGATTCAATGCATTGTTCGAATTGCTCAAGGAAACTTAGGATCTTTCCTCCAGTTAGGATTGTAATTGTTGGAATAATAGTTTCTTGGCTTGTTATAATTCCCAACATACATCCCTTCTTCCAGCTGTAAATGACAGTCTTCTGAACTGTGATTCCCACAACAAGTTTCACATACCTCTTCTGTAAAATATACGGCTTTGGAATCTTTCCGCTGTAGATTTTCCACTACTTTTGTGAGGTACGCAACCTGTGATTTCATCGAATTGTCAGCTTCATAATCCTTCACAAATATCCCTCGTTTACCCCCTCTCCTAGCTGTAGGAAATTGCTCATCGTTTTTCGCTAAGTTCTTTAACACTATCATTGCTTCGTCTGGTTCCTTGTCCAGTATTAGCCCATTTGCAGCTGAATCTATTCTCAGACGAGTATGTGCATTGGCAACATTGTAAAATTTGACGACCTGATTCCATACGGGGAATCCATGCATCGGGCAGTTTCAAAGAAGAGTTGTAAATCTATCCCATGCCTCGTGCATTGGTTCGTCATCCTCATGTTGAAAAGTAGCAATTTCGTTACGTAATATTTTAGATAAATGAGAAGGATTAAAACGAGATAAGAATTCACGAGAGAGATCTGCCCAAGTTCGTATTGAACCTGGCGTTAGTTTATTCCACCAAGTTTTAGCTATGTCTCTCAGTGAATGAGGAAATAACCGGAGCCTCAATACTTCTGGATTTATTCTTGGCAATCTAAACGATCCACAGATTTCTTGGAACATTTTCAAATGTTATCGGGCATCCTCAGTTGCAGCACCACTAAATTGGCCAGCGGAATTTATCATGCTGAACATAACATGTTTCAGCTCGAAGTTCTCATCTTCCACGTCTGGCAAGGTGGTCTCCAGTTCAACATGGTCATTGACCATGTAGTCGCGGCAGGACTGTCGTGCGGCAGCGGCAGGCCGTTCATTCCGGACATCTTGGGGAGGATCTTCAGCAACCCTCTGGTCATCATCTACCCCGTTGTTAAGCCTTCCATTCACCGTTGCTTCTAGTTGTTCCTCAAGATAGTCGTTTCTTGCTATCAAGAGTCGGACTCGGTTCCTGAGTTGGCACGTGCGTTCGATTTCAGGGTCTAGTTTGTATCAGGTTCTTTGCCTCGTCTAGATCTGCGCATAAGCAAACAAAAAACCTTGTGAAAAGCACAGAGTAAATAATACCACTAAAACAGAAATTAAAAAGAAAAGGTGTAGTAAGAGTAAGGGTAAAGATATGTTGCCAGTCCCCGGCAACGGCGCCAAAAACTTGTTGCGTGTAAAAGAGTCCTATCGCAAATAGTGCAAGTGTACACGACGCAAGTAGTAAAGTGATACTTGGAGTATCGGATATCGTCTCCACAGGGACTGGAAATAACTTTATCCTAGAATTGTTGCAGAAGAGAGAGAAAGAGTTTAAATTGATTGTAGAGTAATCATGAATAATAACTAAAATAGAAGAGTAAGAGATCATGTTTAGGAAATAGGCCTATATTGATTTGTTCGGTAGTGCAGTGTTGCACTGTAAGGGAACTTCCGTTCTGTCGTCATCCCTGTCGCGGCAGAAGTCTGTTGATGTCGTGGCAGCAATCATACAACTCTGTACTTCAAGCTTGACAAGAATCCCTGCGATGACTTGTCCTATCCCTAAGCCCAAGTGCTGTTGATGAACACTTCTTAGATGATACCTCCCGGTGTGAATCGAAGGGTGAACGCCAATGTTATCATATTCTTCCTTAGCCACTTAACCTCGTACTTATCCCTAATCCGAGATGGTTTAACCATAAACTAGAAAACGCGTATTTATTCCGTTCGTATGCTTGACTCTCCCGATATCAAACAAATGGATAACCTTACAATGCTCTCCCGATACTCTTGCGAGATATGAAAACCAGAATAAATAAACTTGAAGTTTTATTGCTTGAACTGAAAATTCCTAAAATAGTACAATCCTTGCAACTACTTTACAGAATCAACCCTTAGCTCTAGGGGGAATTTAGAACATGATGAAGAGGGGAAAACGACAATGGTTTTGGGGAAGACGGTTAGGAATGAGATATCATTCCCTAGGTCGAATTACATGCCTTTATATAGGCCTTGGGTCTAAGTTTTCTAATATGGCAAGAATACAAGTTTAAGCTAAAGTACAACTCTATTGGAGATTAAATCTTCTGAGTATATGCCTTTAATTCTTCCTCCGGGCTTAGAAAAATATAGGAGTGGTCCACAACAGACCGACTTGAAATCCTCTATCTGTCAAGCTCCACTTCGCTTTTCCACATCACCCTTCTGTCGTCATGGCTGCCACGACAGTGGCCACGACAAAAATTTGCCCCTCGACTCCAGTCCTGTGATCCAACTCTACTCCTTTGCTGCCTTGAGTTTGCCACAACAGATACCTACAAAAGTGACCAAAATCAGTAGTAAATATGCCATTTTATCTAATTGTGATGTATATGAAGAAATCTATCCTAAATGCAATGAAATATGCTTGAATGCAGCAGAAATATGGGTAAATGAGGGGTAAAATATAGAACTTTTATACACTCAACAGTTACTACATCAAGATGTCTGATTTGTTGAAAATTGTGATATATATTATTCGTCTTACCTTGTGTTTATTAAATGTTAAGACATAAATGTTATGTTTGAATGTATCTTTATGATAATTTTATTATATTATTGACGCTAAATTCAATTTAAATTATACTATATTTTATTTAATAAACAAATAGAATGATATAAAGAGTTGTACAATCAAAATATGTTCAAATTTTCAAATATCATTTTTAAGGAGATTAGAAAACTCATAACCATAAGCTTTGAATAAAACTATATTATGTAAAGCAAAGTTTAATTTATTGAATAAGTGATAATTTCTTATGACATCTAATATAAGCAAAATGTTAGTTAGTGAATCTAATATTCAATAAAATATATCTTTATAAATAACAATAGTAATATAAATTTCAAATACATTGATACTTATTTACATCATTGTAAATAAACATTAATAGGTTATTTACACAGTTGTCAAAAAGTATTGGTAACTTGTTTACACCTAGTCACTTATGTTCAATAACACGTAATTATATTATTTTAGCCGTTACTCTATTTTAAATTAAAAACTTTATAAACAAGTTACATTAGATAAGTGAATCTATTTATTTTGACTCAGTCATTGATATTATACTGAATTCGCCCCTGTGCAGAACAATAATTAGATCTAAACCGCAAAAAGAGTGACGCCACAACCAGTTACGTTAAGGGTACGGGTGCTTACCGAGCGAGTCGATCGCGAGTTGAGTAGTTATCAACTCGTGCTCATTAAAAAATTTTGTTGCTCGTTAAGCTCGCTAAAATTTTGCTCGACTCGTACTCGTTAAAAAATCTCGTTGCTCGTTAAGCACGCCAAAATTTTTACCTTATTTTTTTAAAATGTAAGTAAAATCTAGTGATACTATTAGAGCTTAATATAAACATACAAATTCAGAGAAAAAAACCCATGAGGACTAAGGAGATAAATAAAAGAACATGTCATGACTAAGTTAGATATGAAGTCGATATTCGAGTGTGAGACTCTTTTTAGATTTTCAACAATCTTCGATAAACAAAAGAGGAGAGAAGGCCTTAGGGATTTTGGTGTTTTGACTTTCAATAGTATTTTTTATATGAGAACTAAAGATTTTTTTTTCTTTTCTACTTTTATAAATAAAATAATATCATAAAAATACTTTAATAAAAAAAGGAAAGACTAATTAATATAATTTGATTTTTTATTAATACTAATTAACTTTTAAAATTCTTGAGAAATACATAACTTTTTGAAAATTTGAAACCAAATATTTTATTGGTAAATTACCAAGCAAGTCATTAAACTTTTCTAGAGTTTTTAACTAGCATTTAAACTTGTTGGAATGTAATTTTTTAAGGTAGCACCAAACATCATTAAAAATTTATTAAAAAAATATAACAAGCTGCTCCCGAACTTATCGAGTCGAGCTGGGCCTTGATTAACTCGATTTATTAAGATCTCGGGTCGAGCTCAAGTTCGAGTCGAATCAAATCGAGTAGAGCGTTAATCGAGTCGATCTCGAGCTGTTTGCGAGCTGCTCAACTCAATAAGCACCCCTAGTTATGGGTATTTATAGTGATACAAATCACATAGTTCCATTACTCTGAATCCTCTATTAGAAAACCTTGAGCAATATTCCATCCACACATCTTTATTAAAAGTGCAAACCATGCTGGCCTATAGAGCTCAACCAACAATCTCCCTGCCCACATCTTGCTTGTCCTGGAACAGACCTGAACTGCGTTCCGGAGGAAGCAACAAAAGCCTTCGCGTGGGTGTAAAACATGCAAAGTGCACGAAAGTTGTTGGTAATTATAATATAGGCAGTGGGAACCCTGATTCCGACAAGATGCATGATATGTTACATGGAAGAATGGTGGCGGAGGGTACTGTTTTCCAGCAGGAATTGGTTGTAAGATCCTTTGATGTAAACGGTGATAGCAAAATGTCCTTGGTGGCACTGGCAAATTATTTACAGGTTCTAAGTCTGCCTGAAAACTCTAAGTTCAGTGTCCTTTGCTTTTATCATCGAATCCATCAAATCTCATATATATTATTTGATTATTCATGATTTTGGTTGATTTAGGACACGGCACTCAACCATTTTGAGAGGATAGGAGTGCTGTCAGATGGGTTTTCAACACGGGAGATGAGTACAAGAGACCTTGTTTGGGTGTTATATAAGACGGATATCGCCATAGATCGCTATTCTTGTTGGTAAATTATCGTATTAAGCTTCATCTATGTTCAAACATTAAAGGGTTAATGTATCTTTTAGTCCCATACTTTTGTTTTTTACATGCAATTAGGTATCTAGCTTAAACGGTTGGTTAACCGTTATAGCGGTTATTAATCGTAACCTAACTGTTATTAACCGTTAATTTTGTAAATAGTTACACATTATAGTGGCTAACCGTTAAGAAACGGCTCGGTTACAGGTTAACCATTAATTTATTACGATTTTCTTTTCAAATGTTCATTATTTCTTTTTAGAATAATAAATCGATCTCTTCGATAAATATTATATTAAAATTTTTAATTTTTTTTACTTAAATAGAGAAATTTTAAACATAAACTTGATACTTAGTTAAAATAAAGTACTTATAGGTTAACCAATAACCATATTTTTTTAGCGGTTTGGTTAACCGAAACCGTTTAACCTTAACGGTTAGGTTAATTAATCTTTAAAATGAATGGTTATACTGGTTAACCATTACGGTTTATTTTGCACACCCCTAGGTTCAAGACCCAATATGAGCAAAATTCTCCTTCCCCTCCCCTTAGGTTTGTTCAATATAAATAAATAAATAAATAAATAAATAAATAAAGCATCTCAAGTTTAATAAACCAAGTCGATTTTCGAGCAAACAAAAGTTTTTATTACATGAGTCTAATCCTCCTAGCTTATGGTTAACATTCATTTTGTCAATGGCCTGTTTAGTAAAAAGTTTTTTTTTTACTTAAAATTAGAAGTTTAAATATTTTTAGAAGTTTGACTAGTCAAATTTACTAATTTAGATGTTTGGTCAACAATAGATTATAACAATGAATTGATGTGAAACCTCCCAAATTGAAAAAACTTCTTTTAGAAGTTTAGGGATAGAAGGTTGGATAATAAGAGTTCTAAAAAATCTTTTGTTCTTGACAATTACAAAAAAAAATCTCCAAATTAATAACATAAATTTAAATATCTAAATTTAATAATTACTAAAATTATATTAAAAATATAATTTAATAAATATTAAATTAATATATACATATAAATATAATAATTAATAAAATTATATTAAAAGATAATTTTATAAATAAGAAATTAATATATACATTCTTAAAATATGTTTAATAATGTTATATTAAAAAAATAATTTTCATAATCTAATTAATACTACTAGATACAAAATATTGATAACAATAAATTATTCAAACAAGTGTTGAATATAATCATGTCCTTATATGTTATTCTGTTTGTTCAAATAATCTAACAACTATCAGTTATTAGTTAATTTTACCAAACACTTTTATACATTCAGCTAATGTAATCTGCTAGTCAAATCAACTAATGTAATTCGATATTAGCTATCAGATATCCACTACTTACCAAACAGAGTCGACACTTTTTATGGTATTATTTGTTTTATGTTTTAATATTAGATAAAATTCATGTATATTTTATAAAAAATTGTTCGAATTTAAATCACTAAAAAGAAAGATCATCTCTTTTACTATCAGAACTAATGTAATTCGATATTACATCAACTAATGTAATTCGATATTAGCTATCAGATATCCACTACTTACCAAACAGAGTCAATACTTTTTAATGTAATTCCATATATTTTATAGGCATGATGCGATTCAAGTACATACATGGATGTATGAATTAGGAAAGAATGGGCTTGGTATTGACTGGAGTTTCTCTGACTTGAAGACCGGAGAGCCACTCATTCTAGCATCATGGCAAGTTTTAATTTATTTAGTTACTTATCTCTGTCTCTAGAAAAATAATTCTATAAATAACTTTTTTATATAAACTATTTTCGTTTACCAAATTCATATGTTCGACAAAATCTAATATATATATATATATATATATATATATATTCAAAAAATACTAGTAACAATATTATTTCTTTGGTTTATATTAATATATTGTTTTTTCACAGCTCGTATATGATGATGAATACGAAAACAAGGAGGTTATCGAAGTTCATTAAAGAAGCCAGAAAAGAGTTAAAGCCTTATCTTATGCTCGAATGGTCTCCTCTAATTGAAAATACAAAAAAATTACAAGTAATAAACATCGATATAACTGATTTTACACGCCTAGGTTCGAGTGTAAGTATATGTGATTAATTCCAATGTTCAAGTGTAAATTAACCTGATTCCTTCAACATCATTCATTTGCTTTTGCTTTTGCTTTGCAATTTACTTACAGCCAGGGTGGAATGATATGGATATGAACCAACATGTCAACAACGCCAAGTACTTTGAATGGGTTTTAGAGGTAATTCTGTACGCATAACCAGAGATAGACGAGTGGTGTTAGGGGACAGTTGTACTTTTAGAAATTGTATTGAAAAGGGGGAAATTGTGTTGTTTGTAGGGTACTCCTTCGTGGATAATGAGAAGTCATCAACTATCAAGTATAAACTTGGAGTTTCGAAAGGAGTGTGGCATGGATGCCACGTTGAAGTGTTTATCCAAAATGGTCGGAAATTACAACTCTGAATCTGATAATTCGGCAACTGGTCATAATAATGAAGGATTAATTGAAGTGGAGCATTCACTCCGCCTCGACAGCGGACTAGAAGTTGCCCGAGCAAGGACTCTATGGAACACAAAACATCCGGACAATTAGGTTAGGGTGTATTGCGAGGTCTATCTATATTTGATGATGTGTTCGGGCTCGTAAGTAGCAAATAATTATATTGGATATGCTTGTTAATGTGTTGATTTCTTATGCTATCTACAAAGACATGATCGTAACATACTTGAAATGTATGATTTTATGATTCAGATTAACTGAATGTTTTTTTTTATAATAAAAGGGAATATTACTACGTGCCTCGTTAAAAACCCCCTAACCTAGGTGGGGAAAACAGATTAACTGAATGTTGATAACATATTATATGAACATTTGAAATTAAATATATGATGACATTGTATTGAAAATGATAATATGAAATTATACTTTTCCATTAAAAGGGCAAAGATTCTTACAAATTTTATGGAATTCATTGAGGAGAAAATTTCTGTCTTGTGAAGTTGGGCACGTGCTATACTGTCATATTGAGAGAGTTTAATTTCTCTTTCTGGTCTGTGTCTGATGAGGATGAGGTAATCTTCGAAAATCGATCTGAGCTTCACCGGAGTAAATACGGTAATATATCCGAATTGGATTTTAGTGTTTCTGTTGACCGTATTGTTCCATCTCAAGTTATCCTTACTGGTATGGGTGACAATCTGTGTGTGGCCGATAGTGATGTAAAAGTTGACCCGACCTACAAAACTGACTAAAACCGACTTCAGTCAGAACTGCTTGTGACTCGAGGTGGTGGTGATCTGAAATTGATTCGAGTTCAAATTGGTGTTGGCTTGAACGTGAGCTAGACCTGGAAATTTTGGATCTGAACGCGACCTGCACTCGACCTGAGAAGGACCTAATCCTGAATTCAATATGATAATGTGATAACCGAACCCGACCTGCATTCGACCTGATATGAACCCGAACCCGAGATTAACCTGGTAAATAACTAATATTACCCGACATGTTATGAACCTGACTTGTTATGAACCTGATTTGTAATTGACTCAACCTGTAAATCATTTGTTTTGTTATTGAACTGATTTGCTATTTACCTGACTTGTAATAACTAATAATTTACAATTGATGAAGTTGTGAGATTATGAATTTATTATATTATAGTGCGAAAAAATACATCTTCACAATTTAAGGAACATGATTAACTATGACCACTAAATTAATATGTTTACCTTTTATATTTATAAATTAAAAAATTTTATTTTTTTAAATTAATAACATAAAATCGATAAAATTAATAGAAAACAATTCTTTGGAATTAAAAATAAATTATTAATTATGATCATTAAATTCATTAATTTTATTAAATGATTCATTTATTGATTATTAACTTTATTAAATGATTCATTTATTGCTTATTAACTTTATTAGATTGGGAATTAGATTATATAAATGGCTTAAGGTTTATGGTTTATAATTTAGTATTAATGGTTGTATGATTTATGGTTTAGTTTAGAGTTATTGGTTTATGAGATTAGTTACGATTGCTTAGGGTTTAGTATTAACAATTTAGGGTTTATGATTTAGTTTAGGGTTATAATTTATGAGATTAATTCTGATCCCTTAAGGTCCATGGTTTAGTATTAATGGTTTCATTGTTTATGGTTTAGTTTAGGGTTATTGATATATGATATTAATTTTGATTCCTTAAGGTTTATGGTTAGCCTTTAATTTTTTTTGCTCAACATAATGCTTTTATTAATTGTCAAAACTCTGACCCGAGTATGTGTGCCTCGTTAAAAACATCTATAAACCTAGTTGAAGGAAAAGAGTACAACGCATACCAGGAGAATAGACACGCTAGGCCATTACAGATACCGAACTAACCGGGTTCAAACATCCCACTACAACAGACACCTCCCCTGGAAATAAACACTCGACCTGTTTTGCTACCTATTACAACACTCACTGTTTTCAACATAAAATGTCACTAACGTCTGGAAAATAATTAATGGAAACAAAAATTAAAGGGTGTTTAACCCAACCTACAGACCGAAACATCACCCAAAGGAGGACTGACTCAGTATCAAAACAAAAAAAACACCCAAGTTCCTACTGTTACCTACTGTAAAGCTCCTCACCACCATGCTTTAAAGGTATGGTCCCGATGCATGCCATCTAATGCTAAACTCCGAGCCATATGATTCCTGATCCGTTCGTTATACACTAGTTGAACAACCTTCCCCTTCTTCAGAAGAGTATCCACTTCCATAAACTCCTTCAACCTATTCCACGGTTTTTGGTAGACGTTATTACACCAATGTATCACCAATGGGGAGCTTAATTCAATGGTAATAGCGACTTTATCGACCCACTTTGCCTCAATCAAAATATCCAGCGCCATTTTTAGAGCAGAAAGAGTTGCAAGATCTTCGCCCATACCCCCTACTGGACAAGAGAACATGGCTCGAATGATGCCTTCATCAGTCCTCAAAACGCCTACAAAACCAGCCACATTCTCCCTCACAACACCTATAATGTTAAAATTCAGATCACCGGACTCAGGTGGAAACCAAGCTAACTTCTCCTCAAATTAACATACATATTGGCCATCACATTTCTCGGTGATTCCCACCGGCCTTCAATATTACCAATCCAATCATCTTTAGTTGCCTTAATCCAGAACATAGCTCGAAGTTTTACAAAAAAATAAGATATCCTTGGGGTTCGTCTTCTTGTTATTAAAAATTTTGTCATTCCTCGAGAGCCACAAACTCCAGACTACCGCCCCCAAGTGATGAGCCAAAGACTTTTTGCTAAACATGCCAAGTTGGCATTGAAGCCAAACTCGAACAGCCCCTCCACATTGATCTGGTTTCTCCAACTGACGCCCCACCAACCACAGAACTGACTCCAAAAACTAATGGCAAAATCACATCCAATTCAACTTTCATGTTTACAATTACATATTTACATAAAAATAAAAATTTTATGTGTATAATAATATTAAATCAAAGTCTATATGTAATAATAATAATAATAATAATAATAATAATAATAATGGTCGAATTGAATTAAATTATTAAACCTAGGATCTAATTAACCTAAATTAAAACCTAGAAGCATAAATTACAGACCTAATTAAAATAATTCTAAAACTAAATGCCGAATTTCAATTAAATTAACTCAAATTGAGGCTCAATTGAATGAAATTAAAACCTAAAAGTAAAAATTTAAGACATAAATAAAAATTTCTAAAGTCAGAAGGGCTAAAATATTAATTGTCCCTCCAAATTCATCATTTGATTTTAATTAAAAATGACAATTGGTCGCGAGAGGAGGGGGGGGGGGGGGGGGGGGGACGGATGCCAAGTGCAAACCGCCAAACATATTAATTGAGATGGAAAAGTTTAGAGGGAAAGAAGCCGCCCATTTTTTTTTAGGTTAGGGATTATTACCCTTTAGATTCTGTCGTGTTTACAGTTTTTTATTTTACTGCTAATATTCATTTTTAAGTTTTAGTCTAATTCAATTTAGTCACAAGTATCCACACGATTCGGACTTCCTATATAACAATCCCTGTCCCCACGATTATTTTTTAATCCTTAAAGTTTTATTTTTAGTCGAAATTGGTTTATGGTTTAGTTTAGAGTTATTGGTTTTTGAGATTAATTTTGATTCCTTAAGGTTTATGATTTATGGTTTAGGGTTTAGTTTAGGGTATTGGTTTATGAGATTAATTCTAATTCATATTTATTTTTGTGGTAAAATTGTGAAATTGGTCATTGGACTCTCAAATGTCTCCAATTTCAAATTAGTCCCTAATTTCGGGTTTATGCTATATTTTATGGTAAAATTGTGAAATCGGTCCATGGTTTAGGCCTTAGTATTAATGGTGTAGTTTATGAGATTAATTTTTATGGCTTAAGGTTTATGGCTAAGGATTTTTTTTGATCGGCAAATGCATGATTTTATTATAGGGAACAATCATACATATAAGCACACAACATCAGCCTCATTAAAAACCTCCCTAAAATCTAGATGGAGGAAAAGAGTATTGATGAGTGTGTCAAGCGAAATAACACCAAAGAACCTGACCCAACGCTCATCCGGAGCGCACCCAAACCCACTTTTGCCTCACAACACCACCCTTAGCTAGTGCATCCGCACCACTATTACCTTCTCTAAAAACGTTAGTGAAGCTCACACCCGACAGTAGCTCACATGCCTCATCGATCTGATAAAACCAACGCCAAAGTTTCCAAGGCCGACGTTCCATACCAAGCATCCACGAAACGGCCACCGTCGAATCTGAATCAATCACCACTGATCTCACTTCATTCCACTGAAGTTTCTGAAGCATCCGTAAGGCAAAGGCAATTGCCTGCAGCTCAGCCTCGTTAAAGTCAGCCACCTCAATCGAACCTGAGAACAAGGCCACTATCCGACTACCCCAATCCCTTAACACTCCCCCACAACCAGGCATGCCCGGTTTACCCCGAGTCGCCCCGTCAACGTTAAATTTCCATGCCCCCGGTGGAGGAGGCGACCACTCAATCCCCATCCTATCATTTTCCTTAGCCAAAGGCGCCGCTCTGCACAAATGCAGGTTGTCCCACCACGCCACTTCACTCAAACCAGAAGAGTCGAACCAGACACGGGTCCAATAAAAGGAACGTAACTGTACTAGGAAGAAAATAGACTTACATGTGGAACATTTATCCCGAAACATGAGCTCATTCCGTGCAAGCCACAACGACCACAACACGCTCGCACACCCAATAATCCACCATTGACGAGTGTCGCTCCAAAAAAAACTATGACAACATTGAGTGATGAACTCCCCAATCTGCCAAGGCCGTGCAATCGACACCCTCCACCACTAAAAGAACGAACTCCACACATTCTACACCAACTCACACTGCCATAAAATATGGTCATCATTATCCTCTCCCACTCCACACTACCTACAACCTTTCGATGCCTCCACCAAAGGCAACCCACGATCAAACAGCATTCGCAAGGTAGGCAACCGACCAACCATGATAAACCATATAAAACATTGAATCTTCGGCAACAACAGTAAATTCCATGCCATGTTAACATTGGAGACATCCGGTAACCCAAATGAAGACATCAATTTATGCAAAGCACCAACCGAAAATGGACCCGATGCATCATGAATCCATACCAACCTATCCGCAACCCGTTGTCTCAATGTAAAATTCGCAACACACGACTGCAACTGACAAGTCGTCGTTTAACCGGTCAAAAATAAATAAATATTTAACCTCTTTCAACAATTAATAAAATAAAGAAATTAAGTAGTATAAGGAAAGAGGGTCGATCCACAGGGAGATTAGTCGAAATTCTTGACTTGAATTTTGTCGGATTTGAATTTCAAGGAATATCTGCAAAACAAGGAGATAAAAAAGGGGGGTGATCTGATATTGAGTGAAATAATAAGATAAAATGCAAGAGTTAAAGAAAATAGTAGGAAAAACCAAATATGTAAATTAGCCTCGAGCTAGCCTTGTCAATTCCCTCGATCATTGAAATAGATTTTTACTCCGGGGATCATGTCGGTTACAGTCTGCGAGGCCCAACCCATCGCAACTTGCTTCTCTCTTGAGTAACCAATCCTCCCAAGACTATCTTCGAAGGTTGATTCTTAAACAAATTAACCACGTCTATCGCCGTTAAAATATTTAGTTTTGAAAGCAGGAAAAGCCCGACTAAAAAATTGTCTTAAAAAGAATCGCTTCTGATTCTATCTTTCCTTAGCGGACCGCCGCTAAGAGTGTTCACAGGAAGTCGAAATTGCCACAGGCCGATCCTTCCTCCCAACTATGTCTTTAAAGGATTCCAGACCAACGAGCTCTTTTTGATTTGAAAAACGATTAAAAACTTTAGTAAGGCCGATTGCCAAACTATCTAAACAGAAAGATAAAAATGTATTCCCGAAGGAATTTAGGCAATGTTCAATTCTCACGATTAGAATTGATTTGGCTAGCTCTTGGCTCAAGAAATTTAGCTAAGCATGATATTAATTATCATACTTAACTTGGTTTTTGGAAAATAACTAAATACAATAAAAATGGAACAAGAAAATAAAGTAAAAGAACTTTTATTAAAGCTAAAAACGTTTCAAGCTAGAAGATGAAAACTAAAATGATTGACGATCTAAGCCTTTACCAAGGGTGGTATTTATAGGCTTAGATTTACAAAGATAAGGTGATGAGATAATTTAAAATAATAAACAAAAGATAAAACAATTCAAATGTTTTGAAATTTAAATGCAGGAAATCTAATCGGATAAGCTGATAAGATCTCTCAGAACGTTCCAGAAGCTTCTAGAAGTCGCCATGTCATTGCCACGTCACTGCCACGTCAGACGCGCCGTGCCCATGATGCCAGTCATGACAGAATTATAATAAAAACTGCATAAATGCCCCATTTTCACTGTTATTTCCAGAATTGCATCCCTGCACAAAATATAACGAAAACAACATGTATTAAGTAGCAAGAAGTCCAAATAACTAGAAAAGTAGCATATGAAATATGTCACATTTGAGAACTCATCAGCAACTCACCCATTTGGCGTAATTCAAACGACCATAGGGCACGAAGAAAACAAACTCCCCACTCTACAAACGGTTTATCCAAGTATTCACAAACTCTCGCCATATTGTTGATTGCCAAACCAAACAGTCTTGGAAAAACATTCTTCAACGGCTCAGGAAGGCACCAACAATCCTGCCAAAAAAGAATACACAATCCATCCCCCAAAATCCAGGAGAATTGGGATACATTTACAAACCGCTCCACATATTTGTCATGTTGAACTGCAACAATTTTCTTCCACATTGCCGACATATGTAGTCGACCCTTAGAGTGAATCCGCCAAGTCAAAATCTCCTCACCATAATTAGCGAAAATGATTGACTTCCATAACGAATCCTCCGCTTGGGCATATCGCCACACCCACTTAGCTAATAACGCCAAGTTCCTAGAGTACAAATTCACCACACCCAGGCCCCTGAATCGCTTCGGCTTGCATGCCACATCCCAATTCACTCTACTGAGATTTGATCGTTCCTCTTTACCACCCTCAAAGAAAGTTCCTGCGGATGCGATCAATTTTCAGAATAATCCGCCGTGGAATTAAAAAAACACCCATATAGTATACAGGCAAAGCTGACAACACCGAGTTCACCAAAAGTAACCTCCCCGCAAATGATAATGAGTCACGCTTCCATCCTGCTAATCTCTTACGGAACCGCTGCACCAAAGGATCCTATATCTCCATTCCCCGTGGTGGAACCCCTAGCGGAATCCCCAAATACTGAATTGGAAGAGAGCCACTTTGACATCCCATAACAACCACGATTTGTGCTAACACCGGATCCTCAATCCCAATCCCGTAAATACATGACTTCTCATAATTAATTTGCAAACCAGAGGAGTATTCGAAACTGGTTAGAACCCTTTTCAAATTACGCGCATACTCCACCTCGCCTTGGATAAACAGAATCGTGTCATTCGCAAATTGGAGATGCGACAGAAAAACATCCCCCGCCACTCGTACACCTTTAATCAGACCCAATTTCTCGGCATTCAAAAGGAACTGGTGAAGTAACTCGGTCACCATCACAAATCAAAGAGGAGATAACGGTTCGCCTTGGCGAATCCCGCTTCTCATAGGGAATTATTTTGTTGGACTACCATTAATAAGAACCGATAACCGCGCACACTCGACACATTCTCTGATCCACTGACACCACATTTCCCCAAAACCCATCTGTTGCATGACATGACTCAAACAACTCCAGCTGATACAATCATACGTCTTTGCAAAGACCAACTTCAGAATTACCCCACCATTACCAAATCATCTCTTCTTCATGGAATGGATGACTTCATTTGCCAAAAGAATCCCATCCAAAATCTGTCTCCCACTAACAAACGCAGCTTGCACGTCACTAATTAGCGTAGGTAGAACCATTTGAAGTCTCTTCGCCAAACACTTCGCTAAAATTTTATATATCGAGTTCAATAGACAAATTGGGCGAAAATCCCCGATTACCTTCGGATTGTCTTTCTTGGCTATTAACACTACAAATGCATAATTAACCCATTTAGGCAAACGACCCGATTCACAAAAGCCCTCCATAAAACGCATCACATCCCCTTTGAGAAAAGCCCATCCTCTCTTAAAGAATTCGAACGTGAAACCATCCGGTCCTGGGGCTTTTGCCCCTTCACTGCTCCAAAGTGCCAACTTTACCTCATCCTCAGTAAAATTCCCTTCGAGCGACACACGTTGCTCGATCGATAAATGAGCAAATTCCACCTCCGGTAATAAAGAACCTGCCGCCACAAGCCTATCGAACTACTTCCTGAAATCTCGACGTACCAACACCTTTAATCTCTCCGGCAAAGTAATCCAACCTCCCTCAAATTTCAACCCCGTTATCGTGTTTTGCATTTGTCGAATTTTTGTTGCTTTGTTGAAGAAACTAGTATTGCGATCCCCTCTGCCAACCAAGTCGCTCTTGATTTTTGACGCCACATCGAATCTCTCAACTGAGCCATTCTCCACAGTTTCGAATGCAATTCTCGGCGAGCCAACTCTTCAGTCGTGGACACCTCACCATCCCTAATTTGCGCATCGAGTCTCTCAATACTTTGTAGCAAGTCCATATACTGTTTATTAACATCCCCAAAAATACTGTCGATTCATCCCTTTTAAAACAACTTTTAATGCCTTCAATTTATGATGAATCGAAGTCATTGGTTCCCCATCCGATAAACACTTCCATTCTTGTTCTAACAACGGAAGATTAGAGAGCCACTCATTGAAAAATCAAAAAGGTTTTGGGCCACTATCCAACACATCACTTTCCAACACAATCGGTGAGTGATCCGACAACTCCTTCGAAAGATTCACCACCACAAGAGAAGCAAAACGTTGTACCCAACCATTTGTCACTAATAATCTATCTAATTGACTACATTTCCTACCTGAACCGAACCAAGTAAATCTTTCCCCCGCATCGGAACATCCAATAATGCAACTCATTCAAACAAATCACAAAAAAACATCCATACCTCTAATCAAGTGCACGCAGCCTCGCCTCTCCGCTTGTTGTGTCACCATGTTGAAGTCACCCCCAACGCACCATTCAACCTCTCGCGAAGTCAACACGGCAAATATTTCCTCCCAATACCCATTTTGTTCCGCCAACACACAAGGGGCGTATACGCCCACAATCCCACACGTCCAATCCTCTCGAATCCATCAGCCTTCAATAACCACCATATTCTTCCTAATCTTTGTCGTGCTAACCTTGAAACTCGACGGGTCCCAAATTGCCAAAACCCCGCCTAATTTTCCATCCGAAGGCGCAAAAATAAAATCAAACACATCCGTATACCACAATTGTCGAACTAACCTTTCCGTCACATCTTCCGTCTTGCTCTCTTAGAGAAGAGCCAAAACGCATCGTTGTTGTCGTAGAACACGCTGAATGAACCTTCGTTTCGATGCCGCGCCTAGCCCCCTTACATTCCACGACAACAACTTCATAACTTGGCTAGGATTTATGCTCGCGCGCCTCGATCATGGGCGCGATGTCCTTCACAATTGCCTCCTCCCTTCACTTAGTAACAGCACCAATTAATTTTCCCAAGTCTACAGTTTCATGAGCCTCCCTCAAAATTGCCTGCTTTCGACACATAAAATCAGAATAGGAGAGGGAACCATTTGCAATAGCAACCGACTCAACTGGCACCTCCGTCTTGTTCTTCCTCGGACGGCCTCGACCACGCTTCGGAGCTTTAACGGTTGCTTCCTTTCCCTTCAGAGGTGCAATACACGAATTAATTTCAGAAAGCTGCCTTACCCGCCGAGTTTCTCAATTCTAATAAATTAAATTTGCTTTATTAGCCCTAGGCAATGCATCTTGTGGCCCATCCACAATCGGGCTCTGTCCAGCCTCCTTTTCCTGATCAACATTACTCGGAACATCACCCTCCCGATTGATCGCGTCTATACTACACATCACATCACAGCTCGATCGATGACCCACATCACTGTTGCGTGTAAAAGTGTCTATCGCAATTGCAGTGCAAGTGTACACGACGCAAGTAGTAAAGTGATACGAAGTATCGGATATCGTCTCCACAGGGACTGGGCCAATAGCTTCACCTAGAATTACTGCACAGAAGTAAAGAAAATAATTGAGAAGTTGTCACGAAAATAAATAAGAATACTTAAATAAAAGAGTAGAGAAATCAAGATAGAGAGAATGGGATGGTATTGAATTGCTCAGTAGTGCATGTATTGCTAAGTCTAGGAAATCCAGTTCTGTCGTCGTCCCCGTCACAGCAGCACCTGTCGCGACGGCAGTCTGTTGCTTGTCGCGGCAGCGAACACTCAACTCTGTACTTCAAGTTTGGCAAGAATCCCTGTTGTACCTTGGCCTATCCCTAGGTCCAAGTCTATCGATGATCACGTCTTTGATGATACCTCCCGGCGTGAATCGAAGGATGAACACCGATGTTGTTGAATTCTTCTTTAGCCACTTAACCTCGACCTATCCCTAGGTCTGAGATAGTTCAACTATAAACTAGAGAACTCGCACTTATTCCTTTCGTATACTTAACTCTCCCGATATTAAGTAAATAGATAACTCGCAATGCTCTCCCGATACTCTTGCAAGATGTTAATAACCAGAATAAGAGAACTTGAAGTTTAATTTATTGAACTGAAAATTCCTAAAACAAAAGCAACCCTTGCAACTACTTTACAAATAAACTCGTGGCCCTAAAGGGAATTTATAACATGTTGAGAGAATGAAAACGACTAGGGTTTTGGGAAGAAGGCTAGAGAATGCGTGATATCCCTTCTAGGTCGAAATACATGCCCTTATATAGGCTTTGGGTCCAAGTTTTCTAAAATAGCAAGAATACAACTTTAAATTAAAGTACAACTCTAATAAAGACTAAATCTTCAGAGAATCTAACTTTAAATCGTCCTCCTTCTTGCTTGGGATTTTCTCTCCTTGAACTTTGGGCTTGGCATTCCTTCTGATCTAGGGCTTGGAAAAATATATTGTTTTCCACGACAGACGGGCTTAATTTTCTCTATCTATCGAGGTCCACTTTGTTTCTTCTCCTCAAAACTGTTGTCGTCCCCTACTGTCACAGCGGCAACCATGGCGACTGATCGTCCAGTTCCAGCTCTTCTGCTTCACTGCCCAGCGCCTGCCTCTTCAGCTGCTACAGCAGCAACCTGCAAAAGCAACCAATTTCAGTAGAAACTGTGCCTTCTAATATATTTGTGATGTCTAACTGTAAACTAACCTAAATGCAATGAATTATGCTTGAATGCAGTAGAAATATGGGTTAAATAGGGGATAAATAATAGAAATTTTACGCACTCAACAATCACGACTCAACATTCCTATGTTCTCTTCCTCCATCCAACTCGCCGTCTCCTTCACCCTCCAATCCACCCTTTTGTTATTCTCCCAAATCCTCTCAATATAATTCTTATCAATGTCATTACCCAATGAAGCTGGAGGTTCCTCATAAGTCAGAGAGTTTGCTACAATGGTCTCAACCGATGGAGACTCACGAGCATTGAAAGCCGAATTTGTCTTCCATTCCACCTCTTGATCGCGTAATTTCTCCCCTCATCGGAACTTGATCCCAATTCGCAGCAACAATCACACTTCGGCCCTATCGCTTCTTCAAATTCAGTCACTCTAATGGAGAACGACGACTCACCCACCGTCAACTCCACCGTTTCATCAATATGATAATTCCAATCTGTTTCAATCTGAAATCGCGAGCGCTCGAAAGAAGAGGGTGCCAATGTCTCCATATCAATTCGAACCAAATCACCCCAAATTGCCGCAATATTCTTAAAAGTTTCTTTCGACCACACATGAATTGGCACTCCACTAACCGATAACCATGTTCGTCTGTTTGGTAATGCCATTGTCGGCATCCATTCCATAGTATTTTCCAGCCACAGATCAAGGCTTCCCTTTGCTAGCATCTCTGTCCGCAATGGAGGGCTCTCAAACATCAACAAAATAAGTGAACCCGCCACTCGCATAATCGAAAAACCCTTAAGGTCAGCTCTTTGGAATTCTTCCGCTAAATCCGCAATTTGGCATGGCTTACGACAAAAGCCTACCGCACTAGTTCGAAGTAATTCCCACTTCTCCTCATCAATCACACCCTCCACTTGTTTATGTCGTTTATCCCCGCTACCTTCCGCGATTCCTATCGTCTTACGCCTAGATCCATCCAATTCCTTAATATGACTCACCATCGAAGGGCTCCTGAATTGCGTATCATGCGGCTGATGCAACCCCTTCACTTGATCGACTACCCGTTTAAAATCATGCCCCAAATTCCTATGTTGCCAGTGCCTAGATCCCCTTTCGCCTCTCGCCATAGAAACCTTAATTTTCGACCCGTATAACCAGAATCCATTAAATCTTTCAATTACCCGATCGACATCCTTCTTAAAACCCATTCTCATGAACCCAAATCGCGTACCATCCCTCGCTCGCTTGTTTAGTGTTTAGTATTAATGGTTTAAGGTTTATTGTGTAGTTTAGGGTTATTAGTTTATTAGATTAATTTGTATGATTTAAGGTTTAGGGTTTAGCTTAGTGTATGAGATTTATTTTCAAGTGTTATATAGCCTATATATAGTCTATAATCTATATATAATATATCATATGTTATTACAAGGTAACATTTGTTCATATTTTTCTTAACCTTTTAATGTGCCACACACCGTGCAGGCAAAACGGATTGAACCCGAGTCTTTTAGGATGAATATCATCCTCTTTCCATTGGGACCAACGGTTGGGTTCTATTATTAATTCATTACTATAGTCTATAATATATGCCTATATAGTCTGTAGTCTATATTGATATGCGTAACATGAATATGTCTCATATGTGTTACGTGGTTATACTTTTTAGGGGTTATAGCCTATAGGTTTATGTGACTAGTTTAGGGTCTAGGGATGAAATTTAAGGTTTAGGAGTTTAGTGTTCAATCAATTCCCTGCAAATCTTTATTTAATCGAAATTAATCTTTATTTATTTTTAATTTGTGTAATTTAGTCCAATATTTTTAATATGATGATATTTTTTTCATTTAGTCCCTAAAAGTTTACTTTTAACTGAAATTGAACCATTTTTATTTCTATTTTTTGTAATTTAATCCAAACCCTATGCATTTTGTAATTTTGTCCAAACCATATAAATTATAAGTCCCTATAAGAATTCTAAAACTAAAGCTCTAAATTCAATTACAACCTAAATTGGGACTTGATTAAATTAAATTAAAACACAAAAGTAAAAATTTGGGACTTAAATGAAAACCTTTTAAAGTCATATGGACTAAAACTTGAATTTCCCTTAACCTAATAAAACAATAGGCGGGTTTTTCCCCTCCAAATTCCAAATTGTAAGCCAAAATTGCAATTTATCCATTTAATTTTAAATTAAATTGTTAATTTACTTTTTGCCGCCACCTTTTAGGTTATAAATTAATTACCCTTTAAGGCCTTATCCATTTAAAAGTTTTCATTTTAGTCTTAATTTAAGTTTTAGTTTAATTCAGTTTAGTCACAATTATACATTTTTTAAATTGTAACATATATCGGCATCTCTAAGGGATATTTCGGTTCATATTATGATATTAATCCATAAAATTTATTTTATCCGAAAATGACTCACAATTACCAAACTCGAAGTCTATTTGTATTTAGTAAACGGTAAGACCTAACTTAAAGATCAATCGAAACTGATATTACCCGACCTGCAGCCCATCTGAACCTGAATTAACTCGTTAATTAACTGATTCGGACCCGAACCATTTTGGCCTGAACTAAGACTTACTCGACCTGAAATTAACCCGACTAGAACTCAAACTCAACCTGATTCGAAATCAACCTAACAATGACCTGAATCTGAGTCAACCCGGACTCGACCTGACTCGAGTCGAACCATTGAATTGACTAACACAACCCGAGGTTGCCTTTAGGGTTGGGCGTTCGATTGAGTCGAGAAATTTTTTTTAGAGTTATTCGAGTTTACAAGTATTATTTTATAATTTAAACTTTAATTGATTTTTTTTAATCTAGTTGAGTTTATGAAATTCGAGTTGAATCAAGTCAAATTTTTGAGTTTATGTACAAATGTAATGAGAATTATTTATAATATTATAACACACTAAATCTAATTCAAACGGTTTTCTATATCCATATACGATATACATATATTTTTCTTTATACTTTCACATGTGATATACATAATATATTAGGCAGAATTGACAGACTCGACTTGAACTTGAAAACGGATCAACTAATTATTAAAAATTTCGAGTTACTCAAATTTTATTTAAAATATTTTCGAGTCCAGTCGAGTTTATAAAATTACGAGTCAATTTAAAACGAATCGAGGTTTTTCGTTTCGAGTCGAGTTTTGTCCGTCGCTAATTGCCTTAGTGGTAGGTGGAGAGCGTTCCAATGCTGCCATGCAGGTTAGGTCGGCTCATTTGTTAGAAAACAATGATTCCACGGGTTTAAAAGTTGGTGGGGGCGCAGCGTTTGAGCTGTGTGCTAATGAAACCTTTTGCCAACTTGTTTCGAGGCGGTCAAATTCATATTAATAGGATTTGAATCAAGTTGCTGCTGACGTGCATTGCTATGGTGGTGTGTTTCTATTCAAAACCCACCAGTTCATGGTAAACCTTCTCTTGAAATTGCAGATCAGATTTCGGAGGAGAAATTGAGAACAGGTTGAAGGCAGCTGATATCGGCGGTCGTTCGGATGTCCCCACCCTAGCCTTGGAGAATGCAAGTATGATGGGATTGTTGTTAACTATTGAAGAAGATTATCTTTGAGATAGAACTCAGTTTCATTCGTCATAAGGGTGAATTTACAAGAGTACAAAGCTCTCTATATATACTAATACAAGCACTCCAACTAACCTAACTGCATGAACTGCATTAACAGCCCTTAACAACTTGCAGTTGATAATGTCTAACATTCACCCTAATTTCTCAGCTCTGGAAAGATTTCTTGACCTTAAATGACCGACAGCTTCCGCCTGGACTTCTCAAACTTCACAACTGGCAGTGGCTTGGTAAGAACATCGGCTATTTGACAGTATGCTGGTACATGGTTTACTTGCAACTCCTGGGCAACAACTTTCTCTCGTACAAAGTGTAGATCGAGCTCTATGTGCTTGGTTTTTCCATACAAAATTGGATTTGCAGCCATGGCAACGGAGCTAGTGTTATCACACCAAATTCTGAGAATATCTTCAAGATTCAGTCCCATTTCATTAACCACTGCTTTTTCCATGTTATTTCAGCAGTGGCATCTGTCAAACTCATGTACTCTCGGCTTCAGCAGTTGACCTGGACATGGCTCGTTGTTTCCAATATAAGCTATACATCTTAGGAGCTCAAAAACAACAAAATACAACATGACCAATGTACGATATACATCCTGAAACACAGCTGAAAAGTAGGCAAGAAATTCAGACAAATGGGAAGCAACCAAGCCATTGTCTCTTTCTTGACAAACCTCGCACACGTCGCTTTTGGCCTCGACGCTGCCACGAGTGTCCTTAACGCTTCCATGTACACCATCGACGGTGTTCAAAGGACAGTGAGTGACATTTGACTGTTTCAGGGGAGTATCGGAGAAAACCACCAATAAAGGAACCCGTTTCTTGATCCCATGGCTCCAAAAGCCTTTCATATATGATATCCGCATAAAGCCTCACGCTTTCTCATTTGTTTCTGGAACTATGGATTTCCAAACGGAACAGGACCAAATTGTTATCTTTTAAGTTGAGGGATCATTTTGCAGTTTTCATAATCGATAGACTCGACAAAACAACTTCATATAATCGGAGGACCAATTATGTAATTTACTCAAATAAAATTTTAAAAGTTAGGTTTTGTACTGTCTTTTTTAATTTTTACTGTTGTTAAATTAAAAGGTTTTGGTCCATGTTCTCAAAGTCAAATTTGAAAGTTAAGACTATTTTTATCCTTCCATCTTTATTTATAGGTATGGTAAAGTTAAATGGGAGCTAGCAAGGCCAGGCTCTCGTGGTCTATTTTTATCCTTCCATGTTCATAACTATCAATGTGCAAAAAAACCAAGTCAACAGCCGCTATACAAAATAAGAGAAAACAACATCAAGCAAAAGTATAACTAAATTATCCCCCATTCCACAGCAAGAGGGGAAGAAGAATGAGCAAATTTTAAATTATAACTTATTTTATTTGTTTTAATATTATAGAACGGGTGTTGTTTTATGGGTAAAATGCATACAGAAAATTAAGTTTGTTTTACTTGAACACTACAAAAATATAGACTTTTAGTGACAAATTGACAGTGACTTAGCAGTAATTTTGTCACAAATATTAAACTTTTGTGACATATTTTTTGTGCGACACTATTAGCATAAGTAATTGTGATGTATTTTTATTTGGTCACTATTATAGTAGTAATTGCAACGATTACATTTTCACAATTAAATTCTCGCTATAAGTCTATAACTGTGACACAAATTTCATTGCCACTAAAACTTTGACACATGATAGTGAAGATATATAAAGTGGTCACTATAATTTGATATTTGTTGTGACAATGCAATTGTTTGTCACTTAAAATTTTACTTTTTTGTGATAAATTTTGTCACCAATAAAAATATAAACTTAATGACAAGTTATATATTGTCACAATAATAAATTTATTTTTATAATTATAGTAATAATAACAATTATAAAAATTGAAGTTACCATAAAGGCATAAACTAGTTAATCAAAAGGTAAAATAATTCTATTAGTCTCTACACTATGTGTAAATTGTTGTTTTAGTCATTCTATTTTGATCAATTTTAGTCCCTATATTTTTGAAATTTTAAAACTTCAATCCTAATCCAAACGGGACAACGACAATATGATTAAATTACAATGACTAAAAATGATTGAACAAAAGAATAAAAATCAAAAGTTTTACTTAACATATTTAAAGACTATCATTCATGTCAAGATCGAAATTTAAAAATTTAAAAAGTACATATTTTTTTGAATAGAAAGTACATAAACTTAATTAATGTAAACAAATTAAAGTAAAAAGACTAATATGTAATCTTGGCATAATATGTGATAGCAAAATTTTACCTTGTGAAAAATTTTACACTTGATATTTGTTTTAACTTTTCTTGTGAAGGTAAAATTTGCATTGTCAGTATAGTAAATAATTATCACATAAAGGATAATTCTATCAATAATTTAGGTGTAAATCTTAATATTCATATGTTTATATTTTAAAACCAATTCAATTATTTTTATATATTTTCTTCAACAAACGTATTTCGTATAGGAAATCATATAAAATTAATTAAATTATTGTTATAATTAATACATACTTTTAAAAATAAATAAAATTAATTTCAATTACAATTTAACCTAAATAATATTTCACTTTCAAAATAATATTAAATTTCTTGCCTAGCCTAGTGGATAGACATTGCACTCTCCCCCAAAAAGTTCCAAGTTTGATCCCCTACGTAACCATGCATTGTATTTATTTATTAAAAATTGATATATGAATATTCCAGATCATCTATAATTAACCCCCTCAACATGGGCTAGCAACTGAGCTAACCTTGGTGTAAGTGACCTTCTCATAGGCTGATGTGGGCCCTAGGTGTACGGGCCATTGGGACCAAGTGGATGACCTTCTAGGGACCAGTTTGGGGGCAAAGGGTCGCGCTCGTCCCAGAAGTCAAGGGTTGGTATCTACACTATTTCAATATGTATTTGTGATAAAATGTTTGTGTAACACCCGGATTTGGGGGTCGGGTGAAAATAATATTAAAATAATGTTTCAGGTTTCAGTTTTATAATTAAAATAATAAAATATTATTTTGGGCCTCGGGTTTTCAAAACAAATAATTTATGTTGGACATGTTTTGATTTTAAAGCCCAATTCCATGGAATTTGGAAATTGAGATAGCTATCCTCATTAATGGCATTATGGTAATTAAATGGACTTTCAATTAAAAACCTTTTTTAATTTTAAAACACCCTTTTGTCATCTTCTTCCCTCTTCACTTCTTCATTTCCTACGACATTAGAGAGCTCTTCTACTCCATTTCACTATTCCATCACATCATTTGCTCCTTGTTGGTGATTTTTGAAAGCTAATCACGTTTTTGACTTGGCCTTACCTTTCTCTTCATTTTGGTACCATTAGTTTTCAATAAAACCAAGTATTTCGTGTTTTGGGTTTTTCAAAGATTTTGTTAAAGGTTGAAGCTTTATGGATTTTTAACAAAGCTTTTGATTTATTGTTGTTAGATAAGTTGTTTGTGAACCATAAAGTCCAACATATGTCAGTTTTAATGAGTTTTATAAAGATTCCCGGATTTGGGTTTTGAGGGGTTTTTGGAAGGGTTTTAAGTTGAGTTTTGGGGTTGCTATGTGTTGGAAATTAAGGGCTGATGTTAGTGTGATAGTTAGGGGTTGTTTTGGGAGCATTTAAGTGTGTTAAAAAGGTTGAAATCAAGAGTTTTGGACTGTGCTAAAGGGCTGCTCGGGATTGAGGTTTTGGGAGTTGTTCTTAGCTTGAAATCTTGTGTTTTGTGCTTGAATAGTGGTCCGGGTTTGCTACTTTGATGTGTGAACTGATTTGAGGTTGTTTTGATTGTGATGAGTTGATTAGAAGCAAGAATTTGTGTTGGTGAAGCCTCGGGAACAAATCCGGGATCGTTGGAAGCTTGATCGGCTAGTGTGTTGAGCTTGGAATAGTCGGTGAGTGGTTAAATATTTTTTAATGGTTTTCGAGTATTGGTTCAAGCATGTGGACTAGGTCGGGCTTGGTAGACCCACCTAGAGTTGGGATTAGAGTGGTAGCCTAATCCCAAGCTTTAGTTAGAGACTTTGGTTGAACTCAAATTGTTGTTTATGCCTCATGTTTACTTGTGTTATGATGGCTATGTATAATGTGTTATACATGTATGTTGAGGCATGGTATTGATGCATTGTGATATGCATGTGGATTGTGCATGATGGTGATCATGGTGAGTACGTGCTAAGCACGGAAGTTGATATGAAATGATGTTGTGAATTGTGTTTAGTATTGGCACTAGTATGCTTGGGTACAATGATCGATCATTAGAATGTTTAGTGTGCACACGTGAGTCAAATGCGCGCGTGGTCTTGGTGATGGTAGTCATCAAGATGGAGTACGAGTTCGCCCGGAAAACCTTCTTGTATATGTTAGTCAGTGATGAGTGTAATCCCATCGACGGGGCGTGAGGATGAATGGAATCCCCTCCGCGTGAACGGTGATGAGTGTAATCCCACTGTAAGGTAATGGTTGTTGTTGGATGTGAGGTCCAACGTTTATCCGCATATTCGAGTCATAGCTAGGTACCAATACGGATTATTATATGTGTTTACATATGATGTGCTTGGACTTGTTGAGCATGGCATAATATTGAGTTCATGTTCATGCATCAAATATATTTTGGCTCATGTGGTTCGAAGGTAAGAACATGCATTTTACCTTGGTTTTATGCTCGTGCTTGGACCCTGCATTGTCGAGGTTTGTTTTAATGAGCTTACCCTCACTAAGTTTTATGCTTACGCTCTCTTTTGTTTGACAATGCAGATCCGTAGTTCGTGGGTTGCTTGTGCAAAGAGAGGGCCTCCAAGTGTCCATTGTGGTGCTATCTTAGCTTTCAAGTATGGACTTTTAAGTTGTAAGGTGTAATGATGTATGTTGATGTTTGGTTTTAGGAGCATGTTTAGACTCCTTGTTTGTGGATGATATGTTTGTGGTTGCTTGCCTAGTGTTTTGGCTTTGGGTCCCTTTATGAATGCTTTATGTATGGTTGTCCAAGGCATGAACCTTTTAAGTGCTAAGTATGTCTCATTTTGAGTAAATGCATGGATCCTTAAATGTATGTTCCTTGTTTGTCTTGAATGACTCGTATGCTGTTCCATGGATGTTGGATGTTGCATGTATGTTTGTATGTGGCTAGGGAAGTCTTAAATTGCATCTAGAGTCGTGTGATAGAGTCTTTGGCTGCAAATTTGAGTGTTGCAGTGCAGGGCGTATCGATACGCCCAAGGGCCGTATTGATACGGTCCTTCACTTTGGGACTCAAGTTTGGCCTAGCGTACCGATACGCGGGGGTGTATCGATACACCTAAACCTCCCTGAAAATTTGAGATTTTGGCGTATCGGTACGGGTCTAGGGTGTATCGGTACGGTCAACCTGTGTACCGATACGGTCTCCCTGGTTTGACCTTGGGCTGTTGACCTAGTCAAGGCGTATCGATACCCTCTCTTAGTGTATCGATACGGCCTGATATGAAAGTTAAAATAGGCTGTTTTAATTATGTGTTCGTTGTTTCGCCTCGCTTATTGCTTCCGCTGTCGTTGTTTCACCTAGGATCTATTAAGAGCATCTAGACAAGATGACATTAAACGAAAAAGTTTTCTTGGGTTGGTAACCGAAGTGGAGCCTTAACGGGTTTTGCCTCGGTTATCCCCATGTAGCCCACTCGGATCAGTCAAGCGTCCGGACCGGGACGAGGGGGTTACAGTTTGTCACCAATAAGAATAACATTAGTGTCTAAATTTTAGTCACTGTTATTAATCTTTTGTGTCAAAAAATATAGTCATAAAAATATAACTTATTGTGATAAAATGCATAAAAGTTGTCACTAATATAATAGTGACGGAGTTATTAGTGACGACTCAGAAAATAGTCACTGTAAATTTCATTGACTAAAATTAATACTTTTAGTGACTATTTTTGATGTCACTAAAAATCTATTTTCTTGTAGTGGAAGTTAGTAAATCGAATTCTATTAATGACGTTCTTCAGTGTTTTGTTCTTTTTAGGCCTAGGTGTAAGAAGCCCTTGAAATTTTGAAAAAAAAAATCAGTTAAGCTCATGAACTTTTTTAGCACTCAATTAAGCTCTTGAATATGATACACTAAAATTGTTTTCTTTAGATATTACTGGCACATGATACACTACAATTATATTATGTTGCATTTAAAGATTTCTTCAAAAAAATATTTTTTATATTTTATTCATTTTTTAGAACTTTCAAACAAATTTTTAAATAAAATAAAATTTTGAAATTGTCAAATCGAGATACTGTGACACAACGTACTGTACCAACAATACTAAAAAAGACTATCGAGATTAAATGGTCAAAACTGGTTTGGGGGCTTAATTAATTGATTCAATTTCGTGGTTCAAGGGCGTAATTGGGTGCAAAAAAGTTTATGGGCTTAATTGATTTTTTTTTTCAAAAGTTCAAGGGCTTTTTATACCCTTAATTTTTTTCGGTCCCCTTAACTTTTAATTCTTGGCTCCGCCATGTTTATAGGGGTGTAAATGAGTAGAACATTCGATGAATTATTCTTATAATGTTCATTTATTAAGTTAAATAAACGAGTACGAACAATATTGTAGAACTAATGTTTTGATATAATAATTGAAAAATGTTTTGGACTAATTTGAAAAGAATTTAAAACTTGTTTTTAAGTCCAAACAACTTGAAATTATGTTTGAGGTATTTTAAGAGGTTTTTGGCAAAGATTTTTCATGTTTTTAATAGCCAAACTTGTGATTTCAGAGCACTCGTATCGATATGGTAAACCCCCGTACTGATACCTTTTTGCCCCAGTTTTGGCCACTGTCAAAACCCGTATCGATACAGGCCCTTGCCGTATCGATACGCATTGGGATCGTTTCGATACGCCAGGTAAGCGTACCGATCCCCTTTCAACCACCCCAACGGCTATTTCCCAACGGCCATTTAAATATGAACTCGTACCGATACGCCCTCAAGCATATCGATACGCCTAGGCTGGCAAGAGCCCAACGGCTAGTTCCTCAAGAAGGCCGTATCGATACCGTTCCACGCGTATCGATACGGATAGCTGCAGAATAGCATATATGAAGGGAAATAAAGTCCTCAACGGCTCCAATTCATCCCCAACGGCTAGTAACGGCTACAAACTCATTTGGGAGTATAAAAGGGACCTCCAAGCATCAAGTAAAGGCTAATGCTCATATTGTCAAACATCAAATGATCAAGAAATTATCTTAGTGCTTAAATTGTCATTTCTTGTATAGACAAACACTAGTGAGCCAAAATTGTCAAATTTGCTCAAGTGTTTTAGGTTTTGGGTGAGTGCTTAATTGTGCAAACAAACACCTATTAGAGGGTTTTAAGTTTGCTTATTGTTTCTCTTTGTAAAGAGGGTTTTGATCAAGGCTTTGGGTAGAAGCTTGATCGGTTGTAAGGGTTTCCTCCTAATCCTAGAAAAGGGGACGAATCAATAGTGGATTGATTGTGAAATCCTTAGTGAGGAGCTAAGGTAGTGGATGTAGACCTTGGTTAGAAGGTTGAACCACTATAAATCATTGTGTCATTATCTTTTTAGCTTCCTAAACCCTTCCACCCAAAAATCCATCTCTCCACCACTTGGTGAGCAACATTGGTTGATCGAATCGAGCTCCACACAACTCAACAATTGGTATCAGAGCTTGGCTCAATCGAAGAGGATTAACATCCTATTGAGAAGATCCGGCAAGCTCGATCACTATTTCATCAACCGGCTCAAATGGCACAATCAGTCGACAAACTGCCTTTCTTTGACGGAACTCACTATGCCCATTGGAAGACAAAGATGAAGTTCTTCATCAAGTCAAAAGATTACAAGATATGGGATGTAGTTGAAGATGGGTCGTTCGTGCCTCAAAGAAGTAAAGTGGAGTGGAGTGCTGACGATCGCAAGAAGATGGAGCTAAATTGCAAAGCCTTGCACATCCTATTTTGTGCATTTGGTCCATCCATCTATGAGAAGATGTCTTCTTGTGAGAGTGCCAAGGAGGTATGGGACAAGCTTGAAGTCACATACGAGGGAACCAATGAAGTCAAGGAGACAAAAATTGGGCTCCTAACCTTAGAGTATGAGAACTTCAAAATGGATCCGGAAGAGAACATCGAGAAGATGTTTGATAGGTTCTCCACAATCACCAATGGTCTCAAAGGCTATTGAGAAGCCATCCCGGAGGAGAAGCTTGTTCGAAAGCTCATCTACTCACTTCCCGAGTCTTGGGACTCAAAGAGGACCGCCATCATCGAAGCAAAGAATTTGAAGACTTTGAAGCTTGATGAACTCATGAGGTCACTCCTTACTCATCAAATCATGAAGAAGAACAAAGAGGATGAGAAGAAGAGGGAAGAAATTAGAGCTATGGGAGAGTAGAAAATCAAAGGGCTTGGCATCAATGCTAGTGCCATGGCTCTCAAATCCTCCACTTGCCATCATGTCTACTCAAGTGAAGAGGAGGATGAAGATGAAGAGATAGTTCATCTCTTCAAGAAGTGTGCCTCGTTCATGAAGAAAGCCTTGAGAGAGCTTGAACGAGAACCTAAAAGAAAGGAGAGGGCAAGCACTTCAAGCCATAAGAAGAAGGCACATGTGGCTACTTGGAGTGATGAGGACTCCACCGACAATGAACAAGCCAACCTTTGCCTTATGGCCATCGAAGAAGATTCAAGGGTAACTTCTAATTCATCTACTTCATGTTCTTATTCTTTTGATGAATTACAAGATGCCTATGATGATTTGGTTTTAGATTTTAAAAGCCACATTTTGAAAAACAATAAATTGATTTCAAAGTTAAAAATTCAAAATGATTTGCTTTCTAAAACCAAACTTGAACTTGAAGCAAAACTTGAAGAATTTGAATTAAAATGTTTTGATTTACAAAAATTGCTTCAAAATGTTCAAGAAGAAAATGATTTGATTTCCAAAGAGCTAGAAAAGAAAAACAATTTTGGAAAATCAAATTTCTATGTTAGACAATCTAGTGCCCCTAGATTTATTAAAGGAAAATGTTTTAGAAGTATTTGGGTCCCAAAGGGACTTAGTACTTCAATTAAAAAGGATGACATTGAAAAATGGATTCCAAAGGGGACTAAAATTTGTGCTACTAACGTTCATGGATCCAAAGCAATTTGGATACCAAAAGTTACTTGATTGTCTATTGTTAGGTGTGATGGAGATGTTCAACAAAGTCAAACAATGAGGGGGAGCTCCATGCACACAAGGAATAACACTTGAAGAAGGAAGGTTTCACATCCTCCCTTGGGTTCAAGTGTTGGTAAAATTTCTAGTTGTTTTGAATTAATTTGTCTTATTTTAGTTTAAATTCAACTAGATGATCATATATGTTGGACTAACATTTTTGATGATGCTTTGAGTAAGGGGGAGCCATTTTAAAACCAAATTTGTAACTTTTGTCAAATTTTACCTCCATTGTTACTTTGAACTTAATGTTTAAATTCTTTTTGATATAACAAAAAGGGGAAGAAATGGTTTAAAAAATTGAATTTTCAAATGAATAAGGGGGGGCTTTATTTGATTTACATTCTTAATTCTCTTATTCACATTTTTAAAGTTAAAGGGGGAGAATCCCAAACAATTTTTCAAGTTAGTTTTATTATATCAAAAAGGGGGAGATTGTAGAACTAATGTTTTGATATAATAATTGAAAAATGTTTTGGACTAATTTGAAAAGAATTTAAAACTTGTTTTTAAGTCCAAACAACTTGAAATTATGTTTGAGGTATTTTAAGAGGTTTTTGGCAAAGATTTTTCATGTTTTTAATAGCCAAACTTGTGATTTCAGAGCACCCGTATCAATACGGTAAACCCCCGTACCGATACCTTTTTGCCCCAATTTTGGCCACTATCAAAACCCGTATCGATACAGGCCCTTGCCGTATCGATACGCATCGAGATCGTTTCGATACGCCAGGTAAGCGTACCGATCCCCTTTCAACCACCCCAACGACTATTTCCCAACGGCCATTTAAATATGAACACGTACCGATACGCCCTCAAGCGTATCGATACGCCTAGGCTGGCAAGAGCCCAACGGCTAGTTCCTCAAGAAGGCCGTACCGATACTGTTCCACGTGTATCGATACGGATAGCTGCAGAACAACATTTATGAAGGGAAATAAAGTCCTCAACGGCTCCAATTCATCCCCTACGGCTAGTAACCGCTACAAACTCATTTGGGAGTATAAAAGGGACCTCCAAGCATCAAGTAAAGGCTAATGCTCATATTGTCAAACATCAAATGATCAAGAAATTGTCTTAGTGCTTAAATTGTCATTTCTTGTATAGACAAACACTAGTGAGCCAAAATTGTCAAATTTGCTCAAGTGTTTTAGGTTTTAGGTGAGTGCTTAATTGTGCAAACAAACACCTATTAGAGGATTTTAAGTTTGCTTATAGTTTCTCTTTGTAAAGAGGGTTTTGATCAAGGCTTTGGGTAGAAGCTTGATCGGTTGTAAGGGTTTCCTCCTAATCCTAGAAAAGGGGACGAATCAATAGTGGATTGATTGTGAAATCCTTAGTGGGGAGCTAAGGTAGTGGATGTAGACCTTGGTTAGAAGGTTGAACCACTATAAATCATTGTGTCATTATCTTTTTAGCATCCTAAACCCTTCCACCCAAAAATCCATCTCTCCACCACTTGGTGAGCAACATTGGTTGATCGAATCGAGCTCCACACAACTCAACAAATATGCTTATGTTCGATTAATAAACAAACGAACACAAACAAAGGTGTGTTCAGTTTGTTTATGTTTATGAACAAGTTCGTTTATTTATTAATGATATTTTTTATGAAAATATTAAAACAATATCACCATTTTTATATTTTGAATTTCAACTTATTAATCTAACAAAAATTTATTATATTTGTAATCATTATTGATAATTTGACAAAACAAATTATGGACAGTGTGCTCTAACGAGGCGTTTGGCACATCATATGTGAAAGAAGAGTATTGCTCTGTATAAAAAAATGGATGAAAGATTTGTTACTACATCAAGGTGTTTGATTTGTTGAAATTTGTGATATATATTATTCGTCTTACCTTGTGTTTATCAAATGTTAAGACATAAATGTTATGTTTGAATGTATCATCGTACCTTATGATAACTTTATTATATTATTGACACTAAATTCAGTTTAAATTATACTATATTTTATTTAATAAACAAATAGAATGATATAAAGAGTTCAACAATCAAAATATGTTCAAATTTTCAAATATCGTTTTTAAGGAAATTAGAAAAACTCATAACCATAAGCTTTGAATAAAACTAGATTAAGTAAAGAAAAGTTTAAGTTATTGAATAAGTGATAATTTCTTATGACATCCAATATAAGCAAAAAGTTAGCTAGTGAATATGATATTCAATAAAATATATCTTTATAAATAACAATAGTAACATAAATTTCAAATACATTGATACTTATTTACATCATTGTAAATAAACATTAATAGCTTATTTACACAGTTGTCAAAAAGTATTGGTAACTTGTTTACGCCTAGTCACTTATGTTCAATAACACATAATTATATTATTTTAGCCGTTATTCTATTTTAAATTAAAAACTATATATACGAGTTACATTAGATAAGTGAATCTATTTATTTTGACTCATTCATTGATATTATACTGAATTCACCCTTGTGCAGAACAATATTTAGATCTAAACCGCAAAATGAGTGACACCACAGCCAGTTACGTTATGGGTAGGGGTGCTTACCGAGCGAGTCAATCGCGAGTTGAGTATTCCTCAACTCGTGCTAATTAAAAAATTTTGTTGCTCGTTAAGCTCGTTAAAATTTTGCTCCACTCATACTCGTTAAAAAATCTCGTTGCTCATTAAGCTCGCCAAAATTTTTACCTTATTTTTTAAAATGTAAGTAAAACCTAGTGATACTATTAGAGATTAATACAAACATGCAAATTCAGAGAAAAAAACCCATGAGGACTAAGGAGATAAATAAAAGAACATGTCATGACTGAGTTAGAGATAAGTCGATATTCGAGTGTGAGACAATTTTTAGTTTTTCAACAATCTTCGATAAACAAAAGAGTAGAGAAGGCCTTATGGATTTTGGTGTTTTGACTTTCAATAGTATATTTTATATGAGAACTAAAGATTTTCTCTTTTCTACTTTTATACATAAAATAATATCATAAAAATATTTTAATAAAAAAGAAAGAAAGACTAATTAATATAATTTGATTTCTTATTAATACTAATTAACTTATGAAATTCTTGAGAAATACATAATTTTTTGAAAATTTGAAACCAAATATTTTATTGGTAAATTACCTAGCAAGTCATTAAACTTTTCTAGAGTTTTTAACTAGCATTTAAACTTTTTGGAACATAATTATTTAAGGTAGCACCAAACATCATTAAAAATTTATTAAAAAAAATATAACAAGCTGCTCCCGAACTTATCGAGTCGAGCTGGGCCTTGATTAACTCGACTTATTAAGATCTCGAGTCGAGCTCAAGTTCGAGTCAAATCAAATCGAGTAGAGCGTTAATCGAGTCGATCTCGAGCTATTTACGAGCTGCTCAACTCAATAAGCACCCTAGTTATGGGTATTTATAGTGATACAAATCACATAGTTCCATTACTCTGAATCCTCTATTAGAAAACCTTGAGCAATATTCCATCCACGCATCTTTATTAAAAGTGCAAACCATGCTGGCCTATAGAGCTCAACCAACAATCTCCCTGCCCACATCTTGCTTGTCCTGGAACAGACCTGAACTGCGTTCCGGAGGAAGCAACAAAAGCCTTCGCGTGGGTGTAAAACATGCAAAGTGCACGAAAGTTGTTGGTAATTATAATATAGGCAGCGGGAACCCTGATTCCGACAAGATGCATGATATGTTACATGGAAGAATGGTGGCGGAGGGTACTGTTTTCCAGCAGGAATTGGTTGTAAGATCCTTTGATGTAAACGGTGATAGCAAAATGTCCTTGGTGGCACTGGCAAATTATTTACAGGTTCTAAGTCTGCCTGAAAACTCTAAGTTCAGTGTCCTTTGCTTTTATCATCGAATCCATCAAATCTCATATATATTATTTGATTATTCACGATTTTGGTTGATTTAGGACACGGCACTCAACCATTTTGAGAGGATAGGAGTGCTGTCAGATGGGTTTTCAACACGGGAGATGAGTACAAGAGACCTTGTTTGGGTGTTATATAAGACGGATATCGCCATAGATCGCTATTCTTGTTGGTAAATTATCGTATTAAGCTTCATCTATGTTCAAACATTAAAGGGTTAATGTATCTTTTAGTCCCATACTTTTGTTTTTTTACATGCAATTAGGTCTCTAGCTTAAACGGTTGGTTAACCGTTATAGCGGTTATTAATCGTAACCTAACTGTTATTAACCGTTAATTTTTTAAATAGTTACACATTATAGTGGCTAACCGTTAAGAAACGGCTCGGTTACAGGTTAACCATTAATTTATTACGATTTTCTTTTCAAATGTTCATTATTTCTTTTTAGAATAATAAATTGATCTCTTCGATAAATATTGTATTAAAATTTTTAATTTTTTTACTTAAATAGAGAAATTTTAAACATAAACTTGATACTTAGTTAAAATAAAGTACTTATAGGTTAACCAATAATCATATTTTTTTAGCGGTTTGGTTAACCGAAACCGTTTAACCTTAACGGTTAGGTTAATTAATCTTTAAAATGAATGGTTATACCGGTTAACCATTACGGTTTATTTTGCACACCCCTAGGTTCAAGACCCAATATGAGCAAAATTCCCCTTCCCCTCCCCTTAGGTTTGTTCAATATAAATAAATAAATAAATAAATAAATAAATAAATAAAGCATCTCAAGTTTAATAAACCAAGTCGATTTTCGAGCAAACAAAAGTTTTTATTACATGAGTCTAATCCTCCTAGCTTATGGTTAACATTCATTTTGTCAATGGCCTGTTTAGTAAAAAGTTTTTTTTTTACTTAAAATTAGAAGTTTAAATATTTTTAGAAGTTTGACTAGTCAAATTTACTAATTTAGATGTTTGGTCAACAATAGATTGTAACAATGAATTGATGTGAAACCTCCCAAATTGAAAAAACTTCTTTTAGAAGTTTAGGGCTAGAAGGTTGGATAATAAGAGTTCTAAAAAATCTTTTGTTCTTGACAATTACAAAAAAAATCTCCAAATTAATAACATAAATTTAAATATCTAAATTTAATAATTACTAAAATTATATTAAAAATATAATTTAATAAATATTAAATTAATATATACATATAAATATAATAATTAATAAAATTATATTAAAAGATAATTTTATAAATAAGAAATTAATATATACATTCTTAAAATATGTTTAATAATGTTATATTAAAAAAATAATTTTTATAATCTAATTAGTACTACTAGATACAAAATATTGATAACAATAAATTATTCAAACAAGTGTTGAATATAATCATGTCCTTATATGTTATTCTGTTTGTTCAAATAATCTAACAACTATCAGTTATTAGTTAATTTTACCAAACACTTTTATACATTCAGCTAATGTAATCTGCTAGTCAAATCAACTAATGTAATTCGATATTAGCTATCAGATATCCACTACTTACCAAACAGAGTCGACACTTTTTATGGTATTATTTGTTTTATGTTTTAATATTAGATAAAATTCATGTATATTTTATAAAAAATTGTTCGAATTTAAATCACTAAAAAGAAAGATCATCTCTTTTACTATCAGAACTAATGTAATTCGATATTACATCAACTAATGTAATTCGATATTAGCTATCAGATATCCACTACTTACCAAACAGAGTCAATACTTTTTAATGTAATTCCATATATTTTATAGGCATGATGCGATTCAAGTACATACATGGATGTATGAATTAGGAAAGAATGGGCTTGGTATTGACTGGAGTTTCTCTGACTTGAAGACCGGAGAGCCACTCATTCTAGCATCATGGCAAGTTTTAATTTATTTAGTTACTTATCTCTGTCTCTAGAAAAATAATTCTATAAATAACTTTTTTATATAAACTATTTTCGTTTACCAAATTCATATGTTCGACAAAATCTAATATATATATATATATATATATATATATATATATATTCAAAAAATACTAGTAACAATATTATTTCTTTGGTTTATATTAATATATTGTTTTTTCACAGCTCGTATATGATGATGAATACGAAAACAAGGAGGTTATCGAAGTTCATTAAAGAAGCCAGAAAAGAGTTAAAGCCTTATCTTATGCTCGAATGGTCTCCTCTAATTGAAAATACAAAAAAATTACAAGTAATAAACATCGATATAACTGATTTTACACGCCTAGGTTCGAGTGTAAGTATATGTGATTAATTCCAATGTTCAAGTGTAAATTAACCTGATTCCTTCAACATCATTCATTTGCTTTTGCTTTTGCTTTGCAATTTACTTACAGCCAGGGTGGAATGATATGGACATGAACCAACATGTCAACAACGCCACGTACTTTGAATGGGTTTTAGAGGTAATTCTGTACGCATAACCAGAGATAGACGAGTGGTGTTAGGGGACAGTTGTACTTTTAGAAATTGTATTTAAAAGGGTGAAATTGTGTTGTTTGTAGGGTACTCCTTCGTGGATAATGAGAAGTCATCAACTATCAAGTATAAACTTGGAGTTTCGAAAGGAGTGTGGCATTGATGCCACGTTGAAGTGTTTATCCAAAATGGTCGGAAATTACAACTCTGAATCTGATAATTCGGCAACTGGTCATAATAATGAAGGATTAATTGAAGTGGAGCATTCACTCCGCCTCGACAGCGGACTAGAAGTTGCCCGAGCAAGGACTCTATGGAACACAAAACATCCGGACAATTAGGTTAGGGTGTATTGCGAGGTCTATCTATATTTGATGATGTGTTCGGGCTCGTAAGTAGCAAATAATTATATTGGATATGCTTGTTAATGTGTTGATTTCTTATGCTATCTACAAAGACATGATCGTAACATACTTGAAATGTATGATTTTATGATTCAGATTAACTGAATGTTTTTTTTTATAATAAAAGGGAATATTACTACGTGCCTCGTTAAAAACCCCCTAACCTACGTGGGGAAAACAGATTAACTGAATGTTGATAACATGTTATATGAACATTTGAAATTAAATATATGATGACATTGTATTGAAAATGATAATATGAAATTATACTTTTCCATTAAAAATTAACAGATTCAGTTTAGGGTTATTGATATATGATATTAATTTTGATTCCTTAAGGTTTATGGTTAGCCTTTAATTTTTTTTGCTCGGCATAATGCTTTTATTAATTGTCAAAACTCTGACCCGAGTATGTGTGCCTCGTTAAAAACATCTATAAACCTAGTTGAAGGAAAAGAGTACAACGCATACCAGGAGAATAGACACGCTAGGCCATTACAGATACCGAACTAACCGGGTTCAAACATCCCACTACAACAGACACCTCCCCTGGAAATAAACACTCGACCTGTTTTGCTACCTATTACAACACTCACTGTTTTCAACATAAAATGTCACTAACGTCTGGAAAATAATTAATGGAAACAAAAATTAAAGGGTGTTTAACCCAACCTACAGACCGAAACATCACCCAAAGGAGGACTGACTCAGTATCAAAACAAAAAAAACACCCAAGTTCCTACTGTTACCTACTGTAAAGCTCCTCACCACCATGCTTTAAAGGTATGGTCCCGATGCATGCCATCTAATGCTAAACTCCGAGCCATATGATTCCTGATCCGTTCGTTATACACTAGTTGAACAACCTTCCCCTTCTTCAGAAGAGTATCCACTTCCATAAACTCCTTCAACCTATTCCACGGTTTTTGGTAGACGTTATTACACCAATGTATCACCAATGGGGAGCTTAATTCAATGGTAATAGCGACTTTATCGACCCACTTTGCCTCAATCAAAATATCCAGCGCCATTTTTAGAGCAGAAAGAGTTGCAAGATCTTCGCCCATACCCCCTACTGGACAAGAGAACATGGCTCGAATGATGCCTTCATCAGTCCTCAAAACGCCTACAAAACCAGCCACATTCTCCCTCACAACACCTATAATGTTAAAATTCAGATCACCAGACTCAGGTGGAAACCAAGCTAACTTCTCCTCAAATTAACATACATATTGGCCATCACATTTCTCGGTGATTCCCACCGGCCTTCAATATTACCAATCCAATCATCTTTAGTTGCCTTAATCCAGAACATAGCTCGAAGTTTTACAAAAAAATAAGATATCCTTGGGTTCGTCTTCTTGTTATTAAAAATTTTGTCATTCCTCGAGAGCCACAAACTCCAGACTACCGCCCCCAAGTGATGAGCCAAAGACTTTTTGCTAAACATGCCAAGTTGGCATTGAAGCCAAACTCGAACAGCCCCTCCACATTGATCTGGTTTCTCCAACTGACGCCCCACCAACCACAGAACTGACTCCAAAAACTAATGGCAAAATCACATCCAATTTAACTTTCATGTTTACAATTACATATTTACATAAAAATAAAAATTTTATGTGTATAATAATATTAAATCAAAGTCTATATGTAATAATAATAATAATAATAATAATAATAATAATAATAATAATAATAATAATAATAATGGTCGAATTGAATTAAATTATTAAACCTAGGATCTAATTAACCTAAATTAAAACCTAGAAGCATAAATTACAGACCTAATTAAAATAATTCTAAAACTAAATGCCGAATTTCAATTAAATTAACTCAAATTGAGGCTCAATTGAATGAAATTAAAACCTAAAAATAAAAATTTAAGACATAAATAAAAATTTCTAAAGTCAGAAGGGCTAAAATATTAATTGTCCCTCCAAATTCATCATTTGATTTTAATTAAAAATGACAATTGGTCGCGAGAGGGGGGGGGGGACGGATGCCAAGTGCAAACCGCCAAACATATTAATTGAGATGGAAAAGTTTAGAGGGAAAGAAGCCGCCCATTTTTTTTTAGGTTAGGGATTATTACCCTTTAGATTCCGTCGTGTTTACAGTTTTTTATTTTACTGCTAATATTCATTTTTAAGTTTTAGTCTAATTCAATTTAGTCACAAGTATCCACACGATTCGGACTTCCTATATAACAATCCCTGTCCCCACGATTATTTTTTAATCCTTAAAGTTTTATTTTTAGTCGAAATTGGTTTATGGTTTAGTTTAGAGTTATTGGTTTTTGAGATTAATTCTGATTCCTTAAGGTTTATGATTTATGGTTTAGGGTTTAGTTTAGGGTATTGGTTTATGAGATTAATTCTAATTCATATTTATTTTTGTGGTAAAATTGTGAAATTGGTCATTGGACTCTCAAATGTCTCCAATTTCAAATTAGTCCCTAATTTCGGGTTTATGCTATATTTTATGGTAAAATTGTGAAATCGGTCCATGGTTTAGGCCTTAGTATTAATGGTGTAGTTTATGAGATTAATTTTTATGGCTTAAGGTTTATGGCTAAGGATTTTTTTTGATCGGCAAATGCATGATTTTATTATAGGGAACAATCATACATATAAGCACACAACATCAGCCTCATTAAAAACCTCCCTAAAATCTAGATGGAGGAAAAGAGTATTGATGAGTGTGTCAAGCGAAATAACACCAAAGAACCTGACCCAACGCTCATCCGGAGCGCACCCAAACCCACTTTTGCCTCACAACACCACCCTTAGCTAGTGCATCCGCACCACTATTACCTTCTCTAAAAACGTTAGTGAAGCTCACACCCGACAGTAGCTCACATGCCTCATCGATCTGATAAAACCAACGCCAAAGTTTCCAAGGCCGACGTTCCATACCAAGCATCCACGAAACGGCCACCGTCGAATCTGAATCAATCACCACTGATCTCACTTCATTCCACTGAAGTTTCTGAAGCATCCGTAAGGCAAAGGCAATTGCCTGCAGCTCAGCCTCGTTAAAGTCAGCCACCTCAATCGAACCTGAGAACAAGGCCACTATCCGACTACCCCAATCCCTTAACACTCCCCCACAACCAGGCATGCCCGGTTTACCCCGAGTCGCCCCGTCAACGTTAAATTTCCATGCCCCCGGTGGAGGAGGCGACCACTCAATCCCCATCCTATCATTTTCCTTAGCCAAAGGCGCCGCTCTGCACAAATGCAGGTTGTCCCACCACGCCACTTCACTCAAACCAGAAGAGTCGAACCAGACACGGGTCCAATAAAAGGAACGTAACTGTACTAGGAAGAAAATAGACTTACATGTGGAACATTTATCCCGAAACATGAGCTCATTCCGTGCAAGCCACAACGACCACAACACGCTCGCACACCCAATAATCCACCATTGACGAGTGTCGCTCCAAAAAAAACTATGACAACATTGAGTGATGAACTCCCCAATCTGCCAAGGCCGTGCAATCGACACCCTCCACCACTAAAAGAACGAACTCCACACATTCTACACCAACTCACACTGCCATAAAATATGGTCATCATTATCCTCTCCCACTCCACACTACCTACAACCTTTCGATGCCTCCACCAAAGGCAACCCACGATCAAACAGCATTCGCAAGGTAGGCAACCGACCAACCATGATAAACCATATAAAACATTGAATCTTCGGCAACAACAGTAAATTCCATGCCATGTTAACATTGGAGACATCCGGTAACCCAAATGAAGACATCAATTTATGCAAAGCACCAACCGAAAATGGACCCGATGCATCATGAATCCATACCAACCTATCCGCAACCCGTTGTCTCAATGTAAAATTCGCAACACACGACTGCAACTGACAAGTCGTCGTTTAACCGGTCAAAAATAAATAAATATTTAACCTCTTTCAACAATTAATAAAATAAAGAAATTAAGTAGTATAAGGAAAGAGGGTCGATCCACAGGGAGATTAGTCGAAATTCTTGACTTGAATTTTGTCGGATTTGAATTTCAAGGAATATCTGCAAAACAAGGAGATAAAAAAGGGGGGTGATCTGATATTGAGTGAAATAATAAGATAAAATGCAAGAGTTAAAGAAAATAGTAGGAAAAACCAAATATGTAAATTAGCCTCGAGCTAGCCTTGTCAATTCCCTCGATCATTGAAATAGATTTTTACTCCGGGGATCATGTCGGTTACAGTCTGCGAGGCCCAACCCGTCGCAACTTGCTTCTCTCTTGAGTAACCAATCCTCCCAAGACTATCTTCGAAGGTTGATTCTTAAACAAATTAACCACGTCTATCGCCGTTAAAATATTTAGTTTTGAAAGCAGGAAAAGCCCGACTAAGAAATTGTCTTAAAAAGAATCGCTTCTGATTCTATCTTTCCTTAGCGGACCGCCGCTAAGAGTGTTCACAGGAAGTCGAAATTGCCACAGGCCGATCCTTCCTCCCAACTATGTCTTTAAAGGATTCCAGACCAACGAGCTCTTTTTGATTTGAAAAACGATTAAAAACTTTAGTAAGGCCGATTGCCAAACTATCTAAACAGAAAGATAAAAATGTATTCCCGAAGGAATTTAGGCAATGTTCAATTCTCACGATTAGAATTGATTTGGCTAGCTCTTGGCTCAAGAAATTTAGCTAAGCATGATATTAATTATCATACTTAACTTGGTTTTTGGAAAATAACTAAATACAATAAAAATGGAACAAGAAAATAAAGTAAAAGAACTTTTATTAAAGCTAAAAACGTTTCAAGCTAGAAGATGAAAACTAAAATGATTGACGATCTAAGCCTTTACCAAGGGTGGTATTTATAGGCTTAGATTTACAAAGATAAGGTGATGAGATAATTTAAAATAATAAACAAAAGATAAAACAATTCAAATGTTTTGAAATTTAAATGCAGGAAATCTAATCGGATAAGCTGATAAGATCTCTCAGAACGTTCCAGAAGCTTCTAGAAGTCGCCATGTCATTGCCACGTCACTGCCACGTCAGACGCGCCGTGCCCATGATGCCAGTCATGACAGAATTATAATAAAAACTGCATAAATGCCCCATTTTCACTGTTATTTCCAGAATTGCATCCCTGCACAAAATATAACGAAAACAACATGTATTAAGTAGCAAGAAGTCCAAATAACTAGAAAAGTAGCATATGAAATATGTCACATTTGAGAACTCATCAGCAACTCACCCATTTGGCGTAATTCAAACGACCATAGGGCACGAAGAAAACAAACTCCCCACTCTACAAACGGTTTATCCAAGTATTCACAAACTCTCGCCATATTGTTGATTGCCAAACCAAACAGTCTTGGAAAAACATTCTTCAACGGCTCAGGAAGGCACCAACAATCCTGCCAAAAAAGAATACACAATCCATCCCCCAAAATCCAGGAGAATTGGGATACATTTACAAACCGCTCCACATATTTGTCATGTTGAACTGCAACAATTTTCTTCCACATTGCCGACATATGTAGTCGACCCTTAGAGTGAATCCGCCAAGTCAAAATCTCCTCACCATAATTAGCGAAAATGATTGACTTCCATAACGAATCCTCCGCTTGGGCATATCGCCACACCCACTTAGCTAATAACGCCAAGTTCCTAGAGTACAAATTCACCACACCCAGGCCCCTGAATCGCTTCGGCTTGCATGCCACATCCCAATTCACTCTACTGAGATTTGATCGTTCCTCTTTACCACCCTCAAAGAAAGTTCCTGCGGATGCGATCAATTTTCAGAATAATCCGCCGTGGAATTAAAAAAACACCCATATAGTATACAGGCAAAGCTGACAACACCGAGTTCACCAAAAGTAACCTCCCCGCAAATGATAATGAGTCACGCTTCCATCCTGCTAATCTCTTACGGAACCGCTGCACCAAAGGATCCTATATCTCCATTCCCCGTGGTGGAACCCCTAGCGGAATCCCCAAATACTGAATTGGAAGAGAGCCACTTTGACATCCCATAACAACCACGATTTGTGCTAACACCGGATCCTCAATCCCAATCCCGTAAATACATGACTTCTCATAATTAATTTGCAAACCAGAGGAGTATTCGAAACTGGTTAGAACCCTTTTCAAATTACGCGCATACTCCACCTCGCCTTGGATAAACAGAATCGTGTCATTCGCAAATTGGAGATGCGACAGAAAAACATCCCCCGCCACTCGTACACCTTTAATCAGACCCAATTTCTCGGCATTCAAAAGGAACTGGTGAAGTAACTCGGTCACCATCACAAATCAAAGAGGAGATAACGGTTCGCCTTGGCGAATCCCGCTTCTCATAGGGAATTATTTTGTTGGACTACCATTAATAAGAACCGATAACCGCGCACACTCGACACATTCTCTGATCCACTGACACCACATTTCCCCAAAACCCATCTGTTGCATGACATGACTCAAACAACTCCAGCTGATACAATCATACGTCTTTGCAAAGACCAACTTCAGAATTACCCCACCATTACCAAATCATCTCTTCTTCATGGAATGGATGACTTCATTTGCCAAAAGAATCCCATCCAAAATCTGTCTCCCACTAACAAACGCAGCTTGCACGTCACTAATTAGCGTAGGTAGAACCATTTGAAGTCTCTTCGCCAAACACTTCGCTAAAATTTTATATATCGAGTTCAATAGACAAATTGGGCGAAAATCCCCGATTACCTTCGGATTGTCTTTCTTGGCTATTAACACTACAAATGCATAATTAACCCATTTAGGCAAACGACCCGATTCACAAAAGCCCTCCATAAAACGCATCACATCCCCTTTGAGAAAAGCCCATCCTCTCTTAAAGAATTCGAACGTGAAACCATCCGGTCCTGGGGCTTTCGCCCCTTCACTGCTCCAAAGTGCCAACTTTACCTCATCCTCAGTAAAATTCCCTTCGAGCGACACACGTTGCTCGATCGATAAATGAGCAAATTCCACCTCCGGTAATAAAGAACCTGCCGCCACAAGCCTATCGAACTACTTCCTGAAATCTCGACGTACCAACACCTTTAATCTCTCCGGCAAAGTAATCCAACCTCCCTCAAATTTCAACCCCGTTATCGTGTTTTGCATTTGTCGAATTTTTGTTGCTTTGTTGAAGAAACTAGTATTGCGATCCCCTCTGCCAACCAAGTCGCTCTTGATTTTTGACGCCACATCGAATCTCTCAACTGAGCCATTCTCCACAGTTTCGAATGCAATTCTCGGCGAGCCAACTCTTCAGTCGTGGACACCTCACCATCCCTAATTTGCGCATCGAGTCTCTCAATACTTTGTAGCAAGTCCATATACTGTTTATTAACATCCCCAAAAATACTGTCGATTCATCCCTTTTAAAACAACTTTTAATGCCTTCAATTTATGATGAATCGAAGTCATTGGTTCCCCATCCGATAAACACTTCCATTCTTGTTCTAACAACGGAAGATTAGAGAGCCACTCATTGAAAAATCAAAAAGGTTTTGGGCCACTATCCAACACATCACTTTCCAACACAATCGGTGAGTGATCCGACAACTCCTTCGAAAGATTCACCACCACAAGAGAAGCAAAACGTTGTACCCAACCATTTGTCACTAATAATCTATCTAATTGACTACATTTCCTACCTGAACCGAACCAAGTAAATCTTTCCCCCGCATCGGAACATCCAATAATGCAACTCATTCAAACAAATCACAAAAAAACATCCATACCTCTAATCAAGTGCACGCAGCCTCGCCTCTCCGCTTGTTGTGTCACCATGTTGAAGTCACCCCCAACGCACCATTCAACCTCTCGCGAAGTCAACACGGCAAATATTTCCTCCCAATACCCATTTTGTTCCGCCAACACACAAGGGGCGTATACGCCCACAATCCCACACGTCCAATCCTCTCGAATCCATCAGCCTTCAATAACCACCATATTCTTCCTAATCTTTGTCGTGCTAACCTTGAAACTCGACGGGTCCCAAATTGCCAAAACCCCGCCTAATTTTCCATCCGAAGGCGCAAAAATAAAATCAAACACATCCGTATACCACAATTGTCGAACTAACCTTTCCGTCACATCTTCCGTCTTGCTCTCTTAGAGAAGAGCCAAAACGCATCGTTGTTGTCGTAGAACACGCTGAATGAACCTTCGTTTCGATGCCGCGCCTAGCCCCCTTACATTCCACGACAACAACTTCATAACTTGGCTAGGATTTATGCTCGCGCGCCTCGATCATGGGCGCGATGTCCTTCACAATTGCCTCCTCCCTTCACTTAGTAACAGCACCAATTAATTTTCCCAAGTCTACAGTTTCATGAGCCTCCCTCAAAATTGCCTGCTTTCGACACATAAAATCAGAATAGGAGAGGGAACCATTTGCAATAGCAACCGACTCAACTGGCACCTCCGTCTTGTTCTTCCTCGGACGGCCTCGACCACGCTTCGGAGCTTTAACGGTTGCTTCCTTTCCCTTCAGAGGTGCAATACACGAATTAATTTCAGAAAGCTGCCTTACCCGCCGAGTTTCTCAATTCTAATAAATTAAATTTGCTTTATTAGCCCTAGGCAATGCATCTTGTGGCCCATCCACAATCGGGCTCTGTCCAGCCTCCTTTTCCTGATCAACATTACTCGGAACATCACCCTCCCGATTGATCGCGTCTATACTACACATCACATCACAGCTCGATCGATGACCCACATCACTGTTGCGTGTAAAAGTGTCTATCGCAATTGCAGTGCAAGTGTACACGACGCAAGTAGTAAAGTGATACGAAGTATCGGATATCGTCTCCACAGGGACTGGGCCAATAGCTTCACCTAGAATTACTGCACAGAAGTAAAGAAAATAATTGAGAAGTTGTCACGAAAATAAATAAGAATACTTAAATAAAAGAGTAGAGAAATCAAGATAGAGAGAATGGGATGGTATTGAATTGCTCAGTAGTGCATGTATTGCTAAGTCTAGGAAATCCAGTTCTGTCGTCGTCCCCGTCACAGCAGCACCTGTCGCGACGGCAGTCTGTTGCTTGTCGCGGCAGCGAACACTCAACTCTGTACTTCAAGTTTGGCAAGAATCCCTGTTGTACCTTGGCCTATCCCTAGGTCCAAGTCTATCGATGATCACGTCTTTGATGATACCTCCCGGCGTGAATCGAAGGATGAACACCGATGTTGTTGAATTCTTCTTTAGCCACTTAACCTCGACCTATCCCTAGGTCTGAGATAGTTCAACTATAAACTAGAGAACTCGCACTTATTCCTTTCGTATACTTAACTCTCCCGATATTAAGTAAATAGATAATCTCGCAATGCTCTCCCGATACTCTTGCAAGATGTTAATAACCAGAATAAGAGAACTTGAAGTTTAATTTATTGAACTGAAAATTCCTAAAACAAAAGCAACCCTTGCAACTACTTTACAAATAAACTCGTGGCCCTAAAGGGAATTTATAACATGTTGAGAGAATGAAAACGACTAGGGTTTTGGGAAGAAGGCTAGAGAATGCGTGATATCCCTTCTAGGTCGAAATACATGCCCTTATATAGGCTTTGGGTCCAAGTTTTCTAAAATAGCAAGAATACAACTTTAAATTAAAGTACAACTCTAATAAAGACTAAATCTTCAGAGAATCTAACTTTAAATCGTCCTCCTTCTTGCTTGGGATTTTCTCTCCTTGAACTTTGGGCTTGGCATTCCTTCTGATCTAGGGCTTGGAAAAATATACTGTTTTCCACGACAGACGGGCTTAATTTTCTCTATCTATCGAGGTCCACTTTGTTTCTTCTCCTCAAAACTGTTGTCGTCCCCTACTGTCACAGCGGCAACCATGGCGACTGATCGTCCAGTTCCAGCTCTTCTGCTTCACTGCCCAGCGCCTGCCTCTTCAGCTGCTACAGCAGCAACCTGCAAAAGCAACCAATTTCAGTAGAAACTGTGCCTTCTAATATATTTGTGATGTCTAACTGTAAACTAACCTAAATGCAATGAATTATGCTTGAATGCAGTAGAAATATGGGTTAAATAGGGGATAAATAATAGAAATTTTACGCACTCAACAATCACGACTCAACATTCCTATGTTCTCTTCCTCCATCCAACTCGCCGTCTCCTTCACCCTCCAATCCACCCTTTTGTTATTCTCCCAAATCCTCTCAATATAATTCTTATCAATGTCATTACCCAATGAAGCTGGAGGTTCCTCATAAGTCAGAGAGTTTGCTACAATGGTCTCAACCGATGGAGACTCACGAGCATTGAAAGCCGAATTTGTCTTCCATTCCACCTCTTGATCGCGTAATTTCTCCCCTCATCGGAACTTGATCCCAATTCGCAGCAACAATCACACTTCGGCCCTATCGCTTCTTCAAATTCAGTCACTCTAATGGAGAACGACGACTCACCCACCGTCAACTCCACCGTTTCATCAATATGATAATTCCAATCTGTTTCAATCTGAAATCGCGAGCGCTCGAAAGAAGAGGGTGCCAATGTCTCCATATCAATTCGAACCAAATCACCCCAAATTGCCGCAATATTCTTAAAAGTTTCTTTCGACCACACATGAATTGGCACTCCACTAACCGATAACCATGTTCGTCTGTTTGGTAATGCCATTGTCGGCATCCATTCCATAGTATTTTCCAGCCACAGATCAAGGCTTCCCTTTGCTAGCATCTCTGTCCGCAATGGAGGGCTCTCAAACATCAACAAAATAAGTGAACCCGCCACTCGCATAATCGAAAAACCCTTAAGGTCAGCTCTTTGGAATTCTTCCGCTAAATCCGCAATTTGGCATGGCTTACGACAAAAGCCTACCGCACTAGTCCGAAGTAATTCCCACTTCTCCTCATCAATCACACCCTCCACTTGTTTATGTCGTTTATCCCCGCTACCTTCCGCGATTCCTATCGTCTTACGCCTAGATCCATCCAATTCCTTAATATGACTCACCATCGAAGGGCTCCTGAATTGCGTATCATGCGGCTGATGCAACCCCTTCACTTGATCGACTACCCGTTTAAAATCATGCCCCAAATTCCTATGTTGCCAGTGCCTAGATCCCCTTTCGCCTCTCGCCATAGAAACCTTAATTTTCGACCCGTATAACCAGAATCCATTAAATCTTTCAATTACCCGATCGACATCCTTCTTAAAACCCATTCTCATGAACCCAAATCGCGTACCATCCCTCGCTCGCTTGTTTAGTGTTTAGTATTAATGGTTTAAGGTTTATTGTGTAGTTTAGGGTTATTAGTTTATTAGATTAATTTGTATGATTTAAGGTTTAGGGTTTAGCTTAGTGTATGAGATTTATTTTCAAGTGTTATATAGCCTATATATAGTCTATAATCTATATATAATATATCATATGTTATTACAAGGTAACATTTGTTCATATTTTTCTTAACCTTTTAATGTGCCACACACCGTGCAGGCAAAACGGATTGAACCCGAGTCTTTTAGGATGAATATCATCCTCTTTCCATTGGGACCAACGGTTGGGTTCTATTATTAATTCATTACTATAGTCTATAATATATGCCTATATAGTCTGTAGTCTATATTGATATGCGTAACATGAATATGTCTCATATGTGTTACGTGGTTATACTTTTTAGGGGTTATAGCCTATAGGTTTATGTGACTAGTTTAGGGTCTAGGGATGAAATTTAAGGTTTAGGAGTTTAGTGTTCAATCAATTCCCTGCAAATCTTTATTTAATCGAAATTAATCTTTATTTATTTTTAATTTGTGTAATTTAGTCCAATATTTTTAATATGATGATATTTTTTTCATTTAGTCCCTAAAAGTTTACTTTTAACTGAAATTGAACCATTTTTATTTCTATTTTTTGTAATTTAATCCAAACCCTATGCATTTTGTAATTTTGTCCAAACCATATAAATTATAAGTCCCTATAAGAATTCTAAAACTAAAGCTCTAAATTCAATTACAACCTAAATTGGGACTTGATTAAATTAAATTAAAACCCAAAAGTAAAAATTTGGGACTTAAATGAAAACCTTTTAAAGTCATATGGACTAAAACTTGAATTTCCCTTAACCTAATAAAACAATAGGCGGGTTTTTCCCCTCCAAATTCCAAATTGTAAGCCAAAATTGCAATTTATCCATTTAATTTTAAATTAAATTGTTAATTTACTTTTTGCCGCCACCTTTTAGGTTATAAATTAATTACCCTTTAAGGCCTTATCCATTTAAAAGTTTTCATTTTAGTCTTAATTTAAGTTTTAGTTTAATTCAGTTTAGTCACAATTATACATTTTTTAAATTGTAACATATATCGGCATCTCTAAGGGATATTTCGGTTCATATTATGATATTAATCCATAAAATTTATTTTATCCGAAAATGACTCACAATTACCAAACTCGAAGTCTATTTGTATTTAGTAAACGGTAAGACCTAACTTAAAGATCAATCGAAACTGATATTACCCGACCTGCAGCCCATCTGAACCTGAATTAACTCGTTAATTAACTGATTCGGACCCGAACCATTTTGGCCTGAACTAAGACTTACTCGACCTGAAATTAACCCGACTAGAACTCAAACTCAACCTGATTCGAAATCAACCTAACAATGACCTGAATCTGAGTCAACCCGGACTCGACCTGACTCGAGTCGAACCATTGAATTGACTAACACAACCCGAGGTTGCCTTTAGGGTTGGGCGTTCGATTGAGTCGAGAAATTTTTTTTAGAGTTATTCGAGTTTACAAGTATTATTTTATAATTTAAACTTTAATTGATTTTTTTTAATCTAGTTGAGTTTATGAAATTCGAGTTGAATCAAGTCAAATTTTTGAGTTTATGTACAAATGTAATGAGAATTATTTATAATATTATAACACACTAAATCTAATTCAAACGGTTTTCTATATCCATATACGATATACATATATTTTTCTTTATACTTTCACATGTGATATACATAATATATTAGGCAGAATTGACAGACTCGACTTGAACTTGAAAACGGATCAACTAATTATTAAAAATTTCGAGTTACTCAAATTTTATTTAAAATATTTTCGAGTCCAGTCGAGTTTATAAAATTACGAGTCAATTTAAAACGAATCGAGGTTTTTCGTTTCGAGTCGAGTTTTGTCCGTCGCTAATTGCCTTAGTGGTAGGTGGAGAGCGTTCCAATGCTGCCATGCAGGTTAGGTCGGCTCATTTGTTAGAAAACAATGATTCCACGGGTTTAAAAGTTGGTGGGGGCGCAGCGTTTGAGCTGTGTGCTAATGAAACCTTTTGCCAACTTGTTTCGAGGCGGTCAAATTCATATTAATAGGATTTGAATCAAGTTGCTGCTGACGTGCATTGCTATGGTGGTGTGTTTCTATTCAAAACCCACCAGTTCATGGTAAACCTTCTCTTGAAATTGCAGATCAGATTTCGGAGGAGAAATTGAGAACAGGTTGAAGGCAGCTGATATCGGCGGTCGTTCGGATGTCCCCACCCTAGCCTTGGAGAATGCAAGTATGATGGGATTGTTGTTAACTATTGAAGAAGATTATCTTTGAGATAGAACTCAGTTTCATTCGTCATAAGGGTGAATTTACAAGAGTACAAAGCTCTCTATATATACTAATACAAGCACTCCAACTAACCTAACTGCATGAACTGCATTAACAGCCCTTAACAACTTGCAGTTGATAATGTCTAACATTCACCCTAATTTCTCAGCTCTGGAAAGATTTCTTGACCTTAAATGACCGACAGCTTCCGCCTGGACTTCTCAAACTTCACAACTGGCAGTGGCTTGGTAAGAACATCGGCTATTTGACAGTATGCTGGTACATGGTTTACTTGCAACTCCTGGGCAACAACTTTCTCTCGTACAAAGTGTAGATCGAGCTCTATGTGCTTGGTTTTTCCATACAAAATTGGATTTGCAGCCATGGCAACGGAGCTAGTGTTATCACACCAAATTCTGAGAATATCTTCAAGATTCAGTCCCATTTCATTAACCACTGCTTTTTCCATGTTATTTCAGCAGTGGCATCTGTCAAACTCATGTACTCTCGGCTTCAGCAGTTGACCTGGACATGGCTCGTTGTTTCCAATATAAGCTATACATCTTAGGAGCTCAAAAACAACAAAATACAACATGACCAATGTACGATATACATCCTGAAACACAGCTGAAAAGTAGGCAAGAAATTCAGACAAATGGGAAGCAACCAAGCCATTGTCTCTTTCTTGACAAACCTCGCACACGTCGCTTTTGGCCTCGACGCTGCCACGAGTGTCCTTAACGCTTCCATGTACACCATCGACGGTGTTCAAAGGACAGTGAGTGACATTTGACTGTTTCAGGGGAGTATCGGAGAAAACCACCAATAAAGGAACCCGTTTCTTGATCCCATGGCTCCAAAAGCCTTTCATATATGATATCCGCATAAAGCCTCACGCTTTCTCATTTGTTTCTGGAACTATGGATTTCCAAACGGAACAGGACCAAATTGTTATCTTTTAAGTTGAGGGATCATTTTGCAGTTTTCATAATCGATAGACTCGACAAAACAACTTCATATAATCGGAGGACCAATTATGTAATTTACTCAAATAAAATTTTAAAAGTTAGGTTTTGTACTGTCTTTTTTAATTTTTACTGTTGTTAAATTAAAAGGTTTTGGTCCATGTTCTCAAAGTCAAATTTGAAAGTTAAGACTATTTTTATCCTTCCATCTTTATTTATAGGTATGGTAAAGTTAAATGGGAGCTAGCAAGGCCAGGCTCTCGTGGTCTATTTTTATCCTTCCATGTTCATAACTATCAATGTGCAAAAAAACCAAGTCAACAGCCGCTATACAAAATAAGAGAAAACAACATCAAGCAAAAGTATAACTAAATTATCCCCCATTCCACAGCAAGAGGGGAAGAAGAATGAGCAAATTTTAAATTATAACTTATTTTATTTGTTTTAATATTATAGAACGGGTGTTGTTTTATGGGTAAAATGCATACAGAAAATTAAGTTTGTTTTACTTGAACACTACAAAAATATAGACTTTTAGTGACAAATTGACAGTGACTTAGCAGTAATTTTGTCACAAATATTAAACTTTTGTGACATATTTTTTGTGCGACACTATTAGCATAAGTAATTGTGATGTATTTTTATTTGGTCACTATTATAGTAGTAATTGCAACGATTACATTTTCACAATTAAATTCTCGCTATAAGTCTATAACTGTGACACAAATTTCATTGCCACTAAAACTTTGACACATGATAGTGAAGATATATAAAGTGGTCACTATAATTTGATATTTGTTGTGACAATGCAATTGTTTGTCACTTAAAATTTTACTTTTTTGTGATAAATTTTGTCACCAATAAAAATATAAACTTAATGACAAGTTATATATTGTCACAATAATAAATTTATTTTTATAATTATAGTAATAATAACAATTATAAAAATTGAAGTTACCATAAAGGCATAAACTAGTTAATCAAAAGGTAAAATAATTCTATTAGTCTCTACACTATGTGTAAATTGTTGTTTTAGTCATTCTATTTTGATCAATTTTAGTCCCTATATTTTTGAAATTTTAAAACTTCAATCCTAATCCAAACGGGACAACGACAATATGATTAAATTACAATGACTAAAAATGATTGAACAAAAGAATAAAAATCAAAAGTTTTACTTAACATATTTAAAGACTATCATTCATGTCAAGATCGAAATTTAAAAATTTAAAAAGTACATATTTTTTTGAATAGAAAGTACATAAACTTAATTAATGTAAACAAATTAAAGTAAAAAGACTAATATGTAATCTTGGCATAATATGTGATAGCAAAATTTTACCTTGTGAAAAATTTTACACTTGATATTTGTTTTAACTTTTCTTGTGAAGGTAAAATTTGCATTGTCAGTATAGTAAATAATTATCACATAAAGGATAATTCTATCAATAATTTAGGTGTAAATCTTAATATTCATATGTTTATATTTTAAAACCAATTCAATTATTTTTATATATTTTCTTCAACAAACGTATTTCGTATAGGAAACCATATAAAATTAATTAAATTATTGTTATAATTAATACATACTTTTAAAAATAAATAAAATTAATTTCAATTACAATTTAACCTAAATAATATTTCACTTTCAAAATAATATTAAATTTCTTGCCTAGCCTAGTGGATAGACATTGCACTCTCCCCCAAAAAGTTCCAAGTTTGATCCCCTACGTAACCATGCATTGTATTTATTTATTAAAAATTGATATATGAATATTCCAGATCATCTATAATTAACCCCCTCAACATGGGCTAGCAACTGAGCTAACCTTGGTGTAAGTGACCTTCTCATAGGCTGATGTGGGCCCTAGGTGTACGGGCCATTGGGACCAAGTGGATGACCTTCTAGGGACCAGTTTGGGGGCAAAGGGTCGCGCTCGTCCCAGAAGTCAAGGGTTGGTATCTACACTATTTCAATATGTATTTGTGATAAAATGTTTGTGTAACACCCGGATTTGGGGGTCGGGTGAAAATAATATTAAAATAATGTTTCGGGTTTCAGTTTTATAATTAAAATAATAAAATATTATTTTGGGCCTCGGGTTTTCAAAACAAATAATTTATGTTGGACATGTTTTGATTTTAAAGCCCAATTCCATGGAATTTGGAAATTGAGATAGCTATCCTCATTAATGGCATTATGGTAATTAAATGGACTTTCAATTAAAAACCTTTTTTAATTTTAAAACACCCTTTTGTCATCTTCTTCCCTCTTCACTTCTTCATTTCCTACGACATTAGAGAGCTCTTCTACTCCATTTCACTATTCCATCACATCATTTGCTCCTTGTTGGTGATTTTTGAAAGCTAATCACGTTTTTGACTTGGCCTTACCTTTCTCTTCATTTTGGTACCATTAGTTTTCAATAAAACCAAGTATTTCGTGTTTTGGGTTTTTCAAAGATTTTGTTAAAGGTTGAAGCTTTATGGATTTTTAACAAAGCTTTTGATTTATTGTTGTTAGATAAGTTGTTTGTGAACCATAAAGTCCAACATATGTCAGTTTTAATGAGTTTTATAAAGATTCCCGGATTTGGGTTTTGAGGGGTTTTTGGAAGGGTTTTAAGTTGAGTTTTGGGGTTGCTATGTGTTGGAAATTAAGGGCTGATGTTAGTGTGATAGTTAGGGGTTGTTTTGGGAGCATTTAAGTGTGTTAAAAAGGTTGAAATCAAGAGTTTTGGACTGTGCTAAAGGGCTGCTCGGGATTGAGGTTTTGGGAGTTGTTCTTAGCTTGAAATCTTGTGTTTTGTGCTTGAATAGTGGTCCGGGTTTGCTACTTTGATGTGTGAACTGATTTGAGGTTGTTTTGATTGTGATGAGTTGATTAGAAGCAAGAATTTGTGTTGGTGAAGCCTCGGGAACAAATCCGGGATCGTTGGAAGCTTGATCGGCTAGTGTGTTGAGCTTGGAATAGTCGGTGAGTGGTTAAATATTTTTTAATGGTTTTCGAGTATTGGTTCAAGCATGTGGACTAGGTCGGGCTTGGTAGACCCACCTAGAGTTGGGATTAGAGTGGTAGCCTAATCCCAAGCTTTAGTTAGAGACTTTGGTTGAACTCAAATTGTTGTTTATGCCTCATGTTTACTTGTGTTATGATGGCTATGTATAATGTGTTATACATGTATGTTGAGGCATGGTATTGATGCATTGTGATATGCATGTGGATTGTGCATGATGGTGATCATGGTGAGTACGTGCTAAGCACGGAAGTTGATATGAAATGATGTTGTGAATTGTGTTTAGTATTGGCACTAGTATGCTTGGGTACAATGATCGATCATTAGAATGTTTAGTGTGCACACGTGAGTCAAATGCGCGCGTGGTCTTGGTGATGGTAGTCATCAAGATGGAGTACGAGTTCGCCCGGAAAACCTTCTTGTATATGTTAGTCAGTGATGAGTGTAATCCCATCGACGGGGCGTGAGGATGAATGGAATCCCCTCCGCGTGAACGGTGATGAGTGTAATCCCACTGTAAGGTAATGGTTGTTGTTGGATGTGAGGTCCAACGTTTATCCGCATATTCGAGTCATAGCTAGGTACCAATACGGATTATTATATGTGTTTACATATGATGTGCTTGGACTTGTTGAGCATGGCATAATATTGAGTTCATGTTCATGCATCAAATATATTTTGGCTCATGTGGTTCGAAGGTAAGAACATGCATTTTACCTTGGTTTTATGCTCGTGCTTGGACCCTGCATTGTCGAGGTTTGTTTTAATGAGCTTACCCTCACTAAGTTTTATGCTTACGCTCTCTTTTGTTTGACAATGCAGATCCGTAGTTCGTGGGTTGCTTGTGCAAAGAGAGGGCCTCCAAGTGTCCATTGTGGTGCTATCTTAGCTTTCAAGTATGGACTTTTAAGTTGTAAGGTGTAATGATGTATGTTGATGTTTGGTTTTAGGAGCATGTTTAGACTCCTTGTTTGTGGATGATATGTTTGTGGTTGCTTGCCTAGTGTTTTGGCTTTGGGTCCCTTTATGAATGCTTTATGTATGGTTGTCCAAGGCATGAACCTTTTAAGTGCTAAGTATGTCTCATTTTGAGTAAATGCATGGATCCTTAAATGTATGTTCCTTGTTTGTCTTGAATGACTCGTATGCTGTTCCATGGATGTTGGATGTTGCATGTATGTTTGTATGTGGCTAGGGAAGTCTTAAATTGCATCTAGAGTCGTGTGATAGAGTCTTTGGCTGCAAATTTGAGTGTTGCAGTGCAGGGCGTATCGATACGCCCAAGGGCCGTATTGATACGGTCCTTCACTTTGGGACTCAAGTTTGGCCTAGCGTACCGATACGCGGGGGTGTATCGATACACCTAAACCTCCCTGAAAATTTGAGATTTTGGCGTATCGGTACGGGTCTAGGGTGTATCGGTACGGTCAACCTGTGTACCGATACGGTCTCCCTGGTTTGACCTTGGGCTGTTGACCTAGTCAAGGCGTATCGATACCCTCTCTTAGTGTATCGATACGGCCTGATATGAAAGTTAAAATAGGCTGTTTTAATTATGTGTTCGTTGTTTCGCCTCGCTTATTGCTTCCGCTGTCGTTGTTTCACCTAGGATCTATTAAGAGCATCTAGACAAGATGACATTAAACGAAAAAGTTTTCTTGGGTTGGTAACCGAAGTGGAGCCTTAACGGGTTTTGCCTCGGTTATCCCCATGTAGCCCACTCGGATCAGTCAAGCGTCCGGACCGGGACGAGGGGGTTACAGTTTGTCACCAATAAGAATAACATTAGTGTCTAAATTTTAGTCACTGTTATTAATCTTTTGTGTCAAAAAATATAGTCATAAAAATATAACTTATTGTGATAAAATGCATAAAAGTTGTCACTAATATAATAGTGACGGAGTTATTAGTGACGACTCAGAAAATAGTCACTGTAAATTTCATTGACTAAAATTAATACTTTTAGTGACTATTTTTGATGTCACTAAAAATCTATTTTCTTGTAGTGGAAGTTAGTAAATCGAATTCTATTAATGACGTTCTTCAGTGTTTTGTTCTTTTTAGGCCTAGGTGTAAGAAGCCCTTGAAATTTTGAAAAAAAAAATCAGTTAAGCTCATGAACTTTTTTAGCACTCAATTAAGCTCTTGAATATGATACACTAAAATTGTTTTCTTTAGATATTACTGGCACATGATACACTACAATTATATTATGTTGCATTTAAAGATTTCTTCAAAAAAATATTTTTTATATTTTATTCATTTTTTAGAACTTTCAAACAAATTTTTAAATAAAATAAAATTTTGAAATTGTCAAATCGAGATACTGTGACACAACGTACTGTACCAACAATACTAAAAAAGACTATCGAGATTAAATGGTCAAAACTGGTTTGGGGGCTTAATTAATTGATTCAATTTCGTGGTTCAAGGGCGTAATTGGGTGCAAAAAAGTTTATGGGCTTAATTGATTTTTTTTTTCAAAAGTTCAAGGGCTTTTTATACCCTTAATTTTTTTCGGTCCCCTTAACTTTTAATTCTTGGCTCCGCCATGTTTATAGGGGTGTAAATGAGTAGAACATTCGATGAATTATTCTTATAATGTTCATTTATTAAGTTAAATAAACGAGTACGAACAATATTGTAGAACTAATGTTTTGATATAATAATTGAAAAATGTTTTGGACTAATTTGAAAAGAATTTAAAACTTGTTTTTAAGTCCAAACAACTTGAAATTATGTTTGAGGTATTTTAAGAGGTTTTTGGCAAAGATTTTTCATGTTTTTAATAGCCAAACTTGTGATTTCAGAGCACTCGTATCGATACGGTAAACCCCCGTACTGATACCTTTTTGCCCCAGTTTTGGCCACTGTCAAAACCCGTATCGATACAGGCCCTTGCCGTATCGATACGCATTGGGATCGTTTCGATACGCCAGGTAAGCGTACCGATCCCCTTTCAACCACCCCAACGGCTATTTCCCAACGGCCATTTAAATATGAACTCGTACCGATACGCCCTCAAGCATATCGATACGCCTAGGCTGGCAAGAGCCCAACGGCTAGTTCCTCAAGAAGGCCGTACCGATACCGTTCCACGCGTATCGATACGGATAGCTGCAGAATAGCATATATGAAGGGAAATAAAGTCCTCAACGGCTCCAATTCATCCCCAACGGCTAGTAACGGCTACAAACTCATTTGGGAGTATAAAAGGGACCTCCAAGCATCAAGTAAAGGCTAATGCTCATATTGTCAAACATCAAATGATCAAGAAATTATCTTAGTGCTTAAATTGTCATTTCTTGTATAGACAAACACTAGTGAGCCAAAATTGTCAAATTTGCTCAAGTGTTTTAGGTTTTGGGTGAGTGCTTAATTGTGCAAACAAACACCTATTAGAGGGTTTTAAGTTTGCTTATTGTTTCTCTTTGTAAAGAGGGTTTTGATCAAGGCTTTGGGTAGAAGCTTGATCGGTTGTAAGGGTTTCCTCCTAATCCTAGAAAAGGGGACGAATCAATAGTGGATTGATTGTGAAATCCTTAGTGAGGAGCTAAGGTAGTGGATGTAGACCTTGGTTAGAAGGTTGAACCACTATAAATCATTGTGTCATTATCTTTTTAGCTTCCTAAACCCTTCCACCCAAAAATCCATCTCTCCACCACTTGGTGAGCAACATTGGTTGATCGAATCGAGCTCCACACAACTCAACAATTGGTATCAGAGCTTGGCTCAATCGAAGAGGATTAACATCCTATTGAGAAGATCCGGCAAGCTCGATCACTATTTCATCAACCGGCTCAAATGGCACAATCAGTCGACAAACTGCCTTTCTTTGACGGAACTCACTATGCCCATTGGAAGACAAAGATGAAGTTCTTCATCAAGTCAAAAGATTACAAGATATGGGATGTAGTTGAAGATGGGTCGTTCGTGCCTCAAAGAAGTAAAGTGGAGTGGAGTGCTGACGATCGCAAGAAGATGGAGCTAAATTGCAAAGCCTTGCACATCCTATTTTGTGCATTTGGTCCATCCATCTATGAGAAGATGTCTTCTTGTGAGAGTGCCAAGGAGGTATGGGACAAGCTTGAAGTCACATACGAGGGAACCAATGAAGTCAAGGAGACAAAAATTGGGCTCCTAACCTTAGAGTATGAGAACTTCAAAATGGATCCGGAAGAGAACATCGAGAAGATGTTTGATAGGTTCTCCACAATCACCAATGGTCTCAAAGGCTATTGAGAAGCCATCCCGGAGGAGAAGCTTGTTCGAAAGCTCATCTACTCACTTCCCGAGTCTTGGGACTCAAAGAGGACCGCCATCATCGAAGCAAAGAATTTGAAGACTTTGAAGCTTGATGAACTCATGAGGTCACTCCTTACTCATCAAATCATGAAGAAGAACAAAGAGGATGAGAAGAAGAGGGAAGAAATTAGAGCTATGGGAGAGTAGAAAATCAAAGGGCTTGGCATCAATGCTAGTGCCATGGCTCTCAAATCCTCCACTTGCCATCATGTCTACTCAAGTGAAGAGGAGGATGAAGATGAAGAGATAGTTCATCTCTTCAAGAAGTGTGCCTCGTTCATGAAGAAAGCCTTGAGAGAGCTTGAACGAGAACCTAAAAGAAAGGAGAGGGCAAGCACTTCAAGCCATAAGAAGAAGGCACATGTGGCTACTTGGAGTGATGAGGACTCCACCGACAATGAACAAGCCAACCTTTGCCTTATGGCCATCGAAGAAGATTCAAGGGTAACTTCTAATTCATCTACTTCATGTTCTTATTCTTTTGATGAATTACAAGATGCCTATGATGATTTGGTTTTAGATTTTAAAAGCCACATTTTGAAAAACAATAAATTGATTTCAAAGTTAAAAATTCAAAATGATTTGCTTTCTAAAACCAAACTTGAACTTGAAGCAAAACTTGAAGAATTTGAATTAAAATGTTTTGATTTACAAAAATTGCTTCAAAATGTTCAAGAAGAAAATGATTTGATTTCCAAAGAGCTAGAAAAGAAAAACAATTTTGGAAAATCAAATTTCTATGTTAGACAATCTAGTGCCCCTAGATTTATTAAAGGAAAATGTTTTAGAAGTATTTGGGTCCCAAAGGGACTTAGTACTTCAATTAAAAAGGATGACATTGAAAAATGGATTCCAAAGGGGACTAAAATTTGTGCTACTAACGTTCATGGATCCAAAGCAATTTGGATACCAAAAGTTACTTGATTGTCTATTGTTAGGTGTGATGGAGATGTTCAACAAAGTCAAACAATGAGGGGGAGCTCCATGCACACAAGGAATAACACTTGAAGAAGGAAGGTTTCACATCCTCCCTTGGGTTCAAGTGTTGGTAAAATTTCTAGTTGTTTTGAATTAATTTGTCTTATTTTAGTTTAAATTCAACTAGATGATCATATATGTTGGACTAACATTTTTGATGATGCTTTGAGTAAGGGGGAGCCATTTTAAAACCAAATTTGTAACTTTTGTCAAATTTTACCTCCATTGTTACTTTGAACTTAATGTTTAAATTCTTTTTGATATAACAAAAAGGGGAAGAAATGGTTTAAAAAATTGAATTTTCAAATGAATAAGGGGGGGCTTTATTTGATTTACATTCTTAATTCTCTTATTCACATTTTTAAAGTTAAAGGGGGAGAATCCCAAACAATTTTTCAAGTTAGTTTTATTATATCAAAAAGGGGGAGATTGTAGAACTAATGTTTTGATATAATAATTGAAAAATGTTTTGGACTAATTTGAAAAGAATTTAAAACTTGTTTTTAAGTCCAAACAACTTGAAATTATGTTTGAGGTATTTTAAGAGGTTTTTGGCAAAGATTTTTCATGTTTTTAATAGCCAAACTTGTGATTTCAGAGCACCCGTATCAATACGGTAAACCCCCGTACCGATACCTTTTTGCCCCAATTTTGGCCACTATCAAAACCCGTATCGATACAGGCCCTTGCCGTATCGATACGCATCGAGATCGTTTCGATACGCCAGGTAAGCGTACCGATCCCCTTTCAACCACCCCAACGACTATTTCCCAACGGCCATTTAAATATGAACACGTACCGATACGCCCTCAAGCGTATCGATACGCCTAGGCTGGCAAGAGCCCAACGGCTAGTTCCTCAAGAAGGCCGTACCGATACTGTTCCACGTGTATCGATACGGATAGCTGCAGAACAACATTTATGAAGGGAAATAAAGTCCTCAACGGCTCCAATTCATCCCCTACGGCTAGTAACCGCTACAAACTCATTTGGGAGTATAAAAGGGACCTCCAAGCATCAAGTAAAGGCTAATGCTCATATTGTCAAACATCAAATGATCAAGAAATTGTCTTAGTGCTTAAATTGTCATTTCTTGTATAGACAAACACTAGTGAGCCAAAATTGTCAAATTTGCTCAAGTGTTTTAGGTTTTAGGTGAGTGCTTAATTGTGCAAACAAACACCTATTAGAGGATTTTAAGTTTGCTTATAGTTTCTCTTTGTAAAGAGGGTTTTGATCAAGGCTTTGGGTAGAAGCTTGATCGGTTGTAAGGGTTTCCTCCTAATCCTAGAAAAGGGGACGAATCAATAGTGGATTGATTGTGAAATCCTTAGTGGGGAGCTAAGGTAGTGGATGTAGACCTTGGTTAGAAGGTTGAACCACTATAAATCATTGTGTCATTATCTTTTTAGCATCCTAAACCCTTCCACCCAAAAATCCATCTCTCCACCACTTGGTGAGCAACATTGGTTGATCGAATCGAGCTCCACACAACTCAACAAATATGCTTATGTTCGATTAATAAACAAACGAACACAAACAAAGGTGTGTTCAGTTTGTTTATGTTTATGAACAAGTTCGTTTATTTATTAATGATATTTTTTATGAAAATATTAAAACAATATCACCATTTTTATATTTTGAATTTCAACTTATTAATCTAACAAAAATTTATTATATTTGTAATCATTATTGATAATTTGACAAAACAAATTATGGACAGTGTGCTCTAACGAGGCGTTTGGCACATCATATGTGAAAGAAGAGTATTGCTCTGTATAAAAAAATGGATGAAAGATTTGTTACTACATCAAGGTGTTTGATTTGTTGAAATTTGTGATATATATTATTCGTCTTACCTTGTGTTTATCAAATGTTAAGACATAAATGTTATGTTTGAATGTATCATCGTACCTTATGATAACTTTATTATATTATTGACACTAAATTCAGTTTAAATTATACTATATTTTATTTAATAAACAAATAGAATGATATAAAGAGTTCAACAATCAAAATATGTTCAAATTTTCAAATATCGTTTTTAAGGAAATTAGAAAAACTCATAACCATAAGCTTTGAATAAAACTAGATTAAGTAAAGAAAAGTTTAAGTTATTGAATAAGTGATAATTTCTTATGACATCCAATATAAGCAAAAAGTTAGCTAGTGAATATGATATTCAATAAAATATATCTTTATAAATAACAATAGTAACATAAATTTCAAATACATTGATACTTATTTACATCATTGTAAATAAACATTAATAGCTTATTTACACAGTTGTCAAAAAGTATTGGTAACTTGTTTACGCCTAGTCACTTATGTTCAATAACACATAATTATATTATTTTAGCCGTTATTCTATTTTAAATTAAAAACTATATATACGAGTTACATTAGATAAGTGAATCTATTTATTTTGACTCATTCATTGATATTATACTGAATTCACCCTTGTGCAGAACAATATTTAGATCTAAACCGCAAAATGAGTGACACCACAGCCAGTTACGTTATGGGTAGGGGTGCTTACCGAGCGAGTCAATCGCGAGTTGAGTATTCCTCAACTCGTGCTAATTAAAAAATTTTGTTGCTCGTTAAGCTCGTTAAAATTTTGCTCCACTCATACTCGTTAAAAAATCTCGTTGCTCATTAAGCTCGCCAAAATTTTTACCTTATTTTTTAAAATGTAAGTAAAACCTAGTGATACTATTAGAGATTAATACAAACATGCAAATTCAGAGAAAAAAACCCATGAGGACTAAGGAGATAAATAAAAGAACATGTCATGACTGAGTTAGAGATAAGTCGATATTCGAGTGTGAGACAATTTTTAGTTTTTCAACAATCTTCGATAAACAAAAGAGTAGAGAAGGCCTTATGGATTTTGGTGTTTTGACTTTCAATAGTATATTTTATATGAGAACTAAAGATTTTCTCTTTTCTACTTTTATACATAAAATAATATCATAAAAATATTTTAATAAAAAAGAAAGAAAGACTAATTAATATAATTTGATTTCTTATTAATACTAATTAACTTATGAAATTCTTGAGAAATACATAATTTTTTGAAAATTTGAAACCAAATATTTTATTGGTAAATTACCTAGCAAGTCATTAAACTTTTCTAGAGTTTTTAACTAGCATTTAAACTTTTTGGAACATAATTATTTAAGGTAGCACCAAACATCATTAAAAATTTATTAAAAAAAATATAACAAGCTGCTCCCGAACTTATCGAGTCGAGCTGGGCCTTGATTAACTCGACTTATTAAGATCTCGAGTCGAGCTCAAGTTCGAGTCAAATCAAATCGAGTAGAGCGTTAATCGAGTCGATCTCGAGCTATTTACGAGCTGCTCAACTCAATAAGCACCCTAGTTATGGGTATTTATAGTGATACAAATCACATAGTTCCATTACTCTGAATCCTCTATTAGAAAACCTTGAGCAATATTCCATCCACGCATCTTTATTAAAAGTGCAAACCATGCTGGCCTATAGAGCTCAACCAACAATCTCCCTGCCCACATCTTGCTTGTCCTGGAACAGACCTGAACTGCGTTCCGGAGGAAGCAACAAAAGCCTTCGCGTGGGTGTAAAACATGCAAAGTGCACGAAAGTTGTTGGTAATTATAATATAGGCAGCGGGAACCCTGATTCCGACAAGATGCATGATATGTTACATGGAAGAATGGTGGCGGAGGGTACTGTTTTCCAGCAGGAATTGGTTGTAAGATCCTTTGATGTAAACGGTGATAGCAAAATGTCCTTGGTGGCACTGGCAAATTATTTACAGGTTCTAAGTCTGCCTGAAAACTCTAAGTTCAGTGTCCTTTGCTTTTATCATCGAATCCATCAAATCTCATATATATTATTTGATTATTCACGATTTTGGTTGATTTAGGACACGGCACTCAACCATTTTGAGAGGATAGGAGTGCTGTCAGATGGGTTTTCAACACGGGAGATGAGTACAAGAGACCTTGTTTGGGTGTTATATAAGACGGATATCGCCATAGATCGCTATTCTTGTTGGTAAATTATCGTATTAAGCTTCATCTATGTTCAAACATTAAAGGGTTAATGTATCTTTTAGTCCCATACTTTTGTTTTTTTACATGCAATTAGGTCTCTAGCTTAAACGGTTGGTTAACCGTTATAGCGGTTATTAATCGTAACCTAACTGTTATTAACCGTTAATTTTTTAAATAGTTACACATTATAGTGGCTAACCGTTAAGAAACGGCTCGGTTACAGGTTAACCATTAATTTATTACGATTTTCTTTTCAAATGTTCATTATTTCTTTTTAGAATAATAAATTGATCTCTTCGATAAATATTGTATTAAAATTTTTAATTTTTTTACTTAAATAGAGAAATTTTAAACATAAACTTGATACTTAGTTAAAATAAAGTACTTATAGGTTAACCAATAACCATATTTTTTTAGCGGTTTGGTTAACCGAAACCGTTTAACCTTAACGGTTAGGTTAATTAATCTTTAAAATGAATGGTTATACCGGTTAACCATTACGGTTTATTTTGCACACCCCTAGGTTCAAGACCCAATATGAGCAAAATTCCCCTTCCCCTCCCCTTAGGTTTGTTCAATATAAATAAATAAATAAATAAATAAATAAATAAATAAATAAAGCATCTCAAGTTTAATAAACCAAGTCGATTTTCGAGCAAACAAAAGTTTTTATTACATGAGTCTAATCCTCCTAGCTTATGGTTAACATTCATTTTGTCAATGGCCTGTTTAGTAAAAAGTTTTTTTTTTACTTAAAATTAGAAGTTTAAATATTTTTAGAAGTTTGACTAGTCAAATTTACTAATTTAGATGTTTGGTCAACAATAGATTGTAACAATGAATTGATGTGAAACCTCCCAAATTGAAAAAACTTCTTTTAGAAGTTTAGGGCTAGAAGGTTGGATAATAAGAGTTCTAAAAAATCTTTTGTTCTTGACAATTACAAAAAAAATCTCCAAATTAATAACATAAATTTAAATATCTAAATTTAATAATTACTAAAATTATATTAAAAATATAATTTAATAAATATTAAATTAATATATACATATAAATATAATAATTAATAAAATTATATTAAAAGATAATTTTATAAATAAGAAATTAATATATACATTCTTAAAATATGTTTAATAATGTTATATTAAAAAAATAATTTTCATAATCTAATTAATACTACTAGATACAAAATATTGATAACAATAAATTATTCAAACAAGTGTTGAATATAATCATGTCCTTATATGTTATTCTGTTTGTTCAAATAATCTAACAACTATCAGTTATTAGTTAATTTTACCAAACACTTTTATACATTCAGCTAATGTAATCTGCTAGTCAAATCAACTAATGTAATTCGATATTAGCTATCAGATATCCACTACTTACCAAACAGAGTCGACACTTTTTATGGTATTATTTGTTTTATGTTTTAATATTAGATAAAATTCATGTATATTTTATAAAAAAATGTTCGAATTTAAATCACTAAAAAGAAAGATCATCTCTTTTACTATCAGAACTAATGTAATTCGATATTACATCAACTAATGTAATTCGATATTAGCTATCAGATATCCACTACTTACCAAACAGAGTCAATACTTTTTAATGTAATTCCATATATTTTATAGGCATGATGCGATTCAAGTACATACATGGATGTATGAATTAGGAAAGAATGGGCTTGGTATTGACTGGAGTTTCTCTGACTTGAAGACCGGAGAGCCACTCATTCTAGCATCATGGCAAGTTTTAATTTATTTAGTTACTTATCTCTGTCTCTAGAAAAATAATTCTATAAATAACTTTTTTATATAAACTATTTTCGTTTACCAAATTCATATGTTCGACAAAATCTAATATATATATATATATATATATATATATATTCAAAAAATACTAGTAACAATATTATTTCTTTGGTTTATATTAATATATTGTTTTTTCACAGCTCGTATATGATGATGAATACGAAAACAAGGAGGTTATCGAAGTTCATTAAAGAAGCCAGAAAAGAGTTAAAGCCTTATCTTATGCTCGAATGGTCTCCTCTAATTGAAAATACAAAAAAATTACAAGTAATAAACATCGATATAACTGATTTTACACGCCTAGGTTCGAGTGTAAGTATATGTGATTAATTCCAATGTTCAAGTGTAAATTAACCTGATTCCTTCAACATCATTCATTTGCTTTTGCTTTTGCTTTGCAATTTACTTACAGCCAGGGTGGAATGATATGGATATGAACCAACATGTCAACAACGCCAAGTACTTTGAATGGGTTTTAGAGGTAATTCTGTACGCATAACCAGAGATAGACGAGTGGTGTTAGGGGACAGTTGTACTTTTAGAAATTGTATTGAAAAGGGGGAAATTGTGTTGTTTGTAGGGTACTCCTTCGTGGATAATGAGAAGTCATCAACTATCAAGTATAAACTTGGAGTTTCGAAAGGAGTGTGGCATGGATGCCACGTTGAAGTGTTTATCCAAAATGGTCGGAAATTACAACTCTGAATCTGATAATTCGGCAACTGGTCATAATAATGAAGGATTAATTGAAGTGGAGCATTCACTCCGCCTCGACAGCGGACTAGAAGTTGCCCGAGCAAGGACTCTATGGAACACAAAACATCCGGACAATTAGGTTAGGGTGTATTGCGAGGTCTATCTATATTTGATGATGTGTTCGGGCTCGTAAGTAGCAAATAATTATATTGGATATGCTTGTTAATGTGTTGATTTCTTATGCTATCTACAAAGACATGATCGTAACATACTTGAAATGTATGATTTTATGATTCAGATTAACTGAATGTTTTTTTTTATAATAAAAGGGAATATTACTACGTGCCTCGTTAAAAACCCCCTAACCTACGTGGGGAAAACAGATTAACTGAATGTTGATAACATGTTATATGAACATTTGAAATTAAATATATGATGACATTGTATTGAAAATGATAATATGAAATTATACTTTTCCATTAAAAATTAACAGATTCAGTTTAGGGTTATTGATATATGATATTAATTTTGATTCCTTAAGGTTTATGGTTAGCCTTTAATTTTTTTTGCTCGGCATAATGCTTTTATTAATTGTCAAAACTCTGACCCGAGTATGTGTGCCTCGTTAAAAACATCTATAAACCTAGTTGAAGGAAAAGAGTACAACGCATACCAGGAGAATAGACACGCTAGGCCATTACAGATACCGAACTAACCGGGTTCAAACATCCCACTACAACAGACACCTCCCCTGGAAATAAACACTCGACCTGTTTTGCTACCTATTACAACACTCACTGTTTTCAACATAAAATGTCACTAACGTCTGGAAAATAATTAATGGAAACAAAAATTAAAGGGTGTTTAACCCAACCTACAGACCGAAACATCACCCAAAGGAGGACTGACTCAGTATCAAAACAAAAAAAACACCCAAGTTCCTACTGTTACCTACTGTAAAGCTCCTCACCACCATGCTTTAAAGGTATGGTCCCGATGCATGCCATCTAATGCTAAACTCCGAGCCATATGATTCCTGATCCGTTCGTTATACACTAGTTGAACAACCTTCCCCTTCTTCAGAAGAGTATCCACTTCCATAAACTCCTTCAACCTATTCCACGGTTTTTGGTAGACGTTATTACACCAATGTATCACCAATGGGGAGCTTAATTCAATGGTAATAGCGACTTTATCGACCCACTTTGCCTCAATCAAAATATCCAGCGCCATTTTTAGAGCAGAAAGAGTTGCAAGATCTTCGCCCATACCCCCTACTGGACAAGAGAACATGGCTCGAATGATGCCTTCATCAGTCCTCAAAACGCCTACAAAACCAGCCACATTCTCCCTCACAACACCTATAATGTTAAAATTCAGATCACCAGACTCAGGTGGAAACCAAGCTAACTTCTCCTCAAATTAACATACATATTGGCCATCACATTTCTCGGTGATTCCCACCGGCCTTCAATATTACCAATCCAATCATCTTTAGTTGCCTTAATCCAGAACATAGCTCGAAGTTTTACAAAAAAATAAGATATCCTTGGGTTCGTCTTCTTGTTATTAAAAATTTTGTCATTCCTCGAGAGCCACAAACTCCAGACTACCGCCCCCAAGTGATGAGCCAAAGACTTTTTGCTAAACATGCCAAGTTGGCATTGAAGCCAAACTCGAACAGCCCCTCCACATTGATCTGGTTTCTCCAACTGACGCCCCACCAACCACAGAACTGACTCCAAAAACTAATGGCAAAATCACATCCAATTCAACTTTCATGTGTACAATTACATATTTACATAAAAATAAAAATTTTATGTGTATAATAATATTAAATCAAAGTCTATATGTAATAATAATAATAATAATAATAATAATAATAATAATAATAATAATAATAATAATAATAATAATAATAATAATAATAATAATAATAATAATAATAATAATAATGGTCGAATTGAATTAAATTATTAAACCTAGGATCTAATTAACCTAAATTAAAACCTAGAAGCATAAATTACAGACCTAATTAAAATAATTCTAAAACTAAATGCCGAATTTCAATTAAATTAACTCAAATTGAGGCTCAATTGAATGAAATTAAAACCTAAAAGTAAAAATTTAAGACATAAATAAAAATTTCTAAAGTCAGAAGGGCTAAAATATTAATTGTCCCTCCAAATTCATCATTTGATTTTAATTAAAAATGACAATTGGTCGCGAGAGGGGGGGGGGGGGGGGACGGATGCCAAGTGCAAACCGCCAAACATATTAATTGAGATGGAAAAGTTTAGAGGGAAAGAAGCCGCCCATTTCTTTTAGGTTAGGGATTATTACCCTTTAGATTCCGTCGTGTTTACAGTTTTTTATTTTACTGCTAATATTCATTTTTAAGTTTTAGTCTAATTCAATTTAGTCACAAGTATCCACACGATTCGGACTTCCTATATAACAATCCCTGTCCCCACGATTATTTTTTAATCCTTAAAGTTTTATTTTTAGTCGAAATTGGTTTATGGTTTAGTTTAGAGTTATTGGTTTTTGAGATTAATTCTGATTCCTTAAGGTTTATGATTTATGGTTTAGGGTTTAGTTTAGGGTATTGGTTTATGAGATTAATTCTAATTCATATTTATTTTTGTGGTAAAATTGTGAAATTGGTCATTGGACTCTCAAATGTCTCCACTTTCAAATTAGTCCCTAATTTCGGGTTTATGCTATATTTTATGGTAAAATTGTGAAATCGGTCCATGGTTTAGGCCTTAGTATTAATGGTGTAGTTTATGAGATTAATTTTTATGGCTTAAGGTTTATGGCTAAGGATTTTTTTTGATCGGCAAATGCATGATTTTATTATAGGGAACAATCATACATATAAGCACACAACATCAGCCTCATTAAAAACCTCCCTAAAATCTAGATGGAGGAAAAGAGGATTGATAAGTGTGTCAAGCGAAATAACACCAAAGAACCTGACCCAACGCTCATCCGGAGCGCACCCAAACCCACTTTTGCCTCACAACACCACCCTTAGCCAGTGCATCCGCAACACTATTACCTTCTCTAAAAACGTTAGTGAAGCTCACACCCGACAGTAGCTCACATGCCTCATCGATCTGATAAAACCAACGCCAAAGTTTCCAAGGCCGACGTTCCATACCAAGCATCCACGAAACGGCCACCGTCGAATCCGAATCAATCACCACTGATCTCACTTCATTCCACTGAAGTTTCTGAAGCATCCGTAAGGCAAAGGCAATTGACTGCAGCTCAGCCTCGTTAAAGTCAGCCACCTCAATCGAACCTGAGAACAAGGCCACTATCCGACTACCCCAATCCCTTAACACTCCCCCACAACCAGGCATGCCCGGTTTACCCCGAGTCGCCCCGTCAACGTTAAATTTCCATGCCCCCGGTGGAGGAGGCGACCACTCAATCCCCATCCTATCATTTTCCTTAGCCAAAGGCGCCGCTCTGCACAAATGCAGGTTGTCCCACCACGCCACTTCACTCAAACCAGAAGAGTCGAACCAGACATGGGTCCAATAAAAGGAACGTAACTGTACTAGGAAGAAAATAGACTTACATGTGGAACATTTATCCCGAAACATGAGCTCATTCCGTGCAAGCCACAACGACCACAACACGCTCGCACACCCAATAATCCACCATTGACGAGTGTCGCTCCAAAAAAAACTATGACAACATTGAGTGATGAACTCCCCAATCTGCCAAGGCCGTGCAATCGACACCCTCCACCACTAAAAGAACGAACTCCACACATTCCACACCAACTCACACTGCCATAAAATATGGTCATCATTATCCTCTCCCACTCCACACTACCTACAACCTTTCGATGCCTCCACCAAAGGCAACCCACGATCAAACAGCATTCGCAAGGTAGGCAACCGACCAACCATGATAAACCATATAAAACATTGAATCTTCGGCAACAACAGTAAATTCCATGCCATGTTAACATTGGAGACATCCGGTAACCCAAATGAAGACATCAATTTATGCAAAGCACCAACCGAAAATGGACCCGATGCATCATGAATCCATACCAACCTATCTGCAACCCGTTGTCTCAATGTAAAATTCGCAACACACGACTGCAACTGACAAGTCGTCGTTTAACCAGTCAAAAATAAATAAATATTTAACCTCTTTCAACAATTAATAAAATAAAGAAATTAAGTAGTATAAGGAAAGAGGGTCGATCCACAGGGAGATTAGTCGAAATTCTTGACTTGAATTTTGTCGGATTTGAATTTCAAGGAATATCTGCAAAACAAGGAAATAAAAAAGGGGGGTGATATGATATTGAGTGAAATAATAAGATAAAATGCAAGAGTTAAAGAAAATAGTAGGAAAAACCAAATATGTAAATTAGCCTCGAGCTAGCCTTGTCAATTCCCTCGATCATTGAAATAGATTTTTACTCCGGGGATCATGTCGGTTACAGTCTGCGAGGCCCAACCCGTTGCAACTTGCTTCTCTCTTGAGTAACCAATCCTCCCAAGACTATCTTCGAAGGTTGATTCTTAAACAAATTAACCACGTCTATCGCCGTTAAAATATTTAGTTTTGAAAGCAGGAAAAGCCCGACTCAGAAATTGTCTTAAAAAGAATCGCTTCTGATTCTATCTTTCCTTAGCGGACCGCCGCTAAGAGTGTTCACAGGAAGTCGAAATTGCCACAGGCCGATCCTTCCTCCCAACTATGTCTTTAAAGGATTCCAGACCAACGAGCTCTTTTTGATTTGAAAAACGATTAAAAACTTTAGTAAGGCCGATTGCCAAACTATCTAAACAGAAAGATAAAAATGTATTCCCGAAGGAATTTAGGCAATGTTCAATTCTCACGATTAGAATTGATTTGGTTAGCTCTTGGCTCAAGAAATTTAGCTAAGCATGATATTAATTATCATACTTAACTTGGTTTTTGGAAAATAACTAAATACAATAAAAATGGAACAAGAAAATAAAGTAAAAGAACTTTTATTAAAGCTAAAAACGTTTCAAGCTAGAAGATGAAAACTAAAATGATTGACGATCTAAGCCTTTACCAAGGGTGGTATTTATAGGCTTAGATTTACAAAGATAAGGTGATGAGATAATTTAAAATAATAAACAAAAGATAAAACAATTCAAATGTTTTGAAATTTAAATGCAGGAAATCTAATCGGATAAGCTGATAAGATCTCTCAAAATGTTCCAGAAGCTTCTAGAAGTCGCCATGTCATTGCCACGTCACTGCCACGTTAGACGCGTCGTGCCCATGATGCCAGTCATGACAGAATTATAATAAAAACTGCATAAATGCCCCATTTTCACTGCTATTTCCAGAATTGCATCCCTGCACAAAATATAACAAAAACAACATGTATTAAGTAGCAAGAAGTCCAAATAACTAGAAAAGTAGCATATGAAATATGTCACATTTGAGAACTCATCAGCAACTCACCCATTTGGCGTAATTCAAACGACCATAGGGCACGAAGAAAACAAACTCCCCACTCTACAAACGGTTTATCCAAGTATTCACAAACTCTCGCCATATTGTTGATTGCCAAACCAAACAGTCTCGGAAAAACATTCTTCAACGGCTCAGGAAGGCACCAACAATCCTGCCAAAAAAGAATACACAATCCATCCCCCAAAATCCAGGAGAATTGGGATACATTTACAAACCGCTCCACATATTTGTCATGTTGAACTGCAACAATTTTCTTCCACATTGCCGACATATGTAGTCGACCCTTAGAGTGAATCCGCCAAGTCAAAATCTCCTCACCATAATTAGCGAAAATGATTGACTTCCATAACGAATCCTCCGCTTGGGCATATCGCCACACCCACTTAGCTAATAACGCCAAGTTCCTAGAGTACAAATTCACCACACCCATGCCCCTGAATCGCTTCGGCTTGCATGCCACATCCCAATTCACTCTACTGAGATTTGATCGTTCCTCTTTACCACCCTCAAAGAAAGTTCCTGCGGATGCGATCAATTTTCAGAATAATCCGCCGTGGAATTAAAAAAACACCCATATAGTATACAGGCAAAGCTGACAACACCGAGTTCACCAAAAGTAACCTCCCCGCAAATGATAATGAGTCACGCTTCCATCCTGCTAATCTCTTACGGAACCGCTGCACCAAAGGATCCCATATCTCCATTCCCCGTGGTGGAACCCCTAGCGGAATCCCCAAATACTGAATTGGAAGAGAGCCACTTTGACATCCCATAACAACCACGATTTGTGCTAACACCGGATCCTCAATCCCAATCCCGTAAATACATGACTTCTCATAATTAATTTGCAAACCAGAGGAGTATTCGAAACTGGTTAGAACCCTTTTCAAATTACGCGCATACTCCACCTCGCCTTGGATAAACAGAATCGTGTCATTCGCAAATTGGAGATGCGACAGAAAAACATCCCCCGCCACTCGTACACCTTTAATCAGACCCAATTTCTCGGCATTCAAAAGGAACTGGTGAAGTAACTCGGTCACCATCACAAATAAAAGAGGAGATAACGGTTCGCCTTGGCGAATCCCGCTTCTCATAGGGAATTATTTTGTTGGACTACCATTAATAAGAACCGATAACCGCGCACACTCGACACATTCTCTGATCCACTGACACCATATTTCCCCAAAACCCATCTGTTGCATGACATGACTCAAACAACTCCAGCTGATACAATCATACGTCTTTGCAAAGACCAACTTCAGAATTACCCCACCATTACCAAATCATCTCTTCTTCATGGAATGGATGACTTCATTTGCCAAAAGAATCCCATCCAAAATATGTCTCCCACTAACAAACGCAGCTTGCACGTCACTAATTAGCGTAGGTAGAACCATTTGAAGTCTCTTCGCCAAACACTTCGCTAAAATTTTATATATCGAGTTCAATAGACAAATTGGGCGAAAATCCCCGATTACCTTCGGATTGTCTTTCTTCGCTATTAACACTACAAATGCATAACTAACCCATTTAGGCAAACGACCCGATTCACAAAAGCCCTCCATAAAACGCATCACATCCCCTTTGAGAAAAGCCCATCCTCTCTTAAAGAATTCGAACGTGAAACCATCCGGTCCTGGGGCTTTCGCCCCTTCACTGCTCAAAAGTGCCAACTTTACCTCATCCTCAGTAAAATTCCCTTCGAGCGACACACGTTGCTCGATCGATAAATGAGCAAATTCCACCTCCGGTAATAAAGAACCTGCCGCCACAAGCCTATCGAACTACTTCCTGAAATCTCGACGTACCAACACCTTTAATCTCTCCGGCAAAGTAATCCAACCTCCCTCAAATTTCAACCCCGTTATCGTGTTTTGCATTTGTCGAATTTTTGCTGCTTTGTTGAAGAAACTAGTATTGCGATCCCCTCTGCCAACCAAGTCGCTCTTGATTTTTGACGCCACATCGAATCTCTCAACTGAGCCATTCTCCACAGTTTCGAATGCAATTCTCGGCGAGCCAACTCTTCAGTCGTGGACACCTCACCATCCCTAATTTGCGCATCGAGTCTCTCAATACTTTGTAGCAAGTCCATATACTGTTTATTAACATCCCCAAAAATACTGTCGATTCATCCCTTTTAAAACACTTTTAATGCCTTCAATTTATGATGAATCGAAGTCATTGGTTCCCCATCCGATAAACACTTCCATTCTTGTTCTAACAACGGAAGATTAGAGAGCCACTCATTGAAAAATCAAAAAGGTTTTGGGCCACTATCCAACACATCACTTTCCAACACAATCGGTGAGTGATCCGACAACTCCTTCGGAAGATTCACCACCACAAGAGAAGCAAAACGTTGTACCCAACCATTTGTCACTAATAATCTATCTAATTGACTACATTTCCTACCTGAACCGAACCAAGTAAATCTTTCCCCCGCATCGGAACATCCAATAATGCAACTCATTCAAACAAATCACAAAAAAACATCCATACCTCTAATCAAGTGCACGCAGCCTCGCCTCTCCGCTTGTTGTGTCACCATGTTGAAGTCACCCCCAACGCACCATTCAACCTCTCGCGAAGTCAACACGGCAAATATTTCCTCCCAATACCCATTTTGTTCCGCCAACACACAAGGGGCGTATACGCCCACAATCCCACACGTCCAATCCTCTCGAATCCATCAGCCTTCAATAACCACCATATTCTTCCTAATCTTTGTCGTGCTAACCTTGAAACTCGACGGGTCCCAAATTGCCAAAACCCCGCCTAATTTTCCATCCGAAGGCGCAAAAATAAAATCAAACACATACGTATACCACAATTGTCGAACTAACCTTTCCGTCACATCTTCCGTCTTGCTCTCTTAGAGAAGAGCCAAAACGCATCGTTGTTGTCGTAGAACACGCTGAATGAACCTTCGTTTCGATGCCGCGCCTAGCCCCCTTACATTCCACGACAACAACTTCATAACTTGGCTAGGATTTATGCTCGCGCGCCTCGATCATGCGCGCGATGTCCTTCACAATTGCCTCCTCCCTTCACTTAGTAACAGCACCAATTAATTTTCCCAAGTCTACAGTTTCATGAGCCTCCCTCAAAATTGCCTGCTTTCGACACATAAAATCAGAATAGGAGAGGGAACCATTTGCAATAGCAACCGACTCAACTGGCACCTCCGTCTTGTTCTTCCTCGGACGGCCTCGACCACGCTTCGGAGCTTTAACGGTTGCTCCCTTTCCCTTCAGAGGTGCAATACACGAATTAATTTCAGAAAGCTGCCTTACCCGCCGAGTTTCTCAATTCTAATAAATTAAATTTGCTTTATTAGCCCTAGGCAATGCATCTTGTGGCCCATCCACAATCGGGCTCTGTCCAGCCTCCTTTTCCTGATCAACATTACTCGGAACATCACCCTCTCGATTGATCGCGTCTATACTACACAGCACATCACAGCTCGATCGATGACCCACATCACTGTTGCGTGTAAAAGTGTCTATCGCAATTGTAGTGCAAGTGTACACGACGCAAGTAGTAAAGTGATACGAAGTATCGGATATCGTCTCCACAGGGACTGGGCCAGTAGCTTCACCTAGAATTACTGCACAGAAGTAAAGAAAATAATTGAGAAGTTGTCACGAAAATAAATAAGAATACTTAAATAAAAGAGTAGAGAAATCAAGATAGAGAGAATGAGATGGTATTGAATTGCTCAGTAGTGCATGTATTGCTAAGTCTAGGAAATCCAGTTCTGTCGTCGTCCCCGTCACGGCAGCACCTGTCGCGACGGCAGTCTGTTGCTTGTCGCGGCAGCGAACACTCAACTCTGTACTTCAAGTTTGGCAAGAATCCCTGTTGTACCTTGGCCTATCCCTAGGTCCAAGTCTATCGATGATCACGTCTTTGATGATACCTCCCGGCGTGAATCGAAGGATGAACACCGATGTTGTTGAATTCTTCTTTAGCCACTTAACCTCGACCTATCCCTAGGTCTGAGATAGTTCAACTATAAACTAGAGAACTCGCACTTATTCCTTTCGTATACTTAACTCTCCCGATATTAAGTAAATAGATAATCTCGCAATGCTCTCCCGATACTCTTGCAAGATGTTAATAACCAGAATAAGAGAACTTGAAGTTTAATTTATTGAACTGAAAATTCCTAAAACAAAAGCAACCCTTGCAACTACTTTACAAATAAACTCGTGGCCCTAAAGGGAATTTATAACATGTTGAGAGAATGAAAACGACTAGGGTTTTGGGAAGAAGGCTAGAGAATGCGTGATATCCCTCCTAGGTCGAAATACATGCCCTTATATAGGCTTTGGGTCCAAGTTTTCTAAAATAGCAAGAATACAACTTTAAATTAAAGTACAACTCTAATAAAGACTAAATCTTCAGAGAATCTAACTTTAAATCGTCCTCCTTCTTGCTTGGGATTTTCTCTCCTTGAACTTTGGGCTTGGCATTCCTTCTGATCTAGGGCTTGGAAAAATATACTGTTTTCCACGACAGACGTGCTTAATTTTCTCTATCTATCGAGGTCCACTTTGTTTCTTCTCCTCAAAACTGTTGTCGTCCCCTACTGTCACAGCGGCAACCATGGCGACTGATCGTCCAGTTCCAGCTCTTCTGCTTCACTGCCCAGCGCCTGCCTCTTCAGCTGCTACAACAGCAACCTGCAAAAGCAACCAATTTCAGTAGAAACTGTGCCTTCTAATATATTTGTGATGTCTAACTGTAAACTAACCTAAATGCAATGAATTATGCTTGAATGCAGTAGAAATATGGGTTAAATAGGGGATAAATAATAGAAATTTTACGCACTCAACAATCACGACTCAACATTCCTATGTTCTCTTCCTCCATCCAACTCGCCGTCTCCTTCACCCTCCAATCCACCCTTTTGTTATTCTCCCAAATCCTCTCAATATAATTCTTATCAATGTCATTACCCAATGAAGCTGGAGGTTCCTCATAAGTCAGAGAGTTTGCTACAATGGTCTCAACCGATGGAGACTCACGAGCATTGAAAGCCGAATTTGTCTTCCATTCCACCTCTTGATCGCTTAATTTCTCCCCTCATCGGAACTTGATCCCAATTCGCAGCAACAATCACACTTCGGCCCTATCGCTTCTTCAAATTCAGGCACTCTAATGGAGAACGACGACTCACCCACCGTCAACTCCACCGTTTCATCAATATGATAATTCCAATCTGTTTCAATCTGACATCGCGAGCGCTCGAAAGAAGAGGGTGCCAATGTCTCCATATCAATTCGAACCAAATCACCCCAAATTGCCGCAATATTCTTAAAAGTTTCTTTCGACCACACATGAATTGGCACTCCACTAACCGATAACCATGTTCGTCTGTTTGGTAATGCCATTGTCGGCATCCATTCCATAGTATTTTCCAGCCACAGATCAAGGCTTCCCTTTGCTAGCATCTCTGTCCGCAATGGAGGGCTCTCAAACATCAACAAAATAAGTGAACCCGCCACTCGCATAATCGAAAAACCCTTAAGGTCAGCTCTTTGGAATTCTTCCGCTAAATCCGCAATTTGGCATGGCTTACGACAAAAGCCTACCGCACTAGTCCGAAGTAATTCCCACTTCTCCTCATCAATCACACCCTCCACTTGTTTATGTCGTTTATCCCCGCTACCTTCCGCGATTCCTATCGTCTTACGCCTAGATCCATCCAATTCCTTAATATGACTCACCATCGAAGGGCTCCTGAATTGCGTATCATGCGGCTGATGCAACCCCTTCACTTGATCGACTACCCGTTTAAAATCATGCCCCAAATTCCTATGTTGCCAGTGCCTAGATCCCCTTTCGCCTCTCGCCATAGAAACCTTAATTTTCGACCCGTATAACCAGAATCCATTAAATCTTTCAATTACCCGATCGACATCCTTCTTAAAACCCATTCTCATGAACCCAAATCGCGTACCATCCCTCGCTCGCTTGTTTAGTGTTTAGTATTAATGGTTTAAGGTTTATTGTGTAGTTTAGGGTTATTAGTTTATTAGATTAATTTGTATGATTTAAGGTTTAGGGTTTAGCTTAGTGTATGAGATTTATTTTCAAGTGTTATATAGCCTATATATAGTCTATAATCTATATATAATATATCATATGTTATTACAAGGTAACATTTGTTCATATTTTTCTTAACCTTTTAATGTGCCACACACCGTGCAGGCAAAACAGATTGAACCCGGGTCTTTTAGGATGAATATCATCCTCTTTCCATTGGGACCAACGGTTGGGTTCTATTATTAATTCATTACTATAGTCTATAATATATGCCTATATAGTCTGTAGTCTATATTGATATGCGTAACATGAATATGTCTCATATGTGTTACGTGGTTATACTTTTTAGGGGTTATAGCCTATAGGTTTATGTGACTAGTTTAGGGTCTAGGGATGAAATTTAAGGTTTAGGAGTTTAGTGTTCAATCAATTCCCTGCAAATCTTTATTTAATCGAAATTAATCTTTATTTATTTTTAATTTGTGTAATTTAGTCCAATATTTTTAATATAATGATATTTTTTTCATTTAGTCCCTAAAAATTTACTTTTAACTGAAATTGAACCATTTTTATTTCTATTTTTTGTAATTTAATCCAAACCCTATGCATTTTGTAATTTTGTCCAAACCATATAAATTATAAGTCCCTATAAGAATTCTAAAACTAAAGCTCTAAATTCAATTACAACCTAAATTGGGACTTGATTAAATTAAATTAAAACCCAAAAGTAAAAATTTGGGACTTAAATGAAAACCTTTTAAAGTCATATGGACTAAAACTTGAATTTCCCTTAACCTAATAAAACAATAGGCGGGTTTTTCCCCTCCAAATTCCAAATTGTAAGCCAAAATTGCAATTTATCCATTTAATTTTAAATTAAATTGTTAATTTACTTTTTGCCGCCACCTTTTAGGTTATAAATTAATTACCCTTTAAGGCCTTATCCATTTAAAAGTTTTCATTTTAGGCTTAATTTAAGTTTTAGTTTAATTCAGTTTAGTCACAATTATACATTTTTTAAATTGTAACATATATCGGCATCTCTAAGGGATATTTCGGTTCATATTATGATATTAATCCATAAAATTTATTTTATCCGAAAATGACTCACAATTACCAAACTCGAAGTCTATTTGTATTTAGTAAACGGTAAGACCTAACTTAAAGATCAATCGAAACTGATATTACCCGACCTGCAGCCCATCTGAACCTGAATTAACTCGTTAATTAACTGATTCGGACCCGAACCATTTTGGCCTGAACTAAGACTTACTCGACCTGAAATTAACCCGACTAGAACTCAAACTCAACCTGATTCGAAATCAACCTAACAATGACCTGAATCTGAGTCAACCCGGACTCGACCTGACTCGAGTCGAACCATTGAATTGACTAACACAACCCGAGGTTGCCTTTAGGGTTGGGCGTTCGATTGAGTCGAGAAATTTTTTTTAGAGTTATTCGAGTTTACAAGTATTATTTTATAATTTAAACTTTAATTGATTTTTTTTAATCTAGTTGAGTTTATGAAATTCGAGTTGAATCAAGTCAAATTTTTGAGTTTATGTACAAATGTAATGAGAATTATTTATAATATTATAACACACTAAATCTAATTCAAACGGTTTTCTATATCCATATACGATATACATATATTTTTCTTTATACTTTCACATGTGATATACATAATATATTAGGCAGAATTGACAGACTCGACTTGAACTTGAAAACGGATCAACTAATTATTAAAAATTTCGAGTTACTCAAATTTTATTTAAAATATTTTCGAGTCCAGTCGAGTTTATAAAATTACGAGTCAATTTAAAACGAATCGAGGTTTTTCGTTTCGAGTCGAGTTTTGTCCGTCGCTAATTGCCTTAGTGGTAGGTGGAGAGCGTTCCAATGCTGCCATGCATGTTAGGTCGGCTCATTTGTTAGAAAACAATGATTCCACGGGTTTAAAAGTTGGTGGGGGCGCAGCGTTTGAGCTGTGTGCTAATGAAACCTTTTGCCAACTTGTTTCGAGGCGGTCAAATTCATATTAATAGGATTTGAATCAAGTTGCTGCTGACGTGCATTGCTATGGTGGTGTGTTTCTATTCAAAACCCACCAGTTCATGGTAAACCTTCTCTTGAAATTGCAGATCAGATTTCGGAGGAGAATCATGTCCCGTTAATTGAGAACAGGTTGAAGGCAGCTGATATCGGCGGTCGTTCGGATGTCCCCACCCTAGCCTTGGAGAATGCAAGTATGATGGGATTGTTGTTAACTATTGAAGAAGATTATCTTTGAGATAGAACTCAGTTTCATTCGTCATAAGGGTGAATTTACAAGAGTACAAAGCTCTCTATATATACTAATACAAGCACTCCAACTAACCTAACTGCATGAACTGCATTAACAGCCCTTAACAACTTGCAGTTGATAATGTCTAACATTCACCCTAATTTCTCAGCTCTGGAAAGATTTCTTGACCTTAAATGACCGACAGCTTCCGCCTGGACTTCTCAAACTTCACAACTGGCAGTGGCTTGGTAAGAACATCGGTTATTTGACAGTATGCTGGTACATGGTTTACTTGCAACTCCTGGGCAACAACTTTCTCTCGTACAAAGTGTAGATCGAGCTCTATGTGCTTGGTTTTTCCATACAAAATTGGATTTGCAGCCATGGCAACGGAGCTAGTGTTATCACACCAAATTCTGAGAATATCTTCAAGATTCAGTCCCATTTCATTAACCACTGCTTTTTCCATGTTATTTCAGCAGTGGCATCTGTCAAACTTGTTGCGTGTAAAATAGTCTATCGCAATTGTAGTGCAAGTATACACGACGCAAGTAGTAAAGTGATACAAAGTATCGGATATCGTCTCCACAGGGATTGGGCTAATAGCTTCACCTAAATTCACTGCACGAAAGTAAAGGAAATAATTAAGAATTGTCACGAGAATAATAAAGTGAAAACGTAATTAAAAGGAATTGAGATATCAAGGTAGAGAGAAAGGGCTGGTATTGAGTTGCTCAGTAGTGTAGGTATTGAATTGCTTAGGATCTCCAGTTCTGTCGTTGCACCCGTCGCCGACAGCACCTGTCGCGGCGTCTGTCCGTTAGCTGTCGCGGCAGCAAACACTAACTCCGTACTTCAAGCTTGGCAAGAATCCCAGATCTGCCTTGCCCTATCCCTAGGCACAAGTCTGTCGATGATCACGTCTTTGATGATACCTCCCGGCGTGAATCGAAGGATGAACACCGATGTGTATGAATTCTTCCTTAGCCACTTAACCTCGCCTTATCCCTAAGCACGAGATGGTTCAACTATAAACTAGAGAACACGCTTTTATCTCTTTCGTATACTTAACTCTCCCGATGCTAAGTAAATGGATAACCTCACAATGCTCTCCCGATGCTCTTGCAAGATATTAAAACCAAGATAAAAGAACTTGAAGTTTATTTTATTGAACTTGAAAAATCCTAAAACAAAGAAACCCTTGCAACTACTTTACAAAACAACCCGTAGCCCTAGGGGGAATTTAGAACATATCGGTGACAGGTAAACGGCAGGGTTTAGGTTTCGGTTATGGGGTAGTCGGCTATGCCCTAGGTTTAATCTATGCCCTTTATATAAGCTTTGGGCTCAAGTTATCTAAGGTAACAAGGATTACAACTTTAATTAAAAGTAAGATTCTAATAAAGACTAAATCTCTAAAGTCTCCTACTTTTCAGCCGCCTCCTTGTTTCATGGGAGTTCTTCTCCTTGAGCTTTGGCTTGACATATCTTTTGATCCGGGGCTTGGAAAAATATTCGGCTTCCACACGACAGACGAGCAGATTTTTCTCTATCTATCGAGGTCCACTTCACTTTTCCTCTTCATGAATCTGCTGTCATCATGCTGTCACGACAGGTTCGCGACAGGTTCGTCTTCTTCAGCTGCTTGTCCAGTTCAGCTTTCCTGCTTTGTCTGCCCTGCACCTGCCTTCAACATTTACTGTGACAGATACCTGCAAAAATAACCATCTTTCAGTAGAATCCGTGCCTTTTATATAATTGTGATGTTTTATTGAAAACTAACCTAAATGTAATGCAATGATGCTTGAATGCAGCAGAAATATGGGTTTAAAGAGGTGTAAATGATAGAACTTTTACACACTCAACACACCCCCAAACTCAAGTTTTTGCTTGCCCTCAAGCAATGAAGATTTAAAAGAAAACTGAAAATTTTTGTGTTGGCCTTCAAACAGTGAACTGTCCCTTACCTGTCGCTCATTCTCTATGGCGGCAGCAACCTGTCGGAAAGGTTAGGATCTGTCCGGAATCTCCCTATAGCTCTCGTGCAGTGTGTGCATGCTTGTGAACAGTTATATGCTAAGACTCTTTTAGTTTCACTAGAATATTCAACTCCTTAACTCGAATTTTATGCCAAAGTTTACTTTCTTTTAGAATGCACATTTTCATGCTTCTTTTTCTTCTATTTTCAAGCTAAGTTTTTCTAGAGCCAGTTTTGGGCACCTCTAGTTAGCTTCCTAGAGCCGGTTTCGGGCACCTCTAGGTTTTTGATTTTCTTTTGCTAAACTTCTTTCCTAGAGCCAGTGTTAGGCACCTCTAGGGGCTATCCAAGTTCTAAGCTTCCTATTCTAGTTTGGCTAAAATAAGTCTAAGCAAGATAACAGTCACAAAAGTGTTTAAGTTTTCAGAACTATAGAAAGGCTCTAAACTTCTCCTTAACCTGTCCTAAAGATGCTGCCACGACAGAGCTGTCATGACAGGTAAGTTAACTTCACAGTTTTAAGCCAACAGTTTAAATTTTCTGATTTTTTTTTAAAGAGTAAATGACTAATAAGACACAACAATTAAACAAAAGATGTGCTAAAGACTCCATTAAATATGGAGGGTTGCCACCCCCAAACTCAAGGGTTGCATTGCCCTCAATGCAAAATGACACTAAAATAAATAAAGAAAAACATGAAAAATAAAAGTACATCACAAATATATAAGGGCAGACAGCAATAAGTGAAGAAAAAGAAATAAAAACTTAAATTTTATGCGCTGTCCTCATCACTGCTGCTGACGCGGATCTGATGGTAGCGTCTGCGTTGGGGAGGTGGCTGGGCAGGTTCCGGAGCAGGTTGATCAACAGGTTCATCAGCCTGTTGAGGTGCAGGTTCTTCCTCCGGTTGGGGGACAGGGTCGTCAGCAGGTTGAAGGGCAGGTGGCTCCACTAGTCGGACATCAGAACTGCCGCTGCTATCCCAGCTGTTACTCGTAATGGCTTTGGACAGCATCCTCTTGTTGGCCACATGTTTGATTCTTTTCACCCGCGTAAAGGCGCTGTCCAAGTTTCTCCGGACGAGAGGGCTGTCGTCAGTGGCAGCTCGCTTGGTGCCTCGAGGGGAAGTGTCCGCCGGTGGGCTGCCGGCTGCTGTCGGGGAAGGTGTGGAGGAGGCAGATTCTCCATGGGGAGAGACAGGTGGTGTGGGAGTGGGAGAGGGGATATTAAAGTAATGGGCGGGGAAGGTGGGGAAAATTACATCCGAAAAATTCAAAGTGTTGGTAATAAAGTTTACCGTTGCGTTGGAGAAGTCGCGGATGAATGTCATTAAACCCATCTGCCGCTCCTCTATCCTCAAGATGGCAGCTAAGATGTCGGCGTTCTGACCTGCCTTAGCGGTGTTGGTTGCAGCTTCTGGGGCAGGCTCAGTGGCAGGTTCATCATCAGATTCAGCAGGTGGGGCGTTTGGATCGAAGGCGTTGAGGGGTGTTACGACGATGATCTCCATAAGGCTGGAGATGTTGCTGTCGGTCCAGCCGCTGCCCTTCTTGATTTTGTCTGAAGGGTCCTCCGGTACGGCAGCGCAGCGGCAGAGGGCCGTAATGGTGAAGGGCAGGCATAGTCGTGAATCTGTTCTGAAGGCACAATCGAGAATGCTTTCTCGCATGTACCTGCCCACGTTGATCGGCCTGTCATGCATGATAGAGTGGATGAGGGCAAGCCGCTGCCTGTTGACTGTCGTGTGGTGGGATGAGGGCAGGATACGCTTTTTAATAAAAGCGTTCCATAATTTAGCCTCAGGGAGTAGCTCTGCCCGGTTGACGGAATTGGGGTTCTTCTTGCTGGTGCTCCAAGTTGTGCCCTCTTCTGTCAGTTCCCTCATGACAGCATCGTGGCCGGCAGCGTTGAGGGAGTCCCAAAACTGTTGATGAGCGTCGTCATTGGGGCCAAAGAAGAGGCCGAAGACATGATTGATGCTGCTGGCGGTGAAAGGAACTGTCACTCCTCGGACGACGACAAATGTCGCCGACTTACTCTCGATCGCCTCATAGAATTCCCTAACCAGGGTGTCATTAAGCTCTGTCGGCTGCTCGGCAAAGTCTTCCCAAAGTTGCGCCGTAATGGCCTTCATAATGAACGGCCGGAGTCCAAAAAGAGGAGCATCTCTGTTATAGATGAAGCTCCGTTCCTCCCAAAATTCTTTGTTGGCGAACGGGGATGCTGCTGCGGAAGAAGAGGCGGCAGCAGCATTTTGGCGAGTCTGTCGTGAAGACATTTTTGGTTGCAAGGGCTGAAAAAGGAGAGAAAATAGATAAAACTAGAAGAGAATACAAGAGAGAAAAATCAGAAGTGAGGAAAAAATGAAAGGGAGAAGGGGTTTATATAGCTGTCGAGTAGCTGCTCATTTAATGCCGCAACGGCAGGCGGGAATAACGGGGCGGCAGATTGGATATAGCGTTTCTGACGCGTCTGACACGCATTAATGCGTCTGCGGAGCGTCTGCCGCACGCCTCTTCGTCTGCTGTGCGTCTGTTGACAGCCTGTCAAATCCGTCTGCGCCGGCAGCCGAACCGACAGGTTACCATAAATAGGCTTAATTGGGCTGATGGATGGGCGGTGGTCTTGGGCCACTTCTTCTTTCTCACTTGTCTCCTTTATTTCCTAAAAACTGAAATTAAAAACAAAACATTATTAAAATAAATCTAATTCCTAAATAATAATAAAATAAAATAAAAATAAAACTAGGTTAAATTAGGGATGCCTTGTGGGGCATCACCTAAGGTAACCACTTCCTGAATTCCTGGGGCTTCAGTCCCCTGATAATGCTTGAGGCGTTGTCCATTGACTTTGAATTGGTGCCCGTCTTTTAATGATTGAATTGTAATGGCACCATGGGGGAAAACTTGAATTACTTGGAATGGACCAGACCATCGAGATTTGAGCTTCCCTGGAAAGAGTTTCAACCTCGAATTGAACAACAACACAAGCTGCCCTGGGCAGAACTGTCGCGGCAGCAACTTCTTGTCATGCCACTTCTTTGTTTTCTCCTTGTATATTCTTGCGTTGTCGTATGCCATTGTCCGTATTTCCTCGATTTCATTCAAATCTAACAGCCTTTTCTGACCTGCCTTGTCCAAGTCCATGTTTACTGCCTTGATTGCCCAATATGCCTTGTGCTCTATCTCGACAGGCAGGTGACAGGTTTTCCCATAGATCAATCGGAATGGAGACATGCCCAATGGAGTCTTGAAAGCTGTCCTGTATGCCCATAATGCATCATTCAGAAGTAAAGACCAATCTTTCCTAGTTGGTTTGACCATTTTTTCAAGAATGTTCTTCACTTCCCTGTTGGAAATCTCAGCCTGTCCATTGGTCTGTGGGTGGTATGCTGTCGCTATCTTGTGCTTGACACCATATTTTCTCAAGGCGGCAGCAATTACCCTGTTGTCAAAATGTCTCCCTTCATCACTGATAATCGCCCTAGGGATGCCAAATCTAGAAAAGATGTTTTTATGCAAAAACTTTTGGACCGTTTTGGCATCATTCTTTTGAGTTGCGATTGCTTCTACCCACTTGGAGACATAATCTACTACTAGGAGGATGTAAAGATTTCCACATGAAGATGGAAAAGGTCCCATAAAATCAATCCCCCATACGTCGAAGATCTCGACTTCTAGGATATTCTGCAGTGGCATCTCGTTTCTCCTTGAGATGTTACCTGTCCGCTGGCACCTGTCACAGTTTTTGTAAAATTCCTGTGCGTCCTTATACAGTGTCGGCCAGTAGAAACCTGACTGCAGCACCTTGGCAGCAGTTTTGTTGCCTCCTAAGTGTCCTCCATATTGTGAGGCATGACAGTGATGGAGAATGTCTTCTTGTTCTTCTTGTGGTACACATCTCCTTATAACCTGATCTGCGCACAATTTGAAAAGAAGAGGTTCGTCCCAATAATAATGTTTAACATCATTTTGAAACCTCTTCCTGGCTTGATAAGTAAGATCAGAAGGTAATATCCCGCTAACTATAAAATTAACGAAATCAGCATACCAGGGAAGGTTAGAAGACTTACCTGCCGCCATGGCTGTCGCGACAGCTATTGCGGCAGCAAAGAGCTGCTCATCTGGGAAGGTCTCTAGTATGTGTGTCTCATCTACAGATAAACTTTGTCCCAACTCCAACCTCGACAAGTGGTCTGCCACCTGATTTTCTGTTCCCTTTTTGTCTTTGATTTCAAGGTCGAACTCTTGTAATAGCAAGATCCATCGTATCAACCTAGGCTTTGCATCCTTCTTTGCGAACAAGTACTTAAGGGCAGAATGATCGGTGTGCACTATTACTTTCGTTCCAAGTATGTAAGAACGAAACTTGTCGATGGAGAACACCACAGCTAACAGCTCCTTTTCTGTGGTGGTATAGTTTACTTGGGCATCATTCAATGTTTTGCTGGCATAATATATGACATGAAACAGCCTGTCCTTGCGCTGCCCAAGTGCTGCCCCGACAGCATAGTCACTAGCATCACACATAATTTCAAACGGTTGCGTCCAGTCTGGTGGCTGTACTATGGGGGCTGTCACTAGCTTTTCCTTCAGAACCTTGAATGCTTCAGTACATTCTTCATTAAAGTCAAAGGGTCGGTTCTGCTCTAAGAGATGACATAAGGGCTTCGTGATTTTTGAGAAATTTGCGATAAATCTCCTATAGAAACCAGCATGCCCTAGGAAACTCCTAATGCCCTTGACTGTGGTTGGCGGTGGCAGCTTCTCTATGACTTCAATCTTTGCCCTGTCGACTTCTATCCCACGGCAGCTAATCTTATGGCCTAAAACTATCCCCTCATCTACCATAAAATGGCATTTTCCCAATTAAGAACAAGATTAGCTTTTTCACATCTTTCAAGTACCTTTTGAAGGTTACCAAGGCAGCTCTCAAAATCGTCTCCAAAGACAGAAAAATCATCCATGAAGATCTCAAGGAAGTCCTCTACCATGTCGGAGAATATTGCCATCATGCACCTTTGGAAGGTGGCAGGTGCGTTATAGAGTCCAAACGGCATCCTCCTAAATGCGTATGTTCCGTAGGGGCAGGTGAAAGTCGTTTTCTCTTGGTCCTCTGGTGCAATAGCAATTTGATTATATCCTGAATAACCATCAAGAAAACAATAGTAAGGTTTACCCGCTAATCTGTCAAGCATTTGATCAATAAAGGGTAAAGGAAAGTGGTCTTTTCGGGTAGCTTTGTTAAGCTTCCGATAGTCCATACAAACCCTCCAACTGGTCACAGTCCTGGTTGGGATTAACTCGTTGTTTTCGTTGGTTATCACAGTCATGCCTCCTTTCTTGGGAACACATTGCACCGGGCTTACCCATTTGCTATCGGAGATGGCGTAAATGATACCAGCGTCTAACCATTTAATTATTTCCTTACGCACTACCTCCTTCATTGCAAGGTTCAACCGCCTTTGTGCATCAATAGTCGGCTTATGATCTTCCTCTAGGAGGATTTTGTGCATACAGATTGCCGGACTAATGCCCTGAATGTCTGCTATAGTCCATCCTATCGCCCTTTTATGCTGCCTCAACATGTCGATCAGCTGTCGTTCATGTTCCTGCGGCAGCTTAGCAGAGATGATCACGGGTAGTGTTTTATCACTACCAAGATAAGCATATTTAAGCTGCCCTGGCAGGGGCTTAAGTTCTAAGACAGGTGGTTCAACAGTAGATGGCTTTTGGATTAAATTGTTATCCGAAGTGTAATTCAAGGGTTCGAATAACTTACCTGGGCGATGGTCTAACCAGTCTACCTCCTCATGACCTTCAGTATCAGATGAATTGGATTCAGAGGAGTCGCTGTCGTCGGTGCTGTCGTCGTTGCTGTCGTGACAGGCTTGTAAATGGCTGTCGCAGCAGTGACCAAATTTTATATTCTGGCAGCCCGACCTGATGCAGGGTTGATCAAAGGTCACCTCAATGATGGCCTTGCATTCTTCATCCACATCAGCATGTTTCATTGCTTGGAGAACATTCAACTTAATTTCTTGATCGTTTACGCGCATGGTGAGTTCTCCTTTCTCCACATCAATCAATGATCTTCCTGTGGCTAAGAAGGGTCGCCCTAGGATGACTGGTGCGTTCTCATCTGCCTCACAATCTAAAATAAGAAAGTCAGCAGGAAAAATAAGTTTATCCACTCTTACCAAGATGTCTTCAATTTTTCCCTCGGGGTGAACGTAAGAGCGGTCGGCTAGCTGTAGGGTAACTGTCGTGGGCCGCGCCTTGCCAATACCTAATTTCTAAAAAACAGATTTGGGCATTAGATTAACACTAGCACCAAGATCACATAATGCCTTACCCACAAATTTATCTCCGATTACGCAAGGTATGAGGAAGCTCCCTGGATCCTTCTTTTTCTGGGGTGGTTGTCGATGAAGAATACTCATGCAACCTTCTTGCATCCTTACCGTTTCAAATTCCCCAAGTTTAGATTTTTTAGACATGACATCCTTGAGAAATTTAGCATAACCGGGCATTTCCCTAACAGCATCTAACAACGGAATGTTAATATGAACCTGTTTAAAAATATCATAAATCTTTTTAAGTTGAGATTCATGCTTAGCTTGCTGTATCCGTTGCGGAAAAGGTGGTGGAGGACGATAATCAGCAATGCGCCCTTCCCACTGCATGCGAATCTGAGGTCGATACTCATCTTTTTTCTCCTCTGTCGCTTCTGCTGTCGTGACAGGCTCATCGGCAGCAGTCTGTTCATTACCTGTCGGGGCAGCTTCCTCGGCAGGCTTATCCAAGGCAGGTTTCTTTTCTGTTTCAGCTTCTTTTTCCGACCCTGGTAACTTTTTCCCACTCCTAGTAGTAATCGCCTTACATTGCTCATGAGGGGGCGTTCTAGCATTTTCAGTATTGCTAGGGAATCCTCCATTCTGCCGTGGCTTAATATGCTGCGACACCTGACCCATTTGTGTCTCTAGAGATTTTAAGGTGGCCTCATGGTTTGTCATTCTCATCTTAGTTTCATCCATAAAGTCTTCCGTTTTCTTGACAAACTTATTGATGTTATCCATATACGTGCCAGTCTGAGACATAAAGGTGGCCAGAGTCTGCTCCAATATACTACTCGTGGCAGGTGGTGGCTGCTGTTGTTGCTGAGGCGGCAGGTTCTGCGGCAGGTTTTGCGGCTGTGGCTGCTGTCGCGTCAACAATCTAGGTCCCCCTGATTCTGATTATATGCTTGCGGATTTAGAGCATTGTTGGGGTTACTCCAGGAAAATTTGGGGTCTTTCCTCCAATTAGGGTTGTAATTGTTGGAATTGTAGTTTGGCTTGTAATTTCCAACATATTTTCCTTCTTCTATATTTATAGGGCACTCATCCCTGCTATGATTTCCCTCACATGTAGCACAAACTTCCTCGACAGCAAACCCTCGTACTTCCTCTTCACTCAATAAGTGTTTCATGGCTTTAGTGAGGAATGCTACCTGTGATTTCATAGTGCTGTCGGCCTCATAATCCTTGACAGCAAGGACCCGTTTACCCCCTCTTCTAGCGGTTGGAAACTGCTCCTCATTCTTAGCCAGATGTTTCAGAACTTGCAGGGCCTCGTCTGGATCTTTGTCCAATAGTAGTCCATTTGCTGCAGAATCAATTCGAATGCGAGTTTGTAAGTTAGCAGCATTATAAAACTTAGTTACCTGATTCCAGACGGGGAATCCATGCATTGGGCAGTTTCGTAGAAGAGTTGTGAATCTGTCCCAGGCCTCGTGCATTGGCTCGTCATCTTCCTGTTGAAAAGTAGCAATTTCATTACGTAATCGCTCAGCTAAATGTGAAGGATTAAAACGAGACAAAAATTCACGAGTTAAATCTGCCCAAGTCATGATAGAACCCGGTGTAAGTTTATTCCACCAAGTTTTAGCTCTGTCCCTCAATGAATGAGGGAATAACCGAAGCCTCAGTATCTCCGGACTAACTCCTGGTAATCTAAACGAACCACAGATCTCCTGGAACGTTTTGAGATGCTCCCTGGCATCTTCTGTCGCGGAACCACCAAACTGCCCGGCATTGTTGATCATACTAAACATGACAGGTTTAAGCTCGAAGTTGTCAACGTCAATATCCGGCAGCGTGGTCTCCAGCTCTACATGATCGTTCAGCATGTAGTCACGACATGACCGTCGTCCACCTGCCGCGGGCGGGTCACCGACAGGCGGTATACCATCACCGACAGGCTGATTACGGGCCATCTGCTCTAGCTGTTCTTCAAGGTATTCGTTTCGGTCTAAGAGGTGGCGAATCTGTTTCTTGAGATTAAAGGAACGTTCAATCTCCGGATCTAATTTATACTCAGGATCTTCACCTCTTTTCGATCTGCGCATAAACAGGAAAACCTTGTGAAAAGCAAGAGTTTAAAAACACAAAAGAAAAATTAACGAAAAATAAAAAGAAAAATAAAAACAAAAATAAAAACAAAAAGTGCAAGGAAAGAAAGGTGTAGTTATGTTGCCAATCCCCGGCAACGGCGCCAAAAACTTGTTGCGTGTAAAATAGTCTATCGCAATTGTAGTGCAAGTATACACGACGCAAGTAGTAAAGTGATACAAAGTATCGGATATCGTCTCCACATGGATTGGGCTAATAGCTTCACCTAAATTCACTGCACGAAAGTAAAGGAAATAATTAAGAATTGTCACGAGAATAATAAAGTGAAAACGTAATTAAAAGGAATTGAGATATCAAGGTAGAGAGAAAGGGCTGGTATTGAGTTGCTCAGTAGTGTAGGTATTGAATTGCTTAGGATCTCCAGTTCTGTCGTTGCACCCGTCGCCGACAGCACCTGTCGCGGCGTCTGTCCGTTAGCTGTCGCGGCAGCAAACACTAACTCCGTACTTCAAGCTTGGCAAGAATCCCAGATCTGCCTTGCCCTATCCCTAGGCACAAGTCTGTCGATGATCACGTCTTTGATGATACCTCCCGGCGTGAATCGAAGGATGAACACCGATGTGTATGAATTCTTCCTTAGCCACTTAACCTCGCCTTATCCCTAAGCACGAGATGGTTCAACTATAAACTAGAGAACACGCTTTTATCTCTTTCGTATACTTAACTCTCCCGATGCTAAGTAAATGGATAACCTCACAATGCTCTCCCGATGCTCTTGCAAGATATTAAAACCAAGATAAAAGAACTTGAAGTTTATTTTATTGAACTTGAAAAATCCTAAAACAAAGCAACCCTTGCAACTACTTTACAAAACAACCCGTAGCCCTAGGGGGAATTTAGAACATATCGGTGACAGGTAAACGGCAGGGTTTAGGTTTCGGTTATGGGGTAGTCGGCTATGCCCTAGGTTTAATCTATGCCCTTTATATAAGCTTTGGGCTCAAGTTATCTAAGGTAACAAGGATTACAACTTTAATTAAAAGTAAGATTCTAATAAAGACTAAATCTCTAAAGTCTCCTACTTTTCAGCCGCCTCCTTGTTTCATGGGAGTTCTTCTCCTTGAGCTTTGGCTTGACATATCTTTTGATCCGGGGCTTGGAAAAATATTCGGCTTCCACACGACAGACGAGCAGATTTTTCTCTATCTATCGAGGTCCACTTCACTTTTCCTCTTCATGAATCTGCTGTCATCATGCTGTCACGACAGGTTCGCGACAGGTTCGTCTTCTTCAGCTGCTTGTCCAGTTCAGCTTTCCTGCTTTGTCTGCCCTGCACCTGCCTTCAACATTTACTGTGACAGATACCTGCAAAAATAACCATCTTTCAGTAGAATCCGTGCCTTTTATATAATTGTGATGTTTTATTGAAAACTAACCTAAATGTAATGCAATGATGCTTGAATGCAGCAGAAATATGGGTTTAAAGAGGTGTAAATGATAGAACTTTTACACACTCAACAAAACTCATGTACTCTCGGCTTCAGCAGTTGACCTGGACATGGCTCGTTGTTTCCAATATAAGCTATACATCTTAGGAGCTCAAAAACAACAAAATACAACATGACCAATGTACGATATACATCCTGAAACACAGCTGAAAAGTAGGCAAGAAATTCAGACAAATGGGAAGCAACCAAGCCATTGTCTCTTTCTTGACAAACCTCGCACACGTCGCTTTTGGCCTCGACGCTGCCACGAGTGTCCTTAACGCTTCCATGTACACCATCGACGGTGTTCAAAGGACAGTGAGTGACATTTGACCGTTTCAGGGGAGTATCGGAGAAAACCACCAATAAAGGAACCCGTTTCTTGATCCCATGGCTCCAAAAGCCTTTCATCTATGATATCCGCATAAAGCCTCACGCTTTCTCATTTGTTTCTGGAACTAAGGATTTCCAAACGGAACATGACCAAATTGTTATCTTTTAAGTTGAGGGATCATTTTGTCAGTTTTCATAATCGATAGACTCGACAAAACAACTTCATATAATCAGGGGACCAATTATGTAATTTACTCAAATAAAATTTTAAAAGTTAGGTTTTGTACCGTCTTTTTTAATTTTTAAGATTGTTAAATTAAAGGGTTTTGGTTCATTGTTCTCAAAGTCAAACTTGAAAATTAAGACTACTTTTATCCTCCCATCTTTATAGGTATGGGTAAAGCCACATGAGAGCTAGCAGGGCGAGGCTCTCGTGGTCCACTCTTACTATTTGTTTTTTTTTAATTTAGCACCGTAAAATTTTAAATTATATATATATATATATATATATATATATATATATATATATATATATTGATAAAAGAGGTTCTCTTATTCATCCAAAAAATAATCATCCATGTGCAAAAAACCAAGTCAACAACCGCTATAGAAAAAAAGAGAACAACATCAAAAAAAAGTATAACTAAATTATCCCCCGTTGCACAGCAAGAGGAGAAGAAGAATGAGCAAATTTTAAATTATAATTTATTTTATTTGTTTTAATATTATAGAATGAGTGTTGTTTTATGGGTAAAATACATACAGAGAATTAAGTTTGTTTTACTTGAAGTTAGTGAATTGAATCCAATTAATGACGTTCTTCAGTGTTTTGTTTTTTTAGGCTTACGTGTAAGAAGCCCCTGAAATTTTGAAAAAAATCAATTAAGCCCATGAACTTTTTTTGCACTCAATTAAGCCACATGGGAGCCAGCAAGGCTAGGTTCTCGTGGTCCACCCTTACAATTTATTATTTTTTTAATTTGGTCTCTTAAAATTTTAGAGTATATATATATATGGATAAATGACCTATTTATAAGGTATGTGGCTGTAATAATGGCTTCCCCCAAAAGAATTTAGGAACATTTGTGGAAAACAATAATGACCTTGCTACCTCTAAAAGGTGCCTATTTTTTCTCTTGGCAACCCATTCCGTTGAGGAGAATCAACACAAGAGCCAATATGAAGAATTCCTTTCTCCTGAAGATAGGATCCTAGAGTTCTAGTGAAATACTCACTGCCATTATCAGTGTGAAAAATCTGAATTTTTGTTTTAAACTGAGTCTCAACCAGGTTCTGAAATCTTCTAAACACACTCTCAGTTTCATATTTTTCTTTCATTAAGAAAGTCCAAGTGATTCTAGAGTGATCATCTATAAAAGTAATGAACCACCTAGAACCATCTATGTTTTTCACTCTCGAAGGGCCCCAAATGTCACTGTTAACAATGGAAAAGGGATGAGAGGATTTGTATTTGGATGGAGGATATGAATTTTTTGTGTGTTTAGCAAGTGGATAGATTTCACAAGTAAAAAAAAAATTGGACTTGTATTTTGAAATAAATGAGGAAACATTTTGGCAAGGTACTAAAAATTAGGATGTCCTAGTCTGTAATGCCATAATAAAACATTGGGAGAAGAATTAGAACCATGACTAGGAAAAAAGATTGGTTGAGAACAACTTGAGTTGGCTTGTCTGTGTAGAGATGGTTGGCCTTGAAGAATGTAGAGGCCACCACACAACCTAGCACTTACAATCACCTTCCCCGAGTCCATAGCCTGAAATTCACAAACATGTGGAAAAAATTTAATAGTGCAGCGGAAATCAGTTGAGAGTTTACTGACAGAGAGAAGATTGCAAGTTAAATTAGGCACATATAACGCATTCAATAATTCAATGTTTTCAGAAACTCGAATTGAACCACTTCCTTCAGTGGGTGATAAAGAGCTATCCGCAGTCTTTATGTGAGAGGAAAAATTTAATTTCTGAAATTTTTGAAACAACGTCACATCTCCTGTCATGTGATCTGATGCCCCTGAATCCATGATCCATGATGTACAATTATTATCAGCCAAATGTGTAAAAATATGTACTACCTCCATGAGTCTTAGAAGTCACATTGGTTTGCTGGAAGGATGAATGTGGGTGTAGATTATCAGCATCAATGGGCTGCTGGAAGGTTGAAGATGGCTGGAAGTTATCAACAACATTGAACTGCTGAAATCTGTTGTAAGGCTGGAAATTGCCAACAGCAGTGGGCTGCTGGAATTTTTTTGAAAGGTTAAAATACATCATCTGAAATATTTTCTGAACTGATTGCAGAAGATGTATACATCTTGCAAGTTTTAGGATCTAAAACCTAATCTGATACCATGTAGAAAAGTGGTATGTGCAGAGAAGAAATGTTATTTCTCTATATTTCTTGATCACTTTTATTGATAAAGTAATACCTATTTATAGGTTACAAAAGGAGACTAATCTAGGAAAATTACAAAAAATCAGCAGCTATATTATTGCTAAATTCCTAAATGTTAGCAGTTAAATATTTGGGAATATAATTTCCTAACTTTATGCAATTTACAATCTAATCTTTATTTTGCATGCCAATTATCTATAGAGTTACATTAGATAAGCGAATCTATTTATTTTGACTCAGACATTGATATTATACTGAATTCGCCCCTGTGCAGAACGATATTTAGATCTAAACCGCAAAATGAGTGACGCCACAGGCAGTTATGTTATGGGTAGGGGTGCTTATCGAGCGAGTCGATCACGAGTTGAGTAGTTCTCAACTCGTGTCCGTCAAAATATTTTGTTGCTCGACTCAACTTGTTGCTCATTACGCTCGCTAAAATTTTGCTCGACTCGTACTCGTTAAAAACTCTCATTTGTTTCTGGAACTATGGATTTCCAAACGGAACATGACCAAATTGTTATCTTTTAAGTTGAGGGATCATTTTGTCAGTTTTTATAATCGATAGACTCAACAAAACAACTTCATATAATCGGGGGACCAATTATGTAATTTACTCAAATAAAATTTTAAAAGTTAGGTTTTGTACTGTCTTTTTTAATTTTTGGTCCATTGTTCTCAAAGTCAAATTTGAAAGTTAAGACTATTTTTATCCTTCCATCTTTATAGGCATGGGTAAAGCTACATGGAAGCTAGCAGGGCGAGGCTCTCGTGGTCCACCCTTACGATTTTTTTTCTAATTTAGCACCGTAAAATTTTAAATTATATATATATTTTTTAATAAATGAGGTTCTCTTATTCATCCAAAAAATAACCATCTATGTGCAAAAAACCAAGTCAACAGTCGCTATACAAAATAAGAGAAAACATCATCAAGCAAAAGTATAACTAAATTATCCCCCATTCCACAGCAAGAGGTAGGCCTATAAACGAACCGAGCGAACACGAACGAGGGTGTGTTCTTGTTCGTTCGTTTAACTTTAACCGAATAAATGAACGAACATGAACATAAACGAACACAAAAATTCTTGTTCGTGTTCATTCTTTAAGGAATGTAACTTGTTCGTGTTCATTCATGTTCGTTCGTTTATATGGTAAACGAACACAAACGAACATATATAATTTGTTAAATATTTAATATTTTTGGTTAGTTCGATTAATTCAATTAATTAGCCGATTTTAATCCGAATTAATCGATAATTGAAATTTGAAAAAACTCTTAATCATTAGCCGAAACCTAAAATTATCTAATAGATTAACCAATTTTGTTTTGGTTCGGTCGGTTAGTTCGGTTTAACCGAATAATGAACACCCCTAGACATATGTGAATAAACTTAAATAAACATAAACGAACGAACATGAATGAACATAAACAGACGAACATAAATGAACATAAACGAACGAATTACCGAACGTTCACGAACATAAATGAACGAACAAACCTTTTGTTCGTGTTCGTTCATTTAATTAAACGAACAAAAAATCGTGTTCATGTTCGTTCGTTTAATAAATAAACGAACATAAACGAACTTCCCGCCAAACGGTTCACGAACGGTTCGATGAACGTTCAGTTCGTTTACAGCCCTAGCAAGAGGGGAAGAAGAATGAGCAAATTTTAATTATAATTTATTTTATTTGTTTTAATATTATAGAACGAGTGTTGTTTTAATATTAATCTAACAAATATTTATTATATTTGTAATAATTATTGATAATTTGACAAAACAAATTATGGACAGTGTGCTCTAACGAGGCGTTTGGTACATCATATGTGAAATATGAGTGTTGTGTATAAAAAGATGGATGAAAGATTTGTTACTATTGCGTGTAAAAGAGTCCTATCGCAAATAGTGCAAGTGTACACGACACAAGTAGTATCTGATATCATCTCAATAGAGACTGGAAATAACTTTATCCTAGAATTGCTACACAAGAGAGAGAGAAAGAGTTTAAATTGATTGTAGAGTAATCGTGAATAATAACTAAAATAGAAGAGTAAGAGATCAGATTTAGGAAATAGGCCGATATTGATTTGTTCGGTAGTGCAGGTGTTGCACTATAAGGGAACATACGTTCTGTCGTCGTCCTTGTAGCGGCAGCACCTGTCGCGGCAGAAGTCTGTTGATGTCGCGACAATGATCACAAAACTCTGTACTTCAAGCTTGGCAAGAATCCCTGCGATGACTTGTCCTATCCCTAGGCCCAAGTGCTATTGATGAACACTTCTTAGATGATACCTCCCGGCGTGAATCGAAGGGTGAACGCCAATGTTGTCGAATTCTTCCTTAGCCACTTAACCTCGTACTTATCGCTAAGCCGAGATGGTTTAACCATAAACTCGAAAACTCGTATTTATTCCGTTCGTATGCTTGACTCTCCCGATATCAAACAAAGGGATAACCTCACAATGCTCTCCCGATACTCTTGCGAGATATGAAAACCAGAATAAATAAACTTGAAGTTTTATTGCTTGAACTGAAAATTCCTAAAACAGTTCAATCCTTGCAACTACTTTACAGAATCAACCCTTAGCCCATGGGAGATTTAGAACATGATGAAGAGGGGAAAACGACAATGGTTTTGGGGAAGACGGCTAGGAATGAGATATCCTTCCCTAGGTCGAATTACATGCCTTTATATAGGCCTTGGGTCCAAGTTTTCTAATATGGCAAGAATACAAGTTTAAACTAAAGTACAACTCTATTGGAGATTAAATCTTCTGAGTATATGCCTTTAATTTTTCCTCTTTTCTTGCCTTGAGTTTCTTCCTTGGACTTTGGGCTTGACCTTCATTCTTCCTCCGGGTTCAGAAAACTATAAGAGTGGTCCACGATAGACCGGCTTGAAATCCTCTATATGTCGAGCTCCACTTCGCTTTTCTACTTCACCCTTCTATCGTCATTGCTGCCACGGCAGTGGCCACGACAACAATTTGCTCCTCGACTCCAGTCCTGTGATCCAACTCTTCTCCTTTGCTGCCTTGAGTCTGCCACAACAGATACCTACAAAAGTGACCACAATCAGTAGTAACCATGTCATTTTATCTAATTGTGATGTATATGAAGAAATCTATCTTAAATGCAATGAAATATGCTTGAATGCAGCAGAAATATGGGTAAATGAGGGGTAAAATATAGAAATTTTATACACTCAACACACCCCAAACTCAAGTTCTTGCTTGCCCTCAAGCAAATATGACCTAAATAAAACTTTTTTGTTTGGCTTAATTCAGTGAACTTTTCATTACCTACCACACATTCCCTATCAAGAGCAATACCTTGTCGGGCGTTTCTGGATTTATTCGGAACCATGCTATAGTTATTGTGCAGTGCGTGCATGTTTTGTGAACAAATATGTGCCTAGACTCCTTTAGTTTACCAGAATAGTCATGCTTGCAAACTTGAGTTTTTATGCCAATTCATTTTTTCTGGAGGCAATTCTTAGGCTCCTTTAGTTTTTTTTCTGACTCTTGAATTAACTGCATCTTTTATGGCGGCAATTCTTAGGCTCCTTTAGTTTTTTTAACTTAAGCTCAAAGAGAAATCTCCCTAAATCAGTGCAAGGCAGTTTTGCAAGCAATGAGTCTGAATTCTTTCTTTCCTTTATTCCTTTCCTAGAGTCAGTGATAGGCACCTCTAGGGGCAATCTCAAGTGGGTAAACATTCTTATTCCAGTGTACTATAGAAGTCTAGATTGCATAAGAGTCACAAAGAGTGTTTTACAGATCAGAATTATAGCGAGGCTCTAAACAATTCCTAAAACTTTCGTAAAGGCACTGTCACGACAGAGTATGTCGCGGCAGGTAAGTTTAGTTCAAAGACTTAAACCAAGTTTTTGTTTTTGTTTTCATTTTTTGACACAAAAATAAACTTAGAAATAAACTAATAATTAGACACGAATTTAAGACACAACTAACAACTTCATTAATGGAGGGATGCCACCCCCAAACTTAAGGGTTGCATTGCCCTCAATGCATGACATGATGAAAAATAAAAACAGAAAAGCAAAATACATCACAAAATAAATAAAACAACAAAGACAACAAAATATAAGGAATAAACTTAATTTGAGGAGTTGTTGTCGCTACTGCTGCTGATTTGGAGCTGTCTGAGGGCAGTGACCTTCATGGAAGGGGCTGGCAGGGTGCTGGGGAGGCAGAGGCCATTTTCTTCTTTACCTCTCGAGGTGGCTGGACACATATCGGTGAGATGTGTGGGGCTTGTCCAGAACCTCAATATCATCATCGGAGCTGCTGCTGCTGCTACTAGCAGATCTGCCTTGGCCGGAGGGTCCTTCGATAGTCTCATTGAGCTTCTTCCTCTTCATCGGAGGGTAGTCTTTGGAGATGTCTCGGGCAACTGATGGCTCGGAGTCAGAATCCTGCCAGACGGAAGAAGAGGAGAACCCTTCCCAGTATTTGGGGTCGATCTCCGGTAGGGGGTCCTTCCTCTTTTCTCCTCTAGCTGTGGCAGACTGCTTGCTGCCTTCGCCCGTCGTGGCAGGGGTAGGTGTGGAGGCAGCAGATGAAGTTCTGGGGCTTGCAGCAGGGGTAGGTGTGGGGGCAGCAAAGAAGTAGGTGTGGCCGGAGGTGTGTGCTGGAGGTGCTGCTGCCGTCTGCTGTGGCTCTACTGCGATAGGTTCTGGGGAGCTGAGGCCTGCCGTCGGCTCTATCGTGGTAGAGGGGTTGAAGTATGACATCGGGGTGGCAGCTTTCAATTCTATTAGGCTTTAAATATTCCGCTGCGTCCACCCCTTTCCTTGGACCTTGACGTCCTCCTCTATTTCCGGTACATTGTGGCCTCGACAGATGGTGGTGATGAGGTAGGGGAAGACGAGGGGACTCGACGGTCGGAGGGCACACTCAAGGATTCTGTCCCGTATGTAGCGGCCGACATTAATTTGTCTTTCATTTAAAATGGAATGAACAAGGGCTAACATTGGTCTGTCGACCGTGCTGTTGTGGGAGGATGGCATGATGCGCTTCTTGATAAAGTGATTCCACAGTTTGGCTTGTGGAGTCAGCTGGGTTCTCCTTACGGTCCATCGGTGTTTAGGGTCGTCGTTCCACTCTGTCCCTTCTTTTGTGACTTCTGCCATGACCGCGTCGTAGTCTGCCGGCGACTGACTATTCATGAACTTTCTGTGGGAGTTGTCCTTCTTGCTCACGTACAGTCTATAGAGTGTATTGATGTACGTAGGCTCGAGAGAGAGTTGTTTGCCTCGAACGGTTACTGTCTTGGCATCCTTGTTGTCGACGGCAGCGTAGAACTCTCGGACGAGGGTTATGTTCATCTCCTCGGGTTGGGCAGCAAATTTCTGCCATTTGAGGGCCTGAATTTTCTTGGCTATGATACTCTCTAACCCTAGATCTCCCGTGGGTTGTGTGTAGATAAACCCTCGTTCCTCCCACATGTCCCTTTTTTTTGAAAGGAACTGTAGTACCTCGTGGCAGACTCGGTGGAGGTGAAACGGTTCGGAATGGCATTATGACTCGGGGTTGATACTGTCGTGGCAGAAGTGGAGGCAGCACTGCAGCGGGTTTGTCTGCTAGCCATTTGCAAGGACTGTAGAAAAAATGAAAAGAAAATTTTGAGATCTAAAACAGAGAAAGCAAGTTGAGAGAATGAGAATGAGATGAAAAATGAATAGTGAGTGGGGTTTATATAGAACGGGGATTTTCTGCCCGTTGGGTCTGTAACGGCAGGCGCGAATAATAGGGCCAGCTATTACGCGGTTTCTAACGCGTCTGTCATGCGTTTTCGTGTCTACTGCGCGTCTGTTACGCGTTTGTGTGTCTATCGCGGCAGCTCCGTGACAGGCTGTCTTCTCCACGTCTATCGCGACAGCTGGTGACAGGCTGTGATGACAGACTCGTCCGTTGGGCTTTTTGGGCTGGTTCATTCATTCTCTTTGCTTTGCTTCCTTTGTTTCCTAAAAATAATTAAACAAATAAACTAAATTAAAAATATTGATTTCTAAAATAAATAAATAAATAAATCTTAATTCCTAATAAATAATTAAAATAAAATAAATAAAAACTAAGTTAAATTAGGGATGCCTTGAGGGGCATCTCCTAAAGTAACCACTTCCCGTATCCTTGGGGCTTTAGTCCCCTGGTAATGCTTGAGTCTCTGTCCATTGACCTTGAACTGGTGCTCATCCTTTAGGGATTTGATTGTAATGGCATCATGAGGGAAAACTTGGACAACCTAGAATGAACCAGAGCACCTAGATTTAAGCTTTCCTGGGAAAATCTTCAACCTAGAGTTGAACAGCAACACCTACTGCCCTGGGCAGAACTGTCGTGGCAACAGCTTCCTGTCGTGCCACTTTTTGGTTTTGTACTTGTAGATCTTGGCATTGTCGTAGGCCATTGCTCGAATTTCCTCAATTTCATTCAATTCAAGTTGCCTTTTTTGTCCTGCCTTAACCCAGTCCATATTTACTGCCTTGATAGCCCAGTAGGCTCTGTGTTTTATCTCAACAGGTAAATGACAGGTTTTCCCATAGATGAGTCTATAGGGTGACATCCCCAATGGTGTTTTGAACGTTGTTCTATAGGCCCAGAGTGCATCATTGATATGTAGAGACCAATCATTTCGAGTGGGTTTAACCATCTTCTCAAGTATGTTCTTTACTTCTCGGTTGGATATCTCGGCCTGTCCATTGGTCTGAGGGTGATATGCTGTTGCAATCCGGTGCTTTACTTCTTATTTTCTAAAGGCAGCATCAATTACCCTATTATCGAAGTGCCTCCCCTCATCACTAATTATCGCCCTTAGGATGCCAAATCTGGAGAAGATGTTCTTGTACAGAAATCTTTGAACAATCTTGGCATCATTTTTCTAAGTGGCGATCGCTTCTACCCACTTGGACACATAATCCATTGCTAGCAGGATGTACAGGTTCCCACAAGATGCTGGGAATGGTCCCATGAAGTCGATTCCCCATACATTGAAGATTTTGACCTCTAATATGTTCTGCAGTGGCATCTCATGCCTTCTCGAGATGTTTCCAGTCCTTTGGCATTTGTCACATCTTTTGTTGAAGGCTTGTGCATCCTTGAACAATATGGGCCAATAGAGACCAGATTGCAGAACTTTGGCAGCGGTATTGTTTCTACATAGGTGTCCTCCATACGGGGAAGCATGGCAGTGGTGAAGCACAGCTTCCTGTTCATCATGTGGCACGCATCTCCTAATAATTTGATCTGCGCAGTGTTTGAAAAGAAGAGGTTCGTCCCAATAATAATGTTTTACATCATTTTGGAACTTCTTCCTTGCTTGGTAATTAAGTTCATGAGGTAGTACCCCACTAACAATGTAATTAACAAAATCTGCGTACCAATGGGGTTTTAGAAAGCTTACTTGCCGACATGGCTGTCGTGGCAGCAAACAGCTGCTCATCTGGGAAGGTCTCTAATATGTTGGTCCTGTCTGTGGATTGACTCCTTCCCGTTTCCATCCTCGACAAGTGGTCTGCCACTTGGTTCTCTGTTCCCTTTTTATCATTGATATCAATGTCAAATTCTTGCAGTAGCAGAATCAAACGTATCAATCTCGGTTTTGCATATTTTTTCGTGAACATATACTTCAGTGCTGAATGGTTTGTATGGACCACCACCTTTGTTCCAAGTATGTACGGACGAAACTTGTCGATTGAGAACACCACTGTTAACAGTTCCTTCTCTATCATGGTGTAGTTGACTTGGGCATCATTCAGTGTTTTGCTGGCATAGTAAATCACATGGAAGAGCTTATCCTTCCCCTGCCCTAGTGCTGCCCCGACAACATAGTCACTGGCATCACACATTATTCAAATGGCAAACTCCAGTCTGGTGGTTGTACGATCGGGGCTGGTACCAGCTTCTCCTTCAGAATTCTGAATGCCCCAGTTCATTCAGTATTGAAATCAAAGGGATGATTCTGCTCCAGTAGGTGGCATAAGGGTTTGGTAATCGTCGAGAAATTTGCAATGAATCGTCGATAAAACCCGGCATGCCCTAAGAAACTTCGAATCCCCTTGATTGTGGTGGGTGGCGGCAGCTTTTCGATGACTTCTATTTTGGCTCTGTCCACCTCTATGCCGCGGCAGCTCACTTTGTAGCCTAGTACTATCCCTTCATCCACCATGAAGTGGCATTTTTCCTAGTTCAAAACCAGGTTCGCCTCTTCGCATCTTTCAAGAACCTTCTACAAGTTGCCTAAACAACCTTCAAAGCTATCTCCAAAAACGGAAAAGTCGTCCATGAAAATCTCTAGGAAATCCTCCACCATGTCGGAGAATATTGCCATCATGCACCGTTGGAAAGTTGCTAGTGCATTGCAGAGCCCAGATGGCATTCTCCGAAAAGCATAGGTGTCGTACGGGCATGTGAAGGTAGTTTTCTCCTGATCCTCCGGTGCAATTGCTATCTGATTCTAACTTGAATAACCATCAAGAAAACAATAGTAAGGTTTTCCCGCTAATCTATCAAGCATTTGATCAATAAAAGGTAGGGGAAAATGGTCCTTCCGGGTAGCTTTATTAAGATTCCGGTAATCCATACAAACCCTCCAACCGGTCACAGTCCTGGTTGGGATTAGCTCGTTTTCTTCATTGGTTACCACAGTTATGCCTCCTTTTTTGGGTACACACTGCACCGGGCTCACCCACTTGCTATCCGAGATGGCGTATATGATTCTGGCATCAAGCCATTTGATAATATATTTTCTCACCACTTCTCGCATAGCCTCGTTCAAACGTCTCTGGGCATCAATAGTCGGGTTATGATCATCCTCCAAGAGGATCTTGTGCATACATAATGCCAGACTGATGCCTTGGATATCAGCTATAGTCCATCTAATAGCCTTCTTATGCTGCTGTAGCATTCTGATTAGCTGCTGCTCCTGTTTCTGCATTAACTTGGAAGAGATGATTACGAGCAACGTATCATTTAAACCAAGAAAAACATATTTAAGCTACCTTGGCAGGGGCTTAAGATCTGGAACAAGTGGCTTTTCAATCGAAGGCTTCTGAATTATATGTTCATTCGAGGTATAATTAAGAGGCTCGAAGAACTTACCTGGATGATTGCCTATCTAATTTACCTCCTCGGGACCTTCAGTGTCGGATGTTTCTGAGTCAAAGGATTCACTGTCGTCATTGTTGCCGTGACAGTCTTCCAGGTGACTGTTGTGGTAGTGACCAATCTTCCTGTCGTGGCAGCTGGACCTGATGCAGGGTTGGTCAAGGATCACTTTAGAGATTGCCTTGCACTCTTCTTCTGCATCAGTATGTTTAATTTCTTGGAGAACATTGAGTTTGATTTCTTGATCATTCACTCTCATGGTCAGTTCTCCTTTCTCCACATCGATCACAGTTCTGCCTGTGGCTAGAAAGGGTCGCCCAGGATGATCGGTGCATTTTTATATGCTTCACAGTCTAAAACAAGAAAGTCAGCAGGAAAAATGAATTTATCCACTCTTACTAGAATATCTTCGATCTTCCCTTCTGGTTGTACGTAAGAGCGGTCTGCCAGCTGCAGCATGACTGTCGTGGGCTTTTCTCATCCAATACCTAATTTCTGAAACACATATTTTGGCATTAAATTTATGCTAGCACCAAGATCACAAAGTGCCTTACCCACGAATTTGTCGCCAATTATTCACGGTATGATGAAACTCCCAAGATCCTTCTTCTTCTAGGGTGGATGCCTGTGCAAGATAGTCATGCATCCTTCTGTCATTTCTACCGTTTCGAATTCCCCAAGTCTGGACCTTTTTGACATGGCATCCTTGAGAAATTTCACATAACCGGGCATTTGCTTGATGGCCTCTAACAATAGTATATTAATGTGCACCTGCTTAAAAATATCATAAATCTTTTTGAGCTGGTACTCTATTTTTGTTTTTGTAACCGCTGTGGAAAAGGAGGTGGAGGACGGTAATCTTCAAGGTATCCTTCACATGTTATTCGGATCTGAGGAGGTTTAGGTTCTTCAACATCCTCTGTTTGCCACTCTATCCCTTCTATTATCGCTACAAGTGTGTCGACAGTAGGTTGTTCTTCCTCTACCGGGGCAGTGTTCACGGCAGGTGTATCTAGGGTCGGTTCCTTACTTGGTATGCTCTTTATCTCCGACCCTTGTAACTGTTTCCCACTCCTAGTTGTGATTGCTTTACACTGCTCATGTGTGGGTTTTCTAGTGACCTCAGTATCACTAGGGAATCCTCCGTTTTGCCTTGGCTTGATATGCTGGGAAACCTGGCCCATCTGTGTCTCTAGCGATTTCAGGGTAGCCTCATGGTTAGTCATCCTCATCTCTGTTTTGTCCATGAATGACTCAGTTTTCTTGACAAAGTGATCCATGTTTGCCATGTAAGCTCCTGTCTGTGACATGAATGTTGCCAATGTCTGCTCCAGTATACTAGGTACGGTTACCGGCTGCTGTTGTGGCTGCTGTCGCGACAGGATTCTGGGTGCCCCTTGGTTTTGGTTGCTCTGCATTTGAGGATTCAGTGCATTGTTTGGATTGCTCAAGGAAACTTAGGATCTTTCCTCCAGTTAGGATTGTAATTGTTGGAATAATAGTTTCTTGGCTTGTTATAATTCCCAACATACATCCCTTCTTCCAACTGTAAAGGACAGTCTTCTGAACTGTGATTCCCACAACAGGTTTCACATACCTCTTCTGCAGAATATACGACTTTGGAATCTTTTCGCTGCAGATTTTCCACTACTTTTGTGAGGAACGCAACCTGTGATTTCATCGAATTGTCAGCTTCATAATCCTTCACAGATATCCCTCGTTCCCCTCTCCTAGCTGTAGGAAATTGCTCATCGTTTTTCGCTAAGTTCTTTAACACTATCATTGCTTCGTCTGGTTCCTTGTCCAGTATTAGCCCATTTGCAGCTGAATCTATTCTCAGACGAGTATGTGCATTGGCAGCATTGTAAAATTTGACGACCTGATTCCACACGGGGAATCCATGCATCGGGCAGTTTCGAAGAAGAGTTGTAAATCTATCCCATGCCTCGTGCATTGGTTCGTCATCCTCCTGTTGAAAAGTAGCAATTTCGTTACGTAATATTTCAGATAAATGAGAAGGATTAAAACGAGATAAGAATTCACGAGAGGGATCTGCCCAAGTTCGTATTGAACCCGACGATAGTTTATTCCACCAAGTTTTAGCTCTGTCTCTCAGTGAATGAGGAAATAACTGGAGCCTCAATACTTCTGGATTTATTCTTGGCAATCTAAACGATCGACAGATTTCTTGGAACGTTTTCAGATGTTATCGGGCATCCTCAGTTGCAGCACCACTAAACTGGCCAGCGGAATTTATCATGCTGAACATAACATGTTTCAGCTCGAAGTTCTCAGCTTCCACGTCTGGCAAGGTGGTCTCCAGTTCAACATGGTCATTGACCATGTAGTCGCGGCAGGACTGCCGTGTGGCAGCGGCAGGACGTTCATTCCGGACATCTTGGGGAGGATCTTCAGCAACCCTCTGGTCATCATCTACCCCGTTGTTAAGCCTTCCGTTCACCATTGCTTCTAGTTGTTCCTCAAGATAGTCGTTTCTTGCTATCAAGAGTCGGACTCGGTTCCTGAGTTGGCACGTGCGTTCGATTTCAAGGTATAGTTCGTATCAGGTTCTTTGCCTTGTCTAGATCTGCGCATAAGCAAACAGAAAACCTTGTGAAAAGCACAGGGTAAATAATACCACTAAAACGGAAATTAAAAAGAAAAGGTGCAGTAAGAGTAAGGGTAAAGATATGTTGCCAGTCCCCGGCAACGGCGCCAAAAACTTGTTGCGTGTAAAAGAGTCCTATCACAAATAGTGCAAGTGTACACGACGCCAGTAGTAAAGTGATACTTGGAGTATCGAATATCGTCTCCACAGGGACTGTAAATAACTTTATCCTAGAATTGCTGCAGAAGAGAGAGAAAGAGTTTAAATTGATTAAAGAGTAATCATGAATAATAACTAAAATAGAAGAGTAAGAGATCAGGTTTAGAAAATAGGCCTATATTGATTTGTTCGGTAGTGCAGTGTTGCACTGTAAGGGAACTTCCGTTCTGTCCTCGTCCCTGTCGCGGCAGAAGTCTGTTGATGTCGCGGTAGCGATCATACAACTCTGTACTTCAAGCTTGGCAAGAATCCCTGTGATGACTTGTCCTATCCCTAGGCCCAAGTGTTGTTGATGAACACTTCTTAGATGATACCTCCGGCGTGAATCGAAGGGTGAACGCCAATGTTGTCGGATTCTTCCTTAGCCACTTAACCTCGTACTTATCCCTAAGCCGAGATGGTTTAACCATAAACTCGAAAACTCGTATTTATTCCGTTCGTATGCTTGACTCTCCCGATATCAAACAAAGGGATAACCTCACAATGCTCTCCCGATACTCTTGCGAGATATGAAAACCAGAATAAATAAACTTGAAGTTTTGTTGCTTGAACTGAAAATTCCTAACACAGTACAATCCTTGCAACTACTTTACAGAATCAACCCTTAGCTCTAGGGGGATTTAGAACATGATGAAGAGGGGAAAACGACAATGGTTTTGGGGAAGACGGCAAGGAATGAGATATCATTCCATAGGTCGAATTACATGCCTTTATATAGACCTTAGGTCCAAGTTTTCTAATATGGCAAGAATACAAGTTTAAACTAAAGTACAACTCTATTGGAGATTAAATCTTATGAGTATATGCCTTTAATTCTTCCTCTTTTCTTGCCTTGAGTTTCTTCCTTGGACTTTGAGCTTGGCCTTCATTCTTCATCCAGGCTCAGAAAAATATAGGAGTGGTCCACGACAGACCGGCTTGAAATCCTCTAAATGTCGAGCTCCACTCCGCTTTTCCACTTCACCCTTCTGTCGTCAAGGCTGCCACGACAGTGGCCACGACAACAATTTGCTCCTCGACTCCAGTCATGTGATCCAACTCTGCTCCTTTGCTGCCTTGAGTCTGCCACAGCAGATACCTACAAAAGTGACCAAAAATCAGTAGTAACTGTGCCATTTTATCTAATTGTGATGTATATGAAGAAATCTATCCTAAATGCAATGAAATATGCTTGAATGCAACAGAAATATGGGTAAATGAGGGGTAAAATATAGAACTTTTATACACTCAACAGTTACTAAATCAAGATGTTTGATTTGTTGAAAATTGTGATATATATTATTCGTCTTACCTTGTGTTTATTAAATGTTAAGACATAAATGTTATGTTTGAATGTATCCTTATGATAATTTTATTATATTATTGACGCTAAATTCAGTTTAAATTATACTATATTTTATTTAATAAACAAATAGAATGATATAAAGAGTTGTACAATCAAAATATGTTCAAATTTTCAAATAACATTTTAAGGAGATTAGAAAACTCATAACCATAAGCTTTGAATAAAACTAGATTATGTAAAGCAAAGTTTAATTTATTGAATAAGTGATAATTTCTTATGACATCTAATATAAGCAAAAAGTTAGCCAGTGAATCTAATATTCAATAAAACATATCTTTATAAATAACAATAGTAATATAAATTTCAAATACATTGATACTTATTTACATCATTGTAAATAAACATTAATAGCTTATTTACACAGTTGTCAAAAAGTATTGGTAACTTGTTTACACCTAGTCACTTATGTTCAATAACACATAATTATATTATTTTAGCCGTTACTCTATTTTAAATTAGTGTAAATGAGTTACATAAGATAAGTGAATCTATTTATTTTGACTCAATCATTGATATTATACTGAATTCGCCCCTGTGCAGAACAATAATTAGATCTAAACCGCAAAAAGAGTGACGCCACAACCAGTTACGTTAAGGGTACGGGTGCTTACCGAGTGAGTCGGTCGCGAGTTGAGTAGTTCTCAACTCGTGCTCATTAAAAAATTCCGTTGCTCGTTAAGCTCGCTAAAATTTTGCTCGACTCGTACTCGTTAAAAAATCTCGTTGCTCGTTAAGCTCGCCAAAATTCTTACCTTATTTTTTTAAAAATGTAAGTAAAATCTAGTGATACTATTAGAGCTTAATATAAACATACAAATTCAGAGAAAAAAACCCATGAGGACTAAGGAGATAAATAAAAGAACATGTCATGACTGAGTTATATATGAAGTCGATATTCGAGTGTGAGACTCTTTTTAGTTTTTCAACAATCTTCGATAAACAAAAGAGGAGAGAAGGCCTTAGGGATTTTGGTGTTTTGACTTTTAATAGTATTTTTTATATGAGAACTAAAGATTTTTTTTTTCTTCTACTTTTATACATAAAATAATATCATAAAAAATACTTTAATACAAAAAAGGAAAGATTAATTAATATAATTTGATTTCTTATTAATACTAATGAACTTTTGAAATTCTTGAGAAATACGTAACTTTTTGAAAATTTGAAACCAAATATTTTATTGGTAAATTACCTAACAAGTCATTAAACTTTTCTAGAGTTTTTAACTAGCATTTAAACTTGTTGGAATGTAATTTTTTAAGGTAGCACCAAACATCACTAAAAATTTATTAAAAAAATATAACAAGCTGCTCCCGAACTTATCGAGTCGAGCTGGGCCTTGATTAACTCGATTTATTAAGATCTCGGGTCGAGCTCAAGTTCGAGTTGAATCAAATCGAGTAGAGCGTTAATCGAGTCGATCTCGAGCTGTTTGCGAGCTGCTCAACTCAATAAGCACCCCTAGTTATGGGTATTTATAGTGATACAAATCACATAGTTCCATTACTCTGAATCCTCTATTAGAAAACCTTGAGCAATATTCCATCCACGCATCTTTATTAAAAGTGCAAACCATGCTGGCCTATAGAGCTCAACCAACAATCTCCCTGCCCACATCTTGCTTGTCCTGGAACAGACCTGAACTGCGTTCCGGAGGAAGCAACAAAAGCCTTCGCGTGGGTGTAAAACATGCAAAGTGCACGAAAGTTGTTGGTAATTATAATATAGGCAGCGGGAACCCTGATTCCGACAAGATGCATGATATGTTACATGGAAGAATGGTGGCGGAGGGTACTGTTTTCCAGCAGGAATTGGTTGTAAGATCCTTTGATGTAAACGGTGATAGCAAAATGTCCTTGGTGGCACTGGCAAATTATTTACAGGTTCTAAGTCTGCCTGAAAACTCTAAGTTCAGTGTCCTTTGCTTTTATCATCGAATCCATCAAATCTCATATATATTATTTGATTATTCACGATTTTGGTTGATTTAGGACACGGCACTCAACCATTTTGAGAGGATAGGAGTGCTGTCAGATGGGTTTTCAACACGGGAGATGAGTACAAGAGACCTTGTTTGGGTGTTATATAAGACGGATATCGCCATAGATCGCTATTCTTGTTGGTAAATTATCGTATTAAGCTTCATCTATGTTCAAACATTAAAGGGTTAATGTATCTTTTAGTCCCATACTTTTGTTTTTTTACATGCAATTAGGTCTCTAGCTTAAACGGTTGGTTAACCGTTATAGCGGTTATTAATCGTAACCTAACTGTTATTAACCGTTAATTTTTTAAATAGTTACACATTATAGTGGCTAACCGTTAAGAAACGGCTCGGTTACAGGTTAACCATTAATTTATTACGATTTTCTTTTCAAATGTTCATTATTTCTTTTTAGAATAATAAATTGATCTCTTCGATAAATATTGTATTAAAATTTTTAATTTTTTTACTTAAATAGAGAAATTTTAAACATAAACTTGATACTTAGTTAAAATAAAGTACTTATAGGTTAACCAATAATCATATTTTTTTAGCGGTTTGGTTAACCGAAACCGTTTAACCTTAACGGTTAGGTTAATTAATCTTTAAAATGAATGGTTATACCGGTTAACCATTATGGTTTATTTTGCACACCCCTAGGTTCAAGACCCAATATGAGCAAAATTCCCCTTCCCCTCTCCTTAGGTTTGTTCAATATAAATAAATAAATAAATAAATAAATAAATAAATAAATAAATAAATAAATAAATAAATAAATAAAGCATCTCAAGTTTATTAAACCAAGTCGATTTTCGAGCAAACAAAAGTTTTTATTACATGAGTCTAATCCTCCTAGCTTATGGTTAACATTCATTTTGTTTAGTAAAAAGTTTTTTTTACTTAAAATTAGAAGTTTAAATATTTTTAGAAGTTTGACCAGTCAAATTTATTAATTTAGATGTTTGGTCAACAATAGATTGTAACAATGAATTGATGTGAAACCTCCCAAATTGAAAAAATTTCTTTTAGGAGTTTAGGGCTAGAAGGTTGGATAATAAGAGTTCTAAAAAATCGTTTGTTCTTGACAATTACAAAAAAAATCTCCAAATAATCTAATTAATACTACTAGATACAAAATATTGATAACAATAAATTATTCAAACAAGTGTTGAATATAATCATGTCCTTATATGTTATTTTGTTTGTTCAAATAATCTAACAACTATCAGTTATTAGTTAATTTTACCAAACACTTTTATACATTCAGCTAATGTAATCTGCTAGTCAAATCAACTAATGTAATTCGATATTAGCTATCAGATATCCACTACTTACCAAACAGAGTCGACACTTTTTATGGTATTATTTGTTTTATGTTTTAATATTAGATAAAATTCATGTATATTTTATAAAAAATTGTTCGAATTTAAATCACTAAAAAGAAAGATCATCTCTTTTACTATCAGAACTAATGTAATTCGACATTACATCAACTAATGTAATTCGATATTAGCTATCAGATATCCACTACTTACCACACAGAGTCAATACTTTTTAATGTAATTCCATATATTTTATAGGCATGATGCGATTCAAGTACATACATGGATGTATGAATTAGGAAAGAATGGGCTTGGTATTGACTGGAGTTTCTCTGACTTGAAGACCGGAGAGCCACTCATTCTAGCATCATGGCAAGTTTTAATTTATTTAGTTACTTATCTCTGTCTCTAGAAAAATAATTCTATAAATAACTTTTTTATATAAACTATTTTCGTTTACCAAATTCATATGTCCGACAAAATCTAATATATATATATATTCAAAAAAATACTAGTAACAATATTATTTCTTTGGTTTATATTAATATATTGTTTTTTCACAGCTCGTATATGATGATGAATAAGAAAACAAGGAGGTTATCGAAGTTCATTGAAGAAGCCAGAAAAGAGTTAAAGCCTTATCTTATGCTCGAATGGTCTCCTCTAATTGAAACTACAAGAAAATTACAAGTAATAAACATCGATATAACTGATTTTACACGCCTAGGTTCGAGTGTAAGTATATGTGATTAATTCCAATGTTCAAGTGTAAATTAACCTGAATTCCTTCAACATCATTCATTTGCTTTTGCTTTTGCTTTGCAATTTAGTTACAGCCAGGGTGGAATGATATGGACATGAACCAACATGTCAACAACGCCAAGTACTTTGAATGGGTTTTAGAGGTAATTCTGTACGCATAATCAGAGATAGACGAGTGGTGTTAGGGGACAGTTGTACCTTTAGAAATTGTATTGAAAAGGGGGACATTGTGTTGTTTGTAGGGTACTCCTTCGTGGATAATGAGAAGTCATCAACTATCAAGTATAAACTTGGAGTTTCGAAAGGAGTGTGGCATGGATGCCACGTTGAAGTGTTTATCCAAAATGGTCGGAAATTACAACTCTGAATCTGATAATGAAGGATTAATTGAAGTGGAGCATTCACTCCGCCTCGACAGCGGACTAGAAGTTGCCCGAGCAAGGACTCTATGGAACACAAAACATCCGGACAATTAGGTTAGGGTGTATTGTGAGGTCTATCTATATTTGATGATGTGTTCGGGCTCGTAAGTAGCCAATTATTGTATTGGATATGCTTGTTAATGTGTTTATTTCTTATGCTATCTACAAAGACATGATCGTACGTAACATACTTGAAATGTCTGATTTTATGATTCAAATTAACTGAATGTTGATAACATATTATATGAACATTTGAAATTAAATATATGATGACATTGTATTGAAAGTGATAATATGAAACTATACTTTTCCATTAAAAGGGCAAAGATTCTTACAAATTTTATAGAATTCATTGAGGAGAAAATTTCTATCTTGTGAAGTTGGGCACGTGCTATACTGTCATATTGAGAGAGTTTAATTTCTCTTTCTGGTCTGTGTTTGATGAGGATGAGGTAATCATCGAAGATCGATGAGCTTCACCGGGGTAAAGACGGTGATATTTCCGAATTGGATTTTAGTGTTTCTGTTGACCGTATTGTTCCATCTCAAGTTATCCTTATTGGTATGGATGACAATCTGTGTGTAGCCGATAGGGATGTAAAAAGCTGACCCGACCTGCAAAATTGACTGAAACCGACTTCAGTCAGAACTGCTTGTGACTCGAGGTGGTGGTGATCCGAAATTGATTCGAGTCCGAATTGGTGTTGGCTTGAATGTGAGCTAGACCTGGAAATTTTGGATTTGAACCCGACCTACACTCGACCTAAGAAGGACCTGATCCCGAATTCAATCTGATAATGTGATAACCGAACCCGACCTGCATTCAACCTGATATGAACCCAAACCCGAGATTAACCTTGTAAATAACTAATATTACCTGGCATGTTATGAACCTGGCCTGTTAAGAACCTGGTTTGTAATTGACTCAACATGTAAATCATTTGTTTTGTTATTGAACTGATCTGACAAATACCTGACTTGTAATAACTAATAAGTTACCATTGATGAAGTTGTGAGATTATGAATTTATTATATTATAGTGCGACAAAATACATCTTCACAATTTAAGGCACATGATTAACTATGATCACTAAATTAATATGTTTACTTTTTGTATTTATAAATTTAAAAGTTTAAATTTTTTTATTAAATTAATAACATGAAATCGATGAAATTAATAGAAAACAATTCTTTGAAATTAAAAATAAATTATTAATTATGAGCATTAAATTCATTAATTTTATTAAATGATTCATTTATTGATTATTAACTTTATTAAATGATTCATTTATTGCTTATTAACTTTATTAGATTGGGAATTAGATTATATAAAAGGGCTTAATGTTTATAGTTTATGATTTAGTATTAATGGTTGAATGATTTATGATTTAGTTTAGAGTTATTGGTTTATGAGATTAGTTACGATTTCTTAAGGTTTATGGTCTAGGGTTTAGTATTAACAATTTAGGGTTTATGATTTAGTTTAGGGTTATAATTTATGAGATTAATTCTGAGCCCTTAAGGTTCATGGTTTAGTATTAATGGTTCCATTGTTTATGGTTTAGTTTAGGGTTATTGATTTATGATATTAATTTTGATTCCTTAAGGTTTATGATTAGCCTTTAATATTTTTTTTGCTCAGTAGAATGCTTTTATGAATTGTCAAAACTCCGACCAGAGTATGCGTGCCTCGTTAAAAACCTCCAAAAACCAAGTTGGAGGTAAAGAGTACAACGCATACCGGGAGAATAGACATGCTAGGCCATTACAGATACCGAACTAACCAGGTTCAAACATCCCACTACAACAGACACCTCCCCTGGCAATAAACACTCGACCTGTTTTGCTACCTATTACAACACTCACCATTTTCAACATAAAATGTCACTAACGTCTGAAAAATAATTAATGGAAACAAAATTAAAGGGTGTTTAACCCAACCTACAGACCGAAACATCACCCAAAGGACGACTAACTCAGTACCAAAACAAAAAAAAACACCCAAGTTCCTACTCTTACCTACTGTAAAGCTCCTCACCACCATGCTTTAAAGGTATAGTCCTGATGCATGCCATCTAATGCTAAACTCCGAGCCATATGATTCCTGATCCGTTTGATATACACCAGTTGAACATCCTTCCCCTTCTTCAGAAGAGTATCCACTTCCATAAACTCCTTCCACCTATTCCACGGTCTTTGGAAGACGTTATTACACCAATGTATCACCAATGGGGAGCTTAATTCAATGGTAATAACGACTTTATCGACCCAGTTTGCCTCAATCAAAATTTCCAGCGCCATTTTTAGAGCAAAAAGAGTTGCAAGATCTTCGCCCATACCCCCTATTGGACCAGAGAGCAAGGCTCGAATGATGCCTTCATCAGTCCTCAAAATGCCTCCAAAACCAGCCATGTTCTCCCTCGCAACACCTACAATGTTAAATTTCAGAACACCGGACTCGGGTGGAAACCAAGCTAACTTCTTCTACAAACTAACATACGGATTGGCCATCACATTTCTCGGTGACTCCCACCAGCCTTCAATATTACCAATCCAATCATCTTTGGTTGCCTTAATCTAGAACAGAGCTCGAAGTTTTACAAAAAAATAAGATATCCTTGGGGTTCGCCTGCTTGTTATTAAAAATTTTGTCATTCCTCAAGAGCCACAAACTCCAGACTGCCGCCCCCAAGTGATGAGTCAAAGACTTTTTGCTAAACCTGCCAAGTTGGCATTGAAGCCAAACTCGAACAGCCCCTCCACATTGATCTGGTTTCTCCAACTAACGCCCCACCAACCACAGAACTGACTCCAGAAACTAATGGCAAAATCACACCCAATTCAACTTTCATGTGTACAATTACATATTTACATCAAAGTCAAAATTTTATGTGTATAATTATATTATATCAAAGTTTATATGTAATAATAATAATAATAATAATAATAATAATAATAATAATAATAATTATTATTATTATAATTATGATGATGGTCTAATTGAATTAAATTATTAAACCTAGGATCTAATTAACCTAAATTAAAACCTAGAAGCATAAATTACAGACCTAATTAAAATAATTCTAAAACTAAATGTCAAATTTCAATTAAATTAACCCAAATTGAGGCTCAATTGAATGAAATTAAAACCTAAAAGTAAAAATTTAAGTCTTAAATAAAAATTTCTAAAGTCAGAAGGGCTAAGAAATTAATTGTCCCTCCAAATTCATCATTTGATTTTAATTATAAAAGGACAATTGGTCGCGGGAGGGGGGAGACGGATGCCAAGTGCAAACCGCCAAACATATTAATTGAGATGTCAAAGTTTAGAGGGAAAGAAGCCGCCCATTTTTTAGGTTAGGGATTATTACCCGTTACATCCCGTCGTGTTTATAGTTTTGTATTTTACTGCTAATATTCATTTTAAAATTTTAGTCTAATTCAATTTAGTCACAAATGTCCCACGATTCGGGCTTCGTATATAGCAATCCTTGTCCCCACGATGATTTTTTAATCCTTAAAGTTTTATTTTTAGTCGAATGGTTTAGTTTAGAGTTATTGATTTTTGAGATTAATTCTGATTCCTTAAGGTTTAAGGTTTAGTTTAGGGTTATTGGTTTGTGAGATTAATTCTAATTCATATTTATTTTTTTGGTAAAATTGTGAAATTGGTCATTGGACTCTCAAATTTAGTGTTTAGTATTAATGGTTTAATGTTTATTGTGTAGTTTAGGGTTTTTGGTTTATTAGATTAATTTGTATGGTTTAAGATTTAGGGTTTAGCTTAGTGTATGAGATTTATTTTCAAGTGTTATATAGCCTATAGTCTATAATCATTCATGATGATGATATTATTATTAATAATAATAACAATAATAAATAGTCTTAAAGTGATTACAAGGTAATATTTGTTCATACTTTTCTTAACCCTTTGATGTGCCACACACCGTGCAGGCAAAGCGGATTGAACCCGAGTCTTTTAGGATGAATAACATCCTCTTTTCCATTGGGACCAATAGTTGGGTTCTATTATTAATTCATTACTATAGTCTATAGTATATGCCTATATAGTCTATAGTCTATATTGATATGTGTAACATGAATATGTCTCATATGTGTTACGTGGTTATACTTTTTAGGGGTTATAGCTTATAGGTTTATGTGACTAGTTTAGGGTCTAGGGATGAAATTTAAGGTTTAGGAGTTTAGTGTTCAATCAATTCCCTACAAATCTTTATTTAATCGAAATTAATCTTTATTTATTTTTAATTTGTGTAATTTAGTCCAATATTTTTAATATGATGATATTTTTGTTCATTTAGTCCCTAAAAATTTACTTTTAACTGAAACTGAACCATATTTATTTCTATTTTTTGTAATTTAATCCAAACCCTATGCATTTTGTAATTTAGTCCAAACCATATAAATTATAAGTCCCTATAAGAATTCTAAAACTAAAGCTCTAATTTCAATTATAACCTAAATTGGGACTTGATTAAATTAAATTAAAACCTAAAAGTAAAAATTTGGGACTTAAATGAAAACCTTTTAAGTCATTTGGACTAAAACTTGAATTTCCCTTAACCTAATAAACAATAGGCGGGTTTTCCCCTCCAAATTCCAAATTGCAAGCCAAATTTGCAATTTATCCATTTAATTTTAAATTAAATTGTTAATTTACTTTTTCCCGCCACCTTTTGGGTTATAAATTAATTACCCTTTAAGGCCTTATCCATTTAAAAGTTTTCATTTTAGTCTTAATTTAAGTTTTAGTTTAATTCAATTTAGTCACAATCATATATATTTTAAATTGTAACATATATCGGCATCTCTAAGGGATATTTCGGTTCATATTATGATATTAATCCATAAAATTTATTTTATCCGAAAATGACTCACAATTACCAGACTCGAAGTCTATTTGTATTTAGTAAACGGTAAGACCTAACTTAAAGTTCAATCGAAACTGATATTACCCGACCTGAAGCCCATCCGAACCTAAATTAACCCGTTAATTAACTGATTCGGACCCGAACCATTTTGGCATGAACTAAGACTTACTCGATGTAACCCCCTCGTCCCGGTCCGAGCGGGTCACACCGAGGTGAAACCCGTTAAGGCTCTGTGAAACAAATATTTTAATTTTGATATAACTAAAAACCTAAGGACTAAATTAAAAGTCAAAACGAATTTTAAGTCCTAAAAATATCCCCATATAACTTTTATATTATGCCTAAGTTAAAAACATACTTTTCCAATTATTTTTCTAAGTGTTTCAAGTCAAAACAGTGGTTTTCACGTACCCGTTCCGAAACGGCCTCAAGGCGTTTCGAAACAGTTTCACCACTGTCGACCACCGTTCCGATACGAGTATCGAAACACTTGGAAGCGTTTCGAAACGGCTCTCCTCATTTCGAAACTGTTCTTCATGTTGGATTTAAAAAGGGGTTAAATTATTTCAAATATTTCAGATTTTTAAATATATAAGGGGTGTTTCGAAACGGCATAGGCCCGTTTCGAAACGACCCTTTGACAGTAGCCATTTCGTTTCGAAACGGATCAATACCGTTCCGAAACAGGGGCTAGGTTTCAGTTTGAAAAATATGACCGTTGTATGTCTTAACTGATTTTATCAAAACCGTTAAGGCGTTTCGAAACGGTCTAGGACCGTTCCGAAACGACCCTTTTACAGTGGCAAAACCGTTCCGAAACGGCCCTAAGGCGTTTCGAAACGGGCTCTTAAATGCACCCCAACGGCTCTTTCTATTTTAGTCCGTTCCGAAACAGGTTTCCCGTGTTCCGAAACGGGTTGGTACAGACAGCATTAATGGTGGCAAGAGAGGGTTCCAACGGCTCCATTTATGTTCCCAACCACCCAAACGGCTAGAAATCAATGAGAAGGTATAAAAGGGACATCCAAAAGCATCAGCAACAACTATTGAACTTCAAGCAAACATCCAAACATCAAATTCAAGCATTAGAGCAAAAATCCCAAATTTGTGTAAAATCCCAATTTGTGTTCTTCATTCATATTTTGTAAAATTGGGTTGAGTTCTTGTATTGGGGCTATCATTTGTATTGAGAGATACCTAATTAGCCTACAAATTCCTTTGTTCTCTTGTGTGAGGGTTGGGTTGATTTTTGGGTAGAAAAATCAACCGATATTGTAAAGGGTTGCCTCCTTGTCCTAGAAAAGGGGAAGATCAATTTAGTGAAATTGTTGCAAATCCTTAGTGAGACTAAGGTAGTGGATGTAGAGTTCATTTGGAACTTGAACCACTCTAAATTCCTTGTCCTTCAATTTTAATTTGCCAATTTCCACTACAATCCTTCAAATTTCCAATTCACCCCCCCTCTTGGTAAATATCGATCTTTCGATCCACTCAACAATTGGTATCAGAGCTTAACTCTTTGAGGATTAACAACCACAAGAGGAGATCCTTGGAAGAGTGTGATCATCAAAATATCAAGAGATGGCTTCAACCTCCGGTTCCGGCATGTACGAGTCACAATCAACCACCAAGCCTCCTTTCTTCAATGGTGACAACTACTCCTTTTGGAAGAACAAAATGAGGCTATTCATCAAGTCAAGTGACTACCTTGTATGGGATGTCATTGAGGATGGGCCATACATTCCATTGAAGCAAGATGGTGAAGGCAAGATGGTGTTGAAGAAGAAAGCCGAAATGAGTGAAGAGGAGAGGAAGAAGATTCAAGTCAACGATAAAGCTCTCCACATGCTTTTTTGTGCTTTCGGTCCGGACATCTATTCAAAGGTCTCTTCCATTGAAAATGCCAAAGAAGTGTGGGACACTCTTGAGACCACTTATGAAGGCACCAACGATGTCAAAGAGACTAAGATTGGACTTCTCAATCTTAGTTATGAAAATTTCAAGATGGAGCCCGATGAGACGGTGTCAAAGATGTTTGATCGATTCTCCACAATTGTCAACGGGCTAAAGGGCTATGGAGAAATCATACCGGAAGACAAGCTTGTCCGGAAGCTACTCTATTCACTTCCCGAAGCTTGGGATGGGAAGAGAACCGCCATCATCGAAGCAAAGAACTTGAAGACATTAAAGCTTGATGAGCTTGTGGGTTCTCTCCTTACTCATGAGATCATGAAGCAAGGAAGGGAAGATGAGAAAAAGAAAGAAGAGAAAAGAGTAGAGAAACTTGAAGTCGAAAAGAAGAAGAAGATGGGAATAGCTCTCAAGGCTAAAGCTTCACAACTTGATGAGAGCTCATCTAGTGATGAGGACGAACTTGAAGAATTGGCTATGATAGCCAAACGGTTCTCACGATTCATGAGGTCCAACCGGGGTAGAAAAATCCAAAGAAAAATGGACTTCAAGAGCAAGAGCAAAGAAGAAGGAAAGGATTCCATCATTTGCTATGAGTGCAAACAACCCGGCCACATCCGTTCGGAGTGCCCTCAACTCAAGAAGAAGAGCTTTGAGAAGAAGAAGAAACTCAAAGCCAAACTTGCTACTTGGAGTGATGAGGAGTCATCGGAGGATGACGAACAAGAAGTGGCCAACCTTTGTCTCATGGCACTTGAGGAAGATTCCTCCTTGGTAACCTCTAACTCATCTACTTTAGATTTTTCATATGAAGAGTTAAATGATGCATATGATGAGTTACAAGAGGTATATGATGAATTAGTTGAGAAGTTTAAGGAGTCGGTCATTAAAAACAAGAAAATCATTTTAGAGCTAAATGAGAAAAATGACTCACTCACTCTAGCTAATTCTAAATTTGAGAAAAAGATTTTAGGATTAAAAGATGAACTTAAATTCTTTCAAGATGAAAATGTTGATCTTAATAATCTTTTATCTCAATGTAATAGTGAACACCAAAAGGTGTTAGGTGAGCTAAATGAGCTCAAAAAGTCCTTAAAAAATGTTGGAAGTGTCAAACATGAAATAGGAGAATCATCTAGAACACACCAACCTAAGAAAATGACTAATTACTACAAACAAGGTGGCTACCCTAGACATAGTAAAGCTAAAAGAATTAGAAGTGTATGGGTTCCTAAGGAACTTGTAAAATCTAATAATATTATTGCTATGTCATCTTGGATTCCTAAGGGAACCAAGGTTTTGGGAGCTAACACTCATGGACCCAAAATGATTTGGGTACCAAAAACCAAGGTTTAATATCTTTGTTTGTAGGGGGAGCATTGCTACAAGGCCAAAGCACAAAGTCAAAACTCATGGTACCTTGATAGTGGATGCTCGAGACACATGACCGGAGACAAGAGTCGATTCATGGATTTAAAGCCAAAAAGTGGAGGAGTAGTAACATTTGGTGACAACTCCAAAGACCACATTAAAGGTATTGGCTCCATAGGTAATCACTCTACCATTCTCATTGAAAATGTCTTGTATGTCGATGGTCTTAAACATAATTTATTGAGCATAAGTCAATTGTGTGATAAAGGATTTAATGTTCTTTTTGATAAAAATGGATGTAAAATTGTAGACATTAAATCAAATAGTATTATGCTCATAGGTCATCTCATAGGAAATATATACATGGTGCATTTAGATGACATTCATACATCCCATGCATGTTTAGTTGCTCAAAATGAAAATGATGCATGGTTGTGGCATAGGAAGCTAGGACATGCTAGCATTAGTGTTTTGGAAAAACTAGTCTCTCTAAATCTAGTTAGAGGTTTGCCCAAAATTAAATTTTCAAATGACAAAATTTGTGATGCATGCTCTAAGGGTAAACAACATAAGTCTTCCTTTAAATCCATTAATGATGTTTCTACTAGTAGATGCTTACAATTAATTCACATGGATTTATTTGGGCCAATTAGGACTATGAGCTTGGGTGGTAAATCTTATGCATTTGTGTTAGTTGATGATTTTTCTAGATTTACTTGGGTTCTCTTTTTAAGTACTAAAGATGAAGCTTTGGAAAAATTCATCACATTTTCAAAATTAACCCAAAATGATCTTGAACTTAGAATTTCACACATTAGAAGTGATCATGGAACCGAGTTTCAAAATTTAGGGTTTGAAGAATTTTTGAATGAAAATGGTATTAGCCATAATTTTTCGGCTCCTCGAACTCCTCAACAAAATGGGGTAGTTGAGAGGAAAAATAGAACTTTACAAGAAATGGCTAGAACTATGCTTTGTGAAAATAATTTACCTAAATATTTTTGGGCGGAAGCCACAAACACCGCTTGTTATATTGTAAATCGAGTAATGATTAGGCCAATTTTAAAGAAAACACCTTATGAGATTTTAAAATCCAAAAAGCCTAACATTAGCTATTTTCACCCTTTTGGGTGCAAGTGTTTTGTTTTAAATAATGGAAAAGACAACTTAGGTAAATTTGATGCAAAAAGTGATGAAGCTATTTTTATAGGTTACTCTTTAACCTCTAAAGCCTATCGAGTATTTAACAAAAGAACTTTAGTAGTAGAAGAATCCATTCATGTTGTATTCGATGATAACCTCCTTCCTAGGAAGGATTCTTGTGATGATGATGATGTAGGAATCATAAATGCCTTTGATGGAGGTCAAACTTCAAAGGAGGATGAGATTCAACCAAAAGAAGAAGACACACAAGATCCACCTCTTGAAGCCTTGAAGGACTTGGCTATTGAGGAAAAGGAAGTGAGCTACCCAAGGGAGTTGAACTATGTCAAAGATGGTGAAATCTTGGGTGATCCATCCAAGGGGGTAACCACTCGTTCTTCTCTTAAATTAATGAACCATGTTGCATTTATCTCATGCATAGAGCCTAAAAACATAAAAGAAGCATTGAAAGATGACTTTTGGATTATGGCTATGCAAGAAGAGTTAAATCAATTTGAGAGAAGTAATGTATGGACATTAGTTGATAGGCCTAGTAATCAATCTACAATAGGAACTAAATGGGTCTTTAGGAACAAACTAGATGAGAGTGGTAACATTGTGAGAAATAAAGCTAGACTTGTAGCACAAGGTTACACTCAAGAAGAGGGAATAGATTTTGATGAAACCTATGCACCCGTAGCTAGAATGGAAGCCATTAGGATGTTGCTTGCATATGCATGTTATCATAATTTCAAGCTTTTTCAAATGGATGTTAAAAGCGCATTTTTAAATGGTTTTATAAATGAAGAAGTGTATGTGGAACAACCACCGGGTTTTGAAGATTCAAAATTTCCAAATCATGTTTTCAAACTTACCAAAGCTCTTTATGGTTTAAAACAAGCTCCTAGAGCTTGGTATGAAAGGCTTTCAAACTTTTTAATTGAAAAAGGTTTTGAAAAAGGTAAGGTGGACACTACACTTTTCATAAAAATGTATAAAAATGACATTTTAGTAGTTCAAATTTATGTTGATGATATAATTTTTGGTTCTACTAATGAATGTCATTGTCAAGAGTTTGCTAAGCTAATGCAAGGTGAATTTGAGATGAGCATGATGGGGGAGCTCTCATTCTTTTTGGGACTCCAAATCAAGCAAAAGAAGGATGGCACCTTCATCAACCAAGCAAAATACATAAAGGATATGCTCAAGAAGTTTGGCTTGGAGAATGCAAAGCCTCAAGCCACTCCTATGAGCTCATCTACAAAGCTTGACAAAGATGAAGGAGGTAAGTGTGTTGACTCTAAGCTTTATCGTTCTATGATTGGATCTTTGCTTTACCTTACCGCAAGTAGACCGGATATCTTGTTTAGTGTTTGCTTGTGTGCTAGGTTTCAAGCTAGTCCTAGAGAGTCTCACCTTATAGCTGTTAAGAGAATCTTTAGATACCTTAGAGACACTCCTTGTTTAGGCCTTTGGTATCCTAGAGACTCTACCTTCAACCTACATGCTTATTCGGATGCGGATTATGGGGGTTGCAAAATTGATAGGAAAAGTACTTCGGGAACTTGCCAATTCTTAGGTAGTATGCTCATATCTTGGTTCTCTAAGAAACAAAATAGTGTAGCATTATCTACCACCGAAGCCGAGTACATATCCTTAGGGAGTTGTTGTGCTCAAGTCCTTTGGATGAAGCAAGAACTCTTAGATTATGGAATTAAAGTTGGAACCATACCCCTAAAATGTGACAACACTAGTGCAATATGCTTAACTAAAAATCCCATCCAACACTCTAGAACCAAACATATAGAAATAATGCATCATTTCATTAGAGATCATGTCCTTAAGGAAGATGTGGTTATAGAGTATGTAGACACCTTGAATCAATTAGCGGACATTTTTACAAAACCTTTAGACAAAGAGCGTTTTTGGTCCCTTAGGAGAGAGTTAGGTCTAGCTAGCCTATCTTGACCTTTTAGGACCTCTTTTGTGCTTAAATATGCTTGATTTTGTGAAATGCCATGTTGATGTGTTTAAACTCCTAATTTCATCCATGCTTATAGTTAGGGGGAGTATGTTTATGCCTACATATGTTTTGCCTGCTCATTCATGACATTTATGCATGTTAGGCCTCTTATAAGATCATTTTTCTGCATTTTTAGAGCCTCATCTGCACTTCCAGGCCCAGGTGTATCGAAACAGGTGAACCCGTTTCGATACGGATACCTTAAATCAAGTTCTGAGAAGAGGGCGTTTCGAAACGCCTAATAGCGTTCCGAAACGTTTTTGATTCTGCCAAGGGGGTGTATCGGAACGCGTTCCGATACGGGTCAAAGGGAGTTTCGATACGGTCAACTGCGTATCGAAACGTTCTGTTTATGGTTTTAAAATGGTCAAAACCCTAGCCGCCCGTTCCGAAACGGTCTTGACCGTTCCGAAACGGCATCGCGGATTGCTATATCTAGGGCTTTTAATGATACAAATTTACTTTTTTATCAAACTCTAAAACCCTAAACCGCCTCCCTCTCTATAAATACCCTCTCAAACTCCTTGATTTTCACCAAATTGTGAGGGATTTTAATCTTCAACTCAAGTCTAAGCAAGTTTCATCAATCTTGTGCAAGGATTTCTTCAAAATCATCCAAAATCCCAAACTAAGGTAATTTTTCAATTTTTCTCTTTTCTTTCAATTCATGTTCGAATCTTAGGTTAGAAAATCTTATTTTTGTATAAATTATACGTTTTTGTTGTGGGTTTTCAAAATCTTGTGAAATTTTTTTCAAATCCCAAAATTTTTGATTCGAATATAAAATTTTTCAATCGTTTTTTTTACACTGTTTTATTTTAATTTTGTTTTCAAAAACCTAAGTGGGATTTCTTATTGGATTGATTTTAATTATCAATGCATACACTCAATTTTAAAACACTTGCTTAATGTTTTTAGATGGCGGATCAATCGAACAAAAAGCGCAAGGCCGTTCAATCCGGTGAATCGAGCATTCGTCCGAATCTCACTCTGCTTTTTCAGAAATCCTTCAAAACTTCGGAAGCACGTGCTCGCTTTGCTTATGTCAAGGATTTCGCGGTTCGTAAGGAACGTGTTATCGATCTTGAATTCCTCAATTCCGAGCGATTCCTTTTTCGTTATCTTCCTCGTTTGGATGAGTGGAATCTCATGGATTTCTTGAGCCTTCCGGATGTTTGCTACAAAAATATGGTACTCATCTTTTACTCTAATGCTCACTTTCTTTATGATGAGTCCAAAACCGAGATCATAGGGGTTGAGTCATCCTTGCTAGGCAAAAAGGTTGTTATAAATGTTAAACTTTTAGAGTCTGCTCTTAAACTTAAAAATGAGGGTCTTGAGGATGAACGCCACTTTGGCACTTTCACCGGGAAAGCTCTTAACCTTGATGTTCATGATCGTGTTCTTCACTTAATGGTCTCTCGGTTTATTCGCCCTTCCGGCGGTAAATATTCCCATATCCGTCAACGAGATTATTTTTTGGTTAGAGTGTTTCCGTAGGGGTGAGCGCCCAAATGTGCCTAAGATCATCTTTGCCGAGATTGTCAATAATATCAAGCTTATTGACACAAATGAGTTGACATCCTTCACTTATGGCATTGTCTTGAGCGCCCTACTTCACCATCTCGGTATTGATTGTACCTACGACTCTCCGGAACCTCGCAAGACCAAGATAGGTGAATCATCCCTTCGCAAGTCCGGGTTCCATTATGTGAATGGTATTTGGGAAAGAGTTGATAGAGAAGCGGATCCTGCTCTTGTTGCTCCTCCACCGCAAGTTCAAGCCGCGAACAATGATGCCCTCACGGCTTTCCTTACCGAGCGTTTCAATGCCTTGGACTCTCGGTTCGATGCTTTGGACACTCGCATTACTTCGGGCTTTGAAACAATGGGCAATCGTTTGACGAATGTCGAGGATCGTCTTAGTTCTCTTGAAACTTCTCATTCCAACTTGGATCTCTCCTTCTCCACTCTCTATGGGCAATGGACGAAGTTTCAACGTTCTCAAGCCAAGGACGATGACGATGAGGATGACGAGGATGATGATGACGAGGCTTAGGATCTTCATATCATATCATATTATTTATGCTTTTTAGGATTTAGATTGCATCTTATGTTTTATCATGTTTTAGGACCTATGCTTATGGTTATTTTATTTTGGGATTTTGTTGTTCGAATTATATTGAACTTAATGTTTTGAATTATGTTTTGGATATTTTGATTATGAATTTATGGTTGCTTATTATTGCTTATTGGTACTAATCTTTTATCTTCTCTATGAGCTTATGTTATTCTTTTTGATCTAACAAAAAGGGGGAGAAGAAATTTAAGAGCCACAACACTAAAATTCGTTTTTAATTTTTAAAAGGTTTAAACTTCAAATCAAAATTATTTTAAAAACCTATCTTAAATTAAGGGGGAGTTAGAATATTTTCAAAACTTTCAAAATTCTCAAAAATTCTAACTTTGGTTTTGTTATATCAAAAAGGGGGAGATTGTGAAACAAATATTTTAATTTTGATATAACTAAAAACCTAAGGACTAAATTAAAAGTCAAAACGAATTTTAAGTCCTAAAAATATCCCCATATAACTTTTATATTATGCCTAAGTTAAAAACATACTTTTCCAATTATTTTTCTAAGTGTTTCAAGTCAAAACAGTGGTTTTCACATACCCGTTCCGAAACGGCCTCAAGGCGTTTCGAAACAGTTTAACCACTGTCGACCACCGTTCCGATACGAGTATCGAAACACTTGGAAGCGTTTCGAAACGGCTCGCCTCGTTTCGAAACTGTTCTTCATGTTGGATTTAAAAAGGGGTTAAATTATTTCAAATATTTCAGATTTTTAAATATATAAGGGGTGTTTCGAAACGGCATAGGCCCGTTCCGAAACGACCCTTTGACAGTAGCCATTCCGTTTCGAAACGGATCAATACCGTTCCGAAACAGGGGCTAGGTTTCAGTTTGAAAAATATGACCGTTGTATGTCTTAACTGATTTTATCAAAACTGTTAAGGCGTTTCGAAACGGTCTAGGACCGTTCCGAAACGACCCTTTTACAGTGGCAAAACCGTTCCGAAACGGCCCTAAGGCGTTTCGAAACGGGCTCTTAAATGCACCCCAACGGCTCTTTCTATTTTAGTCCGTTCCGAAACAGGTTTCCCGTGTTCCGAAACGGGTTGGTGCAGACAGCATTAATGGTGGCAAGAGAGGGTTCCAACGACTCCATTTATGTTCCCAACCACCCAAACGGCTAGAAATCAATGAGAAGGTATAAAAGGGACATCCAAAAGCATCAACAACAACTATTGAACTTCAAGCAAACATCCAAACATCAAATTCAAGCATTAGAGCAAAAATCCCAAATTTGTGTAAAATCCCAATTTGTGTTCTTCATTCATATTTTGTAAAATTGGGTTGAGTGCTTGTATTGGGGCTATCATTTGTATTGAGAGATACCTAATTAGCCTACAAATTCCTTTGTTCTCTTGTGTGAGGGTTGGGTTGATTTTTGGGTAGAAAAATCAACCGATATTGTAAAGGGTTGCCTCCTTGTCCTAGAAAAGGGGAAGATCAATTTAGTGAAATTGTTGCAAATCCTTAGTGAGACTAAGGTAGTGGATGTAGAGTTCATTTGGAACTTGAACCACTCTAAATTCCTTGTCCTTCAATTTTAATTTGCCAATTTCCACTACAATCCTTCAAATTTCCAATTCACCCCCCCTCTTGGTAAATATCGATCTTTCGATCCACTCAACAGGCTCCACTTCGGTTAACAACCCGAGAAAACTTTTCATTAAATTTTATCTTATCTAGATGCATTATTAAGTCCTATATGAGAAAGGCAACATCGGAAGAAACAAACAAGGCAAACAACCAAACAGCCCATTTTTTACTTAAACTACAGGCCGTTTCGAAACACCCAAGGAGTGTATCGAAACGCCTTGACTAGGTCAACGAGCCAAAGTTAACACGAGGAGACCGTATCGAAACGTTGGTCAACCATTCCGAAACACCCTCAGCGGTCAACTTCTCGTTGTGAACGATACGAAGACCGTTTCGATATTTCAATTTATTGTCAAAATCTCAGATTTTCAGTGGCAAAAACGTATCGAAACGACCCTCTTGCATACCGAAACGCCTGGCCTGAAACAAGAGGCCGTATCGAAACGGGACCAACCGTTTCGATACACCTGCTGCGAACAGACATGTTTTAGCTGGTATTAAGGCTTATGGCTGCCTTACAAACACCAACTAAGACCCCAACTCAACCATGCATGACTCTAAGGCATAACACACACAACAAGCATGCTTAACACACCCTAAACATAAAGAAGTCATACAATAAAAGGATCACAAACAACACATCTTTCATACATGGCATTCAAGGTAACATGCTTCAACAAGAACATCCACTTAAGCATTCAAAAAGGCACAAGCCAACATACAAGGCATAAACAAACCTTAAACATATCATCCACATAACAAGGAGTCTAAACATGCTCCTAGAACATAACATCAACATACATCAAAAGCTCAAATCTCATTGCTTGACTATTACATTCTCATAACATAGAAATCCATACTTGGTAAACTCAAAAGCCAAACTAGCACACGTGGAGGCCCTCTTCTTGCACTAGCAGCCCACAAACTACGGATATGCATTGTCGAATAAAAGAGAGCGTAAGCATAAAGCTTAGTGAGGGTAAGCTCATAAAACAAACCTCGACAATGTAGGGTCCAAGCACGAGCAACAACCAAGGTAGAATGCATGATCTTACCTTCGAACCATATGAGCCAAAATATATATGATGCATGAACATAAACTCAATACTATGCCATGCTCAACAAGTCATAAACATAACATGTGGAAATGCATATATCAATCCATATTGGCACCTAGCTATGACTCGAATACACGGATAACTGTTGGAACTCACATCCAACAACTCACATTTACCTTACGGTGGGATTACACCCATCACCGTTCCACGCAGAGAGGATTCCACTCATCCTCACGCCCCGTCGATGGGATTAAACTAATCACCGACTAACATATATAAGAAGATTTTCCGGGCGAACCCATACTCCATCTTGATGACTACCATCACCAAGACCACGCACGCATTTTGACTCACGTCTGCACACTAAACATCCTAATGATCGATCATTGTACCCAAGCATACTAATGACAATACTAAAACATTTCATAACCTTTCACAACATCATTTCACATCAACTTCCGTGCTTAGAACGTACTCACCATGACTCACCGTCATGCACAAACCACTTGCATATATCAATGCACCAAAACCATGCCTCAACATACATGTATAACACAATATACATAACCACCACAATCACAATTAAACATGAGGCATACACAACATTTAAAGATCAACCATACTCTCTAACTAAAGCTTGGGATTAGGCTACCACTCTAATCCCAACTCTAGGTGGATCTACCAAGCCCAACCTAGTCCACATGCTCGAACCAACACTTTAAAACCATTTAAAAGCATTTAACCACTCACCGACTAATCCAAGCTCAACCACACAAGCCGATCAAGCTCCCAACGATTCCAGATTCGTTCCCGAGGCTTCACCAACACAAATCCTTGCTTCTAACATCCCAACACAATCAAAATGACCACAAATCAGTTCACAAATCAATGTAGCAAACCCGAAACACTAAACAAGCACAAAACACATGTTTTCAAGCTAAAAACAATCCCAAAATCCTCACTCCCGAACAACCATGAAGCACAGTCTAAAACCAAAGATTCCAACACTTATATTACTCACAAAAGCTTCCAAAACAACTCTTATACATAGTCTAACCATCAGCCAACAAATTCTCACACAAAACACCCCCAAAACTCAACCTAAAACCCTTCAAAAATCCAATTTCGGGAAACACCATAAAACCATGTAAAAATTGAATATGTTGGACCTTTTTGATTGTAAACAACTCATACAACATTAATAAATCAATAGCTTAAGTTAAAGACAATAAAGATGACATTTTTTAATCTAAAAACTCAAAACCTCAAACTACAAAAACCATGAGCTTTAAGAAAAATAATGGTACCAACCTATAGAGGGAAGGGAGGACAAGTCAAAAACGGTTTTACCTTTGAAAAGTCTCCAACAATGAGCAAGAGAGATGATGGAATAATGATTTGGGGTAAGGGGAGATTTTGTCGTTGAAATGAGGAAGTGAAGAGGGAAGAAGACGATGAATAGCTCTTTTAAAATTAAAAATGGGTTTTTAATTCCACAAGTCCATTTAAATACAAGTATGCCATTAATGAGATGGCTATCTCATAAATTCTAAAATCCATGGAATTGGGCTTTAAAATCAAAACAAGTCCAACATAAATATTTGTTTTGAAAACCCGAGGCTTAAAATATTATTTTATTATTTTAATATTATTTTCACCCGACCCCCAAACCCGGGTGTTACACTCGACCTGAAATTAACCCGACTCAAACTCAAACTCAACCTGATTTGAAATCAACATAACAATGACCTGAATCTGAATCGACTCGGACTCGACCTGACTCGAGTCGAACCATTGAATTGACTAACACAACCCGTATCCGATTTGACCTGGCCTGCCATTACCTGACTGAAACCCGTCCAATTACTTGTTTTCACATCCCTAGTGGTCGAGGGGACCGAAGAATGTGAAAGGTTTGCAACTAATTGTGTTTCGAATCTGGTGAGTGAAAAATTTCCTACAACTGGAGAGGCTTTGAATGCATAAGTTTTTCCTGAGGTTGCCTTTAGGGTTGGGCGTTCGATCGAGTCGAGAAAAAAATTTAGAGTTATTCGAGTTTACAAGTATTATTTTATAATTTAAACTTTAATTGATTTTTTTAATCGAGTTGAGTTTATGAAATTCGAGTTGAATCAAGTCAAGTTTTTGAGTTTATGTACAAATGTAATGATAATTATTTATAATATTAAAACACACTAAATCTAATTCAAACGGCTTTCTATATCCATATACGATATACATACATTTTTCTTTATACTTTCACATGTGATATACATAATATATTAGGCAGAATTGACAGATTCGACTTGAACTTGAAAACGGATCAACTAATTATTAAAAATTTCGAGTTACTCAAATTTTATTTAAAAAATTTTCGAGTCGAGTCGAGTTTATAAAATTACGAGTCAATCTAAAACGAATCGAAGTTTTTCGTTTCGAGTCGAGTTTTGTCCGTCGCTAATTGCCTTAGTGCTAGGTGGAGAGCGTTCCAATGCTGCCATGCAGGTTAGGTCGGCTCATTTGTTAGAAAACAGTGATTCCACGGGTTTAAAAGTTGGTGGGGGCGCAGCGTTTGAGCTGTGTGCTAATGAAACCTTTTGCCAACTTGTTACGATGCGGCCAACTTCATATTTTTTTTTTTGCTCGGCAAAAAGATTTTTATTATTATGAAACCCAAGTTGTATTCCTCATTAAAAACCTCCCTAAACTTAGAATGGAGGAAAAGAGTACATACAACAAGGGGAGAAAACAACAAAGGAAAATACACCCGAAGTCACAATAACAATATACACCCAACTTGCTAGATTGTCTAAATTCAGCCAAATCACCATCCCAATACCCACCCTAAATTACTCGAAAACTACTTTACCATGGGCAAAAAGAGACACACATGATCTCCTAGTCCCAACTATCTTCAACCTCCATGTTTTCCTACCACCATGCTATAAAAAAGAAGTCCCAATGCATGCCATTCCACCATCAAGGTCTTTGAATATCCTCCTTAAACCAAAAAAACAACACAATTTTTTAGTCGAATTCAACCCGGGGATAAGCTTTACTGATCCACTTTGCCTCTACAAACACTTCCATCGTTGTCTTTAGTGTCAGCAACCAATCCCTCTACTGGTCTTGAAAACAACATCAACAAAGAAACTCTCTAACATTAACATATACCACCACACCCTGCTACAACATTCTTACACAGCTCCAACCACTCTAAAAAACTGCAACACCACTTACAAAAGTTGAAACATGCTACAACGCAGCCAACTAAAGAGCCTGATTCCCCTTGAAAACACAGAGACGTGGTTCAAGGTGCAGCCCCATCGAGATATGCCAAAAAATATGAGGAGCGTCAAAATAAAAAGAAAATAAATTTGTGATATCTCCAACCTGTTTCCATTGTAATTTCCACCAAATCACATAATTTTCTCCTCAAGTCTATTTAATAAATTACACCCTACAAACAGGTGGTAAAAAAATTGATCCCTTCAATATTCTGATAAAAGCTCTAGACCCATTCTGATGAAGCCCTTATCCACTTCCCACACTTTACAACTGACAGCAATGAAAACACCACCAAATAGCCACCTGAATTTTCTCGATCTGAATTCTTAAATGACTGATGAATTAACCCACAACAAACCAAAATAAAAATGCATCATCCCAAACAAAGGCTAAACCACCTAATCTTCCATAAGATTCAAACATAACAGAATCAAAATTAACATCATACCACAACATACTAACCTTAGAATCCACCAATTTGTTGCCTTTTGTTTCTTGCCGTGTGCTCATTTTCACTCTTTGTGTGAACACCATCTTCCTACCCCCGAGATTTTTTCCCTGCATCTAGACCCCTTACGTTCTAAGTGAGGATTTTCATTCTCGCCTTACCCTTCTACAAATCCCCTCTATTTTTGCATAAGAATGGCTAAATCTCTTACTGCTTGATCTTCATTGCCAACAATTTCAATTCCCAAACTTTTGCCCAATTTTAGCGCTTTCTTAGCCTCCCGAGTTAGGCACTCCCACCTACTCATCAGATCAGAATCAGTCAATGAGTGTCCTGATAGTTCTGAAGATGTGAACTTTTTTGAATTCTTCTTCTCTCTTCTGATCGCCCAATCTTTCTTCTTTCTTTGGAGGTCAGATAAAGCAAGATCCTGGAAATCATTTAAGGATCTATAACGCTTTTCTTTGTGTTTCTTTTTTGCCAACTCTGGGAAAAAAGCCCTAGCTTCCTCACCTTCTTCTAAAGAGACTACTACCGCCGATCTACCTACCATTTCAGCCCTATTACTATTTGCACCATTTTGATTGTCAACTTCTGCTTCCCATGTGGATTTAGAAATACTATCCCCCTGATGTAGGCCCATCTCTTGTATATCCTCTACGGCCCGCGTAGAAACAACTTGTTGGTCTTCAATACTGGGTCCAACCCCATCCAACTCTACTGAGCAAGTTCTACCATCATTGCCATGGGAACATAAAACCCCACTTTCCCCCACGTTAGCCCTGCTTTTTTCATTATTTAGGGGATCAATACTGCTGACATTCTGATACTTAACGGTATCATCTTTTGTCGACACGTGCTTTTCACAGAAGTCAGCTTTCGCCGTATTCCCACTGCCCACCATATCCCTCTCTCCAATATGTCTATATGCATCTAACCTCTTTGGGACACCATCATCATTATCTTCTTTCCCAAGAAAAACAACATTAAAAACTTCTACTTCCAATGACGGCTGACGCTCCACTTCCACTTTTGATGAAGCACTCCGGTTTGATTCTCGCGACGATTCCGATGAATCACCATCGTTTCGGAAGCTTGTTACTTCGTTTTTCTTTGTTTTCCGATCGGAACATTGAATCTCCGTTGTGGCATCCGAGAAACCAAGCTCTCTCACTCTTACTCTAAAAACCAAATCACCCACTTCAACTTCAATAGTTTCCTCAATTCTACCATCATATTCTGTGGACACCAAGACCGTCACCTTTTCACAGTCCTTCACATGATTTGCATTCTCACCATAAGCCTCCACAGAACCCCAAATCTCAGCTATCCTCTTTAGAGTTTCATGGTTCCAACAATGGAGGGGTAATCCAACAAACTCTAACCAAGTAACTCTTTCCCCCGGTTTAATATTCTCAGACCAAGGTGCGACCTCCTCAAAGATCTCTCTCAGATAGGACCAGTTAACATCCTCCAACATAATGTACAGGTCTTCATCTTCAATTGAAAGTAGGAATAGCTTCCCACCCATCCGCTGCACCCTTATCTCCCCAAATCCCCATTGACTTAATCTGTCGATAATGCTCCTTACACTACAAACTGTGTTCATTCTCCCTATTAAGCACTTCTTCAAGTTCCACAGATCAACCTTCTCCACATATCCAGATATCCGTTTGCATTTACCTGCTCTCTTAACACTCGTCTCTCCTTTGTCCTTATTCACTCCTATGTAAGAGCTCTTATGGTTTCCTTCTTTGTTTTGCTCTCTCCCGATAGAACTTTCAGTTTGCAGAACCTTTGACTGTGTCGGGCTTATTCTCCTCCAGTACTCTCGCCTTGCGTCAAACCTTGCAAAGGATACTGCTAATCTGCTTCCATACAAGACAAAACCATTTAATCTCTCAACTGCTCTTTCCGCATCATTTTAATTTGCAAAACGAACGAAACCGAAACGTCGCCCCCCTCTGGTCCTTTTCTTTGCTATAAACGTATCCACGACATCGCCGTGCCTCCCAAATGCATGCCACAATCCTTGCCAATGAAGCTTCTCCGGCAGATTTTCAATGAACAGAGTGACCACCTTTCGCTGATGACTTTCTACCTTCCTTCCCCTCCCAAACATTTTTGGCCAACTTCATATTAATAGGATATGAATCAAGTTGCTGCTGACGTGCATTGCTATGGTGGTGTGTTTCTATTCAAAACCCACCAGTTCATGGTAAACTTTCTCTTGAAATTGCAGATCAGATTTCGGAGGAGAAATTGAGAACAGGTTGAAGGCAGCTGATATCGGCGGTCGTTCAGATGTCCCCACCCTAGCCTTGGAGAATGCAAGTATGATGGGATTGTTGTTAACTATTGAAGAAGATTATCTTTGAGATAGAGCTCAGTTTCATTCGTCATAAGGGTGAATTTACAAGAGTACAAAGCTCTCTATATATACTAATACAAGCACTCCAACTAACGTAACTGCATGAACTGCATTAACAGCCCTTAACAACTTGCAGTTGATAATGTCTAACATTCACCCTAATTTCTCAGCTCTGGAAAGATTTCTTGACCTTAAATGACCGACAGCTTCCGCCTGGACTTCTCAAACTTCACAACTGGCAGTGGCTTGGTAAGAACATCGGCTATTTGACAGTATGCTGGTACATGGTTGTTGAGCATAGCTGAGCTGGCATAGTTAGTTATATCCTAACAGTTTGGAGGTGGTTCAGATGGTTAAGAAGTTAGAGCTGTTAGAGCTGTTAGCAGTGAACTCTAGGGTTTCTATAGCTGTGTATAAAAGAAGAAGATGTATCAGCTTTGTAATTCATTCATCTTTTGTATTTCTTTCTAATAATATTCTCTGAGTATCATCTTCTTTCTATCCCTTGTTTTCATAGTTTTTCAACATGGTATCTTTCGCCATGGTCCTTGGAGACGTTATTCCTTCCGCAAATTAAAAAACTCTGATTCGTTGTTCGTTTCTTCTTGTTTCTGGGCGTTTGTCTTTCTTTCTTGCTCAGTAACGTCGGTGTCTTGATCGTGATGAGCTCGTCTGATTCCTCCAGCAAGATGTTCACTAACAAGAAGATCAGTGTTGTGCTCGACGAAATGAATTTCCTCCTATGGAAACAACAGGTGTTGTTAACAGTTCGAAGTCACAGGTTGGAGAAACTTCTCACTGGGAAGCTTAAACCTCCACCGGAAACGGTTGTTGATAGTGATGGTACCATTGTTCCAAACGAGGATTATGAAGTGTTTCTTGTGCAAGATAGTGCGCTCGCATCGTGGTTATTATCGACCATTAGCGATAATCTGTTGCCTGAGTTCGTTGGTGCTGAAACTGCATCTGATGTATGGGCTACTGTTGTTGAGTTTTTTGCCAATCGATCAACAACTAGTATTATGAGCCTGAATTGCAAGTTGCGGTCCATCAAGAAGGGTGATGAGAGCATGCGGATGTATCTTACTCAAGTAAAGGAGGTTTGTGATGCCTTGGCGGCGTGTGGTAGCAAGGTTGCTGATATTGAACATATAGCCACAATCTTGAATGGCTTGCCTGCTGAATATCAGCCTTTCATGGCTGTTATCACGACCAGCAAAGAACCGTTCACCTTGGCCGGTGTCAAGACAGTCTTTGTGGATGCTGAAACGCAAATCAAAGGGTTCAACACTGCTAGTCAGTTACCAATTGTGGCTAATGTGGCGCATGTGCAGACCAATAAGTCTTAAGACTCGAGGAATCTTCAGCCATATAATGGTGGCAATTCTGGTGCTCGAGGGAGAGGTCGTATGCGTCTTCAATGCCAACTTTGTGGCAAGGCTGGTCATTCTGTTGATAGGTGTTGGAGAAGATTTGATAAGTCTTTCTCTGGGGTGCTGGCTAATGCTAATTCTGAGAGGAATGATTCAGCAGAAGTCAACAATGCTCAATTTGCGTGTTGTTCTCACACTAGTAGCAATGGTGGTGCAGCTTCCTCTGAAACCTGGGTAGTGGATTCTGGTGCGACACATCATGTAACTCCTGAGGCTTCGAATTTGTTGACAAGCACTGATTATCATGGATCAGGTAAGTTGGTTGTGGGTAATGGTCATAATTTGCAAATTCTTAGTTCTGGGCAAACAGTTTTTCACTCTGCTTCTCGACCTTTAATTCTTGACAATCTGTTTCATGTTCCTTCTGTGACTAAGAACCTTCTGTCTGTGTCTAAGTTTGCTCGTGACAACGATGTATATTTCGAGTTTCACGCGACAAAGTGCCTGGTTCGTGATGCGCTCAGTGGGGAGGAGTTGTTGCAAGGCTCTCAGTCCAATGGGTTGTATACGTTTACTGCTGAAGTTGATAAAGGAGGAGGTTGTTTTGAAGCTAATGTTGTTAGTAAATCTAGTGATAGCTATGATTTGTGGCATCAAAGGTTGGGGCATCCTGCTCACGCAACCTTGGTGCAAGCTTGTAAATATGCTGAAATTGTAATATCTTCTTAATGCAATAAAGATGTTGTTTGTGTTCCATGTCGTCTTGGTAAAAGCCATAAGTTACCTTTCAATGATTCCCATACTGTCTATGACTCTCCATTTCAGTTAGTTTACACAGACTTGTGGGGGCCTTCTCACATTGTTTCAGCTGATGGATATAGGTACTATGTCTCTTTCGTTGATGCTGCCACCAAGCATTGTTGGTTGTATTTGCTTAAAACTAAGGATCAAGCATTACAAGCTTTCAATCTATTTCACAGTTTGGTTAAGACTCAATTTGATGGTATTGTCAAAGAGGTCCAGAGCAATTGGGGAGGTGAGTACATGAGGTTGTCTAGTGTGTTGGCTTCTCTTGGTATTCACCATCGCAAGACGTGCCCACATACGTCTGAACAGAACGGTGTCGTGGAGAGGAAACACAGACATCTTGTGGAGTTAGCATTGGTATTGTTGGCTCAGGCCTCACTTCCTTTGAAGTATTGGTCATATGGGGTTAGTACGGCTGTGTACCTTATCAACAGGTTGCCTACGCGTGTGTTGCAAGGCAAATCACCCTTTGAGGTGTTGAATAAGAAGCTTCCTGATTATAATTTCATGCGTGTCTTTGGGTGTCGCTGCTTTCCGCATCTCCGTCCTTATCAAAATCATAAACTTAGTTTTCGATCAGCTCCGTGCATGTTCCTTGGCTATAGTGTTCAACACCGTGGATATGTGTGCCTTGCTCCTGATGGACGCATTTATATCTCTCGGCATGTTGTTTTTGATGAAAAGTGTTTTCCTTTTGCAGACGCGTCTAAGTCTTCAGTTGGGGCTACATGTGAGGAAGGGGTCAAGGGCTATGAGTTGCCGGTTGTGAGTGGTGTTGATCGTGTGTGCATGGGCATGCAAGCTACACGTTCAGGTGATGTCTCGAATGTTGTGGCTGGTTCGTCTGCGAGGCTTGCATCTCCTGGTTCTACAGACACATGTCCTACTGATTCACAAACAGCCTCTGAGTTACCTACTGGTTCTGAAGATGTTGGCCTTCAAGTTTCAAACCCTAGTTCTGTTTATGCTGATCCAAGTAGTGTTCCTGTTGAGTCTGAGGGTGTTGTACTCCCAGATTTGTCTCCTTGTTCTACACAAGCTGAGCCAGTTTCTTCCACTACTTGTCCTAATGCTGTTGAGTCTGAGCTACCTACTGCTGGTTCTGATGCTCGATTAGAGGTACCATTTCATTCCTCTTCTTCTAACTTTGGTGAGCCATCTGTGTCTTGTGAAGGAGTGACTACTGCCTCTGATCCTAGTGCTGTACCAAGGGTCACTGGTCACTCTATGATTACTAGGAGCAAGAATGGAATTTTTAAACCAAAAGGGTTTGTTGTTACGCATGATATGGAAGAATTGGAGCCCAGGTCTATCAGTGAAGCTCTTGCATCTTCTAATTGGAGTCCTGCGGTTCGTGATGAGTATGATGCTTTGGTTAGAAATGGTACATGGACGTTGGTTCCTTTACCTGAAGGGCGGTCCACTGTAGGATGTAAGTGGCTGTTTCGTGTGAAGAGGAATGCTGATGGCACTATTCAACGGTATAAAGCCAAACTCGTGGCCAAGGGGTATTCTCAGGTCCCAGGCCAGGATTTTCGAGATACCTTCAGCCCTGTGGTTAAGTCTACAACGGTAAATGTGATTCTTGCTTTGGCAGTAGCTCACAAGTGGACGTTGAGGCAGATCGATGTTAACAATGCTTTTCTCAACGACGATCTTGAAGAGGAGGTCTTCATGCAGCAGCCACCTGGGTTCGAGCAGTCTGCGTCTGATGGCTCGCCACTTGTGTGTAAACTTCAAAAGGCTCTATATGGGCTCAGGCAAGCCCCTCGGAATTGGTATTCGAAGCTGCGTGATCATTTGCTGTGCATTGGGTTCACCGGTTCGCGGGCTGATAGTTCCCTGTTTATTAAAAGATCCGGTGCTGAATTCACATATGTCTTGATTTATGTGGATGATATAATCGTGACAGGAGGATCTTCTGTTGAAGTTGAATCTGTTGTAACTCAGCTTGGTCAGAAGTTCTCGTTGAAAGACTTGGGCGTGTTAAATTTCTTTTTAGGCATTGAAGTGAAGCAACTTGGTGATTCAGTTATGCTTAATCAAAAAAAATATATTATGGAGATTCTTGCTAAAGCTCAAATGCAACACTCCAATCCTGTGCCTACGCCCATGGTCACTTCACCTAAGCTTACTCAGGAGAATGCTGGTCATCCACTGGTGAATGCAAAGGATTACAGAAGTCTTATTGGAGCGTTATTGTATGTCTGTCACACGAGACCAGACATTGTCTACAGTGTCAACAAACTTGCCCAGTTCATGCACAACCCTTGAGAGTCTCATATGATTGCTGCCAAGCGTGTTTTACGTTATCTTAATGGGACATTGGATTATGGATTAGTGTTTACTACTAGTCAGGATCCTTGTCAAATTATTGCATACACTGATGCTGATTGGGGTGGTAACCTTGAGGATAGGCGGTCGATCTCAGGAAATTGTGTTTATCTGTTGGGAAATCTGGTTCTATGGAATTCGAGGAAGCAACGCACGGTGTCCCGTTCTACTACAGAAGCAGAGTATAGAGGATTGGCGGATGCAGCCTCTGAGGTGACATGGGTTGATGCTTTGCTGGGTGATATGGGAATTCAAACCTCTGGTTCTCCTGTAATCTGGAGTGATAATTCAGGGGCAATTGCCATGAGTGCGAATCCTGTCTATCACTCCAAAACGAAGCATGTGGAACTTGATGTCCACTTTGTGCGAGAAAAGGTGGCGGACAACAAGCTTCAGGTGAATTACATCCCTGCTGCACATCAAGTAGCAGATGGTTTTACCAAGCCTCTTTCCAAGGCATATTTTCAACTGTTCAGACAACGTTTGGGTGTATGGTCCATTGAAGAAACTCGAGAGAGGAACAGCAGGGAGAATGTTGAGCATAGCTGAGCTGGCATAGTTAGTTATATCCTAACAGTTTGGAGGTGGTTCAGATGGTTAAGAAGTTAGAGCTGTTAGAGCTGTTAGCAGTGAACTCTAGGGTTTCTATAGCTGTGTATAAAAGAAGAAGATGTATCGGCTTTGTAATTCATTCATCTTTTGTATTTCTTTCTAATAATATTCTCTGAGTATCATCTTCTTTCTATCCCTTGTTTTCATAGTTTTTCAACAATGGTTTACTTGCAACTCCTGGGCCACAACTTTCTCTCGTACAAAGTGTAGATCAAACTCTATGTGCTTGGTTTTTCCATACAAAATTGGATTTGCAGCCATGGCAACGGAGCTAGTGTTATCACACCAAATTCTGAGAATATCTTCAAGATTCAGTCCCATTTCATTAACCACTGCTTTTTTCCATGTTACTTCAGCAGTGGCATCTGTCAAACTCATGTACTCTCGGCTTCAGCAGTTGACCTGGACATGGCTCGTTGTTTCCAATATAAGCTATACATCTTAGGAGCTCAAAAACAACAAAATACAACCTGACCAATGTACGATATACATCCTGAAACACAGCTGAAAAGTAGGCAAGAAATTCAGACAAATGGGAAGCAACCAAGCCATTGTCTCTTTCTTGACAAACCTCGCACACGTCGCTTTTGGCCTCGACGCTGCCACGAGTGTCCTTAACGCTTCCATGTACACCATCGACGGTGTTCAAAGGACAGTGAGTGACATTTGACCGTTTCAGGGGAGTATCGGAGAAAACCACCAATAAAGGAACCCGTTTCTTGATCCCATGGCTCCAAAAGCCTTTCATATATGATATCCGCATAAAGCCTCACGCTTTCTCATTTGTTTCTGGAACTATGGATTTCCAAACGGAACAGGACCAAATTGTTATCTTTTAAGTTGAGGGATCATTTTGTCAGTTTTCATAATCGATAGACTCGACAAAACAACTTCATATAATCGGAGGACCAATTATGTAATTTAGTCAAATAAAATTTTAAAAGTTAGGTTTTGTACTGTCTTTTTTAATTTTTACTGTTGTTAAATTAAAAGGTTTTGGTCCATGTTCTCAAAGTCAAATTTGAAAGTTAAGACTATTTTTATCCTTCCATCTTTATTTATAGGTATGGTAAAGTTAAATGGGAGCTAGCCAGGCCAGGCTCTCGTGGTCTATTTTTATCCTTCCATGTTCATAACCATCAATGTGCAAAAAAACCAAGTCAACAGCCGCTATACAAAATAAGAGAAAACAACATCAAGCAAAAGTATAACTAAATTATCCCCCATTCCACAACAAGAGGGGAAGAAGAATGAGCAAATTTTAAATTATAACTTATTTTATTTGTTTTAATATTATAGAACGGGTGTTGTTTTATGGGTAAAATGCATACAGAAAATTAAGTTTGTTTTACTTGAACACTACAAGAATATAGACTTTTAGTGACAAATTGGCAGAGACTAGCAGTAATTTTGTCACAAATATTAAACTTTTGTGACATATTTTTTGTGCGACACTATTAGCATAAGTAATTGTGATGTATTTTTATTTGGTCACTATTATAGTAGTAATTGCGACGATTACATTTTCACAATTAAATTCTCGCTATAAGTCTATAATTGTGACACAAATTTCATTGCCACTAAAACTTTGACACATGATAGTGAAGATATATAAAGTGGTCACTATAATTTGATATTTGTTGTGACAATGCAATTGTTTGTCACTTAAAATTTTACTTTTTTGTGATAAATTTTGTCACCAATAAAAATATAAACTTAATGACAAGTTATATATTGTCACAATAATAAATTTATTTTTATAATTATAGTAATAATAACAATTATAAAAATTGAAGTTACCATAAAGGCATAAACTAGTTAATCAAAAGGTAAAATAATTCTATTAGTCTCTACACTATGTGTAAATTGTTGTTTTAATCATTCTATTTTGATCAATTTTAGTCCCTATATTTTTGAAATTTTAAAACTTCAATCCTAATCCAAACGGGACAACGACAATATGATTAAATTACAATGACTAAAAATGATTGAACAAAAGAATAAAAATCAAAAGTTTTACTTAACATATTTAAAGACTATCATTCATGTCAAGATCGAAATTTAAAAATTTAAAAAGTACATATTTTTTGAATAGAAAGTACATAAACTTAAAGTAAACAAATTAAAGTAAAAAGACTAATATGTAATCTTGGCATAATATGTGATAGCAAAATTTTACCTTGTGAAAAATTTTACACTTGATATTTGTTTTAACTTTTCTTGTGAAGGTAAAATTTGCATTGTCAGTATAGTAAATAATTATCACATAAAGGATAATTCTATCAATAATTTAGGTGTAAATCTTAATATTCATATGTTTATATTTTAAAACTAATTCAATTATTTTTATATATTTTCTTCAACAAACGTATTTTGTATAGGAAACCATATAAAATTAATTAAATTATTGTTATAATTAATACATACTTTTAAAAATAAATAAAATTAATTTCAATTACAATTTAACCTAAATAATATTTCACTTTCAAAATAATATTAAATTTCTTGCCTAGCCTAGTGGATAGACATTGCACTCTCCCCAAAAGGTTCCAAGTTTGATCCCCTACGTAACCATGCATTGTATTTATTTATTAAAAATTGATATATGAATATTCCAGATCATCTATAATTAACCCCCTCAACATGGGCTAGCAACTGAGCTAACCTTGGTGTAAGTGACCTTCTCATAGGCTGATGTGGGCCCTAGGTGTACGGGCCATTGGGACCAAGTGGATGACCTTCTAGGGACCAGTTTGGGGGCAAAGGGCCGCGCTCGTCCCAGAAGTCAAGGGTTGGTATCTACACTATTTCAATATGTATTTGTGATAAAATGTTTGTGTAACACCCGGATTTGGGGGTCGGGTGAAAATAATATTAAAATAATGTTTCGGGTTTCGGTTTTATAATTAAAATAATAAAATATTATTTTGGGCCTCGGGTTTTCAAAACAAATAATTTATGTTGGACATGTTTTGATTTTAAAGCCCAATTTCATGGAATTTGGAAATTGAGATAGCTATCCTCATTAATGGCATTATGGTAATTAAATGGACTTTCAATTAAAAACCTTTCTTAATTTTAAAACACCCTTTTGTCATCTTCTTCCCTCTTCACTTCTTCATTTCCTACGACATTAGAGAGCTCTTCTACTCCATTTCACTATTCCATCACATCATTTGGTCCTTGTTGGTGATTTTTGAAAGGTAATCACGTTTTTGACTTGGCCTTACCTTTCTCTTCATTTTGGTACCATTAGTTTTCAATAAAACCAAGTATTTCGTGTTTTGGGTTTTTCAAAGATTTTGTTAAAGGTTGAAGCTTTATGGATTTTTAACAAAGCTTTTGATTTATTGTTGTTAGATAAGTTGTTTGTGAACCATAAAGTCCAACATATGTCAGTTTTAATGAGTTTTATAAAGATTCCCGGATTTGGGTTTTGAGGGGTTTTTGGAAGGGTTTTAAGTTGAGTTTTGGGGTTGCTATGTGTTGGAAATTAAGGGCTGATGTTAGTGTGATAGTTAGGGGTTGTTTTGGGAGCATTTAAGTGTGTTAAAAAGGTTGAAATCAAGAGTTTTGGACTGTGCTAAAGGGCTGCTCGGGATTGAGGTTTTGGGAGTTGTTCTTAGCTTGAAATCTTGTGTTTTGTGCTTGAATAGTGTTCCGTGTTTGCTACTTTGATGTGTGAACTGATTTGAGGTTGTTTTGATTGTGATGAGTTGATTAGAAGCAAGAATTTGTGTTGGTGAAGCCTCGGGAACAAATCCGGAATCGTTGGAAGCTTGATCGGCTAGTGTGTTGAGCTTGGAATAGTCGGTGAGTGGTTAAATATTTTTTTAATGGTTTTCGAGTATTGGTTCAAGCATGTGGACTAGGTCGGGCTTGGTAGACCCACCTAGAGTTGGGATTAGAGTGGTAGCCTAATCCCAAGCTTTAGTTAGAGACTTTGGTTGAACTCAAATTGTTGTTTATGCCTCATGTTTACTTGTGTTATGATGGCTATGTATAATGTGTTATACATGTATGTTGAGGCATGGTATTGATGCACTGTGATATGCATGTGGATTGTGCATGATGGTGATCATGGTGAGTACGTGCTAAGCACGGAAGTTGATATGAAATGATGTTGTGAATTGTGTTTAGTATTGGCACTAGTATGCTTGGGTACAATGATCGATCATTAGAATGTTTAGTGTGCACACGTGAGTCAAATACGCGCGTGGTCTTGGTGATGGTAGTCATCAAGATGGAGTACGAGTTCGCCCGGAAAACCTTCTTGTATATGTTAGTCAGTGATGAGTGTAATCCCATCGACGGGGCGTGAGGATGAATGGAATCCCCTCCGCGTGAACGGTGATGAGTGTAATCCCACTGTAAGGTAATGGTTGTTGTTGGATGTGAGGTCCAACGTTTATCCGCGTATTCGGGTCATAGCTAGGTACCAATACAGATTATTATATGTGTTTACATATGATGTGTTTGGACTTGTTGAGCATGGCATAATATTGAGTTCATGTTCATGCATCAAATATATTTTGGCTCATGTGGTTCAAAGGTAAGAACATGCATTTTACCTTGGTTTTATGCTCGTGCTTGGACCCTGCATTGTCGAGGTTTGTTTTAATGAGCTTACCCTCACTAAGTTTTATGCTTACGCTCTCTTTTGTTTGACAATGCAGATCCGTAGTTCGTGGGTTGCTTGTGCAAAGAGAGGGCCTCCAAGTGTGCATTGTGGTGCTATCTTAGCTTTCAAGTATGGACTTTTAAGTTGTAAGGTGTAATGATGTATGTTGATGTTTGGTTTTAGGAGCATGTTTAGACTCCTTGTTTGTAGATGATATGTTTGTGGTTGCTTGCCTAGTGTTTTGGCTTTGGGTCCCTTTATGAATGCTTTATGTATGGTTGTCCAAGGCATGAACCTTTTATGTGCTAAGTATGTCTCCTTTTGAGTAAATGCATGGATCCTTAAATGTATGTTCCTTGTTTGTCTTGAATGACTCGTATGTTGTTCCATGGATGTTGGATGTTGCATGTATGTTTGTATGTGGCTAGGGAAGTCTTAAATTGCATCTAGAGTCGTATGATGGAGTCTTTGGCTGCAAATTTGAGTGTTGCAGTGCAGGGCGTATCGATACGCCCAAGGGCCGTATCGATACGGTCCTTCACTTTGGGACTCAAGTTTGGCCTAGCGTACCGATACGCGGGGGGTGTATCGATACACCCAAACCTCCCTGAAAATCTGAGATTTTTGCGTATCGGTACGGGTCTAGGGTGTATCGGTACGGTCTTGTATCGTTGACCGTGAGAAGTTGACCAGTCAGGGTGTATCGGTACGGTCAACCTGTGTACCGATACGGTCTCCCTGGTTTGACCTTGGGCTGTTGACCTAGTCAAGACGTATCGATACCCTCTCTTAGTGTATCGATACGGCCTGGTATGAAAGTTAAAATAGGTTGTTTTAATTATGTGTTCGTTGTTTCGCCTCGCTTATTGCTTCCGCTGTCGTTGTTTCACCTAGGATCTATTAAGAGCATCTAGACAAGATGACATTAAACGAAAAAGTTTTCTTGGGTTGGTAACCAAAGTGGAGCCTTAACGGGTTTCGCCTCGGTTATCCCCGTGTAGCCCACTCGGATCAGTCAAGCGTCCGGACCGGGACGAGGGGGTTATAGTTTGTCACCAATAAGAATAACATTAGTGTCTAAATTTTAGTCACTGTTATTAATCTTTTGTGTCAAAAAATATAGTCATAAAAATATAACTTATTGTGACAAAATGCATAAAAGTTGTCACTAATATAATAGTGACGAAGTTATTAGTGACGACTCAGAAAAATAGTCACTGTAAATTTCATTGACTAAAATTAATACTTTTAGTGACTATTTTTGATGTCACTAAAAATCTATTTTCTTGTAGTGGAAGTTAGTGAATCGAATTCTATTAATGACGTTCTTCAGTGTTTTGTTCTTTTTAGGCCTAGGTGTAAGAAGCCCTTGAAATTTTGAAAAAAAAAAATCAGTTAAGCTCATGAACTTTTTTTGCACTCAATTAAGCTCTTGAATATGATACACTAAAATTGTTTTCTTTAGATATTACTGGCACATGATACACTACAATTCTATCATGTTGCATTTAAAGATTTCTTCAAAAAAATATTTTTTATATTTTATTCATTTTTTAGAACTTTCAAACAAATTTTTAAATAAAATAAAATTTTGAAATTGTCAAGTCGAGATACTGTGACACAACGCACTGTACCAACAATACTAAAAAAGACTATCGAGATTAAATGGTCAAAACTGGTTTGAGGGCTTAATTAATTGATTCAATTTCTTGGTTCAAGGGCGTAATTGGGTGCAAAAAAGTTTATGGGCTTAATTGATTTTTTTTTCAAAAGTTCAAGGGCTTTTTATACCCTTAATTTTTTTCGGTCCCCTTAACTTTTAATTCTTGGCTCTGCCATGTTTATAGGGGTGTAAATGAGTAGAACATTCGATGAATTATTCTTATAATGTTCATTTATTAAGTTAAATAAACGAGTACGAACAATATTGTAGAACTAATGTTTTGATATAATAATTGAAAAATGTTTTGGACTAATTTGAAAAGAATTTAAAACTTGTTTTTAAGTCCAAACAACTTGAAATTATGTTTGAGGTATTTTAAGAGGTTTTTGGCAAAGATTTTTCATGTTTTTAATAGCCAAACTTGTGATTTCAGAGCACTCGTATCGATACGGTAAACCCCCGTACCGATATCTTTTTGCCCCAGTTTTGGCCACTGTCAAAACTCGTATCGATACAGGCCCTTGCCGTATCGATACGCATTGGGATCGTTTCGATACGCCAGGTAAGCGTACCGATCCCCTTTCAACCACCCCAACGGCTATTTCCCAACGGCCATTTAAATATGAACTCGTACCGATACGCCCTCAAGCGTATCGATACGCCCTCAAGCGTATCGATACGCCCTCAAGCGTATCGATACGCCCTCAAGCGTATCGATACGCCTAGGCTGGCAAGAGCCCAACGGCTAGTTCCTCAAGAAGGTCGTACCGATACCGTTCCACACGTATCGATACAGATAGCTGCAGAATAGCATTTATGAAGGGAAATAAAGTCCTCAACGGCTCCAATTCATCCCCAACGGCTAGTAACGACTACAAACTCATTTGGGAGTATAAAAGGGACCTCCAAGCATCAAGTAAAGGCTAATGTTCATATTGTCAAACATCAAATGATCAAGAAATTGTCTTAGTGCTTAAATTGTCATTTCTTGTATAGACAAACACTAGTGAGCCAAAATTGTCAAATTTGCTCAAGTGTTTTAGGTTTTGGGTGAGTGCTTAATTGTGCAAATAAACACCTATTAGAGGGTTTTAAGTTTGCTTATTGTTTCTCTTTGTAAAGAGGGTTTTGATCAAGGCTTTGGGTAGAAGCTTGATCGGTTGTAAGGGTTTCCTCCTAATCCTAGAAAAGGGGACGAATCAATAGTGGATTGATTGTGAAATCCTTAGTGAGGAGCTAAGGTAGTGGATGTAGACCTTGGTTAGAAGGTTGAACCACTATAAATCATTGTGTTATTATCTTTTTAGCTTCCTAAACCCTTCCACCCAAAAATCTATCTCTCCACCACTTGGTGAGCAACATTGGTTGATCGAATCGAGCTCCACACAACTCAAAAATTGGTATCAGAGCTTGGCTCAATCGAAGAGGATTAACATCCTATTGAGAAGATCCGGCAAGCTCGATCACTATTTCATCAACCGGCTCAAATGGCACAATCAATCGGCAAACCGTCTTTCTTTGACAGAACTCACTATGCCCATTGGAAGACAAAGATGAAGTTCTTCATCAAGTCAAAAGATTACAAGATATGGGATGTAGTTGAAGATGGGTCGTTCGTGCCTCAAAGAAGTAAAGCGGAGTGGAGTGCCGACGATCGCAAGAAGATGGAGCTAAATTGCAAAGCCTTGCACATCCTATTTTGTGCATTTGGTCCATCCATCTATGAGAAGATGTCTTCTTGTGAGAGTGCCAAGGAGGTATGGGACAAGCTTGAAGTCACATACGAGGGAACCAATGAAGTCAAGGAGACCAAAATTGGGCTCCTAACCTTAGAGTATGAGAACTTCAAAATGGATCCGGAAGAGAACATCGAGAAGATGTTTGATAGGTTCTCCACAATCACCAATGGTCTCAAAGGCTATTGAGAAGCCATCCCGGAAGAGAAGCTTGTTCGTAAGCTCATCTACTCACTTCCCGAGTCTTGGGACTCAAAGAGGACCGCCATCATCGAAGCAAAGAATTTGAAGACTTTGAAGCTTGATGAACTCATGGGGTCACTCCTTACTCATCAAATCATGAAGAAGAACAAAGAGGATGAGAAGAAGAGGGAAGAAATTAGAGCTATGGGAGAGAAGAAAATCAAAGGGCTTGGCATCAATGCTAGTGCCATGGCTCTCAAATCCTCCACTTGCCATCATGTCTACTCAAGTGAAGAGGAGGATGAAGATGAAGAGATAGTTCATCTCTTCAAGAAGTGTGCCTCGTTCATGAAGAAAGCCTTGAGAGAGCTTGAACGAGAACCTAAAAGAAAGGAGAGGGCAAGCACTTCAAGCCATAAGAAGAAGGCACATGTGGCTACTTGGAGTGATGAGGACTCCACCGACGATGAACAAGCCAACCTTTGCCTTATGGCCATCGAAGAAGATTCAAGGGTAACTTCTAATTCATCTACTTTATGTTCTTATTCTTTTGATGAATTACAAGATGCCTATGATGATTTGGTTTTAGATTTTAAAAGCCACATTTTGAAAAACAATAAATTGATTTCAAAGTTAAAAATTCAAAATGATTTGCTTTCTAAAACCAAACTTGAACTTGAAGCAAAACTTGAAGAATTTGAATTAAAATGTTTTGATTTACAAAAATTGCTTCAAAATGTTCAAGAAGAAAATGATTTGATTTCCAAAGAGCTAGAAAAGAAAAACAATTTTCGAAAATCAAATTTCTATGTTAGACAATCTAGTGCCCCTAGATTTATTAAAGGAAAATGTTTTAGAAGTATTTGGGTCCCAAAAGGACTTAGTACTTCAATTAAAAAGGATGACATTGAAAAATGGATTCCAAAGGGGACTAAAATTTGTGCTACTAACGTTCATGGATCCAAAGCAATTTGGATACCAAAAATTACTTGATTGTCTATTGTTAGGTGTGATGGAGATGTTCAACAAAGTCAAACATTGAGGGGGAGCTCCATGCACACAAGGAATAACACTTGAAGAAGGAAGGCTTCACATCCTCCCTTGGGTTCAAGTGTTGGTAAAATTTCTAGTTGTTTTGAATTAATTTGTCTTATTTTAGTTTAAATTCAACTAGATGATCATATATGTTGGACTAACATTTTTGATGATGCTTTGAGTAAGGGGGAGCCATTTTAAAACCAAATTTGTAACTTTTGTCAAATTTTACCTCCATTGTTACTTTGAACTTAATGTTTAAATTCTTTTTGATATAACAAAAAGGGGGAGAAATGGTTTAAAAAATTGAATTTTCAAATGAATAAGGGGGAGCTTTATTTGATTTACATTCTTAATTCTCTTATTCACATTTTTAAAGTTAAAGGGGGAGAATCCCAAACAATTTTTCAAGTTAGTTTTACTATATCAAAAAGGGGGAGATTGTAGAACTAATGTTTTGATATAATAATTGAAAAATGTTTTGGACTAATTTGAAAAGAATTTAAAACTTGTTTTTAAGTCCAAACAACTTGAAATTATGTTTGAGGTGTTTTAAGAGGTTTTTGGCAAAGATTTCCATGTTTTTAATAGCCAAACTTGTGATTTCAGAGCACCCGTATCGATACGGTAAACCCCCGTACCGATACCTTTTTGCCCCAGTTTTGGCCACTATCAAAACCCGTATCGATACAGGCCCTTGCCGTATCGATATGCATTAGGATCGTTTCGATATGCCAGGTAAGCGTACCGATCCCCTTTCAACCACCCCAACGGCCATTTAAATATGAACTCGTACCGATACGCCCTCAAGCGTATCGATACGCCTAGGCTGGCAAGAGCCCAACGGCTAGTTCCTCAAGAAGGCCGTACCGATACTGTTCCACGCGTATCGATACGGATAGCTGCAGAACATCATTTATGAAGGGAAATAAAGTCCTCAACGGCTCCAATTCATCCCCAACGGCTAGTAACCGCTACAAACTCATTTGGGAGTATAAAAGGGACCTCCAAGCATCAAGTAAAGGCTAATGCTCATATTGTCAAACATCAAATGATCAAGAAATTGTCTTAGTGCTTAAATTGTCATTTCTTGTATAGACAAACACTAGTGAGCCAAAATTGTCAAATTTGCTCAAGTGTTTTAGGTTTTGGGTGAGTGCTTAATTGTGCAAACAAACACCTATTAGAGGATTTTAAGTTTGTTTATTGTTTCTCTTTGTAAAGAGGGTTTTGATCAAGGCTTTGGGTAGAAGCTTGATCGGTTGTAAGGGTTTCCTCCTAATCCTAGAAAAGGGGACGAATCAATAGTGGATTGATTGTGAAATCCTTAGTGGGGAGCTAAGGTAGTGGATGTAGACCTTGGTTAGAAGGTTGAACCACTATAAATCATTGTGTCATTATCTTTTTAGCTTCCTAAACCCTTCCACCCAAAAATCCATCACTCCACCACTTGGTGAGCAACATTGGTTGATCGAATCGAGCTCCACACAACTCAACAAATATGTTTATGTTCGATTAATAAACAAACGAACACAAATAAAGGTGTGTTCAGTTTGTTTATGTTTATGAACAAGTTCGTTTATTTATTAATGATATTTTTTATGAAAATATTAAAACAATATCACCATTTTTATATTTTGAATTTCAACTTATTAATCTAACAAAAATTTATTATATTTGTAATCATTATTGATAATTTGACAAAACAAATTATGGACAGTGTGCTCTAACGAGGCGTTTGGTACATCATATGTGAAAGAAGAGTATTGCTCTGTATAAAAAAATGGATGAAAGATTTGTTACTACATCAAGGTGTTTGATTTGTTGAAAATTGTGATATATATTATTCGTCTTACCTTGTGTTTATCAAATGTTAAGACATAAATGTTATGTTTGAATGTATCATCGTACCTTATGATAACTTTATTATATTATTGACACTAAATTCAGTTTAAATTATACTATATTTTATTTAATAAACAAATAGAATGATATAAAGAGTTCAACAATTAAAATATGTTCAAATTTTCAAATATCGTTTTTAAGGAGATTAGAAAAACTCATAACCATAAGCTTTGAATAAAACTAGATTAAGTAAAGAAAAGTTTAAGTTATTGAATAAGTGATAATTTCTTATGACATCCAATATAAGCAAAAAGTTAGCCAGTGAATCTGATATTCAATAAAATATATCTTTATAAATAACAATAGTAACATAAATTTCAAATACATTGATACTTATTTACATCATTGTAAATAAACATTAATAGCTTATTTACACAGTTGTCAAAAAGTATTGGTAACTTGTTTACACCTAGTCACTTATGTTCAATAACACATAATTATATTATTTTAGCCGTTATTCTATTTTAAATTAAAAACTATATATACGAGTTACATTAGATAAGTGAATCTATTTATTTTGACTCATTCATTGATATTATACTGAATTCACCCTTGTGCAGAACAATATTTAGATCTAAACCGCAAAATGAGTGACGCCACAGCCAGTTACGTTATGGGTAGGGGTGCTTACCGAGCGAGTCAATCGCGAGTTGAGTATTCCTCAACTCGTGCTCATTAAAAAATTTTGTTGCTCGTTAAGCTCGCTAAAATCTTGCTCGACTCATACTCGTTAAAAAATCTCGTTGCTCATTAAGCTCGCCAAAATTTTTACCTTATTTTTTAAAATGTAAGTAAAACCTAGTGATACTATTAGAGATTAATATAAACATGCAAATTCAGAGAAAAAAACCCATGAGGACTAAGGAGATAAATAAAAGAACATGTCATGACTGAGTTAGAGATAAGTCGATATTCGAGTGTGAGACAATTTTTAGTTTTTCAACAATCTTCGATAAACAAAAGAGTAGAGAAGGCCTTATGGATTTTGGTGTTTTGACTTTCAATAGTATATTTTATATGAGAACTAAAGATTTTCTCTTTTCTACTTTTATACATAAAATAATATCATAAAAATACTTTAATAAAAAAGAAGGAAAGACTAATTAATATAATTTGATTTCTTATTAATACTAATTAACTTATGAAATTCTTGAGAAATACATAACTTTTTGAAAATTTGAAACTAAACATTTTATTGGTAAATTACCTAGCAAGTCATTAAACTTTTCTAGAGTTTTTAACTAGCATTTAAACTTTATGGAACGTAATTATTTAAGGTAGCACCAAACATCATTAAAAATTTATTAAAAAAATATAACAAGCTGCTCCCGAACTTATCGAGTCGAGCTGGGCCTTGATTAACTCGACTTATTAAGATCTCGAGTCGAGCTCAAGTTCGAGTCAAATCAAATCGAGTAGAGCGTTAATCGAGTCGATCTCGAGCTATTTACGAGCTGCTCAACTCAATAAGCACCCCTAGTTATGGGTATTTATAGTGATACAAATCACATAGTTCCATTACTCTGAATCCTCTATTAGAAAACCTTGAGCTCAATTCCATCCACGCATCTTTATTAAAAGTGCAAACCATGCTGGCCTATAGAGCTCAACCAACAATCTCCCTGCCCACATCTTGCTTGTCCTGGAACAGACCTGAACTGCGTTCCGGAGGAAGCAACAAAAGCCTTCGCGTGGGTGTAAAATATCCAAAGTTCACGAAAGTTGTTGGTAATTATAATATAGGCAGCGGGAACCCTGATTCCGACAAGATGCATGATATGTTACATGGAAGAATGTTGGCGGAGGGTACTGTTTTCCAGCAGGAATTGGTCGTTAGATCCTTTGATGTAAGCGGTGATAGAAAAATGTCCTTGGTGGCACTGGCAAATTATTTACAGGTTCTAAGTCTGCCTGAAAACTCTAAGTTCAGAGTGTCCTTTGCTTTTATCATCGAATCCATCAAATCTCATATATATTATATGATTATTCATGATTTTGGTTGATTTAGGACACGGCACTTAACCATTTTGAGAGGATAGGAGTGCTGTCAGATGGGTTTTCAACACGGGAGATGAGTACAAGAGACCTTGTTTGGGTGTTATATAAGACGGATATCGCCATAGATCGCTATCCTTGTTGGTAAATTATCGTATTAAGCTTCATCTATGTTCAAACATTAAAGGGTTAATGTATCTTTTAGTCCCATACTTTTGTTTTTATATGCAATTAGGTCTCTAGCTTAAACGGTTGGTTAACCGTCATAGCGGTTATTAATCGTAACCTAACCGTTATTTTTTTAAAATAGTTACACATTATAGTGGCTAACCGTTAAGAAACGTTCGGTTACAGGTTAACCTGTAACTTATTACGATTTTCTTTTCAAATGTTCATTATTTCTTTTTAGAATAATAAATTTATCTCTTCGATAAATATTGTATTAAAATCTTCAATTTTTTTACTTAAATAGAGAAATTTAAACATAAACTTCATACTTAGTTAAAATAAAGTACCTATAGGTTAACCAATAACCATATTTTTAGCGGTTCGGTTAATCGAAACCGTTTAACCTTAACGGTTAGGTTAATTAACCTATAAAATGAACGGTTATACTTGTTAATTGTTACGGTTTATTTTGCACACCCCTAGGTTCAAGACCCAATATGAGCAAAATTCCTCTTCCCCTCCCCTAGGTAAAAATTGTTCAATATAAATAAATAAATAAATAAATAAAGCATCTCAAGTTTAATTAACCAAGTCGATTTTCGAGCAAACAAAATTTTTTATTACATGAGTCTAATCCTCCTAGCTTATGGTTAACATTCATTTTGTCAATGGCATGTTTAGTAAAAAGTTTTTTTTACTTAAAATTAGAAGTTTAAATATTTTTAGAAGTTTGACCAGTCAAATCTACTAATTTGGATGTTTATTCAACAACATATTGTAACAACGGATTGATGTGAAACCTCCCAAATTGAAAAGCTTCTTTTAGGAGTTTAGGGCTAGAAGGTTAGATAATAAGAGTTCTAAAGACTCTTTTATTCTTGACAAATACAAAAAATTCTCCAAATTAATAATATAAATTTAAATATCTAAATTTAATAATTACTAAAATTATATTAAAAATATAATTTAATAACTATTAAATTAATATATACATATAAATATAATAATTAATAATATTATATTAAAATATAATTTTATAAATAAGAAATTAATATATACATTCTTAAAATATGCTTAGTAATGTTATATTAAAAAAATAATTTTCATAATCTAATTAATACTACTAGATACAAAATATTGATAACAATAAATTATTCAAACAAGTGTTGAATATAATCATGTTCTTAAATGTTATTTTGTTTGTTCAAATAATCTAACAACTATCAGCTATTAGTTAATTTTACAAAACATTTTTATACATTCAGCTAATGCAATCCGCTAATCAATCAACTAATACAATCTGCTATGGACTATCAACTAATGTAATTCGATATTAGCTATCAGCTATCCACTACTTACCAAACAGAGTCAATATTTTTATGGTATTATTTGTTTTATGTTTTAATATTAGATAAAATTCATGTATATTTTATATAAAAAAATTGTTTGAATTTAAATCACTAAAAAAAACCATCTCTTTTACTATCAGAACTGCTCTTTAAATTCATTAAATATACTTTAGCATAATTAATGTGGTTTTTGTGGTTTTATTCCATATATTTTATAGGCATGATGCGATTCAAGTACATACATGGATGTATGAGTTAGGAAAGAATGGGCTTGGTATTGACTGGAGTTTCTCTGACTTGAAGACTGGGGAGCCACTCATTCTAGCATCATGGCAAGCTTTAATTTATTTAGTTACTTATCTCTGTCTCTAAAAAAATAATTCTACAAATAATTTTTTTATATAAACTATTTTCGTTTACCAAATTCATATGTTCGACAAAATCTAATATATATATATATATATATATATATATATATATATATATATATATATATATATATTCAAAAAAATACTAATAACAATATTATTTCTTTGGTTTATATCAATATATTGTTTTTTCACAGCTCGTATATGATGATGAATAAGAAAACAAGGAGGTTATCGAAGTTCATTGAAGAAGTCAAAAAAGAGTTAAAGCCTTATTTTATGCCCGAATGGTCTCCTATGATTGAAAATACAAGAAAATTACAAGTAATAAACATCGATACAACTGATTTTACACGCCTAGGTTCGAGTGTAAGTATATGTGATTAATTCCAATGTTCAAGTGTAAATTAACCTGAATTCCTTCAACATCATTCATTTGCTTTTGATTTTGATTTAAAATTTACTTACAGCCAGGGCGGAATGATATGGACATGAACCAACATGTCAACAACGCCAAGTACTTTGAATGGATTTTAGAGGTAATTCTGTACGCATAATCAGAGATAGACGAGTGGTGCTAGGGGACAGTTGTACCTTTAGAAATTGTATTGAAAAGGGGGAAATTGTGTTGTTTGTAGGGTACTCCTTCGTGGATAATGAGAAGTCATCAACTATCAAGTATAAACTTGGAGTTTCGAAAGGAGTGTGGCATGGATGCCACGTTGAAGTGTTTATCCAAAATGGTCGGAAATTACAACTCTGAATCTGATAATTCGGCAACTGGTCATAATAATGAAGGATTAATTGAAGTGGAGCATTCACTCCGCCTCGACAGCGGACTAGAAGTTGCCCGAGCAAGGACTCTATGGAACACAAAACATCCGGACAATTAGGTTAGGGTGTATTGCGAGGTCTATCTATATTTGATGATGTGTTCGGGCACGTAAGTAGCCAATAATTGTATTGGATATGCTTGTTAATGTGTTGATTTCTTATGCTATCTACAAAGATATGATCGTAACATACTTGAAATGTCTGATTTTATGATTCAGATTAACTGAATGTCGATAACATATTATATGAACATTTAAAACTAAATATATGATGACATTGTATTGAAAATGATAATATGAAATTATACTTTTCCATTAAAAGGGCAAAGATTCTTACAATTTTTATAGAATTCATTGAGGAGAAAACTTTTGTCTTGTGAAGTTGGGCACGTGCTATTGTCATATTGAGAGAGTTTAATTTCTCAATATGACAATCTGTGTCTGACGGTAATATATCCGAATTGGATTTTAGTGTTTCTGTTGACCGTATTGTTCCATCTCAAGTTATCCTTACTGGTATGGGTGACAATCTGTGTGTGGCCGATAGGGATGTAAAAAGCTGACCCGACCTGCAAAACTGAATAAAACCGACTTTAGTCAGAACTGCTTGTGACTCGAGGTGGTGGTGATCCGAAATTGATTCGAGTCCAAATTGGTGTTGGCTTGAACGTGAGCTAGACCTGGAAATTTTGGATCTGAACGCGACCTGCACTCGACCTGAGAAGGACCTGATCCCGAATTCAATATGATAATGTGATAACCGAACCCGACCTGCAATCGACCTGATATGAACTCGAACCCGAGATTAACCTGGTAAATAACTAATATTACCCGACATGTTACCTGACCTATTATGAACCTGATATGTAATTGACTCAACCTGTAAATCATTTGTTTTGTTATTAAACTGATCTGATATTTACCCGACTTGTAATAACTAATAAGTTACAATTGATGAAGTTGTGAAATTATGAATTTATTATATTATAGTGCGACAAAATACATCTTCACAATTTAAGGTACATGATTAACTATGATCACTAAATTAATATGTTACTTTTTATATTTATAAATTAAAATATTTAAAAGTTTTATTAAATTAATAACTTGAGACCGATAAAGTTAATAGAAAACAATTCTTCGAAATTAAAAATAAATTATTAAATATGATCATTAATTTTATTAAATGATTCATTTATTGATCATTAACTTTATTAAATGATTCATTTATTGCTTATTAACTTTATTAGATTGGGAATTAGATTATATAAATGGCTTAAGGTTTATGGTTTATGATTTAGTATTAATGGTTGTATGGTTTATGGTTTAGTTTAGAGTTATTAGTTTATGATATTAGTTATGATTTCTTAAGATTTATGAGTTATTGGTTTAGTTTAAATTAATAACTTAAGATCGATAAAGTTAATAAAAAAACAATTCTTTGAAATTTAAAATAAATTATTAAGTATGATCATTAAATTCATCAATTTTATTAAATGATTCATTTATTGATTATTAACTTTATTAAATGATTTATTTATGTTGTAGTTTCCTTTGTCTGCTTTGAAATGATGGTGAAATTGAGGTCTCTTCTCACGAGCTAAATAGACAAGGGTTGGCAGAGCTCTTCCTCTTCCTCTTCCTTTGATATCAAAGGCGTTTGAGTCTCTTCCATCAATCAACACCTACATAAGTTGGGAACACAATAGAAGGGCTGGAGTGACGACGAGAGTGTAACCCTGTTTGTGTTTAATCTACCCGAGAAACTTTACTGGAAGGGGCTATGGCATTTGTTTAGCTATCATGGAGAAGTGGTGGATGCATTCATTCCGAAAAAGTGAAGTCTAGGAGGGCAGAGGTTTGGTTTCGTTAGATTTTCCAATATGACTGATGCCTTGAGAGCTCAAGAGAGATTAGATGGCTTCTCAATCTATAGATTTCAGGTTAGAGTTCATTTGGCAAGGAATGACTCGCATTGAACACATGGAAGAAAACTAGAACCAAGGAGAAGTCAGGCGGAGAAATTAGAATGTCCCCGAGTTGAAGAAAACAAAGACAATATCCGAACGGTAAGTGGTGTAGTAGACCGTAAAAAATTGAAGATATTAGAAAATTGTCTTGTGGGTTGGAGCCATAAATTTTTGAAAGTAAAGAGTGTAGCAAGGATACTTCACGCCGGTGGTTTGAAGGAAGCAACAATTGTGAGTCTAGCAGGGTCAACTTTCTTGATAATGTTTAAAGACAAAGAAATGAGAGATAGAGCCAAATTAGAATTCAAAGTCATCTTTGATAGGTGCTTCATTGAGATTCAGGATTGTTCTGATGAAGTTATTGTCTCCAACCGGTGGGCATGGATAGCTTGTGAAGGAGACCTGGCACATGCTTGGTGCGAAGAGACTTTTGAAAAATATAGCATCATCTGGAGCCTAACCTTCCTTGTCCAGCCTTCCTTGGGTGGTATCATCACGTCTTTGGGGTCGGAGGGTATGTTGAAGTTTGTGCACAGGCCGGTGATGAGGGAGGAGAAGTTGAGTATGTCCTTGGATTTTCGGTAGCAGTTGTGGATCTCCTTGCAAATGATTTCGCCCACGTTGATCGTCTGGTTGTTCATTATGGAGTGGATCAGGGCTAGACGGGGCCGGTCAACCGTTATGTTGTGGGAGGTGGGCAGTAAGCATCTCTTGATGAACGTGTTCCACAGCATTGCCTCTGGCATCAGACGACAGCATTGGACAAACCCGTTGTGTTTCCCCGCCAGCCACGGGGTGTTTGGTTCACACAGTCTGTCCTTCATCCGGTCGTAGTCCCTTGCTGTCAGCGTCTGCACGCACTTCTCATGGCGGTTGTCGTCCATCTCCAGCTCGTAAAACCTGTTGATGGTGGCGGCTTGGAGTTTGACTGCCTTCCCTCTGGCGAAGACGAATCGGACCTCCGGGGGGTTGATGGGCATAAAATTCTCAGACTAGTGTGACATTGGCCACCTCCGGCTGCTTAGCAAATATTTTCCACCCTTGGCTGTGGATTTTCTCGAAGAGGGTGGGCTCGAGACCTAAGTCTCCTGTCTGCGTGGAGTAGTGGAACCCTTGCTTCTCCCAAACAACCATGTTGGCAAACTGAGTTCTGTGTCGTTTCTGGTCGAGCTCGGAGAAGAATATTTGGAAGGCAGATTTGGATTGTGATGCTGCCATAGATGTGAGTCAGTTGTGATCTTAAAGTAACTGAAAATAGAAAAAAATCTTAAGAAGCAAGTGGACGCAGAAGAGATTAAACAAGGAGGTAAAGTGAAGAAAATGAATGAAATAGTGAGATATATAGGGGTTGCCGAGAGATGTCGTGGCGGCATTAAATTCCAACGGGCAGATTTTTGCGGCGCGTGTTACGGGATTAAATGCTCTATACGTTGTAGTCGTTAGCGGTTTTCTAGCCGTTACGCGTTTTTACGGTGGGCTGCCTTCAGCTGTCTCGATGGCATGGTGGGCGGGCTCCTTGTTGGGTCTTCTTCTTGGTCCTTCTTATCTATTCTTAAACCTGAAAATAAAAATAATTAACTAAATAAAGAAAGCTGAAATAAAAATAATTAAATCTAAAAATAAAAATATGGAAAATAAATTGCAATAAATTAAAATATAATTCTAAAACATAAAAATCAAAAGAAAGAAATCAAAAATATATTAGGATATGTTGGGAGTGCAATAAGGTGCATCTCCCAAACACAACCACTTCCTGAGCTGGTTGTGATTTTCTTTTTGTCCAAGTGGGTCATCCAGCTCCTTGAGGTTTTTGTTTCTCTGATTTCTGCCATGGCAGCTGCTGCTTTGTCTTGTCTCTTGGTTGTCCTTTGAGGCATGTGTGTATTGGCAGACTTCTTTTCCTTTTGTTGGTTTCATGGACTGTAAAACATGTATATTTATGTTCTGATTGTCCACCCTCATTATGAGTTCTCCATTCTCCACATCTATCAATGTTCTGCCCGTGCCCAATAATGGTCACCCAAGAATGATAGGGGCGTTCTCGTTTGCCTCACAGTCTAAGATAAGAAAGTCAGCTGGAAAAATGAAGTTGCCCACTCGTACCAGGATATCTTCAACTTTTCTCTCCGGTTGCACAAAGGAATGGCCAGCAAGTTGTAGCATGATGGAGGTTGATTTTGCTTGTCCAATTCCTAATTGTTGAAGACAGCCTTGTGCATCAAATTAATGCTTTCTCCTAGGTCGCATAGAGCTCTCATGCATGGGTTGTTGCCTATATTGCATGGAATGATAAAGCTGCCTGGATCTGTCCTTTTGGGTAGCACCTTGTTATACATCAGTGCCATGCATTCTTCGGTGATAGATATTGTCTCGATTTCCCCAATTCTCCTCTTGTAAACCATGTTCTTCAGATACTTCAAATAATTTGGCATGTTTTGTATGGCTTCCACGAGTGGGATGTTAATGTGCACCTGCTTGAGTATATCCAGAAATTTCTTGAACTGGTGCTCTTGCTTTTTTTGTTTATGCCTTTGGGGAAAGGGAGGCGGCAGACGAATGTTCTAGATGCGTTCCTTGCAGGGAAATCTGATTTGTGGGGGTTCAGAATCATCTGTCTCAGGGCTGTCGTCATCTGCCTAGGCATCAGTTTGTTTTGTTGCCCCAGTGGGTTGTTCATGTGCTGCTGCGGCGGGAGGTTCTAGTTGCTTTTTCTTAGGCTGCTCAACTTTGGGCTCATCCAATTGTTTCTCACTTCTTGTAGTTATCACTTTACACTGCTCATAGGTGGGTTTGGCTGTGACCTCTACGTTACTGGATGATGCACCCATTGTCATGTTGCTTATGATCTCCGTGAATTGTTCGAACTGGGTCTCCAAGTTATTTATTATAGCCTCCTAGTTGTTCATCTTCATCTTAGTCCTGTCCATAAAAGACTCAGTTTTGTCAATAAATTTATTAGTACGAACAATAAAATCACTAGTGTGAGACATAAAAGTATGTAAATTAGATTCTAGTGAATTGTTGAGGCGGTTGTCGTGACAGGTTCTATTGATATCCTCCTGATTGCTGGGTTGGATTCGCAACCGTGTTGGGGTTACTCCAGGAGAAATTTGGATGCTTTTTCCAGCCAAGGTTGTATGTGTTGGTGTTATGCATGTTGTTCCTCTTATAGGTTCCCATGAAGTTCGCAGATACACTACATTCAGAGGAATCGTGGTTGCCCCCACACTCATAAAAAAATGGCTCCACAACCTTGGCCTCATATGTTTTTCCTTTGGCCATGTTCATTACCAGTTGTGTCAGTTTATCCAGGCAGACATTAACAGATTCAGTGCCCTCTACTTCATTCACAACAGCTGGCCGCCTTATGCCACCGCGGCGGGTTGTAGGGAACTTGTAGTCGTTCTTGGCAATTCTATTCAGAATCTGTAGTGCCTCCTCAGGTGGTCTGTCTATGATGATTCCATTGGCTGAAGCGTCAAGCATCATTTGTGTCGGTTGATTTACTCCATTGTAGAACATCGACACTTGAGTCCAAGATGGGAAACCATGAAGCGGGCAGTTGTTTAGCATCTGTTGGTATCTCTCCCAAGCTTCATACATTGGTTCATCATCTCCTTGGCGGAAGGCAGTGATCTCGTTTCTTAATCTTTCAATGATGTTTGAAGGACTAAAACGATCTAGGAAGTCTTTGCACAACTTCGTCCAAGTGTTGAATGATCCCGTCGGTTGGTTCTTCAGCCACTGCTTTGCCCTATCCCTTAGTGAATAGGGAAATAATCTCAGCTTAAGCACATCCTGATAGACTCCATGTATCTTGCAAGCTATGCAAATATCTAGGAATCCCCTCAAGTGTTGTCGAGCATCTTCCGTGGTAGTTCCTCCAAATTGCTCAGAAATCGTGCTCCAGATAATCCCTGGTGGTGCGCACATACTAGTGGTGCTCCAGATAATCCTTGGTGGTGCACACATACTGTGGCTGCCAGGGTGGAACTGGGGGCTACTGCCTAGGTGGCGGATCTTGCTGCCCATCCCTGCAGTTGCATGCATCGTTGGCATGGTTGTCATCTTTACCGTTAACCATTATTGCCTCTAATTTTCCTTTTTCTTTAGCTTCTTCGAGGGCTTCTCTTGCTTCATTCTTTAGATTTCTTGCTCTTCGTTCGACCTCGTCTATGAAAACGATTTCACCCGATGGGTTTACTCTGGTCATGCACTAGACAAGAAAACTGTAAAATCTTTTTTCGAATAAAAACTAAAATTAAATACATATAAAATAAAAGTGCAGACAAATAAAAACAAATTTATTGTTGCCAATCCACAGCATCAGCGCCAAAAACTTGTAGAGTGGTAAGGTGTTCTCTATATAGGAGTGCAAGTGCACACTTTTGTCAAGTTATAGTATAAAAGATATTTTCTCTCACGAGGATTGGACAGCTTATTCGAATTGTAATTCCTACACAAGGAAAATTAAATGCATAAGTAAATTTTAGTTTGTAAAGGAAAAGTAAATAAACACAAGTAATTGATAGAAGAGATCAGGGTGATAGAATGGGTCAGGTTTTGCTGCTTAGTAGTGTGAAACTGCGTTGAACATGTTAAGTTGTTTTGCGCTGACAGATTTTGCTACCTCGGAGGAAGACGAAAGATTGGTGCTTCGACGCTTTCACTGTCTCGACAGGTGGAACTGACAATTGGCTCAGCGGTAAACTCGGTAGTCCTTCAAGGCTCGACAGAATGCTGCTTTTGCCCACTATAGATGATACACGTCGGCGTGAATCTTACAATGAATAGCAATCTTTGGTTCGTCACATTTTAGCTGCCTTGAACCCTAACCTATGTCTAGCCTGGATTGATCAACACCTGGTATTGATGAGATCGTGCTTACTTCTTTCGTGAGTTTGACTCTCTCGATACCAAATAAATGGATTGCTCACAGTCAATCTTTCGAACTCAATTGAAAACAATGAAGAACATGAAGTAAGAAAACCTTGAATTTAGTGCAAAAACAAATTTAAACCTAAACAACCATTCTCACAACTACTTTACAATATAACCCAAACCCTAGAGAATTTATAACATAGTGGCGGCAAGAAAACACAAGAGAAACCTAAGCTATGCCGACTATGAGTTCTCTCAAATACAAGGTATGGTCGGGTATATATAGGGCATTGGCCTAGGTTAAGTCCTCATTGGAGTAGAAGTCTTCCTCATCATAAAGTAGCTTTAGCATTGAATGCATTCTTTAAATTATGACTTTTCTGACTTGAAGTTGGACTCCTTGTGGCAGAAGTAACCTTAAGCCTTTTTCGATAATCTCCCCTTGGGCGGCTCTATCTGTTGTTTCCAGCATCAGTAGATTTAGTGGATGAGCTCAATGGATTCATGAAATTATGCTCTTCCAATCGCACTCCAATTCACCAATTCCTTTGGTTGCTGCCCTGGGCGGCAGATGTGGCGACGGTAGCTACTCGGCAGCACTTCTCTCTGTGTTTGAGTTGCTTCAGTACAACTCCTTGGCTTGCTGCCTCAACATCAGCTCCTTAGCTTTCTCCTTCTCTTGGCAGCTTCTAGCACCTGAAACTAAAACTAAACTAAAACAATATCTTTTCTCACCAAATCAAAGTATTCAATAAAAACAAGGCAGAGCAAAGAATACTGTAAATGATGCATGTATGTGCCTAAATATGTCTAAAATGTACTTAAGAACAACAATAATATAAGATGAAATGCATATAAAATATATGACTTATGAGCACTTTACAAGATACAAGGTATGGTCGGGTATATATAAGGCATTGGCCTAGGTTAAGTCATCATTGGAGTAGAAGTCTTCCTCATCATAAAGTAGCATTTGCATTGAATGCATCCTTTAATTTCTGACTTCTTTAACTTAAAGTTGGACTCCTTGTGGCACAAGTAACCTTAAGCCGCCTTGGACAATTTCCCCTTAGGCGGCTCAGTCTGCTATTTTCGGCATCAATAAATTGCGTGGATGGGCTCATTGTACTCAGAAAATTATGTTCTTCCAATCGCACTCCAATTCACCAATTCCTTAGGTTGCTGCCCTGGGCGGCAGGTATGGTGGCAACAGCTACTCAACAACACTTCTCTCTGTGTTGAGCTGCTTCAGTACAGCTCCTTGGCTTGCTGCCTTAGCATCAGCTCCTCAGCTTTCTCCTCCTCTTGACAACTTCTAGAACTTGAAACTAAAACTAAACTAAAACAATATCTTTTCTCACCAAATCAAATGTAACCCCCTCGTCCCGGTCTGGCTGGATGACCGGTCCGAATGGGCTACACGGGGAAAACCGAAGCGAAACCCGTTAAGGCTCCCCTTCGGTTAGCAACCCTATTTTTTCATTTTAATCTTGTCTAGAGGAGTATTAAAGTCCTAAGTGATCAAACAGCGGAACAACATACACAAGTCATTCAAACGAACCCAAACAACATTTAACAGCCCAATTCTAAACTTATCTGCAGGCGGTATCGATACACCTAAGGGGTGTATCGATACACCTTGACTAGGTCAAAAGGTCAGAGTCAACCCGTGGAGACCGTATCGATACGCCCAAGGAGTGTATCGATACCCTTCCCAACGGTTGACTTCTCACGGTCAACGCTAAGAAGACCGTATCGGTACGCTAGAGGCCGGTATCGATACCAAGTTGGACAGTAACTTCAGTGACCAAAAAGGTATCGATACGCCTCCCCGCGTATCGAAACGCGTGGCCTAGAACAAGAAGGCCGTATCGATACGGGTCTAACCGTATCGATACCCCTGCTCTGCAATTCCTCAATTCCGAACTTAGTAACCTCACATACGATTCTAGATGCACTTTTGGACACTCCTAAGCACATACAAACATACATACATCAAACCACAATCAGGACTTAACATGGGAGGCATTTAATCTAACGAAAAGCATACAAATCAGGACTCCATACAATTTCACAAAGAAGCATGTTTAGCAAGCACAAGGCATACATAGGCCAACATCATACATGTTTAAGCATGTGCAAATAAACGGCATGAGAATCATAGGTTACAATCCAAGAAGCAAGCACATCACAACATGAATTTAACATACTCAAACATAATCTCCTAAGGAGTTTGATCCCAACTCCTAAAACTCTATACCCCATTGTCTAGGCATTATTACAAAAGCAAACCATACTTAAACTTGCTTGAGAACTCCAAAAGCTCCTCCCTCGCCCGCTCGCCTCCCGAACTCTAACGATCTGCACGTTGGAAACAAAAGAGCATAAGCCAACTAGCTTAGTGAGAGAGGCTCTACAATTCTCAACATGCAGTTTTCCAAAACACGATTTATATGCAAGAAAGCAATGGATGCACAAGGGTCTATCTCAATCACAACACATGGTTTGCACAAGCACAACCAACATACACTTACGGTGGTGGATTTCCAATGGGACTACACATCAAAGTACTACCCTACTAGTCACTACCGGTGGGACTACACATCACCGTAGTTTAGACCACCATCACGTGAGGCACGAACTCAACTCGACTTCACAATTAACAACTCAAAATGCACTTAATGATCATGACATTTAAGCATCCAACATATCACAACAACATGGGAGTAGAGAGACTTACACACGGGTTTAGGTGACCACTCAAGGTCCCACCCAAACCCCAAAAAGAATCCATATCGAGCACAATGTAAAAACCAATAATTCTACTCACCGTTGCTACCCAAGAGAAGATCGAAGACCAAGCTCAAGACTCTGAAATCCCCGGATTCATCCCCGAAGCTTCACCAACCAAATTTCTCGTTTCTAGACATTCCAACACCAAGTAAACAATCCCAAATCGGTCTATATTCTAAAATAATCAACCCGGATTACATACCAAGCACATAACATCAATTTTCCCATTGAAAACAACTCAAAATTCATAATCCCGAGCAGCCCTTAAGCACCCCTTAAATCCATTGATTTCAACCCTCAAATTGCTCCCTAAAGTCTCCAAAACTTCCCTTACATGTAGCCTATCCGTCAGCCCTCTCATATTCACATAAAACACCCCCAAAACTCAACTTAAAACCTCCCAAAAACCTCCCCAAAACCCCATTTCGGGAATCACCCCAAACCTTGTAAAAACCATACGCATTGGACCCCTTTAGACTCAAAACAACTCATATAACACAAATAAATCAAAAACCTAAGTTAAGGATGTTAAAATGACATTTTTAATCAAAATTTCAAAACACCCAAATTACTAAAATCATGAGTTTTCTTGAAAATAAAGGTATGTGCTAGTAGAGGATAATGAGAGCAAGTCAAAAACGACCTTACCTTTGAAAAACCTTCAAGAACGGGTGGGTTATGGAATGGAATAGTGCTCCAAGGGAGAGGGGTTTTTTTGACGTTGGTTTGATGGAGGTAGGAAGAAGATGAGTGTGTTTTTTTATAGTTTTAATTCTTTTGTTTTAACCCAAAAGACTCATTTACCCTTAATGAAAAGGGAAAATCCCAATAGCATGTCATCCATGACATTTAGGGCTTGATTTAGCATAAAACCAACATAAAAACCATTTGTTTGAAAATACGAGGCCCAAATATTATTTTAATTACAAGACCGGACCCGGAAATAATATTAAATTATTATTTTTCACCCGACCCCTAAACCGGGGTGTTACAACTCTCCCCTACTTAAGAAATTTCATCCCCGAAATTACCTGGCGGAAACAAATACGAAAACTGCTCAAGCATGTCAGCTCTCCTCTCCCACGTGGCTTCCTCCACACCTCTATGTCTCCATAAGACTTTGATCAACTCTATAGTCTTGCCACGTAATACCTTGCTATCAGAAGCAAGTATCTCAACTGGTTCCTCATTGTAAGACAAGTCCGGATTTAACTCTATTTCTTCCACTGGCATAACATGGGACGGATCTGATCTGTACCTCCTAAGCATCGACACATGAAATACATCATGAATCTTCTCTAGCTCAACTGGGAGCCTCAATCTATACGCAACCGGACCAATTCTCTCAACTATCTCGTAAGGCCCTATGTACCTTGGGCTCAACTTGCCTTTCCTCCCAAACCTCATCACCTTTTTCCAAGGTGAGACTTTCAAAAACACTTTATCCCCCCATGGAGTATTCTACTTCCTTCCTTTTTAAGTCGGCATAGGACTTTTGCCAATCTGAAGCCGCCTTCAAGCGATCACATATCAACTTCACCTTCTCGGTGGTTCCCTTAAGCAATTCGGGCATCGGCACAAGTTTCTGTCCGGCCTCGGCCTAACAAATCGGGGTCCTACACTTCCTACCATACAAGGCCTCATAGGGAGCCATCTGAATGCTCGACTGAAAGCTGTTGTTATACGCAAACTCCACTAATGGTAGGTGTTTCTCCCATGACCCCTGAAAGTCAATGATACAACACCTCAACATATCCTCCAAAATCTGAATTACCCTCTCTGACTGCCCATCTGACTGCGGATGATACGAAGTGCTGAAGTTCAACCAAGTGCCCAAGGCTCGATGCAAACACTCCCAAAATCTAGAGGTAAATCTCGGATCTCGATCTAACACAATCGACTTCGGTACCCCATGTAATCTCACAATCTCACGAATATACAATTCGGCCAACTTGTCTAAGGTATAGGTAGCATGAACCGGTATGAAGTGAACACATTTGGTGAATCTGTCTACAATCACCCACACTGAATTTTTCTTCGAAGGAGTCAACGGAAGTCCTTACACAAAGTCCATAGTGATATGCTCCCACTTCCACTCCGGAATTTTCAACGGTTGCAACAACCCTGAGGGAAACTGGTGCTCAGCCTTGACTCTCTGACAAACCATGCATCTACTTACGAACTCGGCTACATCCTTTTTCAAACCAACCCAATAATATTCTTCCTTCAATCCTCGATACATCTTCGTGCTACCCGGATGCATAGCAAAAGGACTATTGTGAGCCTCACTCAAAATCGTACGCCTTAACTCAGCATCCTACGGAACCACTATCCTATCCTTGAAACATAGGATTCCATTCTCTCCAAAACAATACTCGGTAGGCCTATCTTCGGATATGTCTTGCACGTGAGGTGCCAAAGACTCATCTTGCAACTGCTTCTCACGAATCAACTGAATCAAAGATGGCTTAGCTTGAAGCTCGGCCACTAACCTACCATCCGTAGACACACTCAACCTTGCAAACATTGCTCGCAATTCAACGGCTACTTTCCTACTCAAGGCATCGGCCACCACATTCGCCTTGCCCGAATGATACTCTATGGTGAGGTCATAATCCTTAAGAAGCTCTAACCACCTTCACTGCCTAAGATTCAACTCCCTCTAAGACATCAAATATTTTAAACTTTTGTGGTCGGTGTACACAGTGCACTTCTCTCCATAAAGATGGTGTCTCCAAATTTTCAACGCGAACACCATTGCAGCCAACTCTATGTCAAGTGTGGGGTAATTCTTCTCATGGACCTTCAACTGTCGTGAAGCATATGCCACTACCTTACCTTCTTGCATAAGCACACAACCTAGCCCCACGTAAGATGCATCACTATAAATCACAAACTCTCTCCCCGGCTCGGGCTGAATCAAAATTGGAGCTTCGATCAAAGCTTTCTTCAATTTCTCAAACGCTTCTTGTTTCGCATCTGACCATTCATACGGAACATTCTTCTGTAGTAACTTGGTCAACGGAGCCGCTATCCTTGAGAACCCCTCAATAAACCTTATATAGTATCCCGCCAAGCCTAGGAAACTGCGGATTTCTGTCACTGATTTCGGTTGCTTCCAATTCACAATGGCTTCAATCTTCTTGGGATCTACACTAATCCCACTAGCTGAGATCACATGACCAAGGAAGACCACCTCCCTAATCCAAAACTCACACTTACTTAGCTTGGCATACAACTGATTCTTAAGTAGGGTCTGAAGCACTAACCTTAAGTGCTCATCGTGCTCCTCTTCGGTCCTAGAGTACACTAGGATGTCATCAATAAACACTACCACAAACCTGTCCAAGAACTTATGGAACACTCGGTTCATCATATCCATGAAGGCTGCTGGAGCATTGGTCAACCCAAAAGGCATCACCAAAAACTCATAATGCCCGTAACGTGTACGAAAAGTTGTCTTCGGTATGTCCACATCCTTTACCTTTAACTGATAATACCCAGACCTCAAGTCAATCTTTGAAAACACGGAAACACCCCTCAACTGGTCTAGCAAGTCATCTATCCTTGGCAAGGGATATTTGTTTTTCATTGTCACCTTATTCAACTATCTATAGTCTATACACATTCTCATGCTACCATCCTTCTTTTTCACAAACAAAACCGGAGCACCCCACAGGGAAACACTAGGCCTAATGAAGCCTCTGTCAGTCAACTCCTGAAGTTGTGTCTTCAACTCTTTCAACTCTTTCGGTGCCATTCTATACGGAGCAATCGACACCGGTGCAGAATCAGAATATGTTTGAATAGCAAACTCAACTGCTCTATCTGGAGGCAAGCCTGGTAGTTCTTCCGGAAAAACACTCGGAAAGTCACATACAGTCATAATGTCCTGAGGTCTCACCTCACTCATATCTGGGTTCATTACGAAAGCCAAGTAAGCCTGGCACCCTGAGCTCATCAACCTCTGAGCTTCCAAAGCTGAAACCACATTAGACAAAAACTTGACATTCTCCCCAACTACTACAACCTCAAAGTCATCGGTAAGCCTCAAAGAGACTCTCTTAGTCTCGAAGTCAACCCTGGCTCTATGCTCTACAAGCCAATCCATGCCCAAAATCACATCAAAGCCATAAAAGGGTAGCTCCATCATGTCAACCGGAAATACGTGGCCCTGAATCATCAAGGGGCACCTCCTATACACTTTCCTAACTACCACTGTATCACCAAAAGAGCTAGTGACATTTACACCTACCTCTAGCCAATCACAAGGTAATCCTAATGACTTTGTATGCTCACCCAGAATATACGAATGTGTTGACCCCGAATCTATTAGAGAAAGCAAACTCAAAGACTGTAATGTGAAATTACCTATAATGACATCAGTGTCATTCCCAGCCTCTCGCTGCGCGTACACCATAGCCGGTCCTCCTCCCTCGGGCTGGACTGCTACCACATGAGCCAAGTTCCTCTGACCCTCATTCCTCGGCTGGAAGTTCCCACGGCCGCGCCCACAACCTCTCTGATGCTCAAAACCCCTCGCTGGAGCCGGTCCTCCTCTAACTGGGTGTGGACAATCACGCCTCAAATGGTCTCGGGAGCTACAGTTCCAACACGCCCCAAACATACCCATGCACTCACCTGGGTGGCGTCTCCCGCACCTAGTGCACTCCAGAATGTGCCCAACGGCCCCTTGGCCCTGACCATGGTTACCACCCCTAAGCCTCGTATCCGGCTGGTACCTCCTATCCCTATTCCTCTTGGAATGATCTCTATCCCAGTTCGTATGTCTCTTCCCGGAGTCAGGCCCACCAGCACGTGCTCTAGAGCTCAGGTTCTGCTCTATATCCTTGGCCCTAGAAACCAAGACATCGAACTCAGTGTAGTTGGAGGCCAACATGTAGGTCTTCACATCGGTACTCAACCCATATCTGAAACGCTCACATCGCTCCTTCTCATCCGGAATCAACTCTGGCGCGTACTAGCTCAATCTCACAAACTGGATCTCATATTCAGACACGGTCCTATTGCCTTGGACCAAAGCCATGAACTCTCTTTTCTTTTCATCTAAGTACCGAACCCCGAGGTACTTCCTCTTAAAGGCATTCCTGAAAAACTCCCATGTGAAATCCGCCTCGGCCACACCAGAAATAACAGTAGTCCACCAAGTATAAGCGTCTCCCTGAAGCAATGAGACGATACATCCCAACTTACGGGCATCCGAACACTCCATCTGACCCAAGATGCGAGTAGTGCTCTCAAGCCACCCTTCCGAACCCTCCGGAGACAACCCACGAAACTCAACTGCCCCCAGATTATGAAGCCTCTCTAGGGGTAATTCTGTCCCCGCACCCTGAGGTGGTGCTGCAGCTTGCATACCGGCCAAAGCTGTCTGAAAAGCTCCGGCTATAGTCTGAATCAAATGAGCCACATCTGGACCTGCCTGACCTTGGCCCGCTTGAGCCCCATTACCTCCCACATTAGCCTCAGCCTGAGGCCCATTACCATTACCTCCGACGTTCCCTCCATTACCACCGGGAGCATTAAGAGCGGGAGGCGCGTTCTCGGGTGCCTGGTCACCCGCCCTAGGCCGTCCCCTCGGTCTCACCATAGCAATTAAAGTAATCTAAAACAACAAACACACAACAACAAAGAAACGTTAGGTTAGCAAGGGGCAAAGGACTTCGGTTCTCAAGCTTTTTAAACCAAAACAATTTTCCCTTTTTATTTTGACAACAATGCCTAACAATGGGGACTCGAACCAACACTCAAACAGCAACAAGGTCACTATAGCATGCATTCATACATCGTGCTAGAGACAAAATTTAGACATTCATGGCAAAACACTCATAATACCTTAACTCACCTCACTTATCTGCCCGAGGTCTCAGAAACCTCAGGCTCTGATACCAATAAATGTAACCCCCTCGTCCCGGTCTGGCCGGATGACCGGTCCGAATGGGCTACACGGGGAAAACCGAAGCGAAACCCGTTAAGGCTCCCCTTCGGTTAGCAACCCTATTTTTTTTTCATTTTAATCTTGTCTAGAGGAGTATTAAAGTCCTAAGTGATCAAACAGCAGAACAACATACACAAGTCATTCAAACGAACCCAAAAAACATTTAACAGCCCAATTCTAAACTTATCTGCAGGCGGTATCGATACACCTAAGGGGTGTATCGATACACCTTGACTAGGTCAAAAGGTCAGAGTCAACCTGTGGAGACTGTATCGATACGCCCAAGGAGTGTATCGATACCCTCCCCAACGGTTGACTTCTCACGGTCAACGCTAAGAAGACCATATCGATACGCCAGAGGCCGATATCGATACCAAGTTGGACAGTAACTTCAGTGACCAAAAAGGTATCGATACGCCTCCCCGCGTATCGAAACGCGTGGCCTGGAACAAGAAGGTCGTGTCGATATGGGTCTAATCGTATCGATTCCCCTGCTCTGCAATTCCTCAATTCCAAACTTGGTAACCTCACATACGATTCTAGATGCACTTTTGGACACTCCTAAGCACATACAAACATACATACATCAAACCACAATCAGGACTTAACATGGGAGGCATTTAATCTAACGAAAAGCATACAAATCAGGACTCCATACAATTTCACAAAGAAGCATGTTTAGCAAGCACAAGGCATACATAGGCCAACATCATACATGTTTAAGCATGTGCAAATAAACGGCATGAGAATCATAGGTCACAATCCAAGAAGCAAGCACATCACAACATGAATTTAACATAATCAAACATAATCTCCTAAGGAGTTTGATCCCGACTCCTAAAACTCTATACCCCATTGTCTAGGCATTATTACAAAAGCAACCCATACTTAAACTTGCTTGAGAACTCCAAAAGCTCCTCCCTCGCCCGCTCGCCTCCCGAACTCTAACGATCTGCACGTTGGAAACAAAAGAGCATAAGCCAACTAGCTTAGTGAGAGAGGCTCTACAATTCACAACATGCAGTTTTCCAAAACACGATTTATATGCAAGAATGCAATGGATGCACAAGGGTCTATCTCAATCACAACACATGGTTTGCACAAGCACAACCAACATACACTTACGGTGGGACTACACATCACCGTTTCGACTAGTGGATTTCCAATGGGAGTACACATCAAAGTACTACCCTACTAGTCACTACCGGTGGGACTACACATCACCGTAGTTTAGACCACCATCACGTGAGGCACGAACTCAACTCGACTACACAATTAACAACTCAAAATGCACTTAATGATCATGACATTTAAGCATCCAACATATCACAACAACATGGGAGTAGAGAGACTTACACACGGGTTTAGGTGACCACTCAAGGTCCCACCCAAACCCCAAAAGAATCCATATCGAGCACAATGTAAAAACCAATAATTCTACTCACCGTTGCTACCCAAGAGAAGATCGAAGACCAAGCTCAAGACTCTAAAATCCCCGGATTCGTCCCCGAAGCTTCACCAACCAAATTTCTCGTTTCTAGACATTCCAACACCAAGTAAACAATCCCAAATCAATCCATATTCTAAAATAATCAACCCGGATTACATACCAAGCACATAACATCAATTTTCCCATTGAAAACAACTCAAAATCCATAATCCCGAGCAGCCCTTAAGCACCCCTTAAATCCATTGATTTCAACCCTCAAATTGCTCCCTAAAGTCTCCAAAACTTCCCATACATGTAGCCTATCCATCAGCCCTCTCATATTCACATAAAACACCCCCAAAACTCAACTTAAAACCTCCCAAAAACCTCCCCAAAACCCCATTTCGGAAATCACCCCAAACCTTGTAAAAATCATACCCATTGGACCCCTTTAGACTCAAAACAACTCATATAACACAAATAAATCAAAAACCTAAGTTAAGGATGTTAAAAATGACATTTTTAATCAAAATTTCAAAACACCCAAATTACTAAAATCATGAGTTTTCTTGAAAATAAAGGTATGTGCTAGTAGAGGATAACGAGAGCAAGTCAAAAACGACCTTACCTTTGAAAAACCTTCAAGAACGGGTGGGTTATGGAATGGAATAGTGCTCCAAGGGAGAGGGGTTTTTTTGACGTTGGTTTGATGGAGGTAGGAAGAAGATGAGTGTGTGTTTTTTTTATAGTTTTAATTCTTTTGTTTTAACCCAAAAGACTCATTTACCCTTAATGAAAAGGGAAAATCCCAATAGCATGTCATCCATGAAATTTAGGGCTTGATTTAGCATAAGACCAACATAAAAACCATTTGTTTGAAAATACGAGGCCCAAAGATTATTTTAATTACAAGATCGGACCCGGAAATAATATTAAATTATTAATTTTCACCCGACCCCTAAACAGGGGTGTTACATCAAAGATATTCAATAAAAACAAGGCAGAGCAAAGAATATTGTAAATAATGCATGCATACACCTAAATATGCCTAAAAGGCACTTAAGAACAACAATAATATGAGATGGAATGCGTATAAAATATAGAACTTATGAGCACTTTACACACCCCCAAACTCGAACTATTGCTTTTCCTCAAGCAATACAATCCTAAACATACTTGCCCTTGCACTAATAAGAAAGAAAAACTTGTTTTAAACTTGATTTAGCACCTCAAGGCCATGACACATATCATTAGATTAGTGAAAGGAGAACAACATGAATTACCTTAGTATTAAACTGCAATGCCAATGTAGTGTGTGTAGAAACTGTGCACGAGTTGAATCTGAAGAATATTCTAAGTAAACAAAGATGGTGTCATGGTAATATAAGGTTGCTGCCGAGGCAGCATAATTAAGCACATTTTATAATCATGGCAATAAGGGCTTCAGCTCATTACAACTACTCTTCTAGGTCTGAAATTAAGATAGGAGCAAACTACAAAACCCCAAACCTATTGAGTAGAGTCATCCCGTGAAGACTTTCATTCACTCATGCTAATTTGTCTGCCACTTCAAAGATTTTCAGATTCATGGACTTTGATAGCAGCGGAGTGTCCTTGCACATGATTCTTCCCAGAGCCGGTTTCGGGCACGTCTAGGGAAAAATAGCATAAAAAATTTCTTTCCTGTCGTGGTAGCGATTTTCCTTTTTTTTGTTTCCTGTCGCGGCAGCTTTCTGCAACCATGTTAGAATTTTACAAATAAATCAAGCAGGCAATGTTTATCAGAAATTCATTCAAATTTAGCAAGTAATAGTAGTGTTTTTAATTTTTGGCATTTATAGAAAAAATTTAAGTTTACTTCATGCTTTCCCAAAAATTAAGTTTTTTTTATTTGTGTGAAAAAACTAAATTCGGATATCCTATCATAGGCACAAGTTCTAACAAATTTTTTCTTTTGATTAATTTTTTAGAAGCAAGTACATTATGTAACCTCTATGATCTAATTATGCCTAAATGAGTGCTAACCCCCCCCCAAACTCGAGACAGGCATTGCCCTCAATGTACAAAATAAAATAAAATAAAAACAAAAAATAAAAGACAAGATAAATAATAAAAACATAAAAAATAAGAAAAGAAAGAAAGAAAAGAAACAACGCTAGAAGTTGGCGGAGGGTTGAGAAGAGGCTGGAGTTCCTGAGGCAGAGGAGGTTGATGAAGACCGGATGACAAGATGGCGGTTGACAGATGTCTAAGCGGCAGGCTTGGCGGGTGAAATCTTTGCTGTCCGCGGCGGCTGTACTCTCTTGGGAGTGGGGCGAGGAGCTTCACTTTGTTCCGGTTCAGATTTTGACTCATCTTCCTCCGGCTCGACTGAGATTATGTGTCACTTTCTTTTCCTAGTTGGCTCCACCATGGGTTCTGCTGATTGTCCCTCTGTTTCTATAGGAGCCACTGTTGTTGCCATCCGCTGCTCAACATCGTTGGATGGGGAGGTGTCTGCCGATGTGATCGTCAGAGAGAGTTGTTACTGATGGAGTATCAGCCACTGTATGAGAGGAGGAGGTGGCCGAGTAGGACTGGTAATGTGGTGGAGATGGCATCTGGCGACAGAAGGCGGTGTGGCGGGCAGATGCTTTAGGTGGTGTTCTTTCTCGTGGTTCAGCTGTAGTGGCCAGTTCTTCGGGGAATCTGGGCAGAGAGGGGCCATCGTTGGGGAAGTTCTACAGAAGATAGGCCACAAAGGCCTCTTGGACTTCCCCCACATATTTCATGAAAGTCAATTGTTGATGCTTGATCCTCTTGTTGCTGGCGATCAGTGTGTTGAGCAGTTGGATGACTTATGGGTGTTGGGCAGCTTCAGTATTACCTGTTGCTGCTGGGGCAACGGTGTTGTCGGCCGACGGCTGGAAAGGTGTGGTCGGCTCAGTCTCTGGCGCTTGCATCATCTGGAGCCTAAACTTCCTTGTCTATCCTTCTCTTGGCGGCGTCATCACGTCTTTGGGTTCGAAAGGGACATTGAAGTTCGCGTACAGGTCGGTGATGAGAGAGGGAAAGTAGAGCCTGCCCATGGATTTCCGGTGGCAGCTATGGATCTCCTTGCAAATGATGTCTCCCACGTTGATTGGCCGGTTGTTCATGATGGAGTCGATGAGGGATAGATGGGGCCAGTCAACCGTTATGTTGTGGGAGGTGGGCAGTAAGCGCCTCTTGAAAAAAGGTGTTCCATAACATCGGCTCCGGCAGTAGATGGCAACGCTGGACAGACCCGTTGTGTTTCTTCGCCAGCCACGGGGTGTTTGGTTCACACAGCCTGTTCTTTATCCGGTCATAGGCCCCTACTGTCAGTGTCTGCCTCCACTCCTCATGGGGGTTGTCGTCCATCTCCATCCCGTAAAACCTATTGATGGTGGCGGGGTTGAGTTTGATTGCCTCTCCTCTGACGAAGACGAAGGCAATTTCTGGACGGAGTTGGTGGGCGTAGAATTCTTGGACGAGTGTGACGTTAGCTACCTTCGGCTGCTTAGCAAATATTTCCCACCCTTGGCTGTGGATCTTCTCGAAGAGGGCGGGCTCGAGACCTAAGTCTCATGTCTACGTGGAGTAGTGGAACCCTTGCTCCTCCCAAACGGCCCTATTGGCAAACTGCGTTCTGTGTTGTTTCTGGTCGAGCTTGGAAAAAAATCTCTTGAAGGTGGGTTTGGATTGTGATGCTGCCATAAGTGTGAGTTTGTTGTGATCTTTAAAGTAACCGAAAATAGAAAAAATCTTAAGAAGCAAGTGGACGCAGAAGAGCTTAAACAATGAGGTATAGTGAAGAAAATGAATGAAATAGTGAGATATATATAGGGGTTGTCGAGAGATACCGTGGCAGCATTAAATTCCAACGGGAAGATTTTCACGGCGCGTGTTACGGGATTAAATGCCCGTTACGATGTAGTTGTTGGCAGCTAGCCTTTAGCGGTTTTCTAGCCGTTATGCATTTTTGCGGTGGGCTGCCTTCAGCTGTCTCGACGGCATGGTGGGCGGGCTCCTTGTTGGTCTTTCTTCTTAGTCCTGCTTATTTATTCCTAAACCTAAAAATAAAAATAATTAACGAAATAAAGAAAACTGAAAAAATTAAATCTAAAAATAAAATTGTGAAAAATAAATTGCAACAAACTAAAATCTAATCCTAAAATTTAAAAATAAAAAGAAAGATACTAAAAACAAATTAAGTTATGTTGGGAGTGCATTGTGGTGCATCTCCCAAACAAAACCAATTCTTGAGCTGGCTGTGATTTGCTTTTGTTGGTTTCATGGACCGTAAAACATGTATCTTTATGTTCTGATTGTTGTAGAGCGTTTGGGTGTACTCTATTTATGAGTGCAAGTGCACACTCTTGTCAAGTTATAGTATATAAGATATCGTTTCCCACGGGGATTGGACAGCTTGTTTCGATTTGTTGTTCCTGCACAAGAAAAGTAAATGCACAAGTAAAATGGTTGTTTGAGAAGAAAAGTAAAATAAAACACAAGTAATAGAGGAAGTAATCAGATTGATGGAGAGGGCAGGGTTATGTTGTTCCTTAGTGTGAAACTGCGTTGAATAGGCCAAGTTGTTTTGCGCTGCCACGATCTACTGCCTTGGCGGGTAATGGCGGATTGAGGCGGTGGCAACTTTCGGTGCCACGATGAAACTCTGCTCTTGCAACTTTCATTGTCTCGGCAACTGAGATGGAGGGAAGTCCCGATGGGAAGTCTAATAGATAATCCAAGTTCGGCGAAGCAATTCTAAAGTGATCCTTCCTATGTCTAGGCAAGGATTCTATCACTGCGTAATGTAGGCAATACCTAGAAATCTCACTGTAAACCTAACACAGGCAGTCGACGTTTGGTTACTCCTTTTAGCCGCTGAAATTCTAACTTATGTCTAAGCCGAATTAGTCAACACCTCGACATGATGAGAAAGTACTTAATTCTTTCGTGAGTTTGACACTCTCGTGCTCGACAAATGGATTTCTTCAACTGGTCTTTTGGAACTAATTGAAGAGGTGAAGTACATGAATTAAGCAAACTTGCAATATTTTATTGCAAAAACAAAACTTGAAAACCTAAACAATCATTCTCACAACTAATTACAACATAACCCCAAACTAAAGAGAAATTTAGAACATGTCGGCGGCAAAAAAACCTAAGCTATGCCTAAAGAAAACCTAAGATGATTTGAATTAGAATTACAATGAGTATTTATAGACATTAGCTAGGTCTAGTCCTTCTTGAAGTATAAGTCTTCAAAAGTAGCTTTCCACATTAAATGTGACTTTAAACTCTGACTTCTTTGAGTTGAATGTGGACTTTATCACGTTGTCTTGTCCCGCAAGCAATCTCGAAATTTCACTTTGACGGCTTTTCCTGCTGCTACAGACGTCGGAAAACCGAGAGGAAAGTACCGATAGAATCATGATTTTTGGCTCTACAAATCGCACTCCGATTCTCCAACTCCATAGTTTGCTGCCTTGGGCAGCAAGGTGGACGGCGACAACTATTGTTTCTGTCTGGAACTGCATCAGTACAGCTCCTAGATTCACTGCCTCAACATCACATCCTCAGCTCCCCTCTCCCTTGTCAGCATTTAGTACCTAAAATAAAAAATACACTAAAACAATACCTTTTCTTCACCAATTTAAAGATAATCAATACAAGCAGGGCAAAGTAAAGAAATATTATAAAATACAATGCATGATCCTAATTATGCCTAAGATGTGCTTAAAAACAACAATAACATGAGATGGAATGTGCATGAAATATAGAACTTGTGGACACTTTACAATTGTCCACCCTCATTATGAGTTCCCCATTCTCTATATCTATCAATGTTCTGCCTGTGGCCAAGAATAGTAACCCAAGAATGATGGGGGCGTTCTCGTATGCCTCATAGTCTAAGATAAGAAAGCGGGCTGGGAAAATGAAGTTGCCCACTCATACAAGGATGTCTTCAACTTTTCTTTCTGGTTGCACAAAAGAATGGTCAACAAATGGAGCATGACGGATGTTGGTTTTGCTTGTCCAATTCCTAATTTTTTGAAGACAACCTTGGGCATCAGATTAATGCTTGCTCCTACGTCGCATAGAGCTCGTATGTCATGGTTGCTGCCTATCTTGCATGGGATGATGAAGCTGCCTAGATCTGTCCTCTTGGACGGCACCTTGTTATGCATCTTTACCATGCACTCTTCAGTGGCAGCTACCGTCTCGAATTCCCCAATTCTCTTTCTCTTGGAAACCGTATCTTTCAGATACTTTGCGTAATTTGCCATGCACTCCAAAAGTTCACTACATTTAGAGGAATCATGGTTGCCCCCACGCTCATCACAAAACGGCTCCACAGCCTTGGCCTCATATGTTTTCCCTTTTTCCATGTTCATTACTGGCTGTGTGAGTTTATCCAGGCGGGCATTAACAGATTCAGTGACCTCTACTTCATTCATAACAGTTGGCCGCCTTATGCCGCCGTGGTGGGCTGTAGGGAACTTGTAGTTTTTTTGGCAATTCTGTTCAGAATCTATAGTGCCTCCTCTGGTGGTCTATCCAATATGATTCAGTTGGCTGAAGCGTCAAGCATCATTCGTGTCGGTTTATTTACTCCATTATAGAACATCGACACTTGAGTCTAGGATAGGAAACCGTGAAGCGGGCAGTTGTTTAGCATTTGTTGGTATCTCTCCCAAGCTTCATACATAGGTTCATCATCCTCTTGGTGGAAGGTTGTGATCTCGTTTCGTAATCTGTCGGTAACATTCGAAGGACTGAAATGATCTAGGAAGTCCTTTCACAACTCTGTCCAAGTGTTGAATGATCCCGCCGGGTGGTTGTTCAGCCACTATTTTGCCATATCCCTCAGTGAATAGGGAAATAATCTCAGCTTCAGCATATCTTGATGGACTCCATGTATTTTGAAGGCTCTGGAAATGTCTAGGAATCCCCTCAAGTGCTGCCAAGCATCTTCCGTGGCAGTTCCTCCAAATTGCCCCAATATGTTTATCATGTTGAACATCAAGAGCTTTAACTCAAAATGATCAGCTTCAATTTCAGGCACTGTCACATTTGGATCAAATACTCTGAAATTGTGCTCTAGATGATCCCTGGTGGTGCTCACATACTGTGGCTGCCTGCGCCAAACTGAGGGCTGCTTTCTAGGTGGAATTGGTGGCTCCTGTTTGGGTGGCGGATCCTGCTGTCCATCCCTGTCGATGCAGGCATCGTTGGTAGGGTTGTCATCTTGGCCGTTAACCATGGTTGCCTCCGCTTTTCCTTTTTCTTTAGCTTCTTCGAGGGCTTCTCTAGCTTCCTTCTTTAGCTTTCTTACTCTTCGTTCGATTTCGTTTATGAAAACGATTTCACCCGATGGGTTTGCTCTAGTCATGCACTAGACAAGAAAACTTGTAAAATTCTTTTTTTTCGAATAAAAAATATAAATTATAAAAACTAAATTAAATGTAAATTAAAGTGCAGAAAAATAAAAACGAATTTATTGTTGCCAATCCTCGGCAACGACACCAAAAACTCCTAGAGCATTTGGGTGTTCTCTAAATATGAGCGCAAGTGCACACTCTTGTCAAGTTATAGTATAAAAGATATTGTCTCCCGTGAGGATTAGACAGCTTATTCGAATCGCAATTCCTGCACAAGGAAAATTAAATGCACACGTATATTTTAGTTTATAAAAGAAAAGTAAATGAACACAAGTAATTGATAGAAGAGATCAGGTGATAGAATGGGTCAAGTTATGCTGCTTTGTAGTGTGAAACTGTGTTGAATAGGTTAAGTTGTTTTGTGCTGCCAGACTTTACTGCCTCGACGAAAGGTGGCAAATTGGTGCTTCAACGCTTTCACTGCCTCGGCAGGTGGAACGGACGATTGGCTCGGCAGCAAACTCGGCAGTCCTTCAAGGCTTGGCAGAACTCTTCGTTAATGATCCCGCTTATGTCTAAGTCAGAATGTTGTTGTTTCCCACTGCAGATGATACCCATCGGCGTGAATCTTAAACTGAACAGCAACCTTTGGTTCGTTCCCTTTTTAGCCGCCTTAAACCCTAACCTATGTTTAGACTCAATTGATCAACACATGTTATTGATGAGATCGTGCTTACTTCTAATGTGAGTTTGACTCTCTCGATACCAAACAAATTGATTGCTCCTAATTGATCTTTTGAACTCAATTGAAAATAGTGAAGAACATGAAATAAGCAAACCTTGAATTTATTGCAAAAACAAACTTAAACCTAAACAATCGTTCTCACAACTACTTTACAACATAACACAAACCCTAGAGAATTTAGAACATAGTGGCGGTGAGAAAACATAAGAGAAACCTAGGCTATGCCGACTATTAGTTGTCTAAGATACAAGGTATGGTTGGGTATATATAGGGCATTGGATAAGGTTAAGTCCTCCTTGGAGTAGAAGTCTTCCTCATCATAAAGTAGCTTTTGCATTGAATGTATCCTTTAATTTCTGAATTCTTTGACTTGGAGTTGGACTCATTGTGGCACAAGTAACCTTAAGCCGCCTTGGACAATTTCCCCTTGGGTGGCTCAGTCCGCTGTTTTCGGCATTAGTAAATTGCGTGGATGGGCTCATTGGACTCAGAAAATTATGTTGTTCCAATCGCACTCCAATTCACTAATTCCTTAGGTTGTTGCCCTAGGCGGCAGGTATGGCGGCAAAAGCTACTTGACAGTACTTCTCTCTGTGTTGAGCTGCTTTAGTACAGCTCCTTCGCTTGCTGCCTCAGCATCAGCTCCTCAACCTTCTCCTCCTCCTGACAGCTTCTAGCACCATAAACTAAAACTAAACTAAAACAATATCTTTTCTCACCAAATCAAAGATATTCAATAAAAACAAGGCAGAGCAAAGAATACTTTAAATAATGCATGCATGCACCTAAATATTCCTAAAATGCACTTAAGACTAGCAATAATATGAGATGGAATTCATATAAAATATAGGACTTATGAGCACTTTACAGTTGCCTCCACACTCTTCACAAAAGGGGTCCACAGCCTTGGCCTCATATGTTTTCCCGGTGGGTTTGGCCATATTCATCACTAGTTGTGTCTGTTTATCCAGGCGGGTAGTGAAAAATTCGGTAGCTTCTACTTCATTCACAACAGCTGGCCGCCTTATGCCGCCGCCGCGAGCTGTAGGGAACTTGTAGTCATTTTTGCAATTCTATTCAGAATCTGTAGTGCCTTCTCGGGTGGTCTGTCTAGGATGATTCCATTGGCTGAAGCGTCAAGCATCATTCTCGTTGGTTGATTTACTCCATTATAGAACATCAACAATTGAGTTCAGGATGGGAAACCGTGAAGCGGGCAGTTGTTTAGCATCTATTGGTATCTCTCCCAAGCTTCATACATCGGTTCGTCATCTCCTTGGCGGAAGGTAGTGATTTCGTTTCTTAATCTATCGGTCACATTTGAAAGGCTGAAACGATCGAGGAAGTTCTTGCACAACTCAGTCCAAGGGTTGAATGATCCTGTCGGTTGGTTGTTTAGCCACTATTTTGCTCTATCTCTCATTGAATAGGGAAATAATCTCAACTTAAGCACATCTTGATAGACTCGTTGTATCTTGAAAGCTCTGTAAATGTCTAGGAATCCCCTCAAGTGCTGCCGAACATCTTCCGCGGTAGTTCCTCCAAATTGCCCCAATGTGTTTATCATGTTGAACATCACTTGTTTCAACTCGAAGTGATCTGCTTCAATTTCAGTCTCTGCCACAGTTGGATCAAATCCTCTGAAGTCGTGCTCCAAGTAGTCCCTATGGTGCGCACATATTGTGGTTGTCTGGGCGGAATTGGGGGCTGCTTCCTAGGTGGCGGATCTTGCTGCCCATCCCTGCCGTTTCGGGCATTGTTGGCAGGGTTTTCGTCTTGGTCGTTAACCATGGATGCCTCTGCTTTTCCTTTTTCCTTAGCTTCTTCGAGGGCTTCTCTTGCTTCTTTCTTTAGTTTTCTTGCTCTTCGTTCGATCTCGTCTATGAAAACAATTTCGGTCGATGGGTTGGCTCTGGTCATGCACTAGACAAGAAAACTGTAAAATTCTTTTTTCGAATAAAAAGGAAAAATAAACACTAAAATTAAATGCAATAAAATAAAAGTGCAGAAAAATAAAGACGAATTTAATGTTTCCAATCCTCGACAATGACGCCAAAAACTTGTAGAGCGGTTGGATGTTCTCTAAATATGAGCGCAAGTGCACACTCTTATCAAGTTGTAATATAAAAGATATCATCTCCCACGATGATTGGACAGCTAACTCGAATATAAATTCCTGCACAAAGAATATTTAAATGCACAAGTAAATTTAAGTTTGTAAGAAAGAAAAATAAATAAACACAAGTAATTAAAAGAAGATATTAGATTGATAGAATGGATCAGGTTATGCTGCTTCGTAGTGTGAAACTGCGTTGAATAGGTTAAGTTGTATTGCGCTGCCAGACTTTGCTGCATCGGCGGAAGATGGCAGATTGGTGTTTCAACAACTTTCGCTGCCTCGGTAGGTGGAATGGTCGATTGGCTTGGCGGTAAACTTGGCAGACCTTCAAGGCTCGGCAGAACGCTTCGATAATGATTCAGCTTATGTCTAAGTCAGAATACTATTGATGCCCGCTGCAAATATTACCCGTCGACGTGAATCTTGCAATGAACAATAACCTTTAGTTCGTCCTCTTTTAGCCGCCTTAAACCCTAACCTATGTCTAGGCTGGATTGATCAACACCTGGTATTGATGGGATCGTGCTTACTTCTTTCGTGAGTTTGACTCTCTCGATGCCAAACAAATTGATTGCTTCCAATCGATCTTTCGAACTCAATTGAAAACAATGAAGAACATGAAATAAGCAAACCTTGAATTTATTGCAATAACAAACTTAAACCTAAACAACCATTCTCACAACTACTTTACAACACAGCCCAAACCCTAGAGAATTTAGAACACGGTGGCGGCAAGAAAACACAAGAGAAACCTAAACTATGCCGACTATGGATGTCTAAAATACAAAATATGATCGGGTATATATGGGGCATGGCCTAGGTTAAGTCTTCTTTGGAGTAGAAGTATTCCTCATGGTAAAGTACTTTTTGCATTAAATGCATCCTTTAATTCTGACTTATTTGACTCCTTGTGCCGCAAGTAAGCTTAGGTCGCCTTAGACATTTTCTCCTTTGGCGGCTCTGTCAACTGTTTTCGGCATCAGGAAATTGCATGGATGGGCTCATTGGACTCAAAAAATTATGCTCTTCCAATCGCACTCCAATTTGCCAATTCCTCAAGTTGCTGCCTTGAGCAGTAGATATGGCGACGGCGGCTACTTGGCAGCATCTCTCTTTGTGTTGAACTGCTTCAGTACAGCTCATTTGCTTGATGCCTCAACATCAGCTCCTCAGCTCCTCTCTTCATCATCAGAAGATCCATACTAAGAAAGTTGAATAAAAAGAATAACATGCATGCAAAATCAAAGGCTTGGAAATGAATTCATAACTATTACTTGAATGAACAGGTTTTTCTACTCTATCAAGTAGTTATGTTTTTCAAGTTTTCTGCTTCAATTTATCCTGTCTCTTCAGTTCATTAATTTTTAGGTTTGTTGCAACGTGTAGGAGAACCAAGAAACAAAAAATCAAGCAATTAAGGAAGAGCTTGACTTTTAAACCTACACCAATGCGAAGTTTCTACAGATAACTTCCTCCAAAAGCTGAACTGAAAAGGCAATTTGATTGTTTCTTCTTTCCACTATTACTATTTCATGCTGGCATGTATTCTTTGGTCGAAAAATTTTAATTTCTTTGTTATAGCCATTTTATCTCTTCGAAGCAACGTTGGCCTTAGGATACTTGGGATATGCCTATACTGTGAACGATTAAGAACTACAATTTTCTCAGTTATCATTTATTCGTTTTCTTTTTTAAGGTTGGAAAAACGATTGGTGTCTAGATAAAAACTTTTGTAGGTGAAGAAAATACTTAAAATGTTACAGGCTGCTTACTAGAATTTTTAAAGGTTTTGTGTTTGATTCAAGTTAATAGTGGTTTAGGATTATTAGGTGGCTTTGTTTGATTAAGATATTTAGTCAGATTAAGATTTTTTACGTCTACTTATTCTTGACATATTGATAAAAATGTTGCATTTTCTCAGTAAACCTAGCACTTTATCTGTTGATCGAGCACTTCAACACCGCACTTAATTAGCTTCCTATGATGGCGATTTTCTTTTTGAAAGATGAGTACAAATCTAAAGCACTTTTATGCAGCGACAATGGCAGATAACCATGGATAATTGGGAAATGTACATATTGGAAGACTCTTAGAAATGGATCAAATTTATTCATCTTACAACATTATATGTTTCTCTTCTAATTTATTGTGCTATCTTATCAATATGCTAATTATCTGATATCTGTTGTAATCATCACAGATACCAACTACGCGTGCAATATCCCTAAAGCTTGGAAGGCACAAGAGTGATGTTGCTGCACCAAACAACCGTTCAGAAGGTGATGGTTGTGGTGTTAGCCCATCGAAGAAACTCAACAGCAGCTGCAAAATTATGGAAGATGAGCTCAAAGGGAAGCATTATATTGGGCGACAGAGAATAGGGTACCTCAATTTTTTATGATGTATTTTCATGAAGTTGTTAAATGTTTAGGGGCTAAACGTGAGGTTGAGAGAGTAAGTGGTCATTATAATATTTTTTCAAATCGAGTGACCAAAATAGAACAAGCCTCAAACAAAAGGGACCTCCGGTATATTTTACCCTTAAATAAAACATGTATAGATGCCTTGTAGACTGAAATGATCATATATGCAATTTTGTGAACTTTGAGACCCTCCCAACATGTACTAGTAACCTCTAAACTTTATTTTTTTCTCGACAAAGATTATTTTTTATTTAAAACTATGAAATCTAGCATGGATTAAATACTTGTTAAAAGTCTCCTTAATCCTAAATAGAGTAAAAGAGTACTCAACATCCAGGGGAAAGACAATGACATTGCTTGCCACAAACATAAAATATCATACAACGTTCGAAGCATTAACCAATTAAACAACAAGATAAGCCAAAACCGAAACTATAACAAACTGAATTAAGCTGATTCCAACCTGCACTAAAGCTAATCTAATACGATACCCCAACCAGCCCCTTCCAATTCGCATCCAGATTCTACAAATATTTCTAATTCACCTGCATTATCTTCAGCAAGAAAAGGAAAACCGATTAGGAGTTACAACCGAGCTTTGAAGACATTCACACGACTCAAACCATCATACGCAAGGTGTTTTGGCCATCCCCTTCTCAGTGCCACAACCGAGTAGCTACACCTGGACTGACCGGTTTGGAGGCCTCGTGGCTCGGTAAAGAATAAGTGTCCTCATTTCAAGCATGTCAATGTTTTAGGAAAAGCTCTTGTTTTTACTATTTTCTAGGCTAAGTAAAAAGTGTCCCCGTTTCGAGCATTTCTATTTTCCAAAATAGAACAAGCCTCAAACAAAAGGGACCTCGATGTCAACGTCTACTCGGGGCATTTCTATATATTTGTTTTTGCATATATGTAGGGGGTAGAGAGTTAGTAGTTGGGCTGGCCACGGGTTGTTCCTACACTCCATCGAGGTGGCCCCTACCGCCCGAGTCGATGGTGTGTGTGTGCGTCGTCTCTTTTGTAACCAGTTACTATTTTCTCCGTCTTAATAAAATATTTTTATTTTCTTTTGTACGGAGAAGAAGGGGGTCGACCGTGTGCATCCGCTATGCCCCACAGATTCGACTCCCTTGCCTGAAGGATCATGTCGTGGCGCGAGACTATGTTGTTGCTTGCTCATCATTGAGTCGATCCATCGAGGGAAAATGGATGACTTGATCGATAAGTGCCTTGTTCAAGTGTCGCACGGCTTAGTGACCGAGTGACGAAAGATTAAGACCGTGACAAATGGTATCAGAGCCTGGCTGGCGAAGCTTGGTCGGGATTTTCGAAATGAGCTTTGTGCATCATGGTGACTCCACACCAAGCGCTACTATGCGTGTAAGTAGGCATGGTCGATTGACGACAGGCCAAGTTCTCTTTGGGTTGAAGTAGGCAGGGTGGGAAGACTACAGCCAAGCGCTCCTAAGTGGGGAGTAGGCAAGGTGGTCACATCCTAAGCCAAGCGCTTCCAATCGGGGAGTAGGCAAGATGGTGTCATGTCACGCCGAGTGCTTCCACTCATAGAGTAGGCAGGGTGGTGTAGTGTTACGCCAAGCGCTTTCACAAAAACGAAGTAGGCAGGGTGGCTCAGTTTCACGCCAAGCGCCCGCGTGAGGGTAGGCAGGGTGGCTAGAAGCTACGCCAAGCACTTCCAGATGTGGAGTAGGCAGGGTGACTGATTGTGATGATGGTGGGTGTTGGCACGTGGTGTCGACTTGTTATCTAGTCGTCGTGGCGAGTAATAATCTCTGGCACAGAGGTGCCCAGGGAATACAACATTGTGATGCTCCCTTGATAATGAGTGCACAGAGGTGCATGCTAATTGGCACAATGGTGCGTGCGAGTTCATCATAGTGGAATCAGTACACATGTGGTGTCTGTCGTTAACCACTATGGCTAATTTTGGTGCAGAGGCACTTGGTTATTGGACAACTATAGGGGAATCAGTGCGCAGAGGTGCTTGTCGTTAACCCCTATAGTGATCAAAGCATACGTGGTGCTCGATCTTGTTGGCACGGTGGTGCTTGTTGGGTAGTTATCAAGCAATCAGTGCACACATGGTGCCTATCGTTAAACTCGATAACTGACCTTGCGCAGTGGCGCGTATTGGCACGGTGGTTCTTGTTGAGTAGTTATCAGGCAATCAGTGCACACGTGATGCCTGTCGTTAAACCTGATAGTTGACCTTGCGCAGTGGCACGTGATGGCACGAGGGTGCTTACCAGATGGTTGGAGTGGAATCAGTGCACACGAGGTGCCTATCGTTAACCACTACAACAGTCGAAGCATACTCGATGCTCGATGTTAATAGCACAGAGATGCTTATTGGGGAATTATCGTGGAATCAGTGTACAAGTTGTACCTGTCGTTAACCTCAATAATTATCCTGACGATGTGGTGTTTGAGATTTAAGGCACAGTGGTGCCCGTTTGTAATTGGCTTAACGGTGCCAAAATTACAATACAGAGCATAGTGTTGCTCTCTTGCGATTCAACGCAGTGGCGTTCATGATTTAAAGCACTATGGTGCTCAGTGTTTGCTTGTGATGTAGCAATGCTTGTCTGTTACTTTGCATAGTGGCACTTGTGATTATGTTGCATGGTGGTGCTCATGGTTGATTTTGTGTGTTTAGCAATGATTGCTTGTTTCTGTGGCGCATGTGATATGTGGAATTGAGTTGTTTGCCTTCTTGAAGTGCATGATTGCTTGTTGTTTGAGACATGTTGGTGCTTTGTTCTGTGGTAAGAATGATGCTATTGAGATCGTATTGTGACGCTGGTGTTTGTTTGTATTCTCAGGATACAACATTGATTTATTAACTTCCGGAATGGCTAGACGCCATCATCGCGAGTCGACAAATCGCAGTCGCCCTGAGTCAGTAGATCGCAGTCGCCGTAAGTCAGTAGACCCTGCGAAATTTGAGGAGCTTGAAGCTGACGTTGCTGCCATGAGGGCTCATATGATCCCGAACGACCGCATTCGAGCCATTGAGGAAACTCAACGAGAGCTAGAGAATGGTTTAAAGGAGCTCGAAAATAATGACAAGAAAGCCTTCGAGGAACTAAAGGATGGGTTGCAAGAGCTCACATGTGTTGTGAATCTGGTTAAAATAGTTGTGGGAAATTCCTCTACAAGTGGCAGAAGCCAAAGAGCTAAAGTCCCAGAGACTCAGCGATTTGAAGGGAATATAGATGCCAAAGAACTTGAGAATTTCTTGTTTGACATGGAACAATACTTTCGAGCAATGGGTACCTCGGATGAAGATGACAAAATCTCCATAGCCTCAATTTATTTGGCTGGTGATGCGAAGTTATGGCGGCGCTCCAAGTTTAATGGTGGGGTGTGCCCCGTAAAGACTTGAGACGAGTTGAAGAAAGAATTGATGGATTCGTTCTTCCCTGAGAATGTGGAATATGTGGCACAGAAGAAATTGAGAGAGTTACATCACACAACATCTGTGCGTGACTATGTAAGAGACTTTGCTGCCTTGATGTTGGACATCAAGGATATGTCGGAGAATGACAAGATATTCTACTTTCTCGAGGGGCTCCAGTAGTGGGCGAGAACTGAGATCCAAAGAGAGAGGCCAGTTATAGTGACTACGGCAATGGCTGCAGCTGAACGTCTTAGCGATTACACTGATAATTCTCTAAAGCATAAGGCCCCAGTGGGAGATGATAACGGGGCCTACCGAGGTAACAGGAACGGCAACAATGGGAGCCAGGGGAATGGTCGCGGCACTAGCAATTGGTATCGGAGTGGTAAAGATACAGGAAATGGAGAGGGTAGTCACAAGAGAGTTGAATGGTCGGACATGCCTCCATTTTGGGGAAATAATGGAAGCCGCCAGGGTGGTGACGTCCCACGGGAAGGAGCCAATCTCAAGACGGGATTAGACGATGATGCATCCAGGCAAACCTTACATTGCTTCCTTTGTAGATGGCCTCATCGCATGGAAGATTTCCCGCACAAAGACGCACTTAATGTTTTGAAAACCATTACACAAGATGGGGGTGGGTCAGACCACCAAACTGAGAATCAAGAGGAGGAACCAGCTAGAGTGGGCTCTATCCATTTTTTGTGTGCTTTGACTTTACAATGGGAAGGTAAAGGACAACATCTGAGAGGGGCTTGATGTATGTAGACATTGTTCTGAATGGAAGACCTACAAAGGGTTCAGTGGATACGGGTGCAACCGATACCTTCATTTCTCACGAAGAAGCAAGCAGATGCAACTTGAATGTGACCAAGGATGGGAAGTTGTTGAAGACAGTGAATTCGACAACCTTGGTGGCGTGTGTCAGTGATAAGGATGTGAGAACAAAGGTTGGACCATGGGAGGGGAATATCGACTACACGGTTGTCGCGATGGATGACTATGATGTTGTCTTAGGCTTGGACTTCATGGTGTCAGCTCAAGTGGTTCTAGCCCCTTCACTTGGTTGTTTGTTTTTTCAGGGAGTCTGAGATTGTACCTTCTACGAGGGCTTCGACAAATTGGGTGGGGGAGGATGTTGTGGCCATCCCGTTCTTAGTGCCACAACTGAGTAGCTGCACCTGGACTGATCGGTTTGGAGGCCTTGTGGCTCGGTAAAGAATAAGTGTCCTCATTTCAAGCATGTTAATGTTTTAGGAAAAGCCCTTGTTTTTACTATTTTCTAGGCTAAGTAAAAAGTGTCCCCATTTTGAGCATTTCACCGTCTACTCAACATCACATCAAGAACTCTAGGGTTTTTCACCTTCGCATTCTTCTTCGCCCCCTCTGAAAATTCATCAGAAAGAAGCTATGCCGGGGTATGATGATCGTCGTGGTGGCACTCGTTTGTATGTCGGTCATTTGTCTTCAAGGACAAGATCACGTGATGTTGAGGACATGTTTAGAAAATATGGGAGAGTACGTAATGTGGATATGAAGCGTGCATTCCTCGAATTCAGCGATCCAAGAGATGATGATGATGCAAAATATGAAATGGATGGTCGAGACTTAGATGGAAGCCGAATTGTTGTTGAATTTGCCAAGGGCGTGCCACGTGGTCCAGGTCGATCTCGAGATAATCCTTGAAGAGGTGGTCCCACTCTTGGGTCGGGATGCTGCTTCAATTGTGGAATTGATGGTCATTGGGCTCGTGATTGCAAAGCCGAGGATTGGAAAAATAAGTGTTACCGCTGCGGGGAACGAGGCCACGTAGAAAGAAATTGTCAAAACAGTCCAAAGAAACTAAGTCGTAGACCACGTAGTTACTCACGCTCTCCTAGCACCTATCGTGGCCGAAGCAGAAGTCGCAGTTACAGCAGGGGTCGAAGCTACAGTAGATCAAGATCACCTGTTAAGAGAAACCGAAGTTCTGAGTGTGGAGATCGAAGGTCAAGGAGCCCTAAGTGCCACAGGGGTTCTTCGTCCCCATCTCGAGGGAGGAAGCATAGTCCCACACCTGAGGAAAGAAGGCCACAAGAGAGAGGTAGCCCTTCACCAAGGGATCTCCAGCAAGCTAATGGTTCAGATTACAGTGCAAGTCCTAGGGGAAGAAGCAGAAGCCCTGAAGCTAAAGCGGGTGCCGAGGACAGGGCTCATAGGAAGTCCACAAAGGAAAATGGTCAGAGCCGCAGCCCTAGTCCTCCGCCAAGGGATGGTCGAAGTGAAGATAATCACAATGCTTCCGCTAGACGCAGTGAATCAAATTAAGGCAAGCGGTCGTTTTGAATTGGTATGTTTAAGTGACAATTTGTGTTTTTTTGCCATAACTTTGAATTTTATTTTACATATTGATGGATAACTTTTCTTTCTTGAATATTTTAAGCGGGTCTGTTCATAAAAAAACAACGTCTACTCGAGGCATTTCTATATATTTGTTTTCACATATATGTAGGGGGTGGAAAGTCAGCAGTTGGGCTGGCCACGGGTTGTTCCTACACTCCATTGAGGCGGCCCCTACCGCCCGAGTCGATGGTGTGTGTGTGTGTGTGCGTCGTCTCTTTTGTAACCAGTTATTATTTTCTCCGTCTTAATAAAATATTTTTATTTTCTTTTGTACGGAGAAGAAGGGGGTCGACCGTGTGCATCCGCTATGCCCCACGGATTCGACCCCCTTGCCTGAAGGATCATGTCGTGGCGCGAGACTATGGTGTTTCTTGCTCATCTTTGAGCTGATCCATCGAGGGAAAAGGGCTGACTTGATCGAGAAGTGTCTTGTTCAAGTGCCGCATGGCTTAGTGACCGAGTGACGAAAGGCTAAGACCGTGACACAAGGCATCTCTCAAGGACATTTGCTTGTTTTTACGCATGGCAGACTTACACCTTCCCCGCTACACTCAAAAGCTTATTAATTTCCACCGAAAGGGGGCACCAATGCTATGGTCAGAGAGAATAATCAAGAAACCAGCTTTGAATCACCTTGGATTCAAACTCAATTTTTAGGAAAGCTTCCCCACACCAATTCGCCTTAAGGAAAACTTCCAGAGCCATTTTATTTGCTGTTAATACAGCGAAATCAGATCCTATCCCTTCAATTGGGCTGGACAAAATAGCTCTAAGAACTCCATCTTCATTGCGCAACACCCCTTCGCATCCTGCTCTGCCATCTTTGTGAATCCCATCTGCATTAAGTTTCACCACACCAGCCTTCAGAGGAGACCAAAAGGAGTTGCAAGCACCTTTCTAACATGATACTAATATATATCGAAATTGAACTCATACTTTAAAATAATAACTTACCAAGAATTTAGCTACCTTGGAAAGACAAATAAAACAACACTACACTGCGAACATGAAATCCTCTAAATTACTAAGTTTACCATACTGGATAGCACATAATCATAATTGTTGAGAGACTGAAAATGATTAATTATTTCACTTTTATTGATTAAAATGAAAATACATCTTTATATACAAGTCATTAGGGTAATAAAGATAATTAACAAACTAGCTAACAGAATAACTACTTCACTAACTGACTTTGCTAACAGCTTCCTAACTAATCTTATTTACATTTTACACTCCCCCTCAAGTTGGTGGTTGAAAGATGTTTTTCAGCCCCAACTTGCAGCTCAGATTGTTGTGTTGTTGTATCCCAAGTGCTTTTGTCAATACATCTGCCAATTGCTCTGAAGACTGTACATACTCTGTCTTGATCAAACCAGCTTGAATCTTCTCTCGAATGAAATGACAGTCTATTTCTATGTGTTTAGTTCGTTCATGAAAAACTGGATTCGCTGCAATTTGGAGTGTTGACTTACTATCACTAAACACAATAGCTGGTAATTCAATTCCTGTACCAAATTCCTCAAGCAATCCTTTGAGCCACACTATCTCAGCTGCTGTAAAAGTCATGCTTCTGTATTCAGCTTCAGTTGAAGACCTTGCAACTGTACTTTGTTTCTTCGATTTCTAAGAGATCAAATAATCTCCCAGCTTAACACAAAAACCAGTCACCGATCTTCTTGATATTGGGCAAGATGCCCAATCTGAATCACAAAAGGCAACCAATTGACACTTGCTAGTGTTGCTAAGCAATATACCTTGACCAGGCTCCTTCTTTAAATATCTCAAAATCCTCAATGTAGCTTCCATATATGATTGTTTAGGATGTTGCATGAATTGACGAAGATGTTGAACTACATAAGTGATGTCTGGTCTTGTATGTGTTAAGTACAACAACTGACAAATCAATCTTTGAAACTGTGCTTTATCTTCAATCATACTATCTTCAGGTGGATGATGTAAAGTTGCATCATATTCCATTGTAGTAAGTCGTAGATTCTGCTCTAAGGGAGTCAGGGCTGGTTTAGCTCCCCCTAAACCAGAGCTTCTATTAGCTCCAAGGTATATTTCCTTTGATTCAACAATATTCCTTGTTTTGACCTCAAGACTTCCAGTCCTAAAAAGAACTTCAGGCTGCCGAGGTCCTTCATCTTAAACTTCTGATTCAAGAGAGCCTTTAAATCATTGATCAGAACTAAATCATTCCTCGTTATGAGCAGGTCATCCACATAGATGAGCATAATAACTATCTTGTCTCCTTGTCTCTTTGTAAACAAAGAATAGTCAAATTTGCTTTGTACATAATCTGCTGCTAGAAGGGCCTCAGTAAGCTTCATATTCTATTGTCTAGAAGCCTGTTTAAGCCCGTAAAGTGATTTTTTTAGTCGACATGCAAGATGCTCCCCTGACTACAAAAACCAGGAGGAAGTTCCATATAAACCTCTTCAAATAGATCTCCTTGAAGGAAGGTTGCGTGTAAATAGAACTATCGCAAATAGTGCAAGTGTACACGACGCAAGTAGTAAAGTGCTACTAGAGTAGCGGATATCGTCTCCATAGGGACTAGAATACTTCTATCCTTTAACTATCTGCACAGAAGAAAGAAAGAGTTTTAATAATTTGATTTAAGAGTGTCGCGAATAAATCAAATAAAAGAGAAAAATCAGAATTATAAAACAGGCAGGAATTGAATTGCTCCGTTGTGCAGGTATTGCAATGTTCAAGGACTTCTGTTCTGTGTCTGGCTCCTGTCACGGCAGCACCTATCGTGACAGTGGTCCGTTGTTGTCACGGCAGCGATAAGCAACTCAGTTTCTTCAAGTTCGGCAAGAATCCCTGGATTGACTTGTCCTATCCCTAGATCCAAGCTTGTCGGCGAACACATCTTGGATGATACCTCCCGGAGTGAATCGAAGTATGAACATCGATGTTTATAAATTCTTCTTTAGCCGCTTAACCCCGTCTTATCCCTAGGTCCGAGATAGTTTAACCATAAACTGGAGAACCAGCACTTATTCCTTTCGTATACTTAACTCTCTCGATATTAAGTAAATAGATGATCTCACAATGCTCTCCCGATACTCTTGCAAGATGTTGAAACTAGAATACGCAAACGTGAAGTTTTATTTTATTGAACAGAAAAAATCCTAAGAACAGAACAACCCTTACAACTACTTTACAATATCAACCCTTTGCCTTAGGGGAGGTTTAGAACATGGTGAAGAAAGAGAAACGACTAGGGTTTTCAGATGAGAGGTATGGGATGTGATATCTCCCTTTACCCTTACATACATGGGTATATATAGGCAAAGATATAGTCTAAGTCCTTCTTGGAGTAGAAATCCTTGTTCAGCAAGTAAAGATAAGTTACTTTACTTATCGATCCTTGATCAGCTCTATGCTCCGCTCCCTGCCTCAGAAAAATGCAAGATTGGGCTCAATGGACTCAGAAAAATGTCCTCCATCAGACGAGACCCATCTTGACTATGTCGGTGTATTGCCGTCCAGGCGGCATTCTGCGGCGGCAGCGTTCTTGGTGGCAACTAGAACTGCTTCAGTACGGCTCCTTTTGCTTCTACTCTCCAAAAATATACGAGTGGCCCACGATAGTTCGACTTAAAAGCATCTATCTGTCGATCTCCACTTCATGTTTTCCTCCTCAGGTGTCTTCACTGTCGCCACTTCGGCCACAGCAGCGGTCACGACAGGCAGTGTTCGTCAGCCCTTCACTCCTGCTCCGTAATTCGCTTATGCTCCGTTGCTGCCATGACAGATATCTGCAAAAGTGATCAAAATCAGCAGCATCTGTGCAATTTTATCTATTTGTGATGTAAATGCAAAACTTAACCTAAAATGCAGTTAAACATGCATGAATGCAGCAAAAATAAGGATAAATGAGGGGTAAAATATAGGACTTTTAGGCACTCAACACACCCCCAAAGTCGAATCCTTGTTTGTTCTCAAGCAAATGCAACCTAACTAACATGCATGCATACATATGTATATATGTATATATATATATATTCTTGGCTTAAGTCAGTGAACAATCCTTACCCACAACACCATCCCTATCATGTTTAGCACCTGTTCAAATATTTAAGGATCTACTTAGAGCAAAAGCATAGTTCTCGTGCATGTGTGTGCAATTATTGTGAACATACTTGAATATAGACTTCCCTAGCAACTAGAATATTATACTTAGCTTGTTTAGAGTTTTCCTTCGAGACTTAATTCTTTTTTTATTTTTTTACTAGAGCCAGTATCGGGCACCTCTAGTTGTTTTCCTTCTTTTTTTGAATTTTTCTCTGTTCTACTAGAGCCAGTATTTCAGGCACCTCTATTTAACTATCTAGAGCTGGTGATAGGCACCTCTAGAAGTTTTTCTCTGGTTATTTTCTTAGATCCAGTGATAGGCGCCTCTAGGTTTCCTGAGTTTCTAGTCTATTTCTACTCTAAGTTATAAGTTTTCTATTCTAAGTATGTAAGAGAAAGTCTTTTATCAAGTAAGTCACAAAGTGTTTCAGTTTTTCAGAACTATACTAAGGCTCTACTTACTTCCTAAAATATTTTTAAGGGGTTGTCACGATAGAGATGGCAGCAGCAGATGATAAAATTTTAATAAATTAAGCCATTTTTTAGCATAAAAAATAAACGCAACACACTTAAAACTAAATGCAATATTATATTAATAATTAGGAGGACTGCCTACCCCCAAACTCAAGGGTTGCATTGTCCTCAATGCATGACACAAGGCATAAAAATGAAAAACAGAAAATAAAAATGATAGAAAAGTGAAACATCACAAAAAGATAATATATACAGCAGGCGACAGAGAAAAAGAAAAAAAAGAAAACTTAAGTTGTGCGGCTGTCGTCGCTGCTGCTGGAGCTTTGGATGAGGAGCTGTCGGCGGGCAGTCTCCCTGAACTTTGTCGGAGGAGCTGTGGGTGTTGCCCTGGGAGTTGGAGACGCGGAGGCTGCCTTCTTCCTTGCGTCACTATCTTCATTGTTGTTGGCGGCAGTCACTTTGGAATTCATCTCAGGGAGTATGAGTGCTACCGTGGCAGGGAGGAGGTAGAGCTTCCTCAGGTTGCTTGTATCGTCATTGCAAGGGTTCTCTCTGTTTACCTAATAACACAAACAAACTAAAAACTAATATCAAATTTCTAATTCCTAAAACAATAAAGATAAAATAAGATAAAAATAAAATACAATAAAATAAATTAAGTTAAATTTGGAGTGCCTTGAGGGGCATCTCCTAAAGTAATTGCTCCTTGTTCTATTGATGCTTGAGGGGTCATTTCCGGTACTTCTTGAAGTCTATCCGTACCCTCCATCTGGTGATTATTCTCATGGTGGGGGCTCATTTCTTTCTCTTCCCTTTGTAGTCCATGAAGTCCTCCCTTCTTGGTAATGTTTTTGAGGGCATGAATATATGATTAGAAAAAATCAAATTGACATTCGACCACAAACTTACCTTGTTTTCGTTGAATGTTGTTGTGGTTGAATGTAGCCCTTGCTGTCGTGTCTGCTGCTGTGGCAGCAAGTTATTTTGACAGTCCTTTATCAGGTTACTTTGCAGGTCAAGGGGACATTGGAAAGTACCATAATTCTCCATATCAAATTTTGTTGGCCACTCGTAGGTCTCCATCAGTAGAGACTTCGATGATTCTGAGTCCACCGGTGTTGGTTCCTCTAATACCTGTAATGGAATTTGTGAGTTTTTAATGAATTCAAAATGTTTGTTTATTACCTGCTCGTATTCCAATTGCGAGGCATTGTCATTGGGTAGCTCTTCTAGGTGGTCGTGCGAGTTCCATGACAGGGATGGATGTGTGAAATCTTGGTCGGGCATAACCAAGGTAGTGGGTTGAGAGTTTGCCTCGGATGTGGTTGTCGCAGTGATATTCTCTTGAATTTTACTCAGCGTTATTGCGGTGTTGCTCCATTCCGGCTCCTCGATCATTGCCATGGCAAGTTGTTGCTCAGACTCATCATGTGTATGGTATTCCTTCACATGGGCATCCTCATCACCTTGCCTCAGGATTTCAGGTTCATCTGTGGCATGAATGAGGACTGGTCTGCTCAAGAGTGCATCCATCTTGGTGATACTTGCGTTCGTAGAAGCCGACAGTTTTTGCATGAGTCCCACGAAGGCTTGAAGTGTACCTTCTAAGGAATTCGTTTGCTCTTGAGGAGGACTACTTTCCCATGGCATGTCAGTCTCTTGACGGTAATTGCGAGAATTCTCCCACATCATCTCTCGAACAGTTTTTCTTGACATGTTGATGCTCCTTAAACATGTATTTCACCTGAGTTTTTGATAAAAATAGAAAAAGAAAAAAAATAAAAATAACAATAAAGAGAAAAGAAAAGTGCAGAAGTTAAAGGTAAGAGTATGTTGCCAGTCCCCGGCAACGGCGCCAAAAACTTGTTGCGTGTAAATAGAGCTATCGCAAATAGTGCAACTGTACACGACGCAAGTAGTAAAGTGATACTAGAGTATCGGATATCGTCTCCACAAGGACTAGAATACTTCTATCCTTTAACTATCTGCACAGAAGAAAGAAAGAGTTTTAATAATTTGATTTAAGAGTGTCACGGATAAATCAAATAAAAGAGAAAAATCAAAATTATAAAACAGGCAGGAATTGAATTGCTCCGTAGTGTAGGTATTGCAATGTTCAAGGACTTATGTTCTGTGTCTGGCTCCTGTCACGGTAGCACCTGTCGTGGCAGCGGTCCGTTGCTATCGCGGCAGCGATAAGCAACTCAGTTTCTTCAAGTTCAGCAAGAATCCCTGGATTGACTTGTCCTATCCCTAGATCCAATCTTGTCGGCGAACACGTCTTGGATGATACCTCCCGGCGTGAATAGAAGTATGAACACCGATGTTTATGAATTTTTCTTTAGCCACTTAACCTCGTCCTATCCCTAGGTCCGAGATAGTTCAACCATAAACTGGAGAACCAGCACTTATTCCTTTCGTATACTTAACTCTCTCGATATTAAGTAAATAGATGATCTCACAATGCTCTCCCGATACTCTTGCAAGATGTTGAAACCAGAATAAGCAAACTTGAAGTTTTATTTTATTGAACAGAAAAAATCCTAAGAACAGAACAACACTTACAACTACTTTACAATATCAACCTTTTGCCTTAGGGGAGGTTTAGAACATGGTGAAGAAAGAGAAAGGACTAGGGTTTTGAGATGAGAGGTATGGGATGTGATATCTCCCTTTACCCTTATGTACATGGGTATATATAGGCAAAGATCTAGTCTAAGTCCTTCTTGGAGTAGAAGTCCTTCTTGGAGTAGAAATCTTTGTTCAGCAAGTAAAGATAAGTTACTTTACTTATCGATCCTTGATCAGCTCTATGCTCCGCTCCCAGCCTCAAAAAATGCAAGATTGGGCTCAATGGACTCAGAAAAATGTCCTCTATCAGACGAGACCCATCTTGACTATGTCGGCGTATTGCCGTCCAGGCGACATTCTGCGGCGGCAGCATTCTTGGTGGCAACTGGAACTGCTTCAGTACAGCTCCTTCTACTTCTAGTCTCCAAAAATATGCGAGTGGCCCATGATAGTCCGGCTTGAAATCCTCTATCTGTCGATCTCCACTTCGTGTTTTCCTCCTCATGTGTCTTCACTATTGCCACTTCGGCCACAATAGTGGTCACGACAGGCAGTGTTCGTCAGCCTTTCACTCCAGCTCCGCAATTCGCTTCTACTCTGTTGCTGCCCTGGATGCTGCCATGACAGATATCTGCAAAAGGTTACCGGAATCAGCAACATCTGTGCAATTTTATCTATTTGTGATGTAAATGCAAAACTTAACTTAAAATGCAGTTAAACATGCTTGAGTGCAGCAAAAATAAGGATAAATGATGAGTAAAATATAGGACTTTTAGGCACTCAACAGAAGGCATTGCACATCTATTTGAAAAAGAGGCCAATAATGAACTGTAGCAAGGGCCAACACAACTCGAATAGTAACCATCTTAGCTACTGGAGAAAAGGTTTCTACATAGTCAATCTCTTCTTGTTGACTGTAGCCCTTGGCAACAAGGCGAGCTTTGTATCTCTCAACTGAGCCATCAGCCTTGTGTTTGATTCTATACACCCATTTGCAGCCAATGAGTGTTTTCCCTTGAGGTAATGGAACAACAGTCCATGTTTTGTTAGATTCTAAAGCCTGCAATTTCTCTTCCATGGCTTTAATCCAGACAGGATGCTTAACAGCTTGAGAATAGGTTTTAGACTCAACAAGAGAAGAATTAGAAGCAATGACAGAATGAGTGTGAGATGGAAGATGGTTATAGGATATATGATTAATAATGGAATATGAACCTGGAGCAATAGAGGATTGGTGACTGCAAACAAAGTCTTGTAACCAGTTAGGTGGTCGGGTAACCCTAGAAGAATGTCTTAGAAGAGGTTGAGGAGAAGAGGAAGGTAAAGGGGATGATTGAGATCCAATGTATCCATGGCGGAAAAAACACTCGAGAAAGGGAAAAAATCAGAAACCCTAAAAAGGGAGAAGCTCGAGAAAGGGGGAAAGATTTCGCAAGGGGAAAAATTTCGGAAAAAATGTGAAAAAAGAAAATCGGCCGAAAGAAACAATTTAGGCCCAAAACACGTCTAGCCTAATACCATGTTGAGAGACTAAAAATGATTAACTATTTCACTTGTATTGATTAAAATAAAAATACATCTTTGTATACAAGTCAATAGGGTAATAAAGATAATTAACAAACTAGCTAACAGAATAACTACTTCACTAGCTGACTTTACTAACAGCTTCCTAACTAATCTTATTTACTTTTTACAATAACCACGTAGAGAGCATACGAAAAAAAGCTGATGAGAGGAACCGTCAGGGGAGACCAAGTGGAGATCCAGTGAGACTGAATGAAAACGCGGTGACGCTTTTCATTCATACTATACCAGAAAGAATGCATTGGAAAGATCTGCGAGAAACTTTCGGATGTTTAAAAAACGAATGAATCGCGCACTTGAGAAAAGAAAGAAATTCGAGAAGCTAATCCTGATGACATCCTAACAAGAAATCTCATATTTGAGCTGGGGATGGGAAATTAATTCATTTTTGGGAGGATTATTGGACTAAAATTTCGTCCCTCAAAGAAGATTTTCCTAAAATTTTTAGCATTGCAATAAAGAAATCAAGAAAAGTCAGTGAGTTTGGGTCAAGAATTTTCGGAAATTGGGTCGGGAATGTTGAGCTCAGAAGAGGGTTGTTTGTAGACCTGGCAAACTTAACCCGAGACTCAAAATTCGAACTGAATTACTCGAACCGAAACCCGATTTTTGACCCGGACATAATGATCCGAAGTTGACCCGAAACCCGAAATAAACCGAACCGAACCAAAAATTTTTGTTGAACCGAAATGGACCCGACTGATTGACTCAAACCGAATGCTACCCGAACCGAAAGCTGAACCGAATATCGACCCGATTTTAACCCGAATATCTATTTTTAACAATATAATAAATAATAAAATGAAGTATGTTTTATTATCTTTTTATACTATAGCATGGAAGAGACCGTTTATCTTGTCAAAGTTGTGGTATAATAACATTTTATGTTATTTTACGTTTCAATATTAATTAAATAAACTAATTTTTAAATATCACTACGAGGGATTTCTATATCCGAAGTCTAAATCGTGGGGATACTTGTGACTAAATTAAATTAAAGTAAAACTTAATGTTGACTAAAATGTAACATTTTAAATGCAACATGACCTAAAAAGTAATTAATCTCTAGCTTAAAAATTTGGTGGCTTATTTCCCTCCAAAATTTTGTCTTTTCTCTCTATATTTTTCCAATTGTCTTTTTCTTTTCTTTTTTTAATCTAGCTTAAAAAATTGGTGGTTTATTTCCCTCCAAAAGTTTGTCTTTTCCCTTTCTATTTTTACCAATTGTCTTTCTCTTTTTTCTTTTTCTTAATTTAATTGAGTTTCAATTTAGATTAATTTAATTGAAATTTCACATTTAGTTTTAGAATTATTTTAATTATGTCCGTGATTTATGCTTTTAGATTTTAGTTAGCTCAATTAGATCCTAAGTTTAATAAATTAATTCATTTCAGACATTATTATTATTATTATTATTATTATTATTATTATTATTATTATTATTACATATAATAAACTTTGATTTAATATAATTATACAAAAAATTTGATATAGATACATGAAGCTTTGATTTAAATATTCAATCAAATTCAAATGCATAGATTAACAAATTTAAACAGAATTAATCTCATACACCAATAACTCTAAACTAAACCATAAATACTAAACATCAAACCTTTAACCCAACTCAAATCGAATTGACCCGAAAATTTAAATGTTGACCCGACCCAAAATCGACCCGACTCGAAAGCGACCCGATTTTGACCCGAACCGAAAGCGACCGATCCGATATTGACCCGACCCAAAAACAACCGATCCGATTTTGACCCGATCCAATACCCGAACCGAATCTGATTCATCACAGACCCGAACCGAACCGACCCGAATCTAAACCGATTATAGATAGACACGAAACGATCCGACCCGACCCTGAACCGATTGACCCGATTGCCCCCTAGTTGTTTGTGTGGGAACATGATCTATGGAAAGAGTTCAACAGGGTGCTGGACTAGTGGCCTATATAAGCCAAAACAGTTCTGCATTTTCAGCTTCTACGGAGATTAATTTGCCCCACCCCCCCCCCCCCCACCCCCCCAAATACCAACTTTTATTGAGCTAGCGAAGCGGGGAGTACAAGTGTCGGATACAGGTGTGTGTGTTTTGCTTAAAAGGTCCTGAATCTGTAAATCATTTTTTGTGTCATTGTGATCTAGTGTGGAGGATATGGCAGAGATAGAGCAAGTTGTGGAGTTTAAATTTGGTGGTTCCGGACAGCTTGAAAACCTGGATTCTTATGTGGGAGAATCAGCAGATTAATCACACACTCAAACTGGTATGGAGGATGAGCTTCTTCGGCTTTGTCTGGACTGTTTGAATTTGGAGGAATGAGATCATCTTTAACAAGCAAACTATTAATGAGAACCAAATATACGATACTGCTCTTGTTAGGATTGGGCATTGGTGTAAGAGTAAATGGCCATTACACTTTCCTTCAATCTCAGAATTTATTAGGACTTAGGAGTCCTAATTGTGTCGAAGTGTTAACTGAACAATGCCTCAAATCTAGAGACGAATCGCGGGTGGCGCCTGCATTGGAGTTTTTAAAGTTCAACACTGATGCATCGGTTAAAGGAAGCTATGGAGTGGCTGGCATCGAGGGTATACTACGTGACCATTTGGATTCTCCCTTAATGAAGTTTTCCAAATGCATAGGACAGGAGCAGAATTGAAGGCGATATTGAAAGCATGCAAGGTCTTCTCCTCTTCAGCCAAGCATGGGTCTTCTCTTGCATATATTCTGCTTGAGCTGAATTTTGTATCCAGGTGATGGGATCGTTTATCTTATTAATAAAATTTATCGGCTTAGCAAAAAAATACTAGATCCATGAATAAACACCAGACAAAACAAATAAAATTGACACCCTCGTTAATTCGCAGCTCAAATATTATTAACCGCGTATAAAATTATACATACTCATATCACATTACCAAAGATAAATTTAAATTCTTATTTATTGTGTTATCATCTAATTTATTAACCGCGTATAAAATTATACATACTCGTATCAAATATTAATATTTTTTGTTGAATTATTGGGATGTTTTGGATTCCATAGAGTCCTTCCTCTAGCCACTTCTTGTCCGCTGTCAAGGCGAAGTGAGTGCTCCACTTCAATTAACCCTTCATTAGTACCATTTGGATAAACACTTTTGTAATTTCCAACAAATTTGGATAAACACTTCAATGTTGCATCACTGTCACACTCCTTTCGGAACTCCATGTCTATACGTGATAGTCGATGACTTTTCCTTATCGACGAAGGAACACCCTGCAAAAATTCGAATGGGGAGAGGCTGAAGAGGAGGAGAAATACTTCGATTCCACAAAATCAGACTATAAGAATTGCATATTGGAACAAAATAACGTTGAAGATGTGAATTGAGTTTTGTTGATTTTAAGAAAACCAAATTAAGAAGAAAAAAAAGGGGGGAAAGGAAAATATTTTGGTACCATTAACGACGTAAACATAAGTTGATAGTGATTGAATGATGGTTGCCATGGGGAAAGAATGTTTAAATTTTAGGTTAACTTCATAAATAAAGGCCCCCAAGCACGACGTTTTGGTGCTGGTGCTAAAGAATTAACGTCAAGTGATCTAAACAAGCACAATTCAAAAGTTTGATGATCAAACTAAACATTCTTATAGTAAATGACCAAAACAAAAACACATTAAAATTGAGTGACTAAACATGTAGTTTACTCGTATATATGTGTGTAAAATCACCTCTAAAATCCATTCAATGTACTTGACGTTGTTCACATGTTGGTTCACGTCCAAATCATTCCACCCTGGCTGTAAAACAAATTAATGATGTCAAAGTACTTAACCTTAAAGTTAATTTACACCCCCAGTATTAGAATTGATTTTTTAAACTTACACTCAGATCTAGGCTCGTAAAATCGGGTGTATCAATATTTATTGCTTGCAATTTTTTCGTATTCTCAACCAGAGGGGAATTCTCAAGCATAAGGTAAGGCTTTAACTCCTTCCTGGCTTCCTCTATAAACTTTGATAATTTTCTTGTTTTAATATTCATCATTGTACATAAGCTGCCAACAATAGAAAATGGAAGGTAAACAAAATTAATATAGTATCTTTTTATACATTTTATTTTCGAGATTCAAAACTATTTTACCCAATAATATCATCTTCAAAGTTTAAACATCAATTCTTTTTCTTAAGAGTGCAATGTTTGGCTCATTATTGCACCAAATATTTGGTTCCCATGAGTGGTTTTGAATATGTGCAATAAGAGCAGCCACACAAGTCCCAAAATGAGTTAAGTTAAATGCTTAGCAAAATCAAAAGATTAATTATGTACAAAATGAGTTGTTGTAATTTATAGATTTTGAGTCATGTTATACTCATTTTTTATTAGAAAGTCGGCCTACCACGCACACAACAAGGTGGGTTCATTATTTAGTTAAAACTAAATTAATCTACCGGACCAAAATTTATTTTAGTTAATTATGTGTTCGACCGGTTAATAGTTAAAGATTATTTTCAAAATTTGATTATCAGTTAATTCAATTTGAACCTCATTAATTAATTGAATTAATCGAAAATATTATGTATTTGATAATTTTATATGTTTCATATATATTTTAAGTCTAGATCAGGGGTGTATCTATGTAAATACTTGTCACCCACCATTAAAATGAAAAAAATTCCATGTACTCTTTGGGGTAGTTTCCAATATTGGTCCTTCCCCTTTTATTTACAATTCATTTTAATATAATTTCACATACATGTTATTTTGATCTTTTCAAGTTTTATTTTCTTTTAATTTGATCCCTAATTGTGATTATTTTTTTTATTTTTTATTGTATATTTATTATATTGTATATTTATTGTTATTATATTATTATTTTATTATTATACAATACCACTATTATTTTTCGGTAGTTAATATATTTTTTATTATAATTATAAGTATTGTGTAATATATTTACCCATCTATTTTATTATATTTATTATAATTATTTTTATTATTATCGCTTCCATTATGTTTATTACCAAATATATTATTTTTTCTATTACTACTATTTTATTATTATTATTATTATTATTATTATTATTATTATTATTATTATTATTATTATTATTATTGTTTTCACTAATTAAGTTTATTTGTAGTCATTTTTATATCCTTGTAATTTGTAATTTAAATTTTTTTTATATAATTTTTAAATCTAGTTTTTAATAATTTATTCAATTTACTCTAATTTACTTGTGATTGTATTTATTGTTGGTCGGTGAACCACCAATTTCAAATTCTTCTATCCGCCCCTAGTCTAGATCCATTAAGATGTCAAGAGATCCAACTGATTTTTAACTCTAAACCCATTATGATTTCAAGACCCAACCAATTTTTAACCCACATGAAAAATAATATTCAAATCAATCTAATATAACTAAAGAAAAAACACAAACCCTGAAACATATAATAAAGTTTTTATTAATTTGAAAATCGACCGACTTAAACGAACTTTATTTTGTGATGTTTGACGTTTGTTCAAAGGACTTCATTTGAGTGTCTAGGAGATGTCCCATGTAAGTTTTGATGTTCGTCATTCTCTTTTAGGAACTTTGTTTCCCGTTAATAATAAAATCTTAATTTTGCTGAGGAAAAAAATTATTACTCGCTACTTTTGTAAAAAAAAAAAAACTGACATATATAAATGGATAAAAGCTTGCCTCGATGCTAGAATGAGAGGGTTGCCGGTGTTCAAGTCGGAGAAAATCCAGTCAACACCAAGCCCATTCTTGCCCGACTCATACATCCACGTGTGTACTTGAATCACATCGTGCCTATAACGTATAAATAATGGAATGTCAGCTGATAAAATTTTATTTTTTAATTTTTTTATTAAGTAGAGAAATATTATATTTCTTAAAATAATGGCGGAGTTTAGTAGGATAACTTACCGAGAAGGATAACAATGAATGGCAATACCCCTCTTATAGGCCACCCATACAAGGTCTCTTCTACTCATCTCCGGTGTTGAAAATCCATCCGACAACACTCCTATGCTCTCAGCATGGTTAACCAACGTGTCCTACACAACAGAAAACGATGATTAAAACAAAGGACACCCCATGACAGTTTCCATGGCATGGCAGACAAAGAAGAGAACCTGCAAATAATTTGATAAGGCTACAATGGACAGTTTTCTGTCACTGTCTATGTCGGAGGATCTAACCATCAGTTCTTGCTGGAAGACACGATTCTCCTCCACCATCCTTCCACCTAGTATGTCATGTATCTTGTCTGGGTCAGGCTTCCTACTAGTAATACTTTCAGTGCACTTTGGATATTTTACAGCCATATGATTATGCAGGTTTTTGTTGTTTCCTCCGGATCGCAGTTTAGGTTTATCCCAGGACAAGGAAGATGGGAGCATGGGGATTGTCGGTTCAGCTCTAAAGGCCAGCATGGTTTGCATTTTTAATCAAGAGAAGTGCTCAAGGTTTTGTAATGAGGATTCGGAGTGAGGGAATTATGGGGTTTTGTATCATTATAAATACCCATAATGGCTTGATTCAGAAGCCGATAACCCAAATGAATCACGATTTGCAGGCAATTAGGCACCGAAATTTGACTTAATTTAGCAAAGATTTGCTCCCCAACTGTGTCAAGCCATATTAAATGGTTATTGACTATAAAGGCATCGTAAAACACTATAAAGAAGGTTGATAGTCATGACTCATGATGATGTTTGTATTGAGAAGGTGAAAAATGCCGCAGGTTGTAGTGAAAACAATCAAGGTGAATGTTTGGTTGCTCGAGGGAGATCCGAATCAAGAGGTTGAATTTCAAGCTAGGGTTAGCCGCTTTTTCTCTTCTTAGTTTGTAACCCGAAACTAAATGAATGGAATGGGGATTTATTGTTTTTTTTTTTCTTGCTTCATTATATATATAGGAACTATTTAGGTCACTTTTGCCTTCTTTTGCCTGCCAGGGTGCAGGAATCCTGCTGCATGTAGGGTGGCATGCATGCATTGAGTGATGATGGTTCGGGGATGGGGTGTTGGATCATGGATGATGTTTAAAATTTGTGTTAAATAGGGTTGAAATAGGGTGGTTGGGGTATTAAAATTATTAAAAATAATTTAAATTGTGTAGGGTAGAGAAATTTGAATGTTAAATGGTTATTAAAAGAGATGGTATGGGTAGATAACGAAAAAAATTGTATTGTTTAGTGTTTTTTTTTTGTGTGTGTGTCCGTGTTAAATAGGTGAGGTTGAAGAAAAAATGTATTGAAAAAATTTGAGTAAAGAAGGAGAATAAAAAAAGGACGGGAAAAGTTTGAAGAAATTATAGTAAGTTGATTTTTTATTTTTATTTTTAAGATTTAGATTGTTTGTTAGGGAGTTATAATTAATTATATTTTAGAATGTTGTTATATTTAGATATCCATTTGCAATTTTAATTTTATGTTATTGTTTAAGATTTTAGTGGTTTTGAAGTAGATGTTAGAAAAATATCGTAGTAATATAACATAATAGTATGATAATTAAAGGAAAAAATAATTTCGTAAGTACACATGTTCATATATTCGAAAATAATTCAAATATTAGTGACAGTAATTTAAAATTTAGTATACTAGTAGTATTGTATTTTGATTGGTGTATTCTGATTCGAAATATATATGGATTGAAAAACGTAGATCCCGTATTATGGAAGGGCAATACGTTGTGTAAAACTTAAAATCTCTTACCCTGCGTAAACGGATCTTACCCCATACACACACGTAAAACTTGAAAGTTTCACATTTTTTTGTATCAATTATTATCACCATTTAACGGTCCAAAAAATATGTAAAAATAACTAATTTTTACACAATTTAAATGAATCCTAGCCCTATGTATAAATATAACACCATACAAGATCCATGAATAAACACCATACTTATGCTAGCTCAGAAAAAACCAATAAAATTGACATCCACGTTAATTCGCAGCTCAAAACTGCAATCCAACCTAGGTGGAATAAACGATGACACATTACAAATGATAAATTTCAATTTAATTTTTTTGTTATTGTGTTATCATCTAATTTATTATCGGCGTTTATAATTATAGATAACCGTATTAAATATTAATAATTTTTGTTGAATTATTGGGGATGTTTTGGGTTCCATAGAGTCCTTCCTCTAGCAACTTCTTGTCCGCTGTCAAGGCGAAGTGAGTGCTCCACTTCAATTAATCCTTCATTAATATTACCATGTGCTGAATTATCAGGTTCGGAGATGTAATAATTTCCAACAAATTTGGATAAACACTTCAATGTTGCATCACTGTCACACTCCTTTCGGAACTACATGTCTATATGCAGGACGGAGCCAGGATTTGGGATTAAAAGTAAATTATAAATGTTTGAAAGTGAAAGGTCAAATTTATAAATAAACTAAATTTTAAAAAAATTAGATAGGGGAAAAGGTGATTTTTTTAAAAAAAAAATTAGGTTAATTTCATAGATAAAAGCCCCCGAGCACAACGTTTTGGTGCTGGTGCTAAAGAATTAACGTCTAGTGATCTAAACAAGTTAATGATCAACCTAAACATTTCTATAGTAAATGACCAAATCAAAAACACATTAAAATTGAGTGACTAAACATGTAATTTATTCGTATATATGTGTGTAAAATTAGACATGAAATACATTGTTCAATCAAATTTGTTTAGCTTTTCCATTTTCTTATTTTCTTTATTCAATATTTGTCTTGATATTCTTCATCTCACCGGAGCTTTGCCTGATGTATGATCAGAGAATCCTGACAAATAGACATGAAATCCTCTAATTCTCTAAGTTTACCATACTAGATAGCACCAATAGACACATACTTAAGCTAGACCAAACAACCAATAAAATGACACCCTCATTAATTCGCAGCTCAAAACCGCAATACAACACAGAAGGTGAAATAAACGATGACACGTTACAAATGATAAATTTAATATTAATTTTTTTGTTATTGTGTTAACATCTAATTTATTATCTGTGTATAAAATTATACATGATTGTATCAAATATTAGTAATTTTTGTTAAATTAACGTTTTCAGTGGTTTTTTTTTTGAAACTAGCTGTTGGGGACGTTTTGGGTTCCATATTTTTTTTTTGTTAAACTTACGCATAACTTCTTGAACTTGTATTTTTCAAATCTAGACTTTTTACACCCTTTGATTCACCGACACTGAAAATTTTTCAACCAAATCCGAATGGGGAGAGGTTGAGAAGGAGAAAATACATCGACCTCAGATTAAAAGCCAGATGATAGGGATTGCATATTGGAACGAAATAATGTTGAAGATATGAATTGAGTTGTGTTGATTTAATGATGGTGGCCATGGCCATGGGAAAGAAAATTGTTTAAATTTTAGGTTAATTTCATAAACAAAAGCCTCCGAGAACAAGGTTTTGATACTGGTGCTAAAGAATTAACGTAAGAGTCGCCTAAACAAACACAATTTGAAAGTTTGATGATCAAATTAAATATTTTTATCGTTAAATGACCAAACCAAAAAAACACTAAAATATAGTGACTAAACATGTGATTTATCCGTATATATGAGTGTAAAAATTACCTCTAAAATCCATTCAATGTACTTGACGTTATTCACATGTTGGTTCACGTCCAAATCATTCCACCCTGGTTGTAAACAAATTAATTATGTCAAAGTAATAATTCTGGTATTAGAATTAAGGGTAAAGTACACAAATGATCACTAAATTATCGCTATAAATATAAAATGGTCATTAAACTTTTAAATATTATATGATGAACATTAAACTTAGTTTTTATTACAAAATGGTCACTGAACCATTAACTATCGTTAATTGGGTAACGTGACAGTTACAGAAATTTGAATAATATAACATTTAATCCTCTATATTGACATATTTAATCAATTTATTCCTAATTTAACCCTCATTATTGATGTCTAAATTGATTGTATGTGTAAATATTGAGGATTAAATATGCTATTATACAAATTTTTGTAACTGTCACATCTCCTAATTAACGATAATTAACGGCCAAATAACCATTTTGTAATAAAAACTAAAGTTTAATGACCATTACATAACGATAGTCGAGTCAGCCATTGGACCAGTGATGTCAGCATGACGTCAACGTTGACTTTGACCGTTGACGTCAACGTTGACTTTGACCTAAAAGTCAAAATGTTCCGAAAAACATTATTCTATGTTTCTCAACGTCATGAGTCTGATTTTGAAGCCCATTTTGTGAAATTCTAACCCGAAAGCCTCCATTTGGGACTTTGAACTCAAACATGCATTACTTTAAGTTAAATTATTTGAGAAAGGTTGTAGAGCAAAGAACTGACATTGATCTTTTGATTGAAGGTACTCGCAGATCTCCCTATCGTGCCTACGCCCAACCCACCTCGTCCCGATTAGTATTGCCTCGTTATCTCATCGTCACTCGTACGGTCCCTTAACTTAGTACTTTATTTCGACCAAGTTGTGAATTTGTTAGTAACTGTAATCCTAGTCAATCTAGGTTCCAGCACCGCAGTGGAATGTGATCCTGGTGCCCAGTAGATTATCAGACCTGCCCGACTTTTGAGGTGTGTTCCTTATGTGTTATATGATTTATTGTAAATTGTTTTACCGCTTTATATGTTTTAGTAAACTGGACATATGCACATGTTTGATATGCTTGATTTCTCATATACATAAAATGTTTTCTGGAGTACGAATGATTATGATATATGTTTGATACATACATGCCTTAGTACCCGATATGATAAGCATGATCTATGGTTACCGCATATTAGCATTGAATGTGTTTATCAAGTATTGTTTAACGGATTGTTACTGTATATTATGATGTTACCTGGACTGAATAGTAGGGGTACTTGGGTTATGATATGAAGAATCGTAAGGTTCAACCCTGATCCAGCTGGTAATTTCGCCCGTATTAGGTTCTTAGCTTCGGCTAGGGTAATTCCGCCCGGGACCTGAGGTAACCCCTTAGGTCGGTACCTACGTCAATTAGGCCAGGTTAACGCCCATATAAGGTTCCTATGCTTTAGCTAGGGTAATTCTGCCCGGACCTAAGGTATTCCCTTAGGATGGTACCCATGTCCAATGGGCTCGGGTTAATACCGTTTAGGGGAACCATATCATGGAGTACGGTTGGAGGGTAGATAGGATACATGAAAACCTTGGTTGCACTTATGATATGTTTTTCTGAGATACTTTATTATTAAATGTATAAATTGTAACACCCGGGTTTGGGGGCCGGGAGAAAATAATATTAAAATATTGTTTCGGGTTTCGGTTTTTATAATTAAAATAATAAATTAATATTTGGGCTTCATATTTTCAAAACGAATTATTTTATGTTGGACTTAAGTTGTTTTGGAATCAATTTCATGGATTTTAAACATGGATGAGATATGTCATCTCATTAATGGCAAAGGTGTAATTAAAAGGGTCTCCCATTTTTAAAACCCCTTTAATTTAAAAGACCACTTTAATTCCTATCTTCATCTTCTTCTTTCCTCTCCTTCACACCAAAAACCCACTCCCTCTCCAAATCTTCATTCCTTCATCCCCATGCTCTTTGTTGGTGATTTTTGAAAGGTAAAACTGTTTCTAACTTGTCCTCATCTTCCTCTTTAAGATGATACCTTTAATTTTCATAAAGCTCATAGATTTTGAAGTTTAGGGTTTTGAGTTTTTAGGATAAAAAAATGCAAACTTTAATGTCTTTAAATTGAGCTTTCGATTTGTTGAAGTTATATATGTTGTTTACTACCCATAAGACCCAACATAGATGATTTTTACATGATTTTAACATGATTCCCGAAATTTGGTAAAAATGGGTTTTTTTGAAGGGTTTTGGGTGATTTTTGGGGGTTGTTTTAGGTGGGAATTGATAGCCCAATGGTAGTGCTATGGTTAGGGGTTGATTTGGGGTCATTTGTGGGTGCAACGAGTGTTGGAAACATGGATTTTGGAAGGGGTATGTGGGCTGTCCGAAATTGCAAAGTATGGGGTTTGGTCATGGCTTGCAACGTTGTAAATTGTGATTGAATTGTATTCCGGGTTGGTCTTTTGATGTTGGGCTGATTTGGAATTGTTTGAATTGTGTTTGAGGTTGTTTGGAAGCGGGAATTTGTGTTGGAGAAGCCTCGGGAAGAAATCCGGAAACTTGAAGGTGATGCTTGCTTGGTAGTTGAGCTTGGAGTAGAGGTGAGTGGTTATTGTTTTTAAATGGTTTTAAACATTGGTTCAAGCATGTGGACTTAGGTTGGGCGTGGTAAACCCACCTAGAGTTGAGGTTAGGGTGGTAGCCTAATCTCAAGCTTAAGGTTTAGGAAACTTTGGTTGAACTCCTAATTTCTTGTTATGCCTCTTGTTTATATGTGTTTACGGTAGTTATGTATATTGTGTTATACATGTTGTTGAGGTATGGTTTGATGCATTGCTATGCATGTGGTTTGAATTGTGAATTGTGCATGATGATGATGATCATAGTGAGTACATGCTAGGCATGGAAATGGGTTGTGAAATACATGTATGTGAGACATGATATTTGATGCATTGTTATATGCATGTAGCTACGAAAAATGGATTGCGTTTAATATTGGCACTAGTATGCTTGGGTACAATGATCGATCATTAGGATGAGTGTGCACACAAATTGAGTCAAAACGTACGTGGCCTTGGTGGCGTTAAGGCACCAAGGAGGAGTACGGTGATGTAATATTCCACCGGAAGCTTTTATATATTTCTACGTGATGATGAGTGGAATCCCATCCGTAGGGCATGTGGCGATGAGTGGAATCCCGCACATGTAAGGACTGGTGATGAGTGGAATCCCACCGAGGTAATGTTGTTGTTGGAAATGCGTTCCAACGAGTTATCCGCGTATTCGAGTCATAGCTAGGTGCCAATATGAGGTTGTGTGTATTTACCAATATGAGATTATGCAAATATGCTTATATGTTACGAAATGTGATGCCCTTGTGTATTGATGTATAATGTGATTAATGCATTGGGTTATGTATCGTAGTAAGTTGAGTTTACAAGATGTTGAGCATGACATAATGTTGATTATATGTTCACGCATCATGATCATTTTGACTTATGGGGATCAGAGGTAAGAACATGCATTTCATTATGGAAATTGCTCGTGCTTGGACCCTGCATTGTCGAAGGTTTGTTTTATGAGCTTACCCTCACTAAGCTTTTATGCTTACGCTCTCTTTTGTTCGACAATGCAGATAAATAGCTTGTGGGTGGCAAAGGCAAGGGAAGGTCTCCAAGTGTTGCTTTTGGTGAGCTCAATGTATGAATTTTAAGTAATAGAATGTAATAGTTAAGCAATGGGATAGGAATTGTTGATTCGAGTCTTGACGTATGTCTATGGTTGACTTGATTTGTAAACATGATATATCTTGCCAAATGCTAGTACGATGGATGTCTTATGAATGCTTAAGTTGCTTTGAATGGCATGTGAACTCATTTGATATGTATGATGCTTATTGGTTCTTTTTAATGTCTTCAAGCATGCTTGTATGAAAGGCTCTTAATGCGTAATTTGCCATGCTAGAAAGATTGTCCAAATCCATGCTTGTATGTGTTTGAGTATGTTAAACTCATGATGTATGCCTCTAGATTTTGTTTGTTGGTGTTGTGTGCCTTTATGGGGTCCTATGGGACCTTTAGACTTGTGGAAATTTGCCCAAATCTGTCTTTCAAAGGTTGCAGACAGCCCGCGTTTCGAAACGGGCTGGGACGTTTCAGAACAGGTAGGCTTCAGGGACCCCGTATCGAAACGCGTTTCGATACGGTTTGGCCTCTGGAACTCCCTGTTTCGATACACGTTTCGGAACGTTTTGGCTACTGGAATTCTGAGAAATTGACGAGACGAAGGCGTTTCGAAACGGGCCTGAAGGTTTCGAAACGGTCAAAATCTCGTTGACCACGAGAAGTTGACCGTTGAGGGCGTTTCGGAACGGTTGACCACCGTTTCGATACGGCCCCTTGTATAGGCTCTGGGACAGTTGACCTGGTCAAGGCGTTTCGATACGCCTCAAGGGTGTTTCGAAACGGCCTGTTTAAAAGATTAAAAGCGGGCTGTTTATTTGCTGTTTCGGGTTCGAATGTTTATCTCATGTATTTTATTCCGCTATTTGATCACATAGGATTCGAATGTGCCATTAGAGAAGATAAGATTAAAAAAAATAGGGTATCTAACCGAGGGGGAACCTTAACGGGTTTCGCTTCGGTTTTCCCCGTGTGGCCCACTCGGACCGGTCATCCGGCCAGACCGGGACGAGGGGGTTACATTTGTTGGTATCAGAGCCTAAGATTTCCGAGACCTTGGGCAGGTAAGTGAGGTAAGTTGTGTTTTATGATTGATATGCACGGTGTTTGCTTGCTCTGTAAGTATGACAGCTTGTATGACAAATATGTTGATTGCTTGTTTAAAAGCATGTTGTTTGCTATCCGTGTATGTTGTGATGAATGATTGATTGATTGAGAATGCATGTTGTTTGATAGTACGGTTATGTTTGCTTGTTTAGCAAGTAAGCCTTATTATATGCTTGGTTGAGCATGTATGTGTGTTGATTTGTTTGAAGCATGTTTAGTAGAGTCCCATTGCTACTATTACATCGAAAAAGAGATTTTTAAGTGAGGGAATCATACTTGAGCCACTTGGACCTTCTCCTTTGCTAGCCCAGTTTGTATGCTAATTTACTGTTGATGTTGTTGCTGATTTAAATTGCTTTTCGGTAAGTAGAAGTCGTAGTTTCTGAAAGGGTGGACGATGTTGAGGGAGTCCATCACTTTAGTTAGGGAGGTATGATTGTACCGGAGCTGAGGTACCCTTGGTTTGGTTGAGCTAGGATGTATGTGGGTTGATTCTCGTTGACAAGGGATGATGTGATCGTTTCTGGTGTTAGTTGGTAAAAAGAAGTGAAGACTTGTGAGTGAGGGTCAGAGTAGTATTGATGTTACAGTAGATAAGCCTTTGGTGCTGATTCGATTCTGCCCCTTTTGATTGATTCTAAATCCGTGCTTTCGTGTATCGTTAGCAAGAATGCAAGTTTGAATATGTCTGGTGAATTGTTAGAGGTAGGTGCGAGTACCTTGGTTCTTTTAGAGAGATCAAGGTAGGGGTCTCGTGTGAGTAATCTGAAGTACAGAAGTGTTAGTTGGTGACCGTTGGGGTTCGGCCTATGATTTTAATGCAGGACATCCGGTCGGTGTCCGTGAATGGGAGCTAGTTTGTGTGTTTGGGTCAGTGTGCGTTGAGTTGTTTTCCAGCAAGCGGAAGAGATGAAGTCACTTCCGATATAATTGAGCCGAGAAAGGAGTCTTGAGCTTTGACTCCAGGTTATTCGGTAGGGGTAGAACAAGTCCAGCATGAATGTTTGTGTGCGATCAGAATTGAGTCTTGAAGTTACGAAATGCTCTAAGAACAGTTTAGAAGAGTCAGATTTTGTTGAGGAACCAGTCTGAAAACAAGAGGACCGAAGACTATCAGTTGTGTACATGTGAAGTTGCCATTTCTGAGGATACCTTCTTTTGCGTGAACATGTAAGAAATTAGATATCCTTGTTGAGACCTTAGACGTAGGGACACATGTGACTAGCCTTTTTGGGAGATAGTAGTGATCAGAAAGATGTATAGAAGATGTTTGTTGGTGGTTCAGAATTACTAGTTTCTAGTAGATGTGGAGTGATTGTCTTTCTACGGTTTTGATGTACCTTTTGACAAGGTTCGGCTTGAAGAGCACAGAGTTAGTGTATACATTGAGACAAAGAGAGAGTTGCTTTGAAGACGCAGATTTTTGTGAGACTGTAGTAGTAGGTGAGGATGCGAACTTCTTTTCGAATGATTGATCCAGCTTTAGAGATCGAAGATTGACTGAGTTTAGTTGACAGGCTTGCTTAGCAATTGTGATGGATTTGATTTTGAATGAAGGTTATAAACCACAAAATGTTAGAATAGTTGCGTTTTCTTTTCCTAGAAGTGTTTGGAAGAATTGTCGGTTTACCTCTTGTTAGAGGAGAAGAGTTTGTTATTGAGACCGTTTTCGAGGTTGCTTCTGTTTTGTCTGCTCTGTAACTTGTGAATCCCGGAAGATTTGAGAATGTTGAAGAATTAACTTCGAGACTTGTTAGACCCTAGATTCATTAGGCTTAGTACATCATCTTGGAGTATGACAGTACGAGAGTGTGCTCAGATTACATATAGTCGAAACAAGTGACAGTGAATAGTCAGTATCCATTTCCGAGCGTCAGTGATTTGTTGATCAGTTTAGATGTACTCAGTCTTTTCAAGATTTATCGAGATTCGTTTACTACCAGTTGAAAGCGAGAAAATTTGAAGTACCAAAGACAGCTTTAGGGGCGAGATGTGATTACCTTGAGTTCTGAGTTATGCCGTTTTGTTTGACTAGTGTATTAGTTACCTTCATAGAGATGTTGAGCAGAATAATTTTCTGAGTTTCATGATCAGTTGTAGTAGCTCTTCTAGATGTCACATGAGTATATTCAAGTACCGAAGAAGACCATGACGAGCTTTGGAGTTAGTATTGTAGATTCTATTAGAGAATCAGTTGTACGCCAAGCTGAGCAAACGCAAACTCCAAGTTAATGAAGATGTTCTCCTAGGACATGTGGTTAAGCTGAGTGTGTTAGAGAAAATCCCAAGTAGGCAAAAGAGGACGTGAGTTGGAAGAAATTGAAGACTGTGACAGATATCTATAGTTTCTAGGTCTAGCATTGTTACTTTCAAAGAATTGTAAATAGTGTTTTGAAGATAGTTGCTCCATTGATAGATTGCTACAGAAGAATGTTCAGTTGTGTGGTTAGATGTGAGACAATGAGCCCTTGAGAAACTGAAAGAAACTTTGAAGAGAGCTTCGACCTTGAATCAACTTATATCAGAGAAAGAGTTGTGAACCACAGTGATGCATTACATGTAGAGTTAGGTTGTGTGCTTATGCAAGACAGAAGATTGTGGCTTGTTCAACAAGATAGTTGGAAGACCGTGAGAAGAGTTATTCGATATGAGACATAGAGTTAACTACAGTTGAAATTGCTTCGAAGACTTGAAGACAAAGCTTGCATAGTAAGAAATGCGCAGTGTATATGTACATATCATCGTAACTCAAAATATTTGAAGACTTAGGAATGGTTGGAAACTTGAACAGCATGAGTTGTTAGAATTGCTTGAAGACTGTGATCTCAAGATTGAGTACTATTTGAAGAGAGTCTACGTAATAACCGATGTTCCGAGTTGTATTTGTTGTTAGATTAGTAGTTGAGTTACGAGTTGCAATTGCCGAATTCCGTTTATCAAATGATAGTAGTTTTGTGGCCGAGTTTCGAGTTGAGACTACTTTGAGTCAGAATGTTTGAAGAGAAACAGCTGCAAGACAGATTCTTGGCACCTCACGTGCAAGACATAGCGGAAAGAAGACCTCCAGAATACAATTCAGAGATGATAGAGTTTGTATCGTTAGAGATAGAATTGTTGTACTGATTGGCATAGTATTTTGAGACGTATTGTTTTGGTCGAAGCACGCGGTAGTTCATTTGTATTGCATCTGAGTTGTATGAAGATGTATTGTGGGTCGAAGACGAGTACTTCTGATTGAGTTGATGAATAATATGGTTTAGTATGAGAGTAAGTGTGTAAATTGCCAACGTATTAAGACCGAGCGTCAGTTTTCTTCTAGTTTGTCACATCCGTGGAAGGTTCTTAATGGAAGTGGGTAATAGACATTCGAGATTTCGACTAGATTGTTTTGAAGACGTTTGTATAGTGTTTGGCTACCTGTTGAAGTCAGATGGTCAGTCAGAGAAAGTCGTTGGTCAAGTATTAAACAGTGATGTATGAGTTGTGAGTCAGGCTAGATCTGTTGTCTATCTGTTGCGGTTACCACCAGAGTTAGTAAGAGGTTTGTGATGCGTCTGTGAATCTATGATTCGGGAGTGTGACTCAGACGTGTTCTGTACTATGTTTGTTGAAGAGATTGAGTCGAGTTCGAAATTGCGTGCAACGAAGAATCAGTTGAGATCTTAGCATCAGATATCTATTGTTGTATGGTAAGTCTATCGAGTGGGTAAGTATGTTGTGGTGAGAAGGAAAGTGTGGAGTAGCATGTCTCGGTGGCTCTTCATGTTCGATGAATTTCGGGGACGAAATTCCTTAAGTGGGGGAGAGTTGTAACACCCGGGTTTGGGGGCCGGGAGAAAATAATATTAAAATATTGTTTCGGGTTTCGGTTTTTATAATTAAAATAATAAATTAATATTTGGGCTTCGTATTTTCAAAACGAATTATTTTATGTTGGACTTAAGTTGTTTTGGAATCAATTTCATGGATTTTAAACATGGATGAGATATGTCATCTCATTAATGGCAAAGGTGTAATTAAAAGGGTCTCCCATTTTTAAAACCCCTTTAATTTAAAAGACCACTTTAATTCCTATCTTCATCTTCTTCTTTCCTCTCCTTCACACCAAAAACCCACTCCCTCTCCAAATCTTCATTCCTTCATCCCCATGCTCTTTGTTGGTGATTTTTGAAAGGTAAAACCGTTTCTAACTTGTCCTCATCTTCCTCTTTAAGATGATACCTTTAATTTTCATAAAGCTCATAGATTTTGAAGTTTAGGGTTTTGAGTTTTTAGGATAAAAAAATGCAAACTTTAATGTCTTTAAATTGAGCTTTCGATTTGTTGAAGTTATATATGTTGTTTACTACCCATAAGACCCAAAATAGATGATTTTTACATGATTTTAACATGATTCCCGAAATTTGGTAAAAATGGGTTTTTTGAAGGGTTTTGGGTGATTTTTGGGGGTTGTTTTAGGTGGGAATTGATAGCCCAATGGTAGTGCTATGGTTAAGGGTTGATTTGGGGTCATTTGTGGGTGCAACGGGTGTTGGAAACATGGATTTTGGAAGGGGTATGTGGGCTGTCCGAAATTGCAAAGTATGGGGTTTGGTCATGGCTTGCAACGTTGTAAATTGTGATTGAATTGTATTCCGGGTTGGTCTTTTGATGTTGGGCTGATTTGGAATTGTTTGAATTGTGTTTGAGGTTGTTTGGAAGCGGGAATTTGTGTTGGAGAAGCCTCGGGAAGAAATCCGGAAACTTGAAGGTGATGTTTGCTTGGTAGTTGAGCTTGGAGTAGAGGTGAGTGGTTATTGTTTTTAAATGGTTTTAAACATTGGTTCAAGCATGTGGACCTAGGTTGGGCGTGGTAAACCCACCTAGAGTTGAGGTTAGGGTGGTAGCCTAATCTCAAGCTTAAGGTTTAGGAAACTTTGGTTGAACTCATAATTTCTTGTTATGCCTCTTGTTTATATGTGTTTACGGTAGTTATGTATATTGTGTTATACATGTTGATGAGGTATGGTTTGATGCATTGCTATGCATGTGGTTTGAATTGTGAATTGTGCATGATGATGATGATCATAGTGAGTACATGCTAGGCATGGAAATGGGTTGTGAAATACATGTATGTGAGACATGATATTTGATGCATTGTTATATGCATGTAGCTACGAAAAATGGATTGCGTTTAATATTGGCACTAGTATGCTTGGGTACAATGATCGATCATTATGATGAGTGTGCACACAAATTGAGTCAAAACGTACGTGGCCTTGGTGGCGTTAAGGCACCAAGGAGGAGTACGGTGATGTAATATTCCACCGGAAGCTTTTATATATTTCTACGTGATGATGAGTGGAATCCCATCCGTATGGCATGTGGCGATGAGTGGAATCCCGCACATGTAAGGACCGGTGATGAGTGGAATCCCACCGAGGTAATGTTGTTGTTGGAAATGCGTTCCAACGAGTTATCCGCGTATTCGAGTCATAGCTAGGTGCCAATATGAGGTTGTGTGTATTTACCAATATGAGATTATGCAAATATGCTTATATGTTACGAAATGTGATGCCCTTGTGTATTGATGTATAATGTGATTAATGCATTGGGTTATGTATCGTAGTAAGTTGAGTTTACAAGATGTTGAGCATGACATAATGTTGATTATATGTTCACGCATCATGATCATTTTGACTTATGGGGATCGGAGGTAAGAACATGCATTTCATTATGGAAATTGCTCGTGCTTGGACCCTGCATTGTCGAAGGTTTGTTTTATGAGCTTACCCTCACTAAGCTTTTATGCTTACGCTCTCTTTTGTTCGACAATGCAGATAAATAGCTTGTGGGTGGCAAAGGCAAGGGAAGGTCTCCAAGTGTTGCTTTTGGTGAGCTCAATGTATGAATTTTAAGTAATAGAATGTAATAGTTAAGCAATAGGATAGGAATTGTTGATTCGAGTCTTGACGTATGTCTATGGTTGACTTGATTTGTAAACATGATATATCTTGCCAAATGCTAGTACGATGGATGTCTTATGAATGCTTAAGTTGCTTTGAATGGCATGTGAACTCATTTGATATGTATGATGCTTATTGGTTCTTTTTAATGTCTTCAAGCATGCTTGTATGAAAGGCTCTTAATGCGTAATTTGCCATGCTAGAAAGATTGTCCAAATCCATGCTTGTATGTGTTTGAGTATGTTAAACTCAGGATGTATGCCTCTAGACTTTGTTTGTTGGTGTTGTGTGCCTTTAGGGGGTCCTATGGGACCTTTAGACTTGTTGAAATTCGCCCAAATCTGTCTTTCAAAGGTTGCAGACAGCCCGCGTTTCGAAACGGGCTGGGACGTTTCAGAACAGGTAGGCTTCAGGGACCCCGTATCGGAACGCGTTTCGATACGGTTTGGCCTCTGGAACCCCCTGTTTCGATACACGTTTCGGAACGTTTTGGCTACTGGAATTCTGAGAAATTGACGAGACGAAGGCGTTTCGAAACGGGCCTGAAGGTTTCGAAACGGTCAAAATCTCGTTGACCACGAGAAGTTGACCGTTGAGGGCGTTTCGGAACGGTTGACCACCGTTTCGATACGGCCCCTTGTATAGGCTCTGGGACAGTTGACCTGGTCAAGGCGTTTCGATACGCCTCAAGGGTGTTTCGAAACGGCCTGTTTAAAAGATTAAAAGTGGGCTGTTTATTTGCTATTTCGGGTTCGAATGTTTGTCTCATGTATTTTATTCCGCTGTTTGATCACATAGGATTCGAATGTGCCATTAGAGAAGATAAGATTAAAAAAAATAGGGTTGCTAACCGAGGGGGAACCTTAACGGGTTTCGCTTCGGTTTTCCCCATGTGGCCCACTCGGACCGGTCATCCGGCCAGACCGGGACGAGGGGGTTACATAAATAATTTTACTTGCACTGTTGGAACACACTGAGCTCCCTAGCTCATATCCCCCTTTTTTCCATTTCAGATATTTTGGATAGGCTTCCAGACCTGACACTTGGAGGATCGACACATTTTGGACGTACCCTTTTGTTGTAATGTTTCCATCTTCCAGACCGTTTTATTTCCGGTGACATGAGCCTATATTTTGTTGCTACACACTTTATCTACAGCCTCACATGGCTTTATTTTGTGAACATATTTGGAACTATTTACATTTGCTTACTTAAATTTACTTACGTATGTATTATGGTTATTACTCTATTTTGAACTTTGCATTTCTTTAAACATCACATAAAAAGTTTCGGTAGAGAATGTGACCTTCCGGATTCAAGCTAAACGCATAGGTCGGTCTAAGGGATTACAAATTCTAAGCACATAAACATAAACTCCTAAATTATGAACCCTAAACTAAATCTCTAACCCCTAAAATTAGAGCGCTTGTGAAAATAAAATATTTTTACCGCCAGTGCATGGTATAATTACACTTTTCTTCTAATCAATAGGAAAATTTGATCTTTTCATTCTTGCAGAAATTTAGGCCAGTCAGGAGTTTAGTATTTAGAGTTTGTGGTTATAATTTAGGGTTTAAAGTTTGAAGGTTATGATTTAGGTTTTAGGGTAATATGTTAGGGATTTAGATTTTTACCTATATTCCATAAATTCTAACCCTAAAGTCTAAATTCAATCCACAATCCTAAAATTCTAAGCAAATAAACATAAACTCCTAAATTATGAAACTTAAACTGAATCACTAACCCCTAAAATTAAGGCGCTTGTGGAAACAAAATATTTTTATTGTCAGTGCATGATATAATTACCCTTTTCTTCTAATCAATAGGAAAATTTTGATTTTTTGTTCTTGCAGAAATTTAGGCCACTGCCGATGTGCCTCTATTCAGGTAAATAATATTCGTTTTACAATGGATGAGTTATCAGAGAATTTGGTTTGAGAAATTTTAGGTAAAATATTATGTGGAAAATAAAGATGATGTGATTTTGTTTAATTGGATATGATCATAAATGATGTTGTAAGAATGATTTATGGAATAATTTCTGCTAATTTTGTTTTGAAATAAGATTAATTGCATGTTGAGCGTTTTATATTTTTAATAGTCATTTAAAAGTTAAAATTAATGATGTTCAGTGGTGTATTGTGTTAGTGGTGTTCATCGGTGTGCGTCACCCATTCTAGAATTTTCCTAATAAAAACCACTTTAATAAATGTTATCTTTAAAATTTTAATTTAATAATTAAAAAATTATTTATTCTTTTTATTAAAATACTCAAACATAAGAGATATATTTGAGTTAAATTGATAAAATAGTTAAAATACGATTAAAAATATGTATGTTATCAATTTTAACATTATCAGTTTTTTTAATTAATTTCCAAATCAAGGGTCTTTTGGTACTAATTTCCATGTTAATAAAAATCTAAATTTTATTTAACTTTAATTATTCGAGAACGTAATAAATAGAAAATGTTCTATTAAAAAACTATAAAATTAAATAATTTTAATAATTTAGGCTGTAATATAAACTAAAAATGTCAAATTCTTATTTTTATTTCTATGTCACACTCAAATGAAATAAGCAAAACACTTATATTAAAACGAGAGAGTAAAAGAATATTTTCACTTTATTAATTCTTCACACCATTACATTAATTTACAACATATTTATTTATAATAACAAAGCTAACTATCTGTTACTAACTAACTATTAGTAACCATCCAACTAATCAAAACAACCCAGCTAACTAATTACAACAAATATAAAATTCAATCCTCAACACTCCCCCTCAAGTTGGTGATTGGAAAACATCCTTCAACCCCAACTTGGAGATTAGATACTGATGTTGTTGTATGCCGAGAGCTTTAGTCATTACATCTGTCAACTGTTCTTCTGACTTTATATGCTCTGCTCGTATCACCCCTTCTTGGATCTTTTCTCCAACAAAGTGACAATCAATTTTAATGTGTTTTGTTCGCTCGTGAAAGACTGGGTTCGTTGAAATCTGCAATGTTGCCTTGCTGTCACACCATAACTGAGCTGGATGCATTTCAACAACTCCTAGTTCAAGCAATAGACCTCTAAGCCATACAATCTCAGCTGTTGCTGCTGCCATGCTTCGATATTCGGCCTTAGCTGAAGAATCATAAAATCAATTATTTTATAGCCTCATGTGTATTTGTTATAATGACTTTAGAAATTTGTTCAAAATGATAAATAAAATCTTTTAATTATGTGCTTTTAACACAAAAGTTCTGGTATAAAAATTTAAATCTCTTAAGTTTATTAAACTGAATATTATCTGATGTTCATATAAGTCTTTAGTTTTTTTAACAATTTTTTGTTTGAACAAATATAAGTCTTAAGTTGAGTTCACTCCCTGTATTATATGATAATAGAAGCCCTTTTGATGTTTATCGGGAAAATAAATCTTCCACAGAACCACAATATCATTTATTGTATGATCTTCAAGTATCAAATCTCTCCATTTTAGTTTATTTTTGGCTTAAACATACCTTTGGTACCTAAACTATATACATTCTCCCAAGTTGGTACCTAAAGAATTTTTTCTCCCAAGTTGGTATTTGAATTGTACACTTTCTCCCAGCGTGGTACCTAAAGAACTTTTCCTCCCAGGATGGTACCCAAACTTTAATTTCATCTACTATTTTAATACTTTTATTATTAGTTTTAGTCCCAAAACTTATGCATTCAATCAATTTAGTCATAATTCAAAATAATTCAATAAATTTAACATTTCATATTTAAAAATTCCATCAATTTAATCACTTTTGTGAGCATATCAAATCAAGTGAATCCATCGGATCAAAGCAACAATTGGATAATTGAATTCTATCAACTAGTTATGTTTAAACTTTTATTATACCAAGAAAGTAATATAACATTTCTAAGAGAAGAACAAATAATTTAGGTGAATAACACATAGTAAATTGATAGAATTCTTAAATATAGAGAGTTATATTTATTGAATTGTTTCAAATTATGACCATATGAATGTATAAGTTTTGGTACCAGCTTGGGATAAGGTGTCTAGTTCAGGTACCAACTTGGGAGCAAAAATTCTTTAGGTACCAACTTGGGAGAAAGTGTATAGTTCAGGTACCAATGTGAGAGAAAATTTTCTTTAGGCACCTACTTGGGAGAATGTATCTAGTTCAGGTACCAAATTTATATTTAAGCCTTTAATAATCAAATCTTATAGAGATTTTACGATACATATCAACAAATAGAAATCTTGGAGCCCAACAATTAAACTTTGAATTAACTTATAAAAAACAACCGATCTAAAAATAGAATGAACCTAACATAAATAAATGTTCTTTAATAATTTCAAAGGATTCTCAAATCCACTAACGCAAATAATCTCTTCTTTATTGATTTTGAACGAAAACATGATCTAATAAACTAAACGCAAAGATAAAGAGAGCCCATTTAACCAAAATTTTTCCAGAAAATATATTTGGTTAGATAATCAGCATGAAACTATCGAATTGTGGGTCACAAAAAATCTAAAAAATACCCCAGATAAGGGTTTGGTTTTTACTGACGAGGCGCAATAGATTCAGAAGAAATATGTTAGTCTCATACGTGGAAAATAAAAATTGTTTCTGAAACACCATTTTTTCTAGAGTTTTCTAATTAATTTTTTCGCAGTTCAATCAAATATGTTGATTTTAGGGTTTTTAACAGGTAAAAATTAAGTATTTTGTTTTTTTGTCTCATTTGATTCATGAGTTAAGTTTTTGAGGTGTTTTTCATTTTAAGTATTTTATTTATTAACTTATTAGAATTAATATATGAGGTATGAGGAAGAAGATGATAATTTGTAAATTTTAATTTATAATAAAATATTGTGTGAAAAATAAAGAAATATGATTTTATTTAATTGAGTAAGACCATAGATGATGTGGTGAGAATGATTCATATAATAATTTCTTCTAATTTTATTTTGAAATATGATTATTTGCATGTAGAGCCTTTCAGATTTTTAATAATCATTTAGAAATAATTAAAAAATAACAATGTTCAATGGTGTTTTGTATTAGTGGTATTCATCGATGTACGTCGCCGGTTATATACTCGTCCTTTTTATTAACTTAAGTTTTGCTTTCATCGCATTTAATTTAAGTTGTAAATAATAAATGTTGCATTGAATATTGTTCTTCAATCCTATAAGCCTATAAATAGGATTAGTTATTTTAACTATTTTACCAATTAAAAAAACTGAAATATCTCTTATATTTGAGGAGAAATTATATTATAGACCCTTCCCACCACATAAGCAATGGTCCCATCCAATAGTTTTATTCCATATCAGCATTTTTTTCTAAGTCATTTTCTGACCTAATTTTTAGATGTCAAATATACCCTCATCTTCTCCAAATTACTTATTTTCCTTCCCTAATCGCAGCCTGGTTCGTTGAGATTTTTAAGCATATTATAATGGCTACTTTAGAAGTTTGCTGGCGGTGTACCAATTAAAGAGCGGAGAATGAAAAATAAAGGCTTAAATATAAATTTGGTACCTGAACTAGATACATTCTCCCAAGTAGGTGCCTAAAGAAAATTTTCTCTCACATTGGTACCTGAACTATACACTTTCTCCCAAGTTGGTACCTAAAGAATTTTTGCTCCCAAGTTGGTACCTGAACTAGACACCTTATCCCAAGCTGGTACCAAAACTTATACATTCTATCAATTTGGTCATAATTTGAAACAATTCAATAAATATAACTCTCTATATTTAAGAATTCTATCAATTTACTATGTGTTATTCACCTAAATTATTTGTTCTTCTCTTAGAAATGTTATATTACTTTCTTGGTATAATAAAAGTTTAAACATAACTAGTTGATAGAATTCAATTATCCAATTGTTGCTTTGATCCGATGGATTCACTTGATTTGATATGCTCACAAAGGTGATTAAATTGATGGAATTTTTAAATATGAAATGTTAAATTTATTGAATTATTTTGAATTATGACTAAATTGATTGAATGCATAAGTTTTGGGGACTAAAACTATTAATAAAAGTATTAAAATAGTGGATGAAATTAAAGTTTGGGTATCATCCTGGGAGGAAAAGTTCTTTAGGTACCACGCTGGGAGAAAGTGTACAATTCAAATACCAACTTGGGAGAAAAAATTCTTTAGGTACCAACTTGGGAGAATGTATATAGTTTAGGTACCAAAGGTATGTTTAAGCCTTAAATATATGATTCTTTGGCAGTGAAAACATTTTGTTTCCATAAACGCCTTAATTTTAAGGGTTAGAAATCTAATTTAGAGTTTATAGTTTATGAGTTTAGTATTTAGAGTTTTTTTGTTAGAATTTAGGGTTTAGGGTTTAAGGTTTGGAGGTTATGGTTTAGGTTTTAGGGTAACATGTTAGGGATTTATGTTTTTACCTATAGTCCATAAATTTTAACCCTAAACTCTAAATTCAATCCACAATCCTAAAATTCTAAGCACATAAACATAAACCCCTAGAGTATAAACCCTAAATTGAATCTCTAACCCCTAAAATTAAGGCGCTTGTGGAAACAAAATATTTTTACCGCCATTGCATGGTATAATTACCCTTTTCTTGTAATCAATAGGAAAATTTTGATCTTTTCGTTCTCGTAGAAATTTAGGCCACTGCCGATGTGCCTCTGTTCAGGTAAATGATATCCGTTTTACAGTGGATGAGTTATCAGTGAATTTAGTTTGGGAAATTTTAGGTAAAATATTATGTGAAAAATAAAAATGATGTGATTTTATTTAATTGGATATGATCATAAATGATGTTGTAATAATGGTTTATGGAATAATTTCTGCTAATTTTGTTTTGAAATAAGATTAATTGCATGTTGAGCGTTTTAGATTTTTAATAATCATTTAAAAGTTAAAATTAATGATGTCAAGTGGTGTATTGTGTTAGTGATGTTCATCGGTGTGCGCCACCCGTTTTAGAATTTTTCTAATAAAAATCACTTTCATAAATGTTATCTTTAAAAATTTATTTTAATAATTAAAAAATTATTTATTATTTTTATTAAAATACTCAAACTAAGAGATATATTTGAGTTAAATTGATAAAATAGTTAAAATACGATTAAAAATGTGCATGTTATCAATTTTAACATTTTCAGTTTTTTTAATTAATTTCCAAATCAAGGGTCTTTTGGTATTAATTTCCATGTTAATAAAAATCTAAATTTTATTTAACTTTAATTATTCGAGAACATAATAAATAGAAACTGTTCTATTAAAAAACTTAAAAATTAAATAATTTTAATAATTTAGCCTCGTAATATAAACTAAAAATGTTAAATTCTTATTTTTATTTCTATGTCACACTCAAATGAAATAAGCAAAACACTTATATTAAAACGAGAGAATAAAAGAATATTTTCACTTTATTAATTCTTCACACCATTACATTAATTTACAACATATTTATTTATAATAACAAAGCTAACTATCTGTTACTAACTAACTATTAGTAACCATCCAACTAATCAAAACAACCCAGCTAACTAATTACAACAAATATAAAATTCAATCCTCAACACTCCCCCTCAAGTTGGTGATTGAAAAACATCCTTCAACCCCAACTTGGAGATTAGATACTGATGTTGTTGTGTCCCGAGAGCTTTAGTCATTACATCTGTCAACTGTTCTTCTGACTTTATATGCTCTGCTCGTATCACCCCTTCTTGGATCTTTTCTCCAACAAAGTGACAATCAATTTTAATGTGTTTTGTTCGCTCGTGAAAGACTGGGTTCGTTGAAATCTGCAATGTTGCCTTGCTGTCACACCATAACTGAGCTGGGTGCATTTCAACAACTCCTAGTTCAAGCAATAGACCTCTAAGCCATACAATCTCAGCTGTTGCTGCTGCCATGCTTCGATATTCGGCCTTAGCTGAGGATGTTGCTATCGTAGTCTGCTTTTTTATCTTTCACGAAATCAAAGAATCTCCTAGCATCACACAATATCCAGTTACTGATCTTTTTGTCATTAGACATAAAGCCCAATCAGAATCACAATATGCAACCAATTGACACTTAGTTACAGCATTCAGAAAAATTCCTTGGCCTGGATTCTTCTTTATATATCTGATCACTCTAAAGGCTGCATCAAGATGAGACTTCTTTGGATGATGCATAGACTAACTTAAGTGATGAACAACATAAGTAACATCTGGCCTAGTGTGTGTCAAATAAATCAGTATGCCAATCAGTCTTTGATAAACTGATTTATCTGTTAACAATTCATCATTAACTCCATTGTCACCCAGGCCCTCATCATAATCAATAGAAGTAAGCTTCTGATTTTGTTCCAGTGGAGTTAGAGCAGGTTTAGCTCCCCCTAAACTTGAATCTTCAATGAGTTCTAAAGCATATTTGCGCTGATTTACCACAATTCCATTTTTGGATATTAGTATTTCCAACCCCAAGAAATACTTTAACTCACCAAAGTCTTTCATCTTAAAGCTCTTGTTCAAAATCTCCTTGAGCTCTTGAATCAATCTATCATCATTATCAGTTATCATTAAATCATCCACATAAATCAGCATTATAACTATGCTTGAACCACTCCTTTTAGTCCATATAAGGCATTATACACATCCATTTGAAGCAAGGGCTAGTTGAATATAGAAGCAAGAGCTAAGATAGTACGAACATTAACCAGCTTGGCCACGAGAGAAAAAGTATCAGAATAATCAACACCTTATTGTTGAGTGAAGCCTTTGGCAACAAGGCGAGCCTTATAACGTTCAACCTCACCATCAGCCCGAACCTTAATCCGAAACACCCATTTACACCCAATAGAAACTTTACCAGGAGGTAGATCAACCACAGACCATGTATTGTTTGATTCCAAAGCAGAAATCTCCTCTTTCATAGCTTCAATCCATAGGGGATTTTGGACAGCTTGAGAAAAGGTTTTGGGCTCAACCAAAGGAGAGGTAGAAGAAAGAAAGGACTGAGTATGAAGGGGTAAATGAGCATAAGAAATTGAGGAAGAGATAGGGTACAAACCTGACTTAGTCTGGAAGGAATGAAGATTGGTAAGACTGCACATAGTCATTTAACCAGGAAAGACCAACAGATTGAACTATAGAAGGACCAACAGATTGAGGAACACCAACAGAAATTGAATCTGACAAACCAGGAGTGGATCCATTTGTTGAAAAAATAGGTTCAGTTGAAGAAACTGGATCAGTTGAAGAAACTGGTGTAGTGGAAGAAACTGGATCAGTGGAAGAAAAAGTAAGAGATAAAAAAATCTGAAACAGGGAGAGAAGAGTCAGGAAAAAACTGAGGAGAATTAGAAACAAAGGTTTTAAAAGGAAAGACATGTTCATGAAAATGAACACCCCTGCTAACAAAGAACTTTTTAGAAGAAAGGCAAAAAAATATAACCATTTTTTAGTGAGAGAATGCCCTATAAGGACTGAGGGAACAACTCTAGGAGAAAATTTATCCTTAGGGGAAACTTGTGTAGCAAAGCATAAGCAACCAAAGACCCTTAAGTGAGAAAGGTCAGGAGATTTATGATGAAGCATTTCAAATGGACTCTTCCATCCCAAAACATAGGTAGGAAGCCTATTGATGAGATAACAGGCAGCAGACACACATTCACCCCAAAACTTATGGGGCATGTTAGAATGAAACTTGAGGGCACGAGCCACTTCAAGTAAATGTTTATGTTTTCGCTCAACAACACCATTTTGCCGAGGAGAGTGAACACAGGAACTCTGATGCAGAATTCCAAGGGAAGAAAAAAGACCAGAGCAATCAGAATTAAAAAACTTTGTGCCATTGTCACTGCGAACTACTTTAATAGTAGTGGAAAATTGATTTTGGATAAGGGAGAAAAAAATTTTAAGAAAGAGAGGAGTATCACTTTTGAGCCTCAACAAATAGATCCATGTCATCCTAGTATGGTAATCAACAATTGTTAAGAAAAAACAATGTCCACTATGGGTGGATACTCTATAGGAACCCCATAAATCTAAATGAATCAACTCAAAAGGTGCAGAGGCACACGAAAGACTATCAGGAAAAGGAATCCTAGACTGTTTAGCAATAGGACAAACAATACAATTATGTAAAACTTCACTATGCAGCTTGAAAGAATGCAAAAAAGGAATCCTACTCAACTTAGCAACAGAAGCATGCCCCAATCGAGCATGCCACACCTCAGTATTATTAAAAGTAGAAGATGCAGTACAAGATGAAACAGTACAAATAGGCTCAGAAACAACAAACTCAGAATTAAAAGAGGCAGAATTAGAACAAGAAAATGATGACACACTAGCACCTGAAGAATTGAACAGATAAAGACCATGTGATTCTTTACCAATCCCCAATATCCTTCCAGTGAAGAGTTCCTGTAAAACACAAAAGTCAGGAAAGAAAGCAACACTACATTGCAATTCTTTGGTTAATTTCGAAACGGAAAGGAGATTATGAGTAAAGGTTGGAACGAAAAGAACATTAGTAATCAAATGAGAAGAATCGAATTGAAAAGAGCCAACATGAGAAATGGGTGCGGTTTTACCATTGGGTAAATGAACAGACCTGGATTGAGAAGCACATGACAAAGGAGAAATTAAGCTATGAAGATCAGACAACATATGATCTGTGGCACCCGTATCCAGGACCCACTGAACACCCATCTTATCAACAAAACAACAAAAGGGATTGACAGAAGCAATACCTGCCATGTTAGCCGCAGAATCAGTGGAAGGAACTTGATTCAAAAGGCGTAGAAGCTGACTATATTGATCAGAAGCAATACCTGACATGATCAACACTAGGCAAAGATAGATTAACAGCAAGAGCAACAGAAGAACCCTGTTTCTTAGTTAACTTAAAGTCAGCAGGAAATCCATTCAATTTGTAACAGTTTTCACGCTTGTGACCTTTGACTTTGCAGTAATCACAAGAGCCGTTGAAATGACGTCGGTCAGGTGCGGCAGAGTACATGGCAGTAGGCTCAGACAATGGCGAAATTCTGGAAAGATGAGCCCGCTGCGATTCCTCTTGAATAATCATCGAATAAGCTTGATTGGAAGTGGGTAAGGGCTTCATTAACAATATTTGACTACAGAGTGCTGAGTAAGTGTCGTTAAGACCCATCAGGAATTGGAATAAACTCTGCTGAGCAAGATGAGAAACATTTTGCTGGGAAACCTCACAATCACAGGAAGCAATCGAAACCAGAGTGTTAAACTCATCCCATAATAATTTGAGACGAGAAAAATAGGTTGAGACAGAAGAATCACCTTGCGATAAGGTTGATATCTCGCGATGCAGAAAATACACCCTAGCTTCATCTCCTTTATCGAATCTTTCCTTCAAATCGGCCCAAACATGAGCAAAACTGAAAGCGAAAACAATCCCAACTGATAGATCACGACTGACCGTGTTTAGTATCCAGGAGAGAACAAAAGCGTTGCAACGCTCCCACCGAGGATGCAATGTTTCATCGTAATTAGCCTTTTTGCAATCGCCATTAACGAAGCCCAGCTTGTTCTTGGCAAGAAGAGCAATTCGCATGGATCTGCTCCAAAGATTGTAGTTCTCAGCACCGACAAGTTGATGAGAAACAAGAAGACCACCAGGAGTATCCGACGGATGCAAAAACAACGGATGATTGAAGTCAATTTCCGACGAAGCACCCGATGGAGGCATCGGATTAGGGCAAAATGAGAAAAGAGGAAAAAGAAACAAGTGAGACGATAAAAAACAGAGAATAGAGAAGACCCAAACAAGCCCAAAAAACGTGAAGAATTATTGGGTAACTCGGCTCTCTGATACCATGTTAAAACGAGAGAATAAAAGAATATTTTCACTTTATTAATTCTTCACACCATTACATTAATTTACAACATATCTATTTATAATAACAAAGCTAACTATCTGTTACTAACTAACTATTAGTAATCGCCCAACTAATCAAAACAACCCAGCTAACTAATTACAACAAATATAAAATTCAATCCTCAACAACTTAAAATATCAAATTGGCCCTTGTAATATTATGAATGTTTTAAATATTTTATTTATAACATTAAAGTACATTATTTATATTTTATTTTTAAAGATAATTGGATAAGTGTCATTAGATATTGATCAATAATTTTTCTTTTATGTGAACAATTTTTAAGAAAAAAATTAGAAAGTGTTTGTTGATTAGTATTGCAAAAATATATCTCAAAAACTAAAATATCATATTTTATTATACAAATTGAAATTACCACAATTTTATTTCGATGAACATATTATTTTAAGTAAATGGATGCAGAACAAAGTTACACGTCCGTTCCATTTTTTTTGGTATATAAAATATAATTTTATTTTTAAAATTTAAATATTTACTAACCTCTTTAACAAATGATTATTTTTTTTATTCAATAAAAAATGATTATGTTTTTTAAAAAATACAATAATTTTTATTTGAAAGTCATAAAACTTTAATTTAGAATACCACAAAAAGAGTTAATATAGGAAAAAAGAACTGCACAACGGCGGCATCTATTAATAGGGATGAGTATTTTATCCGGCCCAACCCGACCGGGTCAGTTTTTTTAATAAAAAATTGAGTTCGGTTCGAGTTTGGGGTGAAAAAAATATGACTTAACCAAACTCGAGACTAATAATGTAATTTTTTTTAATTTTTTAAGGAAATTTGCAATAATATCCTCTTTCTATATTTTTTATAATTAGGTCATTAAAATTGATTTTTATTTAAAATTTAGTCCTTAAAATTATTTTTTACAATTAAGTCCCCAAAAAATTATTTTTTACAATTAAGTCCGTAAGATTAATTTTCCTATAGGTTGGAGTTAGGTTTAGAGTATTTATTTTCGTGTCGGGTCGGGTTTTTTAAAGAATGATGTTGGGTCGGATTGGGTTCATTTTTAGGGTTTTTGTTTTCAGGTCGGGTTCGGGTGGGCCAAAAATTCGAACCTACCCGTGCTCATCCCTATCTATATGTATAAATAATATAATAAACATATTTTAACTTAAATAGATGCATAATATCTTCCGATCTATAGATGAGGGTGTAAGAATGAAATGAAAATCATAATTGGACCATTTTTATTATATATTACAATATTAAATTATTAAAATTATATAATTTTAATTTATTTATGTTCTAAAAAATTAATTACAATAAATTTTAGACTTTTTTAGTTAGAATATGTTAGAACTTTTATATTTTCATAATTATCAAAAAATAATTAATTTCATATGATTTCATATTTTAATAATATTGTATTGTTTTTAGGTTTTTATAAATTTTTTTTGTTTTTAAGAAAAAACTCAACCAATCAGATGTTATTACACTAGTAAATTCCAAGGTCGTTGTAATGATTAATGACAACGGTAATTAAAAGAGTTTAACTAAATGCCAAGATTTTTCATCCCACCTCACTACCGGTTGGGACTACAAAATTTAAAATCATCTATGTTCCGCGACTAGCAAGTCTAAAGCTATTTCTGTCACCACTACCCATGTGGGTCTTAAGACCCACAAATCCCCGCTATACCCGCCTACAATCCAATTCATAATATATATATATAACAATTAAATAAACATAAATTATCTTTTACAAAAAAAATATGAAAAATCTTTCTTCCGAACGCATAGCACACGGGCAGGTGAATTTTGTACTCAAACTTCTACAATTATACGATACAATATGTAATTTGGCCATAGATGTTGAAGAACGTTAGTTAACTTTCTTTTTGTGGGTGAGGGAGAGTAATTAGAGTATGTATATATATATATATATAACGATGAAGTGATAATGGGACGTTAATTATAAAAGAAAAGTTTATTAGGTAGCAGTGAATCCCAAAGCATCCCCCACATGCTCCTATTTGCCACATCATTCTTATAAACTCCATTTGCTGCCTTCGTTTTATGCTTCTCTTCTAATTGCAGGTATCATCTTCTTGGAAATGAAAACCATGCTGGCCTATAGAGCTGAACCAACAGTAGTCACCGTGCTCTCATCTTCATTAGCCTGGGATAAACCTAAACTGCGTTCGGGAGGAAACATCAAAAACCTGCATAATCATATAGGTGTAAAATATCCAAAGTGCACTAAAAGTATTACTAGTAGGAAGCCTGACCCAGACAAGATACATGACATACTAGGTGGAAGGATGGTCGAGGAGAATCGTGTCTTCCAGCAAGAACTGATGGTTAGATCCTCCGACATAGACAGTGATAGAAAACTGTCCATTGTAGCCTTATCAAATTATTTGCAGGTTCTCTTCTTTGTCTGCCATGCCATGGAAACTGTCATGGGGTGTCCTTTGTTTTAATCACCGTTTTCTGTTGTGTAGGACACGTTGGTTAACCATGGTGAGCGCATAGGAGTGTTGTCGGATGGATTTTCAACACCGGAGATGAGTAGAAGAGACCTTGTATGGGTGACCTATAAGACGGGTATTGCCATTCATTGTTATCCTTCTCGGTAAGTTATCCTAATATCTTGAGAATGTAATATCTATACTTAATTAAGTAAAAAGAGTTTAAAAATTAAAATCTTGAGCAGTTGACATTCCATCTTCTATACATTATAGGCATGATGTGATTCAAGTACACACGACGGTGTATGAGTCCGGCAAGAACGGGCTTGGTGTTGACTGGATTTTCTCCGACTTGAACTCCGGCAACCCTCTCATTCTAGCATCAAGGCAAGCTTTTATTCATTTATATATGTCAGTTTTTAATTTCAAAAGTAGCAAATAACAATATTATTTCATAGGTTACTTTATATCAAAATATTGTTTGGAACTACAAGTATAGGGTGCAATATAAGATATATTATACTCTCAATAATAAATTTAGATTCAAAGTTTGAAGACTTGAAAAAAATAGTCTTGAATCTCAAGTATAAATCATAAAACATATATGAGATACATAAATATTATTCTCAATATAGAAAATAACTATATTGATTTTGTGGCAGCTTATGGACAATGATGAATATGAAAACAAGGAAATTATCGAAGTTCGTAGAGGAAGCCAGAATGGAGTTAATGCCTTACCTTAGGCTCGAGAATTCCCCTCTAATTGAGAATACAAGAAAAATACAAACAATAAATATCGATACAACTGATTTTACAAGCCTAGATCTGCGTGTAAGTATAACAATTAAGAAAATTCTGTTATACTCGATGAGTACCGATTAGCACCATTAACGACGAACACCGATGAACACTATTAATTTAATTTATAAAGATTAAAAATTTAAAAAACTCGTCGTATAATTATAAACTATTTAAAAATCAAAAGGTAAATTAATTAAAATATATTATTTTTTTTAATTTTCTTTTAAACACAAGTCAAAATATCTATCCTACCTCTAAATTCAAGCCACCGTCGTTGCCGTTGTTGTCGTTTTGAGCCCTTTCCCGCTGCATCAGATGACTTGCAAAAATTATAATTAATTTTTTTTAAGAAACAGAACAATCTTCGAATAATGCAAGCCCACTCGAAGAACGTCGAGACTTGGGGACAAACCCAACGGCGGTAGAGTGAAGGCAAGCAGTCAACAACAAAGGGAAACACACAAAAACAGGCATTGGAATCGAGTCAAACAGCACTGAGAAGCAAAGACAAGACTAATGTCCGACGTTGCAGTCGGGCTGATAAAAAGTTAGTGGTGCTTGACGATATCTCATTTGAATAAAGCATCCGCGGGGCGACGATTTAAATTTTAAATAAATAAAAGTTAGGATATTGTAATTTAAGGTAGGGTAAGTATTTTAATATATGTTTAAAAGAAAATTAAAAATAAAATAATATATTTCAAATTAAATTAATAGTGCTCATCGTTAATGGTATTCATCGGTGCTCGTCGAACGTGGCATACTCATTTTAGAGTGTAAATTAAACTTAAGTTAATTCCTTTGACATCATTAATTTCCTTACAGCCAGGGTGGAATGATTTGGACATAAACCAACATGTGAACAATGTCAAGTACATTGAATGGATTTTAGAGGTAATTACTCAATTTTGACATCATTTTAGAGTGTTTCTATTTTAGTCATTCAACTATTAAAATATTTAATTTGATTATTAATATTATGAATTATACTTGTTTAGGTCACTTGGACATTAATTCTTTAACGCCGACACTAAAACATTGTGTTTTAAGGCTTTTATTTATGAAATTAACCTAAAATTCTAACATTCATCTTTATTAAGGTGGACATCCTTCTCCACCGTAATTCAATCACAACTAGTCTTTGTTTGCATCCTAATAGGTATCAAAACGTTCTCATTTCTCTCCTCATTATCTTCTTAATTTGATCTTTTTTTTTTCGAAATCTCCTCAAAACCAACAAAACCCAAGCATATAGCCAATCTTATCTTGTTTCTATATGCAATCCACATCATCTGACCTATGTAGAATTAGAGTATTTTCTCCTTCACGACCTCTCCCATCCAAATTAAAAAAAAAAAAAAAACTCTAGTGTCGGAAAATCAAGCAAGCCCGAAAATTTAAATTTGCCCCCACTTTTGTTACTTTTGAAATATATATTTTTTATTAGAAAATTAATTAATTATGAATTTGCCCCATTTTTTAACATTTATATTTTGTAGTCCAACTCCGAATTCTGATTCCATCTCAAAGTAAATTCATATGTATGCATGCATGTATTTAGAACGAAAAATAATAGTGGTTTTTGTAGGGAGTTCCTTCGTGGATAAAGAAAAGCCATGGAATATCACGTATAGATATGGAGTTTCGAAAGGAGTGTGACAGTGATGCAACATTGCACTGTTTATCCAAAATGGTCGGAAATTACAACTCTGAATCTCATAGTTCAGCAAACGGTAATAATGAAGGATCAATTGAAGTGGAGCACTCACTTCGACTTGACAGCGGACAGGAAATTGCCAGAGGAAGGACTTCATGGAACCCAAAACATCACCAACAGTTGGGCTAGTTTAAAAATTTTAAGGCAAACTATTCATTTAGTACCCAACCTACCACTTTGTTTCTGTTTTTACACCTCACCTTTATTTTTTTGCAGAATGGTTCATAATGTTACTTTTTTGTTTTTTTTTTGTACATCGCCGTTAAAAAATTAATGGCTTAATGATTAGGAGAGAGAAAATCACACCCGGTATATTACCATGTTATTTTTTGTCCTAGTCAGTCTATAACGTCGAATAAAATTATAAAAAAAATCATACGTGGTAGGCTGACTAGGAGAGAGAAAATGATGTGGCCGTCTATTATGTGTGATTTTCTCTCTCCAAGTTAGCATGTCATTTTTTTAACGGTGGGGTATCAAAATATAAACAAAACGTAATGTTAAGTATAATTTTATCAAAATATTAGTTGATGTACTAAAACAGAAACACATATAAATGTGGGGTACCAAATAGGTAGTTTACCTAAAAATTTATCACTAAAAACGTTAATTTAATAAAAAGAATAATACTATATGATATATTAAAAGTGTGTAATTTAGATGATAACATATTAACATAAAAATTAAATTTATTATCGGTGATATGTTATTGTCTGGTTTATTAACGGTGTATAAAAATAAACGCCATTAATATAGAATAACAGTAATCATTTTTGAGATGTTTCAATGGGAGACCCACGCAGCATCTCAACCGTGAGAGCAGCGCAGTACCGTCGTTCAGTATCTAGAGTTCAGAGCAGGAGTTTTCAGCATCAGAGTCAAGGAATCGTCGACGTCTAATCATGTTAACAAAAGAATCTATGGGTCAACTCTCAAAGAAGCATTCTCGATCTATGGTGGTAACATCATCGACGTCTACATAGCCTATAACAACCCAAAAAGACTCAACAGGAGAGACACCTTTGCCTTCGTCAGATTCGTAACGGGAGAGGAAGCAGCTAAGGCGATAGCACAAGCAGAGCTGTCCTTGGGCATGGGCAACAGGGGCGCCCGCCCAGGGTTTCTACCCTGCCCAGTGCTTATTTTTTCGAATATTTATAATTAAGGTTTAATATTTTTTTAATATTTATTGTTTAAATTTTAATTTTTTTTAATAATTGTTATTAGAGTTCTATTCTTAAAATTTATTTTTTGATATTTTTTATTAGGGGTATAATTTTTTTGAATACTTGTTATTATAGTCTCATTTTTTTTGAATACTTGTAATTAGGGGCCCATTTTTTATTATTTATTGTTATTTTAATACTTGTTATTAGGGTACAATTATTTTCAATACTTGTTATTATGAAGCTAATTTTTCAATACTTGTTACTAAGGGCCTATCTTTTCTAATATTTGTTATTAGGGTCATACTCTTAAATTTTATTTTTTCCGATACTTGTTATTACGAGTCCAATTTTTTTCAATATTGGTTATTTATGGTCCATTTTCCCTAATACTATTTGTTATTACATGCATACTCTTAAATTTTAATTTTTCAATACTTGTTATTAGGGTTCTATTTTTCCCTATATTTAAAATTTATTTTTTTTTTCAAAAATTTGTTAAAAGGGACCCATTTTTTTTTATATATCACTTGTTACTAAGGGTCTAATTTTAATTTTTTTTCAATACTAGTTATTAAGAGAAAGGGTGAGCAAAACTCCACTCGACTCGAAGAAATTGATTTTTTCGACTTGACTCGAAAAAAAATTCAAATAAAGTTTGAGTTGTAAATTAAAAATTCTAATAACTCAAAATTTTAGTATTTAGTAGATAAATTTTTAAGTTCGAATCGTAAGGACTCGTAAACTCGCATAACTTGAATTTTTTACTCAATTTAACTCGATTGAACGCTCACTCTTAATTAGGGGCCTATTTTTTATATTCGCCCATGGGCCACCAAAATTTCATAAACGGCTCCAAGCACAAGGCAACAACAGAAGAATGGATGGGTTCATTATTAAGGTGTTTCTGGGCAATAATCAACCAAAACCTCAAAAGGTGGCTGACATTCAACCAAAGGCTCTTTCGAGTCGCCCTCTCCATACCTCGAAGCTCACGAATTAGCCGGTGTTATGCCGCCGGCCACCTCCGTCCTTCCTTCTGCAGATAAAAAAAACTCCCAATAATAAACCATATCAAGAAGCAATTACAACCCTTGAAGTATACAATTTAGTTGGACTCCAGTTCGCATCAAGCAACGATATAGTCTGCAAACGCTCGACTCAACTGGTCCCAGGAGATTAAAGGGTTGGGTTTCATCTGTTTCGAGTTCAATGTGTTCTCTTATTCTAAGTCTTCTCAGTACTTATTTGCTTCTTGGAACATTCGAGGATTGGGTAAATTCGAGAAAAAAAAAGCAGTTGTGAAAAGGTTGGTAGCCACTACCAAAGTTAGGGTTCTGTTCCTACAGGAATCAAAGCTGAGGGATCTGGATAAGAAAGCAGTCAGAACTATTGGGCGGACGGTCGACAAATTACAAAGCAATCTTCTCCCCTTCGAATGGTTCAGCTGGAGGTTTGATTACCTTTTGGGATCTTGATTTCATCACAATCGAGAATACCTATGTTGACCCTAGCTTCATAGTAAGCTCATCACTCTGAACACCAATTGTATGTTGATTAATATATATGCCCCAACTGATTTTCCCAGTAGACAAGATGTTTTCAAGAGCATCACAGCTATGATCTCTGGCGCCAATTGCCCAGTTCTTTTGGGGGCGATTTTAATAGTGTTAAATCACCAGAGGAAAAAAATGGGCATGAAAATTCATTAGGAAAGAGATGAATGCTTTCGCAGATTTTATTGATGAGTTAGGGCTGTTCGACTTGCCTGCACATGGAGGAAATTTCACTTGGTCCAATCTGCGGAAAATTCCTTCTTTCAACATATTAGATCGTTTCCTCCTAAGTTGCACAGATACGGATACGGGAACGGATATGGAGACGGGGACGGAAAACGACAATTTCCAAAATTACTGGATACGACGACGGCAAGGGTACGGCAAAAATAAAATAAAATAATATATATATATAATAATTAAAATTTATAATATACTAAGGTAAAAAAATAAAGAAAATGGTAATGCCAAATGACCTTAATAACATGTTATATTGTTGAATAACAAACACAATCACATTAAAAGAATTTAAGAAAATCACAACAAAACAAACAAAATTTATAATCAAGTTACATTGTTTAACAACAAACAAACAAAATGCATAATCCGGTTACATAATTCAACAACAAACAAAATCACATCAAAGCTTCAAAACAACATAGTCCACATCATGCAAATTCGTAAAAGAGTGCAAGAAACAAAATAACAACGATTAATCAATCATTGTTAACATCCTCCAAGATTAATTCACTCTCCAAATACGGTTCATCGAGTGAAAGTTCTGCAAACTCCAAATAGCCCACATCTCCTAGAGAATCTGTAGAACTATTGTTTTGAAATAATAATTGAAAAATGTTTTGGACTAATTTAAAAAGAATTCAAAACTATTTCCAAAGTTCAAATAACTTGAAACTATGTTTAGGGATGATTTCAAAGGGTTTTAAATGTTTTCAAAAGCCAAACTACACAAAACCGTCCAGGTGTTTCGATACAGGGGATTCCAGTAGCAAAAGTGTTTCGATACGGGTATCGAAACGGGCCTTCCCTGGATGTGAATTTTGCCCAGCGTTTCGAAACGGGATATGTCGTTTCGATACGCTTACGTGGCATCGACCACAACTGTCATAAACCCCAACGACTACTTCCCAACTAACTTTTAAATGCAGATCGTTTCGATACGGATACAGGTGTTTCGATACGGGTGTTTCGAAACGGCCAAGTGCGTTTCGATACGGGTACTGCATCAAATTGCAACGACTCTTTCTACTTAAAGGGTGTTTCGAAACGGTCACGGGTGTTTCGAAACGGTGAGCAGCAAAACTGCATTTATGGTGGGAAATAAAGTCCTCAACGGCTCCAATTCATCCCCAACGGCTAGTAACGGCTATAAACTCATCAAGAAGTATAAAAGGGACCTCCAAGCATCAAAATATGGTTAATGCTCATATTGTCAATCAACAAATGATCAAATATTGTCTTAGTGCTTAAATTGTCAATTCTTGTATAGACAAACACTAGTGAGCCAAAATTGTCAAATTTGCTCAAGTGTTTTAGGTTTTGGGTGAGTGCTTTAATTGTGCAAACAAACACCTATTAGAGGGATTTGTGTTTGCTTTTATTATCTCTTTGTAAAAGAGGGTTTGATCAAGGCTTTGGGTAGAAAGCTTGATCGGTGTATAAGGGTTTCCTCCTAAGCCTAGAAAAGGGGACGAATCAATAGTGGATTGATTGGAAATCCTTAGTGGGAAGCTAAGGTAGTGGATGTAGACCTTGGTTAGAAGGTTGAACCACCCTAAAATCATTGTGTTCTTTATATTTTAGCTTCCACACCAAATCTACCCAAAATTCCACCTCTCCACCACTTGGTGAGCAACATTGGTTGAACGAATCGAGCACCTCACAACTCAACAATTGGTATCGGAGCTTGGCTCAATCGAAGAGGATTCACATCCTATTGAGAAGATCCGGCAAGCTCGATCATCATTTCACCAACCGGCTCAAATGGCACAATCCATCGACAAACCGCCTTTCTTCGACGAAACCTACTATGCCCATTAGAAGATAAAGATGAAGTTCTTCATCAAGTCTAGAGACTACAAACTATGGGATATAGTCGAAGATGGTCTGTTCATGCCTCAACGAAGCAAAGTGGAGTGGAGTGCCAACGATCGTAAGAAGATGGAGCTAAATTGCAAAGCCTTGCACATTTTTTTGTGTGCATTTGGTCCATCCATCTATGAGAAGATGTCTTCTTGTGAGAGTGCCAAGGAGGTATGAGACAAGCTTGAAGTCACATACGAGGGAACCGATGAAGTCAAGGAGACCAAGATTGGGCTCCCCACTTTAGAGTATGAGAACTTCAAGATGGACCCTGAAGAAAACATCGAGAAGATGTTTGATAGGTTCTCCACCATCACAAATGGTCTCAAGGGCTATGGAAAAACCATTCCGGAGGAGAAACTTGTCCGAAAGCTCATCTACTCACTTCCCGAGTCTTGGGACTCAAAGAGGACCGCCATCATCGAAGCAAAGAATTTGAAGACTTTGAAGCTTGATGAACTCATGGGGTCACTCCTTACTCATCAAATCATGAAGATGAACAAAGAGGATGAGAAGAAGAGGGAAGAAATTAGAGCTATGGGAGAGAAGAAGCTCAAGGGGCTTGGCATCAACACCAATGCCATGGCTCTCAAGTCCTCCACTTGCCATCATGTTTATTCAAGTGAAGAGGAGGATGAAAAAGAAGAGATAGTTCACCTCTTCAAGAATTGTGCCCCGTTCATGAAGAAAGCTTTGAGAGAGCTTGAACGAGAATCCAAGAAAAAGAAGAGGACAAGCACTTCAAGCCATAAGAAGAAGGCATATGTGGCTACTTGGAGTGATGAGGACTCCACCGACGATGAACAAGCCAACCTTTGCCTTATGGCTATCGAAGAAGATTCAAGGGTAACTTCTAATTCATCTACTTCATGTTCTTACTCTTTTGATGAATTACAAGATGCCTACGATGATTTGGTTTTAGAGTTTAAAAATCACATTTTGAAAAACAATAAATTGATTTCAAAGTTAAAAATTCAAAATGATTTGATTTCTAAATTGTGCAAACAAACACCTATTAGAGGGATTTGTGTTTGCTTTAATCATCATTCTTTCCTCTGAAATTATTTTAAAAATTATATTTCTTACTTGGTGGCTTATCAAAAATCGAAAGAATTTATTTTTCTTCCTTTCGTTCTTCTTAACTCATCTTTCTGTCTACAACTTTTCATCTGAAATTTCTTCAAAAAAATTTCTTCCTTCATCTTCATTGTTCTCCTTCTCACATATTTGAACCTTCTTTTTGTTGGAAGCAAGGTTGTTAAGCATCGAGCTTACTAGTGCAATCTGAAGCCCTTTTTCGAGCAAGAAGACACTCTATTTATTTGGTTAACGGAGTGCAAGGCTGTTAAACACTATACACTCCCCAAAAAAAATTTCCCTTGCAAAACTTGATTGTTAAGCCAAAGTTTCAAGTACCCCTCTTGTATGAAGCAGACAAGCAATGAAAAACTTTACTGATATCAACTAAACAACACCATATTGTATCAAGAGCAACCAACATTCAAATTATCACCAGCATTTAATAACCAACAATTTTAAATAATGTCAGAACTTGAATTAGTAACAAAAAAAGAATGGACAACAAGTGAAGCACCACAAGGCAGAGAGTGAACGGATAACCTTTCTAACAAATTCTACCTTTACTTCTGTTGCATATGCTTCCAATAAAACTTTGTCTATATTATAATCGAATGAACATATATATACGAGATGAGGCAACAAATAGTCTAGAAAGAATGAACTATAAACTAAAATGAATCCAATAGTACTCCAAGAAAAGAGAGAAATTAGCAACTCAACACAATAGATCAATACCTGCTACAATAATAATAAAATGGCATCCTCTAATTCCGATAGTGAACAACTATTAAAACTAAGCATCAACCACACTTATCATTTGATTTTGCAATTCATCCACACACAATCGATTTCTAGAAAATTTAACTTCACACTTAGAGCACATTCATCCACTAACAACAACAATCAGAAGTATCCAAATTAAATCAAAATCAGATCAGGAGATCGGCAATTAGATGCTCAAACACAAAATCCATATTTCAGCCCCAAAAATAAAGTCGCACTCGAAACCAAAAACAAAATATCATGAAGCAACACTCAGAAAAATTAGAAGATCTCACCAGATTCATGTGCAACGAGTAATGAATTGAAACACTGCCAAACAGATTTGGGGAAAAAATTGGCGTGCATCGAACCACGATTGACTACGAACAAAAAAAATAGATCTTCCACCAGTTTCAGATTTGAGATTTGAACCAGAGATGAAGATGAGAGTCACAAAACAAAACCAACAAAGAAAACAATATTCGACGTGATCAAATAGCTAAAGACGCAGTGAACGGCAGTGGAAGGAGGAAACACTAGTAGAATCGCTGGAAACGAGTCGATATAGGGTCCAAATCGTCGGTAAACAATAATATTAATAATTATTACTATTTAAAATAAAAAAACAAATGCAATTAAACCTATACTGACGGACCAAATCGTCAGTAAAAAATGTCGCTATATATGTATCATCTATACCGACAGATTGGGTCTGTCGAAATAGACACTAATTTGTCGGGGTAGGTCACACTTATGCCTACGGATATGTCTGCCGGTATAGGGTCCCAACATCTATACCGACGATTATGTTCGTCGCTATAGAGGTATACCGACTAACATTTTACTGACGGCTTTTTATTTGTCGAAATATCTCTTTTGTTCGTCGGTAAAGGATTTTAGATCATATATCAACAGATTTTTAATGTTTTACCGACGATTTTCTATCCGTCGCTATATGTCAATTTTTTTGTAGTGCGAGATGACTTTAAAAGAAAATAAGAAGATGAACCGCAACGGATAAGCAGGGTTAGATCCAAACGACAATAGCAGCGTAAGACAAACGATGATAGGATCTTTAGCTCTGATACCATGTGAGAATAGATCCATGGTATTCGAAAATAAACGAACAATGGTGAAACAAGGGAAGAGTGACTGTAATTTATTAACTGAAAAACAAGTGATATAAAAAATGGATTGAATTAAATGTACTAACCCAATACAATGACTAGGCTTATATAGCCCAAATATAATAGACTTAGTAGTTGTTATAACAATTGAAACAACTCAACCAAGATCTAACTAACTCTAACTAATACAATCCAATGACCCAACTTTATTAATTTTTAACACTCAACTCGCGATCGACTCGCTCAATAAACCCTCTAAATAGAACAAACTAAATTGAGAGGGTTGTTTCTACAAACAGCGGTGGTCAAAATAGGTTGATTTTATAAGTTTTATGGTCTGATTGACGATTTCTATAGTTCGGTGGTCCAAATAGGTATCTTCAATTTATTTGGTGGTTAGTGGTGTAGTTTTCCTTAAATATTTAATATATTTTATTTGAATGGGTCGAATATCATCTATGATTATCAATCGCTACAAATAGGGGAGAAATGGCAAGAGAAAAATCAACCAATTGAATTAATCAAACGGTCCAGAATTTTCTCATCCTTTTCCCCTTCTCTCTTCTTTCTGAAAAAATAGAAATACAAATAAAATAGAAGAAACGCTTCTTTCTCTGTGTTGGCGTAAGCAATGGAGCAGAAAAGCTGACGCTATATTTTCTCGAGAAAATGAGAGAAAAGGGAAGACAAAGAACTGGGCTTTGAATTCAAAAGCTTTTTCAGTTGATCGGAACTTCCCTTTTCATTTTTCTTGCATATACTATCAGATATTTAATTTTCAAAAACCTTAGGTAAGGTTCCTATCATTTCCCTCTAATTATCGTTTCCACATTTTGTCAATTAGGGATTTGTTTTGCTATTAGTTTATCTTGATTCTGCAAAATTAAGAATGGGTTTTCCGTTTTCCTGTTGTTAACCAATGGGTCGATTTAATTTGTTTAAACGATTGCTTAGATATTGAAATTTTATTTGTTTTTCGGTTGACGTCAAGATATTCTGAAAATATTATGCTAATATGGGGTCGTCAAAACTATAACTGGAAATGTAATGTTTGGTTTACACTAATCATGTGATCCTTTTAAGAACTCCAATTTTTGGTTTACTTGCATTCATTATCGGATATTTATCATTCGAAATCTTTGGTAAGGTTCCTGTATTTTTCTCTAATTATTTGTTTTTATGTTTAGGGCTTTACTTCCCTGTGCATTTATCGTGATTCTACAAAATTAAAGATGTTTTTTTTCGTTTTCTTTTGTTATGGTTCATCAATGGATTGATTTAATTTGCTTGAATAATAGCTTAAATATTCAAATTTTTGAAATTTTATTTGTTCTTCGGTTGAGGTCAAGCAATGATGAAATTATTATGCTAATAACGTCTTCAGTTATCAAAATTATAACAGGAAATGTAATGTTTGGTTACCTTTACCATGATTGTTTAAAAAGTTGAATTCTTTTGCTTGGATTTTTATTTATGAGTAGTTTTAGTTTGCTTTGGTAAGAATTTAGTAGAAACTTCTGATCTTTTCTTCAGTAAGTCTTGGTAGTGCTTAATGTCTTATTGCGCCATACTTTACACTTTAAGGATCTTGCGTCTTTTGTTTATGTTGCGGTGGCCTCACAAAGTGATTTTATTGACGCATTGTAATAAATGCAATCTTATGTATGCCGTGGTTGATTGTTGTCTAGTTATAAAATTGGTACTTCCTTTTGGTCTGCTGCTACTGCTTAGTCTTACTTAACAGTTATGCAATGTTGTAGTCATGTTATAACTTGATAGTAGTTACATACACGCTTAGGCTCTCCCTAAAATTTCATGACATGGGTATTGTTGACTTGATTAGTATAATTGATTTTGCACTTGATTCTGTGGCAGCTTTTGTGTGTAAAGAGGGAATAAAGTCGGTGGATTTGTTGTAGCTTTTGCAGTGCCAAGTGTTTTAAATTGCTTGGCACAGCTTACTAAGTCTGGCGAGGGGAAACTGTATAGATCTAGAAAGTCTATAAGCGATCTACGCTATTATACCTTCTAATTGGGTCACCAGAGTTAGATGGACAGTTCCTCTCCAAAAGAATGCACTGAGCAAACTGACCAATATCCATTGCTAATGGAACGTATGGAAAGCCGTAATGATCAAGAGCATATAATTGACATCATGAGGCATGATGACGCTTCATCAAGCAGGTCTCATGATGAGCACTCTTTGGGAGTGGACTCGACACAGAATGAAGATAGACCATCAAGCAGCTCACAAACTCCCACAAATCGGATGTCTTTTGACTCTCACAGATTAAACTTGAGGACTTCATCATTCCCAAGGAATAGTGATGGGTATGGCCGTCGTCGCAGGAGCCCTTTAAATTCAGGATTATGGATTTCTGTTGAGTTAGTTGTCACTCTCAGTCAGATTATAGCATCTATTGTCATTCTATCATTGTCAAGAAACGAAAAGCCACAAGCTCCATTGATTGCATGGATTGTTGGTTATGCAGCTGGTTGTGTTGCAACACTTCCTATTCTTTATTGGCGCTTTCAGAACCGCAACTGGGGTACTGAGCAAGATGTATCACACTCACATCAAGATTCTTCTCTTGGCAATCCCAATGAGTCTACAACTTATACAGCTATCTCAGCTTCTCAAGCTTCGGATGAGGAGAATAATGGGAACACTCAGAGTGCAGGAACCTCAAGCACAAGGTGTGTTTCCATTTATTATTCAGTCACTGCCTTACATCTACTTTAGGGTTACAAAAACTCCAGATTGTTCTAACTTTATATACAATAAAATCGGATAGAGTGGATTAGGAAATACTTTGCATCAATTCTTCCTTGGGTTTATCATTATTGATGAATATGCTAATTAATAGTATATTTTATAGTAGCATAAAAAATGTATTGGCTCCCGGCCTCCCGCTATTTTTTGGTTGGTTTCATGTAGAATCTTTGTTGGACTAAGGTTAAGCTGCTGTAATATGGCATAAAAAACATAGTAACACCTTTGGAAGAATTTGAAGGTTTAACACATTAATTTTCAACTTAAAATTGAAAACAATTGTTTAGCAGATGCATTTTGAGTTCTGTTATGTTAGACTTTGACTTGATGACTGCCAAGTCTTGTTCAAAGTATATTCCAAATAGATTCTGAATATCTTGAATGAAATTGGGAGCACTTGAGGCTTTTAGATGAAAGGTCTTCAAATTGTCTTCTCTATCCTTCTTGCATGTGTTCTAAAGCTAAGGGGCAATCTAAGAGAAATTGTTGTGATGGTGGTGGAAGCAGAAGAAATGACGATGCACTTGGTAGAAGTGAAGGTGGTGGAAAATAGTGTTAGATAATGATGATTCAGTTACATATGCTAATACTGAGAAGTTCTATGTTATCACTGCTGTTTGTGTGGTTGAGAAATGATACTGGAATGGGAGACTTAGAGGCGGTTACTACTGTAGTTGCATGGGTAATTGAGATTGATATATATGCAGCACAATATTTTACACTATTTGGTATTTCATTTCAGTTACACAAAAGAGAACTATGCCTTTTGCTATATGAGAATCTATTTTTATTTATATTTCCTCCTCTTACATTTAAACTTCAATTTTGCATTTTGTAAGTGATAAAATTAAGAAAAATAGTCAACTGGAAAAGAAGTTTTTTGGTTAGCAACAGAATCTAATATACCCTCCAAAAGTGTGGTTCTTTTGTGATAAATTACTAATATGTTTTGGATTAATGTGACTGTCAAAATGTAAGCTGGAGTGGGGAAAGTAGCCTAGTTATCTTGTCAACTGAGACAAATGAACACAAATTTAAGATTATTTGTAGACTTACATCTGCTCATTTAGTATTATTTCAAGAACCAACATTCTTGTTTTTGGATGTTTGGAAGATTCGGATGAGCTGCGAGTGAAACAGTTCCATTGTATGATTCAGTTAGTATTTGAGCTTATTTGTAAATTATTCCTCAAAGGAGAACATGTAAATTTGAAACCTGTTGATTATAAAAGAGTGAAGCCTAAACTTTTAGCAGAATAAAGTTTAGGAGCTCTCATGGCCACAAAAAAAGGTAATATGGTTAAAAATATTGGTATGCATATCAACTATAATATTAGATGTTGATAGTATCACAGAAGTTTCTGTAGACTATATAGTATCATTTAGATGTCACTGATTGAAGAATTGGCATCAAATATGCAGGTTCAATGGATTAGTTGACCATTTGAAGATGGCCCTAGATTGTTTTTTTGCTGTGTGGTTTGTTATTGGCAGTGTTTGGATATTTGGAGGTCACGCATCTCCTTCTGATGCTCCTAAATTGTACAGGTATGACGGGGACTAAAATCTTGATTATTCTGCTTTGATTGAGATTTGCTATTTCTTAACTGTTAGAGAACTGTTTATTGGTTTCATTGCAGACTATGTATAGTGTTCCTTACTTTTAGCTGTATCGGATATGCAATGCCATTCATACTATGTGCAACCATTTGTTGCTGCTTGCCTTGCATAATTACTATCCTTGGTGCTCGGGAAGATTTTTCACCAACTAGAGGAGCCACCACGGAATCTATAAATGCATTGCCAATCTACAAGTTTAAATCCAAGAAAACTGGAAACGCCAATGATGGGGAAGATTCAGCTGGTGAAGGTGGAACCCTGGCTGCAGGGACAGAACAGGAACGCTTGATGTCAGGAGAAGATGCGGTAAGTTTAATGCTAAGAATTGCTGACAGTTTCTTTACATGTCAACTGCAACTATTTAAACTTGCATTTCTAGAACTTAACTGGATGGAACTGAACAAGCTAATTTTATAAATAATGATCTTTTGGAGCATCTAGGGTAGTTTTTTCTCTTTTAGGTTTACTTGCTGAATTGAACTTTTATAATTTGCTTGGTACGATGAAAAATTTGTTAATCAAATGGTTAAGATATAGAACCACTTTCTTATTTTGAATCTTAACCATTTGATTAATAAATTTCCCATCCTTTGTACCAAGCAAAGCCTTAGTTACTCTACCTTGACTTCTCTCAAACTGTATAACTTAGTGAGTTGAGGTTGACATTATTTTTTGTTGGATTCATTAGACAGATACGGTGTATTAATCGTGAGATGGTTATTAGAGAGTATTTTTGGCTGTGTTTGGATAAATAAATAATGCAGCTAACTTAGTTGAGGTATTGCAGACTTGTTGCATTTGCTTGGTAGACTACGCGGACGATGATGAGTTGAGGGAGCTGCCATGTGAACATGTCTTCCATGTAGAGTGTGTAGATAAGTGGTTGAAAATCAATGCAACTTGTCCGCTATGTAAAAGCGAGATTAGTGAGAGCAGCAGTGCTTCACCATTGGCTAGAGAGACGAACCAATGAAAGCATGGGTAGGGATGGGCAAGGAAACAGTTGAAGATGGGACCGTATCTTCAATGCTTTTGGTGCTCAGCTCCTGCTGCTGTTGCAATTTATGTGATTGTTAACATGACGTGCAAAATCCTTGAAGAGCGTTACCTGGTTCTGTGAATTCTTGCGCTTTAAGCTCAAGACGAGCCCTCATACGTCGGCAAAGTGAGAGTCTCCCATGTAGTTTTACATAACACAGATTGTTTCACATGTTCTTTTTTCCCTCAACTATTTTTGCCACGAAATTGATTTAATTGCTCAACGACATATGGCATTTGACCATCTTGTAAACAAACATAAATTGTCTTCAATTTATTTGGAATATTTGGACACGAAATTGATTAAATTACCTTCTCTCACCCCGAAAATTGTGGAGATTCAAACCGATGAGTATGGGAAATAACCGAAATTTCCACCTACGGGGACGGAGAAGTTTTATCACCGGAGCTCAAATGGAGATGGGAATGGGGATTGCTATAAACAAACCGTAAGAAAAACGGAACTGTACCCTATAAATTATCGTAGTGATCCTCAAAAAATATTCGCATGGATCCTAATATATTTACAAATTTTGATGGCTATAAGGGTAATTTACCTATTTTCAACAAAATTTTAATCTCCCATAATCATAGCTATGGAGTGAGTTTAAAAATTTTCTATAAATTTTATAAAAATAATTAAAAAGTTGTTTATACATCGTTGTAAATATGGTTCAGTCTAATTTTATTTAAAATGCAAGGTGATTGATTTCGATATGTATTTTTAAAAAATAAATATTTAAATGTTGAAAGATCATAAAAATTTAACAGCACATTTCTTAGAAAATAATTTTTTCAGTAACTTTGAAAAATCACAAAAAAATTATACAAAATAAATTAAGAAGCGAGCCTTATATTTTTATAACCATACGAAAGTCTAGATTCGTTTAAACAAGCAGTTCTTGATTTCGAGTTATATATTAGGAGTTATTAATTTTTGAGTGATCAAAGGTCAGAAGAAAATATTGTAGATTGTTTTCAAAAACAACAATGACAGTGACTTCAGAAATTTGCCATAAAAATTATAAGTAAAATTTACAAAGGTAACTTATATGGTTAGAAAGATATCAAACCTAATTTTTTTAGAACAAACGGATCATGATTTGAAATTGTAGATTATTAATTACATATTTTTTTAAAAATGTAGTGCATGATGTTATGTTTCAATTTATGTTTTATAGTTTTAAAATAGTGTCTGTTGTTAATGAAATTAAATTTATTATTTATGTTTGTAATTAGAGATTTAATGTTGAGCATTTGTTTTAACGTAATGACGTATTAAATTTTGTTTATTTTTTTAGGTACAAGAATTAACCAAAAATCGCAAGGATTCGTAAAAGATGGGTATGAGGGCAAAAAAATACTCGAAACATTTAATGAGGATTCCCCAAAATCGTAACAGCAAGTTTTAAGGACGGACACGACCCGCTCCATTGTCAACCCTACTCTCACCAATACATTGATAATTGAAAGTAAAAATGAATAACCCTTTTTGCCTAATTCAGTGTTACACTCACTATTTAGAGTTCGAAAAATCTCTCAAAATGAGTAACCTGCAATGTATCAAAAACAAATCCGACTGCAAAATCACTGGTGTAAATAATGAAACATAAAAATTTACGTGTAGTTTAATTGTAATTGACTAATACTTATGTAGAAGAATTGACAAAGCAGTCCATAAATGAAATACTGGGACATTATGGATACCACTCTTTCCAACGTAGCAAAATTCCCAAATTTATGGTGTTTATACACGACAAAAGACAACTAATTAAACAACATGCTGCTCCAAATATCAGCTCTAAAACAGTTAGAATCTTTTTTTTTTCTAGGCTAAACCACAAGATTTCACAACCATTAACCCAAAAATTTTCTATGACCGGCCCCCCAAGTTTTGGGGCACAACCATGGAGCTAACATACTCAACCAAATGGGTGAGGAAATTAAAATATATATAAATATATCTCCAACCCTAAAATCATTACTGCAAATAAATTATACACATTTGCAAAGGAATGCCTAACACTCAACACAATATTCTTTTCCCAGCAGCAGCGGCAAAGGCACTCTTTGCAGTGTAAAATTAACGTGATTCAATCCATCAGTAGACACATTAAGCTCTGATGTCATATCAGCATCTTCAAATGGTAAGGTTCTTAAATGCTTCCAGCTTTCCATTTGATGCGACTGAATTTTCACTTCTGGGATGGCTTTCACCACCATTCAGAGTGACATTGCTGTCCAGATTGTTCGATGAGTGGTGCACAGCAGAGCTGCGACTACCTTCAAAGTAGGTGGAGTAAGGGAAGTACTCCGCACATCTCAATTTCCATCCTGCGGTGTAAAGAAAAAGTTACCATACCAAAATAAGTTAATTCATTCAGCCAGCGCATTCTTTACATTAAACAAATTATCAATACCACCAGATGCAAATTTCCACTATACTCAAGGTCTGACAACTCTTCTAATGAGAATGTGTAAACGGATGCGGACCAAAATATGAGTCAGCACAGCATGCGAGAACAGCAACAAATATCAAAAATCCTAAGCACAGACTACTACTAGTTTACTACAAACTGACTACAGAAGTTAGGCAATTGTCTAATAAGACACCTATAAACAAGGTTTAACCAGAGATAATTTTGAAATCATATATATGAAGGAAAGACATGAGTTAATGCATTAAATTTGGACAGTATGCCAAAATTTCAATACCATTAAAATTATTGCTAAAACAATTCAGAAAATAACACAGCAGTTAATTTCAGAAGTTAATGGAGTAGAGTCAAAATTTAGTAAACCCCTATTTATGTGGAGAAATATACTTACTCAAAGCAGCATCTTGATCAATAAGAACCTTGTCTAAGAGTTTATGGACTGCAATACAGTCCTTGAGTTTCCACTCCATTACTGGTCCAAGTGCTCCATTCCTGGATAAGTAAAACAATCAATTTCAAGAGGAAGTTGCATAGCATGAAATCAACATCAAAAACTCGCCAAAAATGATACACTAAAAGCATTACTTTGGCATGACTTTATTGGATGAATCTTCAATTAACTTAACAGCTTCGAGTTTCTTAGCGGGATCCAAGATATTCAGCATTTCTGCAACTGCTACTCTATGCATCAAAGAATCTGCAGAGCAGAGAAGTATATATTGAACAACTATACAAACTACCTCATGGAGCCTAAAATACATCACATCAAGTAATCCCAATTACCTTCATGTTTACCAAGGAAAACTTTGTTTGCCTCAATAAGAGTTTTGTCCTGTAATTGACTGCAGATATAGAAAATAAAGGAATTTAATGCATCAGGGATCAGAATGTCAAAATGGTAAGACTGGTAATAAAAATGAAATTCCAGTTGGGAGAATAACTATCATAAAGCCATTTCAAAGAGAACCTGATGGATGGGCGCTCAGCTTCCAGAACACTCCAAACAAGCTTTTCTGCATCAGTCACTGGAGCATGCATTGAGTCCACCTTGTGGAAAAATTTAATCTGTGCATCGCATTAAATTAAAATGAGAAGCATAAAGACTAGATGGTCGGTGTATCTAAGTCAAAAGGAAAAAGAACAAATGTATTTGTGATGGTGCACAATATGATAATGCAAAATAGCAAACACCAAATACCAAGCAGCGATGTGAATCCGGATTCTCAGCATCCAACCTTAACAGTTGCTTTACAGCCTTCACAAGAAAGAAATAAAAACAACACAAACACATAATATGAGATCATGAACTAATAAAAGTCCAACTGAGAAAAACCATTGTTCTTCAACTAATAAAAGTACAATGAAGAGAAGCAGGCTCGTTTCAGTTCTTGGGAAATAAATATACCTGAAAGGCAAGCAGAATCTTCTGCTTTCTCATATTTACTTCAAAAGAGAGCAAGTGTGTCTCCAAAGAATCAGGTGAGTGCTTCTGAAGCAATTTCAAGTACTTAGATGCTTCTGCTAAGGGGTCCTCCGTCTATAAAAACCACATTGAATAGAGCCGTAGCTTAATAGGCAGTTAGGAAACATGTCTTTACAACACAAAAGGCCTTCACTCAGGTATCTAAAACATAACAAGCAATAATAATAGGTAACCTTCAATAACTTTTCTCCATAAGGATCTGGATCTACAGGTTTAATATGCCGTTTCCCAAACTTGGAGTTGCCACTAGCACTTGATTCTTCATTTTTCTCCTCTGCCTCCTGAAATAAAGCAGAGCTTTAGATGAAATCATCAAAGAGTGTTATCCAAGAATCATCTAAACAAGCTGATTTACTTTCTTAGCTCGTTCGGCCTTTCTCTGCTTCTTCATTTTCTTTTTCTGAGAAGGAGTCTTTGATGTGTTATCCTCTTCTTCAGCTGGCGAGTTTAAAGGAGAATCGTACAACTTTAGATAGCATCTGCATTCAAAATCCAACAGCTATCACAAAGCAGAAAGAATAAATTTGAAACTGCAAGTCATTAACAATTTCAGGGAAAGTGTTTCTGAAATAGAAACACTGACATGAAACTGTACAATGGATCACCCACAAAAGGTATTAAACTTAATTGTTGGGTTGCTCCTTGCAGCACTAACAAATACAGGTACATGCAACTCTATCCTTAACTCATCAGCAAACCAGGAACCATCAGCGTCTATTTAATTAGCCACAATCTCAATTAAAAAGATGCACACAAGGGAATGTAATCCTTTCACTAATATTATTATGAGAATATGAACATACAAAAAATAGAAGAAAAGAAATTGACACTACCAAGCAAAATATTTTATTTTGTTCGACATATCACTAGGTCTTTCCATCATGTGAATCTTCTAAAGACAACATAACACTGCAAAGTATAGGAGTGGAATGCCTTACAAAAAGCAGACACGGTAGTCGATATTAGTTGTTAAATTAAAGTTGAACCGGACATCATAAGAAGAAATTTTAAGAAAATTCAAATATTTACACCTTTTGACAATCAACAGTTATAAAAACATTAAGGGAGAAGGATTTGATCGTGAGACTTCTTTACTGAACAAGTGGAGTTAGTGCAACTAAGGTACGTGTCAAGCCAGAAAATTATACTTTCTAATGTTGCATAATGAAGTAATAAACAAAGAATTTTTTTCATATTTTTAAAGCAAGGTTCAGCAAGCATAATCACAGCTCTCAACTAACATGTGGTTTTTATTTTATATTTGAGGTTGCTAGTGTTTCAGCTCTGGCCAGTGGAACTAAAAGTCAGGCACTCTACCAAAAGATCGCATGGTTGTTGACATCAACTATCACATGATGAATGAACCAGAAATCTATGCAAACATTTCCCCAGAAAAACAAAAGGAAAAACGGGAGGCAAAGATGAACCCAACCCAAAATGAAGCACCTAAGCATGTATTGATCAACAATATGTGGCAAGACACTAAAAGCACCATAATAAGAAGACAAGAGAGATTAGGTAGCATTTTACACCAACCAAAATCAAACGAATAAGTCTATTGTGAATCATTTAAAAGCTTGCAGATCCTAAGAAAAATGCTTCACCTGATTGCACCGGATGCTGCTTTGTGACAATAAGCATGTGAATGCAACCGATCTTGAAATTTTAGCATTTCAACATATGCACGGAGTGTCATTTTCCGTAAACAATATGAATGGAAATCAAATTGATCTTCAGTAATATCAGCATGGTGCTTCTCCACAGCTAGAAATTTCTTTAAGGCTCGTCCAAGATCACCTTGTCGAAAGTAACTTTCACCCGAAGCAAGTTCATACCTTCCAAAGATGAAAACCGCTCAGCGGGGGTATCCAAATTACAATCAGAGATTGCATGCTCAAGGAAATAAAACATATATGGGGGGGAGTACCACATGCACTGCATGTCATGAAGGTTGTTGTGCTGGTCCCCATCTTTTGTGAACAATACAGCAGTTTTTTCTGCCAAAGCCACCTTCAAGAATGGAAAATATCCAGGTAGATTACAGAATTAGTGAGAAATTTCAATAATGACAAATACCAAATAAGAGAAAAGATGGGGGAGAAAAGCTTTAGCACCTGATCAGCCTGCAACATACGCTTGACACATTCACTGTTAATATAACGATCTGCAAGATCCATACACCTAGCTTCATCTGCCAATGAAGCCGCAGCTGAGAAATCACCAGCATGTTTCAATATCCGGCTCTGTCACCAAAGAAGAAGCAACTAATATATAGCTAATCCAGCTTTGAGAAAATTCCAAGAATTTTTACATAAGACAAAGGCAAAAGGTTCACAAAAGAAGCACCAGCCATGTCTCAAAATACTAAACCTATGGAAGGAAGTCATATACTTGCCCAATGGCCATCGAGAATTATGTTCAACTTAGCAAAGTTTATTGCATGACACAATGTTCAATCAAAGTCGGTACTGTAGATGATAAATTTTACAAGTAATAAGCCAAACGAAATATATCTTGAAGAGTTTTCAGGCAACGCTATGTCTCATTATATGTGAGACGAACTATACGACATAGATTAAAAAATACAAGAATGCTGTTTATTTTTATAAATTTATTTTAAAGAAGAAACCCAGCAGATGAAGCCAATGTGAGTTTTAAGATCAATGACAAGAACGAACCTTGACAGAATATAAATCAATTACGGTTGGTGTGTGCTGTATAGCCTCATCAATCTTTGAAAGAGCGACATCATACTGTCCTCTTCTGTCATAATGCTGCAGCAATTGGCAATAAGTCACAAGTTAAGCAAAGCAAAGAAAACACCAAATATTTGATGCAAGGAAGAAGATGAAGAAGAAAGGATCATGGCCAATGGGATACAGAAAACTGATGATTACCAACCTGAGCCAAAAAGAACAAAATCCATAAAAGTGTTGAAGGGGGCTCCTTCTCTGTCCTGCCCGCAATAGGAAACAAATAACTCAGCATAATAACAAATGCAATCTTGTGCATTAGCCATTAGCAAGGAAAAACAAACACACAGAAACTTTACACACAACCATATGGAATAACCAATATGTACTTAAGAGACAACACATATATGATGACTTGAATATAAAATAAGCAGTAATAGAAAAATATGCACTAAAACCCACCAAAATATCTAAATATTTTGACACACTCGAGGAATCCAACAACATTACACAAGGGCTAAAAGTTCATATTTCTTCCAAAGGTGGGCAAACCTAAATATTTATTTGCTTTTAAGATTTACTATGGTTATAGTAAGGGTTGAAAGCATATAGTACCTATCAGGATATCTCCCATCAGTCCTAATTGAATGCTCCAACTCAAGAACACGTTGCTCTATTATGTCTGCCTGCAGGACAGGAAAATCAGTCCTAATTAAATTATGCTCTGAAAAAGTTGCTGAGCAGTTTAGGACAATTCATTTTCAAAAAGACAACTCTACATTTAGAATAAATGTACATAAGCAAACATGCCTTGCCAGGGTGATCATACAAAGGAGAAAGATCTGAGAATAAAGATGGAACCCCCTGAGAGTGCAGAGAAAATGTATTGTTATTTTACCCAAACGAATATAAAGAGCAGTCAAACTAGCACCAAAAAAGAGTATCATCTGCATATATACCTTCGTTAGAAGAGGCTTTATATAATTAACTGCTGCATCACAGAACTTGTCTCCTTGAAGAAAATCAAGTGGTATCCTCTAAAATTTGGGAAAACAAAATTCCAAATATAAGTCCTAGAAAATTCATCATAGATTATGAAGTAGGCATTCATTGACAAGGATGTGCATACTAACAGCAATAAATAACAATTCACATGCATTTATATGTAATAAAAATGTATACAGGTCCAAAGGATGAAAACAATTTAATTGTCCTAAGTGCAAGAATCAAATTTCTAAAATCCCTACAGTTGCACATTATTTCAACTATCTGTAACAAGGTCTGGTCAACACGTGCTCATGTTCTCACCCTTAAAGGTTGATATATGAAACAAATTGGCAGCTTAACTGAAGAACAAGGCAAAGATGGTCATTTTTAAAAGAGTTAGCAATCAAATTTGCAATGCTGCCACCACATCAACTTCTAAGGGTGAAGCATATGAGAGTAGAATTTTAACCACTTAAAGTTCTTGCTGTTGTCACAACAAAAGATCATTTATCACACGTCATTTATGAATAAAGATTGAGTAGAAACAATATACTAGATTCATCTCATCACATTGGTTCTTATCCAAACATTAAAGAAAGAACAGTCCATACAAGCATAAGGAGACAGCTCCCTTCCTGTCTATAAGACGGGAGAAAGTCTGATAGATCCTCGTAAAATATATGTAAAGAGAAAGAAAGAGAAGCAACCAAGAGCAATATATCATGAAAAGAACATCCGAAGGTATGGGTTTGGAACTCGTAAAATATAAAGATCCAAACATATAGTTGAATTAATATGATTAACAGCTAGGGCAAAATAAAGCATTTGATACTAGCATATTCACAACTGGAAAGATTTTGCAATATGAACGTATCATAGCCATCCAAATATATATGAAAATAGAAACACAGCGCAAGTGCATTACCTTAACTGTAGATGACCAAGTGTAGTCTTTTGCAAGCGATTGGTATAATGCATCCAATTGATCAACTTCGTCAGAAGAATATTTGCCATTTTCAGAATACAGGACAAAACATTTCTGCAATCCTTCATGATATCTGGAATATACATATACAATATAGAAGTTGTAAGTTGGTTGCCTTCCCGATAACCAACCATAAAAGCAATAAATTACAATGATATACAAGGTTATACTATATAAGGAGATGGAATTTAACTATTGTCTACCGAGTTTCCTTCATTTCCCAATCTGAGAAAACACCTAAGAGACTGTTAGCACAGTTTGATGAAACAAAATTCAAAGATACAAAAAGATCAAATGTGTGAATTGAGGCATATGAGATATACTAATTAGGTTCAGGCTTACAGCAACACAAATTATGGAATATCAAAAATAACGTTATTTTTCTAGTCCTTAGAATCCTCCATAAAAAAATTTAAAGGTAAAGGAATTGTGAACAATCCTACAAGTAGGATGGGCACAAGCGATTAGTTCAAAAAATATACTTTTGATTTTTGAAAAATAATATACCACGGCAATGAGAAAAGTCTACATCCTCAAGAAGTACTAAAATAAAATCATTTGCTATGAAAAAAAAAATAAAAAGGTCTATCAAAAGAGATATCAAATATGTAAGGTTCACCTGTAATTGTCAGGATTCATGGTGAGCAAAGCCTTGAAAAGGTTGGCACCTTCTTCTAGGCGTCCAAGCTTCACCAGGAGAGAAACCTCTTGTTCTTTGTAAGTCAATTTATCAACCTAGAAGAGCACAATTGGTTATATTTTTTACGTCGAGACTTAAGAACTTTCTAAAATTTTAGAACTTAGAAAGTGTTTTAGCATATGTACGTTGGCACTTACTATTTTTGGCTCCTTTTTATGCAATTCCTCAAGTGCTCTATCAAGAAACCCACATTCCTCTAGCAAATAGATCTGGAGAAAGATACCGTAACAAATAAACATCCCAAAACAGGTCCAACACTTTTTTTATTAATATATCTATTATGCAAAATATATGCAGTTGGTATGGATCTGAGCAGATATATTATCTTTTGCAGGGGGTTCTGGACACTGGTGAATTATCGAATTGATTAAGCTATTTCGAATTATTGTTACTTGTGTTAAACCAAAAAGAGACCATAAGGAAAAGCACTGTTAGTCCGTTAGTCCTCTATCATAGAATAAGGTAAACTTCGAGCTACTTAATTTTAGTTATCTGCTATAGAAATAGAATCATGAAAAGCCATGCTAAAAGTAGAAAGGTTAGGCTTGCTTCTATTATGCTAATTTTACATAAAAAGTATACTAGACTTTGGCAGAAATATAAGGGGAAGGAAAAATGAACTCAAGAAGAAATGGGTACTCTTATGCTTGCATGTGAAAATTAAATTAATTCAATATAGAACCCCGTTCACAGTTTTCACAAAGAAGGTAAAAGGACTTTAGTTTCTTTAAATTTTGTACGTTCATTACTTTATTTGGTTATGGATAATTCAAACCATGTCCAGTTGGGTTCACTAGCCACACCAAGCCAGTTACTCCAAATATATCCAAAGAAATTCTAAATTTGGAATGTCCAAATAAGAACATGTGCCAGCCAGCAACATCCATATGCATTCAAAAACATACAAGTAGTTATGAGCAAACACCTTATATAAAAGCATTTCACCATGCTCACAACGTTCATTATCCGGCGGATAATCATCTTCTAATGTCCCTTCATATGCTTCCAAAATTTCAACTGCTTTTGCACCACTGACATTGAACAATAAAATGGCATTTAGCATATATATCTAAAGGATAAGAAATTAATAAGCAAAGCTTCATTCACTTGGAACTAGGCTGGTGCAAGGACAGAAAAGTTGAGGGAAAACCTCAATAACTGATCTGCCAATGCAATAATTCAATCAAATACACAACATAGAATCATTTTATATCAACAGGTAAAAGCCAAAAGAAAATATAGAATAATCATTGTTTACAGATAACACCATCTGATAAAACAACAGAACTCTGCAGTTAACTAGACAATTGAAGGTATTGTTTAAGCATTGTTTGTAAAATGCTAATTTGCAACAAAATTTTATAAATGGACGTGTCCTCAGCTTCCTGAGAGAGTAGCAGGACATAAATTCTATATGCCCACTTACATATATATATTATAAACACCTTCAAGATGATATACACTCACCATATATCACCAGAAAAAGATTCTGATACCTTCAAAAAAAAACCTTGTATTTTTCAACCTTTCATGAAACCTTTTTGGATGCTTAGCTAAAAAATATAAACCACATTTTAAAAACCGGCAGTAAATCCACCCATGTTAGCACCCTTTTCATTGTGTAATTAGAAACATAGAGTTCTGATCTCAAAACATCTAATCTAAAGAAGAATTTAATTATATGAACAAATGTTTCAAAATCTATAATAATAACAAGCACTCCAATTACAACCTTCAAACATAGCATAACAATAATATTCTTAGACATGTTTAACAAAATAAAAGCCACAGAAACTGAAATGTAAGCATGAGCATGGATCCTTTTTTTTTTTTGAAGGAAGATGAAGAATGGCAAATACTTGGAGTTTAAATGGTGAGCTACAGCAAAGCCAATCCAGTTCATGCGATGATTCGGTTTCAAAGTCAAAAGTTGTTGTCTTGTCTCAACAAATCCTGTCAAATCTCGCATTTGTGCCTGCAATAAAAGGATAAAATAAAAATATAATAATTTCTGACACAGCCTGAAATGAGAAATAACAGAAAATTCAAAATGTAAAACCATGTCCAAATCCAAATAATACTATCAAACATAACACCTTAGTACAAAGACAATGGCAGTATAACAAGAATGGAAGGATAAAATCGAACTGGTTGCTTCTGAAAACTACTTTATTTTGTGAGTACATCAAAACAAAACCTTCTGTTAAGATGCTAAATCTGAACCATCAGTCAAAATTATGCCACCACATATCAGATGATGTCCATCAGATACTCTTACTCCCATTAAAGCGATAAACTTTTCCATAAAAGCTATTGTCCAAATTTGAAAAGTTAATAAAAACAAGCCATCTTATCTAAGCTTACAAAGATTTTTACAGTCTAATACAGCTTCTCTGGTTAATTCATTATCTCTACAAGTTGAATTTTTTAAACATCTTCATTGTTTTGTTACCATCTCAATACAACTTGGTTCTTTCTATATACTAGAAAAATCTTCAAGCAAACTTAAACAGCATCAATTTCTTAGAATTTATTTTCACCGGTATTTTTTACCTTGTCTTGGGGTTTTCATCCAGTTATATTAAGTGGCCATAATGAACCTGCCTTTACCATGGACACTATAGCTGTAAAAATGTTGGCACCAAACTATATCAGTTGCAATATTGACTTGCCTATTAGAACCCAATACTTAAGATTGTTAAATTCCAAATGGAGTAAAAAAAAACCTTGAAGGCCAACCACAAAGCTTAAAGAGAAACTCCTTAAACGGTTCAAGAAAATTCCATCCTGAGCATTGATCTTAGGAACTTGTGCAAGCAGGTCTTAGATTAAATACAGAGTCTAGAAGCACAAAAAATCAAAAGGAAGGTAACTCGGGTACACCTGCAAGAGTGACAAATCCCGTAGTATTTCAATGTTGTCTGGATCTATTCTCAGAGCATTTCTATAGCATTTGATAGCCTCCCTGTATTCTCTATCAGAGCGATAGAGAAGACCATAAACATGCCAGCAGACATGACTTTTTAAATCATTCTACATTAAGACAAACAAGAAAACAATGTTAGGAAAGACTGACAGTGGTTCGATGTTACACGAATTGAAAGAAAAGAAACTGGACAACCTTCAAACCAAGCCGCACAAGTTCATATGCTTCAGATTTTCGATCCATGCAATTTAAAGTCAACCCCTTCATCGACAATGTTTCTGACAAGGAATTAAAAGCCCATAAAAACAATACACAATAAACAACATAAAGTAAGACTATCATAGAGTATAAAACACTACTTTTTTTAAGATTATAAAATTATCTCTCTCAATTTTAGGATTTCTAGTATGAATATCAAGCCACATAAAATACAGCAGTATATTGGCTAACCTGAAAAACTATTACATGCAAAGGTTGACTAGTAAACAAATAAAATACTACTTTGAAGCTACTTATTTACATAGATGGATATATTACATAAAATGCAGAAAGGGAAAACAACTTATACTATAGCAATAATAGTTAATACATTGACAAATATCAAATAAAAACCAAGATAAAGCATCATACATCATGGAATAATCACTATATAGCTAGCGCTTTCAAAAAAATGTAAATGAAAGCTATCATAAGACATAAGAAACAATCATGTCAAGTTGAGTGGTATCTTTGTAAATACAATTCAAACTGATAACATGGGCACCAACACTAATAACCCCCGTGTAAGTATATAGTATTTTTTTTGTTTCAGAGTTCTTGCATATTTACACAGGTTCATCACAAAAAACATGTCAATATAAGCACTAAACAGTTACATCTAGGCCGGAAAAGTGCATCAATTAAACTACCTCCATGATCAGGAAACTTTTTCAGTATCTGGTCTGCAGCCTTCAATCCTTTCTTGTATTGCTTAGTTTCATATGATTTCTGCATTGACAAAAAATTGAACAAGAGCTTTAGCAAGAGCACATGAACCTCCAGGGTCAATAATAGAAAATCAATAATGAGAATTAGCTAGAGTACAATAGCATATAAAATTTAATTGCGTTGAAATCATGCTAAGAAGAAAAACTCTGTAAAGAGTTTATTCACCATAGGAAGTTAAAAGGGGAAAGAATCGCCAGACAATTCTAGTTTTCACTAATATTATAGGGGGAGAGGGGGAGAGAGACTCACAGTAGTATCCAGAAAACATCCATACGTAGTTATTTTACATCTAATACAAACAAGTTCTTAAGACATAAATATTCACATTTTAACCTGTGAAGCTAAAAAAACATCAAGCATCGGTTTGGTCGATTTATCAAATACTAAAATAGATTGCTTCCCAAAGGTCATGTAATCTCTTGAATGGTTATTTGTCAGAAGCCAAAAAAAAGAGGAGCATCGCTTGAAAAATGCTCAAAGAAAATTTTGATTTTTTTACATTTTCTTTCTGAAAAATTACTCGTTCACCTAATTTAAGCAAAGCCGATTAACTTAATTAAGCTTCAATAGCTAAACCGAAAAAATTGAACTTAATTTATACAAAAAAACTAGCTAAAAACTAATTGGAAAACAAACACATCTACTCCACATTCCTATATATCATTCGATATCCATAGATTCCCTCAGCAACCAAACAGACCAGCATCCAGCTAGGGTTTTACAAGCAAAGAACAAAATGATAAAAGAAGTGCGATCCAATAAACATAAAATTGAAAGGAAAAAAACAATACGAAAATCGATACCGATTAGAAATACGACTAGAAACATAAGAGAGAAAAGAGAATCGAAGCCTTACGACGATGAGTTTGAAGAGGTTAGCTTCTTTCGGAGGCAAGGAAGCTCCCATTGTTTTCTCCGAGGAAGAAAACTAGAAACTCGTTGGAGAAAAATTAAGATTCGTACGACGGGAAAAAAAGGGGTGAGATAAACCGTAAACGAATAGATTGAGAAACGGAGAGTCAAGGGTTTGTAAGAGAGAAAGAAGAGTGGTGGCGTTTATCTGCTTCTTCAACCCTACTGTGAACAAGAAGCCTAAAAATAAATAAACTATTGTTCGAAAAAAGAAAAAAAGTTAAAAAGGCAAGGAATAATTTTGTCCTTTTTCAATATTTTATGCCCTTTTGTAATTTTGACAAAATAAAATTATATTTAAAATAATAATAAATATTATCATAATTTTATATAAATTTGTATTTTTACTATTGACATAAATAAAATCTGAATCTATAATTTGAATCCTAAAATTTTAAATTTAATTATAATGCTAAATTTTAAATTTTATAAATTAAATATATAAAGTCTATCTTCAAACAGAATCTCTAACTCTTAGTTCAAAAAGAATTTTTTGGACTACACCTTAAATGTATTGAATGATTTTTTTAGATAATTTTCTTTTAGATGATAATAATATTTTATCTTTTTATTTTTTAAGTAGTATTTAAAATTTGTTAATTAAGGTCTAATATGAAATTAAAGATTTATAAATAAATATTTTATCATTATGTACGATAAATTACTAGTTGATTTTTCTATAAATATAAATTTTATATCAAATATTTTCTATAATTATGCGTGCAGTGTTTATTAAGTCTTGAATAATTATCAAATATTTTGTTTTTTAAAATAGTTTTATTGCATGTTTTATATATTTAATTATTGATTAAATGCTTACATTTATAATAAAATTAAGGGAAAACTACATCACTGACCACCAAACAAATTGGGGATACCTATTTGGACCACCGAACTATAAAAAAACGTCAATCAGACAACTAAATTTATAAAATCAACATATTTTGACCACCGCCGTTAAAAACCTAACGGTGGAGAGACGGGACTGCCACATGGCAATTGACGGAAAAATTTAAAATTACACATTTGGTCCCCATTATTTACATATTCTTTCAATTTAGTCCTAATTTTAAATTAATAAAATAATAAATTATTTAATTAAGTGGTGACACGTGTCAACGCCAATTTAGAGGAGAAAAATAATTTTTTCTCCTTTGCATTTAACATGAATCAAACCTGGGTCTCCAGGTTGTAAAGCCCAAGGCTTCACCACTGCACCAAGCACAACCTTGTGCTATAATTCTCCCGATATAACATATACCTCTTAGTAGTTTCCACATTTATAAGCCAAAAGCTCAAACATTAAACACTAATTTCACAATATATAAATGTCAAACCCTAAACTCTAACCCTAAATATTTCAAATTAATTTCACGCTAAATATTTCAAATTAAACCTAAAACCCAAACCTTAAACCCTAAAAATTTCAAATTATTTCCATGCTAAATATTTCAAATTAAACCCTAAATATTTCAAATTAATTTCATGCTAAATATTTCAAATTAAACCCTAAATATTTAGCATAGAATTAATTTGAAATTTTTAGGGTTTAATGTTTGGGTTTAGGGTTTAGGGTTTAATTTGAAATATTTAACGTGAAATTAATTTGAAATATTTAGGGTTTATGGTTTAATTTGAAATATTTAGCGTGAAATCAATTTGAAATTTTTAGGGGTTTGGGGTTTAGGGTTTAATTTAAAATATTTAGTGTGAAATTAATTTGAATTTTTAGGGTTTAAGGTTTGGGTTGAGTGTTTAGGGTTTAATTTGAAATATTTAGCGTGAAATTAATTTGAAATATTTAGGGTTTAGGATTTAATTTGAAATATTTAGCGTTAAATTAATTTGAAAATTTTAGGGTTTTGGGGTTTATAGTTTAATTTAAAACATTTAGCGTGAAATTTATTTGAAATGTTTAGGGTTTGGGGTTTAATTTGAAATATTTTGGGCTAGAGTTTAGGGTTTGAGATTTATATATATGTAAAATTAGTGTTTAAGGTTTGAGCTTTTGGCTTATAAATGTGAAAACTACTAAGAGGTATATATTATATATGGAGAATTTTAACACAAGGTTGTGCTTGGTGTAGTGGCAAAGCCATGGGCTTTACATCTTGGAGACCCATGTTCGATTCATGCTAAACGCAATGGAGAGAAAATTAATTTTCTCCTCTAAATTAGAGGGGGAAATAAATTAATAAAATCAAATATAAATAATTAAAGTCCTCCAATAAGTTGTTGACATGTGTCACCACTTAATTAAATAATTTATTATTTTATTAATTTAAAATTAGGACTAAATTGAAAGAATGTGTAAATAATAGGGACCAAATGTGTAATTTTTAAATTTTTCCGTCAATTGCCACGTGGCAGTTCAGTCACTCCACCGTTAGATTTTTAACAGCGGTGGTCAAAATAGGTTGGTTTTATAAGTTCGGTGGTCTGATTGACATTTTTTATAGTTCGGTGGTCCAAATAGGTATCCCCAATTTGTTTGGTGGTCAGTGGTGTAGTTTTCCCTAAAATTAATTTTAAAAGATAATAAAAAATACTTTAATTATTATTTTTTTGATTAATAAAGGGATATGCTATGGCGAGCCTCGTTAAAAACCTCCCTAACCTAGATGGAGGAAAAGAGTACTCACCATATCATTACAACTCGCAATAAAACAAAATAAAATTAACCCAACATGGGTAAGTCTTCATGCAATAATCTTAAAACCGCATCCGGCGGTGAACTAAAGGAAGTAACCTCATATCCTCGCCAAGGCCCCAATTTTGCCAAAGCATCGGCAACATGGTTAGCCTCGCGACAAACATGACAAAACTTACATACCCGGAATCGATAGACCAAGGCCCGAATTGCACTTATCAAGGAAGACATCATTCGTCCATCGTTAACCTTATTCAAAGCACTTATAACCTCCAAGCAATCGGATTCGACCACAACATCTTCAATGCCATGCGCAAGAGCATAAATTAACCCTTCATGGATCGCCCAAAGCTCCGCATCAATCAAACGGCATCGGCCTATAAATTTCGAGAATCCACCACCCTATGTGCCCATCGCATCCCTGAGCACACCTCCGCACGACGCCGAACCAGATCCAATTTCACATGCTCCATCCACATTTAGCTTCCAGCTAGACCCCTCCGGCGGTAACCAACGACGCTACTGTTGTGGCATAGCCTTCCGCTGTCCCTGCATAGTTCGTGTACTCAGAAGCGCCCGGGATACATCACGAACAAGTCTCTTGCTGCGCAATACGATTTCCGTGACCCCCCTCGCCTCATTGCGAAACACAATGTTGTTTCGTGCAAGCCATATCTGCCATAACACAGCTGCAAACATCACATCCCACCGATCATGACCACTCCATGCAGCGACACCACCGCGCTGTAGGTTCATCAACACCCACTCAGCTATCGAACCGCTGAAGAAGCTGCCCCACTGCGATTCCGGTATCATCAAATGCCATACTGCCTTCGCAACCAAACATTGTCGCATAATATGGTCTATGTCTTCCACACACGCACCACACGATGGGCAAGCCGCCGATTCCGTTAAATGTCGTCGGACTCGTTCGCTATTAGTCAATACCCGTCCCTTGCAAACCAACCAAAGAAATATTTTTATCCGTTGCGGCCCTTGGAATCGTTGTATAACATTCCAAATATTACCTCAAGGCGCATTACTATGTGAGCAAATTTTATCATACGCCGATTTTACTGAAAATGCCAAGTTATCCGACCATTTCCATCTTGGCGAATCCATCACCGAACTACTGCTAGGAGCCCTAATAGCCATAATTTGATCCAACACATCTCCCGTAAAACAATGTTGAATCTGATCGATGTCCCATTGGCCGTCACTAATACACAAGTCCTTGATAGGAGTAAAATCGGTCGGAACAAAGGCCTGATCCGATACCACCGCCTCAAGAGGTCCAACTCTACGAACCCAGTTATCGTGCCAAAAATCAATACTCTCGCCATCTCCAACCCGCCAGACAACTCCCTCTCGCACATCATTCCAAATAGCCGAAATACCCTTCCATAAATATGAACAATTGTTTCGAACAATAGAGGTCGGAATAATCTCAACACATTTGTATTTAGCCCGCAAGAATCGTACCCATAGATGTCCCCGCTTCGCTATCAGGTTGAAACCAACTTTCAGGAGGAAGGCATCGTTTTGTTCCCGCAGACTCTTAAATCCTAAGCCACCAGAACCAATAGGTAAACATAACTCATTCCAATTAATTAGGTGAACCCCTTTTCTATCTGCATTACTTCCCCAAATAAAGTTGCGTATTAGTTTCTCAATCTCCTCACAAACTCCAATAGGGATCTTAGTCGATTGCATCGCATAATAAGGGATTGCCGATAGAACCGCCTTCGCAAGAGTAACTCGCCCTGCAAAAGACAGATATTTAGCTTTCCATCCTGATAGCCTATCGCGCACCTTCCGGACCAAGTAAGAATACGTCGCTCTGGTAACCCGTCGATGTAACATCGGAACACCTAAATATCGCCCAAGATCATTAACCTCCGCAAAACCCACCAAAGCGCTCAACTCGTGCCGAAGCTCACTCAACACATTCTTTGAAAAAAATATACTCGACTTCTGAACGTTCACCTTGAGTCCTGAGACCCCACAGAAATCCACTAAAGTTTCTCGGATCACATCTAACTGTTCCACAGAAGCTTCCGCAAAGAGAACCATATCATTAGCAAACATCAAGTGCGAGATCACCGGGCTGCGTTTAGAGGTACAAAAGCCTTTCCAATGTCCGGATAACACTTTCTGATTGATCACCTGACTAAGTCTTTCCATGCAAAGGACAAATAAATATGGGGAAATAGGATCACCTTGACGAATGCCCCGTGTCGGCAAGAAGGAATCAGTCAATGATCCATTCCAGCTGATTTGAGTTGAAACACTAGATACACATCTGATAATCAATTCGCGCAAGTTATCCGGGAATCCGACATCACGCAAAGTATCGTCAATGAAACTCCACTCCAGTCTGTCATAGGCTTTTTCTAGATCAATCTTCAATGCCATCCATCCCCGTTTTCCTGACTTTCGATTCATAGAATGAACAATCTCATGCGCTATGATAATGTTATCAGTGATAGCTCGCCCAGGCACAAAGCTGGTTTGGCTTTCCGACACCCAATCAGATAGAAAAGGCTTGATCCGGTTAACCACAACTTTCGTAATAGCTTTATAAATTACCGTGCAAAGGCTGATAGGTCTGAATTGACTCATAATTTCCGGCGAAGCAACCTTCGGAATAAGAACCATGATGGTTTTATTAATTTCCACCGGGAACGGTTCCCCTGCAAAAATATCCCTAATACAACGGCAAACACTGTCACGCACAATATCCCAGTTACGCTGATAAAAAGCTGCATGTAATCCATCAATACCCGGAGCCTTCCACGGATCCATATCAAAAATAGCAGTTTTAATTTCCATGTCCGTAACACTCGCGCCAAGGGCCCTTTTTGCATCCTCACGTAGCCGAGGGAATAACCCACGCACAAAGCGCTGTCCATGGCAATTTGGATCAGCGGAAAAAAGCTGGCGATAGAAGGCAATCGCCTCGGCTTTGAGCACCACCTGATCAATATTTAAAATTTCCATCATATATATTTAAAAATTATAAGTCTTATTTGAAAGCTTGATAAATCTTATTAATAAAAAAAATTATCTATCGATAATAAAAAATATTTATATTAACATGTTGGGTGTAATTATATTGATATTTAAGCATTGTTTGTTAAAGAGTGGTTTGGACAAAAATTAGAGGTTTTAGGAATAATTAGATGTTTGACCTGTCAAATCTACTAATGTTGTTGTTTGGTGAAAAGCTAATTGAAAGAGTGGATTAGAGGTTTGATATTAGAGTTGTAAAGATTCTTTTACCCTTAACTGTTACCAAAAATCTCTAAATAACCTAAATTAAATATTTTCTCACATTAATCATATTTATTTTTTTTCTTTTTATTATCACATATTTATATGTATTTAAATTAATTAATTAATTATATTATATTAAAATAATTATATAAATAATAAATTAATATATAAATCATTCGAATATGTTTAGAAAAGTTATATTAAAAATAAATTTTATAAATCTAATTAATATTAATTAGATACAAAATATTGATAACTAATAAACTATTCAAACAAGTATTGAATATAACCATGTCCTTATATGTTATTTTGCTTGCTTAAACAATCTAACAGCTATGAGCTATTACTTAATTTTACCAAACACTTTTATACAATCAGCTAATACATTTCGCTAGTCAAATCAGCTAATGCAATCAACTATCAGTTAATATAATTCACTATCAACTATCTGCTAATTGTCAAATAATGCCTTAAATTTGTAATGGTCTCATTCAATTATGTCATCTTCAATAATTAAACATAGATTCTCTCGATAGATGCATAAAATATAATATAAAAAATTGAAAATAAAATACAATATAAAGCTGAAATGATTCAAAATCAAATTAACTTAAATTCAGAAATACTCGATTTGAAGAAAAAAATCGAAGTGATAAAATTTAAACTCAGGCAAAGGAAATCAAACCTAATAATACGAGGGCTATAGAATAAAATTAGCTTGAGAATTGATTCAATTACAAACTCAAGTTTAATTTTTAAAAAAATAATAGTATTTGTTTATACTTTTTTTAACCCTATAATTGTAGATAAAGCGAATTAAACATGAGTCTCCTAAATAACATCATCTTTTCCACTGAAACTACTAGCTAAGAGGATTGAATCCAAATCTTCTAAAATTATATCAATTTTATTCTAATATATATTATTTATTGATGTTAAGCTCCTAATTGGTTTGATGTTAAGAGGATTGTGTACTAAAATTATTTGGGGAAAATAAAATAAAATTTATTTTTGAACTGTTAAGCCGATTTTATTAGAAAAATAAGAGCAAAATACATAAAGAAGATTACAAACGAACCCAAAAGTTGAAATAGAATCAAGTGAAAGCTTGAACAAAAACACAAAAAATAAACAAACAAACAAACACATGAAAAAAAGAGATTATTCGGGCCGCTAAAATTGACAAAAGAAATTAAGAGAAGAACAGCGTCAATGAAGTCAAGCTCCACAAATTGCATGTCGCTTCTATTGTCATAGGAATAAAGCGTTTAGAAAATTGCGAAAAAGAAAATCATCGCATGATCATCGCGTCAAGAACTAAAGAGTTGTTGGTGATAGATGGACAAAGACGAAAATCGAGATGAAACGAAAAGCCAAACGAACAATCATTTACCTGTAGAAAACAAAACTCATGACCAACTACCAGATACCAATAAGCTACAAAGACAAAGTTCAACTCACAAAAAAAACTACCCAAAAAAGAGAAAACGGCGGAAGAAGAGAAGATCATTCTTTTCGCCAACGACCAATGAGAAAACAGTGTTTCTTTTCACAAGAAAAAATTCAAACATAAATTAAAGTCGTTACGGCAGTAAGAACCCATTGAGCCGAAGAATAATAACATAATAACCAAACAAAGTGAAAAGAAAAGAAAATAAAAATTGCTAAGAGGAAAACTTGTCGTTGAAAAACTAGCCCTTGGAAAACTAGTCGTTGGAAAATTTTTAAAATATTTAAAAATATTTGTTTGAGTGAAGAACACTTTTTAAAAATCTTTCAAATATATTTTTCAATATGAATGAACTTTGAATTAATTTTACAATATTTGTTCAAGTCCAAAAACATTTTTCATTGAGTTATATTAAAATAAATATCTCAACAATCTCTCCCTTTTTGATATAACGAAACCACTTGCAAAAATTGTTTTTGAAATTTCTCCCCCTTAAAAAATAATATTAGAAAAAGAGAATATTTTAAAAAAATATTAAAACTTTTCTTTTTTTTGAAATTTAAATTTTCAAACTTATCTCTTCCCTTTTTGTTATATCAAAAATAATTCAAAATCATTTAAGGTTCAAAATAACAATGAGAGTAAGTAATTTTTTTAAAAGAAAAGCTCCCCTTAATAAGTGCATTTTTGGCTTAAAATACTTTGACACTTAAGAAAATTATTTAAATTTCAATAAAAATATCAAGTTTTAAAATCTATGAAATTCAATTTATCAAAGTCTTTTTAGAGTTAATGCAAAAATAAGAATGAGTATGTTAAACACACTTATGCATAAAAAACTTTTTAATGCCATGCATTTATAAAAAAATTAACAATTAAAAATACGCACGAGCTTTTAAAAAATCATTAAAAATAAGTAACCAAATGATCAAAGAGATTAAGCTTAGAGGTTACCCATCTTTAATGTGTGAGCATGTCGCCTTTGCAAATGAGAGGAAAAAATGGTTCATCTTGATTCCTTGAGCTTGATGTCGAACAAATTAACTCTTCAAGGTCGGTTGAATGTAAAAATAGATCGAGCACTCCTAGGATATTCTCAATGGTTATTAGACCGTCGATTTGAGTCCCGCTTTGATACAAATTGTTAGGCTCGATGTGTTCAACAGAAATTAGCACCGATGAAAGGTGTAGATATTTCTTTTCAAATTGGGAAAATAAAAACCGAAAAAGAAATAACACTTTGACACATTCGATTTTAAAGTGGTTCAACCTTCTAACCAAAATCTACATCCACTACCTTAGAATCCACACCAAGTCTTCCCCTTTTATAGGCTAAATAGACAACCTTTACATCCCTATCTTTTCACGGGCTAAGATAGAACCCTCTCCCTAGTTTTTATAAAGGTCAACTAGAACATATCCCTCAACAATTTATAAAGGTCAACTAGAACATATCCCTCAACAATGAGGTCTTGACATTGTACACTAATTAACTCTCTAAGTGGGTGTTTACACATTTTTGGCTCACTAGGATTGGACTAAAGAAATACAAGAGATTACAAGAAATAGACATTAAAATTCTACTCTATTGATCTTTTAAGCTTGGATGTCCATCCTCTCCTTTCTTCAAGTGTTATTGGCTTGTATATATAGAGTGAAATGAAAAACTAGCAGTTGAAAAATTAGCCGTCGAAAAACTAGCGGTTAGAAAACTAGTGGTTGGAAACTTTTAAAATACTTAAAAATATTTGTTTGAGTGAAGAAAACTTTTCAAAAACCATTCAAATATATTTTTCAAGATGAATAGACTTTGAATTAATTTTGCAATATTTGTTCAAGTCCAAAAACATTTTTAATTGAGTTATATCAAAATAAATATCTCAACAGGCTTAAATAAAAAAATATTAAAAATAATGAGTTTAGTAACGCCTAACTATCTAAGAATCATGCCCTTAGCAACATAGACGATGGAGAAAAACGCCAAATACTTACTGTCGCGCAATTGGACACCCGCACTTCGAAATAAGAACAAGATAAAAATCTTGATACAAAAAAGAACTCACAAGAAAACTTGAAAGAAATAATTTAATTGATCTCTGAATGAATTTAATCGTACAAAGTAATTAACCTATTTATAGGCTAGTAAAACTCTAATTACAAAGTAAAATAAGTTTAATTTAACCTAAAAGGCTAATTAGATAATAAAATAATAGAATATTATTTCAGTTAAAAGAGATAAGAATATTATCTCAATTAAAATAGATAATAATATTATCCTAATTAAAAAGATAAAATAAAATTCAAATAATTATAAAAATTATCCTAATAAAAAATGCTTGGATCTCATATAAAATCTTATTTTTATATGGGTTGAATTACTATTATATAAATTAATATGATGTAATCTTAATATCAGTTGAATTAAGATTACAAAAATTAATATATATATATATATATATATATATATATATATATATATATATATATAGTATAATCTTAATATGAGTCAAATTAAGATTATAAAATCTATATAAAAGTATGAGAGATACAACATTCATTGGTACTTTTTCACAAACTCTAAATAATTTAAAGAATTTTGTTCGCGTAAGTGAATTGAGATTGCGATTTAGAAATCTAACTTCTTTAAATTTAAATGGGTAATTCTTTATCCTTATTCACAAAGTTGTAAATAGAGATAAATCTGTAAAAATAAATAGAGCGCCGTAGGATGTAGACCCACAAGCCACAGCCACAGTAACCAAATCCATCCCATTCGAGTCCCGCTCACTTCCCTTCCCCTTTTCGAATTACAAACTCAAAACTCCTCCTTCCAAAAGTTGCAGTCTCCACTCACTTCAGACTCGACCGAGTCAGCACTCGGCCCAATCTCAATCCCATAAAACCAAAGAAATGGTTCTCCAAACTCGCTCTTCGGATCCGCTTGAGGCCTATTCGGGTCTCTCGCTCTTCCCTCGGACCTTCGCTTCCTTTCCAAACCCTCCTCCACCTTACGACTCAGCCGATCTTCAACTCTCTCACGATTTTCTCAAATCTATGGTTTTCTCCTCTTCTTTTGTTTTTTGTTGAATTTTGTTCCTTGCCCTAAAATCACTTTACTTTCGTTTTGTACTATACGAACAAAAATACTAATTTAGTGATTTGATTTGATTTGTTTGATATTTTTTCAGCCAGTGCAAAGTCCTAATAAGCTTCTAGAGCAAGCCAAAGCGATTGTGGATAATAGTTCACGGCTCTTGAACCTGGAAATGTCAAGCTCTGATGCTGAACTTATGGAAAATCATCGAGAACGAAGACCGGCTTTAGGTCGTAAACGACCTCGTTTTTCTTTGAAACCTAGCTCAAGGTTAATCTTCTTTGAAACTGCTTAATTTTCTTGATTTTATTTTATTTTGGCGGTAATGTATGCTGAATTTTGTTTCATTTCTTCAATTTTTTTTATAGTCAGCCTACTGTGAATTTGGAACCGAGTTTAGACATGGATAAATTGACAGATCCCGAGGAATTCTTTGTGGCATTTGAAAGAGCTGAGAGTAAGTTGCTGCTTGATTTCATTTTTGTTTTAGTAGGAAATATAATCTGCTAATGATTCTATGAACTTAGCTTTTCCATGTGCGTTTGTATTGTTTTATGTAGATGCCAAAAGAGAAATAGAGAAGCAGACAGGTACTGTCCTGATGGATTTGGATCAGAATAGTCAGTCCATGTTTGCACGGCCTCGTCGTCCTGGAATGTTGCGGTACGATCAATGTTTCCTGTTACCAAATTTCTGTCGAATTCATTTTTTTCTTAGGTGTACTTGTATCTAACATAGCTGTATGAATTTATGTTCAGGAGATCGGTTAAATATAAACATCGCTATTCTACTGCTTTCTCCCCTGTAGAAAGCTTTGAAGAGGAAATTCCCAGTCCAGTTTGCAATTCTCAACCAGAAAATTCTGACCCGAATATTGAATTACATGAGAAGGAATTGAGTGGTAAGTCAGGAAAGGTTGATTTACCCTAAGTTGTTACTTTCTTCTGTTCCTGCTATCCCGATCTTGATGTCTTCTTTAAAAGACTAAAACTGACCTGCCATATAACATGATTTTTTATGTGTTTGTTTTCATTATGTTGCAAGTTACCCCCACTATGTGCATTGCAATAACATAATGCTATATGCTCTCTGTCTTAGTGGCCAATGCAGAGAACAAGGTTAGTGAACTTTTGGAGCATTTACTTGCCAGTACTTGTGATGGGGATGACACAGTCAATCTTCTTCAAGAGCGGTTGCAGATCAAACCTATTGAACTGGAGAATATAAGCCTTCCTGACTTGCAAAATATTCAAAAGATTGATTTGAAGGCTTCTAGAGAAAGCTTGGCAAAGCCTAGAAACTCGCTAGCGGACATACAAAGTTTGATGAAAGGGTTCAGTAAAAGGACACCGAAACAAAAGCCGGAAACTTCAGTTAATCAGTTAGCTTCTCCCATTCCACCAAGAAGTCCATTGGCTTCGATATCATTGCTTAAGAAACAACTATTGCAGTCTGATGTACTAACCGATCCATTTTCAACGGATGATGCTAACCTATCATCAGTGAAAAATGCATCTGGCATTGAAGTTAATAGTAAACAATCTGGTCAGGTTATTACAGAGAAGGAACTAAGTGTATCTGACAAAAATGATAGACAAACACCACAACAGAAGCCGGAATGTTCAATTCTTAATTTAGCTTCTCCTACACCTCCAAGAAATCCATTCGCTTCAATATCATTGCAGAAAAAACAGTTGTTGCAATCAGATCGAGGATGTGATGCTTTTTCAATTGATAATATTGATCAATCACCTGGGGGAAATACATCTCCTATTGTAAGTGTCAATAAACAATCTAGCCAGGCAGATGAAATGGAACCCGACAAGTCTCATCTGCTAAGGTCTCCATTATCAGAAGCGAATCAAATTGCAACTGCTATTGCAAGTTCTGAGCTCAAGGGGAGAGATTTTGCTGTTCTCTTTGACAAATTTGTAAATGATAATGCAAGAAGGTTTGATTCTGGTATTAATGCGTCTAGTGGACCTCAGACCAACTTAGAGAATAACAGTTTAAGAAGGCCTGAAACTGAATCAGATAGTCATACAATCCGACCAAATGAATTTGGAAGGGTGAGCTTTCCTATCGTTTTTTCAAGAGATAGTCATTTGCAGCTTAGTGGAAATATTTGTTTCTGATTGATATACTCTGAGGTATTGTGACAAAATGCAGGTGGAAGATATACCTCTGGAATCAGTTGTTTCTTCTCAGATCCAGGTTAATGAGGAAGGTTCAACAATTGCTAATGCTAACTCCGGTGACATTCAGAGAGAGTCAGGTATGAATATTTCTCTGTTGTCAGTGAGATGCAAATGACTGATACTAAAATGTCTGAATTATAAGGTTTATTTTATTGTTGCGTATTAGCATACTTATTATCTTTCAAAGTTGTTTTATTATGATTTTTGCAAACTAGAAAGAAAGTTTCTTCCTTAGTAGCCTTTTTCCTTTTATCACCTATGTCTACTGGAATAGAGAGCAAAATCACAACATATGTATGTATGTGTGTGTGTGTGTGTAACTTTTAGGTTATGGCTCTCCTTTTCTTGTCAATTGGTCTTGAGATTTCTTCCTGCATGATCATGATGAATTAGCTTATTATCTGATTCTTTGAAGGGAAATAAACCTGAGTTTCAGTTGACTGTCCACTGAAACTCTTGCTACTCATGCTAATTGCTAATGAATTAAAGGTCTAGTGCTTTTGGTTGGTCTTACCTGTAATTTCCTTGAAGATTTATTCCACAAAGAGGTCTTCAAGTCACTGCTGCAAGATGTAGAATTTTAAGATGCCTATCTTAAAGCTTTCCATACTCATGCTGACTGTTTGGCAGGCCCGGAAACCTTGCTCATTCTTGTCAAATGGGATCTACTTTCATGCTTTGGCTTGTATAGCCAGTGAAATCTTATTTTCGTGTACCATTGAATACACAAATTGCATTAGAGATACAAATTTATATTTGATATACCCAATTAACTAATCAGTTTAACAGATGCATCACATTGTTGATTGTGTTATAAATCAGAAATAACATCTTATAGTCCAAAGATAATTCAGGCAGTAATTTTGGCCTTTGAAGTATAACCAAATTTTGAGTCAATTTTACCTGATGTTTTGCATTAAATAAACTATCATTGGAATATATTTTCTAAATTTAATATTGTTTGATTTGAACTGTGACATTCCTGCACGGTAAATTATAAATTTCTTCTTTTAGTTGCCTTGGACGTGGTACATCTTGAACCGAATTTAGTCATTGATATGCTTTTGATGGTTTCTATTTGTTGATTTCCTTTTTGCTCATTTCTATTCCCCGAACAGATGAATCTAATCCTGCTATTGATGAGGACCACTCCATGAATGAATCTTTAAAAGCTGCAGAAAGTGGTGAGCAGCTGCATGAGGTTTGTACTTTCCAAGATTCTTTATCTTGCTTATATTTCCACTTAATATAGCAGTCAACCAACATGAATAGGGAGTTTTGCAGTGCTTTTTTTTATTACATATAGAAGCTATACTATTATCTTTGTATCTTTGGAATATTGATTATTTCTCTGATTTTGCTTAATTTTGTGAGTCTTGTATTCTTTGGTCTACTCTCTCTCTCTCTCTCAATGCTGAAAGAGCCATATAAAATATTGATATCCAATCAAAATGTTTTCTGTAAATCTTTTAGAATTTGAACCTCAAAGGTTGATTTTATGGCAATGAAATGAGATACATTTCCACCTAGACTATAGTAGGATTAATGTTTATTGCCTTTTCTACAGCTGCAACTTTAAACGTTTTGTGTTCTGTTGGCTGTCATTAGTTCATGATAAATAATTAAAATTGACAGTTGACAGACACAATGTTGTGAACTCTATTAGAGTATGGGATGACACGCACTTTGATCTATTATAGTATCTAAGATTGATCATTATCTCAAATCACTCTGAATCTCAACTTAGTTTTGGTCGTTAACTACATATAAGTTTGATGGGAAAAATTGAAAATGTGTTAAACCACCATGAAGGTAAAGCCTTAAACTTGATCCGGAAGTCTTGGTAGGAAACTTCACGTAGCAAGGGCTGATTGTCATTTTGAATAAAAAAATGTTACAAGGTTGTGGATTAGTGGCAGTTTCTTTTAGATGTTTGTATTTACTTAGCATGCTTCAATTGCTGTATGCCTTAAGATTTGATTAGTCTTGCCTATAGACCTATAAGTAAAATGGATGCCTATTTTTGGTTTATTTCTGTTCTGAAAAATTCTCATCTTTATCTGTTTTTTCTTTTCTACCTTTTAATTTCCTTATTTAGCAACAGAATAAGAAAGCCAAAACAAAACCACAGCCATGCAATAAACATAAGGGGAAAGCAATTTCTCGAAGACAAAGCCTTGCAGGTGCTACTAATACCAAAAGCTCAACTTGTATCTTTAAAACTATTTGGTAATTCTGTTGGAATTAATAGCTTTGTTCTTTCTTTCTAGGTTCTGGTACAGAATTTGATGCAGCAGGGCGGCGACGAAGCACCAGGATCAGGTCAAGACCTTTGGAATTCTGGAAAGGCGAAAGATTCTTATATGGACGTGTACATTCAAGTGAGTACCTTCCCTTATGTTTTTTTTTACCATGCTAGGAGTTCATTATGCCATTATAAATTAAAATATCAACTGGTGTGCTTTCTGAAGAACTGCTAATTTCACCGAAACTGTTCTTTAAAAGTGGATGTTTACTACAAGAGTTTGTTTTTTAGTTGCATGTATTATAATTTGTTCATGACAAGTATTCGGTCTGTTCTAGTTGCACGGGCCCATAATCTCAAATTATTTTAGATCAGTGAAAGTTATGGAGATAGAAGCTTATCATAAAACTTCAGGCAATGGAATTTGTAACATGCCTTGTGTCTAATATGAATTCTACCAATAAGAACCTATGCTTTGCAGAGAATTCACTTAATGATATGTTAAATCCCTTTCATTTTGGCTCAAGCACAATGTCAAACATGGCTACTTTTCAACTTGATCAGTAATGAGAGTGTTATCGTGTTTGTACAGGTTTGGCAACCGTAATTGGGATAAAGTACGGGTCGCCAGGGAAGGGTGATGGTCTCAAGGTGAAGTCTTTCGTAAGTGATGAGTACAAAGAACTGATTGAACAAGCTGCCAGATTTTGAGATGCACATAATTGTTGTTTATGGACCTGACCATGAATCCCCAGATTGAGTTTAGCATCCTTTGATGAACTGACCATTAGAGACATTATTTCCCAGGATCCTTTTTCCTTTTTTAAGTTCGATCTATGTATGTTGTGCATTGGTTGTAGAACTAGGAAGGATTCTTGTTTAGTGATTTTTTTTTATATTATTTGATAAAGTTTCAAAGTTTTTTTTATAAATATATATATATTTAAAAAAGTTCATTTTCAAGTAAATAAAACAAGTAGTAATTCTTATAGGATAAATATTCTACATAGGCGGTATAGGTGGTGGAAACTGAAAATTTTTACAAGCGCTTTAGTTTTAGGGTATAGGGAGTTAGTTTAGGGTATAGGATTTAGGGGTTTAGGTGTAGAGGGTTAAAATTTAGGGATAGTTGTTTCAATTTAAGGTTTAGGGTTATAATTTAGGGTTCATGGGTTAAAACTTAAATCCTCACCATATTATCTTAAAAACTAAACTTTAACTTATAAACCTTAAATTATAACCCTAAACTTTAAATTGAAACAACTATCCCTAAACTTTAACTAACTCTGTATACTCTAAAACTTAGGCGCTTGTGGAAACTTTCAGTTTCCATCCATTCATTCTTACATAGTACTATTTTAAAGTTATTTTCATTATTTGAAGTATACAATATTTATTTTTACATTTATAAAAATAAAATTCATATAAACACTATAATTTAGTTTGGTTCCATTTTCAATTTTATTTATTTCTTTGCTCGGTCTTACTTTTGATGCGCATAGCGAAAGCACTTTTTCCGGTAAGAGTAACATGTTTTTTTTTTATTAAGATTGTTTTGCTCATACTCTTGGTTAAGCTAGAATTGTTTTGCTATATAATTATATCAAACAGTTACATTTTGATACTTAATATGTAAAAAAATATGCATGACTCTCTTTAAAATTTAAGTCTCTAAGCCTTAAACTTTTAATCTTAAATATTGAACTTTAATAATAGATCAAAATTTTTTAACTAAATCTCTAATCTCGGTATTTTACAAACACATTGTAAACAAAAATTTATGCAAACTTGTATATAAAAAATTCTCTTATAATGTATAAATACTTTCAAATTAATAATACCGGGGAGTAAAATTCGATTGAAATTCAGTTAATCAAATTAGTTGACATAATTTAGTTTTAGACATTTCAGTTAAATTTAGTTTTAGTTGAAAGTTGGTTAAGTATGCCAATTCAATAGGAAGGTTTTTCATGGAATAGACAACCGAACAAACACAAATTAACCAATGTCTAAATAAAAAATTACATAAATAGCTAACTTACTTCTGTGAATTGAAAAAAAAAATGAAGATCGGTTTATGTACTTTTTTTTAATTGGTTTAATCAATTTTTAAAATTGTTAGTTTGATTATTTCGATTTCTTTATTTATTTTTATACCAGTTAATTTTCTAATTTTTAAATTAAATGGACTAAAGCGAACACACTTTTTAATTAATGCTTTAACAATTATTAAACTAAATAAAGTTAATATTATTTAAAGATTTTGATTACTAAAAGTCAAACTTAATCTAATTTAAACCAAATTTATGGGACAAACAAATGAAGTTAATATTTTCTTCTTCTTTTATTATTATTTTTTTAGTTTAGTAAAAAGTTTGAAGAACCAAAGCTTCTAGAAGCTTTCAAACAGCTTAATAATACCGATAAATACTGTTGAAGAGATAAGGAAAAAAAATATTTTTGGTTATTGTTTTGATATTTCGGAATATTCGAATGCTAATAAAAGTGAGGACAACACACCTGCAACGTTTCTACAATTTTGGCATTTTCCAATTTGTTTATTTATTTCCATTAAATAAAATATCGAATCGTCGGTCCATTTTATTTGTTATTTTTATATTACAATACAAAATAAATTCTTGATAATTTTGTTTGCAACTTTGCATTATACTCATCTTCTAGAAACCTCTTTCTTTTATTATTATTTCAGATTAAAGTTTGGCCATTTTGTTTATGAAGTTGTAACTATATTATAGATACGTTTAGAATGGACGCCGCATATCGTTAAACTTCATTAATGTTATACACAGTTGTACATTATTAATTATTTAATGATTTTTAAATTATTATTAAAATTGCAAGGGATTTGACAAACAATTAGACATAGTTTAAACAAATTTAATTATTTTTACATTTTAATATTAATGAAATTATACATTTATATTAAATTAATACTATTTTATTTTATAAACTCTAACCTAAATAACTCCAAACAACCTAAATCTTCTTCTTCCCCAGCAGTCTGACGCCGTCGCAGCTAGGGGTGTTCATGGTTAACCGTTGGTTAACCATTAAGAATAAGTCCTTAATTTTCTATGCATTCTTAGATACATTCTCTATACATTTTCCCTCTAATTACATTAAGAACATATAACTTTTGCACTAAGAACATAACTTATAGGTTAACCGTTATAGTATTTTGGTTAACCACGAACACCCCTAGTCGCAGCCACCGCTGCTGCTGACGGGAGATGTAACACCCCAAGACTTTAAGGTTAAAAAAATAATGATAAAATAAAAAGAGAGAAGCACAAATAAAACACGGAGGTTTGGAACCCTTAACCTATAAAGTGGTACACCCATGTCTTAACCACTTAAACTAAGGAAATTTTTGGATATAATCTACCTCAGATTTGTTTTAAACTCATTGTTTTGATTATACCGAAATTTAATAAAATAAGCATAACTCTCCGCCTACCATTCATAAATGCTCAATCGAGTTTGAGTAATTATCTCAACATTTGGAGAATTCCAAAAGTCTCACCACCGTTCATCGGCCCGATCTCGGCCACCGCCCGACCGTGGCGTGCACCGACCACCGCATCTGAATCGTCGTCGTGCGTCGATTAGAACCCAGCCCTTCACTCAGCGTAAATCCTCGTCATCGGCCGTGGAGAATAGTTTGAAGTTTCGACGAGGAAACCAAGCATCGTCCCTTTGTATCTCGAAGATTTTGGCTGCCTCTGTTGCCCATTCGAGACGTCATCACCATCGGTGAACTCCTTGCGCCGAGGCGAACGAAACCTAAGTGGCCGATCGACTCTTCGTCGTCGTTAAGGGCCTCGTAGGAACTACGCCATTTTTGACTATTTTCTCGTCGTTTTGGTAAGATCAGTAAGGATTTCGGTTTGATTTCAGTTTTTAGTTGAAATGATTGTTTTGGGAAGTTATTTCTGTTCTTTTCCGGCTAAAATGAGGCATATGGTGTCTCCGGCGACCACTCCGATAAGCTTCTGATGGCCTGAATATCAGGACTAAGTGAATCGGTTCAGGGTATGGCCCAAGGGCCTGAGTTGGCCTTGAGCCGAGCTGGTTTGGCTCGACCCGATCTGCCAAACCTGAACTTGGCTGAACCGAGTCCGCCCATCCGGCCCGACCTGTTTGCCCGACCCAAGTTCAACCTGACTCGCTTCTTTTTTACCCGACCCGACTGAGTCAACCCGCTGAGTCAGCTCACCGAGTCAACTCGGGTGACTACTTACTGATGACGTCAGCATTGACCTTTGTCATTGACTTTGACCAAAAGTCATTTTTTTATAAAACCCCTATTTTACGTTTTTTGACGTCTTGAGTTCGATTTTAAAGTCTATTTCACGAAATTTTGACTCGAAAGCCTCCAAATCTAACCTTGAACCCGAGAATGCATGTGTTTAGTTTTTCAGTTTAAAGGTTGTGATCAAGCTAAGGATTGATAATGGATTATGTTTAATTTAAGGTTTTTGCGTATCTTCGTATTTGAGAGGTAGAGGACGTCAGATTCAGGTTCGAGAGTGTTCGAATGTCGTTTCAAGGGTCGACCGATATATCAAGGATTGAAGGTAATACTTTACTACCTCTTGCATGCTTTATGAAACTTGTTGGCATTGGTTAATGCATGAATGAATTTGATTAATGCCTGAATATTATTAAAGTCGTACTGATTACCATAGAAAGATAATAATTTGGATAAGACCTGAATGACTCGAATAAGGAATTGATGATCTGTAAATAATCCAAGTTCAGTGAATAATCGATAAAACTGTTCACCTCGAAACTTTCAATTCAGATTATTTCATGATAAATGATCTAATGCTCATAATGTTTGGATGAGAAATGACAAAAATACCCTTGAAGTATAAGAAGGACTAAAATACCCCTAACAATGAAAGTGATCTAGAAATCTGCACTAGATCTGGTAAAACAATTGATTCATCTAGAAACCTCGATTTACTTGGAAAGTTATGGTAAGACAGCTTAAACCTTCGAAATTGTAAAGTACTTAGATTTTCTTGAATTTTGAATAAATCTCTGAAGATAAGTTTACGAAAAATTATTCGTATTTCTGGATTAATCAAAAAGGCGTAAAAGATTGAATTGATTGAAATAACTAAAAGGATTGAATATACTGATAAAGCTGAATTGATCGGAATGACCATAATGACCAAAAAGACTTAAATATCCTCGGACATTAACTGCCAAATTAACCGAAATGATGGATATACCCTCGAGTATTAAATAAATGAATAGTGAGAAGGATCGAAAGGCTCAGTATAATTGAAACACATTCGGGTATTGAAGTGTCTGAAATACCTTCGTATACTAAACTGACTAAAAATACGTAAGACTTGGAATAAGAAATACCAATAAATCTAAACAAGTGTAATGGCTCTGAAAGTGATAATACACGATTTTTGATCGTTGGTCGTTTCTGATACTAATACGATATTGGAAGAATACCATATGAAGGCATGTTCGATTTATTTGGAGAAAGTACATAGTTAATAGTAATAGTAACCTTTTGTTCTAAACGGTACATTTGATGCTATGGATTGGGTTCGGGTGCAATGCACATGTTCGAATACTAGGAAATTACCGCTTGAATATGTGTTCATTTTCTCGTAGTGCGTTCAATGGTTGATTGGCAAAGGTGAACTATTTTGTTATACACTGTAGTCAGTTTTGAGAAATGAGTACTTAAGGTGTACTTATCCGGTTAAATAACAAACACTGTTTTGATTAGTTCAAAAGGACTCGGAAACCCGATGAGAAACTAGAATTTCAGAATCTGTACATCATCGTGTATACCTTGTTGGTTTAAATTACCAAATTACCCCTAAATGTCAGAATGACCATAATGCCCTCGTAGGCTTTAATGATTGGACCACTCTCGATATATCTGAAATCTCAATGATCCTGATGTATCTACTTCTGAATGTATGGTTTGACCCGTTAGTACCGAATCCCCTTTACACAAGGACCTCATTCTGAAATCAGTCTAAAAATTGTCAGATGCTCAATGTTCTCTTTCTGATAATTAACACCTACGAGGAATAAATTGGATCATATAGAGTGTTCCATGAATCCATGAATATTTTCTCTATTTTAAACCAACACAATATGCTCTGAATCAAAAGTATGACTCTGTTATCCATAATGAAAGCAAAATTCTTGGCTTTTGTCTTCTAATACAAAATATATCTAATGTCTGTTTTCTGATATTACTGGCTACTAGTTAAAACCAATTTTATCTGGGATTAGGGGTGTGCAAAATGGGTTCAATTAACTGTTAGAAAATTTCTTCGAATAATCGATAAATTCGGGTTGCTTAATTCTCAACCCTAAACCTTAAATATTAAACCGGTTAACCGATTGACCGTTTAACCAAAACATTCAGTTTTGTTCAGTTCGGATAATGGTTTATTAATTTTCCTTATTAAAAATATCAAATATAATAACATAGTGAAAAATAAACTAGAGTTTGAATTTTGAAATATTTGAAGAAGAAAAATATTAATGTATGAAACTGAGAATATGAAATAATTGACAATTAAGGTTGAATTTTTTTACTTCCCAAAGTAAAATAAATCCGCTAATATTTGGGAAGAAAATATATTAAATATTACCGCTAATTTTCCACTTTCTAAGATAATAAAAATATTCAAAAAATATTTGAGGAAGAGAATAGATTAACAATGACGCTAAATTTTGCCAATATAATTGTATAAATATGCATATTTTTATATTATATATTATGTAACCAGTCGGTTCAGTTACTCAATTTTGTTCAAAACTACGAACCGTATCCAAACCAAAATAATATTTTTTTTCTTAAAAAACCTACCAAAACTAATTTATTCGGTTTAGTTAACCATGTTTTCGGATTGGTTTTTTCAAATTTTGGTTTCGGTTTCGGTTTGTCGGGTTTTTTGCGCATCCCCATTTGGGATATTATAGAAGATCTATAGGCTCAGCACTGGTAAGCGCTTCTGGACCTAAGCTTCTACTTCCAACTGTTATAGGGTAAGTATTTCTATAAGCTCTTACGCCCAATGGGCCTAGGGTAAGTCTTTCTGGACACTGTTATGGGATTCTGCATATCGGTGTATGGTTGGAGGGTAGTCGGGCAATTAAAATAAAACTTTTCTTTCCCTTCTATAATTTTACCCTATTGAATTAATTTACTAGAGTCTGAAACTCTCTGTATGCTCTCAATCCGCGTTTAATGAAACACACTAAACTTCCTCGTTCAACTTTCGTGATCTATCTCCCTACTGATTTTACGGTATATATACTTCTCGCCTAATACTCAGTGATTGAACAAAGAACAATTCTGTTATATTCAAATATAGCGCTTCTCTAAAATATCGAATCATAATAGGAGTTTGTAGTTGCCCGAAACTTCATGATAGCTTTATGCTTGCCTTATACCTGCATGTTGCCTACAACATCTTTTGGTAGTTATGTATTACTAAACTTTCTGAAGCTCACGTTGTTTTTACCATCACATGTTAGAAGAAATCTATCATGGTTTAATGTTCGACATCAGTGTTTGTAGTCTTATCGGTGTTTCTTTTGGAGTACAATACTAGTATAGTTAGCGGGCATGTATGTCGTGTATTATTTTATGTTAGTGTTTGTAATGTATTTTCTGAACTACTGTTATATGTTTAAATGACTTTCTGAAATAGTATTTTAAACACAAGTTGTTTCATTGTTTTAAATGTATTTAAAGAGAAACATTTTTTATGTGGATTTTTACTGTGGGTCGCTCATGCGACCCCAAATGTGACCTCCTAGAATTTGGTGTAACACATAGACGAGTTTAGGGGGGTTACAAGAGTCTTTTCCAAAACTGCCCTTTCGACGTCATCAATTTCAGCATCGTTGCGCTCCAGTCGCACGTCCATGCTCCCATTTTACGTCACATCGACAAGTCCATCAAACAGGAGAACCAACAGTTGCAAGCGCACAATCTGGAAAGAGTAGTGGCGTTCGTCGACCTCCAATGGCGAGATGGTTGAGACGACATCAGTGGCAGTAGAAGGTGGACGACTGTGGCCGCAAAATATTAGGTTTATAGAGATTTAGGGTTTGTGATATAAAAAATAATATCTAATATTTTAAATTAAGTAAAATTTATATTAGAAAAAAGTCTTAACTACCGGTTGAGTCCTTTATTATTTTAATAATAATTTAAAAGTCTTATTGATATGTAGTAGTGTATAACGTTAGTGGTATGCATCAATATTCATCGTCAGGGGCGGTTCAAAGGTTTAGATGATCATGTATAGTTTATTAAAACAAGACCCTTTAATTTATAATCTCAAAAATATATATGGCCTTGTTTGGGAATTAGCGGATAGCTGATTTGACTAGTTGATTGTATAAAAGTATTTGATAAAATTAACTGATAACTGATAGTTGTTTCATTATTTAAACAAGCAAAATGACATATAAGGACATGATTATATTCGATACTTATTTGAATAGTTTATTAGCTATTGATATTAATTAGATTATGAAAAATAATTTTTAATATAACATTACTAAACATATTTGAAAGATCTATATATTAATTTATTATTTATATAACTATTTTTAATGCAATTTAATTAATTATTAAATTTAAATACAAATATAAATGTGTGAGAATAAAAGAAAAAAAAAACAAAAAGTATTAATTTACAAATGTCACAATATAAATATGTGAGATTGAAGAATTAAAATAGAAATGGTTAAATTTAGGTTATTTGAAATTTTTTTATAATTGTTAAGGGTAAAAGGGTTTTTATAACTCTTATGTCAAAACCTCCAAATTATATTATTACCTCAGTGAACCAACGATCCGATCACCGATTGAAACTAACAGTTGTCGCTTCAAAGATTTCGTTCTTGCATTCAATGCAGAGTCGGCGCCGCGTTTTTCCAAGAATATGGCAAAGATTGATTCTTTTGAGCACGTGCTTAGCTCTGAGGATTTTGTAATGGAAGAGCAGCAGGCGAAATCAGTCTCTCTGGGCCCACCCCAATCATCGCGTCCCAACCCATATGACACAGGTCTCACCGAGAATCTCTTTAACGTTCCTATTGAAGCTGGTCCTGAGGGCTCCTACTCCTCGTCGGGCCTCAGCAACTTCTCTGGGCCCGTACTTGACCCATCTACTAGGCTTTTTTCTATCAAGCCTAGAGTGCTTAGGATCCCAAAAAACACCTCACCGTTAGTCTTTTGGCCTTGTCTGAAAAACCAATTCCACCGGAATTCCCAAATCTCTCAAACGGTGTGTGCTCCTTCGATCAAGACTAGCGTTCCAGTCCCTGTCTGCCGGGCTCAGCCGGCGTCAAATACCAATTTGGAACCCCCGCGGGCCCATCTTCGCCCTTCCTCGACTCCTACCTTGGTTTCGGCCTCCATGCACCCACAAAGCCATACCCCAACTGCCCGGAATCGACTCCCCTCTACTGAAGAGCTGGTTGAAGTCAGCGAATGTTTAGAAGTGTGCAAGGAAGTTGGCCTACTCTTCAGAGCTTCAGACAAGGAAGTGTGCGAAAAATTGCTGGAAATTGGTGTTGTCGGAAGGTCTTCGCTGAGGTAATCTATCGAACTCCTACTGTGGTTTTCTACATCTCTCTACTGTTATGCATAGATCATTATTCTTAACTTGGAATGTAAGGGGTATTAGGACTTTTGAGAAAAAGGCTGCTACCAAAAGGCTTCTGCTTAACTGTAAACCCAGTGTATTTTTCATACAAGAAACTAAAACTCCAGTTTGTGACGAATGGATGATTAAGAAAATCGCTGGCTTCTCGGGTAATTTTGGTTGGTGTTGCTCACCGTCTATTGGTCAATCGGGGGGTCTCCTGAGCTTATGGGACTCGGATACCTTTGAATATTAGGCCAAATTCATCCACAGAAATTTCATTCTGTTAGAAGGTTGGCTAAAAGTTCTGGATATTAAACTTCATGTTTCTTTAGTGAATATTTATGCTCCTAACGGGGCAGCGGATAGGAAGGAATTATTCTTAAATCTAATCGAGACACTGAGCCGATCGAATAGAGCCCTAATTATTGGTGGCGATTTCAACACCATCTACCGCAAAGAAGAGAAAAAAGGAGTCAGTTTCAAGAAGAGTGAAATGAAGGAGTTCCTGGAGTTCATTAATTCCCTATCTCTACTCGATCTTCCCCTTGATGGAGGGACTTTCACCTGGTCCAACTATAGGGACAATCCCTCTATGAGTAGATTGGATAGGTTTCTCATTTCTCCTGAGGTGCTGCAAAAATGGCCTGATCTGCAACAAAAATTGATGCCTAAAAATATTTCGGATCACAATCCAGTTAGCCTCACGATATCTAGACAGAACTGGGGACTGAAGCCCTTCCGCTGGTTCGATCACTGGTCAGAAGAGAAGGAGCTGGCATATTGCATCTTTAGCACATGCCAGAGATTAAACGGTGCTGGTGTAAGCAATTTACTCAGGAGTTGTAAACAGGAAGCAAGAGCTTGGCAGGCGTGCAAAGGTGTTTTCAAATCCCCTACCATTGAAGAACTAGAAAAAAAGATCGCAGAACTGGAGGCCAAGTTAACTGGGGATAAATCAGAACCTGTACTCAAGCAAGAGCTGCTCAACACCAAAACTCAGTTATGGAATACTGTCAGACAGAATGAAAGGGAATGGTTACAGAAATCGAGGTTAAAGTGGTTTCAGGTAGGCGACCGGAACTCCCGATTCTTTCACATTTGTGCTTCTTCCAGGAAAAATAAAAATTTGATATGCAAGCTAAAAGTTGGGAGCTCGGTTATTGCGGATCCTAGTCTTATAAAGGAGACTGTATTTTCTCATTTTAAGCAGATATACAATAGCTCCAATACACTTCAGCTTGAAAATCTTGATTGCAACCTCAAAGCGATCAACTCAGAAACAACCTCCAAATTGGAAGAACTGTTTTCAGTGGATGAAATCTTCCACGCTCTATCTGTCACTGACGGTTCAAGAGCCCCAGGACCGGATGACTTTAACTTTAACTTTCTTAAGAAGTTTTGGAAGTCCTTAAAAGCTGATATAGTTTCATTCTTTGAAGACTTTTATGAGGGGAGGATCAGAGAAAAGAATTATAACCATTCCTTCATTGTGCTCATCCCAAAAGTCAAAAGCCCGTCCTCCATGGAAGACTATCGCCCTATAAGTTTAGTAGGATGCATCTATAAACTTCAGGCCAAAGTTCTAGCCATTCGAGCTAGACAGGTTTGCCACTTGGTCATCGGTGACACTCAATTTGCCTTCAGCCCCGGAAAGCAGATTATTGATTGCTCGCTAATTGCTAATGAAATAATTGATTACAAAAGGAGAAAAGGCTTGCCGGGCGTGGTATTCAAAGTAGATTTCCGAAAAGCCTACGACTCCGTAGATTGGCAATTTTTGATGCTGGTTTTGAAGAAGATGGGGTTTGGTCTCAGATGGTGTAGTTGGGTCAAATAGTGTATCGAGACAGCAAAGATTTCAGTGCTCGTAAACGGCTCCCACACCAAGTCTTTCTCTATCTCTAGGGGATTAAGACAAGGGTGCCCAATGTCACCCTTTCTATTCAATTTGGTGGCCGAAGCTTTAAGTTCGCTGCTAAGAAAAGGGGTTCAAAAAGGCTTATTTTCTGGTTTCCGTCTGGGGTCTGACTTCGGAGAATTATCCCACCTACAGTTCGCAGACTACCTCATCATCTTCTGCGGAGATAGTGAGTCCCAAATCCGAAATGTGGTGCGCATATTAAAAGGGTTTGAGCTGGCGTCCGGTCTGAGCATAAACCTAAACAAATCAAAACTTCTTGGAATTAACGTGGCTGACTCCCTAATTGATCAGTGGGCTGCCATTTTGCAATGTAAAAAAGAGAAGTTTCCAACAACGTATCTCGGCCTTCCTTTGGGAGTTCAGAGAAGCTCTAAAGCACTGTGGTCTAAATCCTTATCCTTTGGGGGAAGAATCACACTCATCAAATCGGTCCTTAGTAACCTGCCCACTTACTACATGTCTCTATATCCGATGCCAGCATCAATATGTAATTACTTGTCTAAGTTGACATCGAAATTCTTGTGGGGATCTTTAAACAACCATGCGATCCACTGGGTAAGAAACGAAATTTTGAGCCTTCCCAAGTCGAAAAAGGGGCTTGGTTTTGTGGACTTTAAAATTCGGAACTCGGCACTCAGAAACAAGTGGCTTTGGAGATACGGCTCTGAACCTAACAGTCTTTGGCGTCAAACTATTTCCGCAATCTACTCCCCCAAGTTGAACTCGGTGCTGCCTAGCACAAAAAAGCATCTAATAGGTCTTGGCTATGGAGAAACATATCCGGCCATATGTTAAATGCCAATAACCCTTTTTTGGCTAACATTCGGATCAAAGTAGGCAATGGGAAAGTCATTCAGTTCTGGACGGACAAATGAGCAGGGAATTGTGTGCTAAAAGAGGCTTTCCCCCGTATATTCTCTCTTGCTATCAAGAAGAAAGGAGCCTTAGTTGAATTTGGTTATCTTCAATCTAAGTTGTGGCACTGGGAAGTTATTTTGTGCAGAATTATTTTGGAAGAAGAACTATCAGAATGGATGGGTTTTCTTTCTCTTATTAGAGGCTTCAAGCTCAATCCTTTTGTGTTGGACAACATTGTTTGGCTAGCAGACTCCAGCGGGACGTTTAGCGTTAAATCCTTTAACAAACTGCATACCGATGAGAGTGGGTCGAATGAGGCAGTTTGGAGTCTGATCTGGTGTGGTCTTGCCCCCCCAAACGTCGAAGCATTCACTTGGAAAGTGGCTCACGGCAAAATTCCATCGAAACAATGTCTATCGAAAAGGGGAATCATCGACCAATATGCAGACTGCTGCTCCTTCTGTCAAGTCTCTATCGAATCAATCACGCATCTCTTTTTGCCACTGCTATGCTATCTGGGTCTTATGGAATAAATGATGCAATCTATGGAGCATACATCTCGTTATGCCGGCAAGTGTCAGTGATCTTTTAGTCCAATGGAACAGTATAAAACCATCATCTCTCTCCACTCAGGTATGGCATCTTAGCTTCTTTAGCTTCATATGGACAATCTGGAAGTTTAGAAATGATCTAGTCTTTAAGGGCTTTAACTTCGATTCAAATCACCTCTTTGATCTATGTGTTTTGAGATTATCTTGGTAGAGCAAAGCAAAATGGCCGGCTACCATTTGCAAGGTAAATGACCTTATCGCAGACCCATCTAAGTTCAAATTTGTTCGGCCACAACCCCTTCGAACAACTCAGGCTTCTTGGATCACTCTTGTTTTGGGCTCATTGAAATTTAACACTGACGGGGCTGTCCGAGGCAGTTTTGGTAAGGCGGGTATTAGTGGTGTGCTTAGAAATGCATCCTCGCAAACCCTTTTATATTTCTCTAAAGACGCTGGCTATTATGATGTTGTTTCTGCTGAGTTATTAGCTATTTTAGAAGCTATCAGGTTGTATGGAAAATTAAAGTGGTGAAGCGTGAACCACATTACGTTTGAAAGCGATAGCCAACTGGCTATTCAATGGATAAACAATCCTCATGCCACCCCAACAATTCACAGGGACATAGTCGAACTCTGCCTTATGGAAAGCAAATCATTTGGTTGTAGCTTCAACTTTGCCCCGAGAGAGTGCAACGCCACAGCTGATAGCCTCGCGAAAAAAAGAATTGGAAGAATTGCACCCCTGCTGGTTGTCAATAATTCGTGAACACAGGGTCTACGCCGCAGCAAGTGAGCTTTTCAGCACTGTGTATTCTTTCTTTACTAAGATCACATGACTTGTATTTCTACCATGGCTGTAATGTGTACTCTAATTGCTGTTATATTGTGCGCTCTTTTTCCTCCAATTAGGTTTAGGAAGTTTTTTTTAACGAGGCCAGTATAATTGTCGTTTTCCTAATGAATAAACCCTCTTTCAAAAAAAAAGATTTTAAACAGTAATCTCTCAAACATCTCTTCTCTTTTTGAGTTAGATATTTATATATTTTTTTGTTAAACCAAGTACTTAAATTATATTTTGTAATCATAATAGACTTAATTGTTGGTTTTCACCATCAACATGTCATGACATAATCAGAAAACACCACGTGACACTATTAGAAGATGTTATAGAACAAAAAGTTCTAAAATATTATTTTTAGAAATCAGAATACTCTCATATATATATACATATATATATATTTAACAATATTTTTCTATTAAAAACAATATTTTTAAACTTAATTTATAAATATTTACAATTTATACATTTTTAAATTTCTATTGTTTTTATTTTTTTTAAAATATTTATGTCGCATAATACTTTGTGATAGTGTCACGTGATATTTATAATTTTGTTATATATTTTAAAGGATAAAACTAACTATTGCACTCAAGGTAGTTATGGTAATTTTCTAATGAATTTATATTTTGTCATTGAGTTTGTGTGTGTGTGAATTAAGCCTATAAAGGCAAATTAAGTCAAAAAGTGTTTGAGTAGAAAAGTGGATAATGTTCATCTCAACGTTTTGTCTACAAAGTGTATACGTATTGTCAAAGAGTTAAGAATATGTATAAATATATAGTACCTTGTAATCACCTTTAGACCATTCAAAAAAAATAAAATTCATGTACAATTTATAGATAAAGTTGTTCAACTCACTTCAACCCGAATCTCTTATCGAGAGTAACATTGTCTCTAATATTTAACATTGATTTTGCGCCCATTAGACAGGTTGATATCATGTTTCTGTCGGCACCAAGTTTGAGTTGGATGGTTTATTTGAGAACTTTTATAATTAATATTAAGAAAGATTAATTATCTAATTGCCTCGACTTTACCTCTAATTATTATTCAATTTGCTGGTGCAAGTCAATGGAAAATGTAATTCTCAACTTGTGAGGGTTTAGTAAAAGGGGCAAAACCCTGAATTTAAGAGAAAGAACTAAATAACAAATATAAAAGGGTTGATTGAATTTAATATGGCAAATTAATCAAATGTCAATTTAGTCAATAGCCATCATAATATTTAATATTTTCATTCAACACCTAAAGTTTTTAAAATTTTACAACCTTAAAATATCTTCAATATTTTAATTTAAATTGATATTTTATTCGATAATTTTCGGTTTAATAATAATTTGATCCCTGTTGAAAAATAAATATTTAAATTAAAAATGAGTTAATTAAATATTTAATTAAATAGAGGCTGAATTAAAATGACGTGCCTTCAATTTTTTTGGTTAAATAATAATTTCAGTCTTTATAAGTTTAAATATTAAACAAACTAGACTTTACATCTAGAATTTTGAGTTTAAATATTAAACAAACTAGACTTTACATCTAGAATTTTGAGTTTAAATATTTAATGAACTCTCGTATTTTTTAAATTCAATATTTTGACCCCTCCCAATATTTGATCATGGCCCCGTTCTTGCCTCTATTTTATATATATCAAGAGACAATCAAGGATCCTGAATACGATTTGTAAAATGATCATTGAAGATAGTAAAATTAATGAGAAAATTTACATTCGTACGTAGGAAATAATATTATTAAGACAGATAATCAGAATTCAATACGTACTGTAAAATGAGCACCTAAAGCAGTAAAAGAAGACATAAAAAAGAAAAGAGGCGTGGAGTGAAAAGAAAATTAAAGTATTATAATTTTTGATAATTAAAGCTCTAATTGCATTTTTTGTTGTATTCTGTTGAGAGTCTAAGGGTGTAATTTGATTCTCTCGATAAAGAAAAGCTCCCTAATCACTTCAATAAGAGAATAGGTTGGCAGTAGGCACAAAATTGTGCTTAAATTATGCAAGTGTTTCTCCCGGCAATTTTAGAACAAAAACCCCTTTTTAATTTTTATTTGGGAAAATAGATCCCAAAAAATAATATTTGACAAAATAACCCCCAAACTTGCCACGTCGGTAGACCTCGCGTTGTGTAAGACGCGAGGTAGGATATCACGTTCTGTACAACGCAAATTGACCGTGTCAGTGTCATACGATAGAGAATTTCCAGTACTACAACCCCAAACTCGATGTTACCTACAAATTTAAAATTTCTACGTATGAAATTCTGCTCGAACATGCCTATCGACATTTGCTGAAATGCAACTTCATTCAAAAAAAGGATGATAACATAGGATTTTCGAAGCCATTTTAAACCATTGTAGAATGGACGGAAATTAACCATGTAGGTATCATACGATAGACAATTTCCAGTACTACGACCCCAAACTAGATGATCGCTAATAATATACGATTTACACGCTCGAAATTGGGCTCGAACAGGCCTACCCACACTTGTTTTCCCTTGTTCTTCAGCACAAAATTGCACAGAACTCGCGTCCTGCAGAACGCGAGGTCTGTGCGATATATTCAGCCGTCTTTTCAAATTCTCGTGTACCTCGCGTTCTACAGAACGCGAGGTACTGTAAAACCGTTAACACAAACAACAAGGTCACGTAGACTGAAATTGTGTTGTGTAGAACGCGATATCCTACCTCGCGTCCTACACAACGTGAGGTCCACCGACGTGGCAAGTTTGGGGGTCATTTTGTCAAATAATATTTTTTGGGAGCCATTTTCCCAAATAATAATTAAGAAGGAGTTTTTGTTCTAAAATTGCCGTTTCTCCCTCTGTGGTTTATAGATTTTTAATTATTATTTACTAAAAATATTAAATTATTATATTTTAATTGCACAAAAGAAGCCTAAACTTGAGGCCTCAATTAAGGTCAATGTATGAATATCATTGACTTATAGATTATAGATAAAGACAATTAATAAAGTGAGTTGTCTATTAATTGCCAAATGCACATCCATTTTTCCTATGATAATAAAAACTAACTAAATAAAATATCACTTAAAAATTTTACATTTTGGTGACGTATATTTTTTTATTAAATAAAAAAATATTATATTTTTAAAGCAAATGTTAAAATTTAAATTCATAAAAATAAAATAAAAAACATGAGAATCTTTAACCACTTGGTCAATTAGTGGATATGATATATTTTTAATATAAGAGTAAAAATGATATTTGACCTTTAAATCATATTTCATTATCACTCTAAAGTTTGAATAATTATTATGTTCAATTTAATTCTAATAAATTATAATAAATTTTAAAAAACTCTCCGAAATTATATGTTATCAAGCTCTTTTTTTACGTATCATAAAGTTTTCCAAAATTCTAATAAATTTTAAAAATAAAATTTAAAAGAAAAAGATAAAAAAATAAAAATGTAATTTTTTTTAAAATTTTATATTATTTCTTTCATGTGCGAAAGATGCGAGAATGACCAGACTTAAAATCTTAATCTTTCATCTCATTGGATTGACTTACCATGAAATCCATTTAAAATCGATAAAAATCCATCAAAATTTTGATGTGCTAAGATTTCGATTTTTTCAACTACTGTCCGATAAGGTTAGTTTCAGGAAATGTAGTTTCTCTTCTAAAAAATATTTCTCACTGTTTCAATTTTGAAACAAATAACCTAAACTCTCAAATATGAGAAACCCATAAACCCTAAAAATAATATTTTTTGTTTAATTTTATCAATTTTGAATGAATTTCATGAAAAACCATTCCCTGAAGAAGAAAGAAATGTGAAATGTAAACATTTTCATACCGATCCTGCTACAAATGACGACCGGTTATAGGCGATAATTGACTGATAATATGGCTGGAATGTTTAGTGGTAAAATTGATAGACCCTAAAGTTTAGTGTCTAAAATAACATCGATTGAATCATCAAAAGTTACACCAAAACAACATTGTTTCGATCATATCATTATGTCGTTTGGAGTTTAACAGTATTCTTAAAATAAAAATAAAAATGTAGTGTTCTAACTAAAGCAATTGAATGTACATTGTTTAAAGTTTAAGGATATGTAATATAATTTACTCTAAAAATAACTTTAATATTTGTTGACTAAAACAAAATCTAATAAAATATAATATTATTCTTTTCAAAAAATTATTAGACTATTAGTAGAGATAAGAATGCATTTGGCATAATTAAATATTATAATGATGGCTAACCGATTGGCCGTTAATTTTTCAGAATTCCGAGTTGATTTTGGTAAAATAATGTAGCAGACATGCTGACAGACAACCTCGGCTTATTCAATATTAAACATAATTTTATATCGTTCTTTGTTTCTACAAAATTCTAGGTCAAATCATATTGAACAAAAAATTTTTGGTCAAACCAAAAAAATGGAAATTAACGACATGCCGTTCGTGTAAATTGTAATGTAGCATTCTAGAGTCTAGATCTGGTTCAAAAAGTTTGACAGATCCAAAAAGTTACATTGATTACAAATGTGTTCAACACTCTTTGGTGGTCTGTGACTACCATGGTGGAAAAGATAAGGAGAGTTGTTGGCTCTTTGGATCTCACGTTCTGAGAGAGAGAAAGATTCGAGAAAACACCTTTTAAAGGTGGAGGATCTTTTATAAGGGATCGAAAGGGGTGTGTACACGTGTCAACCAAGGACAAAAGTTGTGTTAGTGAGTCGAGCTGCCATGACTCTGGTGTCGGTGCGGATCACGTGCATCGTCACATGATTTGGAGTTATGTTCGTATGTCGAGTACGTGATGGGTCGCAGTTGGCAGTTCACAGGCAATCTGTTGATTAGGTGTTCGCATGGTGGAGGTTCACAGGTACTTACAATTACCCCTCAGGTGAGGGAATGTTATAAAGTGATATTCGCAAGCTTGGGAACGCAGACTGTAGAGTTTAAATTATGCAGATGAATTATACAGGGGAGGGTCTATTTGCTTGTGTGGTGATAAAGAAATTATGTTTGAAATCATATGATGCGGATTGTTAAATAAAAATACATATTACTAAATTGTTACTATTTTGTGCGCTTGTTCCTTTTTGCTCATTCAGGGAAGGAATGTACTGCGTTCATTAATGTTCGTTGCAGAACTCGTGAGATCAATTTGATAGAAAATTTCAATAATTACAGTCACGGGGCTCCGTGGGTGAATGGATTACCAAATTTATCGCGCTTTGGTGTTCCTTGGCGTTTGGTAGCAGTGCGATAATTTTTTCTTTGGGCAGTGAGTAGTTGTGTTGCTGTCATTATGATTGGACTGCTCGGGACAGGCTGTCAGGAGAGAATAATAGGATAGGTTATAGTAGCTGCACGTTTTGTATTCTTGCAGTTATTGATGGGAGGTATCAATGTTGCGTGATTTTAAGCGTTTGTTGAGGGTTTTAAAATCTTGAAATTAACTGTTTGTCTGAGCGATTTCTAAAAATTGAACCTTGATCACCGAGCATTGGCTCTTTCCTTTTTTTTTTCTACTATAAATAGTGCACTTTTAATTTGGTTTCTCATAACTTGATTAACAAGTAAGTCATGCGTTCCTGCGTGAGTTTCGTGTTTGGGGGGACCTTATTTGTTGTGATGGGTAGTATACACAGACTCCACTTGAGGGACCATCGGGGAGTTTTTAGTTACTTAACGATGTTGCTTGTGTCGACAAACAATAGTATTTGAGAGGTTATGATTAGCCAGTTGTAGCAGTTTATCTAAAGCTGTTGATGTTTGCTCGTTTGCCAGTTGTGTGTGTTTGCGGCGATGGCGATGGCGAGCTTCATGCTAGCGAACAGCTTGGTCGCAAGAACTGATAGAGCTGAGCCATGGAATAGGAAAATGGAGACGGGTTTTCCATTTTCACGTGTTCAACCTAATGTTGGTATGAAGGTCAATCGATGGTGTGGCTGAAATGACCTTGAAACGGTGTTTATTCTTAGAGCATTTGTAAATTTACTATAAAAATATTTTAACTATGTCTTTGGCTATTGTACACTCATTCGTATGTTGGTGCCTTCGAATGTTATCGTATTCTAAGTATTCTTATATAGGAGTCTTGTCCTCGCGTGTGATAATCTAGCATGTTATACGCTCATTTGCGTGCTAGTATCTTCATGTGCTATCATTTATTGAATATACTTGTTTTGGGATCTTGCCCTCCGAGTGCGATAATCTGGACTATTATATGCTCATTCGCATGTTAATATATCCTTGTGTGCTATTATATATTAAATATACTAGTTTTGGGGTCTTGCCCCTCGTGTGCGATAATCTGGACTATTATACGCTCATTCGTATGTTAATATCTCCGTGTGATATCATATATCCCGGATGTGATAATCTAGTCTATTATACGCTCATTTGTGTGCTAATATCTTTGTGTGCTATCATTATCTTAGTTGAAACTATCCGTATACTTACATCTCTGCATTTATACTTTGCTTGGATACTGTTCGCTCTCGCTTGCAAATAGTGGGATTTAGGTGACTCGGTTATTTTATGTTACATCTGTTTCGTAGTCTTGGGAGCTTTGTTTGAGGAGAAAATTGTAGTGACGTTAGAACATTGTACACCGGTCCTTTATTAGTGTAATGCTTTGAAAAGGGTATGGGTGTTAATGATCACCTCTGTGAGCAACTCTTTCTGGTAAAAATAATAATTTCCCATTCCCATTGTGCTGAATTCTCAGTTGCCTTAATACCTTTTTTTTATCATTAACTGGGAATGAGTTATGTGCTATTGGAGGCAATGGTCGTTTGGTTTTCTTTGTGCTAGTTTCGTTTAATAATGCAATAATTTCTTACTTGGCTTGGGAGTGATTAGGCTGTGCGTGCCATAGTCCTTAGAGGGAGAGATTCGAACTAGTAATAGATGCGAGTTTGAACTGGTATATTTATTGATTGGGTATTTTGAGGTTGCATATTTTTAGGCGTTGGTTCAGAATTTTGAGATCTCGGGCTTAATTGCATGTCTTGGAAGTTTTCGAAATTTTAATTTTAAACGCTTACATGGTATTCCTTTCCTTTATTATAAATAGCAGCCATTTGATTCCAAAGTTTTCATATTCGGCGTAACGTGTAGAATATTGTTTCTTTCATCTTTTATAGATTTTGTTTTTGTAGCGATATGTTGCTGGTTGGGCTCTTTATATGTAGGGATCAGTAACATATGTAGAAGTCATCTTGTAAATCTAGAGGGGGTGCCGATATTTTATTTGGTTTGTCTGTGTCGACAAACAATTGTATTTGGAAGGATACGATTTAGTCGTTTACTGCGATGGACAGCGACAGGCAGGGGTGCTTTGGTGAAGGACGAGTGCTTGATGTTGTGTGCAAATCCTCTGATTCAGGGTGTGTTGCTGAACAATTTGGGTGGAATAGTGAATCTATAAGTGGCAGATTTATTGTTATCTGCCTGGAGGACATGAGGTAAAACTTGTATGATACTTATTATTTTCAAAATGATTGGCGAATATTGTACACGTTCTTATAGATATTGAAGGGAGCGTATGGCGCCCCTTTTATTAAAACTGCGAAAACAGTCACTCCTACAGTTCACTGGGCTCTATTTTGCGGACATTTTGATGATGTGCAAGTATACGAAAGAAGGGAGCGTATGGCGTCCCTTTTTATTAAAATCGAAGTTGAGGTGGATGGTGGGGTGCTAAAGTATACGTCGATAGCCTTGGATGAGAAGATGTATAAGATCTAACTTTCAAAGAACTTTTGAAGTTGCTTAAAGAGGCTAACTCTAATTGAGCTAAGCTTTGACTTAGGAGTGACATGTTTTCGTGGTTGTTTCTTTGCTAAAAAGGGTGGTATATATGTGAACTTCTGTTATTTAGTAATTCACAGAGTAAATAAACAACGGAAAATAATCCTTAGTTTGAGAGTGAACTACCTTTCTTAACGTATTACTCATCACGCATTATCTTGGGAGCAATTCTGCTTAGTGTTTCTCTAAAATTTATCACGAATGTAACTCGAATTATATCTATATTCTGGTGCACAAATTGTACCTTTCCCCCTAAAAAATATCAATATATATAAACATGAACGTTTGACATTCGCCAACTCGTGAGGTAAATGAGTGGCGAGCGCTCATCCTCTTTAAAAGGTATTTTGTGGGGGAGTTCACTATTTTGTCGATATATATAAATGTGAGCGTCCTACATTTCTTTTGTGGTCACTTTACTATGCACACTTAATTGTGGAAGTGGTTAGCGAACCTTCTTATCATCTTTGGCGGTCACTTTACTATGCACACTTAATTGTGGAAGTGTCTAGCGAACCTTTCATCTTTTGCAGTCACTTTACTATGCACACTTAACTGTGGAAGTGACTAGTAAAACTTTCATTTTTGGCGGTCGCTTTACTATGCACACTTAACTTTGGAAGTGGCCTGCGAACCTTTCATCTTTTGCGGTCGCTTTACTATGCACACTTAACTGTGGAAGTGGCTAGTGAACCTTTCATCTTTGGCGGTCGCTTTACTATGCACACTTAACTATGGAAGTGGCCAGCGAACCTTTCATCATTTGCGGTCGCTTTAGTATGAACACTTAACTGTGGAAGTGGCTAGCGAACCTTTCATCTTTGGCAGTCTTTTTACTATGCACACTTAACTGTGGAAGTGGCTAGCGAATCTTTCATCTTTTACGGACGCTTTACTATGCACACTTAACTATTGAAGTGGCTAGCGAACATTTCACCTTTGGCTGGCGAACTGAGGACTGAGTCAAAAAATTAGTAGAAAAGATAATTTATTAATCGAAATAGTCACATAGAATGTGCAATGGAATGTACATAATGGTGAAAGACTAAAACGGAATACATATTAAATAGTATGAGTTAGGTCGTACCTTTGCCTGTTTGGTGCGTTTTTTAGTGACGAGTCGGTGTTCTCTCATATCCTCATTGTCTTTTGTAGCTGCTAAATGGTCTGCAGTTTTGCATCGGACGACAACCTTGATCATTCTTTGAGCCATACGATGGGTTATAAAGGAGCGGCTGATGAAATTCGAAGTTGTCCAAATTCGAATTTCATCAGCTAAAGTTACTCTTTTTCTTCCGGGGAAATGATTAGAAGGGTTCCTTACATCCCTTATCTGGACTTCCCACCTCTTATGCCCCTACTCTCCACCATGTTACTTGTGGTGCTCTTAGCTTTACATCTCTCATCTGAACCTTTATGCTGGTGGGTTTCCTCTTTTTGCTGCATGCATGTATCCTCTCTCGGTTGTTCTAGTTGTTTCTTTCAATGCTCTTGTAATTTTCATTCTACTATGCATGCTGACTGGTCAGTTGTTTTTAACCTAAAAGGATGAGGTTTCCTTCTTTTCTTCTTTACCATTTTTTCATATCTTTGCCCATTCCTTTATTTGTACTTCTGCTAGGGGTCGCTCTTCGTTGTCTTTTGATGGTCGGACTGAAAAGGTGAAGGATCTATGCTCACATCTCTAATTATTGATCACGAATGTGTTCAACACTTCTTTGTGGTAGTTTGTGGCTTCCATGGTGGATGAGATGAGGGAGTTATTGGCTCTTTGAGTCTCACGTTTTGAGAGAGATGGAGGGAGGAAGATTCGAGAGAGCCCCCCTTTAGAGGTGAATGATCCTGTATAAGGGATTGAAAGGGGCGTGAACACATGTCAACCAAGGAGGACATGCGTGTTAGTGAGTCGAGCTGCCATGACTTGGGTGTCGGTGCAAATCACGTGCATCGTCACGTGATTTGCAGTTATGTTCGCGATGGGTCGCAGTTGTCAGTTCACAGGCGGTCCGTTGATTGGGTGTTCGCATGGTGAGGGTTCGCAAATACGAACAAGTTACATTCAAGTTATAAGAGCGAGCTACAATTGAAAATATAAATAAATTAAAGTATATTTAGCCTTACAAGGGTAAATTGATAATTTGGAAGTTTTAAAGACCTAAAGATGGGATAATGAGTATTTACAAATGGGTTAAGGAGTAAGCAAGTTGACCTAGAGAGAGTATTGGATCAAAAAGGTCGAAAATGGCACGAAATAGACAATCCAACAACCTAAGTAACGAAATACTATATTAGGTTTCGGCGTCCAAGAAAATGTATCAAAATCCAAATAATTATTGAAATATTTCATCTCGGTGATCAAAATAAGATATCAAAACTCAAATGGCTACCGAAAATTACTTTTCAAGCCTCCAAAAATGAACCCAATAATCCCAAACATTCCTTAAACATCATAGGAGAACAATATGGTGTTTAGACAACCAATTAACATATTATGTAACCCCATCGCCCCGGTCTGGCCGGATGACCGGTCCGAGTGGGCCACACGGGGAAAACCGAAGCGAAACTCGTTAAGGTTCCCCCTCGGTTAGCAACCCTATATTTTTTTTCTTTTTATTTTAATCTTGTCTAGAGGGATATTAGGTCCTAAGTGATTAACAACAGCGGAAAACATTCGAGGAAACACATTCGAACCACGGTCATGCATAACACTCCATTTTAAGCTTATAAGGCAGGCCGTATCGGTACCCTAGCTAGGGGTATCGATACGCCCTGACCAGGTCAACCCAAGGAGTCAACTCCGGGAAGACCGTATCGATACAACCCTTGAGCGTATCGATACGCCCTTCTCGGTCAACCCTCCTTGGTCAACAGAGTAGACCCGTACCGGTACTCGTGCACCCCGTATCGGTACGCTCTACTCTCACTCAAAACTCCAAATTCCAGTAACTTTGGAGGGTATCGATACCCTTAGGGTATCGGTACGCCAGGCAAAATCTGTGGCCTTTGGGCAAGACCGTATCAATACGGCCCTGAGGCGTATCGATACGCCCTGCACTGCAATTCCACAAATTCCAACCTATCGATCCCAAACACGACTCTAAATGCATTTCTCGACTCTCATAAGCACATACACACACTTAAGCAATCATACATAAGCCTTAGGCAACAATCAAGCATGTGGCAAATCATCCATTCATGGCATTCCAATTAAAGAGCAATTTAGGCAATATTGTGCATACATAAAGGCTCAAAAGGTCTTAAAAGGCACAAGTCATCATAAGAGGTTTGCACTCATAGACAAGGCAACTTAAACGTCTAAAGCATGACATCACACACGAACATCCATCATAGTATCACATGCTTTACAATCCATAATCAAACTCAAAACATCCACAATCAAATGAGTCATACAAGCTCATACAAAAACCCTTGCCACATTGCTAGCTAATACAAAATTGATAACCGTACTTGAGCCACAAACTTGGAAAGCTCTTCTTGCCTTGCCTCGAGCTAACACCACGCTAATGATCTGCATTGTTGAACATTGAGAGCGTAAGCTATAAGCTTAGTGAGGGTGCTCTAAAACGAAAAACATCAACAATGCAGGGTTCAAGCATGTAAATCCTAATCTCACATACATCATGTATAGGCATATAATCAAGTAGACTTAGCTAGTCTTTCAAGTGGCATAATATGGTTTCTCATAATCTACTAAGCTCAAACATTTGTATCAACATCATATAACAACACCATATACCACAATCATATATCACAATACATGAACAAGTTTAATTGTCCACTATTAAATTACCCCAATTATGCGGATTTAAACCTCAACAACACTTTACCTCGGTGAGATTACACTCATCACCGGACCTTGCATGTGCGGGATTCCACTCATCGCCACATGCCCTACGGATGGGATTCCACTCATCATCCCGTAGAAATATATAAAAAGCTTCCGGTGGAATATTACATCACCGTACTCCTCCTTGATGACTTAACGTCATCAAGGCCACGTACGTTTTGACTCAATTTGTGTGCACACTAATCCTAATGATCGATCATTTACAACCGGTAATTATTTTAGTGCCAATTATCATTATCACATCACATATCATCAACCACACTCATGCTCATCACATGTATTCACATCATGATATATACATGCACCAAATAACCACAATCACAAGAGCATAGCTAAGTAAGCACAATAGCATTTATGGATATCAATGGTTAAATTAACAACTTGAATTAACTAGAAGTGGCCTACCAAGCACACTTTACACACACACACCACACATACTCGAACCAAGCTTTAAATCAAGTTTGAAACCACTCACCGCCCTTCCTTAGCAAATCGAAACAATCCTCCTACGAACCCGAATTCGGTCCCAAAGCTTCTCCGACGATCCCTCTTGCTTCTAGCCAACCAAAAACATTACCGATAACCAAAATCAATGCTAATATTCAATAATCACATAACCTTTGAATTCTAACCAACTCCATCCAAAATTTCCAACCAAATTAAATCCCCAATTATCTCAAATTCGTACTCCAACAAACCTTGGCCGAAACACCCATTTCCAAACACCCAAATGACCTCCAAAATGTCCCAAATCACCCTCCTATCATACCTAAACCATCAGCCCTTTGTTTTCAACCTAAAACCCACCAAAAATGGTGTTTTGACAACTCAAAAATGGGTCTAAGAACCCACTTCGGATTTTCATTAAAATCCAACCAAATTAACATAAAATGTGTATTTTGACATGAGTAAATAAAGCCCCAATACAATTTATCAAAACAAAATGAAAAACCCCTTAAAAACCCAAACTTTGATACAAACCGTAATTTTCAAAACTCCATAACTTTGAAATCTAAGACCATGGGTTGATAGGGAATAAAGAGGAGAGTAAGATGACATGTTTACCTTTCAAAAACACCTTGAAATGAAGTTGAAATCGAATGAAATAGTAACTTGGATATTTTGAGAGAGTTTGGAGAGAGGGAGGTGTTTTCACGTGGGAAATAATGGGAAAAGGGGAGAAGATGACAACTTTGAAAGTTGTCTTCATTTTTTTTAAAATTTTTGGGTAAATTACAACATAGGTCCTTTCCTTTTTACTAAAGTTCAATTAGGTCCAAATTGAGGTTGGATTTTTATTTTAATTAATTTTTTTGACTCGAACTATAAACCCGGTTAACTCCTAACCCCAAAACACAGGTGTTACATATTATAACTTTTACCGTTTTTTATCAAATAGAAGTTCATTCAACTAGAACAACACATACATCAAAAAGGAAAAGTGAGTCAACAAACATGTCCCGCAAGGGGAAAGAACAATCCTTAAAGAACAAAGACATCAGCGAAGGCACGTAGGCCTTGAAACGCCCGAAAGAGCCGATAAGAACACAGAGAAAGTCCCATCACAAGTTGACTTAAACGTCTCTGATTACGATCATGCGAGAGCTCCATCTGAAGGCAGGCTCCCTCTCCCAAATGGGTAGAGGGTCTTATAATCATAATCGATGCAGGAAAAATGTCAATCTTGGTGAGACAATCGGCGAACATCACTGCAACCTGGGATAGGTGCTCACAATGAGAGGTGCCCGAAAGAAGGAACTGCCAACCAAACACCACAACAAATGAAAACCTAAGATTACACAATCTCCCAGGATACGATATAATCTTAGGAGAAGGAGTACATTCCTTATACGATATAATCTTAGGAGAAGGATTACATTCCTTAGTTATGCCTCGTTTCTTCTGACAACAAAGCATAGCTGGAACCAAAGGATTCATGGATATTGCGGATATCCTTGGTTAGAGATATTTGCTAAAACAAAATCAGAATTGAAGCTCAGATCAACAGAAACCAAGGTAGCAAAACCATCAAAGAGTGGGCCCTACAAAATTTGCTTAAGAACAACCCCCAACGAGCTAGCAAAAACAATATAAAAGAACCCCCAAATCCCGTAAGGAATGGATATGCTTGGCCTAAAAAGGAAAGGATTTATGAAAGAAAATAGAGTTGCGTGCATGGGGAGACAACCCACAACAAGAAAGTACTGAAAGGACATTGAGCCATCAACCCATTTCAAACTTTTTCCGGTGAGGTTCGTCACCTCCACCGCCTCTACCTCGCAATCGGTAGGTGACATAGATGGTACCGTAAAGAAGTCACCTTGTTGAACAAGATCTCCGTTGGAGTTCCATAAAGGGGGGACCGAAGATCGGATTGTAAAAAGGTAGAAAACGTCTCCGAAGGGACTACCGTAACAACCATTTTGGTGTCGGACCGTCCTTCCAAACTTTTGTTTAAGCATTTTCGACATCACTCAAAACTAAAAAACCAGCAAGGGAACTCGAAACAGAGTCAACACCGGATGACCAATAACTTCCATCAGCGAAAAAACATGAGCAGCGTCATTCGACACCCCTCAGCCACCTTCCTAGTCATTTCCTGTAGGGGTGGGCATAATTAGCCAACCCGGTTGACCCGGCCCAATTACCCGATGACTCAAAGCAAATTACGCGATAATCTTATAAAAAATTACTCAACCGGGCCGGGTACCCAACCTGGTAATTTTTCCGGGACACGTGTCGGAAGTTTTCACTTACCGAGTACTCGACCCGATAATTTTAATATATATTTTTTGTATTTTAAATTATATTTTTATTTTAAGTTTCTTAATATTTTTACTCTAAAACTAAGTTTAAATACCTAAATTCTTTTTATGTTTATATTATATACTTTTAAGTTTAATTTTTTTAAAAAATATTTTTGTGTTTAACATGTGATTTTTTTAAATTTTAGAATTAATATATATATATATATATATATATATATATATATATATATATATATGAATCGGGTACTCAGTACCCGGGTACCCGAGTCTCTGGTACCCGAATATGATGGGCCAGGACACGGGCCGAGCAATGAGGTACCCGAATGAACCGGGTAGCCGATTTTTTGGATACACGACAATGCCCACCCTACTTTCCGGTGAAGGCCACAGCTGTGGTTAATAGGGTCGAGGCTCACTAGGGGGAAACTGCACCTTTTTTCTCCATCGAAGACAACAACCCTTAAGCTCCGAGCTCCACAATGTTGCAACCGTCAAGATCGCCAAAAGAATCGTGGTGCTGACCTGTGGGGAGATCCAACCACCAAAACCGGAGGATTAATCAACAACTGTCATGCTGTGAGCGACTTGCACCGTTGAGAGTTCAAGAGCAGTGGAGATTGTCCAACGAGAAGGAGAAAACACATTTTTATTTAAGACCCAACCATAGTCCGAGGCTTATAAAACCAAAAGCTCTGATACCAACTAAATGTAACCCCCTCATACGGCCTATATGTTATACCTATCTTTGGGGAGGTCACATTCCCTATCAACATTTCTCACAACATAAATATATAACATGAAAAGCATTCAAAAAACATTTATCGATAAAGTTATAGTATCGAAAGTTTAATTTGAACCCATCATAATATTAGTATACAAAATAGGCCACATTGGCAAAAGTTAAGTTATATAGTATCAAAATATAGGCTCATGTCACCCAAATAAAGACAATATAGTGGATAGAAACATTACAACAATATAAGTACGAATGTGCCAATCCTCCAAGTGCCGAGTCCGTGGGTAGCCTATCAAAAAGTATCTGAAAGGGGAAAGGATGAGGCATGAGCTAGGGAGCTCATTGTGTTCCAACAGTGCATAAAAACATATCAATAGTTCATTTGTGAAAAATATTAAGTAAAACATAATCAAGAGCAACCAGAATCTATTTGTACTTAACTACCCTTCGACCATACACCGATATGTAGTTCCCTTAACTGCATCCATAAGGACTTACCCTAGGCGCGATGGACATAGGTGACAACCTAAGGGGATGCCTTAGGTCCATAAGGAATTACCTGTGCCGAAGAATCGGAACCTACCCAAGGGGAGACCTTGGGTTCATAAGGAATTACCAGCGCTGAACCTGCAGAGACTTCATATCATATCCCAATAGTATACCCCAGATATAAATCATAGTTGTTCAACGGACAGTAATATCAGAAGATCATATGGCATACATGTTTTATCACAGAGATGTCATAGTCTAAGGTTCATGCTTTCAAACCTGACATGGATACGTATTTTCAAAACAACATAGCAATCATGTATTTATTCAAGTAGCAAATATCATGGTTCAATAGATAAAACTTTCATATCTCATAAAATTGTTTATGCTATCAATTAGGGAAAGATATTCATGTGCACATGATAATTTCATAAAAATATTTTAGACTGTTATTTAGCACACTAGGAACACACCTCAAAAGCTGGTCATGTAGATATCTAAGGGGCACCTGCCTCGCTATGCTCTGCAACTGAACTAGGTCCTAAATCAAAATGGAGAAATATTACCACAATAGAAATAATTTAATTTGAGGATTTGACTAAGTTCTAAGATCATACGAGTAGCTATAGGTGCACGAGGATGAACGAGACGATAGGAGCTATGCTGAGCAGATTGATGGTCGGGAGATACTTGAGTACCTTTAAACATGTAAAATCTTATATTAGTCATTTATTCGATTGACATTTATCTTAATGAAATACTTAAATACATATGCATGATTGGGTCTAAGGTCAGATTCGGAGGTCTTCTGGTTAGACTTTCGCGAAACGGGCTTTAAAATCGGGCTCAGGACGTCGAAAAACATACAATAGGGCTTTTCGAGAAATTTTGATTTCTTGGTCAAAGTCAACGCTAACATTAACAATCAAGTCAACGTTGACATCAGCATGACATCATCGGTCAAGGTCAACTGAGTTGACTCGGTGAGTTAACTCAGCCGAGTCAAACTCGAGTCAGGTCGGTTCGGGTCTGGGTCATGGGTCGATTCACTTTCCTAAATTTTTTTGGTCACCGGAGACCCCAAACGACACGATTCTGCCGAAAAAATATAGCTCATCAGACACAAGATTAAACACAACCCAAAATTCAGCGAAGTAAGCCGGAATCTGGCCGGGTTTTACCCAAAACGACTCACGACGGCCGGAATTGTGTAGCTCCGATGAGGGACTTGCCGGTGTCGGACGGGCAAGTAGCCAGCTGGGTTTTGGTCTCCTCAACACATTGGGCACGCTGGTGAGGTCGGCGGGACGAATGGACGCTAGGAACAACCGGAATCAAAGTTGGAAACTTAAAGTTTCCGATGAAACTCTGAATGGCGAAAGGCAGCGATCAACTGGGGTAAACGGCGCGTGGGAAAAGGGTTTTTGTTCGGGGTGAGGCGGTGAACACGATGGTGTGGGCGGTGACAATCATCGACGGACGGTGAGGGGGATCGGGGTTGGTTGTCGGATTCTGAAGATGAGCAGTCGAGGGAAAAGAAGGGACGAATATCCTTTCTTATGGCAGATGGCCCTAATTATTATGTCATAAATGAGGTTAGGTGAGATATTTTAATTGTTTATTATTTTATTTTAAACTTTTTACGACTCACTTAATAATAAGCGGGTGTAAAATATAACCAAGAGCTTGTATAGCTTAATTGGTTGGGCTCTTGGTTCATGATGCTTAAGGTTGAGGGTTCAAATACCGCAATTTGTAGTTTTTTTTTCACTCTCCATTTTCCCTTTTTTCTTATTGAGAGAGCCGAGCAAGAGAGTGTTTCATTCATCATGTTTTAGAATCATGCAGAGCTTAATTAGTAAGGACTTGGTGCAGCGGAAAATTATAAAATACAACGGCTTAAAAATAACTAAAAATCGGCCCTTAAATCTCAGTCGTTGGATGAAGCCGAGTAAACAGCAACCGTACGATTTGAAAAAAAAACGGTTACCCGGTGAACCGTTGTTTGTGTTAAAAACAAAACATTCGAGTTTGAAGAAGGATATCAATAGAAAGCAAAATTTTAGGGTTTCGATACTCTCAAACCCACATAGAGCATAAACGGTGAACCAACAGCGGCGAACCTCCCCCCTCGCCCTCGCTTTGAGCCTGTTGATCGCGAAAAGATACTTCTTTTCGTTCCTATATCCCTAAATATTTGAAATTCTAGAGTTTCAAAGCTTTTAATCATGTAATTTTTTATGCTCTTAAAGAGAGTGCTTTGGCGGTACCTAGCTTCATCTATAAACAATGAACATATAGGTGTTATGATTGAAAAAACTTTTTAAGTATTGATTGAAGATAAACTCTCAGTTATGAGGGAAGAAAGAAATAGGACTACTGACTCAGACAAAAGAAAAGAGTTTTTTTGTTACTTAGAATTTCTTTTGTTGTTTACTCATAGGTAAATTGTAATGGGTGTATATGGGTGGCATTGTTGGTTGGTTAATGTTCATTTGATTTTCAAAAGGTTTTTTAGCTTCAACTAATTTGGTTAAGGTTCATTTGACTTTTAATGTGTCCAATTTGACCAAAATTTTAGTGTTTACTGATAAAAAGATAGATTTCAAAGAATGCAATATGGTTGTGCATTATAAATATGGCAGATTTAGGTTAGAAGGACGAAATGAAATATTTTTTTAAAGATTATAAATTGTGGGTGATACAAATGCTTAAATTTTTAGTCATTGCTTTTCATATCGACTTCAGCTGTTCTCATCATTATATTCATAAGTGCTTCTGTATTTGTTTATTTCAGCAAGAAATTTATAACAATTGGGTTTCTTTAATGCTTTTTCAATCTTTCAAATGTAGCATGTTGTAAATTGTAACTAATGAAAGAAATGTTTTAATTTTGACAAATTTCCTTTAGGAAAATTATTTTTCATCTTGGTATGTCTTATCTTTTATTTCTAATGTTGTGATTTATCTTATGAGTGCTTAATATATATAGTAATACTTGTTAAGCTATAACATTTATGGCCACCACTCTTGTTCTTGTACAAGTGCATGAAACATACATTTGTTGTCATTCTTCACGTTGACTGTGTTTTAAATTAACTACTAAAATTGTAATCCATCGTTTGAAATGGTCTCTATGTTTTATCTTTTATTAACTTGTTATGATCATTTCTGATGCACTTTCAATCATATTAAATGATTTTGCTTATGTTACTTATCTTTGTATTGTTTCATAATGTATATTTGTCTTGTTTTTTATATTGAAGTTATTTCTTTCAGGGTTTAAATTTATATTTTTAATGTCTTAGTTTATATCCCAAATATGTCTGCAATTATGTCTTTCCAGTCACTCTTACCAAGGATGTATGTTAGTTGCTAAAAGGTTTTGCCAAAAAAAATTTTTCTTTACGAGACTTCCCTTCATCAAATGAATTATGCATATTGTGAAATTTATCTTTTCTCTAATTAGTGTTACACGAATTATACGAACTTAGGTTCGAGGTAGGTCAAATTTCCTTTGCACCATTATTCTTTAGTCTCTTACCAATGCTCAAACTTTGTCATTTATCTTTTCATTGACGATATGCAGACCGTAGATTACTTAGATGTGGCTATTACGTTATTGGAGTTTTTTACTGTCCGATAAGTGACATAAAAATGGGAAGTACCGCAATGCATTACCTCATGAGTCTATTCTACTATGTCAGGAAACCATGAAAAAGATGCTAGTATTGTGTGATTGAAGTTTGTAAAATGTTGGAAAGGGAGTGGTCCTTGTATGGAACCTTTCATTGGTGTATCATTGTTGCTGCAATCTTGAATTGTTAACCCTTTGTGAAGTTTTTTGCAACCTTTATGGCCGTATTGGATTTAAAATGTCAGAATTTTTTGCAACTTTTTAAGTTTTATAGTGATCGAAATGTTCTTTCCCAACCTGTAGAAAATTAGATTGTGGATTCGGGTATTTGAGGATATTAATCTTTTTCATATTTAGAAACAACAAATTCGTATAATATTTAGATTTAGATGTTAAGATTATTATATGTTGCGGGTCCAAAGATTATAAATAGACGTCTTAAATATTCATTGTCTAAATCTACATTACATATGCGAAGGGGAATTGTGGATTTGAATATTCGAATTTAACTCTATATTATAAAATGTAAAATATGTTTGCGTCTAATTAGATTTGGATCTTGATTATTTAGAATTTAATATTGGAACTAAAATTTTTGTAGAGTCAGATATTTAATATATGGTTAAAATTTATGTATGTACACAAATCTATACACTAAGTTGAGTCACTTTGGCCTACGTTTGATACGTGTAAGAAATTTGGTATATACCGGTTTTCTTACAACTTTTGTAAAATATCTTGTACCAAATTGTGTTTTCTCGTAGAAAATTATGTATGTACACAAATTCTTACACTAAGTTGAGCCACTTTGGCCTATGTTTGATACGTGTAAGAAATTCGGTATATACCATTTTTCTTACAACTTTTGTAAGAAATTGTGTACATTTTGTAGTAATTTGTGTACATACATTCTACTTGTAAACACGGGTACCGAAACTACTAGAAAAGTTTCAAAAACTCTATACAAAGTTTGACTTTATTTTGAATCTGTCACACTGGTACCGAAACTACTAGGAAAGTTTCAAAAACTCTATACAAAGTTTGGCTTTATTTTGAATCTGCCACACTGGTACCGAAACCACTGGGCCAGTTTCAAAACCCCAGTAAAAAGATTGGCTTTATTTTGAGTCTGCCACACCGGTACCGAAACCACTAGCCCAGTTTTAAAACCTATTATGTTGTTGGACAGATAATAAGTTCGGTACATATAAAAATTCTTACATAAGTTGTAAGAAATTATGTTTTATTGTAACAAATAGGGTGTGTACAAAAATTCTTACAAGACCATGAACTCTTTTGGTCTTTGAAAATATTTGGTAAGAAATTCGGTACAAACCTTATTTTATTACAAAGTGGTAACAAATTGTGTACATTTTAGTAATAAGTTCAATACATACAAAAATCCTTACAGAAGTTGTAAAAAATTATGTTTTATTGTAGCAAATAGGGTACGTACAAAAATCCTTACAAGATCATGAGCCCTTTTGATATTTGGCAACATTTGGTAAAAAATTCGGTACAAACCTTATTTTATTACAAAGTGGCAACAATCTGTGTACATTTTGGTAATAAGTTCGGTATATAAAAAAATCATTACATAACTTGTAAGAAATTATGTTTTATTGTAACAAATACGGTATGTACAAAATTTCTTACAAGAGCATCAACCCTTTTGGTCTTTGGAAACCTTTGGTAAGAAATTTGGTACAAATCTTATTTTATTATAAAGTGGTAACAAATTGTGTATATTTTGGTAATAAGTTCGATACATACAAAAATCCTTACATAACTTGTAAAAAATTATGTTTTATTGTAACAAATACGATATGTACAAAATTCCTTACAAGACCATGAGCCCTTTTGGTCTTTGGAAACCTTTGGTAAGAAATTCGGTACAAATCTTATTTTATTATAAAATTGTAACAAATTGTGTACATTTTGATAATAAGTTTGGTACATACAAAAATCCTTACATAAGTTGTAAGAAATTATGTTTTATTGTAACAAATATGGTATGTACAAAATTTCTTACAAGACCATAAGCTCTTTTGGTCTTAGGAAACTTTTGATAAAAAATTTGGTACAATCTTTATTTTATTACAAAGTGGTAATAAACTGTGTACATTTTGGTAATAAGTTTGGTACATACAAAAATCGTTACATAAGTTGTAAGAAATTATGTTTTAGTGTAACAAATACGGTATGTACAAAAATCCTTACATGACCATCATCCCTTTTGGTCTTTGAAAATTGTTGGTAAGAAATTCGGTACAAATTTTATTTTATTACAAAGTGGTAACAAACTGTGTACATTTTGGTAATAAGTTCGGTACATACAAAAATCCTTACATAAGTTGTAAGAAATTATGTTTTACTGTAACAAATAGGGTAGTACAAAATTCCTTACAAGGCCATCAACCCTTTTGGTCTTTGGAAACATTTGGTAACAAATTTGGTACAAACCTTATTTTATTACAAAGTGGTAACAAACTGTGTACATTTTGGTAATAAGTTCGGTACATACAAAAATCCTTACATAACTTGTAAGAAATTGTGTTTTACTGGAACAAATATGGTATGTACAAAAATCCTTACAAGACCATCAGCCCTTTTGGCCTTTCGAAACCTTTGGTAAGAAATTCAGTACAAATTTTATTTTATTACAAAGTGGTAACAAACTGTGTACATTTTGATAATAAGTTCGATACATACAAAAATCCTTACAGAAGTTGTAAAAAATTATGTTTTATTGTAACAAATAGAGTATGTACAAAAATTCTTACACGACATGAGCCCTTTTGGTCTTTGGCAACATTTGGTAAGAAATTCGGTACAAACTTTTTTTATTACAAAATACTAAGAAACTGTGTACATTTTGGTAATAAGTTCGGTACATACAAAAATTCTTACATAACTTCTAAGAAATTATGTACATTTGTACCAAATAGGGTATGTACAAAAATCCTTACAAGATCATGAGCCATTTTGGTCTTTGGAAACCTTTGGTAAGAAATTCGGTACAAACTTTTTTTATTACAGAATACTAAGAAATTGTGTACATTTTGGTAATAAGTTCGGTACATACAAAAATCCTTACATAACTTCTAAGAAGTTATGTACATTTGTACCAAATAGGGTATGTGCCAAAATTTTTACAAAACCATGAGCCCTTTTGGTCTTTGGAAACCTTTGGTAACAAATTCGGTACAAACATTTTTTTATTACAAAGTGGTAAGAAACTATGTACATTTTGGTAATAAGTTCGATACATACAAAAATCCTTACATAACTTGTAAGAAATTATGTACATTTGTACCAAATAAGGTATGTACAAAATTCTTACAAGACTATGAGTTATGTTGGTCTTTGGTAACTTTTGATACGAAATTTGATACAAATTTTTCTCTCTTACAAAGTGTTAACAAATTATGTACATGATTTATTACAAACTTTGTACAAAATATTATCTGGTCATCAGATTCGCTGGTATCTAGCTTTAAAATACCAGCCATTTCCTAGAACTACCCTGGTGCAGCAGGACTTGAGCTTTACTTAACTTTTACCGTTTCAGAAATTCAAAGTTTAATTAAGCACATGAATGAATAGACAAACATATTTAGATCATTCAACATAATAAGACATAACCCATTCAAACTCTTAAATTGGAGGAATATTAGATGCTTATACAAAATTGAAACCTATAATGTTTAAGATATTGCAACAATAACAATGTTGATCAAATAAAGATTCAATTGATAGTATTTTAAAGGTATACCCTTTTTGCCTTTGATTTTACTAGTTTAATTATTTTAGCCCTTAAAATTTTATTGTGTCTCTTTTGACCCTCGTTTTTTATATTTTATTATCAAATCAACCCAAATGTGTGTAAAAATAAAAACGATGCTAACTATTTTAGCATTTTATAAACAAAATAAAAAATAGAAAAAAAAATATTATTTTGTCATTATTAAAATACTTACATCAATTTTGTATTATCTTCATTTTTAATATATAGTTTAATATTCTAATTTTACAATTTATATTTAAAATTTATAGTTATTTTTTATAATACTATTTTTAAGATTCGAACTTAAAATATAAATTAATATAAAATGTCATCATATTGCAAAGCATAAATGGAACTCATGTTCTTTCTCTTTAAAAATGTAAAATTAAATTTTATTTTCGAAAATTAGGATTTATTACAGCTCTGCACTTGAAGATATTTTTGACAACTAGACATTCGAGATAATAGAAGAGCCAAATTCTTATCCATTTAATTTAAGTGGTGTTTATCCCTTTCCTTACGTCATTCAAGTGTACACCGACTGAGTGAGTATCAATTATTGCATGTGTTTCCAACAAATATGAGTTGAATTGTACAACTATTTTTTTTCATCTATATAACCTTCTAAATAAATTTACTTACCATAGAATCCATCAAGTGTCACAATAAAAAAGCGGGTAATATTCATTATAAGAGATACATGTTTAAATTACTTTATCCATAAAATATAAGTGTATTGTACTTTTAATATATTTTTTGCTTAAATATATATTCGATACATAAACTTAGCACATTCTCTAAAATCAGTACTAATATATCTTTTTCTTAAATTAGTACCTGAATTAAATATTTATTTTTAAGTTGATATCTAACGAACTTTAATTCTCAAGTTAACACATGGACTTGAATTTCATCGATTAGTATTATACTTTTAATAATATTTTACAAAAATTATTTTTTTTAAATACACAGGATAACATCATTATTGACATATGATGCAATCTTAGGTTATCACGTCGTTAATTAGGTAACAACGTCAATAAAAATATTAAAATAGTAGATAAAATTAAAATTTGAATATCAAATTAAAAGAAGGGGTCTGGTTCAAATATTAACTTAGTAATAAATTTTTTTAAATACCAACTTAGAAAACGGTGTTTAATTCATGTAATATATATATATATATATATATATATATATATTATATAATTTTTAAAAATCGACATAACATTGTTATAGATGCTAAACGTATAACACAATTTAATCAAACTGTTTATTATTGGCTATACCAGTCCAAGAAAACAAGTTTTAAACTGACAAAAAAATGAACGTTAAAAAGACTGCGTTTTAAATCCAAAGGAATCAAGAGCTCAAGAGTTCTAGGGTTAATGAATAATTTAGCTTTAAATTATACTATGCATATTTGAAGAAGAAAAATTAAAATAAACGGTTTTCTCTTATATTTTAAAAATAAAATAATTTTCTTTGTGTTTCTAATTTTTAAAAATAAAATTAATTTCTTAATGTGCAAGTGGATCACAAAAATGACATGACGGCTTGTGTGTTACATGACTTGTTAGCATTGACTTAAATACCCAACGACTTATCATAATAAAAAGACTTAATATTAAAATAAATATATAAATTCTCGTTCATTTCTTTTAGGTGCTTAAATTATTTTTTTATTTTTTTAAGTGCTTAAGGTTCGTAGTTTTTCTTTTTAGACGCTTAATTTTTTTATTTTTTTAAGTGTCTAAACTATAATTTTTTGGTTAAAGTATGTGTCTAATATATCATTTTTTTCAAAGCAAGTCTCTTAGTTTGACCTTAAAAGGAAAAAAAAATATTTAGACACCTAAAATGGGTAAAAAAATAATTTATTTACCTAAAAAATATGATAGTTTGAACACTTATTTTAACATTAAACTGGCCTAATAAAAAAAACCCGATGACTCATTATTAACAAGTAAATCCGAGACATTTACTTTCTAATCAAGTTGGTTTATTGAAGTAAAGTGCTTTATTGATTGCACGTTTATATGATCCAAATTGTAATTTTTTAAACTTTTTATCAAAATAATTTTATCAATATGGTCTTCACTCATGAAATCAAATTTTAGGATGAAGAAAGAGAAATTGGATTTCACTTTTTTTTTTCTTTTTTAAACTTTGGTTAATAATATATATTGGCTAGGTTATCTCTTCGTCTGTTAAACAATACAAAGAGTATTTGTGCCATCCCTTATTTTATTGTCCTATTCGCCAATAGAAAATGTCACAAAACTGAATGAAAATTTTAACAAATGAATCATTTTATTTCGCATGTGCAAAATTAATTAATTTATTTATTAATAAATATTAATATAATTTAAAATATAGTACATATAATGTTGCAATATTTTTACTAATGCTGCTAACCGAAATCCATTTGAGATTGGGTAAATTACTTATATCATCACTAAATTTTAGTCTAAAATTTATTTTGGTTATTAAAATTTTAAAACGTTCAATTTATTCATTAAAGTTTAAATATCGAACGTTTTTTGTTACTCTTTCGTTAATATTTTGACGGCTTTATGACGTGGATGTCGTCCACCGTTCACCATCGTGGGATGTCACCGTCGACCGTCATAGATGGTGGTCGTTCTGTCCCAAATGAAAGTCGCTTCATCTCGGCACCTTGAGTTTGAATTCGACCTTCATTTCATCAGAAAATGTCTTGAAGTCCACGAATCAGACAAAAATCTTTTAGTTTTTTTCTCTTCGATCTTCCTCCTCCATCATCGGATGAAGTATGTTTCTTGGTATATTGCTTTCTTCGTGTCGTCAAAAAGTTTTTTCGTTCGTTAGTAAATAGACGCCGTCAAAAAGTTAACTAAAGATTAAAAAAATTATGTCTAGACTTCGATAAATAAATTGAACGTTTTGAAACTTTAATAACTAAAATAAATTTAAGAATAAAATTCAGTGATAATTTACATAATTTATTCTTTAAAATTTAAAAGTTACATAAGTAAGTAGTTAATAAAGCAATACCAACAGCAGGAGAATCCATCGAAACCCACATATAATATTACTTTAACTTCACATCTGAAATTAAAGATAACTTCGAGAACAGTGATGCTTGAAAAAGAACAAAACCAAAGGAGCAAAAACAGCGATACTAGAAGGGGCAGAACCGACCAACGCCCAATGATCCTATGGTCTCTCCCCTTGTCTATTTGCTTCCTGTCTTCTTCAACTTCCCTATAATAATCTCTCAACCTTCACTCTCCCTAACCCAAATCTTCTTTTCTAATTTTCTCAAGAAAATCTTCCATTTCCTTCACAGAAAAAAAAACCCCAACTTTTCTTTTCCCCCAACCAAAGATTTCTCATGGAGCTTATACCTGGTCTTCCTAATGATATTGCCCGTGAATGTTTAGTTCGTGTCCCGTACAACAATTTCTCCACTATTGCATCGACCTGTAGAGATTGGAAGCTTGAAATTCATTTGCCTGAATTCTTCCGTCACCGGAGAGCCGCTGGGTGTAGTAAACATGTGATGGTAATGACTCAATCCCGAGTTAACCCGGAAAGAAATTCGGGTCTGAAATGCCAGGCCATGCCTGTTTATCGGATCGTGGTTTTGGAGCCTGATACCGGTGACTGGTGTGAGCTGCCACCGGTTCCCGGGTGTTCCGATGGGTTGCCGGTGTTTTGTCAGGTCGTTGGAGTCGGGTTAAACCTTGTGGTGATGGGTGGGATGGATCCAGACACTTTTGATGTCCGGAATGAGGTGTATGTTTATAATTTCCTGTCGGCCACTTGGCGACGTGGGGCTGACATGCCGGGCGTGAAGAGGATCTTTTTCGGATGCGCGTCGGATTTGGATCGGCTGGTGTTCGTCGCCGGCGGACATGACGGGGAGAAAAATGCGCTGAGATCGGCAATGGCGTATGACGTGGGTTCTAACACCTGGGTCTCATTGCCCGATATGGAAAGAGAGCGTGACGAGTGCAAGGGGATCTTCCACCTCGGAAAGTTCCATGTCATCGGCGGATATTGTACAGACAGGCAAGGCCGATTCGAGAGTAGCGCCGAGCTATTCGATGTCACCACGTGGCAGTGGAGCCCAGTGCAAGAGAACCTCTTACGTCACGGCACATGTCCCCGAACTTGCGCGGCAGCTGACGGAGCATTATACATGTGTCAAGGAGGTGACATGGCAAAACTCGAAGGCAAAACATGGAAAGCAGTAGCTGAGCTGCCAGCTGAGGTATCCAATACAGCTCATGTAGCCACATGGGAAGACAAATTGTTGGTGATTGGTTCCCCAAGCTTCGGTGAGCCCCACATCGCTTACGTGTTGAATTTGGGAAATTACACGTGGACGAGAATGGAACTGGCAGGTCGATATTCGGGTCATGTTCAATCCGGTTGCTATTTAGAGTTATGAAGAATATTAAAATTCGAATCTCCCACTTATACAACAATGTACAAATGAAACACTTGTGAGTATTTTTATTTTCCCTTTTTCCTCTTTTTGGAGTGTCAGGTTCATTGTAAATGCGAGTTTCCATAGTGTACCAAATTAGTCAAGGATAAGGTAATGAAAATGAATGTCATTGTCCCTTGAATCAGCACAATTTTGGAGAAAAAGTTAAAAGTCGATAGTGATGTTGTCGTCCCCATTAAAAGAGTAATGTTCATAGGTTTATTAATTAGTCGAATATGAGTTCGAATATTAATATTTACTTTAAAAAATACTAATAACTTTGCTTAATAAAAAGTGTAATGGTTAAAGTGAAATATATGAATTCGAAAATGAATTGAGATAAGATTAAGATGAAAAGAGTGGGAAACAAAGGATGCGGAAAATCAAGAAATGTGATGATGGCTCATCCTTTATTGTCCCATTGGTAAATGATGATGTAATTCATTCAGGTGATTTGAGTTCGAACACCAGATTTGTACGATGTGTATGCCTTATTAAAAAAAATTAAAAAAAATTAAACAGACGCTATACTTGTATTACGCCAATATATTAAAAAAAATGTGATGATGTAGAGTCCCACTGCAGTGCCCATAAAAAATCTGGATGCCCACTGCCTGAAAGCGTACAACCGTGTACTCTGGACCTGGATTTCCTATCCGCTCGTTTTGCCCTGTAAAGCAAAACTATGGTCAGGAGCCAATCCATGGTTTTATACTGCAACTTGTTATATTTATTAATATACTTTTATTAAATTCAGAGATACGAATTCATACAAAATATAATAACATGAATATAATTGATTATTCCTGTCAACCATTGGATCTCTACTTATTATTATTTTTATTTGTTGGCTCAACGTGTCTTTTGTTATTATTTTTGGGCTTAACAGTCAAATAAGTGCCTAAATTATACATTTTTTTTCTAGATAGGTGGCTGAATTATATTTTGGACCAACTAGGTGCTTAATGTTTCATTCTGTGACTCACTATTTTTTTCGTTATCCAATAAAATTTGAACATGAGGCATGGTTGATCATTTTCTGAAATAAAAATCTGAAAATAAGAAAAATAAAAAATATTAATTAATCCAACAATCTTTAATTTCTCTAAAAACTCCAATCCTAAATCCCTGAATTCATCCACTCTAATCACCGATTTAACTACCATCGGCCACGCTTGTCTTCGTCGGACCCCTCTACCGAAAATTTTATCTTCTCGTTGTCAAAAATCGACGAACACCCAATAATGCAGAAAAAGAGGTTGATTGGGTTCATATCGACAGATAGAGGTTGGGGATGTCAAATGGGGAGATGCATGACACTTTAGGCGGTGAATGGTGGACCACCGATTTATTGGGGATGATGGACGGTGAAGGAGACGTGATTTGGGGGTTTGATTGAAAAAAACTAAAACTTTAAAATTTTTAAAGAAATTTATTTTTTAAAAGAATTCAAAAATTAAAAATATTTAAAAAAACATGTCACATGTTATGTTTTAATTGAATGACGAAATTTTTTAACGACCGTTAACCGAAAAATCTTAAATGGATCAAGCAACGAAACATTATGCATATATTTAACACACTAAAATACATATTTAACTTTCTTTTTCATGTCCTTTCTTTTTAAATTTAATAAAATAATGTATGTATGAATAATTATTTTGTCTATTGTACAAAACTTTTACAAATGGGTTTAGGATACTACCCTGTATCATTTCTTTTACAATTCCTCATTATATTTTTAAAGTTATTATTTGATATTATTGATTTTGATTTTTTTTTCAATTTTACAAACGAGATTAAAACAATCACGTGCCCTTACGTGATATCTATATAAAATTATTTGGTGCATTGCCACTTGATTTTTTTTACAAACAAGATTAGAACCATAACAAATGTTTTTGTAATAAATTTTGGATTATTATCTTATTCACTTATCATGGAATACAATTATTTCACAAGCGGAATTATTTATTTTAGGGTATAGAACTTAAAGTTTAGGTTTTAAGACTTTACATTAGAATTTATGATTTATTGTTTAAGGGTTAGAATTTAAAATTTTTAGAAGTAAATAATTTAAATTTTAAAATAGACATGGTTAAATAATTTTTTTACATCAAATAATAACTCAATAAATTTTAGAATTAAAAAAATCATTTGCCACAATCTTAATGCCGCTGATAGATTTTTCCCCCCCACAAAATGTATCTAATGAGTAATGACAATCCTTTTGAAAATTTAAAATAAAAAATAAGATACATGACAATTTTTAATTCTTCGTGACAATTTTATTGACACATGACAACATCCTAAATTCACTTGTCAGTTTTTTTGGGGGTTTCGTTGACATAACAGTAATCTGTAATGTTTATCATTATGATAATATAAATCGGTAAAAAAATGGTTAATTAAAACGATTTTATTTTGAAGATAATTAGGCTTACCATTTGTTTAGTTGACATAACTGTAATCGAAGAGGGAACCCTAAATTTGTATGTTAAAAAAAGGGCTGAAAAGTGGAACAATTTCTAGAATTAAATTAAGTATATTTGACCGTAAAGTCTAAATTTGTGAGATTTATAGTGATAAATTGAAAAGGTGGAGAAAACAATAAGGCATAAGGCAAATAACTTTCAAATAAACAAGGTAGAGCTATGAAGATATAGAAATAAACAAGCAATGCTCCAACACCTCTAAGCAGCAGAAGCATTCGGTTCAACAAAGTACTCCATCACCTCTAAGCTAGAGCTATGAAGATATAGAAATAAAAAGTCATATAAAAATTATGTGGGTATGTCATTGTACTTACTTATATACTTATAGTTGATTCATACGAGTAAAATAGTGTAAAATAAAATAAGAAAAAGACAAAAAAATTCGTGGGATAATAGAAAAATAAGAAAAAAAATAAAATACTGGAGAATACTCAAACCGTACCAAATATATCTCCGGTACAAGAATATATTAAGTACATGATACGACACTAGATTAAAATATCCGTGCTTCGTAGCACAGCAATCCCACAAACGAGTGGCGATGTCCAAGACCAAGATTGGGCTCACGCAATCCATTTCTCAGTTTACTTGGTAATCAATGATTTTACAAACAAATAAATGGAAGAGAAGAGATCGATTTCCAAAGAAAGCTATAAAAAAAAAAACTTCAACAAGTTCCATGATTTTTTTTAAAAAAAAATATGAAACAACTCGCCTTATAATCTCAACGAATACCTGTGTACAATGCTGGAAAAAGCATGAAATAACTTATCATATATTTCAGAAAGTATTTTCCTAGTAAAGTTTGTTTGAAATGTGCAATTTTTCACTAAACTATCTTAAAAAAATATAAAATGGTCACCAAACTTTTAAAAGTTAGATAATTGACATTAAACTTTAGATTTTATTACAGAATGGTCATTGAATAGTTAACTTCTGCATGATATGACAATTAAAAATTTTATATAATCGCACATTTATTCTTCCATATTTATACATCCAATTAATTTAATCATAATTTGAAAAAATTAAATTGGTTTTTGAGAAATCAAATTTATGAACAAAGATAGTTCTTAGCAAAACCTGAACTACCATACTCATAAATTTGGTTTTTCAAAAAATTAAAAGCTGAAGACAATTTCTTTGGCTCGTTTACAAAGCTTGGAAAGCATCTGCCGCTCCCCCATGTGCTTTTGTTCTCTGTTGGAGATTGAAGTATCTCAATGGTGAAACTGCAGATTTCTTGAAGAAAATCAGCTTTGGTTTGGGAGGGTGATGTTGTTAAGGACGCTTGTAGCTCAGGGAAAGCCAAAGAACAAATGGCTTCAACCAGCAAGGAAAAAACATCTTCATAGCTCGTACCTGTTTAGTTGCAATTTATTTACTTCTCCATTGTCAATTCGCTTTACTTGTAATTATTGGAAGGATCTGCGTTTCTGAGTTGAGTTTCATACTTTGATATCAACTGTTGATGGAGCAATGACTCTCCACTTCTGCTGCTTATTTTTGGTGATGGATTGCTTGGTCGTTTTGTTTTCTTTGATTTGCTCTTGGATTTTAACTCTTTGATAAACTGAGTGAAATGAAGTGTTAGAGAATGATATTTGAAAAAAAAAAGGAAAAAAAATGTTCAAATACACGTGTGGTCTTTACGTTTTTTGATTATAGGTTATAGATTTAGTTTAGAATAAAAATCATCTACCTTTTTTGGTCATTTTTTATACTCAACATTAAAAAATCAAATAGTGAGACCTAACACTAAATTTTAAATGATAAACCATAAACTCTACACCCAAAAATATACTTTGCCCCTAATTTCATAAACTCAACTCTAAGCTGTAACCTTAAACTTTAATCTTAAACCTTAAATCTAATATTTTAATGATGAAGCATAAATAGAGGCACCAAGAAGGATAGATGATTTCTACTCTTTATAGTAGAGGAATTTAATTTGTGGAGTTTAAAATTTAGAGTTGGTTTAAATCTTGTGTTGTTTTAGATTTAAGATTTTTTTTATACACATTTTGTGTAAAAAATTATACAAGTATATTTACTCTTCAAAAAATAAAATTTTTAAATTCTTAAACTCTAAACTTAATATTCTACAAATTAAACTCTTAAATCTTTAAACTCTAAACTAAATATCTAATTCCTAAAAAAATACACAACATTTATATAAAAATATTTCGCTTGAAATTATTGAAACGTAAACCATGTTAACCGATATGAACTCCATCACATATCTAGTCATGACAAGCAATGCCCAACAAGGTTATAGATTTAGTTAAGGTTAGTGTTTAAGTTTAGAGTTGGGGTTTTGGGTCAAGATTTAAGGATAAAATTTATAGTTTATAGTTTAGATTTAAGGTTTATAATTAAGATTTAGAGTTAGGATTTACGGTTTATTGTAAAGATTAAGGTTTAGAGTTAGTGTTTAGGTTTAAATTTAGAGTTTAGGGTTAGAGTTTAGTGTTAAGGTTAAGAGATAGTATTTAGGGTTAAGACTTAGAGAATTGGGGTAGGATATATTTTATGGGTAGGTTTAGAGATAGTGTTTAGGGTTAAGGTTTAAAGTTAGGATTTAAAGTTAAGGGTTTAGAAATAAGATTTGTAGTTTATGTTTTAGAGTTATGGTTTAAGGTTTAGAGTTAGGGTTTATGATTTATGGTTTATAGTTAGGATTTAAGGTTAATGTTTAGAGTTAGAATTTAAGATTAAAATTTAAGATTTACGATTTAATTTTTTTAGTGTTGGAGAACTTAAAAGATTTATTTTCAAAGTACAATCTGTCGAGTAAAAATCTCCTGCCCCCTAACTATGGCTCCTTATATGCTCTCTACTAAAAAACATCTAAAGATTATATTCTAAGCCCTAACTTTAATTCCATATCATAAACCCTAAACTCTAAAAAATACACCCTACCCCTAACTCCCTACATCCTAACCCTAAGTCTCAACCTTAAACCTTAAATCTTAAACCCGCTATTTTAAAATAGAGGCACAAATAAAGGCATAATTAAGGGTACCAATCTGTCAATCCCCTTTAATGATGTGGGCTCAAAGGTTCCCTAAATAAAAGAAAAATGGAGATGAAATTCGTTTGCCTTGGACAAAGGTCAATACCTTCTTCTGCATTATCACCCACCCATAGTATTAAAACTTGCTAGATTTGCCGCCTACATGGAAAAAAAAAAAACAAGTATTTGAAAAAGCAGTGTGCATGGTCAAACTTGGCCAACTTGGATAAAACTTGCTACATTCGCCGCCTACCAGTACCTCTGCAACTATAAGTAGACATCTTCTCTCAATATCTCTTCACACTTTTCTCTACCCAAACACAACAATGGCTGCCTCAACCAACTTCCTTCTTTTTTCAGCTTCTCTCTTCTTCTTCATTGTCTCTCCTTCTATCCAAGCTTCCTTTAGGCCCAAGGCACTAGTCCTTCCTCTCTCAAAAGATGCCTCAACTCTCCAATACATCACTCAAATCAACCAAAGAACCCCTTTACTGCCTGTCAACTTGACCCTTGATGTCGGAGGTGACTCCTTCTGGGTCGATTGCGATAACGGCTACGTCTCATCTTCCTACAAACCTGTCCCTTGTAACTCGGCTGCGTGTAACTTGGCTTATTCGCCGTCATGCGCAACTTGTTTCGATGCCCCCAAGCCGGGCTGCAATAATAATAGTTGTAATCTCTTCCCGACCAACAACGTTAAATCCACTGCCACAATCGGTGAGGTTGCGCAAGATGTTGTATCGGTCCAATCGACCGATGGAAAGAACCCTGGTGAAGTTGTCACCGTGTCCAAATTTATGTTCACTTGCGGTTCGTCTTTTCTGACGGAAGGTCTAGCTAGTGGTGTCAAAGGTATGGCTGGTCTAGGCAGGACAAAGATTTCAATGCCTTCCCAATTCTCTGCTGCTTTTAGTTTCCCTAGAAAATTCGCAGTTTGTTTGAGTTCATCCAATGGTGTCATCTTCTTCGGTGACGGGCCTTACACTTTCCTTCCTTCGAACACCGATATATCGAAATCTCTCGTATACACTCCACTCATTCTCAATCCCGTCAAAACATCAGGGGTTTCCTCTCAAGGCGAGCCTTCTTCGGACTACTACATCGGAGTTACCGGCATCGCCGTCAATCAAAAAACAGTGGCATTGAACAAAACTTTGCTTTCAATTAACAAACAAGGCAACGGCGGAACAAAGATCAGCACCGTTGTTCCCTACACTGTGATGGAAACATCAATCTACAAAGCAGTAGTGGAAGCATTTATTAAGCAAATTCCAATGGTTCATACGGTTCCAGCAGTGGCACCTTTCGGTACATGTTTCGATGCTAAAAGCTTCGGCAGCAGCCGTGTTGGACCAGCCGTGCCACAAATCGATCTCCTGCTACCGAACAGAGTGGCGTGGAGGATATTTGGAGCGAACTCAATGGTGCAAGTTGACAATAATGTGTTGTGTTTAGGGTTGGTGGATGGAGGATCGGATCCGACAACGTCGATCGAGATCGGAGGGCATCAGATGGAGGACAATCTTGTGCAGATTGATCTGGCAGCATCCAGGCTTGGATTCAGTTCTTCCCTCCTGTTCCGACAAACAACATGTTCCAACTTCAACTTTACGCAGGCATCTTAGTATTTAGTAATAGAAGGTCCCCATAGTCCCACCAAGAATGCTACTTGCTTGTATTAATAATCTGTCCCTTTGTGACTGCCAATACGTCGTTTTTTGTAATTTGAAATTCGAGTCGCCTACACATTATGATTTGTATTTATCATATTAGATTGACGTCCTTTTGTACTTTAGAATAAAAGTTGCAATAAAATCATGTTTTATGTCTAAAATATCTAAAATTAGTTGAATAAAAATTGTCTGATCTTTTTTAGTGTCTCCTTCTATACCACAATACTAACAAATTAAATTTTAAACTCTAACTTTAAATTATAAATTTTAAACTCTAAAAACATACTATATCCTCAATTTCTTAAACTCTAATCTTATACCTTAATACTAAATGTTAAATCTATTTTTTTTAGTTTAGTACATAAACAGAACTATATATAGATATTTCTATTCTACAGTTATGTATAAACTACATAATTTAGATAAGATCACAAAAGTTTTTTTTAATAATTGATTCTTGCTCCTACGATTATTTGATCTATATATAGATATTTTTATAATATAAATTCTAAATGCATAATAACCAAATCCATACGAAGAAATGGAAGGCCCAAAATACTCTTATTTGTTCAATGTACCAATCAAGTCCAAACAATAAATTAATATATTTCGAATTATAATCTAAAAAATTACAATAGGTAATTGATAAAAAGAAATATGGTAAATAAATTATTTTCAAATAAATTTTTTATAGCATTTTAGTTTTAAGGGTTAGGGTTTAGGGGTTGTAGGGTTTAGAATTTAATGCCAAATTTTAGAATTTAAGGTATATTTAAGGTTTAGTGTTTTATTTTTAGGATGAGGGTTAGAAATTTAGGATTTGAGTATTATAATGTAAATATACATGTGTAAAATTAATTTTACACAGCTTGTGTATCAATATATTTTTTTCATTTCAAATATTTTTAATTTAAAATATAAAATAATCTCATTTGAGAAATGTACCAAGAGTCCTATATAAACATAAACAATAGAAAGATTATTCACTTCTTACACTTTGTATACTATATTTTTCTCTTGTTCTTACTATAAGTTCATAGTTTTATAACATTGGCCATTTTTTAATATGATGTATTCATTATTTCATATTTAAACAATTTAACAATTCATGTAATTAAATATATATTGCATTTGCTTATGTAAAAAACACACAGCTACTGATATGGATTCCATGTGTTACACTGTTATTAGTTATTTTGAGGTATATAAAAAGAACTTTTTTGATTAACAATTTTTTTATACACAGGGTAAAAGTTTACACAAATTTTTCAATTTTAGGTTTAGAGATTTAGGTTGTGGTTTAAAGTTTACGGTTTTAATTTGTATGGTTTAAAATTTAGATTGTAGGGTTTAATGTTTAGGGTTTTAGTTTGCATGGTTTATAATTTAGATTGTAAGGTTTAAAGTTAGGTTTTAGTGTGTTAGGGCTAGAGATTTAAGTTTTACACGTTTTTTTGAATCGTTGGATGAGGAAAATGGATGGTTGAGATTAACTCCGTGTTTTTAATTCCCAAGTGATAATCTTCACATATTTTTTTTATTAATAAAGGGGATATGCTATGGCGAGCCTCGTTAAAAACCTCCCTAACCTAGATGGAGGAAAAGAGTACTCACCATACCATTACAACGTGCTAATAAACGAAACAAAATTAACCCGACATGGGTAAGTCCTCATGCAATAATCTTAAAACCGCATCCGGCGGTGAACTAAATGAAGTAACCTCATACCCTCGCCAAGGCCCCAATTTTGCCAAAGCATCGGCAACATGATTAGCCTCGCGACAAACATGACAAAACTTACATACCCGGAAACGAGAAACCAAGGCCCGAGTTGCACTCATCAAGGAAGACATCATCCGTCCATCGTTAACCTTATTCAAAGCACGTATAACCTCCAAGCAATCGGATTCGACCACAACATCTTCAATGCCATGCGCAAGAGCATAAGTTAACCCTTCATGGATCGCCCATAGTTCCGCATCAATCGAACGGCAACGTCCTATAAATTTCGAGAATCCACCACCCCATGTGCCCATCGCATCCCTGAGCACACCTCCGCACGACGCCGAACCAGATCCAATTTCACATGCCCCATCCACGTTTAGCTTCCAGCTAGACCCCTCCGGCGGTAACCAACGACGCTGCTGTTGTGGCGTAGCCGTCCGCTGTCCCTGCATAGTTCGTGCGCTTAGTAGCGCCCGGGATACATCACGGACCAGTCCCTTGCTGCGCAAGACGATTTCCGTGGCCCCCCTCGCCTCATTGCGAAATACAACGCTGTTCCGTGCAATCCATAGCTGCCATAACACAGCTGCAAACATCACATCCCACCGATCATGACCACCCCATGCAGCAGCACCACCGCGCTGTAGGTTTGTCAACACCCACTCAGCTACCGGACCGCTAAAGAAGCTGCCCCACTACGACTCCGGTACCATCAAATGCCATACTGCCTTCGCAACCAAACATTGACGCATAATATGGTCTATGTCTTCCACACACGCACCACACGATGGGCAAGCCGCCGACTCCGTTAAATGTCGTCGGACTCGTTCGCTATTAGTCAACACCCTTCCCTTGCAAACCAACCAAAGAAATATTTTTATCCTTTGCGGCCCTTGGAATCGTTGTATAACATTCCAAATATTACCTCGAGGCGCATTACTATGTGCACAGATTTTATCATACGCCGATTTAACCGAAAAAGCCAAGTTATCCGACCATTTCCACCCCGGCGAATCCATCACCAAACTACCGCTAGGAGCCCTAATAGCCATAATTTGATCCAACACATCTCCCGTAAAACAATGTTGAATCTGATCGATGTCCCACTGGCCGTCACTAATACACAAGTCCTTGATAGGAGTAAAACTGTTCGGGACAAAAGCCTGATCCGATACCACCGCCTCAAGAGGTCCAATTCCACGAACCCAGTTATCGCGCCAAAAATCAATACTCTCGCCATCTCCAACCCGCCAAACAACTCCCTCTCGCACATCATTCCAAATAGCCGAAACACCCTTCCATAGATATGAACAATTGCTTCGAACAATAGAGGTCAGAATAAGCTCAACACATTTGTATTTTGCCCGCAAGAACCGTACCCATAGCTGTCCCCGCTTCGCTATCAGGTTGAATCCAACTTTCAGAAGGAAAGCATCGTTTTGGTCCCGTAGACTCTTAAAGCCTAAACCGCCAGAACCAGTAGGTAAGCATAACTCATTCCAATTAACTAGGTGAACCCCTTTCCTATCAGCATTACTTCCCCAAATAAAGTTGCGTATCAGTTTCTCAATCTCCTCACAAACTCCAATAGGGATCTTAGTCGATTGCATCGCATAATAAGGGATTGCCGATAGAACCGCCTTCGCAAGAATAACTCGCCCCGCAAAAGACAGATATTTAGCTTTCCATCCTGACAGCCTATCTCGCACCTTCTGGACTAAGTAAGAATACGTCGCTCTAGTAACCCGTCGATGTAACATCGGAACACCTAAATATCGCCCAAGATCATGAACTTCCGCAAAACCCACCAAAGCACTCAACTCTTGCCGAAGCTCACCCGCCACATTCTTTGAAAAGAATATACTCGACTTCTGAACGTTCACCTTGAGTCCTGTGACCCCACAGAAATCCACTAAAGTTTCTCGGATCACATCTAACTGTTCCACAGAAGCTTCCGCAAAGAGAACCATATCATCAGCAAACATCAAGTGCGAAATCACCGGGCTGCGTTTAGAGGTACACAAGCCTTTCCATTGTCCGGATATCACTTTCTGATTGATCACCTGACTAAGTCTTTCCATGCAAAGGACAAATAAATATGGGGAAATAGGATCACCTTGACGAATGCCCCGTGTCGGCGAGAAGGAATCAGTCAACGAACCATTCCAGCTGATTTGAGTTGAAACACTAGATACACATCTGATAATCAATTCGCGCAAGTTATCCGGGAATCCGACATCACGCAAGGTATCGTCAATGAAACTCCACTCCAGTCTGTCATAGGCTTTTTCTAAGTCAATCTTCAATGCCATCCATCCCCGTTTTCCTGACTTCCGATTCATAGAATGAACAATCTCCTGTGCTATAATAATGTTATCAGTGATAGCTCGCCCAGGCACAAAGCTGGTTTGGCTTTCCGACACCCAATCAGACAGAAAAGGCTTGATCCGGTTAACCACAACTTTCGTAATAGCTTTATAAATTACCGTGCAAAGGCTGATAGGTCTGAATTGACTCATAGTTTTCGGCGAAGCAACCTTCGGAATAAGAACCATGATGGTTCTATTAATTTCCATCGGAAACGGTTCCCCTGCAAAAATATTTCTAATGCAACGGAAAACACTGTCACGCACAATATCCCAATTACGCTGATAAAAGGCTGCATGTAACCCATCAATACCCGGAGCCTTCCACGGATCCATATCAAAAATAGCAGTTTTAATTTCCATATCCGTAACACTCGCGCCAAGAGCCCTCCTTGCATCCTCACGCAGCCGAGGAAATAACCCACGCACAAAGCGTTGTCCATGGCAATTAGGATCAGCGGAAAAAAGCTGACGGTAGAAGGCAATTGCCTCGGCTTTGAGAACTCCCTGATCCGTGTTCCAGAAGCCGTTAGATGCTTTCAAACCGGCAATCATATTAGCGCGGCGACGTGCCATAGTGGAGGCATGTAAGTACCGAGTATTCTTGTCGCCCGCTAAAACCCATTGGCTCCGCGACTTCTGAAACCATAAAGATTCCTCCTGCTCAAGAATGACGTCAAGTTCATCCCACAACTGATTCCTTAAATCAATCAAAAAACCCGACTGTGCACGTTGAAGCGATTTTTCGATACCCCTAAGCCTTGCCAAGATACGTTTCTTCTTTTTTCCAATATGGCCAAAAACATTAATATTCCACTGTTTAGCAGCTTCTTGAAACTTCTGCGCATTACTCATAACCGATGAAGATTCATCCCAAACGGATTCAAGAAAACCCCGGAAATCTGGATGATCCTGCCACGCTGCCATGAAACGGAACGACTTCACTAACTCAGTTCCTAAAATACCTGTCGGTTTAAGAAGTAATGGGCAGTGGTCACTCCCTACCCTATCAAGATGAACAACAACCGACAACGGATATTTCACCAACCAAGCATAATTCGCCAAGCATCGATCCAAACGCTGATACAAGCTACCACGACACCAAGTAAAAGCATCACCTTTTGAATCAAGTTCAGTTAATTCTGTAACATCAATAAAATCTTGAAAAAGCGAACTAGTACCCAAAACCTCACTCGAACCACCACACCGTTCTTCTTTACGAAGAATCACATTAAAATCACCCCCTAAAACCCATGGAACATCAACCCCAGGGCTAAGCTGATATAACTTGTCCCACAAATGACGCATGATACATGCATATGCATTAGGACTAGCATAAACAACTGTAAAATAAATCCAAGTTTCAGAATTCACCGCACGGGCCTTGCCATGCACAAACTGATTGGAGACAGTAAGAATATCAACCTCCAAATCATCTCGCCACAGGATCCACACACCACCACTGAAGCCTCGTGCCTCGACACGAAAAGAGTTTGGAAAACCAAATCTCCCAATAACCCTATCAGCCTCACTATAACTCACACGCGGTTCAAACAAAGCAACCATCCGCGGATTATTAGCTCGTATGAAATTTCTAAAATGGCGTCGGAACTCCGCACTTCCAGCGCCTTGCGTATTCCAGAACATAATATCCATTAACAGAAAAGAGAAGGCGATAGCAAGAAGCACTTACTGAGAAGGCGGGAGATTCTCCTTCCCATCATCCCCTACATGCTCGCCATCCGACATTTTATCAATATTCATATCACCATCCGGCGCACATTCATTCTCATTCGTTTCAGGTGCTTGCCCCGTATCTTGTAAATTGTCGAGTTTCGTAGTCAACGACGAAACCCATTCTGTCAATACCGGACGAGGTGGGATGCGTATTTCAGACTTCTTCGACACTTTCAAATTCTTCTTTTTTACCGCGGAGAGCACACCCCATCCTTTCCCAAAGCCGTTCCATGTCGAAGTCGCGACGTTGATTTAAAATCATTCCTTCCTTCCTTGATAACGATAGCCCTATGAGCACCCGATGCTATCTCAGTCGAATGTAAACTAGCTTGTGTTTCAACGCCCATAACTGATGGAACTACAACTACCGATTGGTTACCTACTCGCACCGCCTGCACCTGTCCATCAACCCCCTGCGACATCTCCTGTCGGTTATCAACCGATGATCGAGCCTCCTCACCGATAGCAGCAGCCCTCTTACCTTTGTCCACACCGCTAGTATTCCTTGTGGTTTGTCGAACCTCCGCACTATCAGTAGCCCCAGCAGGTTTCAATAATGTTTTCGGACCAACACTTCCCACTCCGCTGCTAACCAACGGATTCCTGGCAGCACCCTTCGAGCCTGCACCAGTCGCGGAACCCTTCGAGGTTTTGTGACTTGTATTCCCCGCATCCTTGTTTGGACCTCGAGCACCACGGCCATAATCCTTCCCTTCCCTAGTCGGACGTTGTACATTCCCCCCTGTTTCATCACCCGGTAAGGTTCTATGATCCGTCATATCCACCTCGTTTCGCACCTCCTGTAAGATTCCAAAGCGAGAACCACCATCAACAGCACGATCCCCACTTACTTTACTACTAGCCACTCGAGACGGCCTTCGACGGTTCCGTTCCACAACCATCCAAGGTCCGAATAAATCTTCTTTCGAAACCTCAACTTTAGATTGCACATCCGTACTAGCCGTGCTTGATTGCAACATTCCATCGGCAGCATTCTCCGGCTGATCATCCACACAAAGTTCCATAGCATGTCCATATTTACCGCACTTAAAACAGATCAAATGAAGTCCCTCATACTCAAGCTTCTGAATAAACCCATCAATCCCGATGCAAGATAACAATGGCTTATTCAGGTCAACAACTACAGCAAGCCTAGCAAACCTACCTCTTTCACCCAGGGCTGTACTATAATCGATTTTGATTACACGACCAATTACTTCCGCGATACGACGAAACAAAGCTTTCGTGTAGTATCTGTACGGCAAACCTGGCAGACGAATCCACACCACCACCTGAGACGGATGTTTTTCGGCAGTAGAAAAGTTTCTGCACCACGGCTGTACTGTTAGGTAACAACCAAATAGGGTCCATGGACCACCAGTAAGAACTTTCGTATAGTCATCAATGGATTCAAACTTCACCAGAAAATAATTGTTATCCAGATCAATAACCTGAATTTTTTTTTCTGTCTTCCAAATCGCATGAACCCTATTCACCAAAGTCTTAAACCCTATTGCTCGACCCAGAGGCCTGACGATAATGGTCAAACGCATACTCTCATCAATACGTGCATGCACTTTTTCAGAGAAGGAAATTCGAGGAAACAAACCACTCCGATCGATCACCAGATCCGTATCCAAAACTTCAAAATTTTCCTCTGCCCTATCAATATTCGCACCACCCTCGTTCACCGGAGACGCCGCCACCATCGCCGCATAGGACTGCCTTGCGTTGCTCTCCTAGCCCGGAGCAGCACCTGGTCCTGCTGCCGTCGACTGCACAGGGTTCTCCCCTACCATATCAACGTCGGTCCCATGCATGGTCTCAACGTTGTCTCGACTCTTTTTTAGTACCGACTGGGACTTCAAATCAATCGGAGATCCATGCCGCTCCAAAGCCGCCGGGACAGCCACGTCAACCACCATCCCCGGTGGCTGCCCGCTAGAATCGTTGTATAACGCAGCCGCCTGAACGCCGTCAGCCGCCGCAGAAGTAGGAGGAAACGAGAAACTCATGCCGCTAGGGTTTCCTCCGATAATTCTGGTTTTGTTTTTTTTTAACAAAAGCATAAATCACCAAATTATTTCTGCTTTTTCGTATTAGTCAGCATAATCTTCACATATTTTACTATTAATCTCATCCATCTGTTTTACTCATCCAACGATCCAAAAAACGTGTAAAACTTAAAGAATTTTACACAGTGTAATTTGATCTTATCTCTCTCTCTCTATATATATATATATCAAATAATTACCCTATAAAAAAACACTCATTTGAACTTGGTATACAGTTTAGGCGGTTTTCATGTAACTATTTCTGAAAGATGCTTCCTCCAAATCTCAAAATCTGCAATGCTTTCTTTTATTCTCATATCAAAAGAAAATTTTCAATTTTCTGAGAAAACAATATCCCAGAAACTGAGATGATGTGATAGAAATTACAAAATCTACTTGGCTATTGGTTTATGTTCAAAATCAACTAAAGAATGAGAGTGATCCATGATTCTATTTGCTTCTCATACACCTGGTGAGAACCTCTACAAATCTCTTGTACATGTGCCGCTTCAGATACTTTCTTTCCACCATTTTCCTTCCATTCATCCCCATTTGCTTCCTTGCATTCGGGTTCTTCAGCAAAAACCCGAGATTTTCGGCAAGAGCTCGCGTTCCGGGACGCCCCATCGGGTGCAAAAGCCCTGTCACGTTTTGCTCAACTATCTCTTTTGTGCCTCCACCATCAGTTCCCAAAACCTGTGACCAGGTCATGTACATTTTCAATATACCAATTATATTTACACTTCCAATTTCCAAATCTAGGCAGATCTGAATAAAGGGGGCTAGCTTCCCGATTTAGGACACAAATGAACAAGAAAGCCAAACTGCACTTACACCTACACATGCAGATAGAAATTTGCATGATGTATGCATGCATGGCAGGTGAATCATAGGACTAATGCCACAGGTCTCAACAAAAATTCTGAAGGTCATTTACGAGGAAGATGAAGACAAGACAACTACATAGCAGGTGATATTCCTAGAGCACATGATATCACAAGCTTAAGCAATATAACATCCAAAAATAGCTAAGCTATCACACGAAGGCATAAACAAATCGGAAACGTAAAGATGTCTTACCGGAAGACCGTATGCCATTGCTTCAACTGTCACTCTCCCAAATGTTTCTCCTAGTCCCTGTGAATAAAATGCAGATATCGTAACATATTATCCATTTAATTCTTGCAAAATAAGTATCAGCTAAGTTGAATGTAATTTGAATATGAATTGAGATCCATAATTAACCAGAGTTAAGATGTTTTAATCATGCCAATGTGCAATATGTTGTTTTTTAGAAATCATAATCACTGTAGAAATCACGTAGCTGTTTCAATCAGCGACTTGGTAACAAATTCATCAATATATCAACATCAAAAAGATTGTTTATGACACTTATGTGCTTTAGAAATGTCTTGATCAGAGATTCAGGATAAGGAAAATAAATGAATCGATGAAAAGAAGAAAAAAACTAGTAGAAATAACCATAATTCTCTACTCCATTCACATGGACCAATACTAGCAAATCATATATTATATGGAAGATGGAGCTATAAAACAATATAAAAGGACCACTTATATGTGAAGAATTCCATCTGGAACGTACGAAAGTTAGCAAACATTAGCATTCAAATCTACCATACAGAGTAGAAGAAATAAGAGCAATTTAATTAAAAATACCTGGGAGTTCATGACATAAACATCTGCTGCTGAATATAGTGAAGTCACACGTGTGGTTGAAGGAGTCCAGAGTACAGACTCAGACAATTTTGCATGCTGAGACAAAAACCTTAGAATTTCTTTAACATAAGGTATCTTATTGCTCTTAGATCCAACAGAACCAATAAGAATTTTAAGTGTTTGTTCCTGTTCTCCTTTACTATCATACATCTTCCTTTCGTGAGTGGCGTTGATGCTGACATCATTTGTGGCATTCACAGAGGTAAGTAACCGCAATTCAGTAGAAGATACATCAGGACTTCTCGACTTTTGAAGCAAACCTCTTAAATGATGCTTTGCAGCCAAGCTAGATTGATCTTGCCTGATATTCAGTGATTTTTTAACTTCAGAATCGGTTTCCAAATGATCTTCATTAATCACGAGGCTTGCTGATTCAAGAAGAAATAGCTGGCCCTTTCCAGCATTTATGCTACTTAGTGACATTACAAGCATGTCATTATCTGTCAAACCCATCTCTTTTCTTACTGCATCCCGCAACAACTGCCTTTTCTCTAGCATCTTTGCTGGGCTAGCAGCAGGAGTATTTAAAGAACAAGGAATGCCAGCTACAAAAGCCAGCTCGTCATTAACAGCAAGTGGAACAAGAGCAGGCTGAGATCTCAACTTAATATTTTCCTCTTGACACCAGGTAAGCCACTGTTTGCTCTGCATTTCAGATAAGAAAATAAGCATTTTCACACGGTTTAGAACAAGCTTTGACCGATCAAAGTATTCTCTTCTATTTTCCATGATCCACCAAGCAATTTGACTTCCTCCAGCTGGGAAATGAGCAATATATTGATCTGAAACCATCATATATAAGAATATTATTATGAATCAGTACTCGAAGGAACTAGGACAGTTATGCTTTAGTGGAAATAACAGCTAAAGATAAAGTAAGGAGGCAGACCAAAAATGAAAAAAAAAATAAAGTTTTCTAATAAGGTTTTAACAGAAAACTAGAGTGAGAACACACGTACACACATGACAAACATTTTCAATAGCTTTACAAATGGTTCAGGTAATAATAACAGAGCATAAGAAGAATTTTTGACAATGGTCTCAAAACCTTAAACTAAATGCCTAGTGCTATTCCACATTCAGGTTGGCGGACTGAAATAACAATAATCAGGATTCAGGAAAATGCATGAGTGTGGGTGAGACCATAAGAAAGCAGTAAGCTTCGGTAATAGAATTGTTGAATCCGCTACACCGTTAGAGAAAAATTTTGCATTTTGACTCAAAAGCAGTGTCTGCACTACTCCCCAGTCACTATCAACAAATCCGAACAATCCATGGAAGTCCATCCACATACTGAGGCTGTTGTTATAAATTTTAGGGGCATAATTTAAATAAAGGAACATCTATCAACATACATATACATGTATACACACACATATGCTTAGTACCATGAGTTCAAAACACTGTGGCCAAAAGAAAGCAGCAATCTTGTGCCAAATAATAGCTGAGCTTCATATCATAAGCAATATCTTAAAAATATAAACAATTTCCAATGATTCTCTTACCAATCCATGTTGCACAAACTGCTGACCCTGCAATCACAAGGTCCGCTTTCATGGCAGTTTTGAAGCTAAGATCTGCTCTGTCTTCAATCACTTTGATCCTTCTTCTTGCAAGCTCCGACATCAATCCTCCTTTCTTACTGAGAACTACAGCAGATACTGTGGCGCCACAGCTCAAAAGCTCTGTTGCCAATTCCATCATTGAAATCGGAGCCCCAGTCATTGAGAGTTCATGAAATACCAACACTAATCTTCTAGACCAAACAAGGCGTGCAAAGTCCCCCTTCCTATCACATGTTCCAGACCGCTTTTCAGGACTCCACTCCAGAACTCTGTCCTCCACTGACCCAAATGGACCAACAAGTAATCTATAAGTAGAATTTCTCAGCGGAATTTCCTGTTCTTGCCCTTCTGTGTCACCATTTTCAATGTTTATCTTTGACTTCAGTTTACCACGCTTCTTGCGCAAATTATTACGCCTTGATCTTTTACTCCTTTTCTTCCCAGATGAAACGCCATTCCCCTTCTTGGCCAAAATCACATCAATCTTTCTATCACCATAGACCTGAGTTTTATTAGTTCCATTATTCATTGCAACCAAACTGTCATCAGCAACCAACTCTCGTCGTGTTTGCTGTTCAGCATCCACAAGTTTATTTCTTGGATCACCACTGAAACCCAAAAATTCCTCCTTGTTATGACCATGAGCCCACCCGGATTGGACATAAAATCCAAGGTAAGTCCAAAGAGTGATTAAAAGCAACCAATAGACAACACGGTTGCTCCTAAACCATTGCGTACCACCAGCACCACTTCTAGCATCTCTTCTTGGAGTTCGGCTTGAATTCAATCTCCGATGTGTAGGAGAACTCTTAGGAGTTGATCTTCCAGACAGACTAGACTTAAAGCTACCTTGCCATAATGGTGATGGTCCCTTGCTGAGACGTTCCTCCATCAGCTTCTGGCTATAGTATATTGCTGACAAGATAAATCGGTATTCTTCATATGTTAGCCAATACCAAAAACAAACAGCACTTAAAAGTCTACGTTTGTTCTAGCTCCAAAATTCTCAGAAACACTTTCTTCTACAGCTTTCTAAAATTCAAACCTACACGAATGAAGAAAATACAGGTTAGATGTTCTTCTGAGACAACAGCATCATTATCTTATGCATGAAACAATATACATGGTTGGCATAATAAAAGGTAAGGAATGGATAAAAATAACATGTTATCAGAAAAGCTACCAAGTCTTACATTAATTCCAGAAATTTACTTGAAAGAAACAAATAACATGACAAACAAACAACAGCCTGAGCTTATTTGAGCAAATTAAATCTGTCAAAGGTGATGTTCTATTTCAGACAACCAGAAAACAAATAAGTAAGATCTGAATTTCCTTTATTTTTTTCCCAAAAAAATCTCAAACTTACAAAGTTATCCATGTCAAAAGTAAATCCTTGGTTATATTTTCTAAAAAGTCTATCAAAGATTATAACAGTAAAGGTGGTAACTGACTAGTATTTCATAGATTAACCATAGAACTTTCATATAAGACGAGTTCTATATGGAATGTGATTTAATAAGAAGAGTCATATATGGAATGGAATACAATACAGCCTAAACAGATAATCAAGGTAATTTTCTATGAACTCTAATTCCCTAGACATGTTCAAATCGAAGAGTGTATTTACGTTGTAATTCTCTATCTGATGTTTAATTGTACAAATTGTAATTACACGGCTACATAAAGAAACCATCTAATAAAGAAACAGCTCAAGAAACCATAAGAATCCAAATCCAATAAATCTAAATAAGTGGATATCCTTTCTTCTTCTTTTCATATACTTTTCTCAGCAACCAAACAGTTCATAAAGAAACAGAAACAATCTACTCAAATTCCGATACATTCCAAAGTTCTATTTTCTGGCATTTTCTCGACAACCAAGCACATCTTTATGCTTCTGACTAACTTAGCACTCAAATATCAAAGCTAGGAAAAAAGTTCAAGGAACCATCTAATTGAACTTTAACAGTTACAAGAGCTTCAGAACAGTAAAAACAGGCACTAAAACTTAAGATCAGAAAATATATAAATAAATTTCTCAAAAGAAAACGGAAAACAAAACAAAACTAAAACCAACTAGTTTAAGCTTACATAGATTCGAAGAAACTGAAGAAATTGTTCTCTTTCTCGATCTTTGCTCTCGGTTGATCCAAGCTTACATCGTAGAGGAGAAAAATAATTAAAAAGAGGATGCAGAGAGACGGAGATGTCTGGCTGAATAACTCAGAAACTTTTTTTTTTGGTTATTTTCTAATTGAAGTGGATCGCACGTGCAAGTCAACACGTGTGAAACGGATATTTGAAACAAAAACGTTAGAAGATTGGCGGGGTGGATGATCAGATCACGCGCGTTGATGTTGTTTGTGCAAATCGGACGGTGTACAAGTCACGATGGTCAATTATCAGGAGAAGACGTGCAGATTAGCAGACATTAGCTGGAGTCTGCCTTGTTTGCTTGTGCTGTTGAGTGCTGCTTATCCCTACACTTTTGCCAATTTGGCTTTGGGGTTTTCCGGTTTTATTTGTCATTTTTTGGTAGCTCTAGTGTGCCGTATGTCTTAGGGTGTGAATAAAAGACAATAAGTTTCAAAAATTGTTTTCAAACCGAAAATATTAGACTTTTTGATAATATTTTTTGTTGGGTTTTTGAGTTTTCTTTACAAATATCGATACTAATTTCGTAAGTATCGATACTTAATTTTTTTTATTATAAATTTTCAGTTTTTGACAAAGTATTCAAAAAAAAATCGAAAATATTAATAAGTCTAACATATTTAGTTTGAAGAAAAGTTACAAAACTTGTCATCTTTTAACCGCACCCTAAACATGTTACGTTAAACTTATTTTTTTTCCTTCTATATGTCTGTCCGTCTTAATAAAAGAAGTGGGTTATTAGGAGGGGCCGGTGAGTTATTATTACTAATAATTATATATTAATATATTATGGGCTATGGTTGTTGGATTTAGTTATAGTTTAATTAAAAGATGGGTTGAAACTGCTTTGATTTGATTATTGAAGCTTTACCAAATCAAACTCTAGGGGACTGATTTTTTTATTTGCGTAAAAACTGCATGTAATCAATTATAATAGTAGTTATAAATTTGTAAACAAATTGTTATCTATATTCTAAAAGAAAATATTTAAGGGTAAATATAATTTTTGATATCTAATTTTAGTATTTATGTGCAATGTAACACCTAATCTTTTGTTGTAACTAAATACTTAACTTTTTTGGTGCAATTAACCCAGGTATCTAAGTTTTTTTCTTTACTTAAAGCTATAATATGTGTTACATATTCAAAAATTAGACGCTAAAAATCTAAGCATGAACACTTTTTTTTTTTAAATTAGGTGCATAATTACACCCAAAAAATAGGTACCTAAGTGTACCATTAAAAAAGTTAAGGTACCTAATTGCAACATTTTAAAAAAGATAAGTATCAAAATTCACCATTTAGAAAAGTTGAAGTATCTTATTTCACCATTTAAAAAGTTTGGTATCTAATTTCACCGTTAAGAAAAAAAAAATAGGTATCTTATTGCTAAAAAAATGAAATACCACATTACACGTAAATGCTAAAGTTAGATACCAAAAAGTTAATATTTACCAAATATCTAACAAACAAAACAAATATTTCAGTTCCTGGTAGTTTAGGCTGTATCAGCTATAGCTGGCTGCTGGGTGTCGTTGTCAAATGTCAAAATGGAGAAGGAATCAATCGTGCTGGGAATGAAAGAGAACCAAATTCCAACGGGCTTCTCTATTGGTATTGGTAACGCTCCAACTCAGAACTCAATTCATTCATTAAAATCTACACCTTCGTTCCCTGTTTATTAAATGCTATTGTAAATACACCGACGATGTTGGATTGACCGGAATGTTAAGAATTTTAAATGTTCTACAAAATACTATGATTCAACTCGACTCTATATACAATAAAGATATGTGCGATTATCAGTTGACTCAGAAAAAAAACAAAAGACATACTATATCATAAATGCTCAAAATTAAATAAAACACCTAATTTTATTAATTATTGCAACGGTAAAATCAGTATCGAGGTAGAGTGTTAAACAAATTATATAACCAAAAACATTGATAATGTACTCTCAAAAACCAGGCTTAACTCATCAACCACATAACCACATAAGAACACCATCACCATCAATGCAAACAGCTGCTGCACAATCATTCTTGTAATGTTCATACTTTTTATCGACAAGCCTGCCTAAATTTCTCATAAGCTTTCATTACAAAATCAAGCCAATAGAAAAACCTGTTAAGAAACAATAATAACAGTTTTATGAATTTTTGCTTTGTAATGTAACTAAGAGAAAAAAAATATTAGTTTCTCTAATATATATATTCGTACCGCATATATAAATATGGGAAGGCCACCCGTCAAGCCACAATAATATTCTCAAACCGAAGTAGCATGAGCAGGCATTTGTCATACACAACTGCCATAATGAGAGAGGTTTAGGGTTAAAATGAATGAACAAGGACAGCTGAGAAAGAAAAAAATACCGACTCTGAACTCATTTAAGCACAAAATGCAAGAATAAAAGCTTTAAAACCGCCTAAATGCAACAAAAGATTTTGACCAATGGCAATCTCCAAACTGTCGCCAAACATTACGACATACATGATGTCTTTATTCCTCAAGACCTTTACGAAGTGTCCATAGTTACAGAGAAATTTCCAATCTCCTTGGGGAGATGGAGTGGAAATGCAGACATATACACTGCATTGTTACTTATGCTCTTCTTTATTTTCTTTTTTTGTTGATCAAACAGAGCATTAACCAAGGATGAAGCATTTACCTACAATATCCAGGGAATAAATTATGGCCCGAACTGGTCCAAGTCATAAGCTGGACATCGTAACGGGGATGGAAGATAGGTCTGCACCGCCAAGTAATCCAGAAATAAGAAATTCCAAACATCCACGAAGATAGTAGAAGTTTCGTTGCATAATTTTCACCTTTATCAGTTTACTGAGGCAGGCTCCATCTTAAATAATCAAATTACTTGCTAAAGCTCATCTCTGAATATCTGCATGGAAATGAAGGATAAACAAATAAATTCGCTTGCATATAGAAGGTGATAGAAACAGGGGTTTTATTTTTTTTCTAAACCGGTCCACAGGAAAAGCTCAAGAGTTTCGACTTGCCTGCGAGGCTGCTTATTTGAGTTATTTTGTCGTTGCCCATCTTCATCACTCACAGGCTCTGCATATGAGTAGACTTGTTTAACAACCAAAACATAAGAAATGGGAAGGTCTATGTTCAGAAATCCCCTTACCTGGTCTTTCGGAAGTATTTTCTTTGCTGCAAAGGAAAGGTGATTAAATATTATTAAAACATTCAGAAAATATCACATATAAGTTGTAAATTAAACTAAAAACTAATTACACTGCAAGTCATCTTAGATTTCATTAAAGGGTGATTAAATATTATTGAAACAATCAGCAAGCAACAAAAACTGCCACATATAATTTGTAAATGCATGACCAGTTAAACTGCCAGCATCTTTAGATTTCATTAGTTATTTTGCCTCACAAAACCTAACACAAACCCAAAGTAAAAGAAAAGAAAAAGTCTGAGACATCGCCGTCAAGGTAAATTATAAACATCTATCCTTAAGGATACAAGACTCTTATCATCAAACAATCTACCAAAAGAAATTTTGCAATATGAAAGGAAACATCAGTGACTATTACAGAGATAAAGTAACACGAACGTCAAACCCATAAAAACTCCTTTTCAAACATCTTTGAACAATTATTATCTATTTTGAAGTAAATCTATGTAAAAAGGCCAATAGCTCAATGTAAACTGACAATACTATAATCCCCCCAAAAGACTGGGCATTTCACACCAAACAACAAAAACGCATTCAACTGAACTTAAGCATGTCTTAATCCTGTTTAAAGGGGTGTCTTGAAAGGACATTCCAACCAGATGTTAACCTTCAAGACTGATAACTAAAAGGCAAATGTTGAATGCTTGAAGTTTCTAAGATCAATGACAAAGTTAGTATTTCCTTTCCCACTCAGGCAAGCAGAAGGAAAACAGCAACTGCCAAGGCTATTTGAATCAAGCAGGTTGAGGAAACCAAAACCAAGATACTAACCTTGAGGATCCTGTTGAAGATTTCTGCCCCGATGGACGAGCATTATAAGCCCCGTCGACAGCAATATAAGGTGGACAATACGTTCCTCCTAGTGTCCCACCAGCACCTGTCAGTACTGGTAGCCTAAACAAGAAAATGAAAACAATTACTGCATCTGGCTTAAACAGATGAATAAATAAGAATAACAAGAATCTGAATAAGGCATCAAGAGAGATTTAGCCTTGCATTAATATTCAAACAAATGCCCATGTTCAATGTGATTGGCCACAAAAGGCTTATCTGGTAACTATGGGAGTCTGAAACACTGACTCATAATTCCTAAATCATGTTTCATTATGGACAGGTAACTTCTTCCATAAGAAAATCAATTGGCCAGTTCAAGACCTGATTGAGACATCACCCTTATTTGTCTTCAGAAACCAGATATAATCCACAGAAGCAAGTTTTCTACAGAAAAGGATTTACAATACCATGTCATTTCTGAGTTTCTCATTCCAAGTTGCGGCTGGGCAACATATCCTGGAAATGCCATGCCAACAGCAGGAACACTAAGACCACCAGAGTGCTGACCCCCAAATTGCATAACTGCATACCAACCATTCAGGAAAAATATTAAATACGTTTATAGAAAAGTTTAATAGCAGGAAATATGGAAGCGGAGAATTGTCCAAGAGTAAACATAGAATAATAGAAGTGAATCTAGGCAAAAAAAAAGAAGATAAAAGCTATTCCCAAACACCGCATAGCATCCATTTCAGATACAAACAAACTCAAACTACAACCTCACACCACCCCAGAAAAAGCATATCCCAAATCAAAACAATGTTCAAGGAATTAAAACTCCATCCGGTCTTAACCATAAGACCATTAAAATATTCAGATAAAAACTACATCTAATATTTACTAAAACATTTATTTTAATTCATACAAAATTCCAAAAGAATGGGATTTGGGACCCAGGAACTAGTATGCACCTCTCCAGGTAAGGCAATTTTCCCCATTTCACATTTTACCTTCCGTGGTAGATTACGTTATCCAGACAAATTGAAGGTTAAAAGAAAAATGAAATGCTTTACCAGGCAAAAAGGCAGGAAAGTTCTGATCACCATGGCTAATAGACATATTCCCTGTAGTTCCAACAATTTGAGCTCCACCATACAGATAAGAGCCCCTACCAGCTCCTTGAAGACTGCTTTTTCCCTTGCTCGCCAATGCACCCTCGGGTTTACTTGTTTCTGAAGATTCAACCTCTCCAGATTCATAGGACTTGACTGACATAGCTGTTATTGGCAGAGAGGAAGCTCTAGACCCAATAGCAGGTTGCTGGCCCAACTGCTGAGCAGCTGCTTGAACAGAAAAGTGACCCCTGCCTTGGACAGGAATTTGCTGAACAGCATTGACCTGTGCTGGTGGAGAAACTCTATTGACTTGGTTCTGCTGTGGTGCTGACTGATAAGTCTTTGGTCCTGGGGTAGCTATGCCTCTACCCTGTACCCTGGATTGAGAGGGTGGACTACTATTATCCAATGAAGATCCAGAAGGTACCATTCGCATGTTGGTCAAAGGCTTCACAGAAGATGAAGTGGTGGAATCATCTATATAAAGCTTTTCCATGCTGAGAGAATCAAGTGTTTTCTTCCCTTGTAATGAATTGGATTGAAATACAGAAAAATTCTCATTTTTAACAGAGGGGTGAAGATCCCTGCTGACACTTCCAGCTTGGAAATCCTTCTTCTGAGTCAAAGAAACGTCCTTCTTGGAAGACCCTGATGGATAAAAGGGCGGGGAAGCTGAACTCAAGCTTGATGCAAAAATGTTTTTCTTAGCAGGAATTGATACAGTGCCGGCATTTGATACAGTGTCGGCATTTGAATTGGCTTGTGAAGTTTTCTCAACAGGCTTCCCAGAACTGAATTATTTAAATAAGTCAATGTCATGCAAACTTAATTGTGGTAGGAAGATTAGAAAACTGGGAAAAGAAAAAAAAGATGCATGTACTCACGGTTTGTTCAGCACTGGAGGTGCTTGACTGCTGTTTTTTACAGAATGTTCATATCTCCTAGGTCCTCTCCCTCTCACAGTCTTAGGAGCCTGGTTCTGATTGTAGTTTTTCTCAAATGCTTTGGACCTACTTCCCCTAGGATAACCATGATCTGGAACCCGATTTTTAATACGTGCACGATAACTACCTCTAGAAGATATTCTTCCCTGAATGTGGAAGACAAAACATATAAAGATGAAATGAGATTCAGAAAAGAAACACTAATCCTGCAAGTTGGATATGTACAAAACCCTTACCTCTTTATACTGCTTTTCTTGCAATGTCATCTCCTCAAACTTGTCATGTCCCCATTTCCTATCATCTTTGGAGTCCCACAATTTCCTTCCACCACGCATTCGCCTAATACGTGCAAAACAAATTAATACACAATTCAAGACATTTATAATAACTTGAATGGAAAATGAAGGAGAACCCAAGGTTGTGAAGAAAAAACAGAATACAACAATGAGGGTTGACTGCATGAGAGCTTAAATCTGAACCATTATAAAGCAACCATAGCGAAGTTGTTAGGTTATTAGTTCAACATTCCAATTGATAGGTCAAGCATTGGATAAGAAGCATATGAAAAGCATTAGAATATATGCGCAAAAGACTATCATAGTTAGTCTTTACACGTGCTAATACCCATATAAAAATGATAAATACATTAGAAAATAAGGATAAAAATAAATATTTGGAGCAAAAAAAAACCTAATACTGTTATAAATTTGCAAAGTTGTCATGGACCTCATGGTATTTACACCCTAATATGAAAAGCATGTTTAGAGTTAAAAGTTACCTTTCCCTACTCATAAGCAAACGAAGTCAGTCAAGGAGCAGTAATCATAACTTATAATGTCATCAAATAACAATGTTTCATGCTGGGCCTGACATAACATTTGACCAAATCAGATGATTCAGATTACATTTGCTCTTATGTTGGGCTACTCAGTGGTTTACAATCAAGGTCCCTGACAACTAGCTCATGCCTGGATCAAATCAGGTAGCTTTTAAGGTCTTAAAATGAATACGAAAGCATCTGGGATGTAGGTCTAGTAGTTCAACATTAACCTAGAGTATTATAACATTTCATGTCTTCACTCCTCATCCCAATCCCATCTGCTAAAATTACATACTTAAGAGTTATCATCAATCATAAATGTCTAGAAGAGCAAGTAAGCTAAGCTCTCATGCTCGTTACAACCTTATATTTCCTTGTACCCAACAAATCATGGTATAATTCAGGGTTCAAGTTAACAAAAGCATAAAACAGCTGCATATAGAGCGTGCGCACATAGGAGTCAAAAATCTGATAAGCACATTTGTAGTTTAAATGAACATACTTAAAAGTACATCTAAAAAATATATATCGCTTCTACTGTCTGCAAAGGGAAGTACATGCCTACAAGGTGTGGCAAATGAGCATTCCAGTTTCAACCATTACATGTATAATTTATAAACAGGTATAAACAAAACGTCCTATAGAAACGCACAGTATACTTTTTGATAAAGTCAAATAGTTACGAAATTTATGAATTAGCATATCAATTTACAACTAGAAAAGCAAAGAAAACAAAAAGAACAAAACTGAATACCTATGACGACCGCCGACATTGTTTTGAAATCTATCATCGTGCATATAAAACGCCCCAGTAGTCGGCACAGCAAATGGCTCATTCTCCTTTCCCTCTTCATCTTCCTCTCCCACATGATTATTACTATTACTAATCTCCACGCTCTCATCCACATTCCTATTCCCATCATCCACCACTGCTTCTCCTCCAGTTCTCTCCACATTCCCTTCCACTTCCCCTCTTATCACTTCTTCTATCTCCTCTTCATCATAATAATCTCCTTCCTCCTCCTCCTCTTCTACCTCAAATTCTTCTTCCTCATCTTCATAATGCGCAGCACCACCCTGACCGTCAGATTCATCGGAGTCAACCACAACCCTCAGATCCAATGTCGCCGCATTGTTATTACTATCATCCACTTCCCTCTCGCCTTCCTCATCGTCACTCGCCGCCTTTCTCCTCCGCATCGCCAGCGAACGCTTCACCTCTTCTGGATCACTCTCGTACTCCACCTCTTCTTCTCCCGTTGTAGCCATCACTTCCTCGTAGAACCAAAGTCGCTAATTTCACAAAATTATTAGGAAACAAAGAAAAAAAAACAAAATCGCCTAAAACCTCGAAGAGAATCAGAACCCTAGGAGCCTTTTAATTTATAGTTTAATAGGATAGGATCTAGGGAAGATGCGGTTTTAGGAAGAAAGAGCTTTCTGGATATAATTGAATTGGAAGATTGCAGAGACATGACATATTTGAGTTTGGGGATTACGGGGAAAGTATAAGGGTATTTTAGGACATTCATGTCTGATTCTGATGCGGTTGTAAGATCATATGAATAATGTTAGGGTGAATCTTTAAAAACTTATACCAATGGGGATGTGCCACGTTATCATACAAAATTTAGATTCATATTCGTAAGATTAGATACTAAAACTTTTTCGTAAAATAATTAAAAATTAATTGAACTCCTACTGAAAAAGTTTGATAGATGCGATTTTTATTTAAAAAATCATAATTATTTTTTATTAAATAGAGAGGTGTTAAATTTTAATACTGACATTCGAACTAATATAATATGAGATAATACGCTAAAATTTTGATACACGGGCTGTGTAAAAATTAATTTTACACATGCCTACGTATTTACACTATAAAACCTAAATCCCAAATTCTTAACTTTAACCCTAAAAAATTAAACCTAACCTTTAAACTTTATACCCTAAATTTTAAACACAAAACTTGAATTTTAAACTCTACAACTTAAACCCTAAGCTAAAACCTCAATCCCTAAAATTAAAAAATACATGTAAACTAAAATTTACACGACTCATGTATCAATTTTCTTTTTCATTTCACAAGTCATCGGAAAAGACGAAATTTCATTAAATCTGAAACAAACAACCAGCAATCTTGGGCCACAAAACCGACCCAAAGAAAACCAAGTCCAAATCAAGCTTAATACAACAGGAAATACCAAAAACCAATAACCAAACATTTGCCATGCGCCAAACAACAAACTTAAACCTTAAATTATAAAAATTATTAGACGAATCTAGCTCATTACGTCATTCATCATCCTATTTAATAATATTTTTTCATCTCATTTTTAAGGTGGATTTCTACTCTTTTTCTACATATAATTAAAAAACTGTATATAGTTACCTGAAAATTACACTAAAATAATAGATAAACTATAAATAATTTGATGAGCTGAATCTATCTAATAATTTCTCTAAACTAGAAAAAGGAAGGAATCACCATAAAAAAACATATGAGAAAGTTATTGTCGCTCAACGGAAGACAAGAATCATTCTTAATGAAATGATTTATTTTCTGAGAGCTCAAAGGTTTGAGAAAAGCATTCCTGATGGTCAAGCATTGGACATAGTCAACAAATCACCACTTGAAAAAATATATTCAAAACTAATACAGAACAACAATGCTAGCATTTTTGTAGAGAGAAGGAGAAGTAAAATCTTTTAAAGAAAGGGATTTTTCGAACAAAACTTAATTAATCCATAACTAATGACCTTCATTATATAAATTATCGTTAACTAAATTGATGTAACATCATCTGATTAATTAAAAAAAGGATTTTGCTATTGACAGCCCTAAGGGCTGTTAATAAGAACTCTATAAATTTTTATAATTAATGTTTGTTTTGCTTTGTAATTAATGTTTGTTTTGCTTTATAATAAATAGTTGTTTTGCTTTGTAATGAAATCTAGTAAAATGTAATTAAATACATTCCTAAAAAATCACGTTTAATTAATTTTAGGTTGTTTAATGTAATTAATACTCACTTAAAATGATTTATTGTTTAGGGTTTAGGATTTGAGGGTTAGGGTTTAGGGTTTATGATTTAAGTTTTAGGGTTTGATGTTTAGGGTTTAGGGTTTATGGATTATGGTTTAAGGATTAAGTATTATGGTTTATGTTTTGGGGTTTAAGGTTTAGGGTTTGAGTGTTTGGGTTTAGGGTTTATGGCTTATTGTTTAAGTTTTAGGGTTTGATGTTTAGGGTTTAGGATTTGGGTTTATGGTTTGGGTTTATGGTTTGGGTTTGAGGTTTAAGGTTTATGATTTAGGGTTTAAGTTTGAGGTTTGGAGTTTGAATTTAAGGTTTTATTATTTAATTAAATTAAAAAATTAAATTAATGAAACACAACTTTTTAGGAATGTAATTAATTACATTATACTATATTTCTTTAAAAAAATTAATAAACATTAATTACAAGAATCTATAGTGTTCTTATTGACAGCCCTTAGGGCTGTCAATAGCATAACCCTTAAAAAAATAAGTAAACATAATTAAAACTAAAAATATGTTGTGAATAAAATAAAGAATAACAAGAATAATAACGAAGAACAAGAAGAACAAAGAAATGAGAGAAAGATAGAGATTTTTATTATTCTCAAATATAGACTTCTGTGTACAATGCCTTCAGTAAATTATTTATTTATAGACATAAGAAGTACATAATACATTAAACTCTAATTAATGTAAATAATATTTCTAATGATAAAGTAAGTCAAATCTCCTTGATAAAGTCCTTATTATGATAGACATCCACATAGATAAATATTCATAACACTCCCCCTTGGATGTCTATGAAGATAATGTGCCTCGTTAAAACCTTACCAAATTAAAAACCCAGTGAGAAAAAAATTTCTTTAGTGAAAGAAAAAGAGTACACACATCTTTGATACGCATAACATGTTGTCTCATTAAAAACCTTACTAGGAAAACCTATTGGGACTAAGCATCGGTTAAGAAAAAAAGAGTGCAACGCGTATTTACTCCATCTCATGAACACATAATAGAAGATCTTTGAATCTTCATAATTCAATCTTGAATATTATTTTTCTAAAGATCGTGTGGGATGAAACATTGGAGTAATATATTTCATGATGTATCCACTTTCAAATTGAGATATACATCTTGCATTATCTTCACACAAATTGAGATATACATCTTGCATTATCTTGAATATTATTTTTCTAAAGATCGTGTGGGATGAAACATTGGAGTAATATGTTTCATGATGTATCCACTTTCAAATTGAGATATACATCTTGCATTATCTTCACACAAGATAACTTTTTATCATATCTTGTGAAAGTAAATCCACATATCTTTTGGATATGTTGGGTCAATGGTCTTAGTCAAACACATTTTTGGCTTGCCTCGTGCATAACAATTATTTCTACGACATTTGAGGAGGCATCAACGAATGTTTGAAGATCTAAAGGTAATGATCTTTGTATATCCATGGATATTTTTTGACCAACTAATATATGGTGCTTCAAGACCAAGAAAAGATATAATTATCTTTATTCACATCCAACAATCTTAAAATAGATATACTTTATCCATATTGAATCTTCTTTAAGATTCTTTCAACTTATGTCCATTCATAAACAAAAAACGTATATTTAAGTGCTCGATCTTTAGATCGAGACAAAACCACTTCTCAAGATTCTTTTTCTCAAATCTTTCACTTAAATAACCAAATGCTTTGAAAGCTCTTCAAGAGTTCTAATAATATTTAAAGGGTAAACTACTTCATTGACCACCATACTTTTGATAAAGTTGCGATTTGACCACATTACTTTTTTTCGAAGCAATTAAACCACCAAACTATTTAAATGGTATCAATGTGACCACCAGCCGTTAAAACCTAACGGATGGAGTGACGTGGCAGTTAGTAAAAATTCGTATAATTACACATTTAGTCCTCGTTACTTAAACATTCTATCAATTTAGTCCTAATTTTAATTTAATAAAATAAATAAATTATTTAATTAGGTGGTGACACGTGTCACCTGATTGAAGAATGAAAATAAATGGAACAAAACTGGGTATATGCTCCCAGCGTGAATCAAACTTGGGTAACCAAGGAAAGAAAACGCATGGCAACGCCACTAGGCCAAAGCCATTTTTGTGATGCAAAATGCAAATAATTAATATAAGTCATACTTGGTTCTTTATGCCAAGGAAAAGTAAATAAATGTGGATTAACGAGATTCGAATATGACACACTTGTAATGCATAAAAACATCTAATCCAATGAAATAAATCTAATAATTAAATTATAATTTAAAATTATATCAATTCATTTCAATTATGTTCGTAAGTTTGTATTCACTAAATAAATTTAATATAGTCTTGAAATTTTAAAGTTGTAATATAATTTCATATATAAATATATATATAAATATATATATAGTAATTTAATTGAATTTTTAATAAATATTAAAATTATAAATTAAGTTAAAAAAATCAATTCAACGATTATATATGTGAAATTATAAAAATAAATGCGGAAAAATATATTAAATTTAGTTTAAAAATACAAAACTCTTAAAACTATTTTTATTTTAAATTGTGCACTAACTATATTTTAAAATATATACAAAATGTTGTTAACTTTAATTTAATTATTAAATTTATTTCATCAGATTATATGTTTTTATGCATTATAAGCGTGTCATGTTCGAATCTCGTTAATCCACATTTATTTACTTTTCCTTGGCATATAAGAACCAACTATGACTTATATTAATTATTTGCATTTTGCATCACAAAAATGGCTTTGGCCTAGTGGCTTTGCCATGCGATTTCTTCCCTTGGTTACCTAAGTTCGATTCATGCTGGGAGCATATACCCAATTTTGTTCCATTTATTTTCATCCTTCAATCAGGTGACACGTGTCACCACCTGATTGGAGGATGAAAATAAATTTATTAAATTAAATATAAATGGCAAAGTCTTCCAATAAGGTGGTGACACGTGTCACCACCTAATTAAATAATTTATTTATTTTATTAAATTAAAATTAGGACTAAATTGATAGAATGTTTAAGTAACGAGGACTAAATGTGTAATTATACGAATTTTTACTAACTGTCATGTCACTTCGTCCGTTAGTTTTTAACGGCTGGTGGTCACATTGATACCATTTAAATAGTTTGGTGGTTTAATTGCTTCGAAAAAAAGTAATGTGGTCAAATCGCAACTTTATCAAAAGTATGGTGGTCAATGAAGTAGTTTACTCATATTTAAATTATCATAATGAATCCTGATCCAAACTCCTTTTACAAAAAGCATAAGAAAATATGATCATTCTTATAGTATTTCCTCAATTAGTACTCACTAAGGCGACTATACCAAATGCGCCAAAATATTCAATGAGACATGTCTAAATAAATTTTCTCAGAAATTTCCAAATGCTTTTAGCATTTTAAATCTGTCAAGGATAACTTTATTTTTATAGGGATCCACAAAATAATTAGACGCATATAAAATATTTCATAATTGCCAAAGTAATTGCATCCACCATGAAGTATTTAGAATTCTTCATAAATTATAATTTTGTCGTATTTACGACTACTTATTTGTGCCTCACTTGCATTACACCTTTAGATGTTTGGACTGTTGGTCCAAATACTTCTCTTTTAGAAGTTCAAAGCGTCTTTCTTTATTGGTCAATTCAATATCTATACTTCTTGATAGATTTTTATACAAGATCCTCATTTTCTTTCTTTACTTCTACAGAAGTATTCTATTTAAAATTATTTGTAAAATCGTTGTCGACAACTTTTTAATTTTCTGGTTCCATTCTCGTAGTAACATAACTCATCGAGATCTCTTCAAGATTTCAATCTTTATTTCAGGTACCTGAAACTCTTCAAGAGTTGTATTATTAGTTATGCCTTGGGTTTCTTCAGGAGCATCGCCTCCAATATATGACCATCTCATATTACTTTTCATTTACGAGAATTTTGATCATTGGAACCATTTCAACTATCATGCTTCAGGCATGATTTACATCCTCTCGCTCTAACATGTAATTTAAACTTAGAGCATTTCAGCTGGTATATGAGACTTAGTTACTCTCACTGGGTCAGTAAATATGTCTGGCAGTTGACATGTAATAACATAAATTATCTTATGAACTTCTGGTTCATATACGAGGATCTAGATAACGATAATTCATTTTTCTTTATCCAGCTAATTATTATCTCCCCCTGATGTTGAGAAAAATCATGTCATAAATGATTCTCCAATTAATGTTTAAGAGTTTAAACGTAAAAGGAGACTCGTACTCAATATATATTCTCAACCTTTTTTATTTACCCATTTTGTGTGTTGTGGTGGAACAATTCATATCGCACATTTAAAAATTATAAAATGGGAAATGTATGGCTTCTGAGCAAAAATCAATCATAACGGGGAGTTTATTATAACTAGTTAACTTGATGCGTGTATACGGAAACACCATATAAATAATAACTCTTTTGTTCTCATAGTTTATCTATTAAATAGGAGGCATCCAATTGAAATTTTGCTAAACTATATTTTTCATAATCAATAGGCTTTGTAACCACTGATATAGCCTAAAATATAAACTCACTAACTTTTCAAGACAAATAGTCTAACTGCATAATCTGAATCATTTTATAACCAATCTCACAAACTTCTAGTTGTAAGTTGATAAAACAATGTAGATGCATATACTAAACTCATATAAAACTTTCTACATTTGTGGATAAATGAGCTCATATTTCATTCAGATATGCAAGACATGCAGTCTCAACTTTAGTACAAGAACTTCAACTTTTGTTAAGTGAGATTTTGATCATTTCCTTTGAGAACAAGCAACACAAGAACTTCGTGTTCTTTTAGTAAATGAAATTTAATCAATTCCTTTGAGAACAAGCACCAATAGAACTTCAAGTTCTTTTCATAAATTTGCATATAAATCTCAATAGCTTTCACATCATTATTGATCAGGATGGTCTAACCGATCATGCCAACTAAATACAACTGTGTATATACATTTATGAATTTGGTAAACTAAAACATGTGATTCAATCTCACTCGTACACGTCTAGTACAACCATCAAAATTTTTCTTTTGGATAGGAATATTTAGCTCTTTTGAAACTTTCAATAGAAATTATCTTCTGGTAGCAATATATAGCTCTTTTAGAGCTTTCAACTGACTTTTTGGCTACCAGAACTTATATCCACATTGGCTTATTTCAAATGCCAACTGATAACATATGTTATCTATAATTCTAAAAGAATATTTTTGCGAACTCATATTGCTCTCTTAAAATTTTCACTTCTAGTGGTGACAATATTATTACCATTAGCAGTAATTATTGTAATATTCACAATTATGCACTTTTCATAATGCGCTTTCTCTCAAGAACTTATTGCTCTTCTGGAGCATCAATACTTTTAGTACTTTGAGTTATAATACTCACATTTTTCCTTGCATTTAAATGGAAAAATATTGTTGAGATTTTAGGGGCTCGATTCGATCAACCGTTCTTACTCGCCAAGTGTGGAGAAGTTGGATAATTGGGTGTGTTAGTGGGAGGTGAAAATTTGGCAATTTGACACAAGGATTTATAGTGGTTCAACCTTCTAACCAAGGTCTACATCCACTACCTTAGCTCCCCACTAAGGATTTCCAACAAATTCACTAAGAATTTCGTCCCCTTTTCTCGGATTAGGAGGAAACCGTTACAACCCTCAAAGCTTTCTACCCAAAGCTTGAAGGAACACTCTCTTTACAAAGAAAGACTTAGCAAACTAGAAATCCCTCTAAAAGGTGTTTGTTTGCAATTCTAAGCACTCACCCAAAACCTAAACACTTGAGCAAATTTAACAATGTAAGCTCACAAGTGTTGTCTAAGAAAGAATTGAACAATTAAAGTTCTAGACAAATTTTGACATCATAATGTTGTAACAATTGAAGCATTAACTTGTTCTTGATGCTTGGAGGTCCATTTTATACTCCCAATTGAGTTTGTAGCCGTTTAGGACCGTTGGAGTTGAAATAGAGTCGTTGGAGCCTTTATTTCCCACCATAAATGCAGTTCTGCAGCTGGGCGTATCGATACTCGTCCAACAGTATCGATACGGTCTCAATGAGGAAAGAGACGTTGGGCTTTTCAGCTGATGCGTATCGATACGCTTACCTGGCGTATCGGTACGGCCCTGTAAATTTAAAAGACCGTTGGGAAATGACCGTTGGGGGTAGTTAGGCGTATCAGTACGCGACACAACCGTATCGGTACGATACTAGCCGTTGGGCTATTTCAAAGCACTCCGTATCGATACGGCTAAGCGTATCGGTACGGGTTTTAGCTACTGGAATTCTGGTAGTTTGAAAACCCTAAAGCGTATCGGTACGGGTCAATACCGTATCGATACGGTCACTATAAAAGCATGGTTTTGACTACTTTAAATGAAGTTTAAACTCATTCCAAAGCCATTAAAACCCTTAAATATATTTTTCAAGTTGTTTTTGACTAAAATCATATTTTAAATTCTTTTCAATTTAGTCCAAAACATTTTTCAAATATTATATCAAAACCTTAGTTCTACAATCTCCCCCTTTTTGATATAATAAAACAAAATTGAAAAATTGTTTGGATTCTCCCCCTTTATCTTTTAAAATTGTGAATAAGAGATTAAAGATATGAAATCAAATAAAGCTCCCCCTTATTCATTTGAAAATTCAATTTTTCAAACCATTTCTCCCCCTTTTTGTTATATCAAAAAGAATTTAAAATTGACATTTAGTTCAAAATAACATAGGAGGCAAAAAAATTTTTGACACACTTAAAAATTTGGTTTAAAAATTGGCTCCCCCTTACTCAAAGCATCATAAGAGTGTTAGTTCAACATATATGATTATCTAGTTGACTTAAATGAAAATAAATCAAATAAAAACAAAAGCAACTAGATTTTACCACACTTGAACTCAAGGGAGGATGTGAAGCCTTCCTTCTTCAAGTGTTCTTCCTATGTGTGCATGGAGCTCCCCCTCAAAGTTTGACTTGTTGATCACTCTCCATCACACCTAGCAAAAACAATCAAGTAATTTTTGGTATCCAAATTGCTTTGGATCCATAGACATTAGTAGCACAAAATTTAGTCCCCTTAGGAATCTATTTTTCAATTTCATCCTTTTTAGTTGAAGTGGTTAGTCCTTTTGGGACCCAAACACTTCTAAAACATTTTCCATTCACAAATCTAGGGGCACTAGATTGTCTTACATAAAAATTTGATTTTTCAAAACTATTTTTCTTTTCAAGTTCAATGGAAATCAAATCTTTTTCTTTTTGAACTTTGTGAAGCAAATTTTGTAAATCAAAACATTTTTGTTCAAAATCTTTCAACTTTGCTTCAAGTTCAAGATTTGTTTTGGAAAGCAAATCATTTTCAATTTTTATTTTTGAAATCAACTTTTTGTTCTTGGAAAATGATGCCTTGAATTCCAAAAGCAATTCATCATAGGCTTCTTGTAACTCATCAAAAGAATATGAATTTGAAATAGATGAGTTAGAAGTTACCTCCCCCTCATTGAGGGCCATCAAGCATAGGTGGTCTACCTCATCATCGGTGGAGTCCTCATCACTCCATGTGGCCACACATGCTTGTTTGGAAGATGATCCCCTCTTTTTGGATTTGTGGGAGTCCTTCATCTTCTTCATCGATTCATGCTTGGATTTTTCCATTTTGCTCTTCATGAACCGGGCAAATTTGTTGAAGAGATAGGCCATCTCTTCATCTTCACTTTCCTCCTCACTTGAATCTTCATGATGGCATGTGGAGGATTTGAGAGCTACGGCACTAGTATTGATGCCTAACTCCATGATCTTCTTCTTCCCCATCGCTCTAATCTCTTCCTTCTTCTTCTCCTCTTCTTTGTTTTTCTTCATTATTTGGTGAGTGAGAAGTGACCCCATGAGTTCATCAAGCTTCAAGGTCTTCAAATTCTTGGCTTCGATGATGGAGGTCCTCTTTGAGTCCCATGACTCGGGAAGGGAGTAGATGAGCTTTCGGACAAGCTTCTCTTCCGGGATGACTTCTCCATAACCTTTAAGACCATTGGTGATAGTGGAGAACCTATCAAACATCTTCTCGATGTTCTCTTCCGGATCCATCTTGAAGTTCTCATACTCTAAGGTTAGGAGCCCAATCTTGGTCTCCTTGACTTCATCGGTTCCCTCGTATGTGACTTCAAGCTTGTCCCATACCTCATTGGCACTCTCACAAGAAGACATCTTCTCATAGATGGTTGGGCCAAATGCACAAAAGAGCATGTGCAAGGCTTTGCAATTAAGCTCCATCTTCTTGCGATCGTCGGCACTCCATTCCGCTTTGCTTCCTTGAGGCACGAACGGACCATCCTCAACTATGTCCCATAGCTTGTAATCTCTTGACTTCAAGAAGAGTTTCATCTTTGTCTTCCAATGGGCATAGTGATTTCCGTCGAAGAAAGGCGGTTTGTCGATTGATTGTGCCATTGAGCCGGTTGGCGAAATGTTGATCGAGCTTGCCGGATCTTCTCAATAGGATGTGAATCCCCTTCAATTGAGCCAAGCTCTGATACCAATTGTTGAGATTTTAGGGGCTCGATTCGATCAACCGTTCTTGCTCGCCAAGTGTGGAGAAGTTGGATAATTGGGTGTGTTAGTGGGAGGTGAAAATTTGGCAATTTGACACAAGGATTTATAGTGGTTCAACCTTCTAACCAAGGTCTACATCCACTACCTTAGCTCCCCACTAAGGATTTCCAACAAATTCACTAAGAATTTCGTCCCCTTTTCTCGGATTAGGAGGAAACCGTTACAACCCTCAAAGCTTTCTACCCAAAGCTTGAAGGAACACTCTCTTTACAAAGAAAGACTTAGCAAACTAGAAATCCCTCTAAAAGGTGTTTGTTTGCAATTCTAAGCACTCACCCAAAACCTAAACACTTGAGCAAATTTAACAATGTAAGCTCACAAGTGTTGTCTAAGAAAGAATTGAACAATTAAAGTTCTAGACAAATTTTGACATCATAATGTTGTAACAATTGAAGCATTAACTTGTTCTTGATGCTTGGAGGTCCATTTTATACTCCCAATTGAGTTTGTAGCCGTTTAGGACCGTTGGAGTTGAAATAGAGTCGTTGGAGCCTTTATTTCCCACCATAAATGCAGTTCTGCAGCTGGGCGTATCGATACTCGTCCAACAGTATCGATACGGTCTCAATGAGGAAAGAGACGTTGGGCTTTTCAGCTGATGCGTATCGATACGCTTACCTGGCGTATCGATACGGTCCTGTAAATTTAAAAGACCGTTGGGAAATGACCGTTGGGGGTAGTTAGGCGTATCGGTACGCGACACAACCGTATCGGTACGATACTAGCCGTTGGGCTATTTCAAAGCACTCCGTATCGATACGGCTAAGCGTATCGGTACGGGTTTTAGCTACTGGAATTCTGGTAGTTTGAAAACCCTAAAGCGTATCGGTACGGGTCAATACCGTATCGATACGGTCACTATAAAAGCATGGTTTTGACTACTTTAAATGAAGTTTAAACTCATTCCAAAGCCATTAAAACCCTTAAATATATTTTTCAAGTTGTTTTTGACTAAAATCATATTTTAAATTCTTTTCAATTTAGTCCAAAACATTTTTCAAATATTATATCAAAACCTTAGTTCTACAAATATATATTAGGCTTCTGCTAAGCTTAAATCGTTACCATAAATTATATTTGATAAGTAATCATGTTAAACAAAATAAATAAATATGATAATATATAAATATAAATATTAACATGAATATAAATATAAAATGTAAATAGTATAAAGTAAATAAACATAAAACAAAATAAATAAAAAGATAATTAATTCTCTTCAAAGTTATGAGACTAATTAAAACATGATTTATTCCATTCAAGGGTTATAAGGAAATCAACAACGTCCAAATGAGTTGGACTAACAATGTCCAAATAAGTTAAACCAATATCATCTTTGTCATTTTTCGCAAACATAATTTGCTTTTATTTTCTTTCTTATATCATTCAATTATTGTTGATTTTTCCAACGTACGATAAGTACGAGACCAATGGTTTATAACATCACATTGGTAATAAAAAAGATTTCACTTTCTTAGAATGATCTTTATCGCTCTTGTCATCTTTATAACCTCACTACCAGTGGGTAGAAGAATTCTTAAAATGACCATAATGTCTATGTACATGCCTCGACCATGACCACAACTTCTAATGTGGCTTTTACTCTTTCTATAATATAATCTCACATTCACTTCAAGGAATGGAGTAGAGTCAGTGGGCCTTTGAAATCTTTTTCATGATATTGTGTCTGAGGACAATATTATTTGTCGTGAAAAGTGGAGTATATTTTTATTAACATATCCTTATCATAGAGAACAAAGATTTAATCCTCATACGCGACATTGTTAAACCAGCTCACAAGGTCCTTTAAAAACCTCCTTTGAGACCAGTAGCCTCGCAGAACGGGATGTCCAGCCAATACACTTAGATTATATCGAAATTATGTCTCTAATTGAATAATGATTTACCATGTTTGCATTCACTTAAGGGAATGAAACAGTTCCAATAATCGCATGGAATGAACATCATGCTCGCATTTACTTCAGAGAATGCCCCATCGTTGATAATCGCATGGATTAAACATCATGCTTTGCATTCACTTTAGGGAATGCCTCCCATAAAACTTTTTGGATCAAGACGAATTTTCGTAAATTGAAATTGGGAGAAGTCTATGGTCGAGTTTTTCGACGAAGAAGAAATATTGCTTTCGAGCAAATATAGACTTTATAACAATCCTTTTATAGATTGAAATTCACCATGATTTATCGCAAATTAAAATCATAATTTAAAGAGAAAAAATAAAGTTTACCGATAATAATTTTCCTCTCGAGGACAATAGAGACATAACAAATGACCGAAACAACTTCTCATAATTTCTTTACGCCATGTCTCTTTCCAAGCCATTTAAGCATATCATGTAAAACTTAAAATAAGGTTAAATAAAATAAAAAAAACATTCACCATATTATATATCATGAATCCATAAAAAATATACCTTATCTGTAAATATACTCAAGATAATCATCTTCTTCCTCACGATCACCTTGATATGGATTTGGGTCGCTTGAGAGATTAATTCTTTGAGCGAGATTGGATTCGATGCGATTAAGCATACTTCCATTCTTTTCAAAAAAATAAAATAAAAATTAAAATATAAAGAGAAAGACAATCAATAGCTAAAAAATGAGAGAAAAAACCTTATCTTTAGTTTCATTTTATAATCGAATTCATTCTTTTTGGTACTTCTTTTGGATTCGAACGATGAAGATCATAGTTGATTAGAGTCTCGTGCTGATAACGTGTTGTGAATAAAATAAAGAAGAACAAAAATAAGAACGAAGAACAAGAAGAACAAAGAGATGAGAGAAAGAGAGAGATTTTTATTATTCTCAAATATAGACTTCCGTGTACAATACCTTCAGTAAATTATCTATTTATAGACATAATAAGTACATAATACATTAAACTCTAATTAATGTATATAATATTTCTAATGATAAAGTAAGTCAAATTTCTTTGATAAAATCTTTATTATGATGGACATCCACATAGATAAATATTCATAACAAAATATAAAATTTTGAAAATTAAATAACTGAATAAGAAATAAGGCTTTTAAGATTAAAAAACCAATAAGGCTTTAAGACTACGTTCAATAATTGCTTTTTTTGAACCATACGATAAATAATTACTTGGGAAGTAACATTATTATCATGATTTATATTTTCTTTATATAAATCAGAGTTAAAATATGGCCATGATATTATTTACGAGAGACTACTGGTCCCATAAGCTGATACACATAAGAGACGGCTTTGAGGTAGTTCGAACCGGTTGATCGCTCAAGGTCTTATTTTTTTTTTTTTTTTTTTATTTAAAAATTATAATAGATTAGATCTCAAAATTTAATTATAATATTAAATAGAGACCTCCACTTTGGGCCATAAATAACAAGTAAATCAAATAATAATTTAGTTATAATATTAGATAGACGCCCCATCTTTTTTTAAAAAAATTACTACTTAAGTTGTTATAATTTAATTTTTTTCTAATAGTTAGTATTAGGGTCCAAAGTTTTTTTTCAATACTTGTTATTTGGGGCTCAATTTTTTTCAATACATGTTATTAGAGGCTCAATTTTTTTTTCCAATACTTGTTATTATGGTTTACTCTTAATTTTTTTTCAATATTTGTTAGGGATAACTACATATTTAGTACCTCACCTATTCCCGCAATTCTATTTTAGTACCTCACCTATTTTTAATTGGGATAATCACAGTTTTAATCCCCAAAACTTACACATTCCTATCAATATGGTCCAAACTCTATCAATTTAATAATCATCTTACATGGGTATCCTAGTTTTATGCGGGTTTTGTCATCATGATACTATCAATGTACAAAAGAAACCATAAAAAACATGTCACTTTCCTGCTTGAACAAAAATATAATGGAAACAAGAGAAAAATAGACACTTCTCACAGAACATAGATGAGGCACACCCTTGTTTTTCTAATTCTTTAGCAACATCCTCAAACAAATCTTTTAGTGTTGAACCAGATGTGTTAGATGCAACAGCAAGTTATTGAGGCAAATCTTTCACCTACAAATCATAAAACAAAGAGACTAAGCAAAAGCTGTTGCTGAAAAAGGCAAAACACACATTGAATCAAACCCACTCTTACTTGATAAACAAGTTAAAATAGATAAAAACCTTAAAACAATAATCTCTCCAATACGTTTTAGCTGTGAGAGTCCCATCAGCAACATGATCTTCCATTAGCTTACAAAAAGGTAAGAACACATATTGGTAAAAAATTAATAATGATAAAAAGAATTCTACCTTTTGCATCTTTTTTTCCTCTTCTTCCTTCTCTAATTCATGAATGTAGTCCTGGAATAACGAGCAGACGATCAATTTTTTCAAGACGTGAGCATCTTTCATCATCCTCCAAACGATCTTGAACTTTCCTTCACTGCCTGTTTGCCTGCAGATTGGAAGAAAAATTCAGAAAAATAGAAATCAAGCTAGTGAACATTACAAAGGAAACAAATAACAAATCTTCTTTGTAAATGTTGTACCTTAATAAAATTATAGGATTCCAAAAATTTTCTATATTCTGCTATATTACGCCTTTTTCCCCCTGCAACATGTTCCCTTTCCCGCATTAAATAAGAAAAGTAGAATTACAAACTTGAAAATGTTTCAATTTTTTGCCTTGATATTTGCCAAGGAATGTAGTAGAGGGCACTACAATGCTTTTGCATAAGACGTGAAATATGCGAGAAGTACAAAACCATTACCTTCCTCTCAAGATTTCTGTTCCAAGAAATAAAATGAGGTTAGGGTTTCGGGAAGAAGAAATAAAATGGGAGATTTACAATTTTAACTTAAATATTTAAGATGATTATTAAATTGATAGAAATGTATAAGTTTTGGGACTAAAATTATGATTATCCCAATTAAAAATAAGACACATCATCATCTCCGTTAGTCTTTAACGGTCGGGATACCAAAACAGAATAAAAACATAACGGCATGTACCATTTTGCCAAAAAAAAAGGTGAGGTACTAAAATAGGAATGCAGGAATAGGTGAGGTACTAAATATGTAGTTATCCCTATTTGTTTTTAGGGGTCCATTTTTTTCTTCAATATTTGTTATTTGAGGCCCAATTTTTCTTGATATTTATTATTAGGGACGTACTCTAAAAATTTATTTTTTCAATATTTTTTATTTGAGGTCCAATTTTTTCAATACTTGTTACTAAAGGCTCAAATTTCTCAATATTTTGTTATTATGAGCTACTCTTAAATTTTTTTTCAATATTTGTTATTCAAAGACCATTTTTTTCAATACATGTTATTTGATGCCCAATTTTTCCTGATATTTGTTCTTAGGGACCTACTCTTAAAATTCAATTTTTCAAGACGTGTTATTTAGGCTCCAATTTTTTTCAATACTTGTTATTTAAGGTCTAATTTTTCCAATGTTTGTTATTATAGACTCGTTTTTCCCCAACATTTGTTATTAGAGGCACTCTTAAAATTAAAAATTTTCAATATTTTTTAGGGCATACTATTAAAATTTAATATTTTTAAAATTTATTGTTAGGGGCCTAATTTTCCGGTTCGCCCAGGGCCTCTAAAATCTCAGGACCGGCTCTGATACACGTGTAAATAATTGACATGTGATAACAAATGGCTTGCAAAATGAGCACAAAGGAGGTGAACGTCGTCGATGAGTGTGTTACAATTGTTGGAAAAACTGAGAGGAAATGATAATTTGAGCATAAAGCAAAAAATTTCACTCAAGTCACTCAATGACCACAAAGTGGGTAAGAGTATATAAACACTTCCCATGCCATTTGTCCCATCTATGTGGGGTAATGAGGGGTTTTTCTTTCCTTAATTCACAACTAACTTACTTTGAGCATTAATTTCTCATTCAATACTAAACTATTTTGAGCATATAAAATACCGTTGTAAAGGTCTCATGAAGTAAATTAGAACCCAATACAATCCTTATTCGAATCTTCACCTTTACCTTCTCGAATTTTGGCTCAAAGTTTCCATTTCCTCACAGTTTTTCCAACAACAATATCTTTTTACATTGAGCATAGTGGCACAAAAGACTGGTCCATGTCTTTTCAGCTTCATGCAGAGAGATTCAAAGGGGTTGAAGATTGGAGACCACATTGTTGGATGGAGCAACAAATGAAAATTGGGATTGGACCGTCATAAGTATATCATGGTGCTGACAAGTTACATTGAAGGTCAGGCTTCAGGTTTCCCTTGCAATGGATGATGCCAAGTCTCTACGCGAGGACTACCTTCCTAACCCTAGAAGGGAAGGAGGTGCAACAATTTGATGCGTTTAGGAAAGGAAATTGGCTAAATGTGCCGCGGAGAGAACCATTTGTAAAGTGATAAAACTTCGCTTTGTGTAGGATAGTCTCAATGAGATGAAGTTGCGGGATTCCAAGAGTGGGTACAAACTTCTTCAAGAGTTACGAAATTGTAGGGCGACGTAGCCCTATGGAGGTACCGACGACTTGGCCAAGGTGCTAGCGGGGTTGGAGGATGATACTTTGATTGTTTTTTTGCAACTATCCTTGGAGATTATGGTCAGCACCAGGACATCGAGAAGGTTTGCTAAAAGGTTTGGGCACTACTAAAGGGGTTTCGAAGGAATCAGTTTTGGAAGGAAGGATGCAACCAATAATAGATCTGAAGAAAGAGGGGACTGACTTGGAGTTGGAGGACTCACTGAGCGACAAATTGTGTGAGGACACTATGATGGGTGTGGATGTCTCTAAAAGTGTCAGATGAAAATGAGCAAAATCAGGATGCCTCCGACAGATGTAGTAAAGCGTTCAACGAGTGGGACAAAAAAATTTCTGCCACACATAATAGGTAAAACTACTATTGGTTACAACATTAGTTCCCTATTTGATGTGTCATCAACATCATCGTGGTTGATAAGGGGTTTGGGGAAGTAGTTAGGTCGATTGAGGTTGTCCCCTTACATGTTCTTATGGGAAATCCAATCCTCCTCTAGAGGAGTGCCATAATTATTGTAACACCCTGAATTTTTATTATATTGTTATGAGTGAAGAGGGACAAACATGGTAAAGAAGAAAAAAATAGGTGATATGTTGCCAAAGGGTTTTAAACTCACATCCCTTAGTTTGATGGGTGAGAGGCATAACCATTTGAGCCAAGGTTACTCTTAGTTTTAATTCTCTCTTTTTTTAATATTAAGTTTTAATTGATAGGTCTGAACCAGTGGTAGTAAAGTCTGACTCCTCAACTGGCAATTTTGGGTGAAAAACCCCTTTTTAATTATTATCTTTAAAAATGGCTCCCAAAAACTTTTATTTGGCAAAATGACCCCCTTTCTTGCCAGGTCGGCAGACATCGCGTTTTGTAGGACGCGAGGTACGATATCGCGTTCTACAGAACGCAATTTTCGTCGATGTGGCGTTGCAGTCCGTGTTAACGATTTAACAGTACCTCGCGTTCTGCAGAACGCGAGGTCCCCGAGAAATTGAAAAGGCGGCTGGAATATATCGGACGGACCTTGCGTTCTGTAGGACGCGAGGTCTGTGCATTTCCAGCCAGATCCACAAGCAAAAACATGCGTAAGTAGGTCTGTTCGAACCCAATTTCGAGCGTGTAAATGGTATATTTTTAGCGATCATCGAGTTTGGGGTTGTAGTACTGAAAATTGTCTATTGTATGATACCAACATGGTTAATTTCCGTCCATTCTACAATAGTTTAAAATGGCTTCGAAAACCCTATGCTAGCATACTTTTATTGATTGAAGTTGTATTTCAACTAATGTCGATTTTCTGTTTTTTAATCCTATTAAATTTAGTAAAAACAAAAATTAAATAAACATTATAAAGTTTAATTATAATATGCAAACAAAATTATAATTCATAAACAAAATTAGAATACGACATTATAAAATTTAAAAGTGTTTTTACATAAATATTAAAAACATAAGTAAGAAACAACAAAAAAACTAATAATGCCTATGTCCACCCGTTCCGCAGTCGGGTGGATGACGCTCACGATCCGGATTCCTCCTCCGTCCATCCTGTGGTGGTCCCTGGTCCCTATCATCCTGACCATCGTGCGCGATCTGCGGATCTGTGCTGGGCCTAGGCGGGGAGTAAAACAAACTACCTATCGGCGTATTCTCCACCATCGGAAACTCATACTGAGGTGGATAATCGATAAGTAGAAGGTCAGTCGTGGGCGTCTGGGGGCGATAGGCATCAGTGGAGCCGAACTGGGGGTGGAGGCATCGTCTGCTCAAAAGTCGATGGACCGCTATGCAATGGTGGGGCAGAAGATGATGCCCCTGGAGTGTCATATCGTGGTCTCGGACCGCGCTGCGTCGACTGCCTCTAGGTCTGCCTCTGGGTCTGCCTCTGGGTCTGGGACTGGCTCTGGGTCTGGCTCGCTCGCCCGCTCTCGCGTGGGCGGTTTTGGGGTCGCTGGGGAAGCCCGGCTTGCCGCTCCTCCGGAGTAAGGATATGTTGCATCCCATTGTCCCTATACCGCTGGCCATAATTGAAAGTGACCGAAGAACCCCCTTCTATAATTGGTTGGAGAAACTGTGGGCGTCTGAGAAATCGTTGACCCCAAAGCGCTATCCAGATAGCGTGGTGCTCGGCCCAGTCAGTCTCCGTCTTCCCCTGACGCGTAAGATTGTGGAACTCGTCCATATTTTGCGGAGGGCGTGGGACATCTTGGACGTACCCGAACTGTCGGAGTACCCGATCCGCAGAATGCCACACGCAAATTTCGTAGTTCAGCAGCAGAACTACGGAAATCCAGAGGTCTCGCTCTTGCAGAATATCTGCTGGAGTAATGAGGCGAATCTACTCTGAATCGTAGGGCGTCCACACGAACTAAAAAGAATGAAAAAAGTTAGTAAAATTTCTATATGAAATATTATTGGAAAAAATAGTATGGAAAAAATCAAAATAATTGTTAAATTACCTCGTCCTCCTTCAAGGCATCGAATCTATATCTGTATGCTTTCTGGGAGTCCGGTAGGCCGACGTGGGATAGGTTGGCGGTCCACATTTAAATAATGAAAAAGATCGTTAAATAAAATAATTTAATAAAAAAATATAGTAGATTATGTAGTACCTCCGTAGAAGCGGAAATGACAGAGGACTGAGAATCCTAAGCTGTGGTGCCAAAGTAGGGATCCGAAGCCAAACCCAAGCCTGCAGGAATAAACAACATCCTCCCATCGATGCTTTGGAGGCGTCAACGTTTCTGCAGAGGTCTCTAATAAGAAACGCCAAGACAACTGACCCCCAAGATTTTTGTCCAGACTCGTCTAAATTTGTGAGATGATGAAGCCACATAACGTGCACTTTGTTGCGAGTTTTGTCGGGCATTAATATCCCGCCAATAATGCGCAAGATGTGGGCTCGCGCATACCGCTGTGAAAATATAAATTAATAAAGGCATCCTAATTAAAAAAATTGTAAGTTCATCCTAAATAATAAAATTGTAAGTATCCTAAATATTTAATGTGGGCAACCATAAATATTTAATAAAGTATCCTAAATAGTTAGTGAATTCATCCTAAAAATTTATCCTACATATTTATAATTCATCCTAAATATTTATTAAAAAGATCCTAAATATTGTCCCTATTCATCATAAAAAATTCCCTAAACGCTAATGTGCAAATAAATAATTTTAATTTAATAATAAATGTAATAAAAGCATACTAAATATAATAAAAAAATACCTCATGTGTAACATCATCCGCATCGGGGGGAGGGGTTCCAAAGTTGTCCTCTAAGTACGGTAGAGAAATTTTCCCTCCGTCCCACGCTCTATCAGGGGGCATCACGCCAATTTGTTCAGCAAATAGGAGTGGCCAATGTCCCATCGCTACACCAGTAATAACGCTGCCATTTATAGGCAACCCGAGAATGTAGGCAACATCCTGCAACGTAATTGTTGCCTCGCCAAATGGAAGATGGAATGTGTGCGTCTCGGGTCTCCACCGTTCTATCAGCGCGCTGATCAACGACGGTCTAACCTTCACCCCCTATATAGCGAGCTATGTGCCCAAAACCAGCCCGCTCAATCAATCGCCTAACAGCAGGAATGGGTGTGATGGTAATACGGTTAACGTAACATTGTAAGTTACGTTCGTATCCCTGAAAAAAATAAAATAAAATAGTTAGTAAAAATAAAAGAATAAAATTTAATTAAATAAATTTTTTTAGAAATTAATAGGGAAAAAAATAATACCTCTGGATTGGTTCGCCAATATTCACTGCAGTGACTCGCTCGGTTGCGTAGCAAGGGCTCCATGTGATCAAACGATATATAAAAATTGCTGACAAATTTTTGTGAAACTTCTATAGAAATCGCGTTCTGTGGAGGTTTTTAGGAAAAAAACCTCCAATTTATAGAGGACCTCGCGGCGCTTGGGATGCGAGGTTAATGAACCTCGCGTTCTATAGAACGCGATATCCATGTACCTCGCGTCCTATTGAACGCGAGGTTCACTGAAAAGGCGCGTCAGTGATCAGACGCGTGAACTGAACGGTCAGAAAGGACATCGCGTCCTATAGAACGCGAGGTTCTAAAGACATCGCGTTCTACAGAACGCGAGGTCGTGGGGTTTTTTAAATTTGAGTTTTTAAAGCGGGAAACTCATTTAATATACAATAATAACAAATTTTATTTACAATAACAATAAAAATAAAAATTATAATTAAAATAATAATAATATTAATAATAATAATAACAACAATAATATTAAGAACAATAATATTAGAGTTTTTAAAGCGGGAAACTCATTTAATAATATTTAATTTTACAATTTTGATTTATAATAATAACAATAAAAATAAAAATAAAAAGAAAAAATATAATAATAATAATAATAATAATAATAATAATAATAATAATAATAATAATAATAATAATAATAATAATAATAACAACAACAATAATAATAAATGATACTAACAATAAAAATTATTAATATGATAGTAATAATAATAACAATAATAATAAGAACAATAATAATAATAACAACAACGAATCATACTAAATACGCGTTATATTTTCAGTAGTAACTAAAAATAACGACATAGCGCAATATTTTGGAAGTTAAATTAAAACAAAACTTCCAAAATATGCGCTATGTTGCCATTAGTAGCTTCAAGCGAAAACTGCGTACGTGAATACAGAAAAAAATCTATCTCGGTGCTCCTTGCCACTCCAAGAGTTTGCTATTTATAGAGGTGAATATGATGACGTGGCAACCTCGCGTTCTGTAGGACGCGAGGTCACTCTTACATCGCGTTCTACAGAACGCGAGGTCTATGTGTATATATATGCAGGGAGATGGATTTTTGTAAGCAGTTAAGTTTAGTTTAGGTCAGTTGAATATGAGTTCGTGTAATGCTGAGTTTTTTTCCGTTGCAATTTTTATGTCCGAAATATTGTTCCTTTATGATAGTTGGAGTTCACTTAAAGATTTGTGTTCATCGGGGGTACATACCTTAATATTTACCGACATATCGCAATATTTTGGAGGTTGTATGCTGCAGTAGTGGCTTCGATGGCTGCTTCTGTAGCCGCCGTCGAGAGGATCCTCGGCTACAGTTTTGAAAAGAAAGGACTTTTAGGAAGCGGGGGCGGATTCAGATCGACATTTTCAGATGCGGCGGGTGCCGATTACATTTGTTAATGTGAATCAAAGCTGCTACCATTTACTCATTTCAGATGTGGCGTGGCAGTCAACATTTACATCTGGATTTCGCTCTCTGCTTCTTTTAGTCGGGACCTCTGATCAAATTTTCCCGCCGGAGCTACTGAATTTATTGTTTCGAATTTTATAGATAATTTATGTAGTTGTCTCAATATACTTATTAAAGAATACATGTTGAAAGTTTTGTTAAATGAAATTCGACTTAAATTTATTTATGTGGTGTTTTTCCTTTCCTATAAATACCCACGAATTCCACCATCATTTACTCATTCCAAATTCTCTCTAAACACCTAATCCTTGCTCACCTTATGGCAAAATTTAAGGCAACATTTTATTTTCTCGATACTTATTTTGAGTCAACAATCACCGGCAAAATGTCACTGAAAGATTTAATACAGTTGACAACAATCGAGGTTAGTAAACACACCGACAAACAAATTGCGGCCATAGAATGTCGAATCCCATCACCGTCAGCTAATGAAACGCACTACGTTATGAAGCTTACGAACGAAACAGACGTTCGTAACATGTATGACCGGCTCAATGCCGTCGGAGCTAGAGACGTCGATTTCAATGTTAAGTTTGTCAACATCGGCGAAGGTAGTACGTCTGCACCCGTAGAACCTGCTCCGAACACTGAACACGCACCGTCTTCACCGGATGTTGATGCGGCTGTGGAGGAGCTGCAACTTTTTATGTACAGGCGTAGACAAAGAAAACAACAGATGATCGAAGAACTAAACCTAAGTTCAGACGTGTCCACTGACTACGATGATTCAGATTAACCATTAACTTATGAAATGATCTTCCAATTATGTTATATGACATCTTATTTCATCCTTTATGAATGTTAAACGGACTTCAAGTTATGTAAAATTACTAGTACTCAATTACATTATAGGCACCAGTAGTAGTATTCAATTACAATACTACAATTGTCTCAAATTCTCGAACATGTTCTTAATTACACAAACAAACAAATAGTGAATAGTACGGTTATTATAACTTCTGACGGAATGTCTGAAACAAAGCGTTCAAAGTGACATCGCGCTCTATAGAATGCGATATCGTTAGAACATCGCGTTCTATAGAACGCGAGGTACGTATATCGCGTTCTATAGAACACGAGGTACTGGTTTACCCTGCCTCCCATCAAATCTATCCCTTACTTGTCGAAAGTAAGGGGACTGCCTCCCAGGCACACACACGCCATTCCTGCCTCCCATCAAATCTATCCCTTACCTGCTTATCGGTTTTAGGTAATGGACAAGCAAAGTAACGTCTCTGAACCATTATTTGCCTTACACAACCAGATTCTCCTGGATTGCAAGGGCCAATAATTTTGCCTATATATGAACCCTAACCATAAAACGAAAATATAAGTTTCAATTGGCAATCAGTTCCTAGAATTTTCTAAGTATCAAAATTTCAAAAGTCTTTCAAAATATTCAAATGGCCGGACGAGGCGTTACTACGAAAGTTTACTACGATGGGCAGATATTCGAGGGTACTGAACAGGGGGTCCTTTTTTACTGCAAAGATCCAGTAACGATAAAGCTTCCGAGGAGATTATCGTTCAAGAAGTTGGTCAAGGAACTAGAGGCAAAAGTTCCTCATTTCAATAATCATCGTTTGTCCGACGTGAAGTATCGGGTGCCAATATCTATAGACCCTTTATGGTACACTGTATGCCAAATTGCGGCAAATGCTGATGTGCAAATGATGATGGAAGCCCACTTCGAGTATTCAATCGGGGGGGGCCCTCGAGCTGTATGTATCGTTCTCCGAGTCTCATCCAGTTGTCGAAATACCAAGCTGGGGCCGGGCGAATTTCGACTTCGATCCGAATGCCAACGTTGATAGCCCGACCGCAGGTCTACGACGTGATTTTGGCCTACTCTGTCGAGACAACGAAGTTGGTGCATCGTCATCTGCTCCTCCAAGGCAGTCCTGCGTAGCTAGTATCGGGTTCGACCTCAGCCAACCCCCAAACGATGAATTCGATGCACCAACAAATGCATCGTACAGTCCATACGATCCATACAATCCATACAATCCTTATAGTTTTGGGGGGGAAGGAACGTCGGCTCCTTACGTTACGCACGACCATGAAACATCATATGGCCGGCACTCAATGTATGTCTCTGGCACCGACTACAGTCAACCATCTATGGGGAGACATTCTTCTTTTTGGGGTGAGGGAGCGTCGTCTTCTTACGCTATGCACGACCATGATTCATCATATGGACGACACTCAACGTATGTCCCTAGCACGGAGTACGTTCAACCATCAATGGTAATACATTCTTCTTATGGTGATCTTGATTTTGGTCTTGGAAATGAGGTTCTTGAGCGATCTCGTGAGAGGTCTCCCGCTCCTCGACCCCAATCCTCGCCTCAAAGGGTAGTGATTCCAGAAGCTCTACTATTCTAGCTCCCGGAGGATGCTTCTGACGAAGAACCGATTAGAGAACCCGGGCCAGACGGAGACAAGCTTGGGCCATTCTATCCCGAACCAGAAGACTTGACAGAGTTACCAGAAGACCCAGAAGACACTGTCATTCCACCACCAGATTTGGACGAAGAACCGACTGCGACCAACTTTCTTGTAGACGTAAGACCAATTTCTATGTTCCAGCCACCATCCCACTTCACAACGATTGATATGGATGCAATGGACGTCCCTGATTTTCTCCATGACGACACAATAGATGGCCGAGTCCACCGTTCTGATGGTGAACTAAGAATTGGTATGGCGTTCGCGACGAAGGAAATTGCGATGGCGGCAGTTAAGCAGTACAACCTTCGTCATAATGTTGAGACGACGGTTAAGAAAACCCAAGCCAAATACTACAAGGCTCACTACGTCCAAAAGGATCAAGGCTGTAAATGGAAAATTCGTATATCAGAGTTGAAGAGGGCAGGCAACCGTTGGAAAATAACAAAACTTGAGGGGCCCCATACATGCACCGTTTCTAGCCTCAACCAGGATCACAAGAACCTGGATGCAAAGTACCTCGCGGATATCTTTTCCACACTGGTGAAAACAAATCCCACTGTGTCGGTCCCCACATGTTAGGCTGCAGCTCTAGCTGTCACCGGCTTCCGTCCAGGTTATTCGAAAGCATGGTATGCAAGGAAAAAGGCCAAAGAGGAATTGTATGGCCGATGGGAGGAATCTTACATAGAGTTGCGCCCGTGGCTTAATCTCCTGCAGAAACACATCCCCAGAATGGTTGTCAAACTTGATACGGTTCTGGCATACGAAAATGATCGTGTCGTCCGAGGTGTTTGTCAATTCCACCGGTTATTTTGAACTTTCCCCCAGTGCATCAACGCATTCAAGCACTGCAAACCGATGGTCCAAATCGACGGCACATGGTTGTACGGAAAATATACACAGATCCTACTTCTAGCTATAGCACAGGACGGCAATCGCAAATGTGTTCCTGTTGCATTCGCAATCGTCCCTAAGGAGGATATGGAGTCTTGGACGTTCTTCCTTACGAACCTACGAAAATATGTCCTTGATCCTGTAATACGAAGAAGAAGGGATGAAGGGGTGTGTGTTATTTCTGACAGAGGCACAGCGCTGCTGTGGGCGATACAAAATTTGGGTAATTATTGGAAGCCTCCATACATTCACCACCGTTTTTGCTTGCGGCACATAGCCGCAAACTACCTGCTGAAATACAAGAATCGTGATGAACGTCAAATGGTGCTCGATATGGGTACGTCATTTATGTCATTTTCATTTACTATATTACTTGTTACTCGCTTCAATTTACGTCCTTTTTTCATGTGTTTTTCGCCCATAACTATTCAACTGTCATCCCGTAGGCAACTCGCACTACAAACAAGAGGTGGCTGAACTGCTCGAGGAACTGAGAGCGAGAAACAAAAAGGGCGCTGAATACCTTGAAAATATCCCAAAGGAAAAATGGCTTCGATCGTATGACGAGGGTAAACGTTTTGGTCACATGACAACGAACTTGGCTGAGGCAGTCAACTCATCACTGAAGGGAGTTCGGCAGTTGCCTATCACTTCCATTGTCAAAGCCACCTATTATCGTTTAGCTACCCTTTTTGCGACCTTGGGCAGGCAAGCAGCTGAGTACATGGCAGGTGGACACCAAGTCCATCCAGATTTCCGCTCAAGACTGCATATTCAATTGGCCCAATCAAGACAGGTGCAAGCAACTCTCTTCTCGCGAGAAGGACACTTGTTTCGTGTTGCGGAATTTTCCAGGCGGATAGAAGGCATTCAGCACAACGCTTACGTTGTAGATCTGAGGGCAAAAACCTGCGAGTGCGGAATATTCCAAACTTTCAAATACTCGTGCGCACACGCCATTGCTGCTTGCACTAACCAACGAATAGAATACATGCATATGGTTGATCCGGTATACTTACTCAAAACGGTGCTTAAAGTTTACGAAAAAGAGTTTCCTCCAATCGGAAATGAGGTTGATCCAAATGCTGTGGACACTGAACCGATCATACGCCCAGATCCAGCACTACTACGAGCCAAAGGACGTCCACCTTCTACAAGAATATATTGTGCCGAGGATTTGGTCGAACATCGAGAGAAAACCGGACAAAAGAAGCATTGTACTATATGTAGAAATCCTGGACACACAGCTCCTAAGTGTCCTAATCGCTCAGCCCCTCGTATTAATTAATTAGTTTTAATTTGTATATGCGAGTTCGCACATGACAATCTAATCAATAAAGTTAGTTTACTTCTATTTATACAGTACGCCATCTTATATTTTCAATTATTCAAAAAAATATGTTATCATAGTGTTCTCAAAGCAACTTTAAGTCAGTGTACAATGAACGAAAATTGACCGTGTCAGTGTCATACAATAGAGAATTTCCAGTACTACAACCCCAAACTCGATGTTACCTAAAAATTTAAAATTTATACGTATGAAATTCTGCTCGAACATGCCTATCGACATTAGTTGAAATACAACTTCAATAAAAAAAAGTATGCTAGCATAGGGTTTTCGAAGCCATTTTAAACCATTGTAGAATGGACGGAAATTAACCATGTTGGTATCATACGATAGACAATTTTCAGTACTACGACCCCAAACTCGATGATCGCTAAAAATATATCATTTACACGCTCGAAATTGGGTTCGAACAGGCCTACTTACGCATGTTTTTGCTTGTGGTTCAGGCTGGAATTGCACAGACCTCGCGTTCTGTAGGACGCGAGGTCCGTGCGATATATTCCAGCCGCCTTTTCAATTTCTCGGGGACCTCGCGTTCTGCAGAACGCGAGGTACTGTTAAACCGTTAACACGGACTGCAACGCCACGTCGACAAAAATCGCGTTCTGCAGAACGCGATATCGTACCTCGCGTTCTACACAACGCGAGGTCTGTCGACCTGGCAAGAAAGGGGGTCATTTTGCCAAATAAAAGTTTTTGGGAGCCATTTTTAAAGATAATAATTTAAAAGGGGGTTTTCACCCAAAAATGCCTCCTCAACTACCCGATTTAATACCTTAGATATGATTTCCAGAAAATCCCATATTTTCCTCCTACCAACCTTGAACTTCGGCCACCCTTCCGATCACCTTCACCGTCATGTCGTGGCCTTTACTGCCACCATAGTTCTGTCCGCCGTCGCCCGCCGATCACGTCTTTGGAGTTCACTCGCGCCATCACGCCGTCAACCGCCCAGGAGAACGACTCAGAGGTTCGACGAATCACCCACCTAAGTCGCCGTTGTTTTCTTCGATTTCTGGCCGTTCCCGTCACGATTTTAGCGCGTCGACGGAACAAGATCAGTGCGGCGAGGTGAGTAAAACCCCTTCAGTCAAATGTCCGTCCGATTCTAACAAAGCCTTCATCGGAGCAACGTTGTTTTCCGACCACCTTGTGCCTTTAAGGTGAGTAAAATGTTTTATTATAAAAAAATTTCGGGGATTTAGAAAGGGCTTAGGAAATATGGTGTGCTAATTTCGAGGCTAGGGTTCATTTGATACAGAGATAAGGGGAGTTTTTTTTTATATATAAAAAATGTTGAATCTATAAATATATGGTATGCCAATTTTGTTATATTTTATAAAATTAGTATTAAATTAATTGAATATATAAATATATAAAAAATAAAATTATCATTATTTAAATTAAAAAATGAGGCACACCATCATTGTAGTGATCTATTTAACTATGATGATTTCATTGACCATTTTTTCTAATATTAGTATCGTAATTGAATTTTCTTTGTTTAGTGGCCAAAATAAAAATAAAGTCATAGTTCAATGACTAATAGGGTAGTTTACCCATCTTTTAATAATTTACATTTGTATTAGATAGATAAATATTACATTCTCATAACGAGGTACTCATACAAGTTGCGGGAATATAATCATCTTTAGTCACTAGGTTAATTAGTGAATCTCAATATACATTTGTTAATATATTGGTGTAATTACATGATAATATCAGTTCATATTTTTTAAAATTATTTGACAAAGCACACACCTTACACACACAAGTGCTTTAGCCCGAGTCTTATAAAATAAACATCATCCTCTTTTTTATTGAAGGTACTCGTTGAGTTCTTACTAATGTACACTTTTTTGTTATAAAGAAAAACACAACTTGAAATAAGACATACATGAGTTTTGAATTTTAGAATGCTATCAATTTTTTAATATACGAACAAAATGTATTGGCTTAAGGGTGTAATAAGTTCCTGAATTTTTTAAAAAAAAAACAATAAAGTTTCTAATTTTTTTTACACCCAATTAAGCTATTGAACCAAAAAGTTTAATTAATTAAGTCATTTGACCAATTTTGACCATTAAATCTTGACAGTTTTTTCTTTAAATATTATTGGCACATGATACACTACAATTCTATCATGTTGCATTTACAGATTTTTTTTTTCAAAAAATATTTTTTTATAAATTTTATAAGTCTTTTAGAACTTTTAAAAAATTCTATAAATAAATTAAAAATTCTGAAAATGTCAAGTGGAAACACTTAACACGACGCACTGCACCAACAGATTAAAAAAACTGTCAAGATTTAATGGTCAAAATTGGGTCAAAAGACTTAATTGATTAAATTTCTTGGTTTAAACCTTAATGGCTTAATTGAGTGCAAAAAAAATTTAAGAGATTAATTTATTTATTTTTTCAAAAGTACAAGAGCTTTTTACACCCTTAAGCCAAATGCATTTAATAACTAACCAAATCAAAATAAAATTAAATTAAAAAATATGGAGTTAAAACAAAGAAAAAAACTATACGATACAATTTGATTTTTTTGTTTGTTTTTAATAACTCTAGTTGTTTAAACTGACAAAAAGTAATCTCAAATTTCAAAAGGGTTATATATTTTTTGATAATGAAGAACAAAGAAAAGCACAACTATCACACAGGGCTAGCCTTCTCCTTTAGCAGCTCTAGTATCCCAAGCGGTGGATCCTCAAAAACGCAAGCACCAACAGGTTCCCCACGAACAACACTTGCCAGCCAGTCCGCAGCTCTATTTTTGCGACGATCAACCCAACGAATCTCGACCCTCCATGCTCAATCTAACAACTCAAGCGCAGACCAAACTAAAGATGTCCCTACCAAACTCTGAGAAGATCGATTTAGAATCCGAAATACCTTTATGTTATCCGTTTCAAGTATAACTTGTCGACACCCTACTCTTCATGCATGATATAGGACATCAACAGCAGCCGTAAGTTCCGCCCATAATACAGAACAACAACCAATACTTTGAGAAAACCCCACAAGCCGCTGTCCCTACGCATCACAAACCAACCCCCCAGCCGCAGCCATGCCATCACTCGAACGCCTAGCACCATCTATGAAGCACGGGGACGACCCTAAGGTGGCGTCCCGCGTCCCCAATACGTCCCCGTCACGGGGACAATGCATGGACGGCTGGGGGACGTCCCGAGGACGTCCCAACTTTACCGGGGACGGTCAAACCTATATCGGGTACGGTCAACACTTATTGGGGACGCACCCAAGGACGTATCCAAATATATTTACTTGAAAAAATGGAAAATACTACTAAATTAAACTTATCCAAACTTAAAAAGCCCAAGGATAATTAAACTAAAAAATTATCATTAAAATACTACTAAATTAAACACTCCACCTAAAAACTATAAACTTAACACTTAATCTCAGCCAAAAGGCTAAGACTAGATTGCTTCCTTGTTCTATCTGATAAATGCCTATTTATAGGCTGCTTTCTCTCCTTGCTTTATGTATCTTAAGGATGTGGGATATTAGGTGTGTATTGTATTTGTAACCTGTTTTAAGGTTTAATCACTCAAGCTTTAAATAGGAATTGATAAATATATATTTCAGCCATGTCATCTTTTAATTTTATTATTTTAGTCATTCATTTTCTCTTTATTTAGAATGTAAAGTTAAATTTTCGTTCAATTTAGTCATTTAATTTTAGTAATCTCTTAATCTAAGTGTTAAAAAGTAATTTAAAATTATTAGAAGTGGATTTAAATAATTACAATTATAATTATTGTTTAATACAATTATAATTTTAGTCATTATTGTATTATAAATTTTAATATTTTTTATTATATATATTAAATTTTATTTTATATTTGCCGTACCCGTACCCTCTAATTTTGAAAATTGCTGTTTTCTGTCCCCGTCCCCGTATCTGTTCCCGTATCTGTATCTGTGCAACTTAGAGCACCATCACAATTAGCTTTGAACCATCCTAACGGCGGACAACTCCAACACACCTGCACTTGCTGTTCATCAGTTAAACTACACGTTTGGGGCTGCGAATTAGCAAGGCAATCAGCTAACACTCTTCTACACCGGGCGTTAATGTCCTCCTTTTGCACATAAGAAGCATCAAATATGAGACCGCATCGTTGCTTCCAAATAAGCCAACAAGTAATAGCAAATCGTGCATCCCAATTTTCTTTACACAACACAAAATCAGCTTGGCCGTGGATATTATATCGCAACCAGTCGTAAAAAGGCATAGAAAGAAATTCAGACCGCTTCAACGGCTGAATTTCCTGTTTCCAAACACGATCAACTCCACTACAATGCCGGAAAACATGGTCCAACAATTCCGAATCTCTTCTACCCAAAGCACACGTATCGGAGTTAGCCAAATGCCTCCTATTCCGCTCCACATTTGTTAATAAACGATCATGTACCACGAGACACATGAATACCTTCACACGTTCCATTACTTTCAACTTCCATATTTTCCTCCAAATCGGATCACTTGCATTAACCTCCTCAGGCATTAAACCTTTGTAAGCGATTTAGTTAAGAAACACATATTCGATTCCCAACACCATCCCACCACATCCGGTCCAAATTCCACCCGAGGAGGAATCACTGCTGCAATCTGGTTTACAACATCACACGGCAGGTAAGCAGCAAACAAATTCTAATTCAACTCACTCGTATCAGTCACCATATCCGCAACACGACAAGGGCGTGGAGACATAGTCGAGTTACTTTTTAGCGCAAGACGACCTTCCGAACCAAGCCAATTGTCGTACCAAAAATCCGTATCCTGGCCATCTCCAACATTCCAACTTACAGCTTCTTTTAGATCATCCCAAACATAAGTAAGACCACGCCACAACCTTGAGCATTTTGCCTTTCGAATTTCAAAAGGCAAACCAGCCTCAACTTTGTACTTTGTCCGCAACACATGGACCCAAAGCTTCTCAGTATTTGCTGCAAGATGAAACCCTAGTTTTAATAAAAATGCCTTGTTTTGTTGCGCCAAATCCTTAATTTCTAATCCTCCCTCATCAATCGATTTATGCATTGCATCCGATCGAACTAGAGGTAAACTAGAAACACCCGACTCGGAACCCCAGACAAAATGGAGAATCATCCTCTCCATCTTGTCACATAAACCTTTCGGCAACCAAGTAGACTGCATCACGTACATAGAAATTGATTGTAAAACCGCTTTAGCAAGAGTTAGCCTACCAGCTAAAGACAATGTTTTCGCAGCCCATCCCGACAAACGCTTGCTCATTCTTTCAAGAAGATACGCATAAGTGGCTTTAGTAACCCTTGAATGTAACAAAGGAACGCCCTAAATCCGCAACCTCCTCAAAATCGAAACTCCCAGCAATATTTTCCTTCATATAGTCAGGACAATTACGTGAAAATAGAATTTGAGTTTTCGGAATACTCACCCTGTGCCCATAAGCTACACAAAACGCCTCCATCGCATCCTTTATGGCCATCAGCTGGCTCACATCTGCTTCGGCAAACAAAACCAAGTCATCAGCAAAGAACAAATGCGAGAGAGGCGGACCGTTCCGAGCTAAGAAAATAGGCTTCAAATTCCCGGAGACAACTTGATGATTAATAGCTTGGGACAATCTTTCCATACATAGTACAAATATGTAAGGCGATAATGGGTCCCCCTGCCTGATACCCCTTGTCGGCTTGAAATCTTCTGTTAGATCGCCATTCCACAAAACTTGTGTCGACACCGATTTAATACATGCCATGATAAGTTCAATAAACTTCGTAAGGATACCAGCCAATCTCAACGATTCCTCAATGAAATCCCATTCTAAATGATCATACGCCTTTTCTAAATCTACTTTTATTGTCATCCAAGCCTTCCTCCCATTTTTCAACGCCATCGAATGTATTACCTCCTGTGCGACAATAATATTATCAAATATTTTCCTCCCCGGAACAAAACTCGCTTGTGTCGACGCAATCCACTATGATAAGAATGGCTTTAAACGCCCAACAAGCACTTTCGTGATGACTTTATACAAAGTCGTACATAAGCTGATAGAGCGAAATCGAGAGATATACTCAGGCCTGTCCACCATAGGAATTATGACAAGAAGAGTTCTATTAACCCAATCCTCGAGAGTTGCCGTAGTGAAGAAATCACAAACAAAACCGAAAATCGATGGCCCAACCAAATCCCAGTTACGTTGATAAAACTTAGCATGAATTCCATCCATACCTGGCGATTTAAGTGGATCCATCCCAAACACAGCTTTTCGAACTTCCTTAAAAGTAACCTCCATAAGTAATGGCCGCAATTCAGCTTCAGAAAATTGGTGATAATTACCAGGAACATTCAGCACCCTACTAGACCTCTGCTCGGAAGTGAAAAGCCGCATAAAAAAGGTCCGAGTGTTGAGTGTGTAAAAGTTCTATATTTTACCCCCTATTTAACCCATATTTCTGCTGCATTCAAGCATAATTCATTGCATTTAGGATAGATTTCATTCATACGTCACAATTATATTAAATGACACAGTTGCTACTGAAATTGGTTACTTTTGCAGGTTGTTGCTGTAGCAGACGCAAGGCAGTGGAGAAGCAGAGCTGGAACACGGGACTGCAGACGAGAAGAAGGATGCTGCCATGGCCGCTGCCGTGGCAGCCAATGACGACAACAATTGTGAAGGGAAGAAGTGAAGTGGAGCTCGACAGAAAGAGGAAATTAAACCGGTCTGTCGTGGAGCACTCTTATATTTTTTTGAGCCCTAGACCAGAATGAAGGCCAAGCCCAAAGTTCAAGGAAGAAACTCCGAGCAAGAATAGAGGACGAATTAAAGACATCTACTCTGAAGATTTAGTCTTAATAGAGTTGTACTTTAATTTAAACTTGTATTTTTGCCATATTAGAAAACTTGAACTCAAGGCCTATATAAAGGCATATAATTCGACCTAGGGAATGATATCTGATCCTCTAGCCGTCTTCCCCTAAACCCTAGTCGTTTTCCCCTATCACATCATGTTCTAAACTTCCCCTAGGGCTAAGGGTTGATTCTGTAAAGTAGTTGCAAGGATTGCATTTGTTTTAGGATTTTTTTGTTCAATAAAATAGACTTCAAGTTTGCTTATTCTGGGTTTCAACATCTTGCAAGAGTATCTGGAGAGCATTGTGAGATTATACATTTACTTAATATCGGGAGAGTTAAGTATACGAAAGGAATAAGTACGAGTTCTCCAGTTTATGGTTGAACTATCTCGGACTTAGGGATAGGACGAGGTTAAGTGGCTAAGGAAGAATTCAACAACATCAATGTTCATCCTTCGATTCACGCCGGGAGGTATCATGAAAGACGTGTTCATCGATAGACTTTGACCTAGGGATAGGATGAGGCATATCAGAGATTCTTGCCAAGTTTGAAGTACTGAGTTGTGTGTTCGCTGCCACGACAACAACATACCACTGCCGCAGCAGGTGCTGCTGCGACAGGCGCTACGACAGAACAGAGAAGTCCTAGACAGTGCAACACCTGCACTTCGGAGCAAATCAATACCGTCCTACTCTTTACTTTGAATATTTTCTTCTTTTATTTTCAGTATTCTTTATTAATTTGTGACAAACAATTAAATTCTTCGTTTTCCCTCTTGTGCAGCAATCCAAGGTTAAAGCTATTAGCCCAGTCCCTGTGGAAACGATATCTGATACTTACGTATCACTTTACTACTTGCGTCGTGTACACTTGCACTACATTGCGATAGACTCTTTTACACGCAACAAGTTTTTTGGCGCCGTTTCCGGGGACTGGCAACATATCTTTACCCTACTTTACTGCACTTTTTAAATTTTTCTGTTTTTACTTGGATTGTTCACCCTGTGCTTTTCACAAGGTTTTCTGTTTATGCGCAGATCGAGACAAGGAAAGGAACCCGAGTATCAGATAGATCTTGAAATCGAACGCTCGTGCAATCTTAGGAACCGAATTCGACTCGTATTAGCCAGAAATGAATACCTTGAAGATCAGTTAGAGGCCGTGAACAACCAAGGGAATCCTCGAGGTCCTAAAGATCCTATCGGAGATGGAGGAAACAGACGACCTGCCGATCCTCCTGCTGCTGAGGCCGCACGTCAGTCATGCCGAGACTACATGATCAATGATCATGTAGAACTAGAGACCACCCTGCCAGACGTGGAAGCTGAAAATTTCGAGCTGAAACCTGTCATATTCAGCATGATCAATTCCGCTGGCCAATTTTGTGGTGCTGCTACAGAGGATGCTAGAGAACACTTAAAAACGTTCCAAGAGATCTGTGGTTCGTTTAGACTACCAGGAGTAAATCCGGGGATACTGAGGCTTCGGTTATTTCCTCATTCATTGAGAGACATGGCGAAAACTTGGTGGAATAAACTAACGTCGGGTTCATTACGAACTTGGGCAGATCTTACTCGTGAAATTTTATCTCGTTTTAATCCTTCCCATTTATCTGAGCGATTACGTAACGAAATCGCTACTTTTCAATAGGAAGATGACGTGCCAATGCACGAGGCATGGGATAGATTTACTACTCTTCTGAGGAACTGCCCAATGCATGGATTCTTCGTTTGGAACCAGGTCATCAAATTTTACAATTCTTCCAACCTACAGACTCGTATGAGAATTGATTCAACAACGAATGGATTGCTGTTGGATAAAGATCCAAATGAAGCAATGGTGGTATTGAAAAATCTAACTAAAAACGAGGAACAATTTCCTACAGCAAGGAAAGGGGGTAAACGAGTACTAGTTGTGAAAGACTATGAGGCCGATAATTCCTTAAAAACACAGGCTGCATATCTCACAAAGACAGCGGAAAAGCTATTAAAGAAAGATTCAAAACCTGTCTACTCTGCGGAAGAGGCATGTGAAACTTGCGATGGGAATCACAGTTCGGAAGATTGTCCGCTACAGCTAGAGGAAGGGATGTGCGTTGGAAATTATAACAAGCAGAACTACAATTCCAACAATTACAATCCCAACTGGAGAAAAGATCCCAAATTCTCTTGGAGCAACCCAAACAATGCCCTGAACCCTCAAGTACATAACACTCAAAATCAGGGAGCACCTAGACTTATGACTCGGCAGCAACCGCAACAGCAGCCGCAACAGCCACCAGCAGCCACAACTAGTTTATTGGAGCAGACCTTGGCCATGTTTATGTCTCAGACAGGAACGTACATTGAGAACATGAATCACTTCGTCAAGAAGACTGAGTCGTTCATGGATAAAACAGAGATGCAGATGACTAACCATGAAGCTACTTTGAAATCACTGGAGACACAGATGGGTCAGGTTTCCCAGCATATTAAGCCAAGGCATAATGGAGGATTCCCTAGCGATACTGAGGTCGCTAGACAACCCACACATGAGCAGTGCAAAGCTATCACAACTAGGAGTGAGAAGAAATTACCAGGGCCAGAGAAGGAAGTTGAACCAGTTAAGGAACCAGCCCTAGAATCGACTGCCGAGAACACTGCCCAGCAGACAATAAACAGCCTGCTGCCGATACACCTGTCACGACAGCAGAAGGGACAGAGGAGAAGGATGAAGAACCTAAGCCTCCTCAGATCCGAATGCAATGGGAAGGACGCATTGAAGATTATCGTCCTTCACCTCCTTTTCCACAGCGGCTATAGAAGTTGAAACAGGAATCCCAACTTAAGAAGATTTATGCTATTTTTAAGCAGGTCCACATCAATATTCCGCTGTTAGATGCTATCAAGGAGATGCCTGGTTATGCCAAATTTCTCAAGGATGTTATGTCGAAGAGATCCAAACTTGGGAAATTTGAGACGGTTAAACTAACGGAAGGATGCATGACTATTCTGCACAAGCATCCACCCCAGAAAAAGAAGGATCTTGGGAGCTTCATAATACCGTGCATAATCGGAGATAAATTTGTGGGTAAGACACTTTGTGATCTAGGTGCTAGTATTAATTTAATGCCAAAATCTATATTCCAGAAATTAGGTATTGGACGAGCACGACCTACAACAGTTATGCTGCAGCTGGCAGACCGCTCTTACGTGCAACTAGAAGGGAAAATTGAAGATATTCTGGTGAGAGTGGATAAATTTATTTTTCCTGCTGACTTTCTTGTTTTAGATTGTGAAGCAGATGAGAATGCACCAATCATCTTGGGGCGACCCTTCTTAGCCACAGGAAGATCACTGATTGATGTAGAAAAGGGAGAACTCACTATGAGAGTGAATGATCAAGAGATCAAGCTGAATGTTCTCCAAGCAATAAAACACGTTGATGCAGAAGAAGAATGCAAGGCTATCACTGAAGTTATCCTTGACCAACCCTGCATCAGGTCGGACTGCCATGACATCAAATTTGGCCACTGCCCCAGCAGCCATTTAGAAGACTGTCACGGCAGCGACGACGACAGTAACTTCTCAGAGTCTGACATATCTGATACTGAAGATTATGAGGAGGTAAACTAGATAGACAATCATCTAGGTAAGTTATTCGAGCCCTTAAATTATACCTCAAATGAACACATCATCCAAAAGCTATCAACTGTAGAACCACTTGTTCTAGACCTTAAGCCCTTGCCAGGGCAGCTCAAATATGTTTTTCTTAGATTAAATGATACGTTGCCCGTAATCATCTCTTCCAAGTTGATGCAGGAACAGGAACAACAGCTGATAGGGATGCTGCAGCAGCACAAAAAGGCTATTGGATGGACGGTAGCTGATATCCAAGGCATCAGTCTGACACTATGCATGCATAAAATCCTCTTAGAGGATGATCACAAGCCGACCATTGATGCCCAGAGACGTTTGAATGATGCTATGCGAGAAGTGGTCTGAAAAGAAATTATCAAATGGCTAGACGCTGGGATAATTTATGCCATCTCGGATAGTAAGTGGGTGAGCCCGGTGTAGTGCGTTCCTAAGAAAGGAGGAATAACCGTGGTGACCAATGAAGAAAACGAGTTAATTCCAACCAGGACTGTGACCGGTTGGAGGGTTTGTATGGACTACCGAAAGCTTAACAAAGCTACCTGGAAGGACCACTTTCCCTTGCCTTTTATTGATCAAATGCTTGATAGATTAGCGGGAAAGCCTTATTACTGTTTTCTTGATGGTTACTCAGGTTATAACCAAATAGCCATCGCACCGGATGATCAAGAGAAAACAACTTTCACTTGCCCATACGGTACTTACGCTTTTCGGAGGATGCCATTTGGACTTTGCAACGCACCATAAACTTTTCAGAGGTGTATGAGGGCTATATTATCCGGTATGGTGGAGGATTTCCTGGAGATATTCATGGATGATTTCTCTGTCTTTGGAGACAGTTTTGAAAGCTGCTTAGGCAACCCGCAGAAAGTGCTTGAAAGATGCGAGAAAGCAAACTTGGTATTAAACTGGGAGAAATGTCACTTCATGGTGGATGCAGGGATAGTCCTAGGCCATAAGATAAGCTGTCGCGGCATAGAAGTTGACAGAGCCAAGATCGAGGTAATTCAAAAGCTGCCACCACCCACCACAGTCAAGGGAATTCGGAGTTTCTTAGGGCATGCTGGGTTCTATCGAGGGTTTATAGCCATTTTTTCGAAGATCACCAAACCATTGTGCCACCTTTTAAAGCAGAATCGTCCCTTCGACTTCAACACTGAATGTACTGAGGCATTTAGAATTCTGAAAGAGAAGCTAGTAAAAACCCTAATTGTACAGCCACCAGACAGGAAATTGCCATTCGAGATTATGTGTGATGCTAGTGATTATGCTGTAGGGGCAGCACTTGGGCAGAGGAAGGACAAGCTCTTCCATGTTATATACTATGCCAGCAAAACATTGAACGATGCCCAAGTAAACTACACCACAACGGAGAAGGAACTGTTAGCTGTGGTGTTTTCAATTGACAAGTTTCGTTCATATATACTTGGAACGAAGGTGGTAGTCCACACTGACCACTCTGCACTAAAGTACATGTTCTCTAAAAAGGATGCTAAGCCTAGACTAATATGTTGAATTCTGCTACTGCAAGAGTTCGACCTTGAAATCAAGGATAAAAAGGGGACAGAGAACCAAGTTGCAGATCACTTGTCGAGACTAGAGAAGGGAAAGAGTCTCCCAACAGACGAGACACACATACTGAAGACCTTCCCTGACGAGCAACTGTTCGCTGCCACAAGCGCTGCCGCGACATCCATGACGGCAGGTAAGTTTTCTGAACTCCCCTGATATGCTGATTTTGTTAATTATTTAGTTAGCGGTATACTTCCTCCTGACCTTAACTATCAAGCTAGGAAGAGGTTCCAAAATGATGTTAAGCATTATTATTGGGACGAACCTCTTCTTTTCAAAATGTGTGCAGATCACATCATCAGGAGGTGTGTACCACAGAATGAGCAGGAAGCTGTGCTTCATCACTGCCATGCTTCACAATATGGAGGACACTTAGGTGGTAACAAAACTGCTGCCAAGGTTTTACAGTTTGGTTTTTATTGGCCTTCACTGTTCAAGGATGCCCAGGCATTTTACAAAAGCTGTGACAAGTGTCAACGGACTGGAAACATCTCAAGGAGACATGAGATGCCGCTGCAAAACATTCTTGAAGTCAAAATCTTCGACGTTTGGGTGATTGATTTCATGGGACCATTCCCAGCATCATGTGGGAATCTTTATATCGTCCTGGCAGTGGACTATGTGTCCAAATGGGTTGAAGCGATTGCCACACAGAAAAACGATGCCAAGACTGTTCAAAGATTTCTGCATAAGAACATTTTCTCTAGATTTGGCATCCCAAAGGCGATCATCAGTGATGGAGGCATTTTGATAATAGGGTAATAGCTGCTTCTTTAAAGAAATACGTGTTAAACATCGAATCGCAACAGCTCACCACCCTCATACCAATGGACATGCTGAAATATCCAACAGAGAGGTAAAGAACATTCTTGAAAAGATGGTTAAACCAACTCGAAAGGACTGGACTCTACACCTCAATGATGCACTCTGGGCCTATAGAACAACATTTAAAACTCCATTGGGAATGTCCCCCTTCCGGCTGATTTATGGAAAAAAACATGCCATCTACATGTTGAGATTGAGCACAGAGCATACTGGGCCATCAAGGCAGTGAACATGGACTTGGAAAAGGCAGGGCAGAAGAGGTTACTTGACTTGAATGAGATTGAAGAAATTCGAGCAATGGGCCTATGACAACGCAAGGATTTACAAGGACAAGACAAAGAAATGGCATGACAAGAAGTTGCTGCCACGACAGTTCTGCCCAGGGCAGCTTATGTGTTATTCAACTCTAGGTTGAAACTCTTCCCAGGGAAGCTGAAATCTAGATGGTTCGGCCCGTTTCAAGTGGTGCAAGTTTTTCCTCATGGTGCCATCACGATCAAATCCTTAAAAGACGGACACCACTTTAAAGTCAACAGACAGAGGTTGAAGCATTATCAGGGGATTGAAGCCCCAAGAATGCAGGAAGTGGTTACTTTAGGAGTATACTAAGGTAGTCTAGATGCATAAGTGTTCACAAAACCCACACACATTTCACAAGAATTATAGCATGGTTCCGAATGAGTCTAGAAATGCTCGACAAGGTACTACTCTTGATAGAATACAAGTGGTAGGTAATGTAGAGTTCACTGAATTAAGCCAAAGAAAACAAATTATTAAGTTAGGTAATATTTGCTTGAGGGCAAGCAAAACTTGAGTTTGGGGGTGTGTTGAGTGTGTAAAAGTTCTATATTTTACCCCCTATTTAACCCATATTTCTGCTGCATTCAAGCATAATTCATTGCATTTAGGATAGATTTCATTCATACATCACAATTATATTAAATGGCACAGTTGCTATTGAAATTGGTTACTTTTGCAGGTAGCTGCTGTAGCAGACGCAGGGCAGTGGAGAAACAGAGCTGGAACACGGGACTGCAGACGAGAAGAAGGATGCTGCCATGGCTGCTGCCGTGGCAGCCAATGACGACAGCAATTGTGAAGGGAAGAAGTGAAGTGGAGCTCGACAGAAAGAGGAAATTAAACCGGTTTGTCGTGGAGCACTCTTATATTTTTCTGAGCCCTAGATCAGAATGAAGGTCAAGCCCAAAGTTCAAGGAAGAAACTCCAAGCAAGAAGAGAGGACGAATTAAAGACATCTACTTTGAAGATTTCGTCTTTAATAGAGTTGTACTTTAATTTAAACTTGTATTTTTGCCATATTAGAAAACTTGAACCCAAGGCCTATATAAAGGCATGTAATTCGACCTAGGGAAGGATATCTGATCCTCTAGCCGTCTTCCCCTAAACCTTAGTCGTTTCCCCCATCACATCATGTTCTAAACTTCCCCTAGGGCTAAGGGTTGATTCTGTAAAGTAGTTGCAAGGATTGCATTTGTTTTAAGATTTTTCTGTTCAATAAAATAGACTTCAAGTTTGCTTATTCTAGGTTTCAACATCTTGCAAGAGTATCGAGAGAGCATTGTGAGATTATACATTTACTTAATATCGGGAGAGTTAAGTATACGAAAGGAATAAGTATGGGTTCTCCAGTTTATGTTTGAACTATCTTGGACCTAGGGTTATGACGAGGCTAAGTGGCTAAGGAAGAATTCAACAACATAGGTGTTCATCCTTCGATTCACGCCAAGAGGTATCATCAAAGACGTGTTCATCGACAGACTTGGACCTAGGGATAGGACGAGGCATAGCAGGGATTCTTGCCAGGTTTGAAGTACTGAGTTGTGTGTTCGCTGCCGCGACAACAACAGACCGCTGCCGTAGCAGGTGCCGCCGCGACAGGCGCTACGACAGAACAGAGAAGTCTTAGACAGTGCAACACCTGCACTACGGAGCAAATCAATACCGTCCTACTCTTTACTCTGAATATTTTCTTCTTTTATTTTTAGTCTTCTTTATTAATTCGTGACAAACAATTAAATTCTTTCCTTTCCCTCTTGTGCAGCAATCCAAGGTTAAAGCTATTAGCCCAGTCCTTGTGGAGACGATATCCGATACTTACGTATCACTTTACTACTTGCGTCGTGTACACTTGCTCTACATTGTGATAGACTCTTTTACACGCAACACCGAGCATGCTCCTTCAAGGCTTGAGCATCATCACACCACCTCGCATCATCTAGTCGCAGCATATGTATTGAATTCCTCTTTCGCCTAGCCATTGTAGATGCATGAAAATATGATGTATTTCTGTCACCTTTAGCAATCCAATTCGCCCGGCTTTTCTGATGCCAGAGACTTTCTTCTTGAATCAACACTTGATTCAATTCATTCTTGAGCTCCAACTCTAAATCCACAAGCTGTTGAATATACGAACTCTCCAAAGCCTTTTCTATTCCTTTGATCCGGGCAAGAAGATGATTCTTACGATGCCCAATGTGACCAAACACTTCCTTATTCCACACTTGGCTTTTACGATGGAATTCAACAACATTATCACACATAGGCCTCCCACAAGACCACACATCCTTTAGCAAATTCGGAAAATCTGGATGATCGTTCCAAGCACTAATATATCTAAAGGGTTGAGCCGGACCACAACCACCTTGAAAACCCGTATCCAGTAAAATAGGTCTATGATCAGACCCTAACCGATGAAGATGAAACACCTCCGAGGAAGCAAAGAAATCATACCATACAACATTACAAACACAATGGTCTAAACGTTGATATAGCGAACCCCGTGACCAAGTAAACTACGGACCACTGAACCCCATATCAATCAGTCTAGCATCAAACATAAACTGATCAAATCGCTCACAAATACAAGTCCGTCTTTCAGAACCCCTTTGTCTTTCCGATCTGCACCCAATAACGTTAAGATCACCCCCAACACCCATGGTAGCCCCACCTCCGGTTCCAACACCTTCAATTCACCCCATATCCATCTTCTAACGCTAGCAATAGGACTAGCATAAATGAAGGTCACAAAAAAGCTACGTTCACCATTAGCACAAGAACAGAGACCATGGACATACTGTTTTGAAACGACAAGGATATCAAGATGTATGGAGTTACACCATAGAACCCAAATTCCACCAGAAAAACCCACAACTTCCATTCTAAAAGAATATTCAAACCCCGACCAATGGATAAAATCATCAGCACTCCTCCCACTGATTCTTGGTTCCAACAAAACAAAAATATATGGGTTTTGTTTCTTCACTATCAGATTAAAAAACCTAAAGAAAACAGGGTCCAACGCCCCCTGACAATTCCAATAAATGATCTTAACCATTATAAAAAATAAAACAAAGAGCAGCATGGCACACATGATTATACCTGCATGTTCGAGTCCTCTTGAGCCACAAACGCATTGTTCGCTCTCCATTGGACATTCACATCCTTTCTCACAGTCGATGAGGCTTGCTCACCTTGCTTCGGAGAACACTCAAGCTTAGCTCGATCAAGTTCTGACACCAATGCCGACACTCTTGAAGCTAGAGCAGGAGAAGCTATACCTTTATCGGCTCGCTTTTTAAGTTTCAAGCTAGGCTTCTGAATTCCCTTTCCGCCCGCACCACCTTTTACAATATTCTTTCCACTAAAATTCTTAAAAGAACTAGGTAACACACGACCATTTTTCTCCTTAAGCACACGACCCCCTTCGGAGTCTACAACCTGGATCACATGTTTATCACGATTAAAAGAGGATGCAGCCGGCACAATCATATCCTTGGATGCCACCTGTGATGCACCAACAGAATTCTTCGAGGCTACATTAAAAATATCATTATCCACCCTTTCCGACAAATGAGTAATAGGTAGTTGGGGGCCTTGATCCTTCCCAGTACCCATAACCAAACCACACACAGCACCCTGATCACTCGTCTCAACCATAAGCTCCTCCCCGGACTTGGATGAATGCACTAGCGGGGCTATTGTCTTCACCGTTGAGTTCGTAACCTCCACCACCGAATCAATAGCACTTGGCGTAACCTCAAGTTCATGTTCCGTATCAAGGGTTATATTTTGATACATAAGCGTTGTAAAAAAGATTTACACAATACTTCATATGTAAACTATAAAATTTAAAATTTAAATTTTTAGTCATAACACCCTAACACCTAAAACTTAAACTCTAAATTCTAACCATAAACCTCAAATTCTACACCTTATAACCTAAACCCATAAACCCTAAATCTAAATCTAAATCTTTAAACCCTAAAATTAAAAAGTGTGTGTATCAAAATATTTTCTATTTCAAAATACATATTATTTGAATAAAAATTATCATAATTTTCTCTGTGCTCATTGCAGTTTCTTAAAACCACCATTCAATTCAAACAACTAAGAAATAATATTGGCACTGTTTGGCAATTAGCGGATAACTGATTACATTAGTTAATAGTTGATAGCTGATTGCTGATTGCATTAGCTGATTTGACTAGCGGATTGTATTAACTGATTTTATAAAAGTGTTTGGTAAAATTAACTGATAGCTGATTGATTATTTAAACAAGCAAAATGACATATAAGGACATGATTATATTCAATACTTGTTTGAATAATTTATCAGTTATGAATATTTTGTATCTAATAAATATTAATTAGATTTGTAAAAATTATTTTTAATATAAATTTTCTAAACATATTTTAAAGATTTATATATTAATTTATTATTTATATAATTATTAAAAAACTCATATGCACATATAAATATGTGATAATAAAAAAAAAGAATTAACTTACAAATGTCACCATATAAATTAGTAGTAACAACAAATAAGTTTAATATTTAATATGTTATTGTTTATATTAAAAAATGTTATTATTTAATTTAGGTTATTTGGAGATTTTTGGTAATTGTTAAGGGTAAAAGAGTCATTACAACTCTAATATCAAACCTCTAATCTCAAAAAGCTCATATTAGGAGCTTTTTTAAACTTAACTTTTTCACCGAAATCCGCTCTTTCAATCCGGGATTTACCAAACATCAATATTAACGGATTTGACTAGTCAAACCTCTAATATTTGCCAAAATCGTTGTTTACCAAACATGGCCATTGTCTTGAAAACAAATCCATATAAAAAACATTAAAACAGAAAACATTGAATAACGGCGAATAAAATTTACCATAGTGAGTAATAAATTAAATTCTCACCAAACCCTCATTTATCTTTAAAATATTGACAGGTAAATTTCAACATATTATTAATAGATTATTTTCCTTAATTTTCATATAAGTCATGAAAAATCTGTCTCCAGCTTAGGCATTAAATGTCTTGTCTCTATATTTGACTATAAAAACGTCTCATTGGCTACTCCCCTAAAACATTCTAAACAAATTTCTTCAATTCCTGTTAGATATAGAGAGAAAGTTCAAAGGCAAGAATTATTGGTTAACGTGGAGTAACCATGACAAGAAAGAAGACTAAAGTTGCTTGGATTGCCAATGGCAACGCTTGGGAAGTTAATTTCAAGAGAAAAGAGATTATAGTTGAAGAAGAAAGTTATTGAGCTAACACCTCTTGTGGTGCCAAAGCTAATTTTATTTTCTATACACTATAAAGAGAGGATATGAAAATTTGCATAGATTGTCAATGATCGTGTTAGAAGAAACAATCTTAAGAAAAGAAGATTAGGTTGGTTAAAAATGTTAGCGGGCTTATCAAAGTGTGATTAGCTCAATGACATTTTTAAACAACCCTAATCTTCTTTGTATTATAGTTCTTCAAGCACTGTCATTGACAACATATGCAAATTTTACCATTTTTTTTTATATTGTTATTTGAGTTTTAAAATAATCATTTCATCTTGACGTGTGATAGCCTTACTTTCAGCTCGTTGTCATATGTGCTAAGACAATTACACAAGTTCTGGCATAGTAAAATTTGTCAATTCACTCTCTTCGAAAATATTGATCTCAATTTCTTGAAATTGACTTTCCGAGCATTGTTATTGGCAATCCATGCAAGATTTACTTCTTATTGCGGAGTCAAATGGATTTAAAAGGAGTGGTTATTAATTTTATTCAATAATTCTTATTTTTTTAATATTGTTTCTTTTAGCACTATTATTTTCAATCCAAGTAAGTTTAACCTTACGCCTTTGTGTTGTTAGTAAGTTATAAATATGTAAAGAATGGTCAACTCATTTTCTTTAATAAATCCTACTTTAAAAAAAGGGCAATCTTCGCCAGTAGTCCCTTTCGTTTAGGGTGTGTTCTATTTTGGTCACCAGAATTCAAAAAAGATTATTCTGGTCACTCACGTTTAGAATCGTTTCTATTTTGGTCCCTTAGCCGTTAGTCTCCGTTACTTTAAAAAAATAGTTTCTAATTTAACCTCCAAACTTTCAAAATTTTATTTTTCACCATCTTCCCCAAAAACTATAAAACTAAAACCCCATAAAATTAAATCAATGACTATAACCCACAACTACAACCCATTCCCCCAAGATTAAAAGTATAACTTCCACGATTTTTATTCGAGAATCAGTAGGGTTTATGTTCATTTTGATTCATTTCTTAACTGGGTTATGTTGTTTGCTAATTTTTCTAGGTCTAGTGTTCTATTTTGGGAGCCGATGTTACTTAGGGTTTTGAAATTTTGTGCTCATTCGATTGATTAAGTAGAATGATTTGCTCTAATTTTCTTCATTTAAATCTGAATTTTTTTACTGTAGATTGTTTTCACATTAGTAATTTGTTGTTCTTTTGGGTGCATTGCAATTTGTAAGCATGTTGAAGTTTGTTTGAATGTTGTAGGAAATTTGTACTCTTTAGGGGTTGTAGTGTGGGAAGTTAAAATCCCAGAGTGACAGCCTGCATTTTTCTTACACTTAAATTTGGATGGAAACAATTCTAAAATGAGTAAAAGGTGACTGTTTTGGGTAATCTAAATTAGTTTAAGCTAGACGTTTGATATAGCTATTGTTTTAATTGTTTCAGTTTACATTAAACAATCAGAGCATGTTTGAGAGTAGTTCCATTTTATTTCTAAAAGTTTTATTGTATTTTAAATGCTTCAAATTTGAATCATAATCCTGGGAGTTTAAATTATTTAATTCAAGAACACTGGGTATTGATATTGTCCTGAAGATTTGGACAGAACTCCTGGTCCAATGCAAACAAAGAAACAAATTTTCGGAAGAATTAAATAATTTAAACTCGGTATGTTGCTAATTTTATCTCAGAACTCGTTGATTAAAAGGAAAGCGTAGCAGTGATAATGTATTTAAAACCCCGTAGTTTTGGAAGTTGACGCTTTTAATCTTGGGGGAATGGGTTGTAGTGGTGGGTTATAGCCATTGATTTAATTTTATGGGGTTTTAGTTTTATAATTTTGGGGAAGATGGTGAAAAATAAAATTTTGAAAGTTTGGGGGTTAAATTAGAAACTATTTTTTTAAAATAACGGAGACTAACGGCTAAGGGACCAAAATAGAAACGATTCTAAACATAAGTAACCAGAATAATCTTTTTTGAATTCTGGTGACCAAAATAGAACACACCCTAAACGAAAGGGACCACTGGTGAAGATTACCCTTAAAAAATGTAAAGAATGATGGATCTTAGCATTAAGTTTTGAAGAGGGGTTTAATGAAAACTTTTTTTTGGATAAATTGTGTTTTGTGTTATCCAAGAAAGCAACTCAAAAGCACTGCAACAAACCCCTATGTATGCAATTGGGCGTCTATCCCCTTAGGAAATTCTCAATTAACACAGATTTGTCTATTTACATCATCCATGTATATATCTCTACATTGCATTTTTATACACACTGTTTCGTGTACACAAACAAGTAAACTAATCCAATCCCTTTGAGTATGCTTAAACTTTCTACGGTTTCGTTCCTCCCATATATGATAAACGTACGAATTTCATGCAAGCTTGAGGAAATACACAATCAAAGATTTCCCCTTCAATCGGGTACATAGCTATGTCAGCTCTTCCTCCCAATCCAATAGTTCTCTTTGAATACCACAAAGTGAAAGAATTTCAAGCCAAATTTGATTTGAGTAATGACAGTCCGCAAATAAATGGTTTCTAGACTCATATTCAGTTTCACATAACGAACAAATTGGCTCCACATTCATTCTCATACATTGTAACCTATCACATGTAGGTAGCCGATTCAAGATTGCTATCCATGCTATTACAGAATGTTTTGAAATATGCAGTCCATACCATATGATCTTAAGGCTCAGCACCCCTGATTTCATTCCATACACTCCTCACACTAGTAACAGAAGAGGTAAGGGTTTGCACAAGTGGTATGAGCTTAATCAGTTTCCTCAAGCACCAGCTGAAATGAGTTTTACAGTTCACACTCCAATAACCATCTCCTTAAATGCATACATCTTGATCCATGCCACCTAGAGCGAGCCTTCATCAAATAAATAGCAGGCTCTTAACCAGACCTATCATGCAGGCCTTGTTCCATGTATAGAGATCCTTAACCCTAAGACCACCGTCACCTTTAAGCTTACATATGGCCTTCCAATCCACTCTAGCACCTGGGGCTACTTCATCTGTACCCTTCCAAAAAAATCTCATATAAAGTTGTTCAATCTTTCTAATCACCCCCTTGGGCAGAATTACTTGTCGACACCAAAAATTCACTATACTGAAAATCACAGCATTGGTTAACTGTAAACGCCCAACATAGCTAAGTAATTTGCTAGACCATCGCCTCAACTTAACCTCCACTTTCTCAATGAGTACAACACAATCTTTTTTCGTCAATCTTCTTGTAACCAAAAGAATACCAAGGTATCGCACATACAAATGACCAATCTGAAAACCAGTCAAGGCCCTAAACCTTTCTCTTTGCTCCATGGATACACCTACCAGCTTTGATTTTGCAGCATTAAGACTAAGTCTAAAAATTTCATAGAACTTTTTCAGGACACATTGCACACCCAATATTGAATCCACATTACCCTTGCAGAAGATGAGTAAATCATCTGCAAAACACATATGGTAATTCTCCCTTTCTTGCACTTTGGGTGAACGATTAATGGGTTTTTGAGGTAAACTTATTGTGGGTCATATGTGATTATATAGTAATGAACGATTAACTGTGGTTACTATTTTCTGTTTCACTGAACTTGTAAAGTTTTGTGTTTGTAACTATTTTCTGTTCTCAGGTTGATAGGTTTTGGAAGTTCGAGTCAATATGGTCGCATCTTCGAGGACTTCTAGCACCCAACTTACCTGAGTACAATACATTTAATTCTATTGGAGATTTGTATTCATAAGAACCCTATTTTATTTTGGTTTATAAACTCTATTTTTGTATTTAATATTTTACTCGAGACTTGATTTATAAACGGAGCTTCGAATTTATGTTCATGTATTTTCATATAATATAGTTCAAATTGTTTCTAATGATAGGGTTCATATGTAAATATTGAGAGTTAAAATTGTTATTATCTTAATCTAAAATGAGATACATCATCATTGTAATTATCTATTTAACTATCAATGATTTCATTTATCATTTTTTCTAATGTTAGCGTCTTAATTGAATTTTCTTTGTTTAGCGGCCAAAATAGAAATACGATCATATTCAAGGACCAATATGATAGTTTACCCATCTTTTAATAATATTATTTTTTTAATTGTTGGTATCCGACACATGTGTCAATTAATTTGGATTGAATTTTTGTAAAGGCCCAATATGAAGGCGGCCCTCTCAACTTAGTTTTTTTTTTCATTCACAAAGACAAAATTCAAAATTATGGCATTGTTTAAATAATTTAGTACCTCATCTCGCTACACAAACCAATTGTTGGTTGATAATATATTTTTTATTATAAAAAAAAACACAACTTGAAATACGACATACATGAGTTTTGAATTTTAGATTGTTATCAAAATTTGAACATATGGATAAAAAATCAAACAAAATGTATTTCGTAATTGTCCAAATCAAATCAAATTTAATAAATACCGAATTAAATTTTTAATAACTCTATATTAAAAAATAATAACTCTAGTTGCTTAAACTAGGTGAACGTAATCACAAATTTCAAAATGCATATTATTTAATAAAAATTAGAGAAATTCTACAACGGGCGTCGCACATCGCTGAACACCATTAACACTGAACATCATTAAATTAATTAATAAAGTTAAAAAATATTTAAAGACTGCACTTATAATTGAAATTATTTCAAAAGAAAATTAAAAATAAAATTTAATAAACCTTTTATATTTCTTTATATTATTTTTAATTGATATATTAAAATTAAATATACTAAAATCTCCCTAATATCAAAAACCCTAAATCTAACCCCTAACCCCGTTTATTTCCCTTCCACCGCCGCCGCCCCTCCATCGCCGCTGATGCTACCAACTCTCATCCATGAATACACATCGAACAAAGAGTATTCACTTTTCAACATCAAAGCACCGAACTCAATCAACATCATTTTAGCAGTAAATAGTACAACAACAATTATTTCCTTGTGTAAATCTAGTTCCTAACCATTTCTTTTTCTCATCAACCAAACAACAGAATAATCCAATTAACAACAAAAATAATATTGTAAGCGCCAATATATCGAGCACAGAGTACTCTTTGGTGCTTTGATGCTGAAAAGTGAATATTCTTTGTTCGATGTGTATTTATGGATGAGAGTGGTAGCACCGGCGGCGGCGGAAGGGAAATAAAGGGGTTGGGTTTAGGGTCTTTGATATTAGGGAAATTTTGGTATATTTGATTCTAACATATCAATTAAAAATAATATAAAGAAATATAAAAATTTTATTAAATTTTATTTTTAATTTTCCTTTGAAATAATTTTAATTATAAGTTTAGTCCTTAAAATTTTTAATCTTTATTAATTAATTTAATGGTGTTCAACGTTAGTGGTGTTCAGCAGTGTTCGTCGCACGTGGTAGACTCATCCTAAAAATTATCATTATTTTCTTTCAATCCCATTACAATTTCTTAAAACCATCGTTGAATTCAAAAAACTAATAATATAATATTGTCTTGAAAACAAATCCATATAAAAAAACGTTAAAACAAAAAACATTGAATAATGGCGAATAAAATGTACCATAGTGAGTAATAAATTAAATTCTCACCAAACCCTCATTTATCTTTAAAATCTTGACAGGTAAAATTCAACCTATTATTAATATATTATTTTCTCTAAATTTTCATATGTCATGAAAAATATGTCTCCAGCTTAGCCATTGAATGTCTTATCTCTATATTTGAGTATAAAAACGTCTCATTGACTACTCTACTAAAACAACCTAAACGCTTTTCTTCAATTCCTGTTAGATATAGAGAGAAAGTTCAAAGGCAAGAATTATTGGTTAACGTGGAGTAACCATGACAAGAAAGAAGACTAAAGTTGCTTGGATTGCCAATGGCAATGATTGGGAAGTCAATTTCAAGAGAAAAGAGATTATAGTTGTACAACACTATAAAGAGAGGATATAAAAATTTACATAAATTATCAATGACAGTGTTAAAAGAATAATCTTAAAAAAGATTAGGTTGGTTAAAAATGTTAGTGGGCTTATCAAAGAGTGATTAGCTTATTGACATTTTTAAACAACTCTAATCTTCTTTTCATTATAGTTCTTCAAGCATTGTTATTGGCAATATATGTAAATTTCGTCGTTTTTCTTTATATTGTTATATGAGTTTTAAAATAGTCGTTTTATTTTAGCGTGTGATAACCTTAATTTAAGCTGGTTGTCATCTATGCTATAGAGAATTACACTAGTTTTGACATAGTAAAAATTGTCAACTCGTTCTCTTCAAAAAAAAAACATTGATATCAATTTCTTGAAATTGGTTTTCCAAGCATTGTTATTGGCAATCCATGCAAGATTTACTTTTTTTTTTATTGCGGAGTAAAATGGATTTATTCAATAATTCTTATCTATTTTTTTGAAGATTTTTTTCTTTCAGCACTCTCTTTTCGGGTCCAAGTAAGTTTAACCTTACTCCTTTGTGTTGCTAGTAAGTTAAAAACATGTAAAGAATGGTCAACACACTTTTTTTAATATGCCTAACCTTAAAAAAATGTAAAGAATGGGGGTTCTTAGCATTAAGTTTTGAAGAGGGGTTTAATGAAAATTTTTAAAAATTTCAAGGGGCTCGGTGAAGATTTTCAAAAGAAAAAAAACTTGGGGTCCAGTTAAAATTTTCAAAAAACTTAAGAGGCTCAGTGAGAATTTTCATAAATTTTGTGGGGATTGATTAAAATATTAAATTTTTTAGAACTTGATGAAAATTCTTAAAAACTGTGGTGAGTCCTAATTAAAACTTTCAGAATCTCTTGAGGAGTTTAATGGAAAATTCCCAAAAAAATTGGGCCCACTATGATCCACCTCTGGCCTTACTGTCTCTTGTAACGGCTTTGAATGGACGATGCTAGGGCAAGCCTTGGAGAAAATGATATGACTCCTACCGACTAAAATAATATAGGGATTTCAACGGGACTAAAGTACTATTAGACCAAAATTTATCAAATATATAAAATTTTCAACAGAGGTTGAGGTCTCTTTGGGTTCAAAGAGTTTCGCCTTTGGTACAACCGACACGAGATTCCCTTAATATAAGAATTTCAGAAGCTGAAGACCTGGTGTTTTAGATCTGTTGGTAGGATCTCTCGTCAGATTGTTCCTTGATCCTCAAGATCCATGGTGAAAGACTGACGCTATCGAATTAGTGGATCTTCGGGTGAAAATGGCATATGCATATGTTATTGGCTTAGATTCCGGTGATACTATTAGAGTTTAATATAAACATACAAATTTAGAGAAAAAATGTGAGGATTGAGAAGATAAATAAACAAATTTGTCATGACCGAGTTAGAGATGAAGTCAATCTTTGAGTGTGTTAACTCTTTTTAGTTTCTCAACAATCTTTGACGAATAATAAAGGAGAAAAGACCTTAGGAATTTCAGAGTTTTAACTTTCAATCTTATTTTTATATGGAAACTGACTTTTACTCTTTTATACATAAAATGATAATAAAAAAATGAAAGGCTTTAATGAAAAAGATGAAAAATTAATTATTATAATTTAACTTTTTACTAATACAAATTAACCGAATTCGAATGGTGAGCAAAATGAGCGTCTGCCGAGGACCTCACATTCTATTTTTATAACTTTAATAATTTATCAAGTGGTAATTTTGTAAGTTAGGGGTTGTTCCTTGTTGTTTTAGTTGTGTTTAAGATGTTTTATAAACAAAACAATAAAAATAATAGTTTGTTAATGAAATATTAAATTAATTATTCAAAGTAATGAAGTATCTTTTGTTCTATCGATGCTCATTTTTATGTTTTCGCACAGGACCCAAAAATATCTGAGACTACTCATTATCATCCATGTTAAAGACATCAATATCAACTTTGACACCATAAGAAGTGGTTATTGACTTCATTCTATAATTCTTACCTAATTTTTTGAAGATTGATTCTTCTAAGCACTATCATTGTCAATCCAAGTAAGTTTAACCTTATTCCTTTTTGTTGTTAGTAAGTTAAAAATATGCAGAGAATGGTCAACTTGTTTTTTTTTTATAAGCTTAACCTAAAAAAAAAGCTTAACAGTCAAAAAGGTGTTAAACTTATTTTTTTTTTAGTCTGATGCCTAACGTTTTTTTCGGGCTACTTTGGTGCCTAACATTTCATTCCGTAACTCAAATCAGGTTTTTTCGTGACAGATGTTAAAATTTTTTCGTTATCTAATAAAAATAGACATGTGGCATATTTCTGGTATTTTCTTTAATTTTTATTTTTTAAAAATCAGAAAACTTTTAATTTTATTTAAAAACCACCAAAAGCTTTAATTTCTCTAACCCCCAAACCCAAACCCTAAATCTCTAAATTCCTCCCCTCCCACCATCGGCCACCCTTGCCTTTGTCGGCTCCCACTACTGAAAACCTCATCACCTCGTCGTCGAAAATCAGCGAATGAACCGTCGACAAACATCCAACAATGAAGAAAAAGAGACCGATTTAACTTCTAATCGACAGCTATAGGGTGTGAGATGTTGAACGGTGAGGTACAAGACTCTTGGGTGGTGAACGGTAAATCGCCGACGCGTGGGGGATGTCAGACGGTGAAGGAGATGTGATTTGAGGGTTTGATTGAAAGAAATTAAAACTTCGGGTTTTTAAGAAGTTTATATTTTTAAAGAAATTTATAAATTAAATAAATAAAAAAGGCACATGTCGTGTTTTTATTTGATAACGAAATTTTTTAAAAGTCTTTGACAGAAAAACCTGTTTTGAGTTACGGAATGATGCATCAAAGTGGTCTGAAAAAAATGTTAAACATCAAACTAAAAAAAAGATATAGGTTGAATAACTTTTTGACTATTAAGCCTAAAAAAATGTAAAGAATGGCCGAACTTAGCACTAAGTTTTGAACAGGTGTGTAATTAAATTTTTTTAAAAATTTAAGAGATCTAAATGAAGATTTTAATATATATATATATATATATATATATATATATATATATATATTGGGGTTCATTTAAAATTTTCAAAAATCTTAAGAGATTCAATGAGAATTCACAAAAGTTTTGTTGGGCTTAATTAAAATATTAAAAAATTTAGAATTTAATGAAAATTGAAAACCATTATCTGAGGTCCCTTATTCTCAGCCATCACATTTAATATTTTCATTCGTTTAACACGTGGATAAAATGACTCGATTCAGAAAAAAAAATTTGAATTTGACTCGTTTCAATATTAAAAAATTTAAATAAAATTTGAGTTATAAAATAAGACTTGAAATAACTTGAATTTTTTAATAATTAGTAGATCAAATTTCAACTTCGAGTCTCTCAATTATGTCTGATATATGTACATCACACGTGAAATATAATTAGTAGATCAATTTTCAACTTCGAGTCGAGTCTCAATTTTTAACTTTGGGTTGAGTTATAAAATCGTTTAAATTGAAACCAATTCAACCAGTTGAATTAGATAGTATAGTCCAATTTTTACAACCGTGGGTGAAGCTTGAATGATATAACCATATCACCGTACACGTCCTAACAACATTAGAACTGTAAAAACAAATATGGGATATAAGTACAAAACAAAGTAAAAAGCAGCAAAATGAGCGAAAGGAAGGTGTGGACGGTTTTCTTTGGCAATCTCTCAACGTCGATTCACTGGAAAGGGGTTTGGCAGGTTTTCGATCACCATGGGATAGTGGTGGACGTGTTTGTTCCCCGGAAAGTCGATAGAAACGGCCGCAGATTTGGATTTGTGCGGATGAACAGCCGCGAAGACGCCGAACGGGTGATCGAAAGATTGAATGATAAATGGATTTATGGTTCGTGGATTACGGTGTGTAGAGCGAGATATGGAGAACGAAACTCCTATTGGAAACGAAAACGATCCACAGGCGATGCAAATCAGTCCACTATGGCAGGGAAATTGGATTTGAAGCCGCAGGGGACACAACAATCAAAAGAGGATGTAATTGATAGCAAGGATTTGGAATTCACAGTGAAGGGATCAGTGGATAGCGATAAGAGGGAGATACTGCAAAATTGTGCAATCGGATGGTGCAAGAAGCCGTGGAGTATCAAAGAATTGGCAGCGAATTTACACTTACCGGAGGTGGAGGGACTCTCAATTTTGCGCATAGCCGGGGCTGCAATTCTACTCATGTTTAAGGATTCGAGTACGCGTGAAAGGGTGCTGCAATTGGAGTCAGTAACAGGCTGCTTTACGCGGATTGAACTTTGGACCCCTGCAACGGTTTTGGATTCACGGAGGGTCTGGATTTCGATACAGGGGATACCGATCCATGCTTGGTCCCAACAATCGTTCGAGAATATCGCAAGCCTATGGGGCAGTTTGGTTCGCGTGGCAGACTCTACCACCTCGCCTAAATCTTTCGAACGTGGTTGGATTCTAATCGAGACGCGGACAATGACAACTATAGAGGCCACACTAAAGATGGAGGTGGAGGGTGATTTATTCCCTATCCAAGTCCGAGAATACACCCTTGGACCTTGGTTGGAGTGCGAGTGCACTTTGCTACACTCGGAGGATGAAGATGATACATCTTCGACGCAGGGATCGGAAGAATCGGATGAGGAACACCATGCTAAAAATAATCAAATTGAGGCTTTGTCACAGGAGGCTTCAACCGGAAATCATATCCAATTGGCCGAGTCACGGCAATGGCATACAAATTCGTTATGGGATCATAGGATGGCGACCAGCCATGTGGAGGAGACTGGTTCGAAGGATCACTCGAATTCAGCACAATCACAGGAAGTTGGGGATACGGCTGCTCCGGTGGAGGCACAGATCCCTGGCGAGGTGGCCGGCCTGGTGGTGGAGCAAGTTTCCGGGAGTTCCACAGGTGAGGGGGGGAAGAGTCCTGGTTCGACAACACTAGCTGAAGTAGTTCAATCCAAGTCAAATTCCGTGGATTTGAATGCAACAATTCTGGAATTGGTTAATCCTGATTTGGTGGATAAGGTGGACTCAAAAGTTGAGAAATTAAGGGCTCTATCTGGCGATAATAAGGGTGGTTCAGACAATGGCAATATCATTCGAATTAACGAAAAAAAAAAACAAAATCCATCAACGTACTATCAGGAGTGGTCTCGATAGTGAAAACCGGTAGGGGCAGACCGCGTAAATTATTAAACCCACAGCCTGTATCGACGCAAGTAGCAAACGCGTCTCTTTCGGATTCAGATTTACAGAATCGACAACGTTTGATCGCTAAAGAAATAGAGGCGACAGTGGCCTTAGGAAGCATTGTGGGCGTGCGAACGGTGTGCTGTGAAGCGGATATTATAAAAGATCTTTAGCAGGTTTTTACTGGGGACAGGCGATAGTTTTCACAATGCGTATCGTGTCTTGGAATGTTCGGGGGTTGGGATCGAATTTGAAACGTAGGGCAGTGGGTGACGTAATAAAGAGGCAATGGGTAGATATGGCAATGGTACAGGAGTCAAAATTAGAGGAGGTATCAGCTTTAATGCTCGCGTGTATGTGGACATCGGATGGGTTTGATTTTGTTTGTTCACCATCGATAGGTGCATCAGGGGGCTTGATTACGGTTTGGGAGACGGCACGATTCGATGTCGCTACTATAGAGGTGGATCGCAATTTCATATTTATTAGAGGTAGATGGCGTGCAGAAGAATTAAGTTGTTGTATGTTGAATGTATATGCTCCTTGCGATGCGGAGGCACAGAAACTGTTGTGGCAACGATTAGGGGAGCGTATTATGGGTATCAATGAACCTTGGTGTATCGCAGGGGACTTCAACTCCATACGTTGGCTATCGGAACGTGCAGGATGTAGTTCGGTGGCGACAGGTATGCAAGCATTCTCTGATTTTATTGAACATGCTGGGCTTGTTGATTTGCCGTTGATAGGGAAGCAATTAACATGGTTTGGGAGGGGTTTTAGGTGTAGTCGAATCGATAGATTCTTGATATCTTCTGCTTGGGTGGATGCTTTTAATAATATTGATCAGCATGCTTTGCCGAGGGGGGTGTCGGACCACACGCCTCTATTATTGGTGTGCGATGAACAGGATTGGGGGCCTCGCCGTTTCGATTCATAAATTGTTGGTTGGAGGACAACAAAAATGTTCTTGAATTATCTAATGAATGGAGTAGATTATCGGATCAGGGGGTTGGTAATGTTAATATTATGGTAAAGCTCCGAACCATGAAGAGCTTCTTGCGCAATTTGAACCGGGTAGTGTTTGGTGATGTGGAAAAGGAAATATAGTCGATCCAAACGAAATTGGATGATACAGATGCGGCGGGTCCGAATGCTGAACAATGTGAATCGGAAGCTGCTTTGATCGAGTGGAAAAGGGTGTGGCTACAACGTTTGTGGCAGGCTATTCGACGCAAGGAATCGCTTTGGCGACAGAAATCAAGGGCGAGTTGGTTGCAGTTAGGTGATCGCAACACAGCATTTTTCCACCGTGCGGCAAAGCTTAGAGCTGTGCAGAATATGATTTCAGGGCTGTTGATAAATGGTCGGTGGGAAACGAGTGTTAATCGCCTTCGGAAACATATAGTGATAGATTTTTCCATGCATTTTAAGGCAGCAACACGTCGGTGCTCTTGGACTATTATGGGTGAGTTCGGAAGGGTCGATAGGAACATCAATGATGCCTTAGTGGCACCTTTTTGCCGTGAGGAAGTATGGGAGGTTATACGCGGCTGTGATGGCTCGAAAGCGCCAGGACCGGACAGTTTTAGCATGGCCTTTTTTAAAGTTTGCTGGAACACAGTGAGTGAGGATGTGTTACGGTTCTTAGGCGAGTTTCACGCTACCGGCAGGCTACCACCGGGTGTAAACTGTACATTCCTAGTCTTGATTCCTAAGATCGACTCACCTAAGGTACTCAGTGATTACCGTCCGATAAGCCTTGTTAATTCAGTCTATAAAATCCTCGCAAAATTGTTAGCTACAAGGTTGCAAAGAGTGCTAGGGTCGTTGATTAGTGAACATCAGTCGGCTTTTATTCGTGGCCGACAGATAGTGGATGACATTCTTCTTGCAAATGAGATAATTCACTCACTACGGAAGAGTCTGAGGGGTGGTTTGGTGCTCAAGCTCGACTTCGCCAAAGCCTATGATTGCGTGAGATGGGATTTTCTGGATCATATGCTGGTTTGTATGCGCTTTTGCGAGGTATGGCGTCACTGGATTATGGAATGTGTTTCAACGGTTCGAATGTCTGTGCTGGTAAATGGATGTGCTACGACTGAGTTTACAATGGGGCGTGGATTGCGAAAGGGCTGCCCATTGTCACCATTGTTATTTGTTATCGTTGTGGAGGCGCTTCATAGCTTATTGGTTCAGGCTGAGACGGCGGGATTAATAAAGGGCGTTTGTGTTGCACCGGGGGTATCCATATCGCATTTGCAATTCGCAGATGATACCGTCTTGTTCTTCGAGGCTTCTTCTGGCTGTGCTGACTCTATCAGACGCATTCTCCATTGCTTCCAAGTATGTTCAGGCTTGCAAATAAATTTCAGCAAGTCGTCATTATATGCTATTGGGGTTGATGAGGAGTTCACTGACTTGTGCGCTAAGGCGTTGGGTTGTAGACGTGGTTCTTTCCCTTTCACTTATTTGGGGATGTCGCTAGGCTCTAACCCGCGAAGTTTGGCGGTTTGGGAACCGGTTATTGCAAATGTCCATCGGAAATTAGCAGGTTGGAAGCATAACTCGATGTCATTTGCGGCACGAGTCACTTTGGTTAATGCTGTCCTCACTTCTTTGCCGATTTATTACATGGGCGTGTTCCGCATTCCCAAAGGAGTTATCGCAACAATTGATAAGATTCGCCGGGCTTTTCTTTGGGGTGGTGTAAATTTACATAGAAAAATGAGCAGAGTTAGTTGGAAGTTGGTGTGTAGACCGCGACATTTGGATGGTCTGGGAATAGCGGATTTACAGGTGCGCAACACGGCTATGTTATCTAAATGGTCGTGGCGATATGCCACAGATGCATCGTCACTATGGAGGGCCATTATAGTGGCCAAATATGGGGAGGATGTTCAATGGTGGAGATTTAATTCCTCCCGTCAGCGCGCGATGTCGGTGGTGTGGAAACAAATTGTGCAAACTGCTTGTTCGGCTGAAGTGCAGCGAAATTTCCATGAGAAGTTGTTATGGTAAGTGGGGGAGGGTAGTCGAGTTCTTTTTTGGTTTGATTCATGGTGTGCGAGCAAACCTTTAAAAGATATCTTTCCACGGCTATTCTCTTGTGTTATCAATAAATTAGCACTGGTCGTGGATTATTCAGTACAGGGGGGTTTTCATCACTCACGATGGGCAGAGTTTTTTCGTCGTCCGCTTCGCGTTTTTGAGGCGGGACTGTTGCGTGATATGCGGGCAGTAATAGGCGCCATGCATATACATAGAGGTGTCCGCGACAAGCTGATTTGGACTCCGGATAGTAGAGGTATGTTCACGGTCAAAGCTGTTTCTCAGATTTTGATGTTAGATGAAGCTGGGGAGAGTGAGTTTGGGGCATGTTTCACGTGGAAAGTTTTGGTTCCACCGAAAGTACAGGCTTTTCTGTGGTTTGTTTGGTTGCGTCGCCTGCCGACGTTTGATTTTTTGAGCCGTAGGGGTGTTGTTTTTGAGGGGCAGTGTACGTTGTGCTTTTGGTGTAGGGAATGGGAGGAAGACGCCGATTACCTATTGTACTCGTGTACCGTGGTTCAGCGGATATGGGACTGGTTTCGCGGCTGGTGGAGAGTGTGTTTACCGCTGCCGCAAACGTTGTCTGATTTCTTTTTACCCGACTTCCATTGCTCGCTTTCGGGTACGCGTCGATGCATGTGGGTGTCATGCGTAGCAGCGATGTTATGGTCGATTTGGTTAGCACGGAATGAGATGGTTTTCAACAAGAAATTCTTACCGGTCGAGGAGGTATGCTTCTTGATTAAGTTGCGTTCGTTTTATTGGATGCGTACTTTGAGGAATGATCTATGCATAGGCGAGGCGATGTGGTGGGAATGTCCGAGTCTTTTCTCTGAGCCATCACATTCGCGATCAGCACGGCTTGGTATTTGTTGGGAACCACCATCGCGGGGGATCCTGAAGTTTTCGGTGGATGGTTCTGCACGTGGTAAGCCGGGTCCTGCAGGCTTTGGGGGCGTGTTACGCGATGAGCATGGTAGTATATTGGCGTTATTTTCTGGCCCTCTTGGTTGTATTGACTCAAATGAGGCTGAACTGTGAGCGATTGCTTTTGCGCTATCGTACTTTCGGAAATCAGCTTGGGTAGCTCTTCCTTTGGTAGTAGAGTCGGATTCCATGGTCGCTATTAGTTGGGTGTTACATATGGACAAACGACCATGGCGTTTTTGGGAGGTTTTTTGTGAGATTGACAGTTGCTGCTCTACGTTATATTCGATATGTTTCTCCCATATTTTCCGCGAGGCGAATGGCTTAGCAGACGCGTTGGCAAAGGAGGGGGTAACGCGGATTTCATTATTTTGTGCCTGTTAGTGTTAGCGTTTTGGTTTTGCTTCCGATTGTGGTTGTTGGACCCTTGTTTTACCACATACGGTTCGTACTCTTTTCCTCCGTTAGGCTTTAGGGAGGTTTTTAACGAGGCGACCGTTGTGGCTTTTTGGTTGTATATTGTTTCTTAATATACGACATCATTGAGAAAAAAAAAAGAACTGTAAAAACAGTAATAATTAGAATCAAAAGATGCAAACCAGAACTATGGTCCAAAGGCACAAGGAATTATTATAGCATGTGGTGATCAACTAACAAAAATGAATTATTCAGAAGAGACCTCTCCATCAGGTTAAAGCCAAGGGAATATGGCTGAGAGGCTGGAACTATGAAATCACGGTCCAGCTACGGAAGTAAGGGGCGAAAGTGGATTTTATGGACATGTCTTCCCATTGTAATCCATTCCACCATGCTTCCTGTCCTGAAATACTATATACTTTGCCTTTGGCTCTGTTGGCGTGAATTGGGAGCTTCTTGAGATTTGGGCAGCCAAACACATGGATAGCTCGCAGAGAGGCAAAGCACAAAGGATGGCTGCCAATCCTATTAGTTGATCAACTGAATTGTTCATCAGAGATATTCTTTCAGCCTTCTCCCACTTTGAGATTGCTGGTGCTTCGGTCAATTTGACATTCACTTGCACAAAAATCTTCCCCTTCTTAGCTCCCTTGTCTGAAATTACCCACAGAGCCATGTCTCAAATCATGCCATGCATTTTAATATAATTATTGCCGATACGTTCACCGCTTTCCAGCAAGCATGCCATCTTTAAGGTGCCAATAATATGGTGACCCTTGTCATAAGCTTCATATAGATTGTCACTAATATGCCAGCAATTATGTCATGGCTTACCCAACAGTGATGAGTGCAAGAGGCAGACCGCCACATTCGTCTGCGATCCTTTCTGCTAGTTCGAGTATAGCAGGGTCCGACTTTAGTACTTCGTCTCCCGCCTTGCTTAGAAACAGTCTCAATGCTTCCCTCCACGCTAAACAATTCACTTTGAACTTCCTCTGTGCACGCATGAGGTTACATACATTCTCTCGCCGTGTTGTTAGTACTACTTTGGCCTTGTTTTGTTCACTTGGCAGGGGAACCCCAGCTTCTGTAAGATCATAAACATCCCATACATCATCTAACAACAGCACAAATCTTTTTGTTTTCAACACCCAGAAGATGGAATTTCTTTTCTCAAATTGCCCCATGCGGTTCCAAATGTCATCATGGAAGCCTAGTTTTCGGCCAATTGTATCCTGGACCATTTCTGTGTTCCGATCCCTTGACACCATGACCAATATCACCACATCATAATCTTGACCGACTCTGCCAAGTAGTTCATTGTTGATTTTAGTCAAGAGAGAGGTTTTGCCAACTCCCCCCATACCATATATGCCAATGTTTCCCACTCTGTCAAGGAACGCATGCATATTGTCACGGTGGCGCAGAGACATCTCCCCCGTGTGGCACCTCAGAGCTCCCACAAGTCCGAGGTTCAGCTTTTTCCACGCTGATACTTACTGGTTTCGCCCTCCCATGGGCTCATCAAAGAAGCGGGGATAACTCCCGATCAGTGTGGTGCCTAACCAGCACGTTCGTCCCAGTACTGAATGGCTGTACGACACGTACTACACCCTTATTGCTATCCCGCATCCTGCATTAAGCACAACCAGCAAGCATCTCGTCACGATCTTGTCTATCACGCAAACGGACCGTGACAATATTCTAGAATTGTGTGATCGCAATTGGTCGGTCTCGTTTCACCACATTCGTCGGGATGGAAACAAGGTCACATACCATATGGCAAAGGTTGTTAAGTCGGAGGTTCTCGATATTAGTTTTTGTCCTGTACCACCTTTGACCGTTGTTAATCTGTTGAATGCCGATGTAGGTGATTAGTTCAGTTTTGCCTTTTGAGGCCTCAGGTTGTTGTCTCTTTGGTTGGTGTCTTTGTGTCGAGTCATTCTTCTACGTTTATTTGTAATATTATTTCTTGTGTATTTTTTTTCCTTTTATTAGGTTTAAGGAGGTTTTTAGCGAGGTACAAGATAATGATTTTTTTTTTATAAAAAATGTTTAAGAATATATATGAACATATACTACTTTATAATCACTTGAAGTATTAAAAAATGTTTAACTAAACTAATAAAAGATTGAGACTTAATGACTAATGAGAATTCCTAAAAATTGTGGTGAGTCTTGATTAAAATTTTCAAAACTTTAAAAAATTTAATGAAAGATTCTCAAAATTTTGGGCTCATTATGATTCATCTCTGTTCTTACTGCTGACTCTTCTAATGCTAGTGCAAGCCTCGGTGAAAATGAGAGACAACTCTTACGGATTCTTTGATGTAGGCAGAGATGGACTGACTAGTGCTGGAGTGAACACTTTCTAAAATTTTAAACTTTTAAATTTTTGATATAATTCTGTAACAGTTTATGCCCTTTACATAAAATTATGCGTCCGTCCTTAGATGTATGTATATGGTTAATCAAAATAGTACAACGGTTAACCGTAAATTATGTTCTTAGTGAAATTAGATGATAATGTTTAAAGATAATGTGTTCTACGGTTAACGGTTGTAGTATTTTGGTTAACCGTATACACCCCTAAATGTAGGATAAATTTTCCCTTAACTTGATGAACAACAATGAACTGAGATACGGTAGTATTGCAGATAACTCAAGGCTGCCAAGACATTCGACTTAATTGTTGCAGTTGACATGGGGTTCCCCTTAATATAGGAATTTCAGGGGCTCTAGACCTGATATGAGGCTGCCTTCTATGACTTTGAAATCCTATTGTGTTTCAATTGCCAGGGCCAGGGGTTGTTTCATAGGAGCATTGAAGGCAACTGTTTTGGCCCTTTAGGGACTCATATGGGTTTGGGACTACACCCTTTCGAACACATGGGAAACAGCTTCGTCGGAAGAGAGTTTAGAGGGATGCTTTTCAAGCTTTTCGAAGGCGGTGGCAGTAGTGGTGTTGGCAATTAGACTTGGCAAACTTGACTCGAGACCCAAACCGATTTACTCGAACTGGGATTCGAAATTAACCCGAACATGATGACCTGAATTTAATACAAAATTCGGAATAAACCGAACCGACCTGAATTTCAGTTGAACCGAAAATAGACCCGAATCGAATAGACCTGAACCGATTTTTCAACCGAACCGAAAGCAACCCGAAATAAAGAAATATATTAAAATAAAGAAAGATGAGATGTGAACCGTCTCACAACTCACCAAAAAGTCAAATATACAAGCTATATAAAGTCATATATAGGGTGAAAAAACATAACTTGGCCTGAAAACTCGCCTAAAACCGATCGATCTCCTATTATCATGACCTGAAAATAACCGACCCGACACCCGAACCAAAAGCACCATAGACCCGAACTAAAACCGAACAGCCACAAACCGACCCGATCCGAACTTAAATCAAATGTAATCGAAACTAAAATTACCCGATCCGAATGACCCGTTTACTACCTCTATTGGCCACGATTGGGTCTGTCATTAAAGGTCAGGTCTAGGCAGTTATATGAATTTTGTTAATAGACCTTAGTGGCTATAATGATTAATGGATTTTTGAGGTAATGTTAGTATGTATGGCATTCAAGTCAGTTTCAGATTCTGTTGAAAGTCAGTTATGATTAGTTGTAAATCTGTTGTATTTCAGCTATCAGTTCTTGCTTAAGTTCTTGCTTTATATCGAAGGACATCAGTCCTATATAAACCCTTGTAGTCTCTGTTTGTAATCACATTGAGTTGATTGAGGTTAATAACAAAGATTCAGTTTCTTTCCTTTCATTCTTCTTCTTCCTTCTACATCACAAACTGCCTTCATATCATCTTCTATCATGGTATCAGAGGTGTCTTCTGAAAATTCTTCCAAGCCCTTCACCAACAAGTCTATTTCGATTCGTCTTGACGATTCTAATTACCTTCTGTGGAAGCAGCAGGTTCTGTTTACCACCGAGAGTCTTGCTCTTGAAGACCATATTGATGGTTCTCTTGTAGTTCCACCTCGTCTTGTTGCTGGTGAAGGAGGAAGGCAGGTGCTGAATCCTGATTTTGTTAAATACAAACAGCAGGATAGTGCCCTCTGTTCCTGGTTGCTCTCATCCATTGGTTCTTCTATTTTGCCGGCGTTGGTCAATTGCAAGAATGCTGTGGAGATTTGGGATAAAATCAAGCTTCAGTTTTCTGTAACGTCCACAACCCGCATTATGCATTTGCATTGTTCTTTAAAGAACATTCATAAACGAGATCAAACGATGAGGGAGTATCTTGCTCAGATTCAGAGCAATTGTGATAGTCTGGCTGCGTGCGGGAATCCCTTGTCCGAGACAATGCATATCTCCGCCATTCTTTCTGGTCTTCCGCCGGAGTATGAGCCGGTGGTGGCCGTTATTACCTCCAGTCAACTTCCCTATAAGCTTGATGGAGTAACTAATGTCCTTCTCGACTGTGAGTCCAGGCAGCGAGAGTTCTTGGCTCATAATTCTTTGGTTCATATGGTTCAAGGCCCTAATGGTCTTTCGTCCGAGAGCCCAACAACTGGTGCTGGCCCGTTTTTTAATTCCAATTCCAATATGGGTTTTTCGAATCCAGGTCAGAATATGGGATATCAGGGTTTGCGTCCTAATAGTCTAGGGTTTCGGCCGCAAGGCAATTCTTTCCCTTCCCGTGGTGGCTCCGTCTTCAGAGGCAGAGGTGGAAGGTCTTTTGGCGGCCGTGCTCGTCCTCAATGCCAGATTTGCGGCAAGTTAGGGCATCTGGCTACTCGGTGTTTCTTTCGTTTTGATCAAGCTTTTGACGGAGGTAATAATGCTTCGGTCAATCAAGTTTCTTTCTCTGAGGATTTCGACGACTCTAGAGTACAGTCGACTGGTCAAGAAGTCTCTCGTTTCTTCAATCAAGAAGCGAGTGGTGGTCAGAATTCTGGTTCTGATGCCGTAGTTGCTTCTGTGGCCGCTGTTGCTGAAGATTTTGGTTATGCTGATGCGGCTTGGTACCCTGACTCTGGTGCTACTTCGCATCTCACGCCTGACGCAGGTAATATCGTTTCTTCATCTCCTTATTGTGGTCATGGGAAAGTCTGTGTTGCTGATGGTACTTCTGTGTCTATTTCGCATGTTGGTTCATCTGTTTTGCATACTGATTCCAGACCTCTTCTTTTGCATAATCTCTTACATGTTCCTTTAATTAAAAAAAATCTTTTGTTTGTTTCCCAGTTTACAAAAGATAATAATGTATCGATTGAGTTTTTTCCTAACTCTTGTGTTGTGAAGGATTTATCAACTCAGCAGTTGATTCTTCGAGGGGTTCAAAGTGATGGCTTGTACAAGTTCCTTTCGTCTGATGGTTTGGCTTTTGATTCGAGTTTTAAGCATGATTCTGTTGATACTGATTCTGGTTCCTTGCCTGATGTTAATGCTGTTACTGTTACTCTACCTTGTGATAAGGCTTCTGCTGCTAGTTTGTCTAAAGTTCTTGTTGATCAGCCATGTGTTAATGCTGTAACTAGTTCTCAGAATTGTAAAGCTTTAGTTTGGCACAGAAGGCTTGGACATCCTTCTTGTGATATTTTAGCTAAGCTGTCCAAAATTTGTAATATACCTGATATCAATAAAAATTCTTTTTTGTGAATCTTGCAACTTGGGTAAAAGTCATAAGATGCATTTGCCAGTTTCATTAAATTCTTACAGTTTACCTTTGCAATTGGTTCAGGTAGATGTTTGGGGTCCTGCCCCTTTAATTTCTAACAACTATGCATATTATGTGAGCTTTCTAGATGTTGCAACTCGTTATACATGGATTTATTTCATAGCTAGAAAGTCTGATGTTAGCAAGGTTGTTATGCATTTTCATAGAATGGCTGAAAGGCAGTTTGATCATAAGCTTAAGAGCATACAAACTGACTGTGGAACTGAGTTTAAACCCTTAAATGCTTATTTTGCTCAACATGGTATTGAAATTCGAAACACTTGTCCTTATACATCTGCTCAGAATGGTAAAATAGAGCGTAAACACAGACATATTGTTGAGCTTGGCCTCACTTTGTTAGCTCAAAGTGATTTGCATTTGAAACATTGGCCTGATGCGTTTTATTCTGCTGTTTATTTGATTAATAGGCTACCTACTAGGGTTCTTGGTGGTATTTCTCCCTATGAAAAATTGTTCTCCAAGCAGCCTGATTATAATTTCTTGAGGGTTTTTGGTTGTCAGTGCTTCCCCCTCACCAGGCCATACAATCAAAACAAGCTTCAACTGCGTTCAGTTCCTTGTGTATTTCTGGGCTATAGTTCGTCTCAGCATGGTTACAAGTGTTTGTCTTCAGATGGTAAGGTATATGTTTCTAGACATGTACAGTTTAATGAGTCGTTTTTTCCTTGTTTGCAGGGTGAAAATACTCAGGTAGATTCAGCTGATGCTCGAACCAAGTTTAAATATTCTGGACCATTGCCTTTTTCTTTTGGTGGTGCTCAGGTCCAAACATCTTCTTCTAGTTCTTCTGCTGAGTTTCTTCAGCGAACTGGTAGTGTCTCTTCAGAAGAATCTGCTCCTGTTAGACGTGTTACAGAAGGCCCTAGTCTTGTACCAACTTCAGATGGTGGTCGTTCTACTCCTATTTCCTCTCTTCCTGCCAGAACTATGTCTGATGTTCATTCTAGCCCTGTTCAAGCTGATATTCATTTTAGCCATGTTCAAGCTGATGTTTGTTCTAGCACTGTTCAAGCTCCTTCTAGTACTCATTCATCCTTTTCTTCCTCGTCTGCTGGTTCTAGTGCTGCTATTGCTGAATTAGAATGTTGTGGAGGTTCTCCTGTTGGCTTTGGTGTTGCTACAAGTGTTCCTGAAGTTCCTGCAAATGTTCCTAAAAGTGCTACTGTTGAGGTTCCTGCAAATGTCTCTGCTGTTGCTGATGCAAATGCTACTGGTGCAACTCCTAGTAGTGGTGTTGTTTCTTGTGGTGATGCTGTAGATGTCCCTGCTCGTTTGCCTGTGTCATCTCATTCAATGGTTACCAGGTCCAAGGCTGGTATCTTCAACCCTAAGGTATTTCTTGCTGAAACCAATTCTGATGTGCCTTCTAACATTACTCAAGCTCTAGCTTCTGATAATTGGAAAGATGTTGTTCATAAGGAACTTTGATCTCTTATTAGCAAGGGTACTTGGGAGTTAACAACCTTACCTTTAGATAGGATCCCTATTGGGTGCAAATGGCTTTTTAAAGTCAAATTGAATTCTGATGGTAGTATTGCTAGGTACAAAGCTAGGCTAGTTGCTAAGGGTTTCTCACAGCAGGCTGGTTTTGATTATTCTGAGACATTCAGTCCTGTAGTTAAGCCAGTTACAGTAAGGGTTCTATTAAGTATAGCTCTTAGTCATGGTTGGGTGTTGCGTCAGATTGATATAGATAATGCTTTTTTAAATGGCGACCTCTCTGAAGAGGTGTATATGCAGCAGCCCCCAGGTTTTGAACAGACTGATGCTTCTGGTAACAAGCTTGTTTGCAGGTTAAGAAAATCCCTGTATGGTCTTAAACAAGCCCCTAGGGCATGGTTTGAGAAGTTTCGTGCTCACCTTGTTAGTAGTCTGGGTTTTACTGCTTCTTTAGCAGATTGCTCTTTGTATTTTCGTGGGGATGAAGGTAGCAGAGTGTACATCATGGTTTATGTAGACGACATTGTGGCTACTGATGACACTTCTGATGAAGTAGATAGTGTTATAAAAGACATTAATCTTACCTTTTCTCTCAAGGATTTAGGGAAGCTGTCTTTCTTCCTAGGGATGAATATTCAAGCTGTTAATGATGGTGTTATTCTTAATCAGAAAAGGCATATTCTTGAGTTGTTGGATAAAACTAACATGTCTGAGTCTACTCCTTCACCTACACCAATGGTAACTAGCCCTCAACTTTCTTTAGCTGATGGAGAGCCCTTCTCAGATCACACCTTGTTCAGACAGGTAGTTGGTACACTTCAACACATATGCAATACTAGGCCTGATATTCAATTCTCAGTCAACAAGGTCAGTTAGTTTATGCAACAGCCGTTGGATAAGCATTGGAAGGCTGTAAAAAGGATTTTACGATATCTAAAAGGTACTATAGACCATGGTTTATTTTTCAGCAGTGATTCTCCTTCTACTAACCTAGTCACTTATGCTGATTCTGATTGGGGTACTTGTACTGATGACAAGCGATCTACTGGTGGACATTATGTTTTTCTAGGAGGTAATTTGGTTGCATGGAGCTCTAAGAAACAGAGTTTCGTTTCCAGGTCTTCTACTGAAGCAGAGTTTCGTAGCCTAGCAGATGCCATGTGTGAAGCAATGCGGGTTAGGTCTCTTCTTTCTGAAATTAATGTCCAGCTGTCAGCCACTCCTACACTTTGGTGCGACAATACGAGTGCCATTGCACATTCTGCTAACCTTGTTCATCATGCTAAACTCAAGCATGTAGAATTGGATTTAAGCTTTGTAAGAGAGAAGGTTAAAAGTGGCTTGTTTCAGATCAATTATGTCCCTGCTACACATCAAGTTGCTGATCTCTTAACCAAACCTCTCTCTGCTGCTTTCTTTGTTCATCTTCGACAAAGACTTCGAGTGATGTGCCCAGATGAGCTACGTTTGTTGTCTGACAATGGTTCCTAGTGATCTTCTACAGTGATGGTGTCTTGCTTTTTCAAAAAGAAGAAGGAAAAAAAGAGAATAGGAAGAATGTTAGTATGTATGGCATTCAAGTCAGTTTCAGATTCTGTTGAAAGTCAGTTATGATTAGTTGTAAATCTGTTGTATTTCAGCTATCAGTTCTTGCTTTATATCGAAGGACATCAGTCCTATATAAACTCTTGTAGTCTCTGTTTGTAATCACATTGAGTTGATTGAGGTTAATAACAAAGATTCAGTTTCTTTCCTTTCATTCTTCTTCTTCCTTCTACATCACAAACTGCCTTCATATCATCTTCTATCAGGTAAATTTCATATGCGATTATATAGAAATGAACGATTAACTGTGGTTACTATTTTCTGTTCCACTGAACTTGTAAAGTTTTGTGTTTATAACTATTTTCTGTTCTCAGGTTGATAGGTTTTGATAGTTCGAGTCAAGACGGTTGCATCTTCGAGAACTTCTAGCACCCAACTTACCTGAGTACAATACATTTAATTTTTTTGGACATTTGTATTCATAAGAACCCTATTTTATTTTGATTTATAAACTCTATTTTCGTATTTAATATTTTGCTCAAGACTTGATTTACAAACGGAGCTTCAAATTTATGTTCATGTATTTTCATATACGTAAATATTGAGAGTTAAAATTGTTATTATCTTAATTTAAAATAAGATACATCATCATTGTAATTATCTATTTAACTATCAATGATTTCATTTGTCATTTTTAATGTTTATCGTCTTAATTGTTTTTTCTTTGTTTAGCGGCCAAAATAGAAATACGATCATAGTTCAAGGACCAATAGGGTAGTTTACCCATCTTTTAATATTATAATTTTTTTAAAAAAGAAGAAGAGAAGAGCCTTGTTAGATACTCTTACCAGGGATGTGAAATTAGATAATCGTTCAGGTTTCAGGTCATGTCATGTCAGGTCAGATCAAACCAGTTACGGGTTATGTCAGGTAAATTTAATGGTTCGACTCGGATCAGGTCGGGTTCGAGTCAACTTAGATTCAGGTCATTATCAGGTTGATTTCAAATCGACCGAGTTCGGGTTTGGGTCGGATTAATTTCAGGTCGGGTAAGTTTCAGTTCAGGCCAAACAGTTCGGGTCTGAATCAGTTAATTAGCGGGTTAATTCGAGTTCGGATAGACTTCAGGTCAAGTCACGTTCAAGTCGGGTTACGTCATTGACGTATAAAATTCAGGTCAAGGAATATCGATGTCGGTTGAAGTTCAAGTTGGGTCTTACCGTGTACAAACAGACTTCAGTATGGTAATTATGGGTAATTTTCAGATAAAAAAATTAGGGATTAATATTAACCAAAATATCCCTTAGGATGCCAAAATATTTTACAACTTAAAAAATATATATAATTATGACTAAATTGAATTAAACTAAAATTTAAAAGTGAATGTTAGAATTAAAATAAAAATTTTAAACAAGTGAGGAGGCAATAAATTATTGAATCAAATTTAAAAGGCTAAAGGGTCAAATTTGCCCTTGTAGTAATCCGAAATCAGCAATGTTGCTCATACTTTTTTTTCTCCGTAATTTTGCCCTCAAAGTCAGTCAATTGTAGCAATGTTGCCCTTTGACTGATTTTGACCGTTAAATGCTGACGTGGCAGTTAACGGTGCAGACGAGACAATTTTACCCTCGAAGTCATTCATGCAATTTTGCCCTCGAAGTCATTAATTGCAGCACTTTTACCCTTGGTTTATTTAGTTTTTGAATAAAATTGGATAAATAATTTGGTTTTTTCGAGTTGAACTTTAACAAACAGAATATATGAAAAATCGATTAACAAATTGATGTAAATATTCTTTGAGTCCCTAGTAATTTTAAAAATAAACAAAATGAGAACTCTCACAAAAAATCAAAATATTATTCAATTTTTTTTAAAAAAAATCTATAAACTTAATAAAAATAAATACGATATTAAAAAAATATTGAAAATAAACCAACGAGAAGTGTGTTAATTGAACGGTGAACGCGAACTATTCTATTCGAACGACGTTCGATTGCCACACTTACCGACGATGGGTTGTTAGGAAAAAATGTACGGTGAACTCGAATCATGTGGCTCAGGTTGAATTCTGCTTTATCTTCTTGATATCCTTGTATTTATCTCCCATGTCGTTTTCTGAGATCATCGCACATTTTTTCCTAACAACCCATCGTTGGTAAGTGTGTCAATCGAACGTCGTTCGAATAGAATAGTTCGCGTTCACCGTTCAATTAACACGCTTCTCGTTGGTTTATTTTTAATAATTTTTTTGAATATCGTATTTATTTTTATTAAGTTTATAGATTTTTAAAAAAATTGAATAATATTTTGAATTTTTGTGAGAGTCCTCATTTTGCTTATTTTTAAAATTACTAGGGACTCAAAGGATATTTACATCAATTTGTTAATCGATTTTTCATATATTCTGTTTGTTAAAGTTCAACTCGAAAAAACCAAATTATTTATCCAATTTTATTCAAAAACTAAATAAACCAAGGGTAAAAGTGCTGCAATTAATGACTTCGAGGGCAAAATTGCATGAATGACTTCAAGGGTAAAATTGCCACGTCAGCACCGTTAACTGCCACATCAGCATTTAACGGTCAAAATCGGTCAAAGGGCAACATTGCTACAATTGACTGACTTTGAGGGCAAAATTACGGAGAAAAAAAGTAGGGGCAACATTGCTGATTTCGAATTATCACAGGGGCAAATTTGACCCTTTAACCAATTTAAAAAGATTCTATTTGAATTTTGGAGGGAAAGAACGTAAAAATTAGGGGCTTAATTCCTTCCAAATTTTTATCCTTCCCCATACCAATTATTTTTTCATGATTTTAATTAAAGTGAGACGGTATGAGGGAAAGTTTCCCACCTGCGTGGGTTTTTAGGTTAGGATAAATTATTTTTTAGCCCTTCCAACTTTAGATAACTTTCATTTAAGTCTCAAATTTTCACTTTTAGGTTTGATTTAATTCAATTGAGTCCTAATTTAAATTAATTTAATTGAAATTTCACATTTAGTTTTAGAATTCTTTTAATTATGTCTGTGATTTATGCTTGTAAGTTTTAATTTAGCTCAATTAGATCCTAAGTTTAATAAGTTAATTCAATTCGAACATTATTATTTTACCATATAAATTTTGATTTAATATAATTATACACAAATTTTTTATTTGGATGTAAATATGTAATTGTACACATGAAAGTTGAAACTTTAATTTAATACAACTGTACACATAAAGCTTTTTTGATTTAAATATTTAATCAAATTCAAATGCATAAATTAGTAAGTTGAATCGAAATTAATCTCGTAAATCATAAGTCATTAATACTAACCCAAAACCATAAACCATAAGGAATCAAAATTAATCTCATAGACCAATAACCATAAGCTAAATCATAAATCATTGATACTAAACGCTAAACTTTAAGGAATCCAACTTAATCACATAAACCAATAACCCTAAACTAAACACTAATATAAACCATAAATCTTAAAAGAATCAAAATTAATCTCATAAACCAATAACACTAAACTAAACCATAAACTGTTAATATTAAATCATAAATCATAAAGCTTAAGGAATTATGTTGACAACATTTAGATATTTAATAAAACTTTTAAATATTTTTATATATTATAATTTATAAATATAAAAAATAAACATATTAATTTAATGATCATAGTTAATCATTTACCTTAAATTGTGAAGATGCATTTTGTCACACTATAATATAATAAATTTATAATCTCACAATTTCATCAATTTTAACTTATTAGTTATTACAAGTCATATAAATACCAAGTCAGGTAAATATCAGATCAGTTCAATAACAAGTCAGGTCATTTATAAGTTGAGTCAATTACAGATCAGGTTCATAATATGTCAGGTTGATAACATGTCGGGTAATATCAATTATTTACCAGGTTAATCTTGGTTCAGGTTCATATCAGGTCGGATGTAGGTCGAGTTCGGTTATCACATTATCAGGTTGAATTCAGGTTTAGGTCGTTCTCAGGTCGGATTCAGATCCAAAAGTTTCAGGTCCAACTCGAGTTCAGGTCAACACTAGTTCAAACTCGAATCGATTTCGGATCACCACCACCTCGGATCACAAGCAGTTCTGACTCAAGTCGGTTTCAGTCAATTTTGTATGTCGGGTCAGCTTTTTACATCCACGAGCCTTACATAACCATGGTTTTAATTTACCACAATTATGGGAAGGAAAAGAGTACCCCATTTTATTACTATTTGGTTCACTTACAATCGCACTTACACAATATGTCGATTGTGGCATAAAGAACAAAAGTGTGAATCGACGATTAGTGACAAGGAGATTGATGGTAATAATAGAGATGCTAGGGACAAATTGGGGGTAGAATGTAGTGAATCCCCTATGTGTTCTAGAGGATGGATGTCGGACGAGGAGGTGGGGATAATTGTGCGTGACAATGGTGCTATACAAGGCAAGGATTATGGTAATGAAGGAAATGATCCGTGCCTAGTAGAGTGTCTAGTGATTTTCAAGGCGGGTGGGAACATGGCACAGACTCAACAATTGGATGTGGAGGTGGTTGAGGAGGCTAATTCAAATGGTAAACGGGGTAGAGAGGTAGCGGAGTTTGGGTTGGAGTCTAAGTCATTGGATGGAGATAAGATTGTAGTATCCAAAGGGAGTAAAAAGTCTAAAAAATTAAGGGTAAACTACTGCAGGGGTCACTTTCGTTTATCGTTTGTACAGATTTAGTCACCACTTTTGAAAAGTGCCAATAAGTGGTCATCTACGTTTTCGATGTGTAAAGACTTGGTCACTCCGACGTTATAGTCCGTTAGTCCCCTAACGGATTGCTGATGTGGCGGAATTAATTAACGAAAAATAAGGGTAAATTACTGCAATAGCCATTAAAATTTATCTCATGTACATTTTTTCTCCTCAATTTAAAAAAGTAAACATTATAGTCACTAATAAAAATGTTTCTTTATAATTTCACCCTTAAATTTTTAAAAATTTATTTGCAATCCTAAAACTTTACAATCAATTAGTACAATAATATTATAAATGCTTAGATGAAAAATAGGTGCCCAAAGTATACCCTTTGAAACTTAGGTGCCCAAATTGCTCCTATTTATTAACTCGAATTTAAACTCAACTTAAAAATTCAAAATAAAGTTTGAATTATAAAATAGAAATTCCAATAACTCGAATTTTTTAGTAGTTAGTGGACTAAATTTTTAAGTTCGAGTTATTAAATAGGAGCAATTTGGGCACCTAAGTTTCAAAGGGTATACTTTGAGCACTTATTTTTCATCTAAGCATTTATAATATTATTGTACTAATTGATTGTAAAGTTTTAGGATTGAAAAATGAATTTTTAAAAATTTAAGGGTGAAATTATAAAGAAACATTTTTATTAGTGACTATAATGTTTACTTTTTTAAATTGAGGAGAAAAATGTACATGAGATAAATTTTAATGGCTATTGCAGTAATTACCCTTATTTTTTCGTTATTTAATTCCACCACATCAGCAATCCGTTAGGGGACTAACGGACTATAACGTCGGAGTGACCAAGTCTTTACACATCGAAAACGTAGATGACCACTTATTGGCACTTTTCAAAAGTGGTGACTAAATCTGTACAACGATAAACGAAAGTGACCCCTGCAGTAGTTTACCCAAAAATTAAATACTCACAAACAGACAAGTGGAGCTGAAAATTCAAGACTTCCAGAGGAGGTATAGTTCGAGGTGTTGCAGGAAGCTCGGGCTACAGTGGATTTGTGTAAATTGTTAAGGGCTAACACGATTGGGAACGAGGAAGGTATCGTGAGGGATATTGCCGATCTATTACATCGACAAGAGCACATTCAGTAGCAGTCGGAGATGAACATGCTGTCGTGGAACATTCAGATATGGGTTCAAGTTCGAAGTGTAGAGCGATTCAATCTTTGTTGCGACAGCATCGTTGTGAGATGGTTTTCATACAGGAAACCAAATTGGAGGTGGTAACTAAGCAAATCATAAAACGGGTTTGACATTCTGATTCCTTTGAATTTATATTTTCCGCGTCTAGTGAACGTTCAGGGGGTTTGTTGGTGATATGGGAATTATCCCGTTTTCAGTTGGAGGCGGCGGAATTAAATCAAAATTTTGTGGCGTTTTGGGGTAGATGGGTGATGGATGATTGGCGATGTGGCATGGTGAATGTCTACGCACCTTGCACGGTGGAGGGTCAGAGTGCATTGCTGGATTTAATACAAGGCGAAGTGAATAAGAGGACGTTGCCATGGTGCATTGCGAGTGATTTTAACGTGGTGAAATCAAAGGAAGAACGATATTTCTGTAATGGCTCGAATAGAGGTATGGTTGAGTTTGTTAATTTCATTGAATCGATTGGTTTAATTAACGTTAAAGTGGCAGGGAAAAGATTCACATGGTTTGGTCCAGGCAACAAGTGTAGTAGATTAGATCGATATTTAGTTAGTGGGGATTGGATGGAGCGTTTTCCTCGGCTAGTGCAGTTTAATTTGCCAAGGGGTTTGTCGAATCATGCACCGGTTAAATTGGCGGGTGAGGAAGTAGATTGGGGACCTAGACCATTTCGATTTTTTAATTGTTGGTTGGAGAAAAAGGCATATGTGCAAGTCATGGAGGGTGAATGGGCAATATTTTCCAATTCAAGTGGTGGTGGGAGATCTTTATCTTTGCTAGATAAGTTGGATGGATTGCGCAAATTTCTTTGCGTTTGGAATCGTTCTTCGTTTGGGAGTGTCGAGCAGAAAATTAAAGCAACAACGACAATAATTGAGGAATTGGATATCTGAATGGGACAAGGGGGTTTATCGGATGTTGAGTTGGAAGAGAAGAGAAGGTTATAGGCGGAATTGTGGAAATTGAGTAGATTTCGCGAATCAATTTGGCGTAAAAAATCGAGGGCAATTTGGTTGCAAGAGGGTGATCAAAATACAAAATTTTTTCAGCGAGCAGCTATGATTCGAGGGATGCGAAACACTATAGCTGGTTTACGGGTGAATGGACGCTAGGTGTCGAATCCGGACATGCTGAATCGTTGTGTAGTTGCTGAGTTTCGAGCACATTTTGCGCAAAAACAGCAGCACGGATCGTTTGGGACAACCTTGAATTTTAGGCAGCTAAGTGAGGTGCAACGACAAGGGCTTGAGCTGGTATTTACGGAAGAGGAAGTTCGGAAAGCAATTTGGGGTTGTGACGATAGTAAAGCACCGGGTTCGGATGGTTATACCTTTGAATTCTATCGCAAATGTTGGTCGTTTGTAAAGGAGGATGTGATGGTGTTATTTCATGATTTTTACAATACGAGACAGTTGCCGAAAGGAATAAATTATGCATATATTGTTCTTATTCTGAAGAAGGATGGGGTGAGGGAGGTGAGTGACTATCGGCCCATTTGCTTATTGAATTCACTTTATAAGATTTTTGCAAAGGTTCTCGCTAATAGGTTTCAAGGGGTGGCGAGTCAGTTGATAAGTGACACGCAAACGGCATTTATTAAAGGATGACAAATTATAGATGGTGTCTTACTTGTTAATGAAGTGGTGCATTCGTTAAAAAAGGCGAGAATGGGATCTGAGGGTGTTTTATTAAAGCTGGATTTCGCTAAGGCATATGATTGCCTAAATTGGGATTATTTGGACCGAATATTGGATAATATAGGGTGTGGGCAGCGTTGGAGACATTGGATAAGGTCTTGCATTGGAACGGTTCGGTTAGCGGTTTTGCTTAATGGGCGATCGGCGAAGTATTTTTCGATAGAGCGCGGGGTTCGACAAGGCGATCCTTTATCGCTGTTACTATTTGTGGTGGTAGCGGAGGCGTTTCATAGATTAATGGAGGAGGCGATGTCGCAGGGGGTAATTTAAGGAATCAACGTCACTACAGGGTTTCGTATTTCACACTTACAATTTGCGGACGACACTTTGATCTTTCTCAGTGGGAATGTGGACGAGGCGATTCAGATTAAGCGCATTTTGATGGGTTTCAATATGGTTCGAGTTTGCATATTAACTTTTCCAAATCCTGTGTATATGCGATAGGAATTGAGGATGATGTGGTGAATGATATGGCGCGGGTTCTTGGATGTGGTACGGGGACCTTACCGTTTACATATTTAGGTATGCCTATCGGGAAGAATCCGAGGAATTGTACGATGTGGGAACTGGTGATCTAGAAAGTTCATCACAAACTAGCAGGGTGGAAGAAGCGATCGTTGTCCTTCGCAGCACGTTTGGTCTTGGTAAATTCGGTGCTCTTATCCTTTCCATTATATTATATGCGTGTGTTTGCTGCACCTAAGAGTGTTATTTTGAGAATTGATAAAATCCGATGTGCCTTTTTATGGGGTGATGTTGATTTGAAAAGGAAAATGAGTCGTGTTAACTGGGCGCGAGTGTGTCGACCAAGAAAGTTAATGGGTTTGGGTGTGGTAGATTTACAGTTGCGCAACCTATCCTTATTGGCCAAGTGGACATGGCGTTATGCGACTGAACAACATTCTCTTTGGTGGGATTTAATTGTGGCGAAATACGGGGAACAAGTACTTAAATGGCGAGTCAATGTTGCAAATAAAAATCGTATGTCTACTTTGGGGAAGCAAATTGTGATGGTACATGATGATGAAAGAGTGGCTCTTTATATGGATGAAAGTCGGTTCAAATGGTTGTTGGGTAATGGGTTGCGCACATTGTTTTGGTATGATGCGTGGTGTTTGGATAGGCCGTTGAAATTAGCTTTTCCTAGGTTGTTTCAGTTGGTATTAGATAAAACGGCACGTGTGGTTGACTACGCAAGGGGGGCTGTTTTGATCATGAAGAATGGCGCGATTTTTTTGGGCGTGAATTACGTGGATTTGAGCAGCGGATGTTGCTGGATTTGAGGGAGGTTGTATGGGGCTGGTGGCTGTGTGAGGGATGAGAGGATAGACTAATTTGGTGCCCAAACGTGCGAGGAAAATTTTCGACGAAAGAGCTATTGCATTTGATGACATGCTATGGTGTAGACAAGGGGGATCTGGAGACATTTGTCGTATGGAAAATCGATGTACCACCTAAGGTACAATGTTTCCTTTGGTTTATTCTTCTTCATCAATTGCCGAGTTTGTGTTTTTTGCGAGATCGGGGAGTGTCGTTGTCCAATACCTCAGTGAGTTGTGTGTGGTGTGGTGAGGGAGAGGATGAATTAAATCATATTTTGTTGTCTTGTCCGGTAATCAATGGCGTTTGGGATAATTTTCTTCAATGGTGGGGACTGTTTTTGGTGCGACCTAAGACGATTCAAGAATGGATTGGTCAATGTTATGAGCGGGTGTTTAGGGGGCTGTTACGAAATTGGTGGATTGCGGGATGTGCGGTATTGTTATGGTCAGTGTGGCTAGCACGAAATGAGTTAATTTTTTGACAGAAAAGATTGGCGATAGAAGAGATTATGTTTCTAATTAAAATACATTCATTTTATTGGATAAAAGTGACGCATGAGGGTCAATTGGTTGGAGAGGCTTCTTGGTAGAATTGCCCACGTGTGTGTATTCCGGTGGTTGTCGGGGGCATGTCGCGACCAATGATGGTGTGGTCGCCACCGATAAGTGGGGTGGTAAAATTTAATGTGGATGGGGCGGCATGAGGTAAACCAGGGTTAGCGGGATGTGGTGGTGTTTTGAGGGATGCGAATGGAAGATCTTAGCGATGTTCGCTGGACCTTTAGGTGTGATGGATTAAAATATGGTGAAGTTATGTGCTATTGCGTCCGCATTGGAGTTGTTGTTGGAGTTAAATTTATCGGTATCATATATCATCATTGAGTTCGATTCTCAAGTGGCTTTAGCTTGGGTGGAACAAAGTGATACGAGGCTATGGAAATTATGGTCTTTGTTTCGTTTGATTGATGAAGCATGTCGACTTTTACCGTGTGTGTGCTTTAACCATGTGTTGCGCGAGGCTAATAGTATAGCGAATGCTTTGGCGAAAGGTGGGTGGTGCAAACGCCATGGCGTAGAGCGAGTTTGTGAGGTGTGCTGATTGTGTGTCGCACCTACTGGGATTGGGGGTCAGTGCGACATCATGAGGGGGCTGGTGGCTTGGAGGGCTTACTGTCGATGGGGGCTGCGCGTTGTGCTTGCCGCGGGCGATGGGAAGGATGTGGTAGGTGTTTTTGCACATTAAGGATTAAGGGTGGGATGGTTTTTGGTTGGGAATCACGCCTTGTTCGATGGGTGTTTGGTGTCCTTTTTGCTTCGCATTTACACGTCGTACTCTTTTCCTCCATCTAGGTTGTAGGGAGGTTTTTAACGAGGCGCGTGTAAGTGCTGCTTTTATGATTTGGCGTTCAATAAAATCATATGTTTTCGATCAAAAAAAATATGTCGATTGTGGCACGAATTTGAGCTGCAAAACATAAGAAAATTGCCAAGTTTTTTTAATTGTTAGTATTCGACTTATGTGTCAATTAATTTAGATCTGGTTTTTATAAAGGCCCAATATAGGGACGACTCTTTCAACCTAGTTTTTTTTTCACCCACGATGTTAAAATATGAAACTTTGACATTGTTTAAAGAATCTAACACCTCATCCCGCTATACCAACCAATTCTCGGTTGATTATAACATTTTATTATTAAAAAAACACAACTTGAAATAGGGCATACATGAGTTTTGAATTTTAAAATGATATCAAAATTTGAAAATATGGATAAAAAATCCAACAATGCATTTCATAACTGTCCAAATCAAATCAAATCAAATTTAATAGAGACTGAATTAAAATTAAAATTAAAAAAAACGCTAAAATGCAATACAATTTGATTTTTTTAAATAACTCTATATTAAAAAAACTAAGCGAACGTAATCTCAATTTTCAAAATGTATATTATTTGAATAAAAATTATCATTATTTTCTTTCATGCTCATTACAATTTCTTAAAACCATCATTGAATTCAAAAAAACTAATAATATAATATTGTCTTGAAAACAAATTCCTATACAAAAACGTTGAAACAGAAAACATTGAATAATGGCGAATAAAATTTACCATAGTGAGTAATAAATTAAATTCTCACCAAACCCTTATTTATCTTTAAAATATTGACAGGTAAAATTCAACATATATTATTAATATATTATTTTCTCTAAATTTTCATATAAGTCATGAAAAATCTATCTCCAGCTTAGCCATTAAATGTCTTGTCTCTATATTTGACTATAAAAACGTCTCATTGGCTACTCCCCTAAAACATTCTAAACGCTTTTCTTCAATTACTGTTAGATATAGAGAGAAAGTTCAAAGGCAAGAATTATTGGTTAACATGGAGTAACCATAACAAGAAAGAAGGTTAAACTTGCTTGGATTGCCAATGATAATGCTTGGAAAGTCAATTTCAAGAAAAGAGAAAAGAAATTATAGTTGCAGAAGAAAGTTATTGAGCTAACACCTCTTGTAGTTGTGGTGCCAAAGCTAATTTTATTGTCTATACCCATATGACAATGAGCCAAAAGTGGGGCCTTCATATGTCTAAGGTACAACTTTTAGACTTGTACAACACTATGAGAGGATATGAAAATTTTCATAAATCGTCAATGATCGTGTTAGAAGAAACATTCTTAAGAAAAGAAGGTTAGGTTGGTTAAAAATGTTAGCGGGCTTATCAAACTGTGATTAGCTCATTGGCATTTTTAAACAACCCTAATCTTCTTTGTATTATAGCTCTTTAAGCACTGTCACTGACGATATATGCGAATTTTACCGTTTTTCTTTATATTGTTATTTGAGTTTTAAAATAATCGTTTCACCTTGACGTGTGACGTTCTTACTTTGAGCACGTTGTCAGATGTATTAAGACAATTACATTGATCTCAATTTCTTGAAATTGGCTTTCCGAGCATTGTTATTGGCAATCCATGCAAGATTTACTTTCTTATTGCGGAGTCAAATGGATTTAAAAGGAGTGGTTATTGATTTTATTCAATAATTCTTATCTTTTTTTAATATTGTTTCTTTTAGCACTATTATTTTCAATCCAAGTAAGTTTAACCTTACTCATTTGTGTTGTTAGTAAGTTAAAAATATGTAAAGAAAGCTCATCCTTTGTTGTTCCAGTGGTAAAGGATGATGTCATTCATTCATGTGACTCGGGTTCGAGCACCAATTCTGCATGGTGTGTGTGCCTTATTAAAAAAGACTATGAAAATTGAACATATGCTACCCTTGTATCACAGCAACATATTCAAAAAATATGCAAAGAATGGTCAACTCATTTTCTATAATAAATCTGACCTTTTTTTAAAAAAAGAAATGTAAAGAATGATGGATCTTAGCATTAAGTTTTGAAGAGGGGTTTAATGAAAACTTTTAAAATTTTTAAGGGACTTAATGAAGATTTTCAACAAAAAAAAACTGGGGTCCAAATAAAATTTTCAAAAATATTAAGAGGCTCAGTGAAAATATTCATAATTTTTGCGGGGTTTAATTAAAATATTAAAAATTTTAGAACTTGAAGAAAAATTCTTTAAAACTGTGGCGAGTCCTAATTAAAACTTTTAGAACCTCTTGAGGAGTTTAATGGAAATTTTTCAAATTTTTGGGCCTTTATGATCCACAAATGGGCCTTTCTGACTCTTCTAATGGCTTGAATGGACGATGATAGTACAAGCCTTGTAGAAAATGAGATGACTCCTACTGTCTTTGATGTAGGATCTTTTTTTCCTCGACTGAAGTCTGGTGTATTGCAGACAACTCAAGACTGCCAAGACATGGAAAATTTAAAAAGAACACGGGTTAGAAAGAGGCTAAAAAAAGGCGGTACACAAATTTTTATAAAAATTATAAAGATCTGTGTATTAATTTTGGTGTGCAAACACAAATCCTTACAATTTTATAAAAGATTTGTGTATATACACAAATCCTTACAATTTCTAAAATTTTCTAAAATGGTAAGGATTTATGTATATACACAAATTCTTTACAAATTTGTAAGTATTTATCTTTGTACATAAAAGTCGATTTGTAAGGATTTGTGTACCGCCTCTTTTTAGCCTCTTTTTAGTCGGCCTCTCCCTAGAATCTTCCCCAAGACATTCAGCGTAAGTGTTGCAGCGGACACGGGCAGCGATGGACCAATGGTACTGAGGGAACAATCATTCCAAAAAAAATTAAATGCCTCTATAGTTTTAATATTTCCTTTGTGTTATCTATTGATAATATAATTTTACACTCCTAAAATTTTGCACCCCTATATTTCTGATATAATTTCTAATAGTTTGCACTAGAGGTGCTTATCAAGCGAGTCGATCGCGAGTTGAGTAGTGCTCGACTTATGTTTGTTAGTAAATCTCGTTGATCGGCTCGACTCGTTGCTCGTTAAGCTCGCCAAATTTTTCACATTGTTTTTTAAATATAGGTAAAATCCAGTGATACTATTAGAATTTAATATAAACATACAAATTTAGAGAAAAAATGTGAGGATTGAGGAGATAAATAAATGAATTTGTCATGACCGAGTTAGAGATGAAGTCAATCTTTGAGTGTGTGACTCTTTTTAGTTTCTCAACAATCTTCGACGAAAAAAAAGGAGAGAATACCTTAAGAATTTCGAAGTTTTAACTTTTTATCTTTTTTTATATGAAAACGGAAGACTTTTCTCCTTTTTCAACTTTTATACATAAAATGATAATAAAAAAATAAAAAGCTTTAATGAAAATGAAGAAAAGACTAATTATTATAATTTAATTTTTTATTAATATAAATTAACCGAATTCGAGTCGAGTCAACTCAAGTTTAACATTAACTGAATTTTAAACGAGTCGAGCTTGAACTTTTTGCGAGTTGTTCAACTCAATTAGCACCCTTAATTTGCACCACTCACATAAAATCATATGTTCGTCCCTTGAGTTCTTTCAATATAAGAATTTCAGACGCTGAAGACCTGATGTTTTAGATCTGTTGGGAGGATCTCTTGTCAGATTGTTCCTTATCTCAAGATCCATGGTGAAAGACTGACGCTATCGAATTAGTGGATCTTCGGGTGAAAAATGGCATATGCAGATGTTATTGGCTTAGATTCTGGAGTTTGCTGTTGAATCAATATTCATTTGTAGATTGTCTGATCCGGGTTCAAACGTTGTATTGCTTTGTAGTAGCGTTCTAGATGTTCTACTAATTTTGGTTGTTGTTGGTCGAGTATGTAATTTCCCTGCAATCACTAATGGTTGAAAAATTGCTTTTCTCTATTAATATATTAAAACTCTTGCCGAGGAAAAAAATATGGGGTTGCCTTCTATGAATTTTAAATTTTATGGTGGTGCATCCATGTGGTTGTTTCATGGGAGCATTGAAGGCAACTGTTGAGTTTTGAGGTGCTCGATTCTTTCAACCGTTCTTGTTCGTCAAGTGGTGGAGAAGTTGAATTTTGGGTGGATGTGGTGTGGAAGCTTAAAAGATAATTGACACAATGATTTATAGTGGTTCAACCTTCTAACCATGATCTACATCCACTACCTTAGCTTCCCACTAAGGATTTCCAATCAATCTACTATTGATTTGTCCACTTTTCTAGGCTTAGGAGGAAACTCTTATACACCGATCAAGCTTTCTACCCAAAGCCTTGATCAAACCCTCTTTACAAGAGAAAAGATAAGCAAACGCAAATCCCTCTAATAGGTGTTTGTTTGCACAATTTAGCTCTCACCCAAAACCTAAAACACTTGAGCAAATTTAACAATTTTGGCTCACTAATGTTTGTCTACACAAAGAAATGACAATTTAAGTACAAAGACAATTCTTGATCATTTGTTGATTGACAATGCTTGGAGGTCCCTTTTATACTCTTTGATGAGTTTGTAGCCGTTACTAGCCGTTGGGGTTGTTGGAGCCGTTGGAGACTTTATTTCCCACCATTAATGCTGTTCTGCAGCCTTCCGTATCGATACGCATGGACCCGTATCGGTATGACCTTCATCAGAAACTAGTCGTTGGGCTCTTGCTAACCTGAGCGTATCGGTACGGTGTGACATTTAAAAGACCGTTGAGAAATATGATCGTTGGGGTTGTTAAAATGGGATCAGTACGCTTACTAGGCGTATCGAAACGATCCCTTACCGTATCGAAATGGCAAAGCCTGTTCCGATACGGGTTTTAGCAATGACCAAACTTGGGCAAAAAGGTATCGATATGGGTTAGACCGTATCGGTACGGGCAACCTGAAAACTTAAGTTTGGCTATTTAAAATCAATAAAAACATTGCCAAAAACCTTTTAATATCCTTCAAACATAAATTCAAGTTGTTTGGACTTAAAGACAAGTTTTGAATTCTTTTCAAATTAGTCCAAAACATTTTTCAATTATTATATCAAAACATTATTTCTACAACAACTGATTTATGAATCATTGTCGAGAGTTATCTGTCCTCATTATAGTGTCATTGTTACAGGTGTTCACCATGTATACCTATCTCTAAGGCGCTCGACGTAGAACCGAAAATTAATGGATCGCTCTAATACCACTTGTGACAAGGTCATTATTCTCTTCACAAAAGACATGTATGATAGAATGTGCAGCGCCCCCAATTCTATATGTACAAGCCGAAGGTAAAGAAGAAAAAATTTCTGCTTAGAACAGGAACTCATAAATTGTTAAACTAAAACAAAAAAAACGTATTATGACAGTAAACCAGACAAAGTATGCAAAGCCAGATACTTATCGAAAGAACAAATAACAAAAACAATAAGTGCTTAATTAATCTCCTTACCATCAACCACTTACAATTAGGGGTGGGAGAAAATACCTGACCCGATTAACCCGACCCGAAAACTCGATGACCCGAAACTAAAATACCGGGTAATTTTCGGAGAAAAAAAAATTACCCGACCGGGCCGGGTACCCGTCCCGGCAAATTTCCCGGGACACAGGCCGAAAGTTTTCCCTTACCGGGTACCCGACCCGAATCCCGGGTACCCGACAATTCCCACCCCTACTTACAATCATAGCCTTGTCAAACCTCTTACATACTTCATGAGCTTCTTCCATTGTCATTGTTTGCTAATAGCATCCAACAAAACTTTAAAAGTCTCAACATCAGGTACATACCTTGAGTTGAGTAACCATTTCACTGATCAGGCTAAAATAGTGGAGTAAGCAATTAAGGTCGAACCACTCAAAAATCGTGTTATTATATATATTATTTCGCCTTAGCGGGCGCCAAATATTTGATCACCATAGTGGTGATGTTAATGTTATATCATCTTAGTGGGAAATAGTTTTAATCACTTTAGTGACGAGATGCTTCGAGGATACATGATTCCTTGGGAATACTTGATTTATGAATTGAGCTCTAATAAATTCGATGAGCAAGTTGATGGGACGTGACTCTCGTGATAATCGGAACACAACTGGATAATAGACTACGGTTATAAATTGTTTCGATTGTCTAATTTGTTGGTTCTTATGTAACACCCATAAAATAATAAAGCTAAAAAAGGAGAGTGATAGCTGGGAGTGTTGAACACGTGACCATCAAAATGGTGTGAAAGAGCCTTAGCCAGCTGAGCTAAGGCAATCCTTGGTTTTGGACTGCATCGTTTTTATGATAAACCCTGCTTTGTTTTTGACCCGATAATTATTAGAGGTTTGACTCCTCACCTACCCGTATCCATCGTCATTTCGAATTTGAAAGCTGAGAGAGGGATAATCTGGAACTTTCTCAAGCTTTCTCCCCAAACATCACCGTTCAACATCTCCGATCTGCCTCACTGTCCGACCGTGGCCTTCACCGTCGTGCTGGAATGTTCACCACCACTCTCCGGTCACAATCCAGTTGACCACTCGTATGGGTACGTCGTTGTTCGACGAGGAGGACGAGTTGAAGGTGCGACGAGAAACCCCAAGCATCGCCCTTCTGTTTTTCGTCGTTTCCGGCTACCCTCGACGTCCGTCCGAGACATGGCCATCGAATCTGAGCTCCTCGCTCCGCGATGAGCAAAACCCCTTTGACCGTTCGTTGTATCAGTGCCAGGAGAAGCCTCGTCGGAGCTACGTGCTTTTTTGGCCGTTTTGGTTCAATTTGGTATCGACGCAAATGACGTCTCTAGCGACCTTTTCTGATGACCGTATGACGGTCTGATTTTGGGGGTAAGTGAACCGGCCCAAATTAGGGCCCAAAAGCTTGAACTCGCTTGAACCATCTAAGTCAACTCGAACTAAGCCCAAACCCGAGTCGACTCGTCCGACCCGTGTCTGACCCGACTCGAACCCGTATCTGACCCGAATTGACCTGATAGGTTGACCTGTACCGACCTGTTAACCGAGTCAACCTAGTGAGTTAGCTCGCTCGAGTCAACTCGGTTGACCTTTGACTGTTGACGTCAGCATGACGTCTGCATTGACTTTGACCATTGACAAAAGTCAAATTTTTCGAAAACCCCTATTTTATGTTTTTTGACGTCCTGAGTCCGATTTTGAAGCCTGTTTCGTGAAATTCTGACCCAAAAGCCTCCGAGTTTGACCTGGAACCCGAACTTGTGTATGTACTTAATTGTTCAATTAAGAGTAATGTGAATAAGGACTAATTTTGGGTTGTGGTTAAATGAAGGTATTCACATATCTTGGAATTTAATATTTTGAGGGACGTCAAATTCGGGTCTGAGAGTGATCGAATGGAGTATCACGGTTGACCGATATTGCAAGGATTTAAGGTAATACTTTACTACCTCTTGTACGCTTTATGAAACATAGTGGTATCTGATAAATGCGTGCATGATCATGTTTAAGTGTATGGTTAATTCTACTGATGCCTAATCGATTATGGGAAAAGGGTAGTAAACTAGTTAAGACTAAAGTGCTCGGTTAGAAAGATGAGTGACCTAAAGGAACTTCCGAGATCCAAAAATAATTGATAAGACCGTGGTGCTTTAAATTTTGTTTTGCTTGTTAATGATTTAATTTCTAAAATGCTAAGTTATGAAATGATTGAAATTCCCTCGAGGTGCGAGAATGACTAAAATGCCCATGAAAATAAATCGATATGTGAATTTGCACTTGATCTGGTAAAACAACTGATTCATCTAAAAATCTCGTTATACTTGGAAAGATCCAGTAATAAGATTTGTATCTTCGAGAATGTAAAACACTTAGATTTTTTCTGAATTTTGAATAATCTTCGAGGATAAATTTACAAGAAATTATTTGTATGTCCGGAACTATCAAAGTGGTGCAAATTATCGAATTGACTAAAATGACTGAAATAACTAAAAAGGATTGAAAATATTGATAAGGCTGAATTGATCAGAACGACGTAATGATCAAAAAGATTAAAATATCCTCGGTCACTAATTTCCAAATTAACTGAAATGATGGATATACCCTTGAGACTTGAAACAAATGAATATTTGGAAGGATCGAGAGGCTCAGGATAATTGAGACACCTTCGGGTGTCGATGTGTCTGAAATACTTTTGAACACTGAAATGACAGAAAACACCTTTAAGACTCGGAATATGAAGTACCAATAAAGCTAAACAAGTGTAATGTCTCTGAAAACGGTAATACATGACGCGTGTCTACTAGCCGGTTCTGATACAAATGTGATATTGGGTGAATACCATGTGAAGGCATGTTCAATCTACTTGGAGGAAATACATAGTTATTGGTAAGAGTAATTTGTCCAAGGGTACGTATGATACTACGGATTGAGTTTGAGTGTATTGCTCATGTTCGAATACACGGAAAATATCGTTCAAATATATGTTCAATTGCTCGTTGTAAGTTTAGTGGATGGTCGATGTTGGCGAACTATTTTGTTATACACCGTAGCCAATTTTGAGAAATGAATGTTTAAGGTGTACCTATTCGGTTAAATAATAACGCTGTGTTGATGAGTTTCAATTGTTTCAAAATGGCTCGGAATCCTGATGAGAAACTAACATTCCTGAATTATGTACATCACCGTCTATACCTTGTTGGTTTAAATTATTGAATTACCCCTAAAGGTCAAAATGACCACTTTACCCCCGTAAGCTTTAATGTTGAATCACTCATGATATATCTGAAATCTCACTAATCTCGGTGTATCAACTTTTGATGTTTGGTTCGAGCCGTTATTATCAAACTTCCCTTTTCGTAGGGACGCCATTCTGTAATCAGTCCAAAATTGTCAAATGTTACCCCTTTTGATAGTGATCAAGTGTCTCTGAGGAATTAATTAAACCATGTGGAAAGTTTCTTGCACAAGTATACTCTCTCTGATCTGAAACTAATCCTTTATCTGATATGAATTTTGAATTTTTTCTGGTTAAATTATATACATTTGTATTTGATCTGAAATACACGCTCTTTGATTTCTGATACTCTAAAAATACATATACGATTACAATCTTTACCCCACTCAATCTGTATTCACTAAATTATTTTAATTGGGGTACTTCTAGGCTATGTTATGAAGTCTCTGTAGGTTCGGCACTAATAATTCCTTATGGACCCGAGGTCTCTCCTTGGGTTGGTTCCGATGCTTCGGCACAGGTAATTCTTTATGAACCTAAGGCAGCCCCTTAGGTTGGCTACTATGCTCATTGGGCCTAGGGTAAGTCCTTATGGATGCAGTTCTGGGGAACTGTATATCGGTGTACGGTTGGAGAGTAGTTATGTAACACCCGTGTCTTGGGCCTAGGAGTTAACCGGGTTTTAGTTCGAGTCAAATAAAAATTTAATTAAAACAATTCAACTTCAAATAATGACCAAATTGAGCTTTAAAAAGAAGGGAGGGACCTATGTTGCAATTTGACCCAAATTTAAAAAGCAAGACCACTTTATGGGAAAAGTTGTCTTCCCTTTTCCCATTTACCATCCCCAAACCGTTGGAAACACTCCCCACCATTGCCAAGCTTCTTCAAACTTTGGGGTCACTATTCCATTCGATTCCAACCTCGTTTTAAGGTGTTTTTCAAAGGTAAAAACGTCTTCTTAATCTCCTCTTTATCCCCTATCCAACCATTGTCTTAGATTTCAAAAATATGGAGTTTTGGAAATTAGGGTTTATATTAAAGTTTGGATTTTTAATGGGGGTTTTCCATTTGTTTTGATAAATCGTGTTGGGGTTTTGTTTAAGCATAATGAAATACACAATATATATTAATTTGGTTGATTTTGGATGAAATTTCGTAGTGGGTCCTTAGGGCAAATTTTAGAGTATGAAAACTTGGGTTTTTGGGAGGTTTAATGTTGAAATTGAAGGGCTGATGGTCTACCTATGTTAGAAGGGTGATTTGGGACGTTTTGGAAGTCATTTGGGTGTTTGGAAATGGGTGTTTCAGCCAAGGGTTATTGGAGTACGAAAATTGGGTTTTTGAGATATTATGTGGTTTGGGAATTTGTGGAAATTGGATTGTGTTTGCAAAGTAAGTTGATGGTTGAGTTTAGCATTGAATTGGGAAGTAATGTATGTGTTTTGTTTGACTAGAAGCAAGAGGAAACGTTGAAGAGGCTTTGGGACCGAATCTGGGTTCGTAGGAGGATTAGTTCGTATTGCTAAGGAAGGGCGGTGAGTGCTCTTAACTTGTTTTAAAGTTTGGTTCGAGCATGAGTAGTGTGTGTATGTAAAGTGTGCTTGGTAGGCCACTTCCTTATAATCCAAGTAGTTAATTTAGTCTTGTTTTCCTTAAATGCCAATGTGTTTAATGACTATGCTCTTGTACTTGTGATTATATGGTGCATGTATATATATATCATGATGTGGATATATGTGATGAGCATGAGTGTGGTTGATGATATGTGATTGATGATGATAATTGTCACTAAAATAATTACCGGTTGTAAATGATCGATCATTAGGATAGTGTGCACACAAATTGAGTCAAAACGTACGTGGCCTTGATGGCGTTAAGTCATCAAGGAGGAGTACGGTGAAGTAACATTCCACCGGAAGCTTTTATTTATTTCTACGGGATGATGAGTGGAATCCCATCCGTAGGGCTTGTGGCGATGAGTGGAATCTCGCACATGCAAGGTCCAGTGATGAGTGAAATCCCACCGAGGTAAAGTGTTGTTGAGGTTTATATCCGCACAATCGGGGTAATTAAAGTGGCCAATTAAACTTGTTCATGTATTGTGTTATATGATGGTGATATGTGATTGTGGTATATGGTGTTGTTGCATGATGTGGATGTTGATGTTTAAACTTGATAGGTTTGAGAGACCATATATGCCACTCGAAAGACTAGCTAGGTCTACTTGATTTTATGCCTATGCTTGATGTATGTAAGACTAGGATTAACATGCTTGAACCCTGCATTGTTGATGTTTTTCGTTTTAGAGCACCCTCACTAAGCTTATAGCTTACGCTCTCTATGTTCAACAATGCAGATCATTAGCGTGGTGTTAGCTCGAGGCAAGGCAAGAAGGGCTTTCCAAGTTGTTGCTCAAGTATGGTTAATTTTGTAGTAGTTAAGCAATGTGGCCATAGGGTGTGTTTGTATGAGCTTGTATGACTCATTACATATGATGATGTTTTGATTTGATTATGGATTGTAAGCATGTAATGCTATGATGAATGTTTTGGTGTGTGATGACATGCGTTGGAGTGTTTAGGTTGCCTTGTGTATGAGTGCAAACCTTTCAAGATGTCTTGTTCCCTTTAAGACCATTTGAGCTTTTATGTATGCATAATATTGCCTAAATTGCTCTTTAATTAGAATGCTATGTATGAATGCTTTAATCCATGTTTGAATGACACCCTTGGCTTAATTATGTGTGCTTGCATGTTCGTATATGCTTAGGTGAGTCGAGAAATGCATTTAGAGTCGAGTTGGGGTCGTTTAAGTTGAAATTGAGGAATTGCAGTGCAGGGGGTATCGATACCCCTAGCTAGGGTATCGATAGTCTCTTGTCCAAAGGCCTCAGATTTTGCCTGGGGTATCGATACCCTAAGGGTATCGATACCCTCCAAAGTTACTGGAATCTGGTGTTGTGGATGAGAGTAGAGCGTATCGATACCCCTGGTTAGGGTATTGATACCCTGGTATTGATACCCCTGGTTAGGGTATTGATACCCTGGTATTGATACCCCTGGTTAGGGTATTGATACCCTGGTATTGATACCCCTGGTTAGGGTATCAATATTGGCTGTCCTATAAGCTTAAAAATAGACTGTTATGTATGGCCGTGGTTCGAATGTGTTTTTCCCTTGAATGTTTTCCGTTGTTGTGAATCACATAGGACTTAATGTTCATCTAGGCAAGATTAAAATAAAAAAGAAATATAGGGTTGCTAACCGAAGGGAACCTTAACGGGTTTCACTCGGTTTCCCCGTGTAGCTCACTCGGACCGGTCATCCGGCCAGACCGGGACGAGGGGGTTACATTTTGTTGGTATCAGAGCCTGAGGTTACCGAGACCTCGGGCAGGTAAGAGAGGTAAGCTTAAGGTGTTAAATGCTTACGTTGTTCGATGCATGTTATGCCATGAATCCTTGATGTTTGATTGATCGTATGATGTTTTGAATGCATGAACTGTTGTGTCTGGTGTAGAGTGAGTGCCCATTGCTACTATTACTTAATTTAAAAAAAGATCTTTGGAAAGAGGAATACTTGAGCACTATTGGACCCTTGCTTTGACTAACATAATCCTTATCTGTTTCTTGTTATAGTTTTACCTTGCTAGTTGAACCATGAGACCACGTGGGAGGCCTAGGATGGTTCGACCGGAACCACGGGCAGAGGCTCCGAGAGTTGAGCCGGTAGTTGGGGTTGGAGCTCAAGTGGGAGAGCATGTGGTTGGAGTTGGAGCTCCTCCACCACCTCCACCACCACCACCTCCTCCACCGGGAGTGGGAGGTGAGGCCGGGGCCAAAGGAGAGGGAGGTCAAGGTGGCCAAGGACCGGCCGGGATTGACTTAGCTCCGTTGGTTCAGGCAATAGCCGGAGCATTCCAGGCTGCAGTAGCTGGAGGCCAGGCAGCTCATCATCAGGGTGAGGGCACCGGATTGCCATTAGAGAGACTTCGAGGCCTTGAGGCCGAAGAGTTTAGAGGTGTTACTCCGGAGAGGTCAGAGTTGTGGTTTGAGAAGACCGTCCGTATTCTTGCTCAGATGGGATGTACTAGTGAGCGCAAGTTGGGATGTATTGAGTCTCTGCTTCAGGGTGATGCCTACACCTGGTGGGTCACCGTTACTTCGGGGATGGATGAGACCGAGATCACTTGGGAGTTTTTTGAGACAGCTTTCCGGAAGAAGTATTTGGGTCCGCAATACCTTGATGAGAGGAAGAGGGAATTTATGGCATTTCTTCAGGGGAGTATGTCCGTGACTGATTATGAGATCCGGTTTGTCAGATTGAGTCAGTATGCACCCGAGCTTGTACCTACTGAGGTGGAGCGTTGTAATCGCTTCTGATATGGGCTGAGTGAGGAGATCAAGACTTATACTCTAGCTTCAGATTACACTGATTTTGATGTCTTGGTCGCGAGGGCCAAGGACTTGGAGCACAGTTTGAGTTTGACCAGGCGGTCAGGTGGATCTAGTTCGGGTAAGAGGTCTAGCAACTTTGATAGAGGTGATGCCAAGAGGCATCGGGACAACCGGCATCAGTTTGATCATAGGCGTGGTGGAGGTAACCACGGTAGGGGCCATTAGGGTCAGAGAGCTGGTGGGAAGTTGCCCACATGTGCTACTTGCAGGAGGAACCACACCGGTGAGTGTTGGGGGAATTATCATTCTTGCTGGAGTTGTGGTGCTAGAGACCACATTAGGCGTGACTGTCCACATCAGATGGGGCAGGCACCAGCTCAGGCTCCTGCTCGAGCCAATGACTTTCAGAGAGGCCGCGGGCGCGGTAGAGGTAACTTCCAGCCGAGGAACGATGGTCAGAGGAACATAGCACATGTAGTTGCAGTTCAGCCAGAGGGCGGAGGTCAGGCCAGAGTTTATGCTCAGCGGGGAGATCAGTATGACACCGATGTGATCGCAGGTAACTTCTCGATACAGTCTTTGGGTTTGCTTTCTTTGATTGACTCTGGGTCTACACATTCCTACATATTGAGTGAGCATGCACAGTCTTTGAATTTGCCTTGTGAGTTGTTAGAGGTAGGAGTTAGTGTTACTAGTTCTTTTGGGGACACGGTAGTAGTTAGGAAGATGTACCGAAGGTGTCCGTTGATGGTTCAGGGGCATGTGTTTCCAGTGGATATGATGGAACTTCCTTTCTATGGTTTTGATGTGATTCTGGGTATGGATTGGCTCACGGAGCATAGAGCTAGGATAGATTTTGAAACTAAGCGGATTTCTTTGAAGCTCGCAGATGATTATGAGATTATAGTGGTGGGTGAGAACGTGAAGTTCTTGTCCAATGTGGTTTCAGTGTTAGAGGCTAAGAGGTTAGTTGAGTTGGGATGTGAAGCATACTTAGCGTATGTGATGAACCCTAACATGAGTGAGGTTAGACCTCAGGACATCCGGACAGTATGTGATTTTCCTAGTGTGTTTCCGGAAGAATTGCCAGGGTTACCACCGGACAGAGAGGTAGAGTTCAGCATTGAGACTTATTCTGATTCAGCTCCTGTTTCGATTGCTCCGTATCGTATGGCACCGAAAGAATTGAAAGAGTTGAAGACTCAGTTGCAAGAATTGACAGATAGAGGTTTTATTCGACCTAGTTCTTCACCTTGGGGTGCACCAGTGTTGTTTGTGAAGAAGAAAGATGGAAGTATGAGAATGTGCATAGATTACAGACAGTTAAATCAGTTGACAGTAAAGAACAAATATCTGTTGCCTAGAATTGATGACTTGTTTGATCAGTTGAGAGGAGCATCGGTCTTTTCAAAGATTGATTTGAGATCAGGTTACTACCAGCTAAAGGTGAGAGAGGTTGATGTACCGAAGACGGCCTTTAGGACTAGATATGGTCATTATGAGTTTTTAGTCATGCCATTTGGGTTGACTAATGCACCGGCAGCTTTCATGGACATGATGAATAGGATCTTCCATCAGTATCTAGATCAGTTTGTGGTTGTATTTATTGATGACATCTTGGTGTACTCTCGAACTGAAGAAGACCATGACCGACACTTGAGACTTGTTTTGAAGACTTTGCTAGATCACCAGTTGTATGCGAAGCTCAGCAAGTGTGAATTCTGGATCCGAGAAGTAGTCTTCTTAGGACATGTAGTGTCAGCCAATGGGATTAGAGTTGGTCCGAAGAAGATTGAAGCCATTGTTGAGTGGAAGCAACCGAAGTTTGTGACAGAGGTACGTAGCTTACTAGGCTTAGCCAGATACTATAGGAGGTTTGTAGAGGGTTTCTCTAAATTAGCCGCTCCATTGACACAGTTACTTCAGAAGAGTGTTCAGTTTGAGTGGACAGATGCAAGACAGAGAGCCTTTGAGAAATTGAAAGAAGCTTTGACCCAAGCTCCGATTTTGATTCAGCCTGAGTCCGGGAAGGACTATGTAGTCTACAGTGATGCTTCATATGTAGGGTTAGGATGTGTTCTGATGCAAGACAAGAGAGTAGTGGCTTATGCCTCAAGACAGTTGAAGACTCATGAGCGCAACTATCCGACCCATGACATAGAGTTAGCTGCAGTTGTGTTTGCTTTGAAGATTTGGAGACATTATTTGTATGGTGAGAAATGCACAGTATACACCGACCACAAGAGTTTGAAGTACATTATGACTCAGCGAGATTTAAATCTCAGACAGCGTAGGTGGTTAGAGCTGCTAAAAGACTATGATCTTACTATTGAGTACCATCCGGGTAAGGACAATGTAGTGGCTGATGCATTGAGTAGGAAGGTGGCCGTAGACTTGAGAGCTATGTTTGCTAGATTGAGTTTGTCCGGAGATGGTGGCTTGGTAGCCGAGCTTCAGGTTAGACCTACTCTAGGTCAGTTGATTAGAGAGAAACAACTCTTAGATAGATCTTTGGCACCTCACGTGCAAGATATAGCCGAGGGTAGATCTTCAGACTACAGTTTCAGTACTGATGGGGTCTTGTGTTACAAAGACAGAATAGTTGTGCCAGAAGACAGTGATTTGAGACGTACGATTTTGACTGAAGCTCACAGTAGTCCGTTTGCTATGCATCCTGGAAGTACGAAGATGTACCGTGATTTGAAGAATGAGTACTATTGGGTTGGCTTGAAGAGAGATGTAGCCGACTTTGTGAGTAAGTGCTTAGTGTGTCAGAGAGTGAAGGCGGAACATCAGGTTCCCTCAGGTTTGTTACAGCCGTTGAGAATTCCGGAATGGAAGTGGGAGAACATCACTATGGATTTTGTTTCGGGTTTGCCTTTGACTCCTACGAAGAAGAACTCAGTTTGGGTGATAGTGGATCGATTTACGAAGTGTGCTCACTTCTTGGCAGTCAACACTACTTACAACTTAGATAGATTGGCCGACTTGTACATTGGTGAGATAGTTAGGCTGCATGGTGTGCCGAAGTCCATTGTGTCAGACAGAGATCTGCGATTTACTTCTAGATTTTGGGAGTGTCTGCATACAGCTTTGGGTACCCGTTTGAACTTCAGCACTTCTTATCATCCTCAGTCAGATGGGCAGTCGGAGAGAGTTATTCAGATCCTAGAGGATATGTTGCGTTGTTGTATCATAGACTTTCAGGGTACTTGGGAGAAGCATTTGCCTCTAGTGGAGTTTGCGTACAGTAACAGTTTTCAGTTGAGCATTCAGATGGCTCCGTATGAGGCCTTGTATGGCCGGAAGTGTAGGACTCCAGTATGTTGGGCCGAGGTAGGACAGAAACTGTTACCTATGCCAGATTTGCTCAAGGGGACAACCGACAAGGTAAAATTGATTTGTGATCGTTTGAAGGCTACTTCGGATAGGCAGAAGTCCTATGCCGATCTGAAGAGGAAGGAAGTTGAGTTCTCAGTGGGTGAGAAGGTATTCCTGAAGGTGTCTCTGAAAAGGGAAGTTGAGTCCGAGGTACATAGGACCGTATGAGATTGTGAAGAGGGTTGGTCCAGTTGCTTATCAGTTGCGTTTGCCATCCGAGCTTGAGAAGATACATGATGTGTTCCATGTGTCGATGCTTCGCAAGTATAGGTCTGATCCATCACATGTTATGCCCGTAGAAGAAATCGAATTGAATCCGGATTTGACTTACGAAGAAGAGCCCGTTGAGATCTTAGCTTCTGACAGTAAGGTGTTGAGGGGTAGATCGATTGAGTTAGTGAAGGTGCGGTGGCGACGTAGAGGTGTGGACGAGGCCACTTGGAAGAGGAAGGAGGATATGGAAAAGCAGTTTCCGTATCTCTTTCAGTCAGGTAATTTCGGGGACGAAATTCCTTAAGTGGGAGAGAGTTGTAACACCCGTGTCTTGGGCCTAGGAGTTAACCGGGTTTTAGTTCGAGTCAAATAAAAATTTAATTAAAACAATTCAACTTCAAATAATGACCAAATTGAGCTTTAAAAAGAAGGGAGGGGCCTATGTTGCAATTTGACCCAAATTTAAAAAGCAAGACCACTTTATGGGAAAAGTTGTCTTCCCTTTTCCCATTTACCATCCCCAAACCGTTGGAAACACTCCCCACCATTGCCAAGCTTCTTCAAACTTTGGGGTCACTATTCCATTCGATTCCAACCTCGTTTTAAGGTGTTTTTCAAAGGTAAAAACGTCTTCTTAATCTCCTCTTTATCCCCTTATCCAACCATTGTCTTAGATTTCAAAAATATGGAGTTTTGGAAATTAGGGTTTATATTAAAGTTTGGATTTTTAAGGGGGTTTTTCCATTTGTTTTGATAAATCGTGTTGGGGTTTTGTTTAAGCATAATGAAATACACAATATATATTAATTTGGTTGATTTTGGATGAAATTTCGTAGTGGGTCCTTAGGGCAAATTTTAGAGTATGAAAACTTGGGTTTTTGGGAGGTTTAATATTGAAATTGAAGGGCTGATGGTCTACCTATCTTAGGAGGGTGATTTGGGATGTTTTGGAAGTCATTTGGGTGTTTGGAAATGGGTGTTTCAGCCAAGGGTTATTGGAGTACGAAAATTGGGTTTTTGAGATATTATGTGGTTTGGGAATTTGTGGAAATTGGGTTGTGTTTGCAAAGTAAGTTGATGGTTGAGTTTAGCATTGAATTGGGAAGTAATGTATGTGTTTTGTTTGACTAGAAGCAAGAGGAAACGTTGAAGAGGCTTTGGGACCGAATCCGGGTTCGTAGGAGGATTAGTTCGAATTGCTAAGGAAGGGCGGTGAGTGGTCTTAACTTGTTTTAAAGTTTGGTTTGAGCATGAGTAGTGTGTGTGTGTAAAGTGTGCTTGGTAGGCCACTTCCTTATAATCCAAGTAGTTAATTTAGTCTTGTTTTCCTTAAATGCCAATGTGTTTAATGACTATGCTCTTGTACTTGTGATTATATGGTGCATGTATATATATATCATGATGTGGATATATGTGATGAGCATGAGTGTGGTTGATGATATGTGATTGATGATGATAATTGTCACTAAAATAATTACCGGTTGTAAATGATCGATCATTAGGATAGTGTGCACACAAATTGAGTCAAAACGTACGTGGCCTTGATGGCGTTAAGTCATCAAGGAGGAGTACGGTGAAGTAACATTCCACCGGAAGCTTTTATTTATTTCTACGGGATGATGAGTGGAATCCCATCCGTAGGGCTTGTGGCGATGAGTGGAATCCCGCACATGCAAGGTCCAGTGATGAGTGAAATCCCACTGAGGTAAAGTTTTGTTGAGGTTTATATCCGCACAATCGGGGTAATTAAAGTGGCCAATTAAACTTGTTCATGTATTGTGTTATATGATGGTGATATGTGATTGTGGTATATGGTGTTGTTGCATGATGTGGATGTTGATGTTTAAACTTGATAGGTTTGAGAGACCATATATGCCACTCGAAAGACTAGCTAGGTCTACTTGATTTTATGCCTATGCTTGATGTATGTAAGACTAGGATTAACATGCTTGAACCCTGCATTGTTGATGTTTTTCGTTTTAGAGCACCCTCACTAAGCTTACAGCTTACGCTCTCTATGTTCAACAATGCAGATCATTAGCGTGGTGTTAGCTCGAGGCAAGGCAAGAAGGGCTTTCCAAGTTGTTGCTCAAGTATGGTTAATTTTGTAATAGTTAAGCAATGTGGCCATAGGGTGTGTTTGTATGAGCTTTTATGACTCATTACATATGATGATGTTTTGATTTGATTATGGATAGTAAGCATGTAATGCTATGATGAATGTTTTGGTGTGTGATGGCATGCGTTAGAGTGTTTAGGTTTCCTTGTGTATGAGTGCAAACCTTTCAAGATGTCTTGTTCCCTTTAAGACCATTTGAGCTTTTATGTATGCATAATATTGCCTAAATTGCTCTTTAATTAGAATGCTATGTATGAATGCTTTAATCCATGTTTGAATGACACCCTTGGCTTAATTATGTGTGCTTGCATGTTCGTGTATGCTTAGGTGAGTCGAGAAATGCATTTAGAGTCGAGTTGGGGTCGTTTAAGTTGAAATTGAGGAATTGCAGTGCAGGGGGTATCGATACCCCTAGCTAGGGTATCGATACTCTCTTGTCCAAAGGCCTCAGATTTTTCCTGGGGTATCGATACCCTAAGGGTATCGATACCCTCCAAAGTTACTGGAATCTGGTGTTGTGGATGAGAGTAGAGCGTATCGATACCCCTGGTTAGGGTATTAATACCCTGGTATTGATACCCCTGGTTAGGGTATTGTTACCCCTGGTTAGGGTATTGATACCCTGGTATTAATACCCCTGGTTAGGGTATTGATACCTTGGTATTGATACCCCTGGTTAGGGTATCAATACTGGCTGTCCTATAAGCTTAAAAATAGACTGTTATGTATGGCCGTGGTTCGAATGTGTTTTTCCCTTGAATGTTTTCCGATGTTGTGAATCACATAGGACTTAATGTTCATCTAGGCAAGATTAAAATAAAAAAGAAATATAGGGTTGCTAACCGAAGGGAACCTTAACGGGTTTCACTCGGTTTTCCCCGTGTAGCTCACTCGGACCGGTCATCCGGCCAGACCGGGACGAGGGGGTTACAAGTTAGGTTGATACCTCAGTCAAAACTCTACTGTTATCCGAAATCAATCTTTCTATCATTCTCGATCGGTAATTGTTTGAACATCCTAAACTCTCTGGCTGAATTTTCTTAATCTGTATGTCCCCTCTGATTTCCTGAGTTAGACCTCGTGTCTGGTGTTCGGGAATCAAATCAGAAATGATTATGTTACTTTGAAGCGTAATACCTAAAAGAATTATATTCTATATTTGAAACATGACAATGTTAGCTCAATCCTTTTGTTTTGATAAATCTTATACTTACGTGTGGCATTAAGCTTCTTTTGGTAGTTTTGTATTATTGAGCTTTCCTAAGTTCATGTTGTTCTTACCTCCACAGGTTAGAGGAGATCTATCATGGTATTGATTGACATCAGTGTTTGGAGTTCTCTCGGCGTCACTTTTAGAGTACGGTATTGGTTCAGTTAGTGGGCATGTATGTCATATATTATTTTATGATAGTGTCTGTAAAATAATTTTTGAAAATTTTTGTTTTATGTTTAAATGATTTTCTGGAAGTGTATTTTAAACAGAAGTAAATGTTGCAGTTTAACAAGAGATTTAATATAAACAAAATGGTTTTAAGTAGATTTTACCGCGGGTCACTCTTGTGACCCTAATGTGACTTTCTAAGATCCGTGGTAACGCATTGGCAAATTCCATATAAAAAACGTTAAAACAGAAAACATTGAATAATGGCGAATAAAATTTAACATAGTGAGTAATAAATTAAATTCTCACCAAACCCTCATTTATCTTTGAAATATTGACAGGTAAATTCCAACATATTATTAATATATTATTTCCCCTAAATTTTCATATATGTCATGAAAAAACTGTATCCAGCTTAGCCATTAAATGTCTTGCATATTTGACTATAAAAACGTCTCATTGGCTACTCCCCTAAAACATTCTAAACGCTTTTTTTCAATTCCTGTTAGATGTAGAGAGAAAGTTCAAAGGCAAGAATTATTTGTTAACATGGAGTAACCATAACAAGAAAGAAGGTTAAACTTGCTTGGATTGCCAATGATAATGCTTGGAAAGTCAATTTCAAGAAAAAAAGAAAAGAAATTATAGTTGTAGAAGAAAGTTATTGAGCTAACACCTTTTGTGGTGCCAAAGCTAATTTTATGGTCTATACCCATATGACAATGAGCCAAAAGTAGGGCCTTCATATGTCTAAGGTACAACTTTTAGACTTGTACAACACTATAAAGAGGGGTTATGAAAATTTGCATAGATTGTCAATGATGGTGTTAGAAGAAACAATCTTAAGAAAAGAAGATTAGGTTGGTTAAAAATGTTAGCGGGCTTATCAAAGTGTGATTAGCTCATTGGCATTTTTAAACAACCCTAATCTTCTTTGTATTATAGTTCTTTAAGCACTATCATTGACAATATATGTGAATTTTACGGTTTTTCTTTATATTGTTATTTGAGTTTTAAAATAATCATTTCACCTTGACGTGTGACGGCTTTATTTTAAGCTCGTTGTCATATGTGCTAAGACAATTACGCAAGTTCTGGCATAGTAAAATTTATCAACTCACTCTCTTCGAAAACATTGATCTCAATTTCTTGAAATTGGCTTTCCGAGCATTGTTATTGGCAATCCAGGCAAGATTTACTTTCTTATTGCGGAGTCAAATGGATTTAAAAGGAGTGGTTATAGATTGTCAATGACAGTGTTAGAAGAAACAATTTAAAAAAGAAGATTAGGTTGGTTAAAATGTTAGTGGGCTTAACAAAGAGTGATTAGCTCATTGATATTTTTAAACAACCTTAATCTTCTTTTCATTTTAGTTCTTCAAGCAATATATGTGAATTTCGGCGTTTTTCTTTATATTGTTATATGAGTTTTAAAATAGTCGTTTTATTTTGGCGTGTGATGACCTTGATTTTAGCTCGTTGTCATCTATGCTATAGAGAATTACACTAGTTTCAACATAGTAAAAATGGTCAACTCATTCTCTTCAAAAAAAAATAAACATTGATCTCAGTTTGTTGAAATTAGTTTTCCAAGCATTGTTATTGGCAATCCATGCAAAATTTACTTTTTCTTATTGCGGAGTAAAACGGATTTATTCAATAATTCTTATCTATTATTTTTGAAGATTTTTTCTTTCAGCACTATTTTTTCGAGTCCAAGTAAGTTTAACCTTACTCCTTTGTGTTGTTTAAGTTAAAAATATGTAAAGAATGGTCAACACACTTTTTTTAATATGCCTAACCTTTTAAAAAAAAGAAATGTAAAGAATGGTGGTTCTTAGCATTAAGTTTTGAACAAGGGTTTAATGAAAATTTTTAAAAATTTTAAGGGACTCGGTGAAGATTTTCAAAAAAAAAACTTGGGGTCCAGTTAAAATTTTCAAAAAACTTAAGAGGCTCAGTGAGAATTTTCATAAATTTTGTGGGGCTTGATTAAAATATTAAAAAATTTAGAACTTGATGAAAATTCTTAAAAACTGTGGTGAGTCCTAATTAAAACTTTCAGAATCTCTTGAGGAGTTTAATGGAAAATTCCCAAAAAATTGGGCCCACTATGATCCACCTCTGGCCTTACTGTCTTTTCTAACAGCTTTGAATGGACGATGCTAGGGTTAGGGCGAGCCTTGTAGAAAATGAGATGACTCGTACCGACTCTTTAATGTAGGATCTTTTTTTTTTAATTTAAAATTTTATTTTTACATGAACTAAAATATTATTAGACCAAAATTTATTAAATATATAAAATTTTTAACAAAAGTCGAGGTCCCTTTAGGCCAAGAGAGCTCTGCCTCTGGTTGCAGCCGACATGGGGTTACCTTAATATAGGAATTTAAGAAGCTGAAGACCTGATGTTTTAGATCTGTTGGGAGGATCTCTTGTCCGATTGTTCCTTGATCCTCAAGATCCATGGTGAAAGACTGAGGCTATCGAATTGGTGGATTTTCAGGTAAAAAATGGCATAAGTAGATAGTTTTACTGAATTTGCTTCTAATGAGTTTTAATCACTATAATAGCGGGATACATGATTTCTGGTGTATTCTCGATTTATGCTATTGAACTCTAATATACTCGATGAGCGAGTTGATGGGAAAGCGACTATTGTGATAACCGGAGCCTGACTGGATAATAGTCTACGGTTATAGATTGGATAATCAAAAACATTAAATTGTTTCGCTTGTCTAATTTGTTGGTTCCTATGTCATGACCGATTGTTTAAATTAATTCGTTTCAAGTAGTATACTGGACTAGATACGCATCACTGACTATATTTGTGTTACTGTTTTGTTACTTCAACTATTATTTTTGAATAAAATCTAACATTATGTTTTTATTTTGGTATCCCACGTGTGGTTTAGTATAATTACAGTTTTAATCCAAAACATTTATATATATTATCAATTTAGTCTAAAAGTCCATCAATTTAAAATATCATCTTACTTTTGGGGTAAAACGTCATCTTAATTTTGATTGAATTTTGTCTCACTCCTTTCCCACTCCCACCTATTCGCGTTGGTATCTCGATCGTAGAGTTTGGGTCCTCCAATGAACCCCGCATTAGCCCCCTATTGATCCGCAATTCTTAAAGTTTTGATTGTCCCTAGAGTGTTTTTTTTACTCCAAAACTCAAAAAAAGTGTTCGACAGAAAGAAGAACAAAAAATGAGGAATTTACAATATTAATCCAAAAAATTAAAATAATGTTTAAATTGATAAAATTTTAGACTAAATTGATAAATTGTATAAGTTTTTGGACTAAAACTATTATTAACCCAAGCTACGCCACCATTTTCATTAATTTTAAACGGCGGAAATACCAAAACAGAACAAAAAACGTAACGTTAGACACCATTTTATCAAAAATAATAATTGAGTACTAAAATAATAATGCAAGCATACTTAAAATATTAAATATGTAGTTTTTCCTTTATTCTATTGCAAGAGTTTTTATTCATCCTCAAACAGCTGAACTGAAATCCATTATCATCGCTTTATCATTCAGACCTATGCCCGTCTTTCAACACAATCATCACCGTTCAACAAAAATCGAAATAAAAGAGGGTAAGTAAAAAAAATCAAAAGAAAAGAACATTGGAAAGACAACCTTTTTTCGACTATCTTGGGTTTAGAAGTGGGAGTAATTTCTCATATCTTGTGTTTTAATAAAATATTTTATTATATATATATATATATATATATATTTAGATTAAAGGTGATTCTTATCGTATTAATAAAGTAACCAATAGTTATGGTTGAAGTAATATGAGTACTGACCTGAAGTCGGCATAAATACATCCCGACTTCTTATTTATTTTACTTGAAGTTAACATGAATACATGATACTTCACTATTACAATAATAAGTGCATTAGACCACGAAATAAAAAATATAAAAAATTTATAAAAAAATCAACAACAATATAAAAAAATCCAGTCTTTAAAAATGACTTATAAAATAAAATGATCCAGAAAATGAGAAGGTGTCTTTTGGCTTGTTTTTTTTTTTTTGAAAGTTAGACTTTATTTGGATAACTAAGAAATTCTCACGATCTCAATGTCTCGTTAAAAAACCTCTCTAAACCTATGTAGAAGAAAAAGAGTACATTGAGACCGTGTTAACAATGACTCGAAGCTCTGCTAGAACCACCCATACCACTCGAGAACACCTCTGTTAAGAGGTTGAGACCCACCCTCCTATATCCAGTTCTTAACAACACCAACCCTTTGAATAAACTGTGAAGACCAAAATAAACAAAAGATAACACCCTGCACCCCTGCTGGAACCAAACTCAGAATATCCAGTAAACACGGCTTAGACCGAACATTATCGAAAAGACCAAGATAGCTTAAGACTCGACAAGTAAACTGCTTGCCATCCATACCTTCGCCACTGCATTCCTAATTCCTTTTTTCACCAAGGAATCTGCCACTGTATTCATGTCCCTAGAGACGAGCGAGAGCTTCCAATCTACACTTTCTCCACTTGCGATACAACTATGCACCAGATTACTAAAGGACGGGGGACACTTCCATGGATTCTCAATCCATTCCACAGCAAGCAGACAATCACACTCAACGATAAGTTTCGAGTGCTTCACCCAATCAGAACGCTTGTAGAGGATTAATGCTTCCTGTATGGCTTTCAGTTCCGAAGAAGTCGCATCCATACAACCTACACTTTTAGAGAAACTGAGCAGCACTTTCGCATTTTCATTCCTGAGAACTCCACCGATTCCAGCCCTTCCGTAGCTTCCAGCCACCGCACCATCTGTATTGAATTTCAAAAACCCATTGTTCGGGGGGCACCACACCGATTTTCTTGTTAACGGAACCCATTTCACCAGTTCCTTGAATTTCTCAGGAAAATTTAGAATTGAATTAAGTTTACCGATTTCCTCAGGCCAAAGAGCTTTACACCACCATCCTAATCTTAAGATACCCATATGAAAAACCGAGTTCGAAACAAATCTAGTCTTCCTAAATATCAGTTCATTTCTGGCTAACCAAATGGACCACGAGAAACTAAAGAAGCCAAGGTGCCAGATCTTAGTCTGAAATCTGTCGGGAATGTGTGCCATCCACAAATAAAACATATCAGCATATGACTTGGGCGTTATAACATGCATATTTCATAGCTTGAACCAAAGCTGCCAGACCTCCCAAACAAACTTGCAGTGACACAGAAGATGTTGAATTGTCTCCGAATCAGACTTACATATCTGACACACATTCGAGTCGTGTACATTACATCCTCTTTTCTGCAGCTCGATCGCCGTAGGGATTTTGCCCCATAATGCCTTCCAAACGAATAAAATTACTTTTGGAGGAGCTTTACTTTTCCACACCATATTCCATAAGCCATTGCGAGAATCACCCACTCCGTTTCCAAGCTCACACCACAGTTTAGTGTTGAATACCCCAACCGAATTTGCGGACCATCGCACACAGTCCTGTATTTTTGTGTTAGCAGGGAAGCAACTTAATAGATTATGCAATCTACTCCCTTCTGCTTTTTCCCATTCAAAAAGTGTACGCCTCCACTTCAATTCCCAGCACCACCTACCATTATGAACACTTCCAAAGTCTGCGACAAGGCCTGTTTTGTTGGCTGACAGAGAGAATAACCTTGGAAACTCATCTTTGAGGAGAATGTCACCAATCCATCTATCGAGCCAGAATCTGATCTTCTTTCTATCCCCCAGAACAAAGCGAATTTGTTGTAGAAACATATTAACATTTTCTGGATAGGCCCTACTATATTCTTCCAAATTGTTGACTTTGGATCTCTATTGAAATTCGAAGGAAACACAGATTGGTTGTCTTCCTCATATCTAGAGGCTACGGCCTTCCTCCACAAACTGTCCGTTTCCGTGCCATATCGCCACAACCACTTTAGAATGAGAGCTTGATTTTTTAACTTTAAGTCAACGAGGCCCAGCCCTCCGAATTTTTTTGGTAAACACAAGGTTTCCCATCTTACCCAATGTATTGTCCTCTTGTCCAAACTTCCCCAAAGAGAAATAAGACTGGACAGTAATTTGCTAATACTCTTTGGCATATAGAACAATGACATATAATAGATAGGTAGACTCAGAAGCACTGATCTAACTAGCGTAACTCTCCCGCCAAAAGATAAATATTTCCCTTTCCATCCTGACAATTTCTGCTTGACCCTTTCGATGATCGGCTCCCACAACTTCTGAATATTAATATTATGACCGAATGGCATTACAAGGTATAAAGAGGGGAAACTTTCCTTCGAGCATTTGATAGAAGACGCCCACTGCTCTACTACAGCTTCATCCACATTAATACCCATCAATTTTTGACTTTTGTAAATTCAATCTCAGACCCGACGCGAGTTCAAATCCTCTCAACAGATGCACAATATTACATAACTCTGATCTGCTCGCCCCGCAAAAGAGAATTAGATCGTCCGCATATTGCAGGTGTGAGACTTTTAGAGAGCTCTTGCCAATTGTGATAGCATGAAATAGGCCAATTTCAACTGCCCTATTGAGAATACTGTTGAGACTTTCACCCACTATGTTGAAGAGGAGAGGGGAGAGAGGACAACCCTGTCTAAGGCCGCGCTTGATCCGAAAGCTTTCGGTTGAAGACCCGTTAATCAACACGGAAACCGAAGCTGTAGAGATGCACATTTCGATCCACCCAATCCATTTCTTACCAAAACCCATTCTCTTCATTATAAAAAAATAAAAAATTCCAGTCAACACAATCATATGCCCTCCGAAAATCTGCTTTAAAAACCAGACCTTGATGACCTTGCTTCTTCACAAAATCCACTATTTCGTTTGAGATTAAAACACAGTCTAGAATTTGCCTTCTAGCACAAAACGCAAACTGATTCTGCCCAATCAACTCATCCATAACCATCTTAAGTCTCGAAGCTAGAACTTTAGCGAGAAGTTTATAAATACTTCCTACTAAGCTGATTAGCCTGTAGTCTTCAATCGTTGAAGATTGTTTGGACTTGGGCACTAGAACAATGAAAGAGTGGTTGAAGGAAAGATCCATCGTTTTGTTATTATGAAATTCCTCGAAGAACAGAAGTATTTGATCCTTCAAACTGCCTCAAAACTTCTTTGAGAAACCAGCGTTGAATCCGTCAGGCCCCGGGGCTCTAGAGCTGTCTATGGACTGCAAAGCAATAAACACCTCCTCAGCCGAGAAAGGTTTTTCCAATAAACTGGCCTTATACGGATCGATCTGATTCAACTTGCTTTGAAACTCTTTGACTGCCAAGGTTTGAGCAGACCCATACACTTGCTTGAAGAAATTTGTGATTTCCTTTTTAACCAAGTCAGGCTTGCTCACTTCAACATTGCCCACTCGGATTTTGCCAATGTGGTTCGATCTTCTCCTTGCCGAGGCCACTAAATGAAAAAACGCAGAGTTTTTGTCGCCCTCATGGAACCATTTAACATGCGACTTCTGCCTCCACTCTCTTTCCTCTCTTCTTTCTGCCCTCCACAACTTTGCTCTGCAGACTCGGAGTTCCTACCATAATCCAGGGGACTGGTTGTTCTTGCACAGTTTTAGCTCTAATTCGTTGCACTTAGTCTCCAATTCCGTCACTGATTCTGAGAGCTTGGACTTCAAGATATCCAACCACTTTTTAGTTTCCTTTTTACAGGCTCTAAGGCAATTCATAATGCCTCTCCCCATCTGATTTGCACAAGTGGAGTGAAGTTTTTCCATAAGCTCTTTATTGTCCATCCAGTGATCGAACCATTTGAAGTTTTTGGGGCCCCAATTATATCGATCGATCGACAGAATAACATGATTGTGATCCGAAAGACCACGCAGTAAAATTCTTTGAACCAAAGAAGGCCACTTCCTCAAGACTTCTGGAGAAAGAAGAAATCGATCCAGCCTACTAAAGTCGGATTTTGCCGTAGGCTCGACCATGTGTAAGACCCTCCCAAATTGGGTAGGTCCACAAAACCCAGGTCTTCGATAAAGTTCGAAAAAATAGATAGTTCCTTGGCCTTTAACGCAATCCCAGTGGTTTCTTCCTTGCTTCTCACGACATTGAAATCCCCTCATAGGATCAAAGGGACTGGGTTAAGCGCAGCTCACTGTTTAATCTCTTCAAGAACTAGCTTCCTCTGGTCTCCATCATTCAGAGCATATACATTGATTATACCCACTTTCAGATTCAGATTACAGAGAGTCCCCACACACGCAATGAAGAATTGGTTCAATGTCGACGCCTCACACTTAAAGATCAGAGGATTCCATAAAGACAGTAGGCCACCCGAAGAACCCACAGAGGCTGAATTTCGAAACTCTACTAAATCCGTATTACCACATACAGACCTAACCCATTTTTCCGATGGAAGACTGCATTTAGTTTCTTGAACAAACACGAAATCCGGCTTTAAACTTTTTATCAGCCTACGCACTCCTCTTTTTTTTTCGGCCTTACCAGTGCCTCTGATATTCCAAGTAGTAAAAATATTTTGGAAAGACATAGACCATCTTTTAGACTCTGAGAACTAAGCAAACTGGCCTGCGATCTTCCAGCACTCATCTCTAAAGTCCGATCTCAGCAATACGCTTGCACACCCTTCCGTCATCGGCTACAAAAACCAGCCCCACCGCCCGGCAGACCTCCACCGTTTCCTGTGGGTTGAGATATATCGAGAACCCATCTACATTCTAACCGTCTTGGGCGGTGACAGAGGGGGGCTTATCACCAGTTGCTTTTGGCATAAAGCACTTAGAGGCCCAAGGTTTTGATAACCCATTCTTTGGACTATGAGGTTTTGCACATATTGGGCCTAAGCTTCTAAAATATTTGGGCTTTATTTTAAAGATGCCCGTTATTGGATCTAAAGTCGGAGACACTTTGGAGCTAGACCCTGAAGAGCCCTTGGGGGATTCTTGGGCTGACACCACAGGAACCTCTATAAGCCCATACGAGCCATTTGGAGTCACCTTATGTTGAACGGCTACTGGTCTCTTGTTAGGACTACCCGCCGCCGAAAGGGGGGGACCCACTGTTACAGGTCTAAATGATTGAGCCGTCCTCTCATTAAGAATTTCGGCCTCTAAGCGATTCTCGAGGGCACAATTATTGTCTTTCCTCTTTTCCAGGGGGTTTGGAGATTCCCCATGTTCTCCAACTGACCCATGCGACGTATAATCTTCTTCATGGCATCTTGGGGGCTCGTCGCCGGTAGCGAAGTCCGGGTTACCGATCGGTGAGTTGTTGATCCAACAAAACTCATCTTCAAACGCTGAGATTTTTGTCCTTACCTTGTAGCAACTGCCATTGACAAACAATTCAAATTGGGTCGGGATATCTACTGGATGATTCACACCGATCAATAGTCTTGCACAATCGAAACGAGTTCTCTGACGAGTTTCTTCGTTGATCTTTAGCGAATGCCCCAATCTTCTAGCCACTGAGTTAAAGACCGAATGGTTCCAGGCTTCTAACGGAAAGTTTTCCATTGATACCCATACCTTCACTTTCCTTTCTTGTTTGAAATTATCTATTGTATCCAAATCCACGAACCACTTATCTAGCATCTGGCTTCATAGATCTTGAAAGATCTCAATATGTTCCTCTTCCTCGAAACAAATAATCACAAAAGGCCCCGACCAAGTAGCAATCTTAACTTTAAAACCCTCTGAGCGTAGAATCTCTTCCACGAAAGCAGCATCATACATGCCTTTGATCTGTGCTGCTAAGCAGTTGTCCAACCATCTGACATCATTGCTTGAGACGCTAAAGTGAAAAGGGTCAAAGATGTGAGGCTCTTTCCTTTCTGAAGAGACATGACTTCTTATAGGATTCATTCCCCCAGTAACCAACACCTCTTTGAAAGATCTACCATCAGTCGTTTTGAACTGGTTCTTATGCGACGAGAGTTTCTCTTTTCCATTTGTGTACTTGTAATCCCAGCTCTGACTGTTGTTCCTTTCCTCCTTAGCCAATACAACCTAATCTTCAGCCCATCCATAAGCCTATTGTTTGCATTCTCCACCGGTGAACGAGGACAACAAGAATGTCAGCAAAATTATGCGACAACTAGAGTCCATCTGATTCAAATAAAAGAGATTTTAAAAAAATGAATGTGAAAATATGTAGGGTTGTAATTTTGTTATATTATTTAGAATTAGGATTTAAATTGATTGAATGCATAATTATGATAGACTAAAATTATTATTCTCATTTATAAGTGAGACATGTTATCATTGTCGTTATAATTTAACGGTCTGTGATTTGATTGATCAATTTTTCTAATGTTAGTGTCTTGATTGAATTTTCTTTATTTAGTGGCAAAAATAAAAAATATGATCATAGTTCAGTGACCTGAAATAGTACAAATGTGAATTTTGAATCTTAGAATAATTTTGATTTTTAATTAAGTAGAAATATATTTACATTCTCGAGATAGATTTCAAGATTTAAACTCATACAAAATGCGACAACATAAATATACTTATTCATTCATTCAATTAATAAATCTCGGACAATTTCAATTTTAACATACGAATAAAAAATCAAACAAAATTCAATTAAAAAGTACCCAAATCAAATTATAAATATTGAATTAAAACCCAAAAAACGCTATTCAATTCAATTAATTTTTTTATTAACTCTAGTTGATATAATGCTTTTCTCTCATGCCAATTGTAATTTCTTTTAAGTATGAATATACGCATGATTTTATGTTAGGGGCGGACTTATAAAATTTTAGGGGTAAAATTGTAAAATTTTAGAGGACAAAAATAGATTTTTCATAAAAAGTAAATAAAAAATTAATTTATATGCAAATTTCAAATCTCTAGGGGTGATTGCTCCTAGCCCCCTATCCTTCCCTGCTTACAACCATCATTAAATTCAAATAACTAAAAATGTAAGGCGTTAAAACCTAAATCCTCACCATATTATCTTAAAAACTAAACCCCAACCTATAAACCTTAAATTATAACCATAAACCTTAAATTGAAACAAACAACTATCCTTAAATTCTAACCCCCTACACCTAAACCCCTAAACCCTATAGCCTAAACTAACTAAGGCGCTTGTGAAAACTTTCTGTTTCCACCGCCTGTGTATAGGATATTAATCCAAAATATAATATTATTTTTAAAACAAATCCATATAAAGAAATGTTAAAAAATATTGAATTATGGTGAATAAAATTCACTATAGTGAGTAATAAATTAAATTCTCTCACCATACTCGCATTTTGTCTTTAAAACCTTGACATGTAATTTTTTAATATATTATTAATAAATTATGTTTCCTAAATTTTCATACTAATCGTGAAAAAATTGTCTCCAGCTCAGCCATTACATAACTTGTCTCTGTTTCTCTGACTATATAAACATCTCAGTGGATATTCCACCAAAATAACCTCAACACTCTTCTTCAATTCATGATAGATATATTGAGCGAGTTTAAAGCCAAGAATATTTGTTTAACATGGAGTAACCATGACAGGAAATACAGTTAAACTTGCAAGGATTGCCAATAGCAATGCTTGAAAAGCCAACTCAAGAAAATAAGAGATGACAGTTGTAGAAGAAAGTCAATGAGCTAACAACTCTTGTGGTGCCAAAGCTAATGTTATAGTCTATTCGCCATGTGACAATACCCAAAAGTGAAGTCTTCATACGTTTAAGGTACATCTTTTAAACTTGTATGCTATTATAAAGAGATGAGATTAAAACTTGCATATAATGCCAATGAAAGTATTAGAAGAAACAATCTTAAGAAAAGAAGGTTAGGTCGGGTTTAAAAATGTTAGTGAGTATATCAAAGAGTGGTTAGCTCATTGGCACTTTTAAACAACCCTAGCATGCTTTTCTTGATTATAGTTCTTCGAGTATTGTTATTGACATTCTATTTAATTTTCATCTTCTTTATTTGTGATGTTATATAAGTTTTAAAAATGTGGTTTCACCTTGGCGTCTGACGAGCATACTTCCGACTTATTGTCATATAAACATGGACAATAACACTAGTTTTGGTATAGTAAAAATTGTTAACTCACTTTCTTCAAAAACTCTTCTCTCCTTTTCTTGTAGTTAGCTTTTCAAGCACATTTATTGGCTATCTATGCAAGATTTACTTTTTATTGCGGATTCGAGCAGATTCAAAAGCAGTCATTGTATCGAGGTGAATAGCCGCACCATCGGCTCATTATCATCCGTGTTAAAGACATCAACTTTGACACCAAAAGGAGTGGTTACTGGCTTTATTTTTTTATTCTATAATTCTTACCTAATCTTTTGAAGATTGATTCTTCTAAGATCTATCATTGTCGATCCAAGTAAGTTTAACCTTATTCCTTTTGTGTTGTTAGTGTGGGAGAAATGGGCGTTAATAATCAAAAATAATAATAATAATAAAATACGATATAATTATTATTATAACGAATAGAACAAAATAATGACAAAATAATATTTGAAATATAAATCAAATATTAAAGTAGTAAATCAGAACCGTTTACTTGTATACATACATCATTTCGGATGTTGTGAAACACAGTTTTCTTAAGATAGATTCATTCGCTCCTATGGTGCTTGAGAAATATTGGACGTCTATCTCCCAAGAATTAAGTATTTTTAAAATAGAGCATTAAATAAACTGTTTGTTACTTGTCAGAACTAAATTTTTGAAAATTGGTTACTTTTTTCGATACACCCCTTCGAAACACCATTTTACAGTTTCAAAACGTTTTGATACTGGCCTATAGCCGTTTCGATACAGTCCCCTTTTTACATATAAAGGCATTTTACAGTTTAAAACATTTCGATACGGTCCCCTTTTTACACACATCGGCTCTTTCTTTTTTTAGTGTCTGTTTCGATACAAGGCCATGTGTTCCGACACAGGTAGTTGCAGAACTGCATTTATGGTGGTAAGATAGAGCCCCAACAGCTCTATTGATGATCTCAACCACCCAAACGGCTAGAAATCAATGAGAATGTGTAAATCAAGCCTCAAAAGCACCCGCAACAACTATTAAACCTCAAAGCAACATCCAAGCAATCAAATCTAAACCCTAACACTTATTGTCAAATTCTTGTAACAAACTCTTAGAGTTTTTAGTGTAAATCAAATTTGAGAGTTTGAGGTGTGTTTGTAATCTATTTGGACTATATTTATCTTGTGAGAGATGTTGCGTGTAAAAGAGTTTATCGCAAATGTAGTGCAAGTGTACACGACGCAAGTAGTAAAGTGATACGAAGTATCGGATATCGTCTCCACAGGGACTGGGCTAACCCTTTCCTTCGCTATCTGCACAAGGGGAAAAAGAGTAGTTTAAAAGATTGTCACGAAAATAATAAAGAATACTTAAATAAAAGAGTGAAAGAATCAAGATAGAGAGAATGGGCTGGTATTGAATTGCTCAGCAGTGCAGGTATTGCAGAGTTTAGGAAATCCAGTTCTGTCGTCGCGCCTATCACCGACAGCACCTGTCGCGGTGGTTGTCCGTTAGCTGTCGCGGCAGCGAACACACCAACTCCGTACTTCAAGTTTGGCAAGAATCCCAGATCTGCCTTGGCCTATCCCTAGGTCCAAGTCTGTCGATGATCACGTCTTGATGATACCTCCCGGCGTGAATCGAAGGATGAACACCGATGTGTATGAATTCTTCTTTAGCCACTTAACCTTGCCCTATCCCTAGGCACAAGATAGTTCAACTATAAACTAGAGAACTTGCTCTTATTTCTTTCGTATACTTAACTCTCCCGATGCTAAGCAAATGGATAACCTCACAATGCTCTCTCGATGCTCTTGCAAGATATTAAAACCAAAATAAGAGAACTTGAAGTCTATTTTATTGAACTTGGAAAATCCTAAAACAAAACAACCCTTGCAACTACTTTACAAAACAACCCGTGGCCCTAGGGGGAATTTAGAACATGTCGACGGCGGGTAAACGGCGGGTAAACGGCGGAGGGGTTTTAGTTGTCGGTTATGGGGAAGATGGAGTATGATCTATCTCTAGGTTAAAATCTATGCCCTTATATAAGCTTTGGGCTCAAGTATTCTAAGTTAACAAGGATTACAACTTTGATTAAAAGTAAGATTCTAATAAAGACTTAATCTCCAAGTATCCTACTTTTCAGCCGCCATCCTTGTGTCTTGGGATTTCCTCTCCTTGAGTTTTGGCTTGACATATCTTTTGATCCGGGGCTTGGAAAATTATTTGGTTTTCACACGACAGACGAGCAGATTTTTCTCTATCTATCGAGGTCCACTTTGCTTTTCCTCTTCATAAAGCTGTTGTCACCTTGCTGTCACGGCAGGTCCATGGCAGCATCATCCTCGTCGTCTGCTTGTCCAGTTCAGCTCTGCTGCTTCTCTGCCCTGCGCCTGCCTTCACCGTCTACGACGGCGGCAACCTGCCAAAAACAGCCATTTTTAGTAGAATCTGTGCCTTTTATATATTTGTGATGTTTTGCTGTAAACTAACCTAAATGCAATGCAATGATGCTTGAATGCAGCAGAAATATGTGTTAAAAAGGGTGTAAATAATAGAACTTTTACACACTCAACAAGAGATCAATTGTAATAGCCAATATCTTCTTTGAAAAGTGAGAGTCTTGTGGTTCAATCTTTTGGTAGAAAGATTGAACATTTGTAAAGGTTGCCTCCTTAGCCTAGAAAAAAGAAAGAACAAATTAGTGGAGAGTTTGTTGAAAATCCTTAGTGGGAGCTAAGGTAGTGGATATCTTTGTTTAGAAGCTTGAACCACTATAATTGTCTTCTCTATTATTTTTAATTGTTCATTTTGCTCCCTTCATTTTTTTTAAAGTGCCAATTCACACCTCTTGAGCATATTGGTTAATTCGATCCACTCAACATCACATAAAAAATTAAATAAAATTTGAGTTATAAAATGAGACTTCAAATAACTTGCATCGAATATTTGATCACCATAGTAATGATATTATGTTACCTCAGTGGCAAATAGGTTTTAATCACTTCAGTCGCAAATGAGTCAAGGCGGCCACATCTCTGGAGTACTCTCAGCACCCAACTTACCTAAGTACATTAACTTTATTTTTTTTTTTTGGATATATGTATTTGTAGGACCCTTATTTTTTGTTTTAGTATGTGAACTTTGTTTACGTATTTAGTATTTTGCTCGAGACATAATTTATAAACGAAACTTCAAAATTATTTTCGGTATTTTCATATAATTTGGTTTATATAGATTATACTTTTTAAAATGATTAATTGAACATTTGAATGTCTTAATTTGATTTATGTAGATTATACTTTTTAAACGAAACTTCGAAATGATGTGACACTCACAGATTCGTTGGACATCCTGAAAGGCGGGCATAAAATTGAACGAGAAATCGATGATAATGTCTTAATTGTGTTTGAGGAAGCTTTTATTCACTCTATTACAAGAGTTCTTATTCAACCTCAAACACATATGAAAATAAGATTTATTTTGACAATTTCAGGGATTTAGAAACGACTTAGGAAAAATTAAAATGATCGAGGAAATGAGGAGGGGACAAGGTGTCTTTTGCCTCGTTGTTTAGCTAGACAAGTCAACGACGACGACAAGAATGTCAGCAAAATTATGCGACAACTAGAGTTCATTTGATACAGGGAAAAGGGAAAGGTTTTTTTTTATAGAAAATGATGGATGTGTAAGTATGTGGGGGTGCTAATTTTATTATATTATTCAGAATTATGATTAAATTGATTGAACGTGTAAATATGAATGATTAAAATTATTATTCTCATTTAAAAATGAGACATGGGAAAATCTCATAAATATTGTAGTGGAATTTTTTTCCCAAATTATTGTTGGGACTAAATTATTTTCGGAAATATTGCACTTTGAACAATGCAAGTAAAGTTTGATTGTGGTGTAGCCAACTTCAAAAAATAAATCCTAAAGGCTGACTCAAAAGGATCCAAATTTTAGGAAAAAATCCATTAAAGTCGGACTCTAATGACATCTAATTCAAAAAAAATCCCAAAGTCTGACTCTGATGACTTAAAACTGGCTACCTGCATGCACAACATGCATGAGAATCTGATTCTCAACCTGCATGCATCAACTGGGTGACAAGACCAGCTGCTAAATTTTGATTCGAATATAGGTTTAGGCTAGATTTTATCTTTAGGGAAGAGTTTTGATTCGAATATAGGTATAGGTTTAGGTTGGGTTTACAGTTTATTTTTGGGAAGAGTGTGTAGCAGATTAATTTTTTGGGAGTGGTGGATGTGATTTTTGAATGGTGATGAGTTTAAGGTATTTTAAAATGTATAGGGGTAGAAGTTAAAAAATTATAGTTGTTAGTTAGGCAGAGATATGGGTATTATAAGGGATAAAAAATTTAATTTTTTTTGTTAAATAGTTAAGGTTGAAAGGAAGTTAAGATTGAATGAGTAGAAGAAGAAGAAGATAAAGAAAGTAGTGAAGAAAAGATTGTAAGTAGATTCGAATTTTTTTAGAGTTTTTTTTTTAGTTTGGTAATTTTATTTTGTTATTTTGTAAGTAGATTCGAAGTTTTTGAGTTTGGTAATTTTTTCAGTTTGGTATTTTTATTTTGTTATTTCGTATGTTTCATATATTTTTAATTTTTTTTCATGTAGTTTATTTGAGTTAGTTCGAATTTGGATTGAACAAATGATATATTTTTTTCATGTAGTTTATTTGAGTTAGTTTGGTAATTTTAATTTTTAATTTCAGTTTATTTTGTAAGTTGATTTACTATGTTAGAAAAAAAATCGAAATATATTTATTTTATTTTATTTTATTATGAGCATTTTGATTTAGTATGTTTTATTTCGATCATGCAGAGAAAATGAGCAACAACAAATTTATGGTGATTGTTCATTACAATGGACAAATGGTGAAAATTGATGTCGGGGTTGTATTTAATTGTGAAAGCAGTTCGAAGATGAGATTCGAGAAGGAAATCATGCTTCAAGAAATGAAGGAGAAAGTATCACAGAAAATTAGAAAAAAGATTCATGGTTTACGTTACCGATGGATGACATGTGACAATCTGGTCAGATATTGTGCAATCACTCTCCAAGATGACGACGATGTTTCTTTGATGATTGTAGAGCATGATTCTATGGGAATTCGATATATCGAGTTGTTTGTCGAGGTGCGTGATGTTCACGGCCCATCTACAAACGTAGTTGGAGAATCAACTCAAATGAACTTTGGTGATTAGATTGATCTGTCCAGAGGCAGTTTTGTTGCAATGTTGACAAGTGGGACATCAAATACATTTCATCAAGTTGGGCCTTCAACATATTGTTACAGACCCACTTTTTGCGACCGAGCCAGCTGCACCCATAGGTGCTAAACTTAGCGCACCACGTCCTTCACCCGACCGAAGGACCCGAATACTTGCCAACGCCACGCACCAAGAGGCCATGCCCAACGCCCTTGGTGGTGTCCGCGCCCAAGAGAACCGAGCTGGGCCACTTCCCGTGCACCATGGGGCCTTGTCAAGCACCACATGTGCTGTCTACGAGACTTGGACCCGAGGGGGCCTTGTCATGCACCCTACATGCCGCCCAAGACATGGAGCCCGAGCCCGCACCCGATGTAAGCACCAAGGAGGCCGAGTCCGCACACGAGGGGGCCTTGCCACGCACCCTCCATGCCGCCCAAGACATGGAGCCCGAGCCCGCACCCGACGTGCGCACCAAGGAGGCCAAGTCCGCAACCGAGGGGGCCTCGTCATGCACCCTCCATGCCGCCCAAGACATGGAGCTCGAGCCCGCACACGACGTGCACACTAAGGAGGCCGAGTCCGCATCCGAGAGGGCCTTGCCTTGCACCATCCATGCCGCCCAAGCCATGGAGCCCGAGCCCGCACCTGACGTACACACCAATGAGGCCGAGTCTGCACCCGATGTGCACGCCAAGAGGCCTAGGGGATGCCCATCCGAGTTGCCCACACCCCTAGGGCCCGATTTAGAACCCAACATGCTAAGGAAGAGGTTTTGGACACAGGAACCGGGCCATGCCAAGCCCAATCCGCCCAAGTATCCAAGACCCAAGCCAAGGTGTCATCTTTTGACCAACGCTCATGGAAAGATATCATCCATGGAGCCTATTCGGGGAAAGCCTCCTTTCTTGAAGCCACAATCAAGGAAAGTCTTCAATGACAACCAACATGTGATGTCATAGCCTTGTATCTTAGGCAACTATGTATTTGAGTGACAAGTTTTCCTTAGTTAGGAGATTCTCTTTATAAGACTCATCCATAGTTATTGAATCGAGTCATTCGTAGCCATTAGATCGAGGGGGGCAAGGCTATAAATAAGAGCCTTCCCCAACCATTGTAATCACTCCACATTTCCCACATTTCTTCATTTCTTTGTCTATTAATAAGAGAAGGCATCAAGTACTCTTTTCTCCTCGTCTAGGCTTAAGAGGAGTTTTTAACGAGGCTCTTTGCTTATAAAATCCCTTGTCTCTTCCATATTGCCTTGTTCAGCCATCACCATCTTTTTCCAAAAGCTTCCGCACACCAAGTTCTAAGCGCCTCAGCTTAGATTTTCGAAGGCTTATTTAGTCCTCGACTTAAGGTCGACGTCTAAGGCCGCACGAGTTGGCGAGTCAGAACCTAGCCCTGTGACAAGTAGTATCAGAGCGAGTTCCGCTCCGATCGAGTCGAGATGGCGCAAGCAAGAAGAAGGAACATAGCAACAAAGATGAATGTGGAGTCACCAGGCGTCTCGTTTGAAAGCGAGGTGAGCAAATCACGATTGAGTGATGATTTTTATAATTCATGGTTTTGTTCTCTTTGTAGAATCAACCATTGCAAAGACTGCCCAAAGAGGAGGCCGTCAAAATGCTGGAGGTGTGGAGAGCCACACGAGTCTTTCTGATGCCCTTACAAATTCAAGCAGTCCAAGTTACAGGACGAGCCCGACGAGACCGAGGCTTTGAAGCTTGATTCGAAATGCAAAGTGCTACCAATGAGTATGGAAGAGGCTTCGAGGAGCGAAGCTTGCCCGACGAGACCGAGGCCGTAAAGCTTGCTTCCTTGTTCGGTGAATCACCAGTGAGTACGGTGGTTGGGGCGTCAAACTTCAAGAGTGAAGCTTTGATGACGGAAAGGTTGCAAGAGTGCAACGAGTCCACACATTACGTGGAGTATTCCAGCGATGATGACAAGTCATCTTGGGATTCAAGTGAAGTCGAGAGCGACTTGGAGGAAGAGGGGCCTATGTTTGTAGACATAGTGTTTCCCGATGCAACGCTAAGTGCACTAGTGGATCCAAGTGCATCTGCAATACTCGTATCCGAGCTAGCAGCCGAGTTGTTAAACCTTCAGGTTGAGAGGGTTAAAGAACAAGTTGAGATGGTCAATTTCAACGACGAGCCAGTTGTGGGAATCGCGAAGGATGTGAACCATCAAATTGGCGATTTTCGAGGCACAACAAACATTAAGGTAATGTCTTACCATTCCCTTGGTAAAAATGAAGTCATTATTGGTTTATCTTGTTTGGAGCAAATTAATGTGCTTGTCTTGCCAGAATTCGACGATGAGGATGATGCAAGTTCAAGCATCGATTCACATGAAAGTGGGGGCCAAATCAAGACATCCAATAACGATGAAGCCATGGAAGAGTTCATGGAAGTTTCCAACACAACGAGACAAGTCCTTGATGAGTTCGAGGACATGAAGTCATTCGAAGTCCATACCTTCGCAAGTGCCAACTACATTGAAGGAATTCTCTTAGAGAAGGGATTTCTGATTGCTCGAGAGAGTCGAGTGCTCAACGAGTCCGAGAAAAGTTACCCGGATCGTGAGAAAAAGCTTATCGCAGCCATGCATTGCTTGCACACTTGGAGACAACGTTTATTTGGGTTGAGGTTTGATGTCTATTTCGAAAATCCCTTAAATGATTATTTTCTAACCCATGCAAAGTTGTCTCGTAAGCAGGTTCGTTGGGATAAAATCCTTGCAAAGTTTAACTTTGCTTGGAAATGCAACCCAAGTTTGTCGAAGGAAGTAGCCGATGCCTTAAGCCAAGGGTACAAGGTGGGGCATGCTACTTGTCTGCCAATGAGTGAGGTGGACCATGTGACTGAGTTTGATGAAGCGGATCAAAAGCCATCCGAGTTTGATAAAGCACTTGCCATCGAGGAGTTGCCGATGCAAGTGGGACACCTTTGTGCTTTCAAGAGTAGAAAGCCAAGTGAGCGAGACACCAACCAAGCCGATGGAGAGGAGCTAGCAATTTTCCTTGAGGAGTTGCAATCCGAGTTTGACGAGTGGTCAAAATCCATGGACGAGTGGCATGAATCCATGGAACCGAGCCAAAGCACCACAATAGAAGTGATGCCCAAGCCCATTGATGAGGGGCCAAACCATGCCAACACTTGCCTTGGCTATCGACAAGGCAAAGTGGATCGAGACGACACGGACCTTGAGTCCGAGGTAAGTGATTCTTTATTTAACGAATCCATTCTAACCCATGATCATTTGGATTTTTGTAGGATGCCTACAAGTTTGAGTGAAGATCCAAACCGAAACATGGGCCGAGCAGCTATCCTAGTCGAACCATGCGACAAGGATAATGAGAAACCGAGTGACGAAGTAGTTGGAACAAGCCACGAGCCTCCAACATTCATTCGAGTCGAGGGACAAGTGCTAGAGAGCACCGAAGTGGAGCCATTCCACGACCCCGCCATCATCACTTGCCTTGAGTATCGACAAGGCATAGTGAAGCCACCCGACAAGGACTTTGTGTCCGAGGTAAGCAAGCCATGTTTCTTAGAAAATTTAAGTCTAACTTGCTCTAGTTTTGTCCACAGGCCGCCGATGCGATCGAGCAAGGGACCTAGTCGAACCAAGGAGCAAGTAGGCGAGATAGCCTACAAGGTGGAGTTGCCACCGGAAAGCCGAGTAGAACATGCTTGCATACCCGAGCCGTGGTACGAAGAGTGGTGCGAGATGATCCACACATGGAGTGGACCGAGCCAGGAACAAAGCAAGGCGAGTTTCTTCTATGAGAAGGAAGCACCAACCATCGAGACGGGCCAAGCGTCAAGGCACAAAGGTCTTGTATTTTGGACAGATCATCTCAAAGTCGAGGATGATCATGAACTTGCCAAGGAGTGGCAACCGTTCGAGAATGAAACGGATCGAGAGCCAAGGCATGAAAGCCTTGCCCATTGCACGAGAGTTCCCTTAGCCAAGCGGGAACGAGATGAAGAGTCAAGGCCGTTCGAGAACAAGGCGACCGAGCCTCATCATTTCCCATCGACGAGGACGTCGATAGATTCAGTGTGGGAGAATGTTACAGACCAACTTTTTGCGACCGAGCCAGCTGCACCTATAGATGCTAAACTTAGCGCACCACGTTCTTCACTCGACCGAGGGACCCGAATACTTGCCAACACCACGCACCAAGGGGCCATGCCCAACGCCCTTGGTGGTGACCGCGCTCAAGAGAACCGAGCTGGGCCACTTCCCGCGCACCATGGGGCCTTGTCAAGCACCCCATATGCTGTCCACGAGACTTGGACCCGAGGGGGCCCAATACACGCACCCGAGGGGGCCTTGTCATGCACCCTTCATACCGCCCAAGACATGGAGCCCGAGTTCGCACCCGACGTGCGCACCAAGGAGGCTGAGTCCGCACACGAGGGGGCCTCGCCACGCACCCTCCATGCTGCCCAAGACATGGATCCCGAGCCCGCACCCGACGTGCGTACCAAGGAGGCCAAGTACACAACCGATGAGGCCTCGTCATGCACCCTCCATGCCGCCCAAGACATGGAGGCCGAGCCCGAGCCCGCACCCGACGTGCACACCAAGGAGGCCGAGTCCGCATCCGAGAGGGCCTTGCCTTGCACCATCCATGCTGCCCAAGCCATGGAGCCCGCACCCGACGTGCACGCCAATGAGGTCGAGTCTGCACCCAATGTGCACGCCAAGAGGCCTAGGGGATGCCCATCCGAGTTGCCCGCACCCCTAGGGCCCGATTTAGCACCCAACATGCTAAGGAAGAGGTTTTGGACACAGAAACCGGGTCATGCCAAGCCTAATCCGCCCAAGTATCCAAGACCCAAGCCAATGTGTCATCTTTTGACCAACGCTCATGGAAAGATATCATCCATGGAGCCTATTCAAGGAAAGCTTCCTTTCTTGAAGCCACAATCAAGGAAAGTCTTCAATGACAACCAACATGTGATGTCATAGCCTTGTATCTTAGGCAACTATGTATTTGAGTGACAAGTTTTCCTTAGTTAGGAGATGCTCTTTGTAAGACTCATTCATAGTCATTGGATCGAGTCATTCGTAGCCATTAGATCGAAGGGGCCAAGGCTATAAATAAGAGCCTTCCCCAACCATTGTAATCACTCCACATTTCCCACATTTCTTCATTTCTTTGTCTATTAATAAGAGAAGGCATCGAGTACTCTTTTCTCCTCGTCTAGGCTTAGGAGGAGTTTTTAACGAGGCTCTTTGCTTATAAAATCCCTTGTCTTTTCCATATTGCCTTGCTCAGCCATCACCATCTTTTTCCAAAAGCTTCCGCACACCAAGTTCTAAGCGCATCAGCTTAGATTTTCGAAGGCTTACTTAGTCCTCGACTTAAGGTCGACGTCTAAGGCCGTACGGGTTGGCGAGTCAGAACCTAGCCCCGTGACAATATGTTTCATCACACGGGGAGGGTGTTGATCCTACTGTTGAAGCTGATATGGAACCCTCACGAGGTCGATGGGGAGAATCACTTGACGATTCCAGCAAAGATGAAGATATTAGGGATCACGATTTGTTCCCTAGTGACATCGGTGTAGCCCTGATTTTGGTGTTGGAGAATTTGTTTCATCTTGGGGTGACATTACATTCTATAAACCTCTTTCTCGCATGAGTTCGGTGGATTTCGATGCAATGAGGGCGCTTGAATTCTCAAATTTGCCCTGATTAACCTCGAGTCAACACGATGAATTATATATTAAACTTCAATTTGATGACAAGAATGAAGCTATATTGGCAATGAAAGAGTACAGCATCAAGAACCACGTGGACAACTTTGTCGCAGAATCCAGCTAGAGAACTTTCTTTGCCAAATGTGTGAAATACGGACAAGAGTGCAATTGAAGATCCAAGTGACAAAGCTGCAGAGGTCAAATCGTTGGGAGGTCACAAAGTATAATGGTGTTCACACATGTTTACAACTTTCATCAACCAGGACCATCGGAAATTGGACTCCAGCTTAATAAGCCATCACGTAATGAAGTTGGTTGAAGCAAATCCACGGGTTCCAGTTTCAACGATTCAGGCAAGCATTGCGCAGCAATTTGAATACCAAATAGAATACAAAAAGGCGTGGCGTGCAAGTGATAAGGCAATGAACTTGGTGTACGGTGATTACGATAAGTCGTACAATGAGCTATCAGCTTTATTACTAGAATTGAAACATTTTATCCCAGGCACCATAGTGAGGTATCAAACCAAGGATGCGTATGACCGAGAAGGCCAAATTGTTGAAGGCCATAAATTTTTTTCATCCACTTTTCTAGGCGTTCAAGCCTACCATCGAAGGTTTTCCCTATTACAAACGTATGATCCAAGTTGATGGCACATGGTTGTACGAGAGATACTCTCATATAATGTTGGTTGACGTTGCGCAAGATGGTGACAACAACATCTTCCCGATTGCATTCGCAATTGTTAAGCAGGAGACGGCGGAAGCTTAGAATTTCTTTTTGACGAATTTACGTGAGCATGTCGTCCAAGAAGATGGGGTATGCATTATATTCGATCGAGGGATGGGTATCAAAGTAGCAATTAATCAAGACGAAAGTCGTTGGACACCACCGAACGCATACCCTACCTATTGTATTCGTCATATCAGTAAGAATTGCTACGAGCGGTTCAAAAATAAATATCTTCGTAGTGAGATTGAAAACATGGGTAAGCATTTTTTTCAAACTAAATTATATTTGCATATGCATTTATTTATTTATTTATTTATTTATGTTTAATTTGTATCGATACTAATAATATTATGACATGAGATATCTACAAACGTGGCCACATTTTGAGAGGAAGATGGTAAATTTAATGAAGTACGGCGAGCAGTTTGTAGTTGGGTAAACGAAATCGAGAGGGAAAGATGGGCCCAATCATATGACGAAGGTGGTAGACGATACGGAAAATGACTACTAACCTTGTGGAGTGCATAAATGGAGTACTAAAAGGATCACGTCATCTCCCAATAGTAAGTCTGGTGAAAGAGACGTACTATAGGTTGGAGAACGTTTGGGTAGTTAAAGGAAAGGAAATCGAGGCCTTATTAAATAGGGGCAAAGTTGGGCTCCCAACCTTGTGACGAAAATGACAGAGAACATGATGAAAGCAACGTCGTTAAAGGATCACAGCTTCGATCGAACTAATCAGACATTTGATGTTGTTGGTGCCAGATGCTTGTTACGTTACGTTATGAAACAATACAATTTAATCACTTAATTTGAATTGTCCTAATATAATCGATTAAGTCGAAAAATATTTTTCTTTTAAACTGTTAGATACAAAATAAAAATAAAAATAAAAACTTATTCAAACATTGCATTTTAACATAGTCCAAGTTATTAACTACTTCAAATAAAAAGCTAACAATGCTTATGTCCACCGGTACCACACCCCGGTGGATGACGAGACCGATCGGGATTGCGTCGACGACGAGGTTGAAGTTTTTGCTCTGCTCACATAGCCATTGGTGTTACTCTGCTCATATCTGGCTCCCATGTCGTTGGCCAACCCGTAGGGTCTCTACTACCAATTTGTTGCCCCTATGATGAGCCCGCTACTAGGGTTGTTCATTGTCAGGTACCCAGATGAACCGAGTACCTATTTTCCTGGCCCATGTCTCGAACCGTTACACCCGGGTACCGGGTACTCGCTTCGTTTTTTTTATTTTTTTAATTATAAAATTTTAAAAAAATCACATATTAAACACAAAAATATTTTTAAAAAAATTTAAACTTAAAACCTAAAAGTATATAATACAAACACAGAAAGAATTTAGGGATTTAAATTTAGTTTTGTAGTAAAAATATTAAGAAACTTAAAATAAAAATATAATTTGAAATATTAAAATATTAAAATTTTTCGGGTCGGGTACCCGGTAAGGGGAAACTTCCGGCCCATGTCTCAGCCCGTGTCCCAGAAAAATTATCGGGTCAGGTACCCGGCCCGGTCGAGTACTTTTTTAGGGAAATACCCAGTATTTTTAGGTTCGGGCCGGGTATTTTTGAACACCCCTACCGCTACAGCCTTTGATGATTTACTTTTGCCTTCATATTTTTTTTGGAACCTTTCGCATTCCTCCCGTTCAGACTAATATGTTAAGTACGACATTCCATGACTACGATAGTAGATCATGTACTCTGAACTCTCGAAATCAAAATCAGTAGCTTCCATTGGATGACGTTCCGGCAACGATGAACCTCTGTTGTTCCACAAAGCAATATACTTGCTATGTTTGACTTCTCAATCCATATCTCGCTTGCCACGTCCATCATAAGCATGAAGATGGTAATGATCACGTGGAATGCGCGAAATAGGCTGATGGAAGCCAAGTTGCCTCAACACTCTATCTGAAAAGTGGAACTCGACAATAGAGAAATGGATCAACGGTGCAACGCTACACCATGAAAGTGAATTCTTCGTCAATATTTCGGTACAAATATATGGTCATCTTCATAGGCCTTCTAAATAAACTGAAAAAAATAATGGTTTAAAATAATACATCTAACTAACTAAGATGTGAAAAACACATTTAACGTCAAAAATTACTTTACATTCATATACCTGCTCTTGACAATGAGAATCAATAAGAGATCTACAAACTCTAACGTTGTTGTGCGCCAACCCCATCTCATGCTTCTCCTCACACCATCTGCATACAAATCATAATATATTTAAATAACAAGTTAATTTAATTAATTTACATATTTAACTAAGAATAAGGATATATATTTTCCTTGCAACAAGAGGAAATTGCACATGTGTTCGAGTAAGTGGTGTAAAAAAAGGGAAGTCGTTGCCAAACCCACGTTTGCAACAATAACAGGCAACGACCAATACCGTCTACCCTCTAACCCTTTTGCAGTAAAGCGCCTTTGCACAACTCGCGATACAAGCACGCTAATATAACTGATCCCCAACTATATTGAGAATCAGGTTCCCAAGGAGTATCCAAAAAACGAAGATACATTATACTAACCATATTGCTAGATTTATATGGCATTAGTATACCTCCGATCATCTGTAGGATATACGCTTGATTGACCATATAAATTTCTTCAAATGTATTATACTCATCGAGTTGAAATTCTCTCTCTAGCCAACTCATTTTCACACGAGACCCTCTCACGTTACTTCCATAGGGTTCCTTCACAAGGTACCTTTGACAAATTCTAGCCGTTGAGCCTTCAGTACGCTCGACCACTGGCTTCCCATTTACTGGGACCCCAATAAGATAAACCACATTCTCAAGGGTGATCTTGCATTCTTCGCAAGGCATGTGGAAGGTATGTGTTTTAGGTCTCCAACGCTCAATTAGAGCGGTAATCAATCCGGGCACCAACTTGTACCCACAGAGGAACGTGGCATGATAAAATATTGCCATGTATAAGAAATTCTCGATTTTGTGGTCTAGGGGTTTGTCTACCATGCAAAAATGATGTTTAAATGTTTCCTCTATATCTTGTAAATAACACATTATTTAAACATAATTATTAACAAAAAACACAGAAATGACCTATTTCGTAATGAAATAATTTTTAAAAAATTATATCAGCTCATCAACTCTAAGGCTAGTAATCTGTCGATTCTGTAAATGCAACAATGGAGCTTCCTCAGTCATCCTACATGACAAGTAAGAAAATATTAGTAAACCGAGACTAAATCTACCACGTTAAAAAATAACAATTAAAATAAACATCGTATTTGCTTATTGTCTATTAAATCATCAATTTAACGTTGTTTTTTTATTCAACCACCTATAAATAAATATAAATAAATTAATAAACTTAAATAAAATAATAAAATCTCTCCACCTATTTTTCTATATTCTCAAAATAAACGTTTTTTTCTCTTATATTCAAACAATTTTTCTATATTCTCAAAATCTCTCCACCTATTTAACACAAAATATTTAAATTATATTCTCCCCATAGCATCGAAAATTTAACACAAAAGATCATAAATTTTAACTTAAAAACCAAAAATCTGATTTTTGTAATTACTATAAAATAAAATATACAAAAACAAATAAATTACAAAAAATACTACTTACTATAACTATTCAAAATAATAATGATAAATTACAAAAATAAAATACTTACTTTAATAAAATTCTCCAAATCTTATTCTTCAAAATATTTTATCTCCCTCTACACTATCTACCTTCAACTCACCCCTCTTTTAACCTCACAAAAATTAAATCTCAACCACTCATATCACCTACCCAATTAAATTCCACCATTCATCCAACCAATCCTAATTATATTTACCCTCCATTTCTCCTTTATCGTGCCCCTCTGCCTCATGCATGCACACAGCATGCAGGCTTTGCACGCAAGTAAAGATTCCCACCCAAAGTCGGAGCCTAATGAATGAGACTACAGAAGGGGAAATTTTTGGAGTCTGTGTCATTAGAGTCCAACTTCAAGGGATTTTTTCCCCAAATTTCCCCAAAGTCTGATCCTTTTAGGTCAGCCTTTAGGATTTTTTTGAAGTCGGCTACACCACCATTCGACTTTACTTGCATTGTTCAAAGTGCAATATTTTCGGAAATAATTTGGTCCCAACAATAATTTTGGGGGGAAACTCCCACTTCAATATTTACGAAATTTTTCGAATTTTCTTTGTTTAGTGGTCAAAATAGAAATATGATCGTCGACAAACTCTAAAGCAGGTGATTAAAGCTCACAAGTTGAAACCCTCCCTTCTCCTAGGTTGTGAGATCAAGACCAGTATGAGTAAAATTTCTCTTCCCCTCCCTTAGGTAGAAATTGTTAAAAAAATAGAAATACGATCATAGTTCAGTGTGCCCATCTTTTAATATATACATTTTTTGTTATAAAGACAATGTTGGAAAACGGCAGTGCACCCAATGGCGCAGCGAAAAAATTATCCGTCGATTATCTCTAGAGATCCATGTATGAGGAACAAATTCGAGGTGAAAGAGATGAAACGTTACATTAATAAATCTGGAAATCCGCATGGAGTGTAGGGGAATCAAAACTGAATCCGAGTCGTCACAATCGCGTGACGACCTCTACGCAGTCCACCCAAACGAAACGAATAATATTTTATCTTCTCTACTGTTAGAGAGGTTTTTCGAAAGGCATATATTGGCTGCTAGACCTTATGCCTTTATATAGCATTCAAAAACCTAATTCTAATTAAATTCGGATTCATTAAATATACAATATATTTAATCGAATATAATTAAATATGTAGAATCTGATTCTACTTTAATTTGGATTCATTAAATATACAATATATTTAACTGAATATAATTAAATATGTAGAATCTGATTCTACTTTAATCAGGTTTCTTCATATGTATATATATATATATATATATATATATATATTAATAGTATTTGATAATTACAATAATTATCTAGTATTAATATATATATATATATATATAAACGAGATTATCTATAATTACAATAATTATAATAATTTTGTTTTAATAATTGTTACGTGTACAACAAGTTTCTACACATGCTATTTAGTCGATTTTGTTCGTTTCAATCATAGGGTGTGACCTTTGTAGGTTCATGTAACGTTAGTAGTAATATCTATAACAATTCTAATATTACAAGCAATGAGTAACATCTAGCAATACATCATTGTTATCTAAGTTACATGAAGTCGTGGTTCGACTTTACCTTTTTCGTGATTAACTTCTTTTATGTAATACATCCTTTTGTCCTCATACCTACATTAGACACAAGTCATGGATTAGTCACACTTGTATAGTCCATCTAATATTTCTTGATATCTTGAGTAGACTATTATAAACGAATAACTATAATATCTCATATCAATTTATTCGAGCATGGTCATGCATTTTCTAGTCTCGCTCAATCAAGTAGCCTATGATATTATTCATATTATGTAGGAGGGACAAACCCTATCTTGATCAACCATATTTCTCTACATAGATTGTGACATATCCAATGTCAGTTTTTATAGTGTAGTCAGTTACGACACATGTTTGACCGTATCAAAATATATCACTCATGATGTTGAAATGATGATGATCTCAAGTCTGATGATCATACGTGTACTTATCACCATGAGCAATGTCGTGACTGTCACATAATAATCCAAGAAGCATGCTCATAGCAGGTCAGTCCAGTATGTCGTTCTCTAACACATACTTATGTATTGATTTTGACATCTCCATGCCAATGAAAACGTTTTTTCATCGTTCAACTACATATTAGTCTTAATATATTTTTGTTGTCCATGCCCACAATAATATGTGACTAAGGACATTCAAGAATAACTATATTATTCTAAGGACTTTATTAAAATTTTGTTTATTTATATGCACAGAATAAGACTGAAATAATAATAATAATAATAATAATAATAATAATAATAATAATAATAATAATAATAATAATAATAATAATAATAATAATAATAATAATAATGGCATTATATTAATAAACAAGATAAAATAATTATGTCTTTTACAACCATCTCATGATTGGTCTTTTAGCGCACTCCAACAGACAAACACAACTTGAAATAGTACAAATGTGAATTTTGAATTTTAGAACAATTTTTCTTTTTTATTAAGTACAGAGATATTTACATTCTCAAAGTAAATTTTGGCATTTAAATTCATACAAAATGAGAAAATTTAAGCATCCTTAGCCACTCGACCAATTAGTGAATCTCGAATAATTTCGATTTTTTTAACATATGAACATGGGTGGAGCTCCCTTGGGGCCCAAGGGGGGCTTGACCATGTTATAAAATTTAGGGTAAACTATACTAATGACCACCGAACTATGAGGTTGGTGTCGATTTGACCACTATATTTTCAATTGTGTTAAATATACCACATAACTATTTAATTGGTTCCAATTTAGCCACCTGCCATTAAAAAAACGAAAAAGTTAACGGAACTGTTAAAATAATTGGTATAATTACACATTTAGTCCCCTTTATTTATACAATCATTCAATTTAGTCCTAATTTTAATCTAATAAAATACGTTAATTATTCAATTAGGTGGTGACACGTGTCACCACCTTATTTGAGGGATTTATCTATTTTTATTAGATTTATTAAATTTATTTTCCTTCCCCAATCAGGTGGTGACACGTGTCACCACCAATTGGAGTAAGAAAAATGAAATAGTAGAAGTTGGCACCAAGGGGAATCGAACTTGAGTCATTAGGGAAAAAACCAACACTCTTACCACTGGGCTAAGCATGTTTCTGGCATATGAAATACCAAATATATTATACGTGAAAGTTAAGGATGCGGTGTTTAGCTGGGACGACGAAACTGCAGAAGGGGTTCTTAAAAATATAAATTTAGAGGTCAAGAAAGGGGAGCTTACTGCCATAGTAGGGACTGTGGGATCTGGAAAGTCTTCTCTCCTGGGTTCCATTCTTGATGAGATGCACAAAATATCAGGAAAGGTAAGCCTAAGAGTATGTAGTTATGTCTTTATGATGGTTGCATTTGTTATTCGTATTCATATTATTTTTCGTATCGTAACGTATTTAAATTATTTTCGATTGTGTAGCCCTTGAATGGAACTTGGTGAATTTATGCATAATGGAAACAAACAATGCAACAAAATGTTGAATGATTGCTAAACACAGTTCTTGGACTGTTTTCATGACAGGTTAAGATTTGTGGGGCAACTGCATATGTAGCTCAATCATCTTGGATTCATAATGTGACAATAGAAGAAAACATCCTATTCGGTTTGCCAATGAACACGGAGAAATACAGGGAAGTTATAAGGGTCTGTTGTTTGGAGAAAGACCTGGAAATGATGGAGTTTGGTGATCAGACTGAAATCGGAGAGCGTGGAATTAACCTCAGCGGTGGCCAGAAGCAACGGATACAACTTGCTAGAGCGGTCTACCAGGATTGCGACATCTACCTTCTCGATGACATCTTTAGTGCTGTCGATGCTCATACTGGGACAAACATATTCAAGGTGAAACTACTACTCTCTGATTCATTTTATTGTAATCCATATATAAGAAAATTGGTACAAAAACATGGTAGTTGCTTATGAAATCTTGCTATGTGTATTTTTACCTTGTTTAACTGCAGGAATGTGTGAGAGGAGCTCTCAAAGAAAAGACTATTTTGCTTGTAACTCATCAAGTGGACTTCTTGCACAATGTGGATCTTATTTTGGTAAGTAAACATGTATCATTTTTTCATGGAAAGGAACAAGCAGGCACTTATGTGAGAGTATTTACGTTTTGAAAATATCTATTTTGCTTGTAACTCATCAAGTGGATTTCTTGCACATATAATATATTTGGTATTTCATATGCTAGAAACATGTTTAGCTTGGTGGCAAAAGTGTTGCTTTCTCAACCTAATAACCCAGGTTTGATTCCCCTTGAGGTCAACTTCTACTATTTCATTTTTCTTACTCCAATTGGTGGTGACACGTGTCACCACCTGATTGGGGAAGGAAAATAAATTTAATAAATCTAATAAAAATAGATAAATCCCTCAAATAAGGTGGTGACACGTGTCACCACCTAATTGAATAATTAATGTACTTTATTAGATTAAAATTAGGACTAAATTGAATGATTGTATAAATAAAGGGGACTAAATATGTAATTATACCAATTATTTTAACAGTTCCGTTAACTTTTTCGTTTTTTTAACGGCGTGTGGCTACATTGGAATCAATTAAATAGTTATGTGGTATATTTAACACAATTGAAAATATAGTGGTCAAATCGACACCAACCCCATAGTTCGGTGGTCATTAGTATAGTTTACCCTAAAATTTAATTATTTAATAAATTTGGTATAATAATAATTGGGTAAAATACCTAAATCATCACTCAACTTTGTTCTGTGACCTATTTTGTTCACTCAACTTTTAAAATGTTCAATTTTAACATTGAACTTTAAACATTGACCTATTTTGGTCACTTCACCGTTAAATCTCCAACATTGTTATGACGTGGAAATAAAAAATAATAATAAAATAATATTTTAAGACGCGCCATTAAGTAAAATAGAAAACAAATATGCATCATGTTTCTTCTCCTTCAGTAGAATAGAGTGTGAAACTCTTTTTTTTTTGTCGTTGCTTTCCAACCACCACCACCATTGTTGCGCTGGCTCTTCTTGTCGAACAGGAACCACCAAAGCTTTCCCTTTCTCTCTATCCATTTGTATTTCTCAAAAAATAACATAAATATCTTGAAATGAAACCCAATTGAAAGTAAGAACCTTCTCGATCTCTCGTTCTCGCTGTTGGATCAACGTTGAAATGAGTTATGTTGCTCCTTCCTGCCCGGACTTCACCTTCATCGTTAGGATCGTCCGTTAGGGGCTCCGGTCGCCGGAAACCACCATGGCCGAGAGTGGGCGAGTTCTTTTCTATTTTTGAGTTTTTTATTTCGTTTGGCTTTGCTCTGATTTCTTTATTTCTTTTCCTTTTGATATGTAGTGATTGTGTGGGTGGGAAAACGACTACGCCGACTACCTCATTGAGGAGGAAGGACTTAATGACCATAATGTTGCTAATTAAATGTGCTGAAATTCAAAACGTCGTCTCTGAAGGTTGTTGCTATACATCTTTCTTTGTATTTTTAGTGAATGAGATCTGTTTTCCCCCTATGAACTTGGTTTCTTTATTTTGTTACAGAAAATGAAATTTTTCTTGTTCTTGAAACATTTTGGTTTTGATGTTCTTGAAGTTTAGATCTATGTGAATATATATATATATATATATATATATATATATATATATATATATATATATATATATAGGATTAATATCCTATACACTGGCGGTGGAAACTGAAAGTTTCCACAAGCGCCTTAGTTTTAGGGTATAAGGTGTTAGTTTAGGGGTTTAGGTGTAGGGTTTTAGAATTTAGGGATAGTTGTTTCAATTTAAGGTTTAGGGTTATAATTTAGGGTTTATAGGTTAGGGTTTAGTTTTTAAGGTAATATGGTGAGGATTTAGGTTTTAAGCTATAAACCCTAAATTATAACCCTAAACCTTAAATTAAAAGAACTATCCCTAAATTCTAACCCCCTACACCTAAACCCCTAAACCCTACACCCTAAACTAAGTCCCTATACCCTAAAACTAAGGCGCTTGTGGAAACTAAAAGTTTCCACCGCCTGTGTATAGAATATTTATCCATATATATATATATATATATATATTGTTGGTATTGTTTTAGTTTCTTTATTTTGTTAAAGAAAATGAAATATTGTTTTAAGTTGCCAGTGGTTTGGTTTGCCGGAAAACTCAACGAAGCGGCACTATTGGGATGAAGAAGATGGTTGTCGTTGGAGATAAGAATAGGGTGGGGGTGGGAATGGGGAGGGTGAAGTGAGAGAGTGTCTGATTTTTTTAATCTTTTATTATTTTTCATTTTCACGTCATAACAATATTAGAGATTTAATGCTGGGGTGATTAAAATAGGTCAATGTTTAAAGTTCAGTGCTAAAATTGAGCATTTTAAAAGTTGAGTGACCAAAATAGGTCACGGGGAAAAGTTGAGTGATGATTTAGGTATTTTACCCTTGATCCCTATAAAAATAATTATTCGAATTAAGAAATATAAGAGTTTTATTAAATATATAATCAAGTAGGGGTTGGACTAAAGGTGCAAACGAACCAAGCTTGAGCGAATAAGGTTTTGTTCATATTCGTTTATTTATATTTGAAGGTGTTCATGTTCGGTTCATTTAAATTTTTAATATCATGTTCATGTTCGTTTAATTATTTTTTACGGTGTTCGTGTTTGTTTGTTTAACGTTCACGAACATGTTCATTTAACGTTCGTGAACATATCTGTGTAATGTTTGCGAACATGTTCATTTATATGACCACTAACACGTTCATTTATATGTTCGCCAAAATGGTGGAACTACACCACTAGTCTATAAGTTCATTAGGTTTCACAATTTGAACTCAAAAGTTCAACACATGTTCAATTTAGTCCATACATTCACCAATATTTAAAATATAAAAAATAAAAGAAAAAGGGAAACCAAGTAAATGAGCCAATAAACGAGCTTGTTCGTGAACATAAATGAACGAGATACACCTTTGTTCATGTTCATTTGTTTATTAAATGGACATAAAAATTTATTCATACTCGTTTATTTAGCTTAATTAACGAACGTTATACGAACGGTTCACTAACAATTCGTCGAACACTATGTTCATTTAAACCTCTAGGTTGAACTAAAAAAATGAGCATGTATCCTCAAATTTTTTGGTCCAATAAAAATTTAGGTCCTTATAAATTTAAATATTAGACAAATTAGGTCTTGCCCATGACTTTTGAGTTTAAATATGTATTAAACTCTTACATTTTAAAAATTCAATATTTTGACGTCTGCCAACATTCGATCTTGGCTCTGCCATGCATATTAATAATAAATCAAACAAAATTCATTTAAAAATTACCCAAATCAAATTCAATAAATATTGAATTAAAACCAAACAATGCTTGTTGAATTCAATTTGCTTTTTTTTAGTTTTTATTAACTCTAGTTGATTGAACTAATTTAAAGTAATCTCAAATGTCAAAATACTTACTATTTGAATGAAAATTGTCATGATTTTCTCTCATGCAAAGTGAAATTTCTTGCGAGTTGGGACGAACGCAGGATTTTATGTTAGGCGAACGAACCTATAAAATTTTAAGAGACGAAAATAAATTTTTAATAAAATTACATAAAAAAATTTATAAATTATATACGAATTTCAAACTTTTAGGGAGGACGACCGCGCCCAAACTTCCCTCTGTCCTTCCCTGCTTACAACCATCATTGAATTCAAATAAATAAAAATATAATATTATCTTAAAAACAAATCCATATAAAGAAATGTTAAAAAAGAAAACATTGAATGGTGGTGAATAAAATTTACCATAGTGAGTAATAAATTAAATTCTCTCACCATACTCACATTTTGTCTTTAAAACCTTGACATGTAAAATATATTATTAATAAATTATTTTTCCTAAATTTTCATACTAATCATGAAAATTTTGTCTCCAGCTCAGCCAATCTGGCTATATAAACGTCTCAGTGGATACTCCACCAAAATAACCTGAACACTCTTCTTCAATTCATGATAGATATATTGAGCGAGTTTAAAGCCAAGAATATTTGTTTAGCATGGAGTAACCATGACAAGAAATACAGTTAAACTTGCAAGGATTGCCAATGGCAATGCTTGAAAAGCCAATTCAAGAAAAAAAAGAGATGATAGTTGTAGAAGAAAGTCAATGAGCTAACAACTCTTGTGGTGCCAAAGCTAATGTTATAGTCTATTCGCCATGTGACAATAGCCAAAAGCGAGGTCTTCATACGTCTAAGGTACAACTTTTAAACTTGTATGACACTATAAAGAGAGGGGATAAAAACTTACATATAATGTCAATGACTGTATTAGAAGAAACAGTCTTAAGAAAAGAAGGTTAGGTTGGTTAAGAATGTTACTGAGTTTATCAAAGAGTAGTTATCTCATTGACATTTTTAATCAACCTTAACCTGCTTTTCTTGATTATAGTTCTTCGAGTATTATTATTGGTGTTTTTTTTGCAAGTTTCGTGTTCTTTCTTTGTGGTGTTATATAAGTTTTAAGATAATCGTTTTACTTTGGCGTCTGACGGTCATACTTTCGACTCGTTGTCATGCCATGGACATAACACTAGTTTTGGTATAGTAATATTGTTAACTCACTTTCTTCAAAAACTCTTCTCTCCTTTTCTTGAAGTTGGCTTTCCAAGCACATTTATTGGCTATTCATGCAAGATTTATTTTTTATTGCGAAGTTAAGCAGATTTAAAGGCAGTCATTGTATTTAGATGCATAACAGCAGCGTTTGGCGAGGAGTAGTAGCATGAGCGACCGTTCAAGGCCTACACCTTCTACCTTCATAATTTTTTAAAATTATCAAGTGATAATCTAGTGAGTTAGCACTCTCTCTTTTTTTAGTTGTATTTATGGTGTTTTATTAACAAAACAATAAAAACAATGTATTTGATAAACTTTAATCATATTTCTATTAATTATTAGTAAAATGTTAAATTAATTGTTTAAAATAATAAAATTATATAAACCTATTTTTTAATTTTTCGCTTAGTGTCCAAAAATATTTGAAACAGTCCCGGTGTATAGCCAGGGCCGGCCTTGGGCCAGGGCAGCAGGGGCACCCGCACAGGGCCCACAAATTTTTAAAAAAATCTTAATATAATATATCTTTTATTTTTTGATAATAAATTAAAAAAACTAAGTAAAATGATGGAGCTCATACATTTATTAACTTGTTAGTTGATATTTTATATTTTTATATTAACGGTAATAATGATTCTAATTTCCACGAAACACTCATTAAATATATTTTTCCGAAAATTCAAAAGATAATCCAACTAAATTGTTAAACTACCGTCTTTCCAAATTCTCACCACCATCAACTTACCATATTTCCAGATTTTTTATATCAATGGAGAACTTTTTAACATCATTTTTTTTTCTCTTTAATACTCATTAGGTGGAGAAAATTTAAGTATAATTAACCTACATCTCTTCTCTTCTCTTCTATATTTTGTAACTCATCTGAAAATTATTATTCACTTTTCAATTTCTCATATTTCTCACAAATACAAAATTACAATTGATTATCATCATGGTGCTTGAATCCTATTGAAACTTGTTTTTAAAATTTTTGTTCTTTTATTTTTGTTTAATAAACTTGAATCTTTTAATATTTGGTAATTTTTTAAGATGTGATTCAAATGTTTATTATCTTTTTCATATGTTTACATGTGCTATTGTTTTAAAGTTTAATCATCGCGGTGTTGCGGATTTAGTATATAAATATTTCGATCAAGGATCTTCTTATTTTACAGGTGTTATTGTTATAAGTATTTGTATGCTTAAATATATTTTTGATATTTTTAAGATCGTAATGAATTATTATTTGTTTAATTTAATAAATAGATATTTTATATTACATATTTCTTAAATGAAATTAGAGGGCCATTTTTTAAATTTTGCCCCAAGCCAAAAAATAGTCATAACTGGCCTTGTGTATTACCACACCATCGGATCAACATCAACTTTGACGACATAAGGATTATGGACTTTATTCTATATTTTTTACCTAATTTTTGAATATTGATTTTTGTCAATTTAATTAAGTTTAACCTTATTCCTTTGTGTTGTTAGCAGGGGCGGACTTATCTGTGTTGTTAGCAGGGGCGGATCCCGTAATGCAGGTAGGTTCGGTGACCTACCATTATTTTTTTAAATAAATTAAATTTGTAGTCATTAATCTGTTGTTATTTTTCTGTTTTGATTATTAAACTATTATTTTTAGTAAAATCTTATTAAAATTATATTATTTTTTATTTTAATCACTAATATTACATTTTTTTCTTGTTTTGATCACCAAGCTATTATTTTTTTCTATATTTTGTCACAAAAATATATTTTTTCGTTAGTTTTTTAACGACGGATGTTCAAAACTGAAAAAAAAAACGTAATATTAGTGGCAATTTTGTCAAAAAAAGTTAGATGACCAAAATATAAAAAGAGATATAGGTTGATCACAAGTGTAGTTATCCTATTTTTTGTTTAAATTAAAATTCAGTCAATAAATTTTAATTTTTTATTTTAAACTTTAATTTTTTTATCAAATAATACATTTGATAATCATGTCAATAATACATTAAATCTCAATTTAAATTAAAAGTTAACTTTTTTAATATGTCATTGTTAATCGCCAGGTCAGTTTGAAAACAAACTATATTAATAATTTGGCCAAACAAATCCTTCTCACTATTGGGATTGATCGACAACGTCTCCATTTATCAAAATTCTGGCCTTGGTGGAGATTTTGAAATATTGGGGTTCTTTTTGGAAAAAAATACTTTAACGTGTCATATCAGTATTTTTAACGGCAGTGGATGTAGTGAAATCCAATTAAAAGTTTACTAATTGTAATGAGAGCTTTTCGATTTTAGTGACCAGAGTGAAGACATCATAAAAGTTCAGTGACTACCAGTGTAGTTTACCCTAAAATATTAAGTATTTTTTGTTTAAATAAAAAATCAACCCTTAAATTATTTTAATTTTTACTTTGAGCTCATAAATTATTTTTGATCAAAACAAGTATCCAAACTATTATTTTATAATCATTTTTAAGTATATTTTTTAATCTCATTAAAAAAATCTTGGTTAAATACATTGACATTGATCATGTGAAATGAGATAACTAAAATTTTGATTTGAAAATTTTTAAAAACTAGTAAAGTATTTTTTTAGTTCTCAAATAAACATGTTTACCTCCAAGAATATTTTTTTTCTAATCTTGTAATCATATTTGGAAAAGCACTTATGGTTCAAACCATTTTTGAAACCTAAATTCTTTTTTCGTCTTTTTTGTTCGATAAGTTGTAATCGATTCTGGTATTTGACACTTAAAACGATTTTGGTTTTTGTAATTGTTTTGAAAAATTCTAGAACTATAAATCGATTTTGAAATATAAAATTTATGCTTGCTTGCACAACAAATGTCACTATCAATACTTAATTTTATTAGAGCAAATTTTTTTACTCTCTAAAATACAATTACTCTGATGCAAGATAGTTCTTATTTCTCAAACATATTTACACAATATAGAATTATTTTTCAATGTCAATATGTCTCTGACTATAAAGCATATTTGTTTGCACAACAATTATTCTTTGTTAATACATTATTACAGTGATGTAAAATGATTTTAGATTATTACACTGGTTAGTGAACTACCAAGATTAAAATTCTAGATTCGCCCTGATTGTTAGTAAGTTAAAAATATGTAAAGAATGATCACAACTCACTTTCTTTTATAAGCTTAACGTTAAAAATATTAACATTTGATTTTTTGTCACTTTAGCTCTCATTTTTTTAGTGTAGATTAATCCCTTAATGTTTCATTTTCGTTCAAAAATCACCTTCACTAGACAAAAATCGTTAGTCAACTAACGGTTAATACCCTTCGATGATGTGGTATGTCTGTATGACAGAACTTGTTGACATAGTGATACCACATGTATGGAGATGTTGATCTTGCTCTTTACTGATGTTGCATCACGATTTTAAAAAAATATATATTTTTTATATTTATTTTTATGTTAAATGTTAACTAATCAGATGATGACATGTGGCATCATTTGATTGGTTTTAAAATGAAGAATTAATTAAAATTATAATAAGGGAGTTGGGGTTGAATCGGGTCTAATGGCGTTCACCCACTAGACTCTGGTTCGATTCCCCAACCCTCCTTGTTATGATTTTAATTAATTCTTCACTTTAAACCCAATTAGATGATGTCACATGTCATCATCTGATTGGTTAAAATTTAACATAAAAATAAATATAAAAAATAATTAATTTTTTTTTAAAAAATAGTGATGCCACGTCAGCAAAAGAGCCAGATCAGCATCCTCCATACATATGGCATCGCCACGTTAACAAATTTTGTCGAAAGGCGTTGACCGTTAGTTGACTAACGATTTTCATTCATCAAAAATTATTTTTGAACGAAAAATGAAACGTTAAGGGTTAATTTGTACTAAAAATGAGAGCTAAAATGGCCAAAAAGTTAAATATTATGGGTTATTTTTGATTTTATGCCAAAAATATAATGAACGACGGATCTTAGCACTAAGTTTAGAATAGGTGTGTAATTAAAATTTTCAAAAAAAAGATCATAATGAACATTTTAAATATATATATATATATATATATTAAAAAATTAAAAATTTGAAACTTAATGAAAATTCTTAAAAACTGTGGTGAGTCATGATTAAAACTTTCAAAACTTCTTGAGGAGCTTAATGGAAATTTCCCAAAATTTTTGGGCCCACTATGATCCACCTCTGGCCTTACTGACTATCCTAACGGCTGAGTAGACGATGATATAACTCGTACGGACTTTTTTGATGTTATGCAATAATTGTATAGCGGGTTGAAAACTGCAAAATTACATTGGTTACTTTGGTGTGATAATAAAGGGATGAGAACCATTTATATTATATGAGGTCCCTTCATTCTCAGCCTTCACATTTAATATTTTCATTTTTTTAACCGGGGACAAAATTTGACTGATTTAAAAATTTTAAAACTCGACACTAAAAAATTTAAATAAAATTTGAGTTATAAAATAAGACTTTAAATAATTTAAACATTTTAATAATTAGTAGATCAATTTTTAACTTTAAATTGAGTCCTCAATTATGTCAAATATATGTACATTACATGTGAAAATATGAAAATATATATATATATATATATATATATATATATATATATGGTTATAGAAAAAAAATTCAATTGGAATCACTTAGTACCATAATACTATGCACAATTAAATTTGAATAAATACTCGAACAACTCGACTCATAAAAATTTCAAATGAAATTTGAATTATAAAATAATTCATCAAGTCAATTAACTCAAAAATAAGTTTGACTTGACTCGAATCAGTCAAATGTTTATGCCAAGTTAGTTCCATTAATTGTGGACAATCATTCTAAAGGAATAGTCTGGGGTTAAAAAAAATAATCAAGAAATGTTCATAAAAAAACACACAGAAAATTAAAGAAGAAAACTATGTTTTGGAAATGAATATCAACTAGAATATGGAGAAGAAAGAAGTACAAAAATATTTTTTTTTTAAATCTTTAAATTTTTCTTATTAATTCTGACAGGAATCGATCCAATTCAACTAGTTGAACTAGATGGTATACTCCAGTTTTTACAAGCATGGGTTGAACCTTGAATGATATAACCATATTACAGTACACGCCCTAACAACATTAGGACTGTAATATTTCATCAAAAATAAGTTCTACAAATATAACAAGGATTTATTTTTGGAAAAGAGTTAGACTCATGCGGTACATAACCATTGTCCAAAGGAGACATACTGCAGCAAGGTCTGTTTTTGGTTACTACACCCATCAGCTACAACACAACCATATCTCTGGACCTTACAATCCAAGTCTGAATTCAGACTTACTACATATGAAATACACGGCACAGCTGTCTGTAAAAACAGTCAAATGTTGCATACCTTGATCATGCTTAACTCCAGGATCGATGCACGAAAAGGATGGGAAAGACTTGAATCGTTTCTTGTTTCTCTAGCACGAAAAACGATTGGATTGGTCTCTGTTGACTCTGTTACATATAAGAGCTTAAAAATCAGTAGCAATACACAAGAAATAATCCTTTCTTCCATATAGAAAAAGGACTACTGCGAATTGCGAGTTCGGGGCATACTCCGTTCAATCTTCTGATGCTCTAGGAGAATTTTCTGGTGTCTTCAAAACTGCAGCTGTGTTGCCTTTGTGTGACGTTACAGCTGCACGAAACTCTTCAACTATGGAAGCATCCTTGAACTTCAATGCGAATGTAGACAGCCCTTCTTTCTCTTCACCTGTGCTATTCATGCAGGCAAATGTGATACCTCTCTTTTCCATATTTGTCAGCTTCATATCTGGATAAAGCCTTGCATTTAAAATCAATCTGTAATTTCCTCTGGCTCTCATGAGTACCCTGGCTCCTTCCGTCCCGGCTGTAGACACATTCACCTTAAGTTCTCCCTTACCGCGCTCTTTCCACGCCCCATCTATGAACTCAAACAGCATCGAATCAGCTGAGAATACCACTTTCTCATTCTCTTCTCCTGTCTCGACTGGAACCTCTGGCATGGCTTGAAATCCACTACTTTCTTTCTTAGAAACAACTGAAGTCCCGGGTGTGTTGAAGAGGGAAGAGTTCCCGTTTGTTGAAAGACCAAAACCGAAAGGCCGGTCATTTTTCAGTCCAAAGAGTGGAACAGAACTAGTAGAACCACCCATTGAAGTAGATCCAAAGGAGAACGCAGAAGTCGAAAATCCAGTGCCAGCAAGTCCCGTGAAGGCATTCTGGCTACTTGAAAGCTGTTGGAACGAACACAATGATGCACCTTCTGCATTGTCACTACTCTTATCTTTGTTGTCTGCATTTGCAGTCTCGTCATCTTTCTTATCTTTATCCTTGGTCTCAACATCTCCTGCCTGTTTTTCATCATTGGCCTCCTCTTGTGTTTCTTCATTTAAAACAGCACTGCCCTTATCCTCAGTACTTTCCTTGTCAGCAACAGCTTCAGAAACTGGTCCTTCCTTACTTTCAGACGGTTCAATATTCTCAATTTCACTCTTTACAGACCCATGACCCTTTTCATCAGTTTTCTCTGATTGTTGATTGTTTCCCTCCTCGTTCTTTTCAGATCTGTTAACCTCATTTTTCCCGACTTCTGAAACTTCTTTCTCATCAACAATTGGTGCTTCAGTGGTATCCTCGGTGGTGGTTGCTCTGGATTCAGGGGCTCCACTAGATGCAGCAGGAGCAATGGTTGGTTCTGTAGGGGGGACCAAGCGGATCCCGGAAAAAGGATTTGATGAGGCAGGTGATGTGGTTTGATTTCTGCGAACTTTGACTATTCTTCTGTTTGACAACACTTCATCACTAGCCCTCTTAAAAGTTCCATTCTCTTGTTCAGAAGAATCTTCCTCCTCATCAAGCCCAGGATTATCGCGAGAAATTTCTCTTCCAGCAGCCCTCTTCTTTGAGGGTGGAAGCGCATTTTCTGCATCCCCCATTGCAGATCAGCTGAGAAACTAAAACTTGAAGACTTTATGCTGCACACTAGGATATCTGCAGAACAAATTAACATGAACCTTGCCAACTTATAATTTCTCATCCAAACATTGAGAAAATGTGTGCAGGAATAGTTGCAAGCTCATAAATAATAAAATAGATGCTCAACAAGGTGGCACTCATGACTAAATTTTAGGTGTTCGCAAAGGATATTTACTGACAAACAGAGACACAACTACCCTAGATTTCCATTAAAAAAAGTCTCCATAAAACATAAGAACAAGGAAATGTGCATGGCTCAATGGAAAGATAAGCAAATTAAGACAAACATAAGTTCACAGAAACTAAAACTTTTCTAGTAATTTGTGATATCTAACAATCACCAAATTGTTTATTACTAACGGAGCAACAACCAATAAAATGGAAAATATATGCTCGGGTACTAACAACTTTTTCTTCAAATTACAATAAACAAACAAGTGAACTCCATAAACTTAGAAGAGAAAAACTAGATGAGTTTCATTATTACTAATGTTTATTACTAACTTGTGGTTGTGGGGTTGGTTTCATTTTAAAATATTTTCTTTTTTATTTTGATATCTTCAATTTAATACCCATTAATTGATGATATCAAATAAGTCATCCCCATTACTAAACTAATGAAACTGTAAGCACAAGATACCCTTGTGAATGAATTTATTTAAAAAAGGAAAAGTGCCCAATAAACTCTTGAACAAATACCCTTTCTTCACATACATGCATGGACAACAACAACAATAATAATAATAGTTTTTCCAGGCTCATGAATCAACCCTTCATCAATAACTCTTAACTCTCTAGGTTCCGAAAGGATGCGGTGACAAAAACAAGATACCAAGAAACCATCCAATGCCCACTAAAATTAACATTTTGTATGCAGTTTTCTTGTTCTTCTTCAGCAAAGAATTATAAATTACATTTTCCCGAAAACACATCATATTTTCAAAAAGACAGACGAATCAGAAATTAACCAATCATATAAACTAAATCAGAAATGGAAACAGAATGGACTCCACTATGTTATAACAATCCAAGGGGAAAACAAAAGGCAGGGTCAAAATTTGAAAGCTAAACATTGGAAGCAAAATTTAGACAACTAGCCCAAGTATAAGAAGTCACAACCACATAAGATTTTTCTTCTTCTTCTTAGTAACGAAATTAACAAATCAGGAAATGGTGGCAGATTCAATAACAGAACCCAATCTGAAACGGGGAAAAAGAAAAAGGCAAAAATTTACATAAAGCCCAAAAATTTAGGGTTTAACATATTGAAGCATGAACATAAGAGATAATTATGTATCCCCTAAATAAAAATGGAAACTTTCAGCTAAGCCAGAGACAAAATAGAACCAAGAGAATTAACTTCAGCTATATTCTCGCTAATTCTCGAAGTAACCAAACAGGAATCTGACGTTTATTATGAACTGGGAATTACAAAATAACATGAAAATTTGTGTACTTTAGGAGCCAGGAAAGGAGGAATTTTAGAAGATATGTTATCAAAAAGAAAAGGAGAATTCTGGGCAAAAAGCAAATAAAAATAAAGAGATTAACATTAAGGCGGTAAAGAAGAAGGGATGAATTTGGTACTTACATAAGAGCAGAGCAAAAGCAGACCCAAAACCCTAGTAACAGAGAGAGAGACGAGAAAGTTCCAAGGAATATCAGATTCAGGGGTTTTATTATAGCATTATATTTCCATTTCTATTTTGCAAATGGAGTTGGAAGGTTTGGACATGTAAGAGTGGAGGAAAGCATGCCAATTTTGATTAGAATCTCGAGAACATATTCCACGGTTCCATTTACTCAATTATATAAAAAAAATTATCCATTTTTACAGCATCTTGATTGAATTAAGATCTATCTCATAATAATTTCAACTCTAGATTAATGATAATTAGTTTGGAAGATATTTTAGCACACCATTTTGTGTAATAATAGTAAAGGTTTTCTTTTGTATCTTATGTTTATTATTCATAGTAACAGGATGATTTATCACTATCCAACTAGATGTATTAGAGATGATAAAAAAATGACAAGCGAACTAAATAAGTTTACAAGCTGCTTCGCAAAACAATCACATATAAACAACGTGCCATAAATATACGTAAAATAACGTGCCATAAATACAAAAAAAATATACTACAAGTATATAAGAGCAGAATTAAAACGTGCAACAAAGGCAGACAAATATATGTAAAATAGACACAATATAATATTTGTTCATACATATTCTTAACCTTTTGACAATAGTCATACATACCTTGTAGACAAAGCGATTTAAACTCCTATCTCTTATGATGAACATCGTATGTTTTTCTACTAGGATACTTGTTGGGTGCTAAATTTTGTAATTTCTATAGAAAAAGTTGTGTAAATTGTTTTATAGAGGATATTTATCAAAATATAACATTAAGTTTAAAAACATTTAAATTTTAACTTATAACCATTAAATGTTTATTATAATAAAAGTTTTATGTTAAATTATTGAGGGTAAATTAGTAGCCGAAACGAAATCGTTTTGATGGCATTATTTTAATGCCCAAAATATCTAAAATACATATTATGTTTACTAAATAATATATATTAATGTATTTAGGAAATACTATAAAATAATGTATTGAATAAATATATTATAATTATTTTATAATATAATATTTTATAAATATAATATTTATAAAATTAGTAAAATTTTGAAATTATATTATAAAATAAATAAAATTAATCTTAAAATTTTGATATATATTATTTGTATTAAATCATTACAAAATTACAAGTTGCCTAGCGGTTAATCATAAGCCTATGTTTCCAAATGTCATATGCTCAAACTCCTACAAGTACATTTGTTATTATTATACCTTATATGCCAAAAATGCCGTCCTCTTCGCTGCTTCAATATACGAAAAAAATGAGAAAAAGAAAATTCATTACCATAAAAATCACACATAAAAAAAAATTAGACAAAAGCTCAAGAAAAAAAAACGACCAAAAGGTCGGAACAGTACAAGGCCAATAAAGTCCAATGCCAACTCTAAACTGATAGGGGAAGAACAACCAAAATCGACCGAAGGAACAAATGGCCGCCACTAGGGACGTAACTAGGATTAAACATTGGGAGGGACAAAGGTCTATTAAGTCTTTAAATATAAAAAATTAGAAGGGGCAAAAAAACTTATTTGACTACTATTTAAAATAAAAATGACCTCAAACGTTATTATACCAAAAAAAATTGGGAGGGGCAAGAGCCCCTCCCAAACCATACACATACCTCCGCCACTGGCCGCCACATACCAAAAGATGTGTCATCCATGTTTTCGGAGACATGAAAGTATGATCTGAGAGAGTTCTTTGGTCGAAGATGACTGCTTGAACTTGAGGTTCTCAGTCCGCATCATCGGTGGATCACCAATAAAAATTATGAAGACAAACGTACGGCGAGGCCAGCACACAGCTCATAAAAGCGGTAAAAACCGCTCTAAGCAACAACGAGCTCAACAGCAGAGCAAAGAAGGCAAAAGAACCATCGAAAAAAGGACCAACCGGCTTCCATGTTGTTAAACACAAAACTGGTTACATAAGAAAATTTCTTTAGGAGCTTGAGATGGATAATGAAGCTTCGAAGAACCTTCCAAACCGCAGAGATAAAAAAAGGTTTTAGAGGTAGATTATTTTTAGAAATATAGCATTTGCTACAATATTTTTAAAGTTGGAATGCTTAGAATCCAACTTTAAACAATAATTATTTTTTTATTCTATACGGTCATTAATGGTTGCTTTTACGGTCACAAATATTTATTGGAAAAGCTTGCAAGTTTTAGACTCTCCTCACAACTTTCTTTCAGCAACAGAGTGATATCTTCAATTTCTTAGTAATAAAACGTGGAACATGTTCATGAATTGCTGAGTTCAAAATGAAAAATGCACTCCAAGAATCTCACATCGATAAGGAAAAAGAGTTCGGTTTGGCATTCGAGTTCAATTTTCTATAATAGTAGTAATGTAGAGATACTTTGCAGTATAAGTTCCGTATGTTGAACCACACACACAAAACTACAACCCAACCAGTTGATTCATGCCTCGAGGGGGAAACAAAATAGTAGTGTTGTAGCATCTAAAATTGAAACAACATAAAATGGGCTAGAATCGGATAATCATATCACTAATTCTCGAATTCTTACTACATTCATGACACATCGAACAATGCCTCGAAAGAATATGTATCTCAGTATCTGCTTAAACTTAAAACAAGCAACTAGAATCATAGTTTCAAAGCTAACCGAGTACTTGTATATGCCCTCCCCAAGCCAAAATTCAATGTTCTCGACAGCTCCAAACCACAGGGTACACAAGACAATCAGACCTCATAGTTCGAAATCTGTTAAAACAATGACAATGATAATGTTTTATCCTATTGAAGCACTCTACTTATATTTTATTGGGAAAGGAACAAACACTACATCCGGGAGACTGGAGATATTCACTGTAAAGATCAAGACGCATGCACACTTTTAAAGGGGCCAAATACGCGTACTTTGGCCCTAGTCCCTAGCCCAAATGTCCGGCATGCGTCAAGCGAATTCAAACCAGAAAAACTACCAAGGCTTTCTCCTTCAAGAAATCATAAGAATACCAGCTTCTCACCTCAAATTAGTGCTGAGTGGAGCTCGAAATGAATGTCTTCATCGGACCTAGTGATCTGGTGTAAGAACTGCCAACAGCAGAAAAGAATGATAAAAAGTAAGAACCAAGGCCCGACAAATCAAAAGAACTGCCAAAAACACCTTATAATAAAAAAAAAAATCTAGGACTCGTATTAGTGTTCTATGGTATGCATGATAAATATTATTAATTTGATGTTAGAATGCACTAAACTGAGTACAGACAAAAATTAAATACAAAACGGTACAGGGTATACGAGGGATTGAAGGCCAATAAATGTACGTCATATTTATCAACAATAGGCGTCAAACTATTTTGATCTTCACCCAAGTTTGGGAAACAAACTTGTTAATACAAGAAAGAAAGGCTATATTAGTAATATCATAGTTTGCAAAAGTCAGAAAGACGAACAAAGTCAGGAAAACTGTTTAGAGGTTAGTAGGCAGTACAATTGGTTACAATTAGTAGTTGTGTGCTAAAACAAAACAAATGGAGTCAGAGAAGCCCAAAAGATAAAGGGGTTAGAATGACATTTTAGAAACTATTAATCACCAGAGACAAAATTTCGATTTTCACACTGCCCCAACCAATAGCTTTTAGGCTGACCGGGATCCTTCATTATTCGTACCCCACTCTTCTTCAGGCTCATTCCCATTGACGAGTACTGCACCATCGTTAGAATCAGCATCCACAACAACAGCCTCCTCTTGGCTACCCTCTTCTCCGTTCTGCTCTAAATTCTGATCACGTCCATTTGGTTCTGCAGCCTGAATCCCACAAATAAAGGACAAGGTAAAACCAGACCTTAGTCCGGAATCACTCGAAGCAGTTCATACATTTAATATATTGCCTACTTAAAATAGAAACAAATACGTATTGATTACAAACCTCGTGAAAAACATCACCATTTTCAAGTGGCTCCTCGTCCTCTACTTGCAGGCTTCTGAAAGCATCCACAAGTGTTATCTGTGATCTATCAGCATGGTTCAAATAATCTGCTGCAGGAGGATAAACACCCCTACAAAACAATCGAAAGTTGATAGCATATCCATGTGAGACAGAGAAATAGGGTGTCAAAAAGGCTTTGCAACCTAAGCAAGATGTAGAAAAGTTATAGTGCAACCAAGAAGGCCAAACAACCGGAATCTGAAAATGATTTGTCCGGCGTGATCGTATTGAAGTGGTAACAATAGGTATCAAATAAAATCGCCTACAAATATAGTAACCAATAACAAGTAACAATAACAGAAAGGAATCATGTTTGATACCTTGTTTCTGCCACTTTAGACTCAACAGAAAGAGAAAGTTCCCAATCCTCAAACAAGTTAGGATACTCTCGAGGATCAGCTAAAGATTCAGCAGCTTTTGGATTAACCTGCAGATGGCATAAAAATAACATCAAATAATTTAGCATTCTGTTCAATTAATCAAACATAATAAGTAACATAAGTTAAAAAGTGTTGGGGTAGGTAGATTTGACTTTTGAGTCTCATAACAGAAACATGCAAGCCCAACCAATTCATGTCGCATGAGTACAAAGAAATTAAAAACATGCAAGCCAAACTGATTCATGTCAAATGAGTACAAAGAAATTAAATATCATTGCACTTAGAAGAGAAATACAAAGATAATAAAATGCTGCAGTGTTTGGAAAAAAGGATAAGACTGTTTTCCTTAGCTTTCAGATCCAACACTCCATAGGAAGAATTTCAAACCAACATTTTCCAGCAAAATATCAAGGTGTTGCATAAAAAAACTAACGATCAACTTGAACAAAAGGGAAAGAAATCAAGCTATACTATTTTACATCTGGGATAAAAAAGGGGGAAAGGTAGATATATTGACATGGTTGAGACACATGCACAACTCATTAACAACAAGCTTTGAGAGTATGAAGAATAGTAAACAATTTAGAAGATCAAATAAGTAGAACCAAAACGAACAAGAGTTTATGATAAAAGTAAAACTAACCCAGTTCGTAAAGAAGAAAGCAGGACAAAAAACACCACAAATACAAGGTAATGGGAACTAACCTTGATGAGGTCTTTTCTCCAAATTTCCACTATCTCTGAAACCTTGCTTGGAAGATAAGACCGAGCCATAAGAGCAGCCTCTGGTATCCGATTGCTGCAAAAGGAATACTTCAATAAATTCATAACTACTGGCACATGTGGCAGTCTATTTTTTATCAGGTAACTGACAAGGAATTACCTTTCCACTAAAAGCTGAAGGCAATCCTCCAATTTACCCAACATGAATAAACAAAGGAAAGCAACATTGTTCTTCCCTTGCTCTTTGGAAAGCGATGCAAGTCTTGATATTCCTTCAGCATCTCCCAAGGAGGAATAAAGCAGCAATAAACCACTCAGGTCCATCGCATGCTCCATGCAATCCTCAGCCATTGCTAGCTGCAATGACAATTGACAAGTTTAACATAATTAAAAGATATTATGCAAACTAGCTGAGAAGGCATGGAAAACTAACATTTTATACAGCAGTTTATGTCTATTGAGCTACATTAAGACAAAAGGCTAGTGCATGTCATACAATTTAAAATCTACTTCAGAAAACTGTAATGTACATCTGTGATCTGTCATTAAAGAAAACTCTTAGCACACACAAGACCATCTTACAATTCATTTACGAGTTAAATAACCAAGCCATAGCTCATATAAATTGAAAAATAGTAATTAAAAGCAAAGCTCTATTCCTACATCCTTCAGAGATATTTATTCAAGAGCTAACACATGAACATTTTCAAATTGTGATCTGAACCACATCATGACACAAATTTAGAAGCAAAAGCTACTAAAAAGGGGTGCTAGGAGAATAAAGAATGACAATCATAACAGAGCAAACAAGAAAGAAAACCATAACAGAGCAAAATGGCACAGAAAAAGTTGGCAAAATAGATAACACACAACACCTTTCCAGTGGACAAGGCCAATTTCCCCAACTGTTTCCATTTAGACTCGCTCTGAACTTCGGCAGCTATTTCCTGCACACATGAGTATGCATCTCTAGTGATGACAGAAATTTCTTAAAGAGAAAAATCAAAGCTTAACACAAAATTGAATATATAACTCAATTATTCAAGCAAGGAAAAGATCTAAGAAGTAGCACTTCCATCCCAAGCCAATTAGATCTCTCTTACCTTTGCAATCTCTAGTTTACCAAGCTGTATCGCAAGCTCAAATTTGTAGTCAGGGTCAGTAGCTACTTCTAGAGCTTCCTCTACCATACCTCGGGATTCCAGGAAATGAGCCACACTATCAATCAAGCAAACCACTGATTAGATCCAAAAAATATTTAAAAAATCACAACTTAAAATGGAGAAATTGAATAGAACACTTTTAAAATAAATGGTTTTCAGGGAAAGGTATGCCCAAAGGTAAAGGGGCTAGCTTTAGAGACGAACAGGAATTCGGAGTTTCTCAACACATCCAAATATGATAAACTATTACCAAAGATGAAAAAAAATTCCAAGCACAAGGGGCATAAATACTAAGCATGAGCTGAGTAATCAAGAACCAAAAATAAAATGAAGTACAAATGAATGAAAAGAATGGGGAAGGAGCAATGAATTTTACAATCCCAACCCAATTTGGAACAGTTGCAAAAATAATGGAACATGACCAACTATATTCTTTGAAAATGGAAGGAAATACTGTTGAGGTGTATACCTATTATGGTGCTCTTTAGGAATTGAAGGTAAAATTTCATTGGCCCTTTCCAAGTCTCCACGCATCACAAGAGTCTTGTACTCAATCAGGCTGAGAAGTAGTGTGTATCCCATGACACTGTATGCATGACAGGAATGAGGGCAAATAGACATTAACAATGCATGTTCAAAGCAAAACCAACATTCGTTGTGACATAAAATTAGCAATCACTAAATGACTTACTTAAACTCTTTGTCCATCAGATATACCCGACTTTGACTTGCAAGATATCCCAACAAGTACATCGGACGATCCAAATGAAACATTGTGGTTACCTAAAATTGTTAAATAGTCAAAGTGAACATCAAAACCAACAAAAACCAATGCATCTAAATGTATGGAAGAATTTAAACCTAAGGATAAGCGCATCACAAATACCTCTCCACCAACACAGTAATTAAGTCTCCATGAAGAGTTGTTATAAATGAAACAGTCCCCAACCCAAATGCCAGTCCTGACACGTTCATTGGTCTCATGAAGAAGCTCAAATGCATCCTCGACTCCTTGTTCATCAACCGGTCTTCCACTATCTAAGTAAGATTGAACTACATCCCGCTGCAATATGTAAGTATCCAAATTCGTTAGTGCATAACTGTAAGAAATTGTGCATTTAACAGACAAAGGAAGAGTCCATTGGTTTTTCTGATCTAAGAAGCAGATTACATTAAGGAGACTTACATTGTACTTTAGGATATAGAAAGATGTATCACTAGCTATTGCCACCAAGTCACCACTGTCAGCCCAGTAGAGATTCTGACATTTTCAGTAACATAAAGAAAAAAGACATTTAGAATGCAAGATAGCTAATAAGCAAATGGAGCAAGTAGATCTATTTTAGCTTACTTTCACGGTAACATCAATTCGACGAATCATCCTGCATTCCGCCCAATCGTAAAAACAAATAAAATCATTGGAGCACATTGCCAGTAAATTGCCCCCAAAAATATGCTCAGCAGAGAAGGTAGGTCGGACACTCCTCTTTTCCTGGAAGTGTTAAATCTATGTCAATGCAACTACATTGTAAATATGAACTTAAATGTAGCATTAGATAAAATTCCATAACAAATGGAACTACATAATACACAGAATAAGATTTTGATCATATACACTTAAAGAATAGCAAGTCAATCTGCTAAATCCAAAGTTAACATTGTCTTGAAAATTCCAATCCCCTTCCCAAAATTTTATTCACCCATTTAAACCCAGCTCTCCAGAAGCGATAGATCTGTTGCTTATATCATATCTTTCAACAACATAAAACAAAGTGTGCAAGCACAAAAAAAATATTTATATGAAGAAAAATACCTTCCAAGATAAGGAACCATCTAAAATACAAAAAAGTACAAACCTGGAATGTTTTGCTGAAAATCTTGACTTTTGATGTGCTTTCTCTAACAGCATACTCACCATCAGATGACCAAACACATTCTAATGCTGAACCAAATGACCTATTTCTCCATGCTAAAGCTGTATATATTATGTACTCACCATCTCCACAGACTACAACAAACCTCCCATTTGGGTTATGCTTTAAGCTCTGAGAAATACAAGATAGACTAGAGGGTAAAAGATTATACACAAACAAACATAAGACACAGCTGACAAACAAAATTGATCAACATATTTTAGGAGTGACCCATAACATAATGCACAAATTCATTTAAATGACTCTAGAAATCAGCAACTTACCTGAGGGTATAGATCACAGGTCCCCAATTCCTTAACAGCCAAGGGCAATCTTTCTCCATCAGTAACCTAAGAACCAAAGAAAAAAAAGACTAACACCGCTGCCTTAAGGTGAAAAACCTAATATTGAAGGTCACACCATGAATGCAGAAAGAGATTTTCCATGACAAATACACTACCTCAAAATCTGCTCCTACGCTCTTAATATTCACAGTTTGAATTTCATTTTGCTTAGCCCATATGATTTTCCCACTGTTGTCCATACTTGTTACAGGTACTTCACGGCCGATTTTCACCATAATAGTTCCTTCATCATATCCAATCACAATCCTGTAAGACGAAAATGGTATATTAGTTTTACCTTGACATGAAAACTAAGCAAGAAGTCAGTTCAGAAATCTAATATCACCAATTTGCATGCAAAAAGAAACATACAACTAAAGAAGTCAGGTCAAACAACCTAAAATAATGGTGGGTATAATTGATTTCGCATTTTTTCAATAAGAGTATTAGTTGATTGCTCACATTTCTCAGGAGTTGATATAGCATTTAATGACCAAAAATTCATTCTAGCACTTAAGTATAAATAAACAACCTAGAAAAAAGGTTAAAACTGAGGGAAAAAAGAAGAAGAAAATAAACATAAAAGTGTTGCATGATTTAACCAAAAGAAATTACCTTCGTGAACCTTTCATATATCCGACTGCCCAAACTCTCTCAAGACCATAATTCAATGTATTCTCTAGCCTGAAAACAAATGAATTGGTTAGAAAGTAAACCAGTTGAAGCGCGTAAAGACATCAGTGAATGCATCAAGACTACTAAGATCAAAACGTCTTAAGAAAACACTAAAGGATGAAATATCAATGGTAAAGCACCAAAGGGGCTCCAGACCATGAATTTCTACATCTGTCTCACGACCAGTCCATGAATTTTATATTTTGCTTACCCATGCTTGTGTGGCCAGCTCAAAAGCCAAAATTACTGTTACATAAAATAAAATATTAAAAATATTTTAAATTAATATTTATAATTTTATAATTGAATCCAATGTATATTCCCAATCCCAAATTACAAATTTCCTGGTGGCTGGTACGGGCCTGGCTCTGGGACAGGTTTACTCAAGATGTTCATGCCAACATTTTTTTACAATCCAAAAGCATTTACACTTTAACCAATCCAATACTAAGAGATGAAGTTGAGAAATAAGGTGAAATCTTGAATTGTTATGCAGAAACAGAACCAGATAATATCATTCTCGCCACAAAACAAATGGACACTAGAAATCACAAGGGGATAAGCATACCAAAGCAGAAATGTTTCTACCTATAAGTGGTAGCATGCCAGATACGAACTGTCCCATCCTCAGAACCAGTGATAATAATTGGAAGGTCAGGATGGAAACAAACAGCAGAAACGTTGTGCGTGTGGCCTTCCAACGTCTGAACACAACTCTTTGTTTGGTAGTCCCATACCTGCATCCATGGAATTTATCTGTGAATAGTTCCTCAAGATTTATTTATGGTCAAAAGATAGCAGAATATATATTTTAGCAGCATAGTACATACCTTAGCAGTGTGGTCATCAGAACCTGTGATCAGATAGGGCTTATCACCACCTGTAAAGTAATCAACACAATTTACACCTTTCTGATGGGCATCCAGTGTAAAATTTGGGTCGGGGGAGCCAAGGTTCCAAATCTAGGAATTTCAAACAGATCCCAAGGCTAATTTAGCAAGGTTATACCAAATGAAGCAAGATAATGAAAAATAATTATAACAAGAAAGGTGCCCTTTGTACCTTTATAGTACGGTCAAGGGATGCACTGGCAAAAGTATTAGTGTCCTTGGGATTAAAGGTCACTTGCATGACATAATGGGAATGTCCCTCGAATATTTGAGTACATACCCAACCCTTCTCCCAATCCCAAAGCTTTATGAGCATATCATCAGATGATGACAACACGTAAGGAAGAGTAGGATGGACAGCCACACATCTGATGTAATCAGTATGTGCCTCAAACACTTTAACCTTATCCATCGTGTTGTAATTGTATACCCGAATAAACATGTCATCAGCCCCAACAACAACCCATTGTTTGCGTGCAACAAACTTGGCCGACCTAACTGCAGATGAGAAATGTCTAACTTCAGAGAACGGTAATAACATCATCACTATGAAAGAAAATGGAAAAAATAGCATCAGCAGACAAAGATAGATGAATCATAACAAATGAACACATACCTGGCAACTCAGTGACTTCAAACGACTTAGCCATGGTCTGTACACCAAGGAAAGCTAAGTTAACACTAAAAAATAAGTATAACTCCAAACAGTCCAAATTCTACATATAATGACTAGCAAACTTGCAACACAAGTCTAATACCATTTTAATAACACGTTAAGAATTCAAAACCTTAAACTAAATAAATTCCACGGAATTAATAAATAATAATAAATTTTATAGTCGTATTATGAAATAATTATATCAAGGTGCAAATGAAAATTGCATTCTTCATAGAACTAAAAAGATACAAAAAAAATCAGATAAAGGGCAAGCCATATACATTGAGCTAAAAAGATCAATGTCCCCATGTTCCATGGATTTGAGCAGATGATCTTAAGAAACGTGACGGAATAAGAAATGGAATTACTCATAATGAACACAAAGAGTCGATTCAAGTACCAGTCAAAGGTCTAAAGTTACTCTAATATAAAAGAAATTCTCAATTCAAGTGAAGAGAGGAAATAACACATTTATTATGATGATGCAAATAAGATTTAGGTACCTTATATCTTTCAGGGAAAAAAAGCCTTGGACTAAGCAGAATGGAAAAAAATTAGTCTGGATTAAGGCTTAAACTAATTAAGTTCCATAAATGTTTTCTATGGATAAATAACCATCTAATACTCCAACTATCCCACAACACCCACAGAATTGCACTATGAAAGATGGTGGAAAAATGTTTCAGAAAGCAACAAAAAGTCAAGCTCTATTATGAAATTTTCAAAATTGCTTCTTTTCTTCACTACTTCAAAAGTATAATAACGAGAAGGATTAAAAAGAAGCAAACAGGATAGTTATTTAACTAAACTCTAGATACTAACCGAAATAATAAAGTATATCCCTAATTCAACTAATTTTTCAGATTATGGCATTTCACTAACATGGAACAGGTGAAAGCTTCTAGTTTTGGCAATCAGTAAAAGTTCCATACCTGTGACTGGTAGTTCCAGATACACACAGTTCCGGTGTACAAACTTGCTAGAATCCTACAATTTCATTTATAATAGATCACATTTAGCCTTCAATCTTGAAAAAGATAAAATTCGAATAAACGGGGAACTGAATAAAGTTAGAAATTACCATGGTTCTGTTGGATGGAGATCTACGGATTTTACTCTCTCTGACCTTTGAGCAAGTTTCCTCTGATCCAAACATCAGAGTTAGGAACATTACTCATACATTTTGCAAATAATGAGATCTAACCCACACATCAAACAGAAGTCAAATGAAATTAATAACACGTACCTTAATTTCTAGTCGGAGTGGCTGTTAAAAAAAAGATACGTAATTAGTCAAAACCAAACAAATCTTAAATCAAAATCATTCAACAGTGGGAAAGAAAACAAAACTGAAATTGCAGCATTCATATTAAACGATTCAAAAAATAGAAAGAAAAACACATTCACTCAGCAGATCTCAATATATTCAAATCCCTAACTCTCTAGCTTTGCTGCATAATACTGAAATGAGATAAGGCGGTATAACTCGGGGGAAAATAGCATAACTGAAAAATCTTCCCGTTTCTGGTTCCATAAATTAGACGTGAAATTGAGAATTGAGAACGAAACAAGGGGATTTGAACCAGATCTAATGCGGAACCAAACAGAGCAAGAAATTAACTAACCATTTTTGCAGATTAAAATTGTAAGGAAGATGCCTGGATCGAGATCGTGGTTTCAATGGAGAAAGAGGTGCTTTTGATTGGTGTAATGTAGGAGAGAGATAGAGAGAGTGCTCTCCTCTGTTTTTGTGTATTTTAACGTAAAAATATGAATTAGAAAGAGACGAAATGCTTTGGAGTTAAGGGATATATTTACGGGAGTGCCACTCTTCCAGTCTTCCTTGATTAAAAGAATATTCAAATTTATTATTGTTTTTTATTCGTTTTATAGTTTAAATTCGAGATTTTTTTTGTCGATTTTTTATACTCTTTAGGGATGGGGATGGGACTCGGATCCAACGAGTTTCAAACTGACTTTATAGGTATAAATTTTTTATATAAAAAAATAAATTTAAATTTAATGTGAAAAATACTCGACCTAAGATAATTTTACAATTTTTTTATATATTTAAAATAATTACTATAATGCTCTTCTCTTTATATATTTTTTTAATTACCTCCTTAATTTTACTAAAAATATATATAATTACTATAAATGCACTCTTTATATTTTTTTATTATCCCCTATTTTTAATAAAAATGAAAAAAAAAATGTTTCGGGTCAGGTCAGGTCGGGGTAGATTCTAATCCTAAATTTTGAGTCGAGTAAAAAGTAACTATTTATCGAATATAAACTTTAAATTTTAGAGTAAACTAACCCAATGACCACCATACTATGGTAAATGTATTAAAATGACCACATTAAAAAAATTGACTCAATTGACCACCCAAACTATTGAAATTGGATCAATGTGATCACCAGCCGTTAACGGGCTAACGAAAGGTGACGTGACCGTTAAAAAATTAAAGGTATAATCACATATTTGGTCCTTATTATTTACACATTCTTTCAATTTAGTCCTAATTTTAAACTAATAAAATAAATTAATTAGGTGGTGACACGTCAACACCTATTGGAAGAATTTAATTATTTATATTTGACTAATAAATTATTTTTCTTCTCCAATCAGGTGGTGACACGTGTCACCACCTATTTAGAGGAGAAAAACAAAATCCCCAAACTTGCTTTAAGTGGGAATCAAACTTGGGTTCAATGGGGACAAAGGCAAGGCCTTAACCACTACACCAAGCACATGTTTGTGCTAAAAAGCATCAATTATATTATATGTCTTATTGTTTGTTACCATTCAAATTCATCTTATTCCTCGTCACTATAAAACTACAAAATCTAACTTGAAAGGTGTTGCAAGATCTACATACCTGCTTTTTTCTTATGCGTAAATTGACAAAAAAAAGGCTGTTTATTGCTGAAAATACCTGATTTGCCTTGACAGTAAGAATATTTGAACCAAGCTCTCTAATCGGCATCATAGCTGCTTCTTCACATAATGCTTGAAGATCACTTCCAGAATATCCTATCCACAGAAAGATGCCAAAGGATAAGTCCTTACATTATGAAATTGTAACACCCTTATAAGCATAGATATAGATATATATATGTGTTGAAAAAAAAAAGTTTTGTTGCTAAGGGGATTTGATACCACAACCTTAAGGCTTCTAAACAAAGCATCCAACCGTTGGAGCTATAACAGCTCTTGGTGTTAAACCCATTCACCTTTAATTTATTCCACACATTTTGAATAATAATAATAAAATAAATAAAATATCCCAACCACCCACATGTATCAAATTAAATGCCCATATTGGAATCATCCAGATCCAGTTTTGACCCTCACCTTTCCTCTCTTCCACCCTTTCGTCTACCACCACCGGCCACCCCATTCGACCGGCCTCACCGCCACGCCGTAGCCGCCACCGCCACCGCCACCGTGGTTATGTTCCCCGTCAAGCCCCGACCAAAACCCCTCAACTTTCCCCCGCCTTCGCCGCTCCGATCACCAGAAATCGAAGGAAATACGTTCGATGAACCTAGGGTCCGGTTCATCGAATTTTTCGGTCGATGTGAGCGTCCGTTCGCCGCGCCGCCGCCTCGAGCAAACTCCCCACACCGAGCCGAGCAAAACCCTGCTTGTTGATCGATCGTCCGCCGTCGTTGGAGTCGTCGTCGGGACTACGTCGGTTTCGGTTTCGGTTTCCATTTTGGGGTAAGTTTAGTAAGATTTCCAACTTTAAATCGTGTTTTTGCAAGATTATGTTGAGAAAATGGCATTTTTGGCGTTGCCCGGTGATTCCCGGCCATTTTAGGCCGCGCGTGAGCCTCACGCGCCGTCCGGGGCGATTTCCGGCCGCCTAGGACGGTGGCCGTTGAACCGACCGGCTTAGACGGTCTGACCCTCAAACCGATCCACCCAAACCCGACCCGACCGAGTCAACCGAGTCAACCCGACCGAGTCAACCGAGTCAACCCGACCGAGTCAAACGACCCGACCCGACCCGTTGACCGACCCGACCCGACCCGTTGACCCGTACCCGACCCGTTGATCGAGTCAACTCACCCGAGTTAACCCAGTGAGTCAACTCGTTGAGTCAACCCAGTCAACCAGTGACGTCAGCAAGACGTCATCGTTGACTTTGACGTCAGCGTTGACCGTTGACCTGCCCGTTGACCGTTGACCTGCCCGTTGACCGTTGACCTGCCCGTTGACCGTTGACCGTTGACCTGTCCGTTGACCGTTGACTTTGACCAAAAAGTGAAAATTTCTGAAAAACTCATATTTTATGTTTTTCGACGTCCTGAGTCTGATTTTGAAGCCCGTTTCGTGAAATTCTAACCCGAAACCCTCCAAATTGGACCTTGAACTTGAGTCTGCTTATGTATTTTAATAATCAGTTGTGGGCAATGTGATTAAGTACTGAAATTGGATTTTGTGCGATTGAAGGTATTCGAAGTTCCTTGTATTCGGGATGTAGAGGACGTCGCATTCGGGTGCGAGAGTGATTGAACGGAGTATAATGGTCGACCGATATAGCAAGTATTAAAGGTAATACACTACTACCTCTTGTATGCTTTATGCACATGTTGATATTTGTTAATGCATGCATAAAAATGATGATAAGTACTGTTAATTCTGCCCAAGTCAAACCGAATATGGAAACGAGTGTGATATTCTAGATAAGATTGCAATGCTCGAATAAGAAGATCAATAAATCAGAAGGATCTGGAGTTCAATAAGTAATTAATAAGACAATTAATCTCCAAATCCGACTATTAGTGTCAAATGATAAAATGTGAAAAATATTTGGATATGAAATTACGAAAATGCCCTCAAGGTATGAGAATGACTAAAATATCTTTGAAATTGGAAGCGATCTAGAAATCTACAGTGGATATGGTAAATCAACTCGATTCATCTGGAAACCTCGATCTACTTGTAAGTTATGGTAATAAGAATTATACCTTCGAGATTGTAAGGTGTTAGGTTTCCTTGAATTTAGAATGAATCCCTGAATATATATATATATATATACATATTTTCTGGAAATTATTCGTACCTCTAAATTGATCAATCGACTCAAAATACTGAATTGACGAAAATGAATAAAAGTACAGGAAATACTATTATGGTTAAATTAATCGAAATGATCGTATTGACAAAAAAGGGATAAAGTATTCTTGGACATCGAGGTCTGCAATTAATTGGAAGGATGGATAAACCCTTGAGTTTTGAAATGAATGAAGTGGTTGGAGGTACCGAAATTTCTTGAATGGCTGAAACACCCACGGGTACTTAAATGATTGAAATTCTACAAATGGTCCAATTGACAGTAATGATGGATATCTCGAACATCGAAATGACCGTAATACCCTCATGATTGGAATAAGTAAATTACCTCTGATAAAATTTTGGAAATGCCAATAAGGATGAAAATGACGGTAATGCCCCTAAGGGTAGAAGCATGACTTACGTATGTCAATCACTACTGATATTAATGTAAGGATGGAAGTTTCTCCGCACAGAATATAAGTTTGACTACTCTGTGGAAAATCTTGCGGTGAAATATGAAAGCAACCGTTCAGATATACGATACAACCGGATACATTAGAAGGGTTGGTTAGTAATGCAAGGTTGGGATATGTTCGTTCGAATAGTTTTGGAGGCTCGATAAACTTCTGGAAATCTTAAATATTGTAAATCATAATTTTCTCATGATGGGGCTAAATTACAAAATCACCCCTGATCGTTAAATCACCAAAATGCCCTCGTTGGCCCAAGTAATCGAAATAGCCCCGAATGTATCTGATATCGTGAAAGATCTTGACGTAGAAATCTCCAAATGCCTGGTTGGAAACTTAATGAGCAAATAAAATTTCTGAGCCACCGTTTATGCCTTGTTGGTATAAATTATCAAAAATGCTCGTGTATGATAAAATGACCATAATGCCCTGTAAGCTTAAATGGCTGAATCACTCATGATATGCCTAAACTCTCAAGATTTTGATGTATCATCTCCTAACTATCTGGTTTGAATCGTTAGTACAAACCTCTCTTTTAATAGGGGCATTGTTTCAAAGATCTATTCAATTGTCAAAAGTTAATATGTTCTCTTCCGTAAATATCAAGTATCTCCAAGGAAATAAACTATTCCACCTAGTGTGTTCCATGTGTGCTACACGACTGTTTTTGCATATTGATTTACATGTTATAATACTGATTATGTGCACATGATAAAATACTTGAACTCACATGAACATGACATGTTTTATAATTTAACATGACCGTACTGTATTTTTTTGATATATGCATATGCACTTGATATGATCAACATGCTATATGGATAATATATTACTAAAACCACAACTATTGATTAACCGAACCGTTACATAAATTGTTACTGGGGTACTTGGGATAGAATATGAAGTGACCGTAGGTTCAGCCCTGATCCAGCTGATAATTCCTTTACCGTTACAGGTTCCTATGCTTCGGCTAGGGTAATACCTACCATACCGTACCGTATCGTTCCTAAGGTAATCCCTTAGGATGGCACCTATGCCCAATGGGCACTGGTTAACGCCTTTGACGCAGTTTTGGGGAACTGCCTCTTGGAGTATGGTTGGAGGGTAAATAAAAGATTAAACTGAACCGTATTATTACTTGAACTCATGTTTTTGAACTAGAAATGCATTTTATATTGTTGTTGCACATGTTTTACTTACACTGTTGGAACACACTAAGAACCGAACTCTCTATTTCCACCTCCATTCATTAATAGCCTATAATTCCTGTCTAACTCTCAATGATTAAATAAAGAACAAATACCGTTATTATCAAGTATAACGTTATCCTGAAATATCGAAAAAGAAATGTAGATCGTTACTGCGTGGAACATCATGAAAATTTTATGCCTACCATATATCTGCATGAGCTTATAGAATCTTTTGGTAGTTTTGTATTACTGAGCTTTTCCAAGCTCACGTTGTTTTTACCATCGCAGGTTAAAGGAATATATATCATGGTATAACGTTTGACATCAGTGTTGGGAGTTCTCCCGGCGTTGCTTTTGGAGTACGGTACCGGCATAGTTAGTGGGCATGCATATCATTTTTGTTTCATGATAGTGTCTGTAAAATGTTTTTCTGAAATCATGTTATATGTTTATATGATTTTATGAAAGAGTATTTTCAACAAAAGTTACCGTTATAATTTAATATGTGTTTTTCAGAGAAATGTTTTTATGTGTATTTTTACCGTGGGTCGCTCTTGTGACCCTAATGTGACTTCCTAGGATCCGTCGTAACGCATAGGCGGGTCTAGGGGGTTACATTTAGTGGTATCAGAGCTTAGAGTTGCGTCATTCTGGGTAGATCGGCCGATCGTCTGTCATAGGGTGTTTGGTATTTGCATGCCACTAGATCCTAACCGTACTCCACCAAGCCGGGACTCTGATGTCAAATCCTTTCATGCAATAAGTGTACCTAATCATTCTGTCCATAATAGCTCAATCTGTACTGGCAAAGAATGTATGTAACATTCGTTTGTGAGTTGGATTAAATTGATGGATTTGAATCTAGATAAAGAAATTGAGATGATTAATGCGTGTTGAATTGAGGATATGAATTAGATAGAGAATGAAGGTTTGATCATATGTGATAACCGGTATAAGATCACATGTAAGATAACTTGGTGATAATGATTGTGTTTGAAAATATTCTAATGGAAATTTGATAAAAGTGTTATGAATTTAAAAGAAAGGTGTTTGTGAATGTGGCGAAAGTGTAAAGCTCTATGGTAACTCTGTAATATACGAAGGAAGCAATTGTCTAAAAATTTCATTAAAGGCTTTGTTGGAAGCTTGGATTACTTGCTTGGATTTTAGGTACAGATTCTCATCCGTAAATTGATGGTTGACTTAGTAGATTAACTCATACCCTAGAGGAGATGCTTCTAGGAGGTATGATTATTTCTGTGGGTGTTGGAAAGGTTTCGCATCCCTGATTGAGACCGCATATAATGAGAATTACAAGACAAATGTTCGTTTGGCTTCATACAAAGTTCTGTATGAATTCAAATACCGTAATATGATTAGTTCATATGAGTTGTATGATAGGATAACATTGCGTTAAGGAATAGCTGAGCGACTAAGGACACGACCAAATTGATATGTGACTGCCAAAAAAAATATCTTGAGAAGCAAGTATAATCTGAAGGATGAGTTTCAGCACAAGAATGGATGAAAGAATAGTTTCTGCATTTCCCCAACTCTGATAAATTTCGAGGACGAAATTTTTTTTAGGGAGGGAGAATTGTAACACCCTTATAAGCATAGATATAGATATATATATATGTGTGTGTTGAAAAAAAAAAGTTTTGCTGCTAAGGGGATTTGATCCCAAAACCTTAAGGCTTCTAAACCAAGCATCCAACCGTTAGAGCTATAACAGCTCTTGGTGTTAAACCCATTCACCTTTAATTTATTCCACACATTTTGAATAATAATAATAAAATAAATAAAATATCCCAACCACCCACATGTATCAAATTAAATGCCCATATTGGAATCATCCAGATCCAGTTTTGACCCTCACCTTTCCTCTCTTCCACCCTTTCGTCTACCACCACCGGCCACCCCATTCGACCGGCCTCACCGCCACGCCGTAGCCGCCACCGCCACCGTGGTTATGTTCCCCGTCAAGCCCCGACCAAAACCCCTCAACTTTCCCCCGCCTTCGCCGCTCCGATCACCAGAAATCGAAGGAAATACGTTCGATGAACCTAGGGTCCGGTTCATCGAATTTTCCGGTCGATGTGAGCGTCCGTTCGCCGCGCCGCCGCCTCGAGCAAACTCCCCACACCGAGCCGAGCAAAACCCTGCTTGTTGATCGATCGTCCGTCGTCGTTGGAGTCGTCGTCGGGACTACGTCGGTTTCGGTTTCGGTTTCCATTTTGGGGTAAGTTTGGTAAGATTTCCAATTTTAAATCGTGTTTTTGCAAGATTATGTTGAGAAAATGGCATTTTTGGCGTTGCCCGGTGATTCCCGGCCATTTTAGGCCGCGCGTGAGCCTCACGCGCCGTCTGGGGCGATTTCCGGCCGCCCAGGACGGTGGTCGTTGAACCGACCGGCTCAGACGGTCTGACCCTCGAACCGATCCACCCAAACCCGACCCGACCGAGTCAACCGAGTTAACCCGACCGAGTCAACCGAGTCAACCCGACCGAGTCAAACGACCCGACCCGACCCGTTGACCGACCCGACCCGACCCGTTGACCGACCCGACCCGTTGACCCGTACTCGACCCGTTGATCGAGTCAACTCACCCGAGTTAACCTAGTGAGTCAACTCGTTGAGTCAACCCAGTCAACCAGTGACGTCAGCATGACGTCATCGTTGACTTTGACGTCAGCGTTGACCGTTGACCTGCCCGTTGACCGTTGACTTTGACCAAAAAGTGAAAATTTCTGAAAACTCATATTTTATGTTTTTTGACGTCCTGAGTCCGATTTTGAAGCCCGTTTCGTGAAATTCTAACCCGAAAGCCTCCAAATTGGACCTTGAACTTGAGTCTGCTTATGTATTTTAATAATCAGTTGTGGGCAATGTGATTAAGTACTGAAATTGGATTTTGTGCGATTGAAGGTATTCGAAGTTCCTTGTATTCGGGATGTAGAGGTCGTCGCATTCGGGTGCGAGAGTGATTGAACGGAGTATAATGGTCGACCGATATAGCAAGTATTAAAGGTAATACACTACTACCTCTTGTATGCTTTATGCACATGTTGATATTTGTTAATGCATGCATAAAAATGATGATAAGTACTGTTAATTCTGCCCAAGTCAAACCGAATATGGAAACGAGTATGATATTCTAGATAAGATTGCAATGCTCGAATAAGAAGATCAATAAATCAGAAGGATCTGGAGTTCAATAAGTAATTAATAAGACAATTAATCTCCAAATCCGACTATTAGTGTCAAATGATAAAATGTGAAAAATATTTGGATATGAAATTACGAAAATGCCCTCAAGGTATGAGAATGACTAAAATATCTTTGAAATTGGAAGCGATCTAGAAATCTACAGTGGATATGGTAAATCAACTCGATTCATCTGGAAACCTCGATCTACTTGTAAGTTATGGTAATAAGAATTATACCTTCGAGATTGTAAGGTGTTAGGTTTCCTTGAATTTAGAATGAATCCCTGAATATATATATATACATATTTTCTGGAAATTATTCGTACCTCTAAATTGATCAATCGACTCAAAATACTGAATTGACGAAAATGAATAAAAGTACAGGAAATACTATTATGGTTAAATTAATCGAAATGATCGTATTGACAAAAAAGGGATAAAGTATTCTTGGACATCGAGGTCTGCAATTAATTGGAAGGATGGATAAACCCTTGAGTTTTGAAATGAATGAAGTGGTTGGAGGTACCGAAATTTCTTGAATGGCTGAAACACCCACGCGTACTTAAATGATTGAAATTCTACAAATGGTCCAATTGACAGTAATGATGGATATCTCGAACATCGAAATGACCGTAATACCCTCATGATTGGAATAAGTAAATTACCTCTGATAAAATTTTGGAAATGCCAATAAGGATGAAAATGACGGTAATGCCCCTAAGGGTAGAAGCATGACTTACGTATGTCAATCACTACTGATATTAATGTAAGGATGGAAGTTTCTCCGCACAGAATATAAGTTTGACTACTCTGTGGAAAATCTTGCGGTGAAATATGAAAGCAACCGTTCAGATATACGATACAACCGAATACATTAGAAGGGTTGGTTAGTAATGCAAGGTTGGGATATGTTCGTTCGAATAGTTTTGGAGGCTCGATAAACTTCTGGAAATCTTAAATATTGTAAATCATAATTTTCTCATGATGGGGCTAAATTACAAAATCACCCCTGATCGTTAAATCACCAAAATGCCCTCATTGGCCTAAGTAATCGAAATAGCCCCGAATGTATCTGATATCGTGAAAGATCTTGACGTAGAAATCTCCAAATGCCTGGTTGGAAACTTAATGAGCAAATAAAATTTCTGAGCCACCGTTTATGCCTTGTTGGTATAAATTATCAAAAATGCTCGTGTATGATAAAATGACCATAATGCCCTGTAAGCTTAAATGGCTGAATCACTCATGATATGCCTAAACTCTCAAGATTTTGATGTATCATCTCCTAACTATCTGGTTTGAATCGTTAGTACAAACCTCTCTTTTAATAGGGGCATTGTTTCAAAGATCTATTCAATTGTCAAAAGTTAATATGTTCTCTTCCGTAAATATCAAGTATCTCCAAGGAAATAAACTATTCCACCTAGTGTGTTCCATGTGTGCTACACGACTGTTTTTGCATATTGATTTACATGTTATAATACTGATTATGTGCACATGATAGAATACTTGAACTCACATGAACATGACATGTTTTATAATTTAACATGACCGTACTGTATTTTTTTGATATATGCATATGCACTTGATATGATCAACATGCTATATGGATAATATATTACTAAAAACACAACTATTGATTAACCGAACCGTTACATAAATTGTTACTGGGGTACTTGGGATAGAATATGAAGTGACCGTAGGTTCAGCCCTGATCCAGCTGATAATTCCTTTACCGTTACAGGTTCCTATGCTTCGGCTAGGGTAATACCTACCATACCGTACCGTACCGTTCCTAAGGTAATCCCTTAGGATGGCACCTATGCCCAATGGGCACTGGTTAACGCCTTTGACGCAGTTTTGGGGAACTGCCTCTTGGAGTATGATTGGAGGGTAAATAAAAGATTAAACTGAACCGTATTATTACTTGAACTCATGTTTTTGAACTAGAAATGCATTTTATATTGTTGTTGCACATGTTTTACTTACACTGTTGGAACACACTAAGAACCGAACTCTCTATTTCCACCTCCATTCATTAATAGCCTATAATTCCTGTCTAACTCTCAATGATTAAATAAAGAACAAATACCGTTATTATCAAGTATAACGTTATCCTGAAATATCGAAAAAGAAATGTAGATCGTTACTGCGTGGAACATCATGAAAATGTTATGCCTACCATATATCTGCATGAGCTTATAGCATCTTTTGGTAGTTTTGTATTACTGAGCTTTTCCAAGCTCACGTTGTTTTTACCATCGCAGGTTAAAGGAATATATATCATGGTATAACGTTTGACATCAGTGTTGGGAGTTCTCCCGGCGTTGCTTTTGGAGTACGGTACCGGCATAGTTAGTGGGCATGCATATCATTTTTGTTTCATGATAGTGTCTGTAAAATGTTTTTCTGAAATCATGTTATATGTTTATATGATTTTATGAAAGAGTATTTTCAACAAAAGTTACCGTTATAATTTAATATGTGTTTTTCAGAGGAAATGTTTTTATGTGTATTTTTACCGTGGGTCGCTCTTGTGACCCTAATGTGACTTCTTAGGATCCGTCGTAACGCATAGGCGGATCTAGGGGGTTACAGAAATACTACTGTTTTCGAACACTACTGCAGTGCTGGCTAAGTGCACTGTAAGTACATTGGCTGCAACATAGCAACCATGACTTGGACCAAGCCAAAGAGAGAAGATAAGATGCCTTAGTAGTGGCTGCAGTCTTATTGCTAATCAAATAAGTCATAAGATAAACTACCGTCATCCATGAAGCACTTTGCCCAAAAGAATAACATGGAGAATTATCTTTTACCTTCTGTCTCCCTCACAAGTCGTTCTAGGTCTCGACCTATCACAGATAATGAAAAATGAATTGTCATATAAGGGCCATGGTTGAGCAGTTAAAAAGGATAGACGATCACTTTGGTTAAATACATATAAACATGCATTTATGAGCTCATAGAAATAAAGAAGATATGAAATCATACAAATCACATAACAAGAGCATCTCTTACCAGGTAGGGAAAATTCTTGACCCTTGAGTTTGTGTTTTAGAAGAAGTCTTCTAACATTTTCATCTGGAAGAATTTGAATGGTAACAAACAATAAGACATATAATACGATTGTTGATTTATAGCACAAACATGTGTTTGGTGCAGTGGTTAAGGCGTTGCTTTGGTCCCTGTTGACACGTGTCACCACCTATTTATTTTATTTTATTAGTTTAAAATTAGGATTAAATTAAAAGAATGTGTAAATAATAAGGACCAAATGTGTGATTATACCTTTAATTTTTTAACTGCCACGTCACCTTCTGTTAGCCCATTAACGGCGGGTGGTCACATTGATCCAATTTCAATAGTTTGGGTGGTCAATTGAGTTAATTTTTTTAATATGATCATTTTAATACATTTATCATAATATGACGATCATTGAGTTAGTTTACTCTAAATTTTTAGATTGGATTCGAGTTGTCCAAAAATCCGACCCTACCATGCTTATCCCTAATAGTAATACTCTCCTTTAACGGGGAATTGATTGAACTTTGTTGAATGATTTTTGGCTTCTTGTCCTCCTATTTTAATGGTGTTCATCTGTTTAGTTCTTTAGAAATAGTTATCTAATTTTGGGTGTACCACATGCTTTATCAGGATCAATAATTTATTAGGGTATTTTTTTAATATGCTGGTGTGATATAAGGGTAGTATTTGTTTAACTTCTTTAGTTTTTTTAATAAGACACACATACCGTATAAAACTAATGCTTAAACCCGAATTACCTGAATGAATTATATCATCCTTTATTACTGAGACGACAAGGGGTGAACCTTATTCGAGCATGTTGATTAGTGGATGTTTCACATATAAAGTTTTCATTCATCATAATGTTGTCGGTCAATGTCAGTCATCGTCATTGATCTCGAATATGTTTTTTTAATCTATGAGTGATGAGATAGGTTATGAATTTTTATTATTTTATATGTTTATAAGATTCTTTATTGGAAAAGTTTACGCAAGCCTTTTAATTTTAGGATTTAAGATTTTAGTTTAGGGCTTAAGGTGTTTAGTGTGTCGGGTGTAAAATTTAAGGCTTATAGTTAGAATTTAGAGTTCAGGGTGTAAGGTTTAGGTTTTAGGGTTTGAGATTTAGGTTTTAAATTTTATAGAAGGGTTGTGTAAATTTTTTCTATAACAGTTTGTGTATCAAAATATAATTCTTCTTTTATTGTAAGAGTAAGTGAAACACGATCTGACCAAAAAGATTTTTTTAAAAAAAATTCATATCAATCAGGACAATTTATTCATTTTTCGAATAGAATTCTTCGAGTATTTGATTTTTGGCATAATGTTAAAAAATACCCCTAACATTTGACTGAATTGTCATTTTGGTCTTTATTCATTTTTGAAGCAATTTAGCCCTTAACGTTTCATTTTAGGTCAAAATGGCCCCTCCGCGGATGAAAATTGTTAGTCAACCAGCGGTAAATAGCTTGAATTGACATGACAAATCTACATGTCAATGCATGTCGTGATAGTAATGTCATATAGGCAAATATGTTGACTTTACAAAATGACACTTCAGTCAAAAAATAATTTTATAAAATTGTATAAATATAAAATATTTTTTCTTCTGACGTGTCATTCTGCCAAGTCATTTCAATTGTTTATCGCCGGTTGACTAACAATTTTCTTTCACATAGGGGCTATTTTGACCAAAAATAAAACATTGAGGGCTAAATTACTTTAAAAAAAATATGGCTCAAAGTGACTATTCAGTCAAACGTTAGGTGCATTTTTGACATTATGCCTTGAATTTTTTTTAAGTTTGTGAGTGAATAACAAACTGATGTAAATATTCAAGAAGTCTCTTTCAATTTTAAAAATGTGCAAAATGGTCACTCTCAACAAAAATTACAAAAAATAAACAATTATATATGGGTAATTATTTAATACGCGGTGGAAACTAAATGTTTCCATAATCGTCTTAGTTTTAGGGTTTAGGGACTTAGTTTAGTGTGTATGGTTTAAGGGTTTAAGTGTAGGGGTTTAGAATTTAGAGATAGTGGTTAAAATTTAGAGTTTGGAGTTATAATTTAGAATTGTTAAAACCTAAATCCTCACCATATCAACTTAAAAACTAAACTCTAATCTCTAAACCTTAAACCCTAAATTCTAGCCATCATCAATAAATTCTAAATCCCTACACCTAAACCCATAAACCCTACACCCTAAACTAAGCCCCTTAACCCTAAATCTAAGGCGTTTGTGGAAACTTTTAGTTTACACTGCCAATATATATGATAATAATCCATTTATATAAGCTTAGTTTAAGGTGTAGGGTTTATGGGTTTAGGTGTAGGGATTTAGAACTTAGGGATATCTATTAGAATTTAGGGTTTAGAGGTTAAAGTTTAGTTTTAGAGTAATATGGTGAGGAATTAAATTTTAATCTATAAACCCTAAATTTTATAATAAAAAAATAAATTTATCTTGATAAATTTGAAACCTTATTTAATAGAGTAACCAATCAAGTTGATCATATTAAACTTTTGAAATAATTTTTTAAATATAATGTCTTAAATTTATTTGTTCTAATTTAGAATTTAATTATATTGTCAACAATATTTTAATTTAATATTTTTAATTTAATCTATACAAATTTAATTCACTCCAATTTCATGATTCAATTCAGAAAAAAAATCAAAGGAGTTGAAATAATAAAATAAAATTAATCAATTTCAAATTAAGGTTCTCTAACACGAGAAAATAGAATATCCAAATAGCGTGATGATCATATATATATTGAACAAATATGCATATCATATTATAGCATTAATATGAAAATATGACTTTTCTTCCATGGAATTTTACAGAGGAAGAGTAGAAGAACAAGCTTAAATTAATATCACCCCATTCATTACAACCTCGAAGAGGCCTTTATTCTTTGCCCGACAGACTACGGGAAGAACATAAAAACTAGTCCATGTCATAAATTTGCATCTTCAAGCTGATGATTGACAGACAGACAGATAAACAGACGGTGCCATCAAACATCAGCGGCATCCGAGCCATGAGAACCACTGATTTTGACCACAACCGTACCTTTATCGCACCCAAGCACCACTCTGTTACAAAACCAGATTCAGAACAGAAACTCTGCCTATAAATTAACACAATCAATGCCAGTAAACTTACCTGCTGGAATCTTTCATGTAAGCAACAGTCCACACTCTTTCAAGCCCATATTCCAATGTGTGCTCAAGCCTGTGAGTTTGGGTTCGAAAACTGTCAGTTTTGGAAGACATTATCGGATCTTAATTAGAATGTAATAAAAGTTACCTGTAACTTGTTTTGTCCCAGACCCGAACGGTGGCATCTTCAGAACAAGTGATTATAATGGGAAGCTCTGGGTGGACACGAATTGCAGTAACATTATGTGTATGCCCTTCTAGTTCTTGGACACAACTTTTGGTTTCATAGTCCCATACCTGTTGATCACCATATTCCAACACATAGTTGAGAATTCAAGCCAGAGTTTATGATTTCGACAAATGTGAAATTATATCCGTAACTGCGATAAACACAAACACAACCAAAATTATAGTTGAGAAAGTGTTTTCAACAACAAACCTTAGCAGTGAAATCATCAGAACCACTGATCAGAAATGGTTTATCACCAGCCATGAAGTATTCAATGCAATTAATCCCTTTCAAATGAGCATCCAATGTAAAATCCAGAGATCCAGACTCCATGTTCCAAATCTGAAAATTTGGAACATTTTCAGACAAACAAACAGAACATTTCAACTATTTCAACAATGTTTAACACATTTTTTTTTGTCAGGTACCTTAATGGTGCCATCGAGCGATGCGCTCGCGAACATGTTGAGTGCTTTTGGATCGAAAGCAGCCTGCATCACATAATGTCCATGGCCCTCGAACACCCTACTGCAATCCCATCCCTTCTCCCAGTCCCACAGCTTTATAAGCTTGTCGTCGGAGGCCGACAACACATACGGAAGGGTCGGGTGAATAGCCAGACTCCGGATAAAATCGGTATGTGCCTCGACTTCTTTGATCATTTCCATTGTATCATAGTTGTATACACGAAGCAGGCCATCATCAGCTCCAACAACTATCCAGTTTTCCCTCTCTATGAACTTGGCCGACCTTACTGCAATTCCCAAACACATTTTAACGCACATTAGAGACTATCCTAATTCCTAGCTAGCTAAAAAGAGAGAATTTCTAGAAGTGTGAATATTTATTACAGAACAACAGATTATGTTTCCATGTATGATATGTGTACCTGGTGATTCGGTGACCTTGAAGGACTTTTCTATTTTCTACAGAAACATTGGAAAATTGAGTTAGTACATACATGCAGCATACATAACATACATACAATCATACATACATACATACATACTGAATTGTCATATACCTGTGAGTGGTAGTTCCAGATACAGACATTTCCGGAGTAGAGAGCGGCTAAGATCCTGCATGAAAATTTGTCATTTAAAACACTTTAGTAACCCTGGAAATTTGGGTGTGGCTTCTGGTGATTAAATGGTTGAAAAAGAAAGTTTTAATACCATGGTTTCAACGAATGCAGATCCACACACTTCACTCTCTCTGAAGTTTGAACGGATTCTTTCTGCACCAAAACATAAACAAAATCCATGGAACTCAGTAAAACTCATTGATCATATGATTATATAATTGTGTAAACAAGGAGAAGGAGAAGATGGTAGCATACCTGAAATATAAGTGAGTAGGCCTTTCTCATTCCAGAATAGCAGAGGGAAAATTATCAGTAAAAAGTTGAGACATATTCATTTCATGCTTTAAAGAAATAACAAATAATTATAAAAGACAAGTAAAGTCTCACCATTGTTTGAAGTTGGTTTTTGTGGCAAAAGAGAGAGATAAGTTTCAAAAGCTGAAATTTCTAACCGGGAGTAAATTTGAAAGGGCAAGAAGTGGTTATATAGTATGGGAAAGCTTTGGCATTAAGGAAGATGATGGCCATCATGCATGCATCTCTTCGTTTTAACAAATCTTCCGTCGCCAAAGAATTTTCAACCTCTCCTATGCAGAGTCATTCGACGTTGTCTTGTCCGCTGATTATTTACGACGCGTCGGAATGAAGGGTCGGGATTAAGCTTACACGTTGTTCATTGTTTTCACCAACCATATGAAAAGTAAAAAAACGCCAAGTGGGTTAATTCCTTCGGGGAAGCGCATGTCGAGAAGATGACAAAGGAAAGTAGAAGGAAAGGTGACGTTGCTTTGACATTCCCTGCATGGATATTTTCTATTTTCATGAGTATTATATTCCCAAAATGGAAAATTGTGATGTTGAAATTCATTATATTTTGTTTTTATAGATAATTGTTGTTGTCATCTCCTTATTGATGATGATGATGATGATGATGATGATGATGATGATGATGATGATGATGATGATGATGATGATGATGATGATGATGATGATGATGATGATGATGATGATGATGATGATGATGATGTATGTTTCCTCCTTTTTACCTTCTCTTTGGAATCTTATTTGTGATTTTCTTTACAGTTTCCCCTGGAAAAGGACTGGAAGAGTTCATCTTCATTGAACCTCGTGGTTATAATTAATTAATTATTTGCAACAGTAATGTAGGTTATCTTTCACCGGTTGTGAGAGATTATTCCCAAGAATTACCTATAGCATATTCGGTAGGGTTGTAAACAAACTAAATGTTCAGCGAACTGTTGTGAACCGTTTAGTGGGAAGTTTGTTTATTTATTAAACGAATGAACATGAGCAAGATTTCTGATCGTTTAATTAAATGAACGAACACACTACACCATACTTGTTATATAGCGGCACTTTTCGTGGTGTTTTAATAACAAACACCGCTAATATTTCACTTTTGCCGGCGTTTAGGATACAATCGCCACAAAATGGCCAATTTCGTGGCGTTTTGATGAAAAACGCCGCTGTAAAAAAATAATTTGTGGTATTTTTTTTAAAAATGCTGCAATAAGTCTAGTAGTAGCGGCGTTTGTTATAAAAATGCCGCAATAAATATCGTGTTAGTGGCGATTTGTAAAAAGCGCCACAAAAAATTTCGTGTTAGTCGCGTTTGTTAATAAAAGCGTTGCAATAGGTAAAAGGTAGAACTCACCGTTTTGGCTCTCAATATCAGAATTTTCGTATCCCCAAATTGATGTGCAAAAATCCCTAAATTCTACTGCTCCCTCCTCGCTGTGTTGTTCTGCTCATCACCATCACTCCTGGCCGTTCGCCGACCGCCCCTCAGACCGCTCGGTCGCACCAGCAAGCAAGCCAACGCTGCCTTTTCAAGGTTTGTTCTTAACCTTTGTAATGGAAATCAGGCCTGTCGCAAATACTAGTATAGATATTTAAAGCTCGCATTTGCCTGCTTATGAACTGCAATAACAAAAGTGATGTACTTGTGATTGTATAATATTCTAGAAATATGATTATTTCATGGATATGATCATAATTATGACCTGCAATTACTGTGAGTTCAGCCACTTCCAGAGACTGTGGCCCTTGCGGAGGACATTGTGGTGGAATACGTTACAGATTTGGCATTTTATTTTTATGTTTTGTTGATTTCGATTTTTGGTTCAATGAGATGGCATTATTGGTAGCATGTTCTAATGTTCATATATTCATTGTCGTCTTTAAGCACATAAAGCTCAAGATATCGGATCAAAGAGAGGAAAGCTATCGGTTGAGGATTTTCTATATCTCATCCGCAAGCTAACTCACACTGTACTTCTTATATTTTCCAAGTTGCAAGGTTGATTTTGGCCAATGAACACAAATGCAGTAAAGTTATTTATAGTTCCAGTCCATTTTAAAATATGGTTTCCTCTTCTTTAAGTTAGCATTTTCAGAAGATAAGCCTAAATATTTTTATTTTGCTTTTATTTTTCAACAAGGAGAAACATGTAGCTAGGTTTCAAGAACGGGGGACCTTCAGGCTTCCTTTAAAATTAATGTTTTTTATTTGATTCACCTAATTAATTGGCCTCTGGACCAAGTAATTTACCATATGATTATATTGTTTTATTTATCAAATGCAACCATATTAAGCTACCAGTAATATTCTATCTTTTGGTGATTCATTGGATTAAGCGGGTGTTCTGGGTAGTTACTTAGGCATTGTTGCGCACAATGCTTCAATTTTGCCGATTAATTATGAGTTATGGTGTCAGATGGCGAATAGTAATAAAAGTCAGGCTCTGAATCTTGTTAAGATAATAATGTCATTGTAATAGATAACCCATTACAGTTCAATAGTAATATTGATAGTTACTTTAATTGTGTTTTGTAGGATAAATTTTCTTTAGAGGTCTCAAACGATTATGTGAAGCATGCATTAGGAAAGAAATGGAGAGACAATAAAAACTTTTTGAAAAAAAATATTTTAAAAATAACGAGGTATGATCGATGCACTTTAAAAAATAATATTGACATTATAATATTGGATTTATACGTAATGTAAATTTTAAATTGTAGGATCAAGAGCGCATTGGAGTTGCTAGTAGACAACAACAGAAGTTTACTTACACCGTCGGGTCATTGCTCGTATTGCTAATGACGAGGTATTGTTTTTTTAATTATTGAGCAGTTTTTAATGTATTAGTTTTTCGTAAGTATTAATTTATATTATACGTTGTAGCAAGTTACAACTGGCACTAGCATTGGACAAATAAAGCTCTATGACATTGCACACACAAAAATGATGTCTCTCCTATGACTCTCGAACCTGCAGAAATTATGGTATATTCATCGGACGGAAAATTTAGATTATATCAATAGTATAACATTTTTTATTTTAAATAATGTTTGAATTCGTTATATATTTTTAATTGATTATCAGGAAAAATTGAAGGAAAAAGGACGGAGTATGAAGCTACGACTTCAACTAATGACTTTGCTAATGTGAATGAGATCGAAAATCAAGTTATTGCTGATGTTTTGGGTCCTGAAAGATATGGTCGGGTTCGCTGCCAAGGATCATTCGTTACCCCGATAAAATATTTTAGATCTAACTCGTCTCAGTACATGCCATCACAGAGCCAATCTTCTCAGGCAGAAATTAATCGTTTAAAACAACAGTTAACTCAATTTCAAGCTGATGTAGAAGCGATAGAAGTTGAGAGAGAAAGAAGAGAAGCTGAGAGAGAAAGGAGGAAAGTTGAGGTTGCAGCGAGAGATGCTGAGAGAGAAGCAGCATATCAGAATCTTCAAAGAGAATTTCAAGAAATGATGGCGATGTTAAGGCAGAACCAACCAAGGAATTCGCCATCTTAGTTGATTCTAGGTTCGTTCATGTGTGAATTCAAATGAATAATGTTGAACTACATTTTAATTTAACGTTGAACTATATTCCACTTTAATGTTTTAGACTTGAATTCGTTTTTGTTGCTTTTACTTACTTTTTGTAATTACTTTTTAAATTTGTTGTTATTTGGATAATGTTACAGGTTAAATTTGGGTAGTTTAAATTCTAAAAATGAAGTGTGGAGAAGCAGTAAGCTTAACGGCGTTTTTTTCCAGCGTTTGTTAAAAAACGCCACTGGTGCAAGGTATTAGCGGCGTTTTGTAGGAAAAATGCCACAAAACCGCAACATTTTTGCAGCGTTTGTTCAGGAAACGCTGCTAGAGAGGATACATTTCTGGCGTTTGGATTTTCAAACGCCGCTAAAGAAGTGATATTGTCGGCGTTTGTTAATACAAACGCCGCTATAGATCAAAATCAGTCGCGACATTTGGAAATTCAAACATCGCTAAATAAGAGGCAGTGCCGGTGTTTGAAAATACAAACGCCGCTATAGAGCAAAACCTGTCGCGACGTTTTTTACACTAAAACGCCGCTAACTGTTACGACGCTGCTTTCAACGGTACTTATTGCGGCGTTTTTCTTAGCAACACGAGTGTTTTTAACAGCGCTAAAAACGTCGCTATAGAACTAAAAACGCCGCAAAAAACTTGTTATGTTGTAGTGATATGAACAAATGACTTATTCTTTCATTTACATTCATGAACATTCGATAATCTGTTCATTTATGTTCGTTTAAATTTATTCGCATATATATATATTTATATTTGTTATTTTTCATAACAAAAGTATTATATTTTTAAAAAATTAAATTTATTCATATATGCTCGTTCGTTTAAATTTATTCACATATGTCCTTTTCTGTTCGTTTACGTCCGTTTATCATTTTAACGAACGAACATGAACGAACACGAACAAGATATATTCCTTAACAAAAGAACACAAACAAAAAATTGTGTTCGTGTTTTTTCATTTATTCGTTAAAATAAAACAAACAAACATGAACATAGCATCGTTCATGTTCATTTACAGGCCTAATATTTAAATATCATTACTGCTAGTTTGTTTTCCAATGAGTCTCATTTGTAGAATAATCATAACAATTTAGAAACATTAAATCATAAATAGTAGATGTAACACCCCAATTTTATGGTTAATAAAAATCAATAAAAAAAGAAAAGAGAAGAAGGGAAAATAAATAAAAATGGGCTAGTAGGGTTTGAACCCACAACCTCACTCCTCCCTTCACCTTTAGGTGTTAAACCACTAGGCCAAGTGCTCATTTCTTTCAAGTGTTGTCTGGAAAAAATATTTGAATTAAGTATAAGAAGTATATTAAATCAAATTTAACATCACATCTGACCCCTCTCCTACTCGAGATGGCCATTTGAATTTTAAAAATTTATTTGGGATTTCAAATTTTTTCTCTCACCTAACCCCAACAACACCATCCCCGATTTGCCCCACCGCTCAGTCGTGGCCTTCACTGCCACCACCAATGTGTTTTTCGTCGTGCAGCGAACCCAGAGCCATCAGCCACTCGCGGTTATCAGTCGCTGTCCACCATGGAAGCCCGTTTGCATGCTTCGTCGGAGAAGGTAAAGCACCCTATGTTTTTTGTATTTTTCGGCCACCTCGATCGTCCTTTCGTCGCATTGCCACCGTCAACGAACTTCTCGTGTCGAGGCGAGAAAAACCCAGGTTACTAATCATCGGTATGCCACCGTTTAACGCCTGGCCGGAGCTACGTTGTTTTGAACCTCGTTTCCCCTGTTTTGGTTAATTCCGATGAGATTCTGGCTTGTTTGCTTGATTTTTTGGGTTGGCTTGATTTTGGGAGTAATGAGCTTTATTTTTTTCTCGACAGTTTGATGTCCTCTAGAGTCACCGATGAGGATCCCGATGAACTACCGGCGAGCTTGTTATCGTTTATGGTAAGTAGGCCTGAACCAGCCTGAATTGGTCTGTACCAAACCCGGTCTGAGTCCATTAACCAAACTTGGTTCGGGCCCATTAACCAAACTCAGTCTAAGCCTAGTATACCTAAGCCCAATAAGTTATCTGACTCGGTCTAAACCCGACCTAAGTTGGACCCGATCTGAAACCGACCCATTCGAGTCGACCTGAATCTGAGTCAACTCGTTGACCGAGTCAACTCATCTGACTCAACTCAGTGAGTCAACGCATCTGAGCCAACTCAATGAGTCAACTCGCCCGGGTCAACCTGGTTGACCTTTGACCAGTTGATCGTTGACGTCAGCATTGAATGCTGATGTCAGCCTTGACCGTTGATGTAACACCCCAAAAATTACGCCCAAATTATAAATATTAGATTCGAAAAATCCCTAATTTAGAATCTTAATTTTGAAATCCTTATTTAAAAACCCTAACAATTGAGAATTTTTAATTCAGAACCCTAACATTTTTTATGAGGGACTAAATAAGATTTTTTATCAAACTTGGAAGTTAATATGAAATTTCTTGAAAGTTTAAGGACTGGCTCCAAAAATAACCCTTTTATCAAATAACCCTTTTATTAAAAATAACCCTATTAATTTATGGATTGTATGGTTGACATTACGTGCATACGATTTTCAAAACATGTTTTTATTATGACTTATAGAATATTTGATTTATGAAACATCAGTTTTACGGATCTATGATTTATGGATTTATGGACTATAATTTATGAAGTATGTTTATGGAATATCAGATTTATGAAACTGGGTTTATGAAATTTGATTTTTAATCATCATGTATGTATAAGCATGGGTTGGGATTTGTACGGAGGAAGCAGTGGTTTTTACCACACATCGATTGGTTACGTTGTAGTGAGGGGTTCTGGGGAACCTTACTCTTATTTGGCGGACGTAGTTGAGTGCATTGCCTTGCGCTTGTGATTTATGTGTAATGGTTTAAAGGATTTTTAAGAAAATAATACTATGTTTTACGACTATGATTTTCTTGCATTTTAGAGACACACTAAGCTCTTTAGCTTACTCCCCCATAGTTTTCTCTTACAGATGCCTTGTGTTGAGTGTGTAAAAGTTCTATTATTTACACCCTTTTTAACCCATATTTCTGCTGCATTCAAGCATCATTGCATTGCATTTAGGTTAGTTTTCAATAAAACATCACAATTATATAAAAGGCACGGATTCTACTGAAAGATGGCTATTTTTGCAGGTATCTGTCACAGTAGATGTCGAAGGCAGGCGCAGGGCAGATAAGCAGGAGAGCTGAACTGGACAAGCAGCTGAAGAAGACGAACCTGTCATGGACCTGTCGTGACAGCATGGTGACAGCAGACTTATGAAGAGGAAAAGCAAAGTGGACCTCGATAGATAGAGAAAAATCTGCTCGTCTGTCGTGTGAAAGCCAAATATTTTTCCAAGCCCCGGATCAAAAGATATGTCAAGCCAAAGCCCAAGGAGAGGAAATCCCTAAAAATAAGGATGCGGCTGGAAAGTAGGAGACTTTAGAGATTTAGTCTTTATTAGAATCTTACTTTTAATTAAAGTTGTAATCCTTGTTACCTTAGATAACTTGAGCCCAAAGCTTATATAAGGGCATAGATTAAATCTAGGGCATAAGGGAATACCCCATAACCGAAACCTAAACCCTGCCGTTTACCTGTCATCGATATGTTCTAAAAAACCCCTAGGGCTACGGGTTGTTTTGTAAAGTAGTTGCAAGGGTTGCTTTGTTTTAGGATTTTTCAAGTTCAATAAAATAAACTTCAAGTTCTTTTATCTTGGTTTTAATATCTTGCAAGAGCATCGGGAGAGCATTGTGAGGTTATCCATTTACTTAGCATCGGGAGAGTTAAGTATACGAAAGAGATAAGAGCGCGTTCTCTAGTTTATAGTTGAACCATCTCGTGCCTAGGGATAGGGCGAGGTTAAGTGGCTAAGGAAGAATTCATACACATCGGTGTTCATCCTTCGATTCACGCCGGGAGGTATCATCAAAGACGTGATCATCGACAGACTTGTGCCTAGGGATAGGGCAAGGCAGATCAGGGATTCTTGCCAAGCTTGAAGTACAGAGTTAGTGTTCGCTGCCGCGACAGCTAACGGACAGACGCCGCGACAGGTGCTGTCGGCGACGGGTGCGACGACAGAACTGGAGATCCTAAGCAATTCAATACCTGCACTACCGAGCAACTCAATACCAGCCCATTCTCTTTATCTTGATATCTTACTTTTTTTATTTGCGTTTTCTTTACTATTTTCGTGACAATTCTCTCAAACTATTTCCTTTACTTCGTGCAGTGACTTTAGGTGAAGCTATTAGCCCAATCCCTGTGGAGACGATATCCGATACTTCGTATCACTTTACTACTTGCGTCGTGTATACTTGCACTATAATTGCGATAGACTATTTTACACGCAACAAGTTTTTGGCGCCGTTGCCGGGGATTGGCAACATAACTACACCTTTCTTTCCTTGCACTTTTTGTTTTTATTTTCGTTTTTGTTTTTGTTTTTATTTTTATTTTTCTTTAATTTTTCTTTAGTGTTTTAAACTCTTGCTTTTCACGAGGTTATCTTGTTTATGCGCAGATCCAAAAGAGGTGAAGATCCTGAGTATAAATTAGATCCGGAGATCGAACGTTCCTTCAATCTTAAGAAACAGATTCGCCACCTCTTAGACCGGAACGAATACCTCGAAGAACAGCTAGAGCAGATGGCACGTAACCAGCCTGTTGGTGACGGTGTACCGCCTGTCGGTGACCCGCCCGTGGCAGGTGGACGACGGTCATGTCGTGACTACATGCTGAACGATCATGTAGAACTGGAGACCACGCTGCCGGATATTGATGTTGACAACTTCGAACTTAAACCTGTCATGTTTAGTATGATCAACAACGACGGACAGTTCAGTGGTTCTGCGACAGAAGATGCTAGGGAGCATCTCAAAACGTTCCAGGAGATCTGTGGTTCGTTTAGACTGCCAGGAGTTAGTCCGGAGATACTGAGGCTTCGGTTATTTCCCCATTCATTGAGGGACAGAGCTAAAACTTGGTGGAATAAACTTACACCGGGTTCTATTATGACTTGGGCAGATTTAACTCGTGAATTTTTGTCTCGTTTTAATCCTTCACATTTAGCTGAGCGATTACGTAATGAAATTGCTACTTTTCAACAGGAAGATGACGAGCCAATGCACGAGGCCTGAGACAGATTTACAACTCTTCTTCGAAACTGCCCAATGCATGGATTCCCCGTCTGGAATCAGGTAACTAAGTTTTATAATGCTGCTAACTTACAAACTCGCATTCGAATTGATTCTGCAGCAAATGGACTATTATTGGATAAAGATCCGGACGAGGCCCTGCAAGTTTTGAAACATCTGGCTAAGAATGAGGAGCAGTTTCCAACCGCTAGAAGAGGAGGTAAACGGGTACTTGCTGTCAAGGACTATGAGGCCGACAGCACTATGAAATCGCAGGTAGCATTCCTTACTAAAGCCATGAAAAAGTTATTGAATGATGATGAATTACAAGGATTTGCTGTCGAGGAAGTTTGTGCTACTTGTGAGGGAAATCATAGTAGGGATGAGTGCCCGATAAATATAGAAGAGGGAAAATATGTTGGAAATTACAAGCTGAACTATAATTCCAACAACTATAATCCCAATTGGAGGAAGGATCCCAAATTCTCCTGGAGTAACCCAAACAACGCCCTGAATCCACAAGCGCATAATCAGAATCAGGGGGGTCCTAGATTGTTGACGCGACAGAACCTGCCGCAGAACCTGCCGCCTCAGCAGCAACAGCAGCCACCACCTGCCACGAGTAGTATATTGGAACAGACTCTGGCCACCTTTATGTCTCAGACTGGTACATATATGGAGAATATTAATCAGTTTGTCAAGAAGACGGAAAACTTTATGGATGAAACCAAGATGAGAATGACAAACCATGAGGCTACCTTGAAATCTCTAGAGACACAAATGGGTCAGGTGTCGCAGCATATTAAGCCAAGGCAGAATGGAGGATTCCCTAGCAATACTGAAAATGCTAGACCGCCCCCACATGATCAATGTAAGGCGATTACTACTAGGAGTGGGAAAAAGTTACCAGGGCCGGAAAAAGAAGCTAAAACAGAAAAGGAACCTGCCTTGGATAAACCTGCCGAGGAAACTGCCCCGACAGGTGATAAACAGACTGCTGCCGATGAGCCTGTCACGACAGCAGAAGCGACAGAGGAGAAAAAAGATGAGTATCGTCCTCAGATTCGCATGCAGTGGGAAGGACGCATTACTGATTACCGTCCTCCACCACCTTTTCCGCAACGGATACAGCAAGCTAAGCATGAATCTCAACTTAAAAAGATTTATGATGTTTTTAAACAGGTTCATATTAATATTCCGTTGTTAGATGCTGTTAGGGAGATGCCCGGTTACGCTAAATTTCTCAAGGATGTTATGTCGAAAAAATCTAAACTTGGGGAATTTGAAACGGTAAAGATGACAGAAGGTTGCATGAGTATTCTTCATCGGCAGCCACCCCAGAAAAAGAAGGATCCGGGGAGCTTCATCATACCTTGTGTAATCGGCGACAGATTTGCGGGTAAGGCATTATGTGATCTTGGTGCTAGTGTCAATCTAATGCCCAAATCTGTTTTTTAGAAATTAGGTATTGGCAAGGCGCGGCCCACGACAGTTACCCTACAGCTAGCCGACCGCTCTTACGTTCACCCCGAGGGAAAAATTGAAGATATTTTGGTAAGAGTGGATAAGCTTATTTTTCCTGCTGACTTTCTTATCTTAGATTTTGAGGCAGACGAAAACGCACCAGTCATCCTTGGGCGACCCTTCTTAGCCACGGGAAGATCATTGATTGATGTGGAGAAAGGAGAACTCACCATGCGCGTGAACGATCAAGAAATTAAGTTGAATGTTCTCCAAGCAATGAAACATGCTGATGTAGATGAAGAATGTAAGGCCATCATTGAGGTGACCTTTGATCAACCCTGCATCAGGTCGGGCTGCCGTGATATAAAATTTGGTCACTGCTGCGACAGCCATCTACAGACCTGTCACGACAGCAACGATGACAGCACCGACGACAGCGACTCCTCTGATTCCGATACATCTGATACTGAAGGTCATGAGGAGGTAGACTGGTTAGACCATCGTCCAGGTAAGTTATTCGAACCTTTGAATTACACTTCGGATAACCATTTAATCCAAAAGTCATCCACTGTTGAACCACCTGTCTTAGAACTTAAGCCCCTGCCAGGGCAGCTTAAATATGCTTATCTTGGTTGTGATGACACACTGCCCGTAATCATCTCTGCTAAGCTGCCGCAGGAACAGGAACGACAGCTGATCGACATGTTAAGGCAGCACAAGAAGGCGATTGGATGGACGATAGCAGACATTCAAGGCATTAGTCCGGCGTTATGCATGCACAAAATCCTCCTTGAGGAAGATCATAAGCCGACTATAGATGCCCAAAGGCGGTTAAATCATGCGATGAAGGAGGTAGTGCGTAAGGAGATCATTAAATGGTTAGATGCTGGCATTATATACGCCATCTCCGACAGCAAATGGGTAAGCCCGGTGCAATGCGTTCCAAAGAAAGGAGGAATGACCGTGATAACCAACGAAAACAATGAGTTAATCCCAACCAGGACTGTGACCGGTTGGAGGGTTTGTATGGACTATCGGAAGCTTAACAAAGCTACCCGAAAGGATCACTTTCCTTTACCCTTTATTGATCAAATGCTTGATAGATTAGCGGGAAAACCTTACTATTGTTTTCTTGATGGTTACTCAGGTTACAATCAAATTGCTATTGCACCAGAGGATCAAGAGAAAACGACTTTCACCTGCCCCTACGGAACATACGCATTTAGGAGGATGCCGTTTGGACTCTGTAACGCACCTGCCACCTTCCAAAGGTGCATGATGGCTATATTCTCCGACATGGTTGAGGACTTCCTTGAGATTTTCATGGATGATTTTTCTGTCTTTGGAGACGATTTTGAGAGCTGCCTCGGCAACTTACAAAAAGTACTTGAAAGATGTGAAAAAGCTAATCTTGTTTTAAATTGGGAAAAATGCCACTTTATGGTGGATGAGGGGATAGTTCTTGGCCATAAGATTAGCTGCCGTGGGATAGAAGTCGACAGGGCCAAAATAGAGGTAATTGAGAAGCTGCCGCCGCCAACCACAGTCAAGGGCATTAGGAGTTTTCTAGGGCATGCTGGTTTTTATAGGAGATTTATTGCGAATTTCTCAAAAATCACGAAGCCCCTATGTCATCTCTTAGAGCAGAACCGACCCTTTGACTTTAATGAAGAATGTACTGAAGCATTCAAGGTTCTGAAGGAAAAGCTAGTGACAGCCCCCATAGTACAACCACCAGACTGGACACAACCATTTGAGATCATGTGTGATGCCAGTGACTATGCTGTCGGGGCAGCACTTGGGCAGCGCAAGGACAGGCTGTTTCATGTCATATACTACGCCAACAAAACATTGAATGATGCCCAAGTGAACTATACCACCACAGAAAAGGAGCTGTTAGATGTGGTGTTCTCCATCGACAAGTTTCGTTCTTACATACTTGGGACGAAGGTAATAGTGCACACCGACCATTCTGCCCTTAAGTACTTGTTCGCAAAGAAGGATGCAAAGCCTAGGTTGATACGATGGATCTTGCTATTACAAGAGTTCGACCTTGAAATCAAAGACAAAAAGGGGACAGAAAATCAGGTGGCAGATCACTTGTCGAGGTTGGAGAAGGGACAGAGTCTACCATTCGATGAGACACACATACTGGAGACCTTCCCAGATGAGCAGCTCTTTGCTGTTGCAATCGCTGTCGCGACAGCCATGGCGGCAGGTAAGTCTTCTGACCTTCCCTGGTATGCTGATTTCGTTAATTTTATAGTTAGCGGAATAATTCCTTCTGATCTTAATTATCAAGCCAGGAAGAGGTTCCAAAATGATGTTAAGCATTATTATTGGGACGAACCTCTTCTTTTCAAAATGTGCGCAGATCAGGTTATAAGGAGGTGTGTACCACAAGAAGAACAAGAAGACATTCTCCATCACTGCCATGCTTCACAATATGGAGGACACTTAGGAGGCAACAAAACTGCTGCCAAGGTGCTGCAGTCAGGGTTCTATTGGCCGACACTGTATAAAGATGCACAGGACTTTTACAAGAACTGTGACAGGTGCCAGCGGACAGGTAACATCTCGAGGAGAAACGAGATGCCACTGCAGAATATTTTAGAAGTCGAGATCTTCGACGTTTGGGGGATTGATTTTATGGGACCTTTTCCATCTTCATGTGGAAATCTTTACATCCTCCTAGCAGTGGATTATGTCTCCAAGTGGGTAGAAGCAATCGCAACTCAAAAGAATGATGCCAAAACGGTCCAAAAGTTTTTGCACAAAAACATCTTTTCTAGATTTGGCATCCCTAGGGCGATTATCAGTGATGAAGGGAGATATTTCGATAATAGGGTAATTGCTGCCGCCTTGAAGAAATATGGTGTCAAGCACAGGATCGCGACAGCATACCACCCACAGACCAATGGACAGGCTGAGATTTCCAACAGGGAAGTGAAGAACATTCTTGAAAAGATGGTTAAACCAACTAGGAAAGATTGGTCTCTACTTCTGAATGATGCATTATGGGCATACAGGACAGCTTTCAAAACTCCATTGGGCATGTCTCCATACCGTTTGATTTATGGGAAAACCTGTCACCTGCCTGTCGAGATAGAGCACAAGGCATATTGGGCAATCAAGGCAGTAAACATGGACTTGGACAAGGCAGGCCAGAAAAGGCTGTTAGATTTGAATGAGATCGATGAAATACGGACGATGGCCTACGACAACGCAAGAATATACAAGGAGAAAACAAAGAAGTGGCATGACAAGAAGTTGCTGCCACGTCAGTTCTGCCCAGGGCAGCTTGTGTTGTTGTTTAATTCTAGGTTGAAACTCTTCCCAGGGAAGCTTAAATCTAGATGGTCTGGCCCGTTCCAAGTGGTTCAAGCTTTTCCCCATGGTGCCATTACAATTCAATCATTAAAGGACGGGCACCAATTCAAAGTCAATGGACAACGCCTCAAGCATTATCAGGTGACTGAAGCCCCAGGAATACAGGAAGTGGTTACTTTAGGTGATGCCCCACAAGGCATCCCTAATTTAACCTAATTTTTATTTATTTTATTATTTATTATTATTTATTAGGAAATTAGGTTAATTTTATTCGAATAATGTTTTATTTTTCTAATTTCAGTTTTTAGGAAATAAAGGAGTCAAGTGAGAAAGAAGAAGTGGCCCAAGACCACCGCCCATCCACCAGCCTAATAAAGCCCATTTATGATAACCTGTCGTTTCAGCTGCCGGCGCAAACGGACTTGACAGGCTGTCAACAGGTTGACACTGCAGACGCAAAAGCGTGCGGCAGACGCACAGCAGACGCATAAATGCGTGTCAGACGCGTCAGACACGCTACATTCAATCTGCCGCCCCGTTATTCCCGCCTGCCGTTGAGGCATTAAATGGGCAGATCCCCAACAGCTATATAACCCCGTTCTCCCTTTCATTTTCATCACTTCTGCTTTTTTCTCTCTTGTTTTCTCCTCTAGTTTTATCTATTTCTATTTTTCAGCCCTTGCAACCAAAATGTCATCGAGACAAACCCGTCAAAACGCTGCTGCCGCTTCTTCTTCAGCAGCAGCATCACCGTTCGCTAAAAAGGAGCTGTGGGAAGAGCGTGGCTTCATTTACAACAGAGATGCCCCCCATATGGGACTCCGGCCGTTCATCATGCAGGCCATAACAGCACAACTTTGGGAGGATTTTGCCGAGCAGCCGACAGAGCTTAATGATACTTTGGTCCGAGAATTTTATAAGGCCATCGACAGCAAAACGGCGACATCTGTCACCGTCCGAGGAGTGGCAGTTCCCTTCACCGCCAGCAGCATCAACCATGTGTTCGGCCTCTTCTTTGGCCCCAATGATGATGCTCACCAACAATTTTGGGACACCCTCGACGCTGCTGCCCATGATGCTGTCATGAGGGAGCTGACAGAGGCGGGAACGACATGGAGCACCAGTAAGAAGAATCCTAACTCCGTCAATAGGCCGCAGCTACTCCCTGAGGCAAAACTATGGAACGCTTTCATCAAAAAGCGTATCCTGCCCTCGTCCCACCATACGACAGTCAACCGACAGTGGTTGGCCCTTATCCACTCCATTATGCACAACAGGCCCATCAATGTGGGCAGATATATGAGGGACAGTATCCTCGATTGTGCCTTCCGTTCAGACTCACGACTCTGCCTCCCGTTCACCATCACCGCCCTCTGCCGCTACGTTGCCGTACCGGAGAAGCCATCAGACAAAATCAAGACGGGCAACGGATGGACAGACAACAACATCTCCAGCCTCATGGAGGTCATAGTCGCATCGCCCCTCAACCCCTTCGACCCAAACGCCCCTCCTGCTGATTCCGATGATGAACCTGCCACCGAACCTGCCCCAGAAGCTGCCACCAACACCGCTCCAGCAGATTAGAACGCCCACATCCTTGCTGCCATCCTGAGGGTAGAGGAGCGCCAAATGGGTTTGATGACCTTTATCCGTGACTTCTCAACTGCAACGGTAAATTTCATTACTAATACTTTGAATTTTTCGGATGTCATCTTCCCCACCTTCCCCGCCCATTATTTCAATATCCCCTCCCCTACTCCCACGCCACCTGTCTCTCCCCATACACAATCTGCCACTTCCACACCATCCCCTGCCCCGACGGCAGCCGGCAGCCCACCGGCAGACACCTCCCCTCGAGGAACCAAGCGAGCTGCCACTGATGACAGCCCTCTTGTCCGGAGGAATTTGGACAGCGACTTCACGCAGGTAAAACGTATTAAGCACGTGACAAACAAGAGAAGGCTGTCCAAAGCCATCACAACCAGCAGCTCATGGGACAGCGGTAGCAGTTCCGACGTCCGGCTAGTGGAACCACCTGCCCCTCAACCTGCCGATGAACCTGCCCCTCAACAGGCTGATGAACCTGTTGATCAACCTGCTCCGGAACCTGCCCAGCCCCCTCCTCAGCGCAGACGCCGCCATCAGATCCGCGTCAGCAGTAGCAGCGAGGACAGCGAATAAAAATTTAAGTTTTTATTTTTTTTTCCTTTACTACTGCTTGCCTTTATATTTTGTGATGTACTTTGTTTTTTCTTTCTTTTATTTTTCATGTCATTTTGCATTGAGGGCAATGCAACCCTCGGGTTTGGGGGTGGCAACCCTCCATCATCAATGGAGTTTTATGTCTTTTTATTAATTGTTGTGTTATTTTTAAGTTCTTTAAAAAAAAATTTAGAAAATTTAAACTGTTGGCTTGAAACTGTGAAGTTAACTTACCTGTCATGACGGCATCTTTAGGACAGGTTAAGGAAAAGTTTAGAGCCTTTCTATAGTTCTGAAAACTTAAACACTTTTGTGACTGTTATATTGCTTAGATTTCTTTTAGCCAAACTAGAATAGGAAGCTTAGAACTTGAATAGCCCCTAGAGGTGCCTAACACTGGCTTTAGGAAAGAAGTTTAGCAAAAGAAAATCAAAAACCTAGAGGTGCCCGAAACCGGCTCTAGGAAGCTAACTAGAGGTGCCCGAAACTGGCTCTAGAAAAACTTAGCTTGAAAATAGAAGAAAAAGAAGCATGGAAATGTGCCTTCTAAAAGAAAGTAAACTTTGGCATAAAAATTCGAGTTAAGGAGTTGAATATTCTAGTGAAACTAAGAGAGTCTTAGCATATAACTGTTCACAAGCATGCACACACTGCACGAGAGCTATAGGGAGATTCCGGACAGATCCTAACCTTTCCGACAGGTTGCTGCCGCCATAGAGAATGAGCGACAGGTAAGGGACAGTTCACTGTTTGAAGGCCAACACAAAAATTTTCAGTTTTCTTTTAAGTCTTCATTGCTTGAGGGCAAGCAAAAACTTGAGTTTGGGGGTGTGTTGAGTGTGTAAAAGTTCTATTATTTACACCCTTTTTAACCCATATTTCTGCTGCATTCAAGCATCATTGCATTGCATTTAGGTTAGTTTTCAATAAAACATCACAATTATATAAAAGGCACGGATTCTACTGAAAGATGGCTATTTTTGCAGGTATCTGTCACAGTAGATGTCGAAGGCAGGCGCAGGGCAGATAAGCAGGAGAGCTGAACTGGACAAGCAGCTGAAGAAGACGAACCTGTCATGGACCTGTCGTGACAGCATGGTGACAGCAGACTTATGAAGAGGAAAAGCAAAGTGGACCTCGATAGATAGAGAAAAATCTGCTCGTCTGTCGTGTGAAAGCCAAATATTTTTCCAAGCCCCGGATCAAAAGATATGTCAAACCAAAGCCCAAGGAGAGGAAATCCCTAAAAATAAGGATGCGGCTGGAAAGTAGGAGACTTTAGAGATTTAGTCTTTATTAGAATCTTACTTTTAATTAAAGTTGTAATCCTTGTTACCTTAGATAACTTGAGCCCAAAGCTTATATAAGGGCATAGATTAAATCTAGGGCATAAGGGAATACCCCATAACCGAAACCTAAACCCTGTCGTTTACCTGTCACCGATATGTTCTAAAAACCCCCTAGGGCTACAGGTTGTTTTGTAAAGTAGTTGCAAGGGTTGCTTTGTTTTAGGATTTTTCAAGTTCAATAAAATAAACTTCAAGTTCTTTTATCTTGGTTTTAATATCTTGCAAGAGCATCGGGAGAGCATTGTGAGGTTATCCATTTACTTAGCATCGGGAGAGTTAAGTATACGAAAGAGATAAGAGCGCGTTCTCTAGTTTATAGTTGAACCATCTCGTGCCTAGGGATAGGGCGAGGTTAAGTGGCTAAGGAAGAATTCATACACATCGGTGTTCATCCTTCGATTCACGCCGGGAGGTATCATCAAAGACGTGATCATCGACAAACTTGTGCCTAGGGATAGGGCAAGGCAGATCAGGGATTCTTGCCAAGCTTGAAGTACGGAGTTAGTGTTCGCTACCGCGACAGGTGCTGTCGGCGACGGGTGCGACGACAGAATTGGAGATCCTAAGCAATTCAATACCTGCACTACCGAGCAACTCAATACCAGCCCATTCTCTTTATCTTGATATCTTACTTTTTTTATTTGCGTTTTCTTTACTATTTTCGTGACAATTCTCTCAAACTATTTCCTTTACTCCGTGCAGTGACTTTAGGTGAAGCTATTAGCCCAATCCCTGTGGAGACGATATCCGATACTTCGTATCACTTTACTACTTGCGTCGTGTATACTTGCACTATAATTGCGATAGACTATTTTACACGCAACCCCTTGGACTCTAGGCGACTTGGTACTCGGAGGATCTCTTTATTATATCAACTTTATTTTATCTTCCGTATGAACATACTTTATTTTCAGGAATATTTTATTATTAAGATTATTTTGGAATTTTTAATGTAATTTCATATTTCGAATTTATGAGATTATGAAATTATTATTTTTCATGCATTAATTAATTTTATTCGGATTATGTTACTAAATTTTACTTATTATTTCAATGCTTATTGTCACGTCTAAGAAGAGGCGGGGTTATTAATCCCATATCGGAAAGGAAAAGGGAGGTCTTGGGATATATAAACGGTGGCGTTGCACATCCTATCAGACATGTCTTTTGGGAAGAAGGTAATGGCCCCATGACAAGTGGTATCGGAGCAACCCTTTGACTGCCTGATTTCACGCTGAGCGCCCTTGAGCAGGGTAGGCAGGGAGGACAACCGTGACAATTAGCCAATCATGAGAGCGGAAGCTCGCGACGAGGGCGTCACGAGGTAGAGTGGGGGAGAATGTCACGTCTGAGAAGAGGCGGGGTCATTAATCCCACATCGGAAAGGAAAAGAGAAGTCTTGGGATATAAAAACGGTGGCGCTGCACATCCTATCAGACATGTCTTTTGGGAAGAGGGTAATGCCTCGTGACATTATATTTTGAAAATTATTAAGTATTTAATTATTTAACGTTTATTTTAAAGTATTATAAATAGAATTGGTTTCTTGAGGGTAAAGTTTTTAATTGTGACTTTCTAGATTCAGCCATATCTTCTAGGCCGGGTACAAGGGGTTACAGTTGACATGTCCGTTGACTGTTGACTTTGACTAAAAAGTCAAATATTTCAAAAGCCCATATTTTATGTTTTTCGACGTTTTGAGTCCATTTTTGAAGTCTGTTTCGCGGAATTCTGACCTAAAAGCCTCTGAATCTAACCTTAAACCTGAACTTGTATATGTGTTTGATTATTCAGTTTAAAGGCACTATGATTAAGTACTAATTTTGGATTTGGTTAAATGAAGGTATTCATATATCCTAGAATTTGAGACCTGGAGGGATGTCGAGTTCAAGAGTGATCGAATGGATTATCATAGTTGACTGATGTAGCACAGATTCGAGGTAATACATTACTACCTCATGTATGCTTTATGAAACATAGTGGTGTCCGATAAATGCTTGCATGATTATGTTTATGCATATGATTAATTCTGTTAAAGTCTAATTGATTACAGAGAAAGGGTAGTAAACCAGTTAAGATTGAAATGCTCGGTTAGAAAGATGGGTGACGTAAAAGAACTTTCGAGATCCAAGAATAATTGATAAAACTATGATGTTTTAAATATGGTTTTGCTTGTTAATGATTTAATTTCTGAAATGCTAAGTTAAGAAATGACGAAAATGCCTCTAAGGTGCGAGGATGATTAAAATATCCATGAAAATAAAAGTGATCTGAGAATTTACACTTGATCTGGTAAAACAACTAATTCATCTGAAAACCTCGATTTACTTGGAAAGATATAGTAATAAGGTTTATACATCCGAGAATGTAAAACACTTGAATTTTCCATAATTTAGAATAAGTCTCTGAGAATAAATTTTCTGGGAGTTCTCTGTAAGTCTGAATGAATTGAAAATGACAGGAAATATTGAATTGATTGAAATGACTAAAATGATTGAAAATACTGATAAGGCCAAATTGATCGGAATGACAAAAAAACTAAAATATCCTTGGGTACAAATGGTTAAATTATCCGAAATGATGGATATACCCTCGAGATCTGAAATGAGTGAATAGTTTGAAGGACCGAAAGGCTTAGAATAATTGAAACACCTTCGGTCAACGAAGTGTCTGAAATACCTTCGAAAACTAAAATGACTGAAAATACCTTTAAGACTTGGAATAAAAATACGAATAAAGCCAAACAAATATAATAACTCTGAATGTTGTAATACACAACTCGTGGTTGTTGGTCGTTTCTGATACTAATGTGATATTGGAAGAATACCATATGAAGGCATGTTTGATTTATTTGAAGAAAGTACATAGTTAATAGGAGTAACATGTTCTTCAAAGGTACACTTGATGCTATGGATTGAGTTCGGGTACAATGCACATGTTCGATTTCTCGTAGAATGTTCAGTGGTTGTTTGGTGAAGACAAACCATTTTGTTATACACTACAGTCAGTTATGAGAAAAGAATACTTAAGGTGTACCTATCTGGTTAAATATAAACATTGTATTGATGGGTTTCGATTAATTAAAAGGGACTCAGAAACTTGATGAGCAACTAGAATTTCTGAATTCTTTACATCACCGTTTATACCTTGTTGGTTTAAATTATCAAATTACCCTATATGTTAAAATGACCATAATGCCCTTGTAGGCTTTAATAATTGGATCAATTTCGATATATCTGAAATCTCAATGATCCTGATGTATCAACTTCTGAATGCCTGGTTTGAGCCGTTAGTACCAAACCCCCTTTTTATAGGGACATCGTTCTAAAATCAGTCCAAAATTATCATATGTTCAATGTTCTCCTTCCGATAATTACCATCTACTAGAAATAATCGGACCATATAGAGTGTTCCATGTGTCCATGAATATTTCCTCTGTTTTAAACCAAGACTATTTGCTATGAATTAAAAGTATGACTCTGTTATCAATAATGAAAGCACAATTCTAGCTTTTGTCTCTGATACAAAAATATATTTGATGTCTGTTTTTTTATATTACTGGTTGTTAGTTAAAACAAATTTTATATGAGGTATATTATCTGGGATATGATTGAAGATCTATAGGCTCGGCGCTGGTAAGTCATTATGGACCTAAGCTCATACGCCTAATGGACCTATGATAAGTCTTTTTGTAAGTTCCTACGCTCAATGGGCCTAAGGTAAGTCTTTCTGGATACAATTCTAGGATACTGCATATTGGTGTACGGTTAAAGGATAGTTAGGTAATTAAAATAATTTTATACCCCTCTTGAAATTTACCCTTCTGAATTAATGTACCAAAGTCTGAAACTCCCAGTATGCTTCTAATCTGCACTTAATAAAACAACTAAACCCCTTGATTCAACTTCTGTAATCTATATATCTTCTGAATCTTTGGGCTATAGGTTTATCGCCTGATACTCAATGAGTGAATAAAGAACAATTCTATTATATTCAAATATAACGCTTCACTGAAATATCGAATCATAATCGGAATTTGTAGTTGCTCGAAACTTCATGACAGGTTTATGCTTAGCCTTATATATGCATGTTGCTTATAGCATCTTTTGGTAGTTATGTATTACTGAGCTTTTCGAATCTCACGTTGTTTTTATCATCACAAGTTAGAAGAAATCTATCATGGTTTAATGTCTGGCATCAGTGTTTGAAGTTCTCTTGGTGTTTTTTTAGAGTACGGTACGGGTATAGTTTACAGGCATGTATGTCACGTCTTATATTATGTTAGAGTCTGTAATATGTTTTCTAAAAGTTTTGTTATATGTTTATATGATTTCTGGAATGGTATTTAAACAAAAGTGTGTTTTACAATTTTTAATGTGAATAAAAAAGTTTATTTAATTTCAATGTGGACCGCTCTTGTAACCATAATGTGACCTCATACAATTCAATGTAACACATAGACAGATTTAAGGGGTTGCAGTAAATGTTAAACTCTATCAAAAAAAATTAACTTATTTCAAGTTTTTCACTAATACTAATACTAAATTTATCTATTTAATACTAGGACTAATTGGAACCATCCTTCTAATAAAGGGACTGATTTGGGCTTACTGTAATTGAGAAGCTGCATCATAGAGTCCCTTGCGATGAATTCATTATCACCGTTAGGTAAGCCATGGGACTGCTTCATGGAAGCTAGCCGTGCTTTTTTTTCTTTGCCCTTCCGATTCCCCAAGGCTTTACCCTGACTAATCCAGACCGACCCGCATCATACATATGACTTTGGTAAACGAGTCCCCCAATAGAAATTTTCTGCATATATAAGGCCTCAAACTCGAAACATGCTTTAAGCAATACTAAGTTGCTTACCACTTGGACCAACTCCGAGCACAGAACTAAGCAACATAACAACAAAAGAAAAACTGTAACCACAAACACTTATAGACCTTTGGCAAGAGTTGTGGTATGGAAGAAGGCTTTGTTTTTCCTTAAAAATTTTCCAGAAACCCAAAGGATGTAAGCATGTGGCTTTGGTTTAATGGAGAAATCGGAGCTATAATCTTCGGGAAAAAAAGTGTTATTCTTAAGTAGAAGACATGACAGAATCAACTTATTACAAACCAAAAAATTGATTAAAGAACTAAAAAGTAAAAACTAATCAGCTATTCAGATAAAATCAGAAAAACAAATCAGAGACAGTGGAAAACAATGAATGCCACAGAGGATTTCTTCGTAATTGATTCTTTATATCAAACATCTGCAATTAAAAGAAAAAAAAAGAACTGTTAACTGAAAAAGAAACTGATGTATATACAAAGGCAAATTAAAGTTCAACTATAAACTAGTAGTCTTGGGTAAGTATTTGAATCGTTATGTTTTACTTGACATAGTTCAAGAACTTATAAATTTTCTTATTTAACCAACATGCATTGTATCTTCTTTTCACAATTAGGAGTTAAGCATCAAAAAGATTTTTTTTTCCAGGAAATTCCTCCACAAGAGTTCCAGTGATACAAGCCAACAAAAATTTCTCAGCCATATATTCTAGTCATGGAACACTTTAAGCCGTCGGGAGTGATATAAGCAAGAGTAAGATTTCTCCCATAACTAAATCATCTCAACTGAAATAATGGTTCAGAAATTCTATTTTAAAGATAATAAAAATAAGTACATCCCCTAAAACAGATATGTAGATAAAAAATAATGCAAACAAACTAAGGGTGAAAGCCAATAACAGCCCACTCAATAGAGAAATAATTTGGAGAACAAGAGAGCAGCGCCGCAATAGACATACAGCGTAACAAAAATACAAATGAAAGGAATTAGTTAAATGCAGAAAGTCATCATACTCCCTTCAAGCATAAGACCAACTAGTTAAATACAAAATTTAGTTGGTAGACCAAGCATCAAACGGGATATATTAAGAAGAGCAGGACAACCAGAGTCCCAAAAGAAAAGGACGGGCAATAGAATGATAAAGGGGAAAAAATCACATTACAATTGTCTTAAGAAGCCACTTTTAACATATATAGAAATTATATCTTACTTGATCGATATCGTGTGATGGGAATTTCTCTGAGTTCCCGTCTAATGCATAAATATTCACCTAGCAAAGCCATCGCTGCAACTCCAGTAACATTTACAACCCACCATGTTATTGAGGAAGGCCAACCCCCATACACGATGCATATAAAAAGATGTATAATATAGAGCGTGGCTGAAAAATCTAAGCATTTCTTTGCCCTTTCAATCAAATAAAGCATGTACCCAGCTCTGCATAGATCCAAGTAAAACAAAAGTTAAGTTAAAATGAGCTCAATTTAGAAAATGCAGAGTACCATTATCATCTCTAAACTTCTTCTTCTTCTTCTATATATATATATATATTACTTCAATTTCTATATGTACAGGAACATGTAAAATACAACTTAGGTTAAAACAAGATCTTCACAGAAGCATTATCTAGTTCTGGAGATTAGTTCACATGCGTTCCTCCCTCATATAGGACACCAACTGTATCAGCAAAACCAAACAATAACAGATGCAATAAATTGGGCAGCGGGGTAATAATTTTTCCAGCTTAGCTATTAATATCCTAAAAAAACATCAAGATACAACTCTTAAATTCAATTTTATTATTCATGTGCAGAGATTTATAAATCTTAACTTTTACAGAAATTATAGAATAAACGACGCAGACAAATATCACAGCTGTACATCGTAATCTGAACAATGATCGAAGCCAGTCCAAAGACCTAGAAGCAAGGAAGAAACAAGAGATGTAGAGATTTTGCAGTTCAATCATAAGCCAAAGGTGCAAGCTAGCACATATACCGGTTTTTTAATAGATAAGATAAACCTAGTTGTGCAGAACTTTTACACTATCATTTAATGAAACTATTCGTATTGAAGCAAATTTAATAAGTAATACATCTGAAAAGAAGCATACTGAAACCTACAATGTCATATAAATGAATCGTAAACTTCAAGCTAGCATATGCAGAAAAGCATACAAATAAAGCATAGGTAAAAGATAAGATTGAAACTACATTCTCACCCCGCGATAGAGCTGAGCAGAAAGGAAGCAATGACGCACCAGCCAGTAACAGTAGAGGTAGTAACAGTGGCAAAGTCAAAGAAATAGACCAAACTCATACGAGAAATCCGAGTACCGACAAAAAACGACAAGAAAACCCCAAGTGTGAGGTAGTATAAACATTGAAGGCAAACAATTTGGGCTACAATAAGCCAAGGGTCCCATACCACCGTACCATAGAACATGGCTACAATTGAATCCCTTTCAAATCCTGAATTCTACTAGATCAGAAAAGAAAAAAAACCCAAACAATTCAAACCAATTCCTCAAAGTATACTTAATTCCTTATACACAAGCATCAAACCCTAAAAAGAACTAGTTCTGATGCTTATTTCTCCGAAACCCCAACTCTCAGAAAATTAAAAGGATTAACGAAAACACCGGTTGGAGTTTTCTTTTTCGAAGTTTAAAGAAAAACCCAATTTTTGAAGAATGGAAATTTAACGCTAAAACTAACTTTGAGGTTCAATGTTTAGTGTACCCAAATTTGAGACTTGGCGAACTCGGATCTGGTAAATCAGCGAGTCCTGATAGAAACAAACTCGAATCTCAAGACCTTTACTTGGAGAGGATCTGAGAATAAAACCAGACGCTATTTGAGGTAAACTAATACTAATAGAAAACAAAAAGAATAAAAGGAAAAGCAAAGTTTTCCCAATTCCAGCTAGCCTAGGTGAAATTAAGAATTTGGTTCAAAAGACAAAAGTTGAAGATTGAAAACTGACCGTCCAAGTCGAAAAACGATAGAGATTAAGGACTAGAGAGCCATATCCATGAACAGATTCTGCAGTTTTCGCTACTCAGAACCTTCTTTTTTATATCAATAAAAAAATTATAAAATCTTCAGCCGAACACCGCCGCCCTCCGCGGGGCTAAACTTTAAAGCTTTGGTTTTACTTTAACCTGTTTATCAGCAGCACTTCGACTGATGCATTAAAATTACAATGTTTATTCAGCAGCAATTCTCCGATCTTGGAGCTCTCATTTTCCCGGATGACACAGAGAATTCGTGATGAACATCTGCCGGCTGTTTTTCGATGTCTGTGATTTCCCCTTTGTTTCGAGTATCTGTTTCCGGATAAAACTTTGTTTACCTACCGCGGTAGTAAATGATCCAACTGACAGGACATAATAAATGGCTAAACACTTAATAAATGGTTAAACACTTAAACTCATTAAATTTGATGTAAAAATTAATAAATTAATAATTTATTTAAAATCAGCATTAAATTTTCATATTAAATTTTAAGTGATAATTATAATTACCTCACCCATTTAAAATTCTAAATGAACAATTTTTAAATTTATTTTTTACTTTAAATAATAATTTTTTAATTTTTACAGTTTAAAATTTTATAATTTATATTTTCTTGATGTATTATGCACGTAAAAATTTGTATAAATTAGAAATATTTAACTATTTATTGGGTGTAAAAAATTAACTTGATTCAAATATCATGTGTATAAAAAATAAAATCATATTTTTAAATACAACACTTAAATTAGTAACATATATATCGTACAAAAAGTCGTGTTATACTAAATTACGTATTCTTTTAGATTCTCAAATGTTTCTTGGATTAATATTGACACAACGATATTGATTATAGGGTAAAATACCCAAATGGTCATTGAACTTTGTTAAAAAATAAAATGACAACTAAACTTTATTTTTTGTAACAAAATGATAACTCGATCGTTAAATACTTAATGTGATTGTTATGAAACTTTGTATAATAGCACATTTAGTCCTTTATATTTACACATTCAATCAATTTAGTCCTAATTCAGAAAAAAATTAATAAATTTAACTCTTGTTATTTACACATTCTTTCGCTTTGGTCATATTTATAATTGGAAATAATATTCAATAAATTGATTCATTAAGAAATAACAAGGTTGGCTATAATGGGGATGGTCGTGCTTTTGTAATCAAAATGAATCAAAAAAATTTTAAAAAAATATTTAGCCATATCAATGTGGGTCTATGGCCTATGTTTCATGTGTGTACATAAAAAACTATTTAGACTACTTCTAGTGTGGGATATATATTTGGATTAATAAATTTGAGTGTTGTTTACACCAAAAATATTTACTTATGGCTTGGACACCAAAAGAAGATGTAGTTTTGAGATCAAAACTCGTTGGGAATTCAATCCAAAATTTGGGGGAGTTTCCATCCACAAGGTAACATCAGTTGCTACAAAACTCTAATTATAACCTAGAGTTGCCAATTATTTCCAATTACAAATAAGACCAAATTTAAAAAAGTGTAAATAATAATGATTAAATTTATTGAAGTTTTTCGAACTAATACTAAATTGATTGAATGTGTAAATATGAATGACTAAATGTGATATTATACAAAATTTTATGAGAGTCACGTTAAGTATTTAACAGAGAAGTTACCAGTTTGTTGTAAAATATAAAGTTTAATTGCCATTTTGTAACATTTGAAAGTCGGGTTACCTTTTTTTAACAAAGTTCAGTGACCATTTTGGTACTTTACCCTTGATTATACCGAAATTTCTTTTGGATTTTCAAATATTTTACGCAAAATAAAAAAATACAGTCGTTGTCGATTGAGTTTTGGTACCCTTGTTATCAGGGATGTAGACACTCATGAGATGGGAGGGGTTGTTGTCCCTTCAAAACTTTTTAGTATAATGACATTTTAGGTAATTTTTAGTTTAAATTAATTAAGATATTTTCTCCTCTCAATTTTTAGATTTAAATATTTAATTCGAGAAATGGTTCTCTTATAGACTATAGTATCATGAGAATTTGAGAAACATGAAAGAGTAATAGAGATAAAAAACTAAGAAAATAATTAAAGTTTGTCCTTTCATTCGTAGCTGATAATAGATGGACAAAATCAACAAATTTAAGGGGTTGCGTTTTCATAGAAATTGAGGTGAGATAAAAGTTAAACTCATAAGTTTTCATGGTTCATATATGTTATTTTATTTTTAATTTGATTGAAAAAATTGTAACAGGCTGGGATTTTAGAGGAATTGCATCATGATATTATGACATGCTAAAATGTATTTGAGTTAGCTTAATTTCTCTTCTTATTATATTAAAAAATAAAATATTAATTATAATATATTTATAATTTTAAAAATTATTTATTGTGTAAAGATATATTAATTGCATTGTATTTATAACTTTAAAAATTGTTTATTGTTAAAAGAAACATTAATTGTATTGCATTTATTGTTTTGAAATTTGTATATTAAAAATATATTATATTACTAATTATCTCATGTGCCACCTCAGTTAGGTAGATGACCCAGTGGGTAGATGTAGCATTGTCCTCTGTTTTTTCCGTTTGGGCTTTTTTTCTCTGTTGTGTCGGGAGTAACCCATATATCTATTTTGGGCCCTAGCGACGCCATGTTTTTTTGCTGGGATGCAAGTGTTTATTTTAATGAATGTTTCTCATTGGTTAAAATATAGTTTTGAAGCGATTTTGGGATGCGGTTGTAGAAATGTAAATGAACATAGCGCTCGATGAAATGTTTGTATAACGTTTTTATGTTCATTTATTAGGTAAAATAAATGATTATGAACAAATATTTTTATGTTCATTTAATAAACAGACAAATACATATAGAGGTGTATACGATTCGTTTATGTTCACGAACAAGCTTGTTTGAAAAAGCATATTTATTGGCACGTTTATAAACTTGTTTACCAGTTTTCCCCTTTTTTATTTTTTTATTTTAAATATTAATGAAGATAAAAACTACATTGAACATATAGTGAATTTTGAAGTTCAAACTACAAAGCCTAAGAAACTTAAGGACTAGTGGCGTCATTTCATCATTTATTTAATTTTGTTTGTTTGTTTCTTTAGTTAAATTTTTGAACATATAAACAAACATGTTTGTGAACATTAAACGGACATGTTCGTGAACACTAATCGAATCGAACACAATATTAAAATTTTAAATAAACATGAATACCTTAAAATATAAACATATGAAAACAAGCACAAACTCAAACAAGATCCTTGTTCGTTCCAACTCAATTCATTTACAACCTCATATGGTTGTATGTCATTGTAAAAGTAAGAAAAATAATAAGAATCACATGCCCCTTAGTTTTGTTGTATAAATGGTAAATATTTAAAATAATAATAATAATAATAATAATAATAATAATAATAATAATAATAATAATAATAATAATAATAATAATAATAATAATAATAATAGATTATTTGAGATATTTTTTGATATTATCATAATGAACAATTTTTTTGAATAGTCTAAAGGTGATTGCAAGATAATATTTGTTCATAGATATTCTTAACCCTTTGACAATGGGCATATACCTTATAGACAGAGCGATTTGAACCCATGTCTCCTAAGATGAACACCATCCATTTTTTCACTAGAACACTTGTTGAGTTCCATAATGAATAAATTTGTTATTTAAGAATAAAACAAAATCAATTAATAAAATGATTAAAAAATTATCCAAACAATTTGGACAAGTGGTAAATACAAACAAACACCATTATTTTTTTAACTTAAAACCAGACAGTTTTATTAATAAACAAAAAAAAATTAAGAACATAACCTTTCAAAAGTTTCAAGCATCCAAAAAACAACAAAAATAGGACATATCCAAAAGAAAACTAAATGGCTGCTCCGACCAAATTAGACATTTCCTTTTTGTACTAAAGCAAATCTCTAGAGTTCATTGTAGGAAGCGTCCCCTGGGAGTTTTCAAAACATGAACTAAATGAAATCTTCAATAGAAAACTGCAAATACCTTTTAGGTCGGTTTCATAGGCTCCGATCCGCTACACAATTCTGATTACATCGGCAAGCAACCATAAAAGGAGATCAAGCTATCCAAGACTACTGACAAACCCAAATCAAGAAAAAAACGTCGTGAGAAACATTACACGAGCATCAAGAAGCTGCAAAGGTATCCAGATAAAATAGAGACGTGCCATAAAGACAGAGAAAAGACGTGCCACAAAGGCATATGAAAACAAACGCAGTAAGATTTGCGAGAAGAAGATAACCAAAACACATAGAATTTTATTCAAAATTAAAATTTTTTAAAACGAGATATAAGAAAACATGGAGAAGACTGAACACCAGCGATTAACGACCAACACTAAAACGGATGTTGCCGATCTCCAACCAAAACAAGAAGAAGAAAAAAAGATGCAAAACAGCATATTTGGGAGAGAAAAAAAAACGGCTAGGGTTTATGTGTTTGGAAAAATTGAGAGAAAAACAAGCGGCATTTTTTAGATTTAGAGTTTAGGTTTAAAATAAACAAATTGTGTAAAATAAATTTTGTTCAAACAAACACCATTGTTGGTGATAAAGGATAAACACTATCAATATAAACATAAAAAATACATATAACAATAATGACTCATTAACAAACTGACATTACCACAACTTAATCGCAACCTATATTTGGTGATGACAAATATCTATCAATATCCAACACGAGGGTTCAAAACATGCGTAGATTCAAACAAAATAACATAATAAACGTAATCTAAAAAGACATTGTCAAATTCAACATTGAGAAATAAAAGAAAAACGTGTTACAATAGCAAGCAAGATCGTTCACCATTTTTGTTGAGTTGTGAGGGGCTCGATTCGTTCAACCGATAAGGCTCACCAAGTGGTGGAGAGGTGGATTTTTGGGTGGAAGGGTTGTGGAAGCTAAAATGAAATGTGACACAAAGATTTATAGTGGTTCAACCTTCTAACCAAGGTATACATCCACTACCTTAGCTCCCCACTAAGGATTTCCAAACAATTCCACTAATTGCTCTTCCCCTTTTCTAGGCTTAGGAGGAAACCCTTATACACCAATCAAGCTTTCTACCCAAAGCCTTGATTGAAACCCTCTTTACAAAGAGACACAATAAGCAAACGTAAATCCCTCTAATAGGTATTTGTTTGCACAATTTAGCACTCACCCAAAACCTAAAACACTTGAGCAAATATGACAATTTTGGCTCACTAGTGTTTGTCTATACAAGAATTGACAATTTAAGCACTAAGACACTTTTTGATCATTTGTTGATTTACAATATGAGCATTAGCCTTTACTTGATGCTTGGAGGTCCCTTTTATACTCCTTGATGAGTTTATAGTCGTTGCTAGCCGTTGGGATTGAATTGGAGCCGTTGAGGACTTTAATTCTCACCATAAATGCAGTTCTGCAGCTCACCGTTTCGAAACGCTCGAACCCATTTCGAAACACCCTTTAAGTAGAAAGAGTCGTTGCAGTCTGACAAGGCACCCGTTTCGGAACGCCCCTGGCCGTTTCGAAACTCATATCGAAACGCCTTAGACCCGTATCGAAACGCCCTGCATTTAAATGTTAGTTGGGAAATAGTCGTTGGGGTTTATGACCGTTGTGGTCGAAGCCACGTAGGCGTATCGAAACGACATAGCCCGTTTCGAAACGCTGGGCAAAATCCTTATCCAGGGAAAGCCCGTTTCGATACTAGTATCGAAACGTTTTAGCTACTGGAATGCACCGTATCGAAACGCCCTAAGGTGTTTCGAAACGCCTGGACAGTTTTGTGAAGTTTGGCTTTGAAAAACATGTAAAATCTTTTAAAAACATCCCTAAACATAGTTTCAAGTTATTTGGACTTTGGAAATTATTTTAAATACTTTTTAAACCAGTCCAAAATATTTTTCAATTATTATATCAAAACATTAGTTCTACAATTTTAGTACGAAAGAAGACTAATTAAATAAAATAATATAAAATTGAGAGAAAAAAAGAAGAAAAGTCGGTAGTTGACGACTAGTTCAAAACTAGTGTTTTTTTACGATAGAAAAATATATAAAAAAACAATGTAAGAGGAAAAAAACATAAAATAGAATCCTTAATAATTAATGTATTGTTGTGAATAAAATAAAGAAGAACAAGAATAAGAACAAGAAGAACAAAGAGATGAGAGAAAGAGGGAGATTTGTATTATTCTCAAATATAGAATTATATACAATGCCTTCAATGAATCATCTATTTATAGGCATAAGAAGTACATAATACATTAAACTCTAATTCATAGAGATAATATTCCTAATAATAAATAAATCAAACTCCTTTGATAAAGTTCTAATCATGATAGACATCCACATAGATAAATATTCATAACACTCCCCCTTGGATGTCTATGAAGATAATGTGCCTCGTTAAAACCTTACTAAGATAAAAACCCAGTGGGAAAAAAATTTTTAGTGAAGGAAAAAGAGTACACACATCTTTGATACACATAACATGTTGCCTCATTAAAAACCTTACCAGGAAAACCCATTGGGACAAAACCTCGGTTAAGGGGAAAAGAGTGCAACGCGTATTTACTCCCCCTCATGCAAACATCACAGAAGATCTTTGAATCTTCATAATTTAATCTTGAATATCATTTTTCTAAAGATCGTGAGGGATGAAAACTTTGGAGTAATATGTTCCATGATGTATCCACTTTCAAACTGAGATATACATTTTGCGTTATCTTCAAACAAGATAGCTTTTATCATATCTTGTAAAAGTAAATCCACTTATCTTTTGGATATGTTGGGTCAATAGTCTTAGCCAAACACAGTTTTTTTTGCTTGCCTCGTTCATAACAATTATTTCTACGACATTTGAGGAGGCATCAACGAATGTTTGAAGATCTAAATGTAATGATCTTTGTATATTCATAGATATTTCTTGACCAACTAATATATAGTGCTTCAAGACCAAGAAAAGATATAATTATCTTTATTCACATCCAAAAATCTTACAACTATTGGGATACTCAATAGATATGCTCTATTCATATTGAATCTTCTTTAAGATTCTTTCAGCTTATGTCTATTCATAGACAAAAGAAATATATAAAAATGCTCGATCTTCAGGTCGAGATAAACTTGATGTCAAGATTCAAGTACTTGTATTGAAAGTTCTTCATGAGTTTCCAATTTGAAGCTCTTTAGGAGTTCTAAAATTATCATAATGGATCTTAATCCAAAATCCTTTATAAAATACATAAGGAATTCCGATCATTCTTATAGTATTTTCTCAATTAGTATTCACTAAGGCGATTATACCAAATGCGCCAAAATATTCATGAGACATGTCTAAATAAATTTCCTCAGAAATTTCCAAATGCTTATAGCATTTTAGATCCTTAAAGGATAAATATGGATCCACAAATAATTAGACGCATGTAAAATTTTCAAAACTGCCAAAGTAATTGCATCCACCATGAAGTAATTAAAACTTTTCATAAATCACAATTCAAGTCGTATTTACGACTACTTATTCGTGCCTCACTTGCATTACACCTTTAGGTGTTTGGACTAGTGGTCTAAATACTTTTATTTTAGAAGTTCAACGCGTCTTTCAACATTGGCCAATTCAATATCTATACTTCTGGATAGATTTTATACAAGATCCTCGATTTCTTTCTTTACTTCTATAGAAGTATTTTATGTAAAATTGTTTGTAAAATCGTTGTCGACAACTTTCCAATTTTTCTAGTTCCATTCTCGTAATGACATAACTCATCGAGATCTCTTCAAGATTTCAATCTTTATTTCAGGTACCTGAAACTCTTCAAGAGTTTTATTATTTGTTATGTCTTGGGTCTCTTCAGAAGCACCCGCATCCAATATATGACCATCTCATATTACTTTCTATTTACGAGAATTTTGATCATTGGAACCATTTCAACTATCATGCTTCAGGCATGATTTACATTCTCTCGCTCTAACATGTAATTTAAACTTAGAGCATTTCAACTGGTATATGAGACTTAATTACTCTCATTGGGTCAGTAAATATGTCTGGCAGTTGACATGTAATAACATGAATTATCTTATGAACTTCTAGTTCATATACGAGGATCTAGATAGTGATAATTCATTTTCCTCTATCCAGCTGATTATTATCTCCCCCTGATGTTGAGAAAAATCATGTCATAAATGATTCTCCAATTAATCTTTAAGAATTTAAACATAAAAGGAGACTCGTACTCAATATATATTCTCAACCCTTTTTATTTACCCATTTTGTGCGTTGTGGTGGAGCAATTCATATCGCACATTCAAAAATCATAAAATGGGAAATGTATGGTTTCTGACCAAAAACCAATCATAACGGGGAGTTTATTATAACTCGTTGGCTTGATGCGTATAAGTGTTGCTATATGGAAATACCATATAAATAATAACTCTTTTGTTCTCATAGTTTAGCTATTAAATAGGAGGCATTCAATTGAAATTTTGCTAAACTATATTTTTCATAATCAATAGGCTTTGTAACAACTGATATAGCCTAAAATATAAACCCACTAGCTTTTTAAGACGAATAGTCTAATTGCATAATCTGAATCTTTTTAGAATCAATCTCACAAACTTTTAGTTGTAAGTCGATAAAACAATGTAGATGCATCTACTAAAATCATATAAAACTTTCCACATTTGTGGATATATGGGCCCATATTTCGTTCAGATATGCAAGACATACAGTCTCAACTTCAATACAAGAACTTTAAGTTCTAATTCTTTTGGTAAGTGGGATCATCTATATCCTTTGAGAACAAACAACACAAGAACTTTAGGTTCTTTTAGTAAGTGGAATTTAATCAATTCCTTTAAGCAACACAAGAACTTCACGTTCTTTAATAAGTGGAATTTAATCCATTCCTTTGAGAATAAGCACCACAAGAACTACAGGTTCTTTTAATACATGTGCATGTAAATCTCAATAATTTCTGCACCATTGATCAGGATGGTCTAACCGATCATGCCAACTATATATATGTGTGTATATATCTCTGAATTTGTAAACTCCTTGTTTACCATAACATGTAATTCAATCTCACTCGTACATGTCTAGTACGGCCATCAAAATTGTTCCTTTAAATAGGAATATATTTAGCTCTTTCGGAGCTTTCAATTGAAATCATCTTTTGGTAGTAATATATAGCTCTTCTAGAGCTTTCAACTGACTTTTTGGCTACCAAAACTTATATCAATATTGGCTTATTTCAAATGCCAATTGATAACATATGTTATCTATAATTCCCAAAGGGATAGTTTGCGAACTCATATTGCTCTCTTTATGACTTTGACGAGTATAACGCACTGTGAATATGGAATAAAGTTCCATTTGACAATAACATATTTGCTCAACCAGAGCCTTTTGTGATATTAGTACTTCCGGATATAGTACTCACATTATTCCCTTGCATTTTAATCGAGAAATGCATAATTGTGCACCTTTCAAAATGTGCTTTGTTTCATTTACTTCAGGTAATGAAAATATGTACTTTGTATCATTCACTTCGAGGAATGAAAAATATAAAATATAACACATCATATCAAGTCGATTATCTATCAGAGATAAACTTTCAAGTGCTCTTCCGAAGTATTGATATTTTAGTACTTTGAGAAATACTACTCATATTTTCCCTTACATTTAAATGGGAAAAATATTTCTTATGCTTAAGTACAATATGAGTACTTGCATTATCTGCTAGGCATAAATAGCCACAATTTTAGGCATAAATAGCCACAATTCTAGGCATAAATAGCCACAATTCATTGTATATTTTATTCCGGAAGTAATCATATTCTTCAAATAATAAATTAACATAAATCGTAAATAAATAATATGTGGAATAAATAAACATAAAGCAAACTAACATAAATAAATAATAAATAAAACGAATTAACATAAAAAAAATAAAAAAATAAAAAACCAATTATTCCTGTTAGAGGTTATAAGGGAAATAAAATAAATGGTAAATTATTCCCTTCAAGGGTTATGAGAAAATTAACAATATCCAATTGAGTTGGACCAATAACGCCATAATTATTTTCACCATAAACAAATTTTGTTTATATTTTATTTCATTTATCATTCATGATTATGGATAAAGTCCATAATACTTTGGCGTTTGACAAGTACGAAACCAATGGTTTATAACATCACATTGGTAAAAGGATTTCACTTCATTAGAATGATCTTTATCACTCTTGTCATCCTTATAACTTCGCTACCAGCGGGTAGAAGTATTCTTAAAATGACTATATTTTTCATGTGTATATTCATAGCCTCGACCACGACCACAACTTTTAATGTGATTTTTTTATTCCTTTCATAATATAATCTCACATTCACTTCAGGGAATGGAGTAGAGCCAGTGGGCCTTTAAAACCTTTTTCACATATCCTTATCACAGAGAACAAAGATTTAATCCTCGTACGCGGCATTGTTAAACCTGTCCACAAGGTCCTTTAAAAACCTCCTTTGAGACCAGTAGCCTCGCAGAACGGGATGTCCAGCCAATTATACTTGGATTATATCGAAATTATGTCTCCAATTGAATAATCATTTACCATGTTTGCATTCACTTCAGGGAATGAAACAGATCCAATAATTGCATGGAATAAACATCATGCTTGCATTCACTTCAGGGAATGCCCCATCATTGATAATTGCATGGAATAAACATCATGCTTGCATTCACTTCAGGGAATGCCCCATCATTGATAATCGCATGGAATAAACATCATGCTTTGCATTCACTTCAAGGAATGCCTCCCATAAAACTTTTTGGATCAAGAAAAATTTTCGTAACTTGAAATTGGGAGAAGTCTATGGTCGAGTTTTTCGACAAAGAAGAAAAATTACTTTCGAGCAAATATAGACTTTATAACAATCTTTTTATAGATTGAAATTCACCATGATTTATCACACATTAAAATCACAATTTAAAGGGGAAAAAAAATGAAATTAGAATTTACCGATATTAGTTTTCCTCGTGAGAACAATGGAGACATAGCAAACGACCAAAACAACTTCTTTTAATCTCTTTACGTCATTGTCTCTTACCACGCCATTTAAACATATCATGTAAAACTCAAAATACGGTTAAAACATAACTATTATCAATAGAATAAAATAAACAAATATAAATAAATTTGTAATTGTTTATAAAATACATATATTATTTCAGGTCAAAATTGAATTAAAGAAAGTATATGGGTACTAAACTGAATAAACAAAAAACTTAAAAAACTTAATAGAGCAATTATCTCGTTTCTCAAAATTAGGCACAAATTGTGAGCAACAATGACATCTCCTTCAATTATCCCGCAAGCGAAAAAAAAAATTGGGCGCGATTTTTTTTAAGCAATGTAAAAAAAAAATAGAGAAGCATACTGGAATTAAATACAACCAAACACAGATTACCCATCTTTGTTAAACAATAACAAAAAAAAATTAAAGGTAAAAGAAAACTTATCTTTGGTTCAACGTAGAAGCGAATTTATTTCAGTAACTCTTTTGGGATTCAAACGAAGAGCACCAAAATCTTTTGAGCGAACTCGTGCTGATAACGTGTTGTGAATAAAATAAAGAAGAACAAGAATAAGAACAAGAAGAACAAAGAGATGAGAGAAAGAGGGAGATTTGTATTATTCTCAAATATAGAATTATATACAATGCCTTCAATGAATCATCTATTTATAGGCATAAGAAGTACATAATACATTAAACTCTAATTCATAGAGATAATATTCCTAATAATAAATAAATCAAACTCCTTTGATAAAGTTCTAATCATGATAGACATCCACATAGATAAATATTCATAACATGTATGAGTATCAAATAATTTTAAGAAAAAATATTTCATGCACTCATGGTGGAAAAAATGTCTTTACAATCTAATTTAGAGTTTAGGAATTTAGTTTAAGGTTTAAGTTTTTCAATTTGTGTTGTGGTATTTAGAATTTATGATTTATGATTTTGATTCAAGTTCTAGAGGTTAGGGTTTATGATTTAGAGTTTTATAACTAGGATTTATGATTTTAATTTTTATAAGGGTAAAATACGTAAATCATCATTGAGCTTTATTCTCTTACCTATTTTTGTCACTAAAATTTCAAAACATTTAATTTTATCACTAAACTTTGTATATTGTTTTTTTATTTTTTTTTTGATGAGAGACATTACATTGTTTTTTTATCACTCGTCCTTTAATCCAATAACACCATTATGACGTGAAATAAAAAATAATAAAAATTAATGGGTAAAATATGTAAATCATCATTGAACTTTGTTTTTTTTGACTTATTTTGGTCATTGACATATTATGGTCTGTGTTATAGAGGTGTTAGAGGGTTCACGGAGGAGTGATGAAAAAAATCAATATATAAATTTTAGTGAGTAAATTGAACATTTTGAAACTTTAGTGATCAAAATAGAGCGGAGAGCAAAGTTCAATGATAATTTATGTATTTTACTCGTTTTATAATAAAATTAGCCATATTTGTGAAAAGGAAAATTTATTTATAGTGTATGATTTAGCTGCCCTAATTTTAATCCCAATGTCTCACGACAATACACAGAGCCGTTTTTGAGATTTTGGTGGCCTATGGGCGAATCAAAATTTTAGGCCCTAATAACAATTATTAAAAAATAATAATTTTAAGAGCATGCAAAAATAAATTAATTTGTTTGTAAATTATATTTTTTATTAAAATAAAAAATTATCCAATAAATACATCATGTAACACTCGGGTTAGGGGGTCGGGTGGATTTAAATATTAAAATAATGTTCAGGTTTTATTTTCTCAAATAAATATATGTTGGGCTTGTTTTAAGTTAAACCCAAATGTGCATGGGTTTTACACTATTGTAATTACCCATTTTTATTAAGGGTAAAAATGTCCTTTGATATTTAAAAATAAAACAAAACAAATAAACAAAAACCCATGTCTTCATCATCTTCCCCCCCCCCCCCCCCTTTCAAAACCAACGTGACCTTCACCCCTCCATTGCAAGTTACTATTCCATCTCCTTCACTCTTCATTCTTGAGGATTTTTGAAAGGTAATGATGTTTTTGAGTTGTCCTTATCTTCCTCTCCATTTTTATACCATTAGTTTTCAATAAAACCTATTATATTGCATTTTGAGGTTTTTGGGATTTGAAATAAAAATGATAACTTTGATAGCTTTAGGTTAAGCTTTCGAATTGTTGTTGTTAAATAAGCTATTTACTAGTCAAAAGGTCCAACATATCTAATTTTTACATGGTTTTATAATGATTTTCGGATATGGGTTTTAGTAGGGTTTTAGGTGGTTCAAAAGATGGTTTTTGGGGCTGTTTATGAGTGGAAATCGATGGCTGATGATTGTATGATGTTTAAGGGTTAATTTGGAAGCTTATGAGTACGTTAAAAGTGTTGGAATCGATGATTAATTGATGTGTGTTTGGGCTGCTCGAAAATGCTAGTTTGGGGTGTGTTCTTAGTTGGCTAATTGCTTGAAAATGTGTTCCGGGTTTGCTTCGGCGATTGATGACTGATTGTTGATGTTTTTTCTTGTGTTGAATTGCTTAGAACCAAGGTTTTGTGTCGGTGAGACATCGAGAACTAATCCGGGAAGCTTGGAAGATTAATTGGCTAGAGTTGTTGAGCTTGAAGTAGTCGGTGAGTGGTTCTTCGATTTTTAATTGGTTTTCAAAATGTTTGGTTCGAACACATAGACCTAGGTCGGGCTTGGTAAACCCACTTAGAGTTGAGATTAGATTGGTAGTCTAATCTCAAGCTTTGGTTTAGAGAACTATGGTTGAACTTTGAATGTTGTGTTTATGCCTCATGTATTAAATGTGATTGATGTTGCTATGCATTTTGTGGCTATGTGTAATGATGAGGCATGAGGTTTTATTTATGCATGTAGTTGTTGAAATGTGGGTTGCATGATTTTAAATCATGGTGGATACGTGCTAGGCACGGGTGTTGGTAAGGATATTGTTTTATGATGATCTTGTGATGAATTAGTATTGGAACTAGTGTGCTTGGGTACAAATGATCGATCATTAGGATGTTAGTGTGCACACGAGTGTCGAAATGCGCGCGTGGTCTTGGTGATGGTAGTCACCAAGATGGAGTACGTGTACGCCCGTAAATCTTCATTTATGTTTTAGTCGATGATGAGTGGAATCCCATCGACGATGCGTGAGGATGAGTGGAATCCCCTCCGCGTGAAACGGTGATGAGTGGAATCCCACCGTAAGGTAATGTAATGGTTGAATTGTTGGATGTGAGTTCCAACGGTTGTTGTCTGCGTATTCGGGTTATAGCTAGGTGCCATTACGGTTTGTTAAATGTGATTTCATATGGTTGTATTGTGGACATGTTGAGCATGGCATGGAAATTGAGGTTATGTTCATGCATTTCATATAATTGATTCATGTGGTTCCGAAGGTAAGGAAACATGCATTCATCCTTGGTTTTGTTGCTCGTGCTTGGACCCTGCATTGTCGAGGTTTGTTTTATGAGCTTACCCTCACTAAGCTTTGCGCTTACGCTCCCCTTTGTTCAACAATGAAGATCCTTAGTTCGTGAGTTGCTTGTGCGAGGAGAAGGGCCTCCAAGTGTGCTATTTTCTACCTTCAAGTATGGACTTTTAAGTTAATTGATGTAATAGCTAAGCAATGGGATTCGAGTATGTTGTCTTGTGTTAAGGAGCTTGTTAAGACTCCTTTAGTATGTTGATGTTTTGGTTGTGGCTTGCTTATGCCATGTATGTTGGCGTTGTGCCCTTATCTTATGCTTTTGTGTATGTTTAAAGGCATGCGAACCTTGTTTGTATTATACCTTGGTGAATGCTTGATTTCCTTTTGGTTGCCCCTTTATATATGTGAGTTAAGTGTTTGAACATGCTTGTAATAGGGTGTACGCCTCTAGAGTTTGTGTACGCATGTTGTGTCTTGCTTCTTGAAGTCTTTGTGGTCGTTTGGGATCATTTGGAGATGCTTAAAACTGGTTTTGGAAACAGACAGACTGCAGGCGTTCCGGAATGGGTGTGGTTCAGGGATACCCGTATCGGAACGCGTTCCAGTACGGTTTGAAACTGTGAACCCTTGTTCTGATTGCATACTGAAACGGTTTTGCTACTGTGAGAGACTGTTCCAAAACGTGTTTCGGAACGTCTAGGCGAAATGAACCCCTGTACCGAAACAAGGTGGAGCGTATCGGTATGGGTGTTTGGCTTTTTGAACTAGGGCCCGTGTATCGAAACGGGCAAGCCTGTTTCGAAACACATGTCCGAAATTTGGGCTTTTGGCATCTCTAAAGGTTCTCAAGTGTTGGGCTTAGGCCATGTTTGATGTTAGCTTCCTTGTGAGCTATGTTCGTAATTGTTTATGTGTGTTTTGGACGCGTTTGCAAGAAATCAGATTAACTTGACAATTGGTAAATTTAAATTAACTTATGCTCATGTCTCGTCTTGTCCTTGTTTTCCGCTGCCGTTTGTCACACATAGGACTAACTAAATATCTAGACAAGATAATGTTAAAAGAAATTTTCTAGGGTTGCTAACCGAAGGGGAGCCTTAACGGGTTTCACTTCGATTTTCCCCGTGTGACTCACTCGGACCGGTCAGCCGTCCAGACCGGGACGAGGGGGTTACACATCAAATCTCAAATGAAAAGCATCAATAAATTGTATTAAACATCCAACTACTCATACAAAACAATTTTACGAGCATTCTTAAAAGCAAAATCATTAATAATAGTGTCTACGTCAATATGTTCTAACATATTTTTCTCAATACATAAAATGGCTAGACCATTCAACCTTTCTTGCGACATTGACGACCTCAAGAAAGTTTTCAACAATTTTAGTTTCGAAAAACTTCTTTCAGCAGATGCAACGGTCACCAGCATAGTTAAAAGGATTCGATAAGCAATTGAAACATTTGGATAACAATTCGCAGCTTTGACAAACTTGAGAATTTCAAGTGCCGACATTAACTCATTTGATAAAGTCATATGCAAGACTTTCAATTCTGGAAAAAAATCATCTGCATCAACATCAGAAAAATCATTATGAGAAAAAAATATTTTTAAAGTTTACGCAAGATTTTTGTAATTCAATATTACCTAAAGATTTTAACATTTTAGAATCAAATAAAAATCTAAAAATATTGTAAAATAACTTTAATTGTTTAAATTTATTTTTCAAAAAAATTATAGCCAAATCAACAATAACAAAAAAATAATTGACTCTAAAAAATTCCTCGGGTGATTGTACTTCTTCACTATCATCATTCTCGTCAAATTGTCTTCTTGTAAACACATGACGCTTTGTTAGAAATATCGGTTCTACATTCATATCAAATGCAAGGGTCTTCACAATATCGATACAAGACTCAAACCCCTCATTTCTAAATTTCTCAAAGAATAGCATTACACTTTTCACTTCACTAACTGTAGTTTCAATGCACATAGATTTAGATTACAATTTCTTACTTAGCTTGTTAATAATAAATAAAATATCATACCAAATCACCACGCTATGTAAGAACTCAAAACTTGTAAGCAAATTAGCTAAACTCTCCGCTTCACTTTTTGTTTTGGCATATTCACTACTAGAATTGTACAAAGCCAATAAAGCTAATTTTATTTGAGGTGCTTGGAATCTAATAGCTTTAATGCTCTTTATTTGACTCTCTCATTGAGTATCACACAAAGATTTAATTGTAAAATCCTTAACATTATCAACTAAAATTTTTCATTTTTGATAAAACTTGCAAATAATGTGTATATACGTTGCACAATTCTAAAAAATAGCTTTCACACAAGAACGTGACATATCTGATAAAGTGAAATTAAGACTATGACAAGCATATGGCATATATAAAGCCCTTGAACTTATTTCAAGTAACCTCTTTTGAACTCCATGGTGTTTTCCTTTTATATTAGAACCATTGTCATAATCTTGACCTCTGGTATCATTAACATCTAAATCAAGTGACTTACATGCATCTAATAATTCATTAAAAAGCCTCAATTCAGATATATCATTTACATTTAAAAACTCTAAAAAACTCATCTATTTTTATTTCATTACTTGACACATTAACACATCGAACTATCAATCTCATTCTTGATGACTCACATCTGATGTACAATAAAGGATAATAGAAAAATATTTTGACTCTCTAATCATCTTTATCATAGAAGTTCAAACACTATGTGCCTAAAGAGAAATTAATTGGTTTTGAATTTTAGGACCACTATAGTGATAGTGAATTTCTTGACTTTGGATACATCTAACATGATCTTGCATTATTAAATCAAATTCGGTTATCATTTCAATTAAACCTAAAAATTTATCATTACCATCCTCGTAAAGTTTTTCACTAGATCCATGAAAAGTTAAATTATTTTTGGCAAGACATTGCACGACGAATATTATTGTTATCAAAATTTGTCTCTAACGTTCCTTTTCTTTAAAATTCTTTCTTGTAAATTTTTATCAATACATTTATTCTTTTCTAATCTTATTCTTGTTTGATTCCAAGTATTCATATTAGTCACATGTTCAACATTATTCTCTTGTTGTTTGAGTCTATCACTCAAATGTCATCCATTCCATCATTTGCTAAAATACTTTTGCTATTTTGAGAACTAACTAATATACAACAAAAACAATATGTTTTATTGACATGTCTAGAGTAAGCTAACCATTTTCTATCAAGAATCCATTGCTCATTTTTTTTAGAAAAATAAGAATAGGAAAAATGTCTAGAAAGATTATCCTCAAGAAATGTGAGATTCAAATCTTTAATGGATAGAGATGGCAATTTAACCTGGACTCGACGGGTCTCGACCCGACCCTATAGGGGCGGGTTTTTTATTTTAAAATTCAGGTTGAGGGCTGGGCGGGGTGGCTTTTGTGAAGGAGTGAGTCGGGGTCGAGGCGGAGTTGGGTTTAAGGTAAAAATTCTCCGACCCAACCCGACCTGGAATATTTAGGTTAACTTTTAATATATTTATAAAAATATCCCTACGTATATATAGGCTATTTAGTGTTCTTCTTCACTTCATTTTTCTTTTTTTCATGTAATTTTCTTTTCTTCTTTCTTCTTTTAATCTGTGTTCGATTATTTTCTTTCGATCGATAAATGGGTTTTTTCATCGACAGTTTTATTTGCTTTTGGTTAGATTAATTTTTATTTATTTTGAAGGCTCCTTTGTTATCATTTTTCATCTAAGCCCTTTGAGTTTTCAAGGTAAATCCTTTGTTGCTGCTCAACAACATGCTCTTGTTCTTGTACACTTTCTGACTCATTATGTTGTTCTTATATATATCTCTTGGTCTAATTTGTCTGTTTTTTTTAATAATGTATTTGTTGTTATCTTCTCTTCCTCGTCAACTAAGAAATGGAAACTCTTGAGTGAGAGATAAACAATTTCTTTCTAATTTTAATTTGACAATAAAAGTCGTAGCTAAAATGGATTCTTTGAGGTAAAATCTTGAACAAATTCATTATTTTTCTTTAATATGCATTGTTTTAGAGATTGGGGAATGGGTGGTCAGATTCAAGTTTCATTACCGGTGATCAATTTATTTGATTAATTTTTTTTAATTATCGGGTCGGTTCGGTTCGGGGTTTGTTTTAAGAGTAACTTATCAGGTCGGGTCGGGTAAATTAATATTTAGGTTTAAAAATAATATGTCAGGTCGAGGTCGGAGCAACCAAAAACCGGCTCTGCCCCGCCCCGTTGCCATCCCTATTAATGAGTCCTTTTTTCACTCAAAATATCTCTAGTTTTAGTATCAATAATACCCCAATTTCTAAGATCATACATATCAAAAGGAGGAATTATACGTTAATCAATGTCAACATCAACATTTGATCCATCAAATACATTACCATGCTCATTATTTAAATTAGTAATATCATCATTATTCAAATTGGTAATATTGTTATCATTCAAATTTTTATTAGAATGTTCAATATTGTTTTCATCTACGTCCAACTCATCATCTAAAGGCTATTCTACCCGATTTGGAAAAAAATTATCTAAAGCACCATTTTGTGATTTTATTAATTCTTGTGTTCGTTTTCTGTTTTTTCTTTTTTTACTATTGGAAGCATGTTTTCGATTCAACGTTATACTGTAAAAATTATGAAGCAAAAAATATAGAATGATAGCACCCGAGTTTCTGTCGTTGAAAATTTGAAGTTAGGCCTCAAATTTAATTATATAGTACATCAGTAGTAAAATCTCATAAACCACAATCTTCTTAGGTATATGAATTTTTGCCCTCTTAAAATATCAAATAAAAATTATATATAAAAACTAGAATAAACTGTGAGAAAGTAACATAAGAAAGAGAGAAAATTAAGGAGAAATTGAGATGTGAATAACAAAAATAATACTAAGATTATTTATAGGTGTATTTAAAATTTTTATTCTTATTAAAAATAAAAAAAATATTATTAAAAGCTTAATAATTATCTTAAAACCTACTAAAACATTTACTAATTATAATAAACTAACGGTGCATTTTTTTCAAAAAAAAAAGTTAACGGTACAATACATAGTGATAGTATTAGATTGGTTATTTCAAATTTATTTGTAAATTATAATGTTATTTAAACTGTATTTAAAAAAAACAAGTTCAAGAATCAAACGATTCTAAAAATTAATAATGAATTATCTCAAAAAAAATAATGATAATGTGGTCCCATGCAGCCTTTTTTCAATTTCTACCGTGTAACCTTCACTTATAATAATGATGTGATCCTGCACAATGCAGAATTTTATTCGAATTTTCTAATATATATATATATATATATATATATATAATTATTGTGGTGGACTCTCAAAATTCTTTTTTTATTAAAAATGGGAAAAATACAATCAACGGCCTCGTTAAAAACCTCCTTAAATCTAAATAGAGGAAAAGATTACCAAATAGACGTATATTACAAGCCAACAAACGAGATTAAACCTCGACAAAGAAAAAAAATACACAAGCCTAAACAAATAAACAAGCCAAAACATCACTCAGTAGGCGCATGTTGGCCAACCAATCCAATAGGAGTTCTACCACCCGCTGCTTCATTTTTCACGACCACAACAAGATTGACAGGAGCGTCAGAAAACAGCACCTCACCAACCGGCTCGCCACAACTCATCGAGGCTAATTTATCTGCCACAATATTCAAGTCTCTATGAATATGATGAACAATAACCCTCCAGTCGCGACTCAAGATCTCATGAATTATAGACAACAAAGCATGACCAGCAAGAGCACTCGAACGAAAACAAAGAATCTGACAAACTTCAAAGTTATCAACCTCCAGCTCCACACGTCGATAACCCAATCTCCAAGCATACTGAAGGATATCATGAGCTGCCCATAACTCGGCCAGAAGCACCGAGCAGCACCCCCAAGCTTCGCAAAAAGTCAAACAACTAGGCACCACTATCGTCCCTCAAAACCCCTCCTGAAGCATCCATACTATCCGACACCTGCACCGCCCCATCCGAATTAGCTTTGATCCAACCAACAGGAGGACATTGCCAAGTTAGGAGAAGAGGATGACTAGCACCGATGACACTAGAAATATCAGTAGCCACAAATTCCTCCGAAAGGCAGTCCCTGCTTCGCCTAATATCATTTCTTTGAGAATAGTTGGGGTCAAAAATTCGACTACACCTATGCTTCCATAAAAGCCAGCAAAAGACTGAGAAATGCACCTCCCAATTAGTTGATTGGCAAGCAAAATCAGTTGAATCACTTATGTTCACTCTCATCCAATCCGCATACGGTAACTAGAAAAATTCATGCATTTTATCCGGGCGAATTACCTGACTCCATAAGTCAAAGGTCGTAGGACAAAACGCAAAACATGATCAATAGATTCCTCACCATTGAGACAAAGAGAGCAGACCTCGGAGCCAACAATATGACGTCTAACTCGAACCACATTGGTTATAAGGCGATTTTGAACAACAAGCCACAAAAAAGTCTTGACGCGCGGCGAACAAAAAATTGACCATAGCTGTTTCCAATCAAATTCACGATTCACTAGCAAATTAGCATCAAGAAATTTATAAGCCGACTTGGACGAAAAGCACCTATTATGCTCCCAACGCCAACCCAGAAGGTCATCACCAAGTCTTGGATTCGAGGGAATAACCGCGACAATTTTTTGGAGAATGTGATCATGGAGCATATGCTCAAGTCGGCTCCAACCCCACTGTCCCTCAACGTTAACCATGTCGCATACCATCACAGCAGGGGCAGGAGTGATCGGTGCGGTACAAGGAAAGAACAGTCTATGTTTAGAGCCCAACCAGTGATCATACCAGAAGTCTGTGTTCCTGCCATTTCTAATGTGCCAGCAGACACACACTTTAATATCTTCCCACATAGCACAAATACTTGTCCACAATCGAGACCCACTAGTGCCACGTAGCGAGAAAAGGGACCATGCCCTCCCAACCGTATTTAGCCTTCAATACACGAATCTAGAGTTTGTCATTACCTGTAATTAATTGGAAACCAAGCTTCATAATAAAAACTTTATTTTGATGGTGAATGTTCTTAAAACCCATACCGCCATCTTGAATTGGACAACACATTTTCTCCCAACGCACAAGCGACATACCACGATTTCCATTCTTATCACCCCAAACAAATCTTCGAATAATCTTTTTCATATCGTCACATACACCTTTCGGAACCCAAACAGATTGCATGATATAGAGAGGTAGCACTTGGAGAACAGACTTCACAAGGATTATACGACCTACTAAAGAAAGGGATTTCGCCACCCAGCCAGATAAACGAGATGCCATTCTCTCAAGAATGTAAGAAAATGTAGCCTTCGTAACCCGTTTATGGAACAACAGAACATCGAGGTACTTTCCCAAATCATTAACCATAGCAAAACCGAAGGAAGAAGCCAAGTCAGTGCGTTCATCTAACCCACAATTCTTTGAAAAATAAATCTGAGTCTTGGCAACATTAACCCTATAGCCTGAAGCCTCACAAAAATGTAACATAACCTCCTTAATAACATGTAGTTGTGATCTATTAGCCTTAGTCATCAGCAAAAAAAGGTGGGAAAGACCGGGACCATTCATAGAAAGCCTAATATGTTTCCAATCCCTCACATTCCCACGTTGCCTGATAGACTGAGAAAGCATCTCTATACACAAGACAAACAGATAGGGAGATATGAGATCACTTTGGCGAATACCCCGCATAGGTTTAAACGGAGTCGTAAGCTCCTCATTTCATAGAACATGTGTCAAAATTGACCGCACATAGACCATAATAAGAGAAATAAATTTTGTTGGGAAATCAGTTGCAAAAAGAGTTTTCTCAATATAGTCCCATTCAAACATATCATAGACTTTCCCCAAGTTCACTTTAATGGCCATCCAACCTCGACACGAAGCCTTAAGCGTTCGCTCTTATTGTCCTAACCCAACGACGGCCTGACAATGCACTGTTTTTAATCTGTCCAAAATGAATTTGAATATCCGTACAAACGGATCCTTAATCAATGGGCTCGTAAATACCAAGGCCTGTTATTTTTTTATTGCGAACAAGGTGTACAAAAATCCTCTTTTTAGCCCCCCAATTGTTTTTTTCCCTTCCAAGTTTTTACACTGGCCATAATCACAGTTTGGTTTTCTCCCCTTTCCCCGTGTCAAATCCTCTCCCCTATGGGAACAGAAATTAACGTTTTATTTTGAGGAAGATGCTTCTTGGTGCTTCAATTAAAGCCTGATTTTTAAGAGAAGTTTGGGCATTTTGAGAATTTCGTCAGGTAAATTTTGATTGGGTTGCCGTTGTTCTTTTTTTCAAACTGAATTCTGAATTGATATTACGGTTTTTTTTTTCTTATTTTGACGAGGGTTTGATTGGAATTTGATTTTTGTTTTGGTAGGTGAAGGATGAATAAGTGATGAACAACTGGAAAGTATAGGGATATAAGACAAAAGAGAGGAATTGGAAATTCTTTGGCTTTTCTTTTTCTGGATTTGGTAAATTAACATGGAGGGGTTTGATTTTGTAAACTTCGGCGTTTAAAGTTTTGGGAATTGCATGATTTAGAGTTGAAAAACCTGCTCTAAAATAAACCAATCTTTTATGGATTTTTGTTATTTGATTCAGTAATAAAGGCGGATGCATAATTTTGCAATTCTTTCTTCTTTAACAAGGAAATATTCGAGATTTATAGGAATGTTGACGAGAATGGATTGTTTTTGGCAAAACGATAATGGCTGTTATGTTGTTCTTGAAGATTGATTCGATGAGGAAGAACAAATGAGGAAGCATCTTTGATTCGAAATCTGTTTTCGAGATTGGTTTGGATTTTGTTAGGGATACTTTAGTGTTGTCCCATTGTTGAGCTGAGTTTCTTATTTTAATGGATAACATTGAGGATGATGCTAGATATCCTCCAAATCCGTATGGTGATAGTCACCGGCAGGGTTATGGTTCTTTGAATCGCCAAAAGCTTTCTAGACCGATAAGGAATCGGTATGTTGATGACGATGAAGATGTGGAGGATGAAGCTGAAGATTTGGGAGAGGAAGAGGAAGATCTTAACCGAAATAATGGTGTTCGGTATGTAGGAAAAGGTGTGAATGATAATGATGATGATGAGGAGGACGACGACGATGATGAGGATGATGACTTGATGGATGATGAGGGGGAGGAGGATTATAATGAAGGTGGTGACTTGGGGAGGCATCCGAAAAAGAGGAAATTGAAGAGTTTGGTGTCAAATTATGAATTTGCTCCTCGAGTAACCGCACCAGCAGTTGCATCTCCGTCCGTGCTAAAGCCCTCACATGGTGGGAGGAATTCTCTTACAGATTGGACCGAGCATGAGACATTTGTTTTGCTAGATGCCTGGGGTGACCGCTTTTTGCAATATGGGAGGAAGAGTCTTCGGACCGAGGAATGGCAAGAAGTTGCAGAGAAGGTTTCAGAGATTTCAGAGATTGAAAGAACCGAGACACAATGCCGGAATCGGCTGGATACATTGAAGAAGAAATATAAAAAGGAGAAGGCTATGCTAGCAGAGACTGGTGCTACCACTAGCAAATGGATTTATTTCAAGAAGATGGATATGCTGATGTCAACTCCTCCACAGCAGGGCCAGCTCTCTTGCGGGTTTGACTCGGGTGAATATGTATTCATGAATCCTCGGGTTTATTTGAGCCGAGCAAATGGTTTGGATGAAATGAGGGATAGTCCAGCAAATTCCGGATCCGCCGATGGCGATGAGGATGTCTCAGATGGACTGCCACCTAAAAAGAGAAGACTCGGGAGGCAATCTGGTGAGGGTTCTTCGGTCAGACTGCTTGCAGATTCTATTAAAAATTTTTGCGACTTATATGAAAAGATTGAGAATAGTAAAAGGCAGCAGATGCTGGAGTTAGAGAAGATGAGAATGGATTTTCACAGGGAGTTGGAAATGCAGAAGAGGCAGATCATGGAGAGAGCGCAGGCTGAAATTGCAAAAATGCAGCGCAGTGACGATGAGGCGAATGATGTCTCAGCCGAGAATCCTAGTGGGTAATATATGCAAAACCCAGTTATCTTCTTTATAACATTGGTCTGATTTTAACTGCTAAATGTTGTTGTATAATAATATGGGAGCCTTCTGCAAACTGCTGTTTCGAGACACTAATAACACGCTTGTCATACTGAACCATTCAAAGTCAAGTAGAAACTTTTACTGAACTTGGAGAAGAATCATTGCTCCCATTACCACTTGCACAATTGTATGTTATGATCATCGGCGAACCTTTTGCCCTCTTAACAATTGTTGGTGCTTACAAACAAGCTTGAAACCGTGGACGGGGCGGGGGCTTAGGTAACATTATCTTTTTGATGTGAATGGTTGAGTGCTTTGATGTCTTGATATTTTCTGGCTCAATAAGTATGAGAGGTAATACAGTGATCCGAGTCCTCTGACTGCATAAATTGCTCTCCGTTGTTTTTCTGCTAGCTAGACACTATAAAACTCATTTCTGTATTCTTGCCTTTTAGTGCTGGGTGAATCGCAGTACAACAGCTTAATTTATGGCTAAAAACGGTAAGTTTCGAAACTTGTCCAAATAACTTTTAGATTGCTTTGACAAGTTTTGAACCTTATCGTTTTTTAGTCTTAAATTAGACTGTTGTACCGGAGACTCCCTTTAGTGCTTTATTTATATGCAGTGATTAAGCAAGCTATCGTCTGTAGGTAATTTTATTACAAGAACTGTGCATAACTTGTGGATTTAGCCTTTATATTCCAGTTTAGTCAATTTTAGTTTCTTTTAACTTTTTGAATTTTAAAATTTTAGTGCTTACTCAAAGTGAACAGGGACAATACAGGTAGATATAAAGACTAAACGATCAAATAGAAAACATGAATTAAATCTGTAACTTACCATGGTACAGGATTAATAGTAGAATTCGACTTAACAACTTTCATAGCTACACTTTAGATTAAGAGCAAAATTTCAAATTTTGAAAAATTTAATCTCGTATTCAAATTCATATGTATTGACAAGCTGAATCTTCAAATTTGTCCAAACTTCCTAGGCCTCTTTATTTTTCCTTTACCTGCTATGAACAGGTTTGTTTTCAAGCATTAAAGAGGAAGTTGGAAACATAAAAGAAAGAGAAGCAAAAACACCAGTAGTAATGCAGTTATTTTCAAGAGTTGGTATCAAACTAATTTGAGGTTCGAGATGAGTTTTGATAAAATCAGTTTACCTGCAAGGTTAAAAATCAACCTTGTAGTTAAGGATGCTCATATTATCTTATTTTGTATGGGTTTAAAACTCGGTATGAGTGTAATATTTCTCTATCTGCAGTGTTTTATCATCATGGCATATTAACCGTGCACTTGAGCAACCAATTAGGGGTATAATTGAACAAAGCGTTCGACTAACTGTTCGTAAATTGTTCATATAACGTTTGTTTATTAAGTTAAATAAACGAGTATGAATAATTTTTTATGTTTATTTAATAAATGAAAAGAAACAATGATGTGTTCGATTTGTTACGAACAAGCACGTTTACTCGGTTTTTATTTTCTTAAAATTTTTTACATTTTAAACATTGGTAAAAATAGGGATTAAACTGAACACAATGTAAACTTTGAAATTTCATCATTTTGGTTATAAACAAACATGTTCACCAACGTTAAATAAACATGTTCGCGAACTTTAAACAAACATATTTTCGAGCGTTAAATAAATGAACCCAAACTGAACATGAACATCTTCAAAAATAAATAAATAAACACAAAGAGTGTATTGTTCGTTAAACTCGATTCATTTACACCCCTAACCACAATTCTCTCGGATCCTGTTACCTGAGATAACTCACTTCACTTGTAGCTTTCACATCGCTTTGCCTCTTCCAAGATCGGCTACGAGGATGAAACCGCTTTCTGGATTTGATTTGTCAAGTTAATGAAGTGGGAATCTTTCAGTCATGGGGGGTTACAAGTCCATTCTCCGAACGGCAGGATCTTCACCACATATTTTACCCCCCAGTGGAATCAACTGCTTTGATACCGGGGGAACATCCGGACCAAGGACCCCAAGAGTTCGGATTGGAGATATTTTGAGAAAAAGATTTTTGGTTTAACTATTCGTTTTTAAATCATTGACCGATTAATTTAGATTGAGTTTTACAGAAATTTATTATAAAGACTACTTTTTAAATTTTTTCTATTTACAACATCAAGATTCGAACTGCTGACCTTATTTAAAAGATACAACGCCTCATCTCACTAGACTAACTGATTGTTAGTATCTCGAGAAATCTTTTTAACACTAGTGTATCCTATTCCTATATAGACCCTACTTTATTCAAACTATCCCAATTCGACTAAGAAAAAGAGGAAAATAACTTTTATACCTTGTTTCGGAGAAACAAATGGCTCACGCGGAATAGAAAGAAACACGTACTATTTAATATCGAGTAAGGGCAAATGTTCCACACGGCCAAGGAAACATTTGGGAATTCCCAACTTTATTTTGGCAGAAAATGGTGAGAACATTAGTGAAAGGACCAGCTCCGAAAATAATTATCCTACTTACACCAAAATTGGTATTCATGTTGAATCCACACCAGTAGTTGCTGTTGAATGTTGCCTCTATCTAACAAAGAAACAGCAAAGTGCCTATTTAAAACATAAAAAAATAGGATCCAATCGCCTTAAATAGCTCTTCGGGAAGCTCACATGCTTGCTTTATTGAACTGTATCTCCTTTTCCAGTCTTTTTTCAACAAAATTATTACTATTAAGTTTTGGCCTACAGAAGGAAATAGCTAGAAGGTGAAAAAAAAGGAAATACAAAAACCAGAAACAAAGAGGTATAAAAGTTCTTTTTGTTGCATGGGAAACCAGTTCAATATCCGAAAACCAGAAACCAGAAATAATGTGAATCTGATTTGAAGAAAATCCAATAAGCAAATCCTAAACATTTAGCACTTGGTATATCCTTTAAAAGAGTAAACTTTATGCCTCCCACTAACAAAAACATGTTAGCAAGGAAACCACAATACCTGTATCTTTTCTCTCTTAAAAACCCTCTTCCATAAAACCAGGATTCTAAAGACTCAGACTTAATAAAAAAACAAAATCTCGGCAGGCAATGCAAAGAGAAGGCTTTACGAATTTAAATTTATGACCCTAAATAACACAACCGATGACCCCATCCAAGAGTTGGTCTCAAGCTTTCTCGAAAATAGTGATTACACATAAGAACGGAATTTCAGCCGCACACAACCAAGCTAATAATTTATGCAGTACCAGACGCACCCTCTGATTTGTCAGTTTCCATCGGTTCTGCAGAAGCCGGAGGTGCCTCACCACTACCTGGGACTGTATTTTCACTGGGTACGTTGCGGTTGGGGCTTACATTTGGGTCCGCGGTTGTATCTGCACCCTGGGGCTGACCGTCGCTTCCCTGAGGTGGTGGGGTTGCTGGTGTTTCAGGTGAGGCTGGTTTAGCGGGTTTAGTTGGCTTAGGTTTCATCATTATCGGCCTGCAAAACCTGTTCAACGCAAATTCATATCTCAGCACCAGGCACCATATCTATACCAATACAAGAATAAAGATACAAAACCTTAAGCATGGGAAAGAGTGGTGTACCTATCTAGTGCTTCAGCTTTCTTTCTCACGTCAGCTGACAAGAGAACTGGATTGGCATACTTGGGAAGTTGGTCCTGCTGCTGTTTTTTCTCTCTCAGCCAGGCCTCAGCTTCCACGCACTCGTTCAACACCTATAATTGCAATGCACCAAAAGAATAAGAGCTCAGCAATAACAGAAGGGAGTGGAGAGTGTTAAAGTGACCAAACCACTACCTTTTGCTTTTCGGCAAGTTCAATATGATCAAATTTGGGATCAGTGGACATGGCTGCCTCCCTGTAACTGTTAATACAGTAAGCAAGTTGATCGATGACGGTTCCCCTCTCAGTATACTCTTTGTAACGTTCTTCGATAGGATCCCCTTGCTTAAAAATTAAGACAAACTGTGAGGCACATGATGTATATAACCAACCTGAGTAAGTCAAAAGAACAAATATTACCTTCTTAAGCTCTTCAAGCTTGGCAACATAAACACCCTTTGTTTCATCCTCTCCATCTTCATATAGCCAATCCTCAGTATCCTGAAGCTTAGTCATAAGCTCATCCTTCTCCGGAGCAGTTACAAAATCATGGTATTTATCATTCAGCTGAAGAGGGAAGACACAAGGTATAATCAGTTTCAAGATCATGACAGCCAAGAAACAGTTCTAGGATCCATAAAATTAGTAGACAACACCGTACCTTATTCCGCATGTCATATACATAAGCCTCAACAGCATTCTTTTTATCCTTGGTTTCTTCCATAACCCTATCTTGCAAAGCCATTTCAAACTCCTTCTCTACTGCCTTTTGAACATCTGCAGCTAACATGGCACCGTAGACCAACTCTGCCACTGGGACATTTGTTTTCTTCACCTTCTTCTTGGGAGCCTCAACCTATACGACAGGCAAAACAGCATACATAAACCAACCAACCAAACCATGCAAGAACCCAGGGCAATAAAAGTATTCCACATAAGTAACAACCGACTAAACATTTTGGGATCAAGAGTAAGCCTGCCTTAAAGGCTACACCACCGCCTCTGCATATTCATAAATAAACTGCAGAGTATAATCCACTTACTTTAGTATCAGTCTCCATTTTCACAGGCTTTTCACCTGACTCAGCAAAACCATTTTCAACCCCCGGTGCATCAGCTGTAGGCTTGGCATCTTGCATGTTAACATCCGTCTCATTGGCACTTGGAGCGGCAGTACCACTAGGTGCTTCATCGGTCTCCATCTTAGAATTGTCTTTTTCAGGCTCTTTTGAAACTGGAACTTCAACTTCTTCCTCTTCCAAGAGCTAAAAAATTACATTATAGTCAGCAAAGCAGCAAAAAAATCACATTTCAGATATAAAAAAAATTAAAAAGCTAAATCAACTACTTACAGTTGCCGACTCCAGGGACACAATCCCATGCAAATTCAGACGAACTTTGACCTTCAATTTTGGTCGTTCATTTCTTATTGATGGAAAAGGCCCAATCTGCCATTTAAAAATTGCCACAAATTACAACAGATGTAAAGGTTGAACAAGAAACAAGTTACCTTTATGCTCAAGTAAAAAGATTACAAAAGCTGATAAAAAGTGTTTGATCAAGGTTTATGAATTTATTACCGTGTAAGTACTAATCTTTGCCGGGGCCTGCAAATCACTAACATCAGAATATTGAACATCAACAGTGAAAGTACTTGTTTTGTGGAATGTCACAGCCTTGACACTGGGTATTGGATTTCCCTTTGGAAAAACCAGTTGTTGTTGTTCTGCTCCTCCAGCCTGAGCATCTGGACCGGAACCCTTCCATGATAGTGAGATTGGGAAAGGAAAGCTCTCATTGACCTTTTCAAATCAAAGGTATTAAGAGGTCAGCTGTGTTCGAAATACAGCAAAAGAGGGGAAAAGGGCATGAAATTGACTATACCACATGCAGCAACAACAATGGGAATACGAGGAGCAGAAAAGGTACAAGGAAAAATCCCATATCAAGTAAAGAGAAGTAACAGCTAGAAATCATACTACACTACAATCAAATGCTAAGTAAAGAACCATGAAATATGCGCAGCTCAGATAACACTCAATACAGACAACAAAAATTATCATGATAAGTAGAAAATTACCTGAAAGTCTCTAACTTTGAATGTGGGACTGAGAATTGCACATTCTAAAGCACAACCCCTTGCAACACATTCACTAGCATTCATTGTGCGTCTAGGCTCTTTACCAAAGAACTCAGTGAGGATTTTCAGCATAGCAGGAACACGAGAGGCTGAGCCAACAATCTCAACCATATGAACATTTTCAACAGCAAGTCCTGCATCACCAAGAGCTTTCTCAAGTGGCCTTTTCACACGTTGCAAAATTGGAGCACTGATCTGCTCAAACTCCTCTCTCTTAATGAAACCCCTAACATCCTTCTCATCCATCAAGCACTCAATATTCAAAGGTGCCTCAGGATTGGCACTAAGTACCTTCTTTAGTTTCTCACAAGCTGCCCGGAGCCTAATACAAGCCTTGGCATTCTGAAAGACATCAATCTTGTATTCCTCTTTAAATTTTGCAGCAAAATGCTGAAACAGAACTTCATCAAAATCCCTACCACCCAAAGAGCGGTCAAATGAATGGGCCAAGATCTTGAGTTGCCCCTTCTTGAAGGCAGCAATGCAGACTTGCATGCTAGCATGTCCAATATCAACAAAGGCAACATTTAACGGGTCATTTTCAGGTAAATCAGTTTTATAAATACCATAAGCCAGTGCTGTTGCTGTAGTTTCATGAATCAAGCGAAGGGGGTGCAAGCCTGCAATGGTGGCAGCATCTAAGACTGCCCTTCTTTGAAGATCAGTGAAGTATACAGGAATTCCAATGCAACAATCCACCACAGCTGCATTCAGATTCTTCTCAGCTATGCTTTTCAAATCCGACAAAACCATTCCCAAAAGTTGGGTTGGGGTAAAAGCTCTCATTTCACCTAAATACCGAGCATGAATCAAAGGATATCCATCAGGGCCCTCAGTGACATTGAAGGGAAATGACTTGAGATCTCTTTGCAACTCGGGATCTGAGAACTGCCGGCCAATTAACCGCTTTATCTGAGAAATTGAATTCTTAGGGTTCATTGTAGAAGTTGCTGCCCCAGCAGTACCAATGAATCTCTGCTTGTCCCCAAAGCAAACAATAGCTGGAGTTTCACGCTTTGATTCATCATTAAGCACGACATCAATTCCTCTCTGCCTCGCAACAGCAACAATGCAGCTCTCATTGCCAAAATCAAACCCAACAACGCTCATTTTTAGCAGAAATTACACGAAAATCAATCTGGCATCCAAGAAAACAAAAGGCAAAAAGATTATATGTATGTAATGTAATAAGTATATTCACATGTATTATGAGCAAAAACTCACTGCTCAAGATTCCATTTCAAAATCAATGGGCTAGAGTTCATAGGGTCAGGAAATATCACTAACAGTGCACCATAATTGCAGATTTAATAAGTAACAAAATGCATCAATCACGGTGATACAAGTATATGCCTTTTTTAATGAGCAACAAATTGCTGCTCAAGATTCCATGTCAACTTCCATGGGCTTGAGCTCATAGGACGGTTGCTCTTTAATACATACAATAAAGATCACTACAAGATTCAATAAACATTTCCTCCTTTTGTTCCCATTTTAAGACTCATATGGAGTTGATCATTCACACAAGAACAAAACCCAAATAAAGGTCACAACACTTAACTTGAAAACCCCCAGAAAATAAGCAAACAAATAAATAAGTAATGCACATAAATATATCAAACAATCAGAAACAAACCCTAAAACTCTTACAATACATATCAAACAAAATGAACACTCCTTCAACTAAAATTAATCAGAAATGAGAACTGACAGCAATGACAGACTCTAAATCTCGTTCAAATCAACCTAAAATAACTACTTTTAACGTCAAATAATTTCCAATGACAAAAAAAGAGTTGAATCTGAAGAAAAACACTTGAACAAGCTATTTTTCATCGGAAAATTATAAATCAAATAAGAACACTACCTGATTCTCTAGAAACAGCTAAATCTGAAGAGAAACAAATATCACGCGCCAAATCAAGAACTAAACAGATCTACAAATTACCGATGCAAAAAATGAATGCAACAACAACAATTAAAGAGATCGAGAAAACCGCAAAGTACAAAGGCCGGCGATCGTACCTTCAAGTGAAACAATAGATCCCGAAGGAGTTCTGTAAATATTTCCTAGGCGTTCCGGAGAGAGAGCCTGACGAAAGCCAAAAGGGAGAGTTAAGGGGGCGGTTTATTAATGAGGGTTTGTGTGGAATTTTCGAGTTTTTAAAATTAAAATAATATTATTTAGGGTTTTGTTTTCCTACTGTTTTATAAAGTTGTGAGCGAGTTCATGGAATTGAGTGGTCCAACCACGACTAGAGACGTCTAGAATTTCTCGTTTCTAGAAAGATCTCCGCAAATAAATGTCTGTTTGAATTCATTAGGTTTTTGGTGAGTTTGTTGGGTTTCTGATTTTTCTCTTCTAAATGGACTTAAAGAGATGGGCTTTTTACGAATATCGTGATTGCTTTAGGGATACAAATGGCAAATAAGTTCGAATTTATTGCGGTGAAATTTTGAAAATAGCCCCTGTACTTATTGGATTGTGCGGATTTAATCATGGGTAAAGTACACAAATGGTCACTAGGCAATCTTAAAAAATGATATTTATGAGCACTAAATTTTCAAAAGTTAGAATACAGTCATTATAGTTTTGATTCAATTTCAAAATGGTCCTAACTCCTAACTAGTGCTAAATTTTGATACATTTAAGGATCATTTTGTAATAGAACGATAAGTTTAAATGACTATTGTTTTATAACATTCGAATAAATTTACCGATAATCTCGTAACTGAATCAAAAGTTTAATGACCATATTATTGTAACTTTTAAAATTTCAATAATCGAAAAGATCGTTTTAATATAGTTTAGTGACAATTTGTATACTTTACTCTTTAATCATCTATTTTTATTTGGTAAACATAAAAGTTACTATATCACATGAACTAAAACTCATTGCGAAAGAACTCTATTCTACGTTCAACAATAAACCGCACCCAACTCAAAGTTAAGAGTGTTTATGGTTAACCAAAATACTACAACAGTTAATATGTAAGTTGTGTTTTTAGTGCAATTAGATTTCAATGCTTAAAAATTTACATGTTAATTAGGGGTGATAATGAGCCTGACCGGCTCGCGAGCTGCTCTTCAAAGCTCGGTCAAAGCTCGACTCGAGACCTTAACAAGCCGAGTCGAGCCGACCCAAGCTCGGCTAAAAAAGCTCGTGAACAGGCTCGGAATAATTATATATATGTTACATATGCACTAAAAGTAATCTCTTTAGCAAAAGAAAAGCAATAAAATAAATTAGGGGAAAATCCACTAAAAATAAATTAACTAAAGTCTTAAAAGTTATGTTATCGATAAATTACAAAATGGTCACTCTATCGTTGACTTAGGAGTTAGGTGGTACATTAACAAAAATGTCTAATATCCGATCTAACCCTCTTAAACTATAACTAAAACTTACCAACACATGTTGGATGCATTGGTAAGGTAAATTACACTTCCATGTGAAGGTACGAGTTCAAACCTTGAAGACGACGTTATTGGGAGGGGCAACCTCACACCCCGAACATGAACAGTAAAACGAACATGCATATTACCAAAAAAAACTATAACTAAAACTTCAATTCAATCTTTTAATATATTACTAAACTATAATTAAAAATAAAACAAAATCTAAAAAAAAATCATAATTGATACAATAACATATTTAGTCCTTTAACCTCGTAATATTTATAGTTCCATCCTTAATTGTTTTTTTCCTTTTTCAAATATTACAAAAGGCCAATAAAATGATTTTGAAATTATAATTACGCCCATGTCACCAATAAATAGCACTCATCAACATGTTTAATAATAGTATATGTGTCTGTTGGTTCTATATATAACTATAAATTCTCATTATTTTTAATTGAATTTCTTATTTACAATTTTCTATGATGTATGATAATAGTATGGTATACTATGCAAATTAATGTAACTAAAGCGAAGAAAATATTTTATATAAGAAACATATTCATAAAAATACTCAACAAATAATCTTCGGTGAAGTGATAAATTATTTGTATTTAAAATTTTAAACTCGTGTTCAATCTTGAAGTAGTGATTTTAAATTTATTTTACTTAAAACTATATAAAAAGAATGAAAAGATAACAACACCATTACAATACTATGTGTTATACCTTAAATAAGGATAAATTTAATATTTTTTAATTGAGATGAGTTTGTCACGCTCGACGAGCACCATTAAAATTTTATTTTTTATTTATTTAAAATTTAAATCGTCATCGATGTTGCTATCGTCACCGCCGTTGTTACTGCTGTCGTCGCCGCTGCCTTGCCGCTATTTCAAATGCTATTAAAAATAGAAGCCTGAAAAGGAAAAGAAAGAGATGAATGGAGGAAGAGAAAAACTGGTGAAAAAGAAGAGTTATAAGAGAGAAGGGAGGAAGATAAGGAGGAGATAAATGGCGGTGATAGGTAATCTATGTAGAATCAGAAGAAAGTATAGTGACATATAAGGACTGTATTAGCTGAATGTATAAAAATGTTTGTTAAAATTAACTGATAACTGATAGCTGTTTGATTATTTGAACAAGCAAAATGACATATAATGACATGGTTATATTTAATAGTTGTTTAAATAATTTATTAGTTATTAACATTTTGTATTTATTAATATTAGTTAAATTGTAAAAATTATTTTTTTAATATCATTACTAAGCATATACGAAGGATGTACATATTAATTTTTTTATTTGTAAAATTATATTTTTAATATAATTTTAATGCTTACTAAATTTAGATATATATATTAGTTTTTTTATTTTATTAGATTATATTTAAATATAATTGTATTAATTATTAAATTTAAATGTATATATTAATTTCTTGTTTGTGGAATTATATTTTAAATATTAATTTATTAATTATTAAATATATATTTATTTATTAATTTATGTATTAATTTCTTATTTATGATTTTTTTTTAATTTTATTAGTTATTCAAATCTATTTTATTTCATAATTATCAAAGAAAAAAATAGTCTTTACAAGTCTTTTATCCAAACTTCTAATTAAAAAGCTCCTAAAAGAGTTTTTCAAAACGAAAGGTTTCATCTCAATCCGTTATTACAATCCTCTATTTACCCAACATCTTAATTAGCAGATTTAACTGGTCAAACCTCTAAAAATACTTCAAACCTCTAATTTTAGCTCAAAAACCTCTAATTATCATGAAACTACGTAATGATTTGTTGATGCATTACACTAACTCCATTCGTAGCTTTACCAAAACCTATATGTTTATGATTTTGTCAACATTTATACCAAGTTGCAGTAAATATGAAAAATGTAGAACATGTCAAACGAACAACAAAGTATTGAGCACAATTGATTTTAGGAATAATGCTAAAAAAATACCCCTGAAGTTTGACTAAAGTGTCACTTTGGCCTCTATTTTTTAAAGTAATTTAGCCCTCAACGTTTCATTTTGGGTCAGAATAGTCCCTCTGCGGATGAAAACTATTAGTCAACTAAAAATAAACAACTTGAAATGACTTTGCAGAATAACACATCAGAAGAATTTTTTTTATATTTTATACAATTTTATAAATTTATTTTTTGATTGATGTGTCATTTTGTAAAGTCATCATATTTGCCTATATGACATTGCTATCGCGACGTGCACTGCCATGTAGGTTTGACATATCATTTCAAGCCATTTAACGTTGGTTGACTAACAATTTTCATCTGCAGATGGGACATTTTGACCTAAAATGAAACGTTGAATGCTAAATTGCTTCAAAAAAAAAGAATATGGGCCAAAATGACAATTCAGTCAAATGTTAAGGGGTATTTTTTGACATTATGTCTTGATTTTATGTAATAGAACTTACCATCTAATTTGATTTTGGGTCAGATGCAAGTAAGGATTATTTCTAGCTCTTAATTTTTTATTTGTGAATATCGATTATTCCCTTTATTAGAATTCTGTAGGTAGTATATAAACAATTAGTTCATAAAAAAGTTTTAGACTTGAGTAGCATAAATTTAGCTGTGTTCAAGTTGAATGGAAATTTGTTATGCAAAAGCTTATGGTACACATAATCAAACAAAAGCAAAATGAACTTGCAAGGGATGTCATAAATGTTTTCCAATAAGTATTGATGTATAAGATTTTTTTTAAGTGGATGGAAGTTAGAAAAATATCCTTGAACTATACACTAATATACAAGTACTTTTAAGTCCCACATCTCTACCATACCATAAACAAAATTCAAGGGTGGCATATAAGATGTAAGTATATCAAAGCATATAAACATATTTACCTGGACGAGGTCAATGCGTGATCTTAAAGACTCATGGCCTAGGGTAGTGACTTCTATTGCACTTGGAAGGGGTGCTGCTCTAAGGTCCCCTCAAGAGGGAGAGTCTACGTCATAATTTGTGGCAGTAGGGGCTTGCGTTTGCGCTGCCCCTACTATTCTAGTTCAAACTTGAGCATTAAAATTACCAGAGTATGTAGGTTGTCTGGAAATAGTAGAAAATTATGAAATTTTTGCTACTGCAAATATAACATTACTCTTGATCCGTGAAATACTGGTAGCTTGCTGAACTAGTTTTGTAAAACTTAAACGAAAGAACCTAGTGAGAATTTCTTAAATTGCATTTATCTTCAATTGAAATTTGGATAAATTGTATAAAATTAGTTGGGAGATGAGACATGTGATCGAAAAGCTTGTCACTCTTGTTTTTAATTTTTAATGGTTTAAACGGAATTGGAATTCGAGTTTTTTTTGTTTTTTTTGGAAACTTTATTGCACATTATATACAAGCTTCAGTAGGTACAAAGAGCCCCCCGTAACTGAAGAAGGCAGATCACACTCTGATTAAAGGTACGTAATTTATCGACCAAACGTGAGATCTTGGCCCTGTTTGGCAATTAGCGGATAGCTGATAGCTGATAGCGGATTACATTAACTGATAGCTGATAGCTGATTGCATTAGCTGATTTGACTAGCGATTTGTATTAGCTGATTGTATAAAAGTGTTTGGTAAAATTAACTGATAGCTGATAGCTGTTTGATTATTTAAACAAGCAAAATGACATATAAGGACATGATAATATTTAATACTTCTTTGATTAATTTATCAGTTATTAATATTTTGTATCTAATAAATATTAATTAGATTTGTAAAAATTATTTTTTAATATAAATTTCTTAAACATGTTTGAAAGATTTATATATTAATTTATTATTTATATGATTATTAAATTTTTTTATATGCACATATAAATATGCGATAATAAAAAATAGAATTAACTTACAAATGACATCATATAAATTAGTAGTAGCAACAAATAAGTCCAATATTTAATATGTTATTATTTATATTAAAAATATTATTATTTAATTTATGTTACTTGGAGATTTTTGGTAATTGTTAAGGTTAAAATAGTCATTACAACTCTAATATCAAACCTCTAATCTCAAAAAGCTCCTATTAGGAGCTTTTTCAAAATTAGCTTTTTTACTCCAATCCGCTCTTTCAATCCGCTATTTACCAAACATCAATATTAGCGAATTTGACTAGTCAAACCTCTAATTATACCTCAAACCTCTAACTTTTGCCCAAACCGCTATTTACCAAACACGGCCCTTGTCTTCTTTGTGCTAAGAAAATGGAGGTACGAGCCTATGAAACAGATCTTGTTCAAGTATTGGATGTTCATTCGGTGTGGGCATCGTTATTTAGAATGTATGTTTTGTTTCTAGGCACCTTTGCAAAATTATCTGGAACCAAGATGCATATAATGCCTGCTCGTTAACTCCTAATTAGTAGCTTTTTAATTTTATGTGACATTTTAGGTTTATTACTTTTCATTGATGTTGTGAAAACGGGAGCCAGAGATTAAGACAAGGGACATTGGATACCATTGGCAAAAAGGGAGCTGAGCTGACTAAAGTTTGTCGTCCCTCTTTGTTTCTCAAAGCTAAGTCGATAGACGTTGTTAATCATTCATCGATCCTCACTCTTGAAATTGGTAGTTTCTTTGCAATTCGCCCTTATCTCTAAAATATTTCTACGCTCTTAATTCTTTTGCATCTAATATTTATATTGGTGTTTAGGATTCACGTATGGGTAATATAACATTTACATTGAATATTCGAAGTTACATTTTATCAGTTGAATAACAAAAAAGGCATTGCAATGCTAATGTACAAGAGTTTGTTATTGCCGCATGTATCCAACATCGATTGGAGATTAAATTAACTAGTCTTGCATCTGTTATAAGACGGACCTACCAAGGCGCAATGACACGGCTAGTGAGGTACTAATCGAGGCACGTCTATTGCTGGTTGAAAACTATTTCCAAACCCCCTCTTAGGCCTGGGTTCAGCCCCGGCCTAAGAGAATTTCTGGAAGGGCTCTCTTCGGGGTAAAACCCTACGATTCGTAGTCTTCAAGTATTCCTCATTTATTATCACCACTCTTACTTCAACACTCATGCAATTTTCCCTTAGATTATCTGTTACACTCAAATTTCTTCCACTTTAAATAAAGTGCTAATAGTGACATTGAGCGGCACAAGGCTCAATTGTGGCTAATAGCTTAATTCTTGCATGGATTGATAATGGAGGACATCTATATGGAGTACCCACCGTGCTTCATTTGAGCAAAAACCACCCCGATTATGGCTTTAGTCTTTGTTAGTCGAACTTGGATTCGTTGTGCTACCAATAACTCTTTGGTGCAACAACGATGGTGTCGTCCATCTAACTCCAAACCCGGTTTTTTATACTCGCCCAAAACATATCAAACTCGGTATCATTTTGCGAGGGAATAAGTTCAACTTAAGAAACTCAAGTTTGATTTATATCCAAAAAATGACCAGGTAGTTGATATCTTAACAAAAGCCTTGGGTCAATGTCTTTTTCTTCGATACATAGATAAGCTTTGCTTTCTTCAGCTTGAAGTGGGATGTTAAGATAACAAAGTAACTTGAATTTGAATCTGCATAATTTTTGTCAGTATTTCACCTATACCTTGTGACGGACATAAGATTTTATGTTAGGGGGGCGAACCTATAAAATTCTAAGGGGCGAACTTATAAAACATCAGGAGGGACAAAAATAGATTTTTAATAGAAAGCACATAGAAAAATTCTAAATCATATATGAATTTAAAATTTTTAGGGGCCACTGTCCCTCTAAGTCCATCCCAAAACTTGTAAGTTCGATGTGCAATACAATATATTTTCTTCTTTAAATATTTACGCGCGTGTATGGTTCTTAATTTAACGGCTAACCAGTGCATGGTTGGGGTCTACTTCACCTTTTTTTTATACCAAATATCACATGATATAAGAGGAATAATGTTATAATATCAAAAAAATTTCATGTGCAAATTCACCAGCTTCCCATGTGCTGTGCAGGAAAAATATAGTCATTTTGTCTACATCCAGATATATAATAATCAGGGATGGAGCGAAGGGTGTTTGAGAGGACAATCGCACCTCTTAAAATTTTAAACTTTCTTATAGTTTATGTATTTTTTTCATATTTTATTTGTATTTGCTATTGATGATCTAAGTTCATATCCCTTAAAATTTTGTAATTTCACACCCTTGAATTTTTAATATAATTACTTAACAGTTTACACTCCGGGCATAAAATTATGTGTTTATCCATGATAAAATAGCTCATCCGACCTAAATTCAAATCCCATATCGAAAGCACAAGCAAAGAGTGAGGTAGAGGTTTATTCTCATGCTCGTACTACCAAGTTGGAGGAAGTGATGGTTGAAACCATTAATAACCTGAATGGTATGAAGTAATGGTGGTTCTAAACACATGCAATAGGTGTGATTGTATAGGTTCTCCAGAAAATGAGTGCCTTAAAATGAATTAAATTAAATGATTACAAGGGAAAAACAAAATATTAGTTATGGACTAGTAGTAAAATACACGATAAAAATAAAATGTTATTATACTTTATAGATTTTGACTCCTATCATATTATTTTTATTCAAAAGTCAGCCTATCACGTACACAACAAACCAACAAATATTTATTTTTTAAAAAATTGATTGTCTCATTTTAATAAATTGTGCATAGCCCCTAAATCTTTGAACTGCCCCTAGTACGAAGTAGTAGCTGTTAGTGTAATTTTGCCGAGGTGGTTCAGGGTAATGGACACTACTAGTGAGCAAACGTACATAAAACATAAATAAAGAACATATAAATTTGTTTATACAGTTAGGATGAAAATCTTAATTTTAAGGAGCCTTTCTTAGAACAAATTCATTATATATCTTTGGTACACATAAATTTGTTGCAGGCCGAGAAAGGTATGAGGTTGATAGCTACTCAAATCCTAAAACTGGTAAGAGCAGATACTACACTTGATTTTAGTCAAAAGGTCGAGAAAGGTATGAGGTTGATAGCTACTCGTATTTCATTTATATTTCACCTCAGCCTTCGGTTATGTATTCGATATGGAATTTGGAATAGGTCAGAACAACAGTTACTATATATCCCGGCTATGGACAAAATTTTATGAGTTTTTTCCTGCACAACACATAGGAATGGGATGCCAATGAATCTGCAGATGAAAACTTGTTTCTACGTGATTTATGAGTTAAGGTATATACGATCAGTGCCTTAATGCATAATTGGCTATTTAAAAATAGCTAATAAAACTTGTTTTAAGACAAAATATGTAGATCAAATGTTGTCTCACTGCCTCCGAATGTGTAAGGCATTAATTTGCACATGTGGAAAATGAATGGAAGCGAAAACCTATATATTTGATGCTTTTTATATTTAATGGATAAATGTTATATTGAGTAATTGTTTATTTATAAGCATGCTATTACAGTTTCATATGCTATAATTAAGATGATAGTTATTAATTATTATATCATTTATATAATACGTTTAAGAGAGAAAAAAGCATTATCCTCATTGCTTTTAACTGGCATTTGTGTGTCCTGCATGGTAAAGCATGATGAGAATGGTGATGCTGTGGATAAGCATGATATTAGAATGAAGGATGTTAGTTTTTTAAAACAACCTTTTTATTTAATATCATTTTATATATTAATTTTAAATGATGATTACAGTGATGGCATGAAGAATTATAAAAATGAACAATGAGATATTTGTGAGTTATAGATTGATTTAAGAAGTTGAATAGTTTTTCAACGGTCTTTAAGAAGATATAAATACGAGTAAATTTATCACTAAATGGCTATAAATGTTGACAACTACTTGATTTTTTAAGTCATTTTATGAATAAGTAGTGTAGCTATTTGTGAGAGACCAATCTATAAATTGCTAATGATTGTTAATTGTTGCCGTACTAATAATTTCTTTTGAGAAATTGTTGGGTTTTATGATGCTCGATTTCCTTCAACCGATGTGTTTGCCAAGTTCAGAGAAGTTGGATTTTTGGGTGTTTTAGATTGGAATTGGACACAAGGATTTATAGTGGTTCGGCCTTCTAACAAGCACCTACATCTACTACCTTAGCTCCCCACTAAGGATTTTAACCAAATTCACTAAGAATTTCGTCCACTTTTCAAGGCTAATGAGGAAACCTTTACAACCCTCAAAGCTTTCTACCAAAAGCTTGAGTAAACCCTCTTTACAAGAGAAATTCTAAGCAAACTCGAAATCCCTCTAATAGGTATTTGTTTGCACTATTTAGCTCTTACCCAAAACCTGAACACATGAGCAAATTTAACAATGTTTAGCTCACTAGTGTTGTCTATACAAGAAAATGGACAATTAAGCTCTAAGACAAAATCTTAATCATAGTGTTGTTGACAATTGAACCATTAATCTTCTCTTGATGTTTGGAGGTCCTTTTTATACTCCCAAATGAGTCTGTAGCTGTTGAGGACCGTTGGGGATGTTTTGGAGCCGTTAGGGGTCTTTATTTCCCACATCAATTGCAGTTCAGGTGCCTATCGTATCGGTACACGGGGACCCGTATCGCTATGCCCTTCTTCAAAACTAGCCGTTGGGCTCTTGCCAGCCTAAGCGTATCGATAAGCTAAGAAGTGTATCGGTACGGTTTGCATTTTAAAAGATCGTTGGAAAATAGTTGTTGGGGTTAGTTAAAACAGGGATCGATACGCTTTAAAGGCGTATCAGTACGACCCCTATCCGTATCGATACGGGCAAGCCTGTATCGGTACAAGTTTTGGCAGAATCAAAACTAGAGTAAAAAGGTATCGATACGAGGTATACCGTATCGATACGATAGAGCTAAAAAGTTAGTTTTGAGTACCTTAAAACATTCCAAACTTTTCCAAAAATCATTTTAAATACCTCAAACATATTTTCAAGTTGTTTGGACTTAAAGACGTGTTTTAAATTCTTTTCAAATTAGTCTAAAACATTTTTTAATTATTATATCAAAACACCTAGTTCTCCAATCTCCCCCTTTTTGATAAAATAAAACCGACTTGAAAAATTGTTTGGGATTCTCCCTCTTTAAGTTTAAAAATTTGAATAAGAGATTAAAAATTGAAAAGTAATTAAAGCTCCTCCTTATTCATTTGAAAAATACAAATTTTCAAACCAATCTCTCCCCTTTTTGTTATATCAAAAAGAATTTAAAAATACTTTTAGGCTCAAAATAACAATAGAGGTTTAAATTTTGTAACTATTAAAATGTTTGGTTTTAAAATGCCCCTTACTCAAAGCTTCATCAAAAGATGTTAGTCCAACACATGATAATCTAGTTGAATTAAAAGAAAATAAATTGAATTAAACAAATAAAAACAACTAGATTTTACCAACACTTGAACTCCAAGGGAGGATGTGAAGCTTTCATTCTTCAAGTGTTCTTCATTGTGTGCATGGAGCTCCCCCTCATTGATTGGACTTGTTGAACATCTCCATCACACCTAATCAAGACAATCATACAAATTTTGGTATCCAAATTGCTTTGGATCCATAAACGTTAGTTGCACAAAATTTAGTCCCCTTAGGAATCCATTTTTCAATTTCATCCTTTTTATGTGAAGTGATTAGTTCTTTTGGAACCCAAACACTTCTAAAACATTTTTCATTTAAAAAACTAGGGGCACTAGATTGTTTTTGGTAAAATTTTGATTTTCCAAAATCATTTTTCTTTTCTAGTTCCTTGGAAATCAAAAGTTTTTCTTTCTTAAGATCATCAACTTCTTTTTGATGATCTTTTTCCATTGTGTGAAGCAAGTTTTGTAAACTAGAAACTTGTTGCTCAAAGTCCTTCAATTTTGCTTCAAACTCAAAATTGGTTTTCAAAAGCAAATCATTTTCGTTTTTCAACTTTGAAATCAACTTTTTGTTTTTTGAAAATGAAGCCTTGAATTCGAAAACCAACTTATCATAGGCTTCTTGTAACTCATCAAAAGTATAAGAATTTGAAATAGATGAGTTAGAAGTTACCTCCCCCTCATTGAGGGCCATCAAGCATAGGTGGGCTACCTTATCATAGGTGGAGTATTCATCACTCCATGTGGCCACATATGCTTGCTTTGAAGATGATCCCTTCTTGTTGGACTTGCGGAATTCCTTCATCTTCTTCTTCGATTCATGCTTGGATTTTTCCATTTCGCTCTTCATGAATCGTGTAAATTTATTGAAGAGATAGGTCATCTCTTCATCTTCGCTTTCCTTTTCATTTATATCTACATGATGTCATGTGGAGAATTTGAGAGTAATGACATTTGTGTTGATGCCAAGCCCTTTGAGCTTTTTCTCCCCCATAGCTCTAATCTCTTCCTTCTTCTTCTCCTCTCCTTTGTTTTTCTTCATTATTTGGTGAGTGAGAAGTGACACCATGAGTTCATCAAGCTTCAAGGTCTTTGAATTCTTAGCTTCGATGATGTTGGTCCTTTTCAAGTCCCATGACTCGGAAAGGGAGTAGATAAGCTTTCGGACAAGCTTCTCTTCATGGATGGATTCTCCATAACCTTTGAGTCCATTGGTGATGGTGGAGAACTTATTGAACATCTTCTCAATGTCCTCTTTCGGATCCATCTTGAAGTTTTCATACTCGTGGTTGAAAAGTCCGATCTTGGTCTCCTTTACTTCGTTGGTTCCTTCGTACGTAACTTCAAGCTTGTCCCATACCTCCTTGGCATCTTCACAAGAAGACATCTTCTCGTAGATGTTGGGGCTCAATGCACAAAAGATGATGTGCAAGTCTTTGCAATTGAGCTCCATCTTATTGCGATCATCCGCGCTCCAATTCGCTTTCCTTTGTTGTGGCACGAACGGACCCGTCTTCTACCATGTCCCAAATCTTGTAGTCCTTGGACTTTTTGAAATACATCATTCTTGTCTTCCAATGGGAATAGTGTGTTCTGTCGAAAAATGGTGGCTTGTCAATGGATTGCGCCATTTGATCGATTGGTTGATATGTTGTATCGAGCTTCTCAGATCACCTCAATAGGATGTTAATCCTCTTTGATTGAGCCTCGCTCTGATACCAATTGTTAGGTTTTATGATGCTCGATTTTCTTCAACCGATGTGTTTGCCAAGTTCGGAGAAGTTGGATTTTTGGGTGTTTTAGTGGAAGCTAAAAGATTGGAATTGGACACAAGGATTTATAGTGGTTCGACCTTCTAACAAGCACCTACATCCACTACCTTAGCTCCCCACTAAGGATTTCAACCAAATTCACTAAGAATTTCGTCCCCTTTTCAAGGCTAAGGAGGCAACCTTTACAACCCTCAAAGCTTTCTACCCAAAGCTTGAGTAAACCCTATTTACAAGAGAAATTCTAAGAAAACTTGAAATCTCTCTAATAGGTATTTGTTTGCATTATTTAGCTCTCACCCAAAACTTAAACACTTGAGCAAATTTAACAATGTTTAGCTCACTAGTGTTGTCTATACAAGAAAATGGACAATTAAGCTCTAAGAAAAAATCTTAATCATAGTGTTGTTGACAATTGAAGTATTAGTCTTCTCTTCATGCTTAGAGGTCCCTTTTATACTCCCAAATGAGTTTGTAGCCGTTGAGGACAGTTGGGGATGTTTTGGAGTTGTTAGGGTCTTTATTTTCCATATTAATTGCAGTTCAGGTGCATATCGTATTGGTACACGGGGACCCGTATCGGTACGCCCTTCTTCAAAACTAGCCGTTGGGCTCTTGCCAGCCTAAGTGTATTGATACGCTAAGAAGCGTACCGGTACGGTCTGCATTTTAAAAGACTGTTGGGAAATAGCCGTTGGGGTTAGTTAAAATAGGGATCGGTATGCTTTAAAGGCGTATCGGTACGACCCCAATCCGTATCGATACGAGCAAGCAAGCTTGTATCGGTACATGTTTTGGCAGAATCAAAATTGGAGAAAAAAGGTATCGATACGAGGTATACCGTATTAGTACGGTAGAGCTGAAAAGTCAGTTTTGAGTACTTTAAAACATTCCAAACTTTGCCAAAAACCTTTTTAAATACCTCAAACATATTTTCAAGTTGTTTGGACTTAAAGACATGTTTTAAATTCTTTTCAAATTAGTCCAAATCATTTTTCAATTATTATATCAAAATACCTAGTTCTTCAGAAATTTTTAAAGACAACATGACAGTTGTAATTTTGGAGAAGTATGAAGATGTTGAAATGGAAAATTCTCCAAACCAAATAGTTGTTAAATTTTGGCTTGACTTCTACAATTCGCTGACGATAAGAAACCAAAATTTTAAAGATAAGAATCTTGTTACAATCAATAAAATTTTAATTTTTATTACTGTTAGTAACTTATTTTCGTGATTAACCATGTATAATCTTCATTTGAATTTAGAAGATTCAAAAGAGATGTTGGTTCAGATGAAATGACTATCACGATATATTATGGGGTCATTCTGGTTCAAAATAATGTGAAGAGTGAAGATCACATGCATGGTGAGAATGAGCAAGTCTACTTGAATATTACAATTCTACCCATAAGGTCAAACTTTTTATACTTATTGCTTATACATGAATTAAATTAAATAAGCCTTTTTAAGCTAGCCTTTAAAAACTTAGTAGATATATTATGGATTGAGATAAACCACTAGTATAAGGACTAAGACAAAAGACTAAGGTAGCAGTGAGCCCAAAATATGTATGCTTAATAAGATACTATTGTGAGTAAAAGTATACGCATAATTCTTTAAGAGACCTTAATTAAAGAGAAAATTCATAAATGACTTATCAGAAAGCATTATGAAAATGCATGTATAAGATTGGTTCTATGAAAGACTTGGTTTTTAAGCGTTCATAGTGCACCACCTCTCTTTCACGGTAACCTATCTGATGCATTGTTCTTTAATGTGCTCACTTTTATAAAAATACTATGACAAAAAAGATCTCTTTAAACTTAGTGTAGAAGTTAAAAGAGTTGAGATTATTTTGGTTGGCTAGAATACCAAACTTAGTCATAGTAAATAAAATATGTGATGGTCTCTTTAGGGCCAATATGTTGAATAATATGAATGAGAATATGATAGACGTTAATGCTACTAAAAGTTTGTTTGTAGCTATTAAATTCCTCTGAGTTCTTTTCCTAAGTAGAGGAAGGAAAAGAGATGATTTATCTTAGGAGTTGTGTTGAAATCTCTTGTAACAAACTTGAGATAATTTTTCTGTTGTTAGGAAAATTTGAAAACTCATAATAAATATTTGCATAATATTCTTAATTTCCTAAATTAGGAAAAAGTTAAAATTCTCTTTGAATGAGGCAAAAGGAATTTCATAATCGTTTGAGATTATGCATACTAATCTTAATGATTGGTAACTTCTCAAAACTTTGAAAATATAATCACGTGTAAACATGATTTGAGTTTGTTAAAACATAGTTTTATGGTTAAACTCATAGCACTCTTTACTCTAGTATGATTGAGTATTTGTTTACACGTTGTTCAAGACACTTATGAATTTATTTATATCTTAATAATGTTAGAAATGCGGGGTGTCTTAAAATTATGATTAAAGTCGGAAAGAAACCTAGCTGGTCCGCTTACTAAAAGATTAAGTCAGAAATTGGTTCTAGATTCGTCGAGGGGATGAGTCTAAAGCTCATTGGTTGAGGAATCCATGGTGGATACCCAACTTAGTTATATAAGTTCAATGTGGTCAAACGAAACCATGGAGAGTACTCATAGTGTACATTTTTTACTACCTACCCCTATGACGAGCAATGTACATGTCTAGGTTGAGTTTTATCACTCTTAATAAATTCATATCCCAAGCTTTGGGTAATCTTAGTGAGAAAGACTTGATGAATTTACCGACTTCGGTTTAATAACTACTCTTAATAAGTTCATAGCCTAGTGTTGAGTGGGTCGTCCTATCACGAAGGACTGAATGAACATGTCGTTAGAAATGATGAGTTTTCTTAAACTATTAATGAATTCCATCCCAAGATTTTGAGTTGTTCTATTGAGAAGAACTTATTGAATTCACCGATTAAAGAGGTTGAGTTTTTATTCTTAATGAATTCTTATATCAGAGTTTGAGAGGTTTATTTTTAAATGGACTCGAAGAAATTCACCTTATTTATTTGTGAGAATGAGCTGTTATAAAAGCTCTTAATTATTTCATAGCCCGGATTTGGGTGGTTTATGTTGAGATAAACCAGATGAAATAACCTACGCAAGTGAGAAGAACTAGTCACCTTCTATGAAAAACATTGGGTCATTTTTCTAGTACATTTACTAGAATCCTGAAGGAAAAAGGCTATATATATGCATTTGTATATATATTTTGTAGACACAACGAGGACTCCGGTGGATGAAGGGGTTAGTTGTGTGTTATGAGTTCACCCTAATCTTAGAAAGTTCAAGATTCGTTCACTTATCTAAGAGAATAATTACTCATCATCACTATGTTCTAGTTCCAGATACATTCACTAGGGCTTAAGTAACTAATCTCGCTATTGATCTTTTCATGTTTTAACTTCAATGCTCTCATAATTACGAAGGATATTCTTTCGTATTAGTAGGGGAATGTTGTTAATGCTCAATTAATTTTTATTTTATGGTCATTTAATTCTATTATAAATTGAATTAAATTATTCTTTGGAAATGACGTTTTTGCCCTCGCTATTTAGCCTATAAATAGTGGGCAATTTTACTCATTTATGATATATCCCTAAGCAAGTGTTTGCTTTTGAAAACACTCTTTGGTTTTCATATACCTTTCACGAGTGTTCTTTTGAGTTGAGAGAAGAGCAGTACCACCAGAGTCCACTCCATCTTTCGGGTGTACGAAATTTAGAGAGTCATACTAACCTCAAGGGGCCATTCGCCCATTGTAGCGATTACACACATCGGGGCGAATTCGCTTCTAAGGCAGTGGTTAAATACCACAACACAATTTGATTTGGTTTAGTTATTTTATTATTTTTCAGTCAGTGCTAACGCCTCGTTTTGCAGCGGTCTATTTTCCAACATCAGATGAGAGGTATGTACGAACTATGGTAATCTTTGTCATTTGTTGTCAAATGAGCATAACATTATTGAGATGTATAATCTGTGTTTACCCTTTTTCTCCTGCTTGCAAGGAACTTGATGTTAGTTTCTAGCTAGGAATTCTCAACTATAGGCAATATTTATCCTTGTCCTAGGTACACACATTTATCTTTTTCAAGACACATTGTCAGAGTTTGTTGCTGCCACATGTATCCAACATCGGTTGGAGAATAAAATGACTAGTCTTGCATCTGTTATAAAATGGGGTAAAAATCCTCTGCCCCTAATCATGCCCCCTTCTATGTCACACACTAAAAATTACTTAAAAATTAAATTCTAAACCCTAACTATAATTTCCACATCCTAAACCCTAAAAATATACGTACCATACCCATAATTCCCTAAACTCTAACCAGAACCCCTAATCTTAAACCCTAAACTCTAAACCTTAAACTCACTATTTTAAAGTGGAGGCATAGAAGGGGGCATGATAAAGAGGCAGACGATTTCCATCCATAAAATGGAGCTAACAAGCATTGTTTAAAGTATCTTTGCGCTTGAGGCAATGACATAGCTAATGAGGTATTAACTGAGGCACGTCTATTGTTGGTTGAAAACTATTTCCAAACCCCCTCTTAGGCCTAGGTTATGCCATGGCCTTTGCGAATTTCTAGAAGGGCTCCCTCCGAGGTAAAGCCCTATGATTCCTAGTTACAACTTTTTTACATTTTTTCTCAATTTTTTTGCTCTTTATTTTCCTGAATCATATTCCCAGTAACTTTTTGTCTTAATAAATAGATCTACCAAATAATGAAGCTAATGGTGACATCTATATGGAATACGCATTGTTTGATAAAAAATATCACCCTGATTATGGTTTTAGTCTTTGTTAATCGAGCTTGGATTCGGTGTGCTACCAACAACTCTTTAGTGCAACAGTGCTGGTGTTGTCTATCTAGTTCTGAACCCAGTTTTTCATGTTCACTTAAAATATATCGAGATTTGTTATCATTTTATGAGGGAACGAGTTCAACTTTGGAAACACAAGTTCGATTTATATCCAAAAATGACCAGGTAGTTGATATCTTAACAAAAGCCTTGGGTCAATGTCTTTTTCATCGACACAGACATAAGTGTTGGCTTTGCATTCTATGAAAGTCGTCTTCAGCTCAAAGTAGGATGTTAAGATAACCTTGAATTTGAATATGAATCATTTTTTAGGATAACAAAGTAACTTATTCAAGTATTTCACCTAAAACCCAGAATGAAGTTGCCATCGTTTTCTTGCAGTAATCCTCCTTTTGCTGTCTGCCAACCTTCATTGCACCATCAAACTATCTTCTTGGTTGTTAAGAGGCTATTATCATTTATCTCCTACACCTATAGAGCCTATGTCATAAATTGTGGCAGTGGGGGCCTGCGTTCGCACGGCCCCTACTTATTATTGTTTTAAGTTATGTTTTTTCTTTTGCTTTTTCTATATGTTCTGAATGTAAGCCAATGTAAGTGGATTCATATGTCAATGTGTTATATTTTTGTATTGAACAAATTCCATAACACGCATAATTTTTTTAGATTTATCTTCCATTTTGCTATAAATTGTAGCTAGATTTTGGTGTTATTCTTCTATGACCATGAAAAATTGAAAAATATCTATTGTTTCTTGTTCTCAATTACATACTTCAACTCCATTCATAGCTTTATAAATCTATGATTTTTCAGTTTGATTTTATGAAGTAGAACTTGCCTCCTAATTTGATTTTGGGTAAGGATTTGATGGTGAGGTCAGTTGGCATTGAGGTTGAACTTGCCTCCTAATAATAAATTGGCCCCTATATCCCACATCGGTTGGAGAATAAATTGACTTTTCTTGCATCTGTTATAAAACGGAGCTAACAAGTTCCTTGAGAAGTATCTTTGCGCTTGGGGCAATGACGCAGCTAGTGAGGTTCTAACCGAGGCGCGTCTATTGCTGGTTGAAAACTATTTCCAAACCCCCTCTTAGGCCTGGGTTCAGCCCCAGCCTATGAGAATTTTTGGAAGGGCTTCCTCCGGGGTAAAGCTCTACAATTCTTAATTTTCAAATATTTTTCATTTAGTAACACTTGTGTATATTTTATTAAAGCTCTGGGTCCATGCAAGATTTATAATCATGTATTGTATGTATATCAGATCGTTATTTTTTCCAAAATGTCAAGGCAACCTTCCATTCATCTTTTTGTTCCTTATTTTCATTACCACATGCTTAAACCCCAAATACATAGAAACTACTAAAAAATTTCATGTGCAAATTCAACAGCATCCCATGTGCTGTGGAGAAAAAAGTAGTCATTTTGTCCGCAGCTCTCTTCTGACCTAAATCCAAATCCCATAGTGAAAGTACAAGCAAAGAGTGAGACAACATTTTACTTCTTTTGATTGGATTTATAATATGTTAAAAATAAGTCATTTGTAAGTACAATAAAGAGTGGTGTTTTAAATCTTTACAACAATTGGTGAATGGAAGGCATTATAATTGTTTTGCGAGTTCAATGAAGAATTGTTGGTAAAAGCTTTCCCCGGATACGGACAAAATCTTCGAGTGTTTCCAGCACAGCACATGGGATGCCAATGAATCTGCAGATGAAAACTTGTGGACATTGTAAAAGTACTCCACTTAATGCGGTTGATGTTGATGAAAAGGTGGAGAAGCAACTTAGACCTGCAACTATGCACTGATAAGCCATCAATTAGGAACAATTTCTTACAAGAAAGTTTGAAGTTCTTTCATCCAAGTTAAAATAAATTCACTGTTCATTGAACAGTGTACAGAGTTAGTTACCTATGCCGATTCATGTCCGGAAAATAACAATGCCACCACCGAATGAACATCTGATACGTTCGAACATTTATATAGGAGAGAGAAGCAAGAGTAAAAGGATACAACCTTTACTTGAGCAGGATCTGCCTTCTTCATTTATATAGGAGAAAGAGTAAAGAGTTGAATGAGTAAAATTCAAATCGAGAGATCAAGAAATCTCTAGGATTTATTCATGTAAGAGTAATTTTAATTAATTAGATTTTTCATAAAAGACCACCATTCTCAAGTTTGAACTAGAATGAAAGGGGCTGCGCGAACGCAAGCCCCCACTACCACAAATTATGACGTAGGCTCTCCCTTTTGGGAGACTTTAGAGCAGCACCCCTCCCAAGTGCAATGGAGGTCACTACCCTAGGCCATGAGACTTCCTGATCACTCATTGACCCCGTCCAGGTAAGTATGTTTCAAAGTTGCGATATACTCCTATTTTATACACCACCCTCGAATTTTGTTTATAGTATGTTAGAGATGTGGGACTCAAATATACTTGTATATATTTTCAACTTCCATTTTCAAAGGTTCTTGGACATCAAAACGTATTTGAAAACATTAGACTCTCTTACAAGTTCATTTTATTTTTGTTTACTACAACACCAAATTTCCATCCAACCTGAACACTCATAAATTTATGCTACACAAGTCTACAACTTTTTATGGAATACATGTTTTTGTTTATATTAGATGCAACAAGAATTAAGAGCGTAGAAATACTTTAGACGAAAAGCAATAAATCTAAAATGTCACATAAAATTCAAAAGCTACTAATTAGGAGTCAACGAGCAGGCATTGTATGCATCCCGATTCCAGATAATTTTGCAAAGGTGCTTAGAAACAAAAACATACATTGTAAATAACGATGCCCAAACTGAATGAACATCCAATACTTAAACAGGATCTGTTCTATAAGCTCGTACCTCTGTTTCCTTAGCACAAAGGAGACATGATCTCACGTCGGGTTGATAAATTACCTACCTTTAATCAGAGTGTGATCTGCCTTCTTTAGTTAGGGGGCTCTTTGTACCTACTGAAGCTTGTACATAATGTGCAATAAAATTTCCAAATAAAACAAAACTCGGATTCCAATTCCGTTTAAACCATTAAAAACAAGAGTGACAAGCTTTTCGATCACATGTCTCATCTCCTATCTAATTTTATACAATTTATCCAAATTCCAATTGAAGATAAATGCATTAATTTAAGAAATTCTCACTAGGTTCTTTCGTTTAAGTTTTACAAAACTAGTTCAGCAATCTACCAGTATTTTCACGGATCAAGAGTATTGTTCTATTTGCAGTAGCAAAAATTTAATAAATTTCTACTATTTCCAGACAACTTGCATACTCTGCGGTAATCTTAAAGCTCAACTTTGAACTAGATTAGTAGGGGCAGCGCGAACGCAAGCCCCTGCTGCCACAAAATATGACGTAGGCTCTCCCTCTTGAGGAGACCTTAGAGCAGCACCCCTCCCAAGTGCCATGGAAGTCACTACCCTAGGCCATGAGCCTTCATGATCACACATTGACCCCGTCCAGGTAAGTATGTTTAAATGTTTTGATGTACTTTCATCTTATACGCCACCCTTGAATTCTGTTTATGGTATGGTAGAGATGTGGGACATAAAAATACTTGTATATTAGTGTATAGTTCAAGGATATTTTTCTTACTTCCATCCACTTCAAATAAAAGGGTAAACTACATAAATGGTCCCCTGACTATGCTCCAATTATCTTTTGCGTCCCCCGACTATCAAAAGTTACAAACTAGTCACCCGACTTAAAAAAAGTAACAAATTGGTCCAGCGCTGTAAAAAATTTAACAACCGAAGACGTGACAGTTAATATCAATTGATATAATTACATAATTAGCACTCAAGTTCTACACTTATTTAAATTTGACCCTAATTCTAAAAATTAACCCACATAATTCTAATAACCTATCAATTTAGTCAATCTTCTTTTCTATTTCCCCACTCCTTTAATTCTTCAATTTATTTTCACCCCAAAATATAGATTTCTGCATCTTTTTCCCTTGTTCAATGGAGAGAAGATGGTACCCAAAATGAGTTGGAAAACAAAGCAGAAAATGGGAAAGAAGAAGACATGATGCAAGTGGCGACTCAATTTTACTGGTAATGGGACATTACGTACTTGGGGGCTCAAAAAACTTTCACAGATCTTCTTGAATCAGATCCACAACTAAATCTTCACATATCTATCGACCAGAATCGTAAAGCATTTTTTTCCAGTTCCCTCATTTCAGTCCCCTTGCCAATCCCCTGGAGTCTTTTAACTCGAAACGCACTGGACTCCATCACCCGCCATAAACTCTTAAAATGTGTCAAACCCAAATAAAGGAAAACGATACATCATCGTGCACTTCCAATCCTGATGATGATATTGGTAGGGACCCTTTATGCAATTATGAGACTAGGGGATGTAAAAGTAAAGGATTTATGTATTTGCAATTCGCCCTTATCTCTAAAGTATTTATACGCTCTTAATTGTGGCTAATAGCTTAATTCTTGCATGGATTGATAATGGAGGACATCTATATGGAGTACCCACCGTGCTTCATTTGATCAAAAACCACCCCGATTATGGCTTTAGTCTTTGTTAGTCGAACTTGGATTCGTTGTGCTACCAACAATTCTTTGGTACAACAATGTTTGTGTCGTTTATCTAACTCAGAATCTAGTTTTTCATACTCGCTCAAAACATATCAAACTCGGTTATCATTTTACGAGGGAACAAGTTCAACTTAGGAAAGTAGATTTTATCATTGATCTCCTACACCTATACATTGTGGCAGACACATGATTTTATGTTAGGGGGCGAACTTATAAAATTTTAAAAGGGGCGAAAATAGATTTTCAATAGAAAGTACATAGAAAAATTCTAAAAAGTTTCTAAATCATATATGAATTTCAAACTTTTAGGGGCAACTGCCCACTCTAAGTCCATCCCTAAACTTGTAAGTTCGATCTGCAATGCAATATCTTTTCTTCTTTGAATATTTACGCGTGTGTATGGTTCTTAATTTAACGGCTAACCAGTGCATGGTTGGGGGTCTACTTCACCTTTTTTATACCAAATAGCACCTAATATAAGAGGAATATTGTTATAATATAAAAAAAATACATGTGCAAATTCACCAGCTTCCCATGTGTTGTGCAGGAAAAATGTAGTCATTTTGTCCACGTCTAGATATATAATAATTAGGGATAGACCGAGAGGTGTTTGAGAGGACAGTCGCACCTCTAAAAATTTCAAACTTTCATATAGTTTATGTATTTTCTTCATATTTTATTTGTATTTGTTATCGATGATCTAAGTTCATATCCCCTAAAATTTTGTAATTTCACACCCTTGAATTTTAATATAATTCCTTAACAGTTCACACCCTTAACATAAAATTATGTGTTCATCCATGATAAAATAGCTCATCCGATCCTAAATTCAAATCCCATATCGAAAGCACAAGCAAAGAGTGAGGTAGAGGTTTATTCTCATGTTGTACTACCAAGTTGGAGGAAGTGATGGTTGAAACCACTAATAACCTGAATGTTATGAAGTAAGGGTGGTTCTAAACACGTGCAATAGGTGTGATTGTATAGGTTCCCCAGAAAATGAGGGCCTTAAAATGAATTAAATTAAATGATTACAAGGGAAAACAAAATATTAGTTATGGACTAGTAGTAAAATACATGATAAAAATAAAACGTTATACTTTGTAGATTTTGACTCTTATTATACTATTTTTTATTCAAAAGTTAGCCTATCACGTACACAACAAACCAAAAAATATTTATTTTTAAAAAATTGATGGTCTCATTTTAATAATGTAACACCCGAGTTTGGGGGTCGGGTGAAAATAATATTTGGAGTTCCGGTTTTACAATTAAAATAATGATATACTTTTTGGGCTTCATAATTTTAAAACAAATAATTTGTGTTGGACTCAAATTAATTTGAAACTCAATTTTCCATGAATTTTAAAGTGTATGAGAATGCCATCTCATTAATGACAAGATTGTAAATAAGTGGACTTTCAATTTAAATCTCTTTCCATTAAAATAGTCTTTTTGTCATCATCTTCCCCACTCTCCCATTTCACATTTCACGACCATTGAGAGCTCTCTACTTCATTCTACTATTCCATCACCTAGCATCTTCATCTTTGGTGATTTTTGAAAGGTAAATACATTTTTGGTTTGTCCTCCTCTTCCTCTACAAGATAGTACCCTTAGTTTTCAATATTATCCATGTTTTTGAAATTTGAAGTTTTGAGGATTTTGGTTAAAAATGCTACATTTATGGTCTTTAGCTAAAGATTTTGATTTGTTATTGATGTGTGAGTTGTTTGCCATCCATGAGGTCCAATATATGTGATTTTTAAAGAGTTTTATATATATTCCCGGATTTGGGTTTTGAGGGGTTTTTGGAAGGGTTTTAAGGTTGGTTTTGGGGGTGTTCTATGTTGGAAATTGAGGGTTGATGTTAGTATGATAGTTAGGGGTTGTGTTGGAGGCATTTAAGTGTGTTAAAGGAGTTGAAATCAAGGGTTTTAGTATGTGTAAAAGGGCTGCTCGAAAATAGGAGTTTTATGGGTGTTATTGGCTTGATTTGATGCTTAATTGGTGTTATGAGTTACAGTAGTGGTTTGTGATTGTTTTGGTGATTAATAGAGTGTGTTTGATTGTTTAGAAGCAAGGAATTTGGTTGGTGAAGCTTCGGGGATGAATCTAGAGATTTTGGAGTCTTGAGCTTGGTTTTCAGTCTTCTCTTGGGTAGCGATGGTAAGTAGAATTGTTAATCTTTATTTTGTGCTCAAAATGGAACCTTTGGGGGTTTGGGTGGGACCTAGAGGGTTCACTTAAACCCGAGTGTAAGTTACTACTCTTATACTTTGTTATGTGTGGATGAATGACTATGTTTTGTGATTATCATGTGCATCTTGGGTTGCCTTATACAGTTTTTATTGTGTAGTCGCGTGAAGTCGAGCCTCACGTGATGGTTGTCTTAACTACGGTGATGTGTAGTCCCACCGATAGTGACTAGTAGGAAAGTACTTTGATGTGTAGTCTCATTGGAAAACTACTAGTCGAAACGGTGACGTGTAGTCCCACCATGTGTGTATGTTGGTTGTGCATGTGCAAACCATGTGTAGTTTTTTGAGAAAGTCATTCGTGCATCCATTGATTTATTTTCCTTGATGAAAAGTGTTATGAAAACTGCATGCTTGTTGAATTATAGAGCTTCCCTCACTAAGCTAGTTAGCTTATGCTCTCTTTTGTTTCCAACATGCAGGTCGTTAGAGTTCGGGAGGCAAGTGGGCAAGAAAGGAGCTTTTGGAGTTCTCAGTTTAGCTCAAGTATGATTTATGTATTGTAATAATGCCTAGATGATGGGGGCATAAACTTGTAGGAGTTGGTGTCAAACTCCTTGGTTGATGTTTTGTTTAGTTGAGCATGCTAATTTGTTGAACTTATGTTGGCCATGTGTATGCGCTTATGTTATGGATTGTAAACCATATTTACTTGATGCATGCTTGTCTTGTGGGTGAAACTTATGTCCCTTTATTGATGCTATATGATTGTTTGTCTAAAGCTTGAATCTTTAATGTTATGTATGAATCCTTGTTGTGCTTATTGATTCATTTAATGTATGGCTCCTTCATGTTTGTAGTGTGCTAGGCATGTCTATATAGGGTGTCTTTCACCTAGAATTGATGTATGTTGAGTCTTGGTGGTTTTGGATGAGTTTTGGGGTTGCCTTGAATCAAAAACTAGCTAAAATCTGTCTTTTCGCATACTATGTATCGAAACGGTTGGTTTCATTTCGATATTGCCTCTTGTTTCAGGTCAGGCGTTTCGATACGCATAGGGGCAGTTTCGGTACAATTTTGCCACTGGAAATCTGAGAATTTGCCGATAAATTGGGGTACCGAAATGGGTCTTGGTGTTTCGAAACGGTCAATATGTCGTTGACCACGATAAGTTGACCGTTGGGGGTCTTTCGGAACGGTTGACCACCGTTTCGATACGGTCCTCTCCTGTTGACTTAGGCCCGTTAACCAAGTCAAGGCGTTTCGATACACCTCTCGGGTGTTTCGAAACGGCCTGCTTATCAAGCTAAAAATGGACTGTTTTGTAATGTTGTTGAATTGCTTGTCTCGTTTGTTACTTCCGTTGTTGACCTTTCATATAGGATTAAACAAAACCATTTAGATAAGATAATAATAAAAAGGAATTCTATAGGGTTGCTAACCGAAGGGGAGCCTTAGCGGGTTTCACTTTGATTTTCCCCGTGTAGCCTACTCAGACCGGTCAGTCACCCAGACCGGGACGAGGGGGTTACATTTGGTGGTATTAGAGCCTGAGGTTTCCGAGACCTTGGGTAGGTAAGTGAGGTAAGTTGATGTGTTATGATGTTGCCTTGTAGTGATGAGTGTTTTATCATGTATGCTCGAATGTTTGCTTGCTAGTACGGTGTTTGTAAGCATATTTCAATGGCTTTCCTGGTTGGGTAAGGGCTAGTCGAATGTCCCCATTGTTAGGTGTTGTTGTCAAAAAGGAAAATTGTTTTGGTTTAACGAGATTGAGAACCGGAGTCCTTGCCCTTTTGCTAACCTAACATTTTCCTTGTTTGTTGTGTGCTTATTGTTTTAGATCTTGTTTTTCTATGGTGAGACCGAGGGAACGGCCTAGAGCGGGTGACCAGGCACCTGAGGACGTGCCTCCTGCTCATCATCCTCCCGATGGTAATGGGGTAAATGTTGGAGGTGATGGTAATGGGCCTCAGGTTGATGCTAATGTGGGAGGTAACGGGGCTCCAGCGGGCCAGGGTCAGGCAGATGCAGATGTGGCTCATTTGATTCAGACCATAGCCGGGGCTTTTCAGACAGTCTTGGCTGGTATGCAAGTTGCAGCACCACCTCAGGGTGCGGGGACAAGATTACCCCTAGAGAGGCTTTGCAACTTGGGAGTAGTTGAGTTCCGTGGATTGACTCCCAAGGGTTCAGAGGGGTGGCTTGGGAGTACTACTCGCATACTGGGTCAGATGGAGTGTTCAAACGCCCGTAAGTTGGGTTGCGTTGTCTCCTTGCTTCAGGGGGACACTTATACTTGGTGGACCTCTGTTACCTCTGGTATGGCCAAGGCGGATATCACATGGGAGTTCTTCAGGAATTCCTTCAAGAGGAAGTACCTTGGAGTTTGATACTTGGATGAAAAGAAAAGAGAGTTTATAGCTTTGGTTCAAGGTAATAGGGCCGTGTCTGAATACGAGGTTCAGTTTGTGAGGTTGAGCCAGTATGCACCAGAGTTAGTCCCGAATGAGAGAGAGCGGTGTGAGCGTTTCAGATATGGGTTGACTACATATGTGAAGACCTACATGCTAGCCTCCGACTACACTAAGTTTGATGTCTTGGTCTCTAGGGCCAAGGATATAGAGCAGAACCTAGGCTCTAGAGCAAGTGCTAGTGGATCCGACTCTGGAAAGAGACATGCGAACTAGGACAGAGATCATGCCAAGAGGCATAGGGATAGGAGGTACCAGCCGGATACGAGGCATAAGGGTGGTAACTATGGTATGGGCCGTCAGGGCCAAGGAGCTGTTGTTCACATTCCGGAGTGTACCAGGTGCGGGAGACGCCATCCGGGCGAGTGCTTGGGTATCTACGGGGCGTGTTGGAACTGTAGCTCCTGAGACCATTTGAGGCATGACTGCCCACACCCGGTTAGGGGCGGACCGGCTCCAGCTAGGGGCTTTGAGCACTAGAGAGGCCGTGGGCGCGGTCGTGGGAATTTTCAGCCGAGGAATGATGGTCAGAGGAACTTGGCTCATGTTGTAGCAGTCCAGCCCGAGGGAGGAGGACCAGCTAGGGTGTATGCTCAGCGAGAGGCTGGGGATGACACTGATGTCATTGCAGGTAATTTCTCATTATAGTCTTTGAGTTTGCTTTCTTTGATAGATTCGGGGTCGACACATTCGTAAATTTTGGGTGAGCACGCAAAGTCTTTAGGGTTACCATGTGATTGACTAGAGGTAGGTGTAAATGTTACTAGCTCTTTTGGTGATACTGTGGTAGTTAGGAAGGTGTATACGAGGTGTCCCTTGATGGTTCAGAGCCACGTATTTCCTGTCGATATGATGGAGTTACCCTTCTACGACTTTGATGTGATTTTGGGCATGGATTGGCTTGTAGAGCATAGAGCTGGGGTTGACTTCGAGACCAAGAGAGTCTCCTTGGGGCTTACCGATGACCTTGAGGTTGTGGTAGTTGGTGAGAATGTTAAGTTCTTGTCTAATGTGGTTCAGCTATGGAAGCTCAGAGGTTGTTGAGTTCGGGGTGTCAGGCTTACTTGGCTTATGTGATGAATCCTAATATGAGTGAGGTGAGACCTCAGGACATTAGAACAATATGTGATTTCCCTAGTGTTTTTTCCGGAAGAGTTACCAGGTTTGCCTCTAGAAAGAGCAGTTGAGTTTGCTATTGAGACGTATTCTGATTCAGCACCAGTGTCGATTGCTCCGTATGGAATGGCACCAAAAGAGTTGAAAGAGTTGAAGACACAACTTCAGGAGTTGACTGATAGAGGCTTCATTAGGCCTAGTATTTCTCTGTGGGGTGATCCGGTCTTGTTTGTGAAAAAGAAAGATGGTAGCATGAGGATGTGAATAGATTGTAGGCAGTTGAATAAGGTGATAGTGAAGAACAAATATCCTTTGCCTAGGATAGATGACTTTCTAGACCAGTTGAGAGGTGCTTCTGTGTTTTCGAAGATTGACTTAAGGTTCGGATACTATCAGTTGAAGGTAAAGGATGTGGACATACCGAAGACAGCATTTCGTACACGTTATGGACATTATGAGTTTTTGGTAATGCCTTTTGGGTTGACTAACACTCCAGCAGCCTTCATGGATATGATGAACCATGTGTTTCATGAGTTCGTGGACAGGTTTGTGGTAGTGTTTATAGATGACACCCTAGTATACTCTAGGACCGAAGAGGAGCACGATGAGCACTTGCGGTTAGTACTTCAGACCCTACTAGAGAATCAATTGTATGCCAAGCTAAGAAAATGTTAGTTTTGGATTAGGGATGTAGTCTTCCTAGGTCACGTGATCTCGGCTAGTGGGATTAGTGTGGGTCCCAAGAAGATAGAAGCAATAGTAAATTGGAAACAACTGAAGTCAGTGACAGAAATCCGTAGTTTCCTAGATTTGGCGAGATACTATAGAAGGTTTGTTGAGGGGTTCTCGAGAATAGCAGCTCCGTTGACTAAGTTGCTACAGAAAAATGTTCCGTATGAGTGGTCAGATGCAAGACAAGAAGCGTTTGAGAAATTGAAGAAAGCTTTGACCGAAGCTCCTATCTTGATTCAACCTGAGCTGGGGAGAGAATTTGTGATTTATAGTGATGCATCCTACGTAGGGCTAGGTTGTGTGCTTATGCAAGAAGGTAAGGTGGTAGCATATGCTTCGCGATAGTTGAAAGTTGATGAGAAGAATTACCCCACTCATGATATAGAGCTAGCCGCAGTGGTGTTCGCATTGAAGATTTGGAGACATCATCTTTATGGTGAGAAGTGCACCGTGCTTACCGACCACAAGAGTTTGAAGTATTTGATGTCTCAAAGGGAGTTGAACCTCAGGCAACGTAGGTGGTTAGAGCTCCTTAAGGATTATGACCTCACTATAGAGTACCATCCGGGCAAGGCAAACGTAGTGGCCGATGCCTTGAGTAGAAAAGTAGCCGTTGAGTTACGCGCAATGTTTGCAAGGTTACGTGTGTCAGAGGATGGTGAGTTGATAGCCGAGCTTCATGTTAAGCCTTTATTAGTTCATTTAATTCGAGAGAAGCAGTTGCGAGATGAGTCCTTGGCACCTCATGTGCAAGACATAGCCGAAGATAGGCCTACCGAGTTTTGTTTTGGTGAGAATGGAATCATATGTTACAAGGATATGATAGTGGTTCTGGAGGATGCCGAGTTAAGGCGTATGATCTTGAATGAAGCTCATAATAGTCCTTTTGCTATGTATCCGGGTAGCACGAAGATGTATCTAGGGTTAAAAGAAGAGTATTATTAGGTTGGTTTGAAAAGGACGTGGCCGAATTTGTAAGTAGATGTATGGTTTGTCAGAGAGTCAAGGCCGAGCACCAGTTTTCTTCAGGTTTGTTACAGCCGTTGAAGATTCCGGAATGGAAGTGTGAACGTATCACCATGGACTTTGTGTCAGGGCTACCGTTGACTCCTTCGAGGAAGAACTCAGTGTGGGTGATAGTGGATAGATTTACTAAGCGTGCCCACTTCATACCAGTTCATACCACCGATACCCTAGATAAGTTGGCCGACTTGTATATCTGTGAGATAGTGAGACTACATGGGGTACCGAAATCGATTGTGTCAGACCAAGATCTGAGATTTACAGCTAGATTTTAGGAGTGTTTGCATCGAGCTTTGGGTACTTGGTTGAACTTCAGCACTTCGCATCATCCGTAGTCAGATGGTCACTCTGAGAGAGTGATTCATGTGTTGGAGGATATGTTGAGATGTTGTGTCATTGATTTTCAGGGGTCATGGGAGAAACATCTACCGTTGGTGGAGTTTGCGTATAACAACAGCTTTCAGTCGAGTATTCAGATGGCTCCTTATGAGGCCTTGTATGGTAGGAAGTGTAGAACCCCGATTTGTTAGGCCAAAGTCGGACAGAAGCTTGTACCGATGCCTGAATTGCTTAAGGGCACCACCGAGAAGGTAAAGTTGATATGTGATCGTTTGAAAGCAGCTTTAGATCGACAGAAGTCTTATGCCGATCTAAAGAGGAAAGAGGTAGAGTATTTTGTGGGAGATAAAGTGTTTTTGAAAGTCTCACCTTGGAAGAAGGTGATGAGGTTTGGGAGGAAGGGCAAGTTAAGCCCAAGATTCATTGGACCTTATGAGATAGTTGGAGAATTGGTCCCGTTGCGTATAGATTGAGGCTCCCGACTGAACTAGAGAAGATTCATGATGTCTTTCATGTGTCGATGCTTAGGAGGTATAGATCGGACCCGTCCTATGTTATGCCAGTTAAGGAAATAGAGTTGAATCCGGACTTGTCTTACAACGAGAAACCAGTTGAGATACTTGCCTCTGATAGCAAGGTGTTGCGTGGCAGGACCATAGAGTTGGTCAAGGTGTTATAGAGACATAGAGGAGTGGAAGAGGCCACGTGGGAAAGGAAAGCTGATATGTTTGAGCAGTTTCCGTACTTGTTTCCGTCAGGTAATTTTGGGGACGAAATTCCTTAATTAGGGGAGAGTTGTAACACCCAGTTTCGAGGGTCGGGTGAAAATAATATTAAAATAATATTTGGAGTTCCGGTTTTACAATTAAAATAATGATATACTTTTGGGCTTCATATTTTCAAAGCAAATAATTTATGTTGGACTCAAATTAATTTGAAGCTCAATTTTCCATGAATATTAAAGTGTATGAGAATGCCATCTCATTAATGGCAAGATTGTAAATAAGTGGACTTTCAATTTAAATCTCTTTCCATTAAAATAGTTTTTTGTCATCATCTTCCCCACTCTCCCATTTCACATTTCACGGCCATTGAGAGCTTTCTACTTCATTCTACTATTCCATCACCTAGCATCTTCATCTTTGGTGATTTTTGAAAGGTAAAGACATTTTTGGTTTGTCCTCCTCTTCCTCTATAAGATAGTACCCTTAGTTTTCAATATTATCCATGTTTTTGAAATTTGAAGTTTTAAGGATTTTGGTTAAAAATGCTACATTTATGGTCTTTAGCTAAAGATTTTGATTTGTTATTGATGTGTGAGTTGTTTGCCATCCATGAGGTCCAATATATGTGATTTTTAAAGAGTTTTATATATATTCCCGGATTTGGGTTTTGAAGGGTTTTTGGAAGGGTTTTAAGGTTGGTTTTAGGGGTGTTCTATGTTGGAAATTGAGGGTTGATGTTAGTATGATAGTTAGGGGTTGTGTTGGAGGCATTTAAGTGTGTTAAAGGAGTTGAAATCAAGGGTTTTAGTATGTGTAAAAGGGCTGCTCGAAAATAGGAGTTTTATGGGTGTTATTGGCTTGATTTGATGCTTAATTGGTGTTATGAGTTACAGTAGTGGTTTGTGGTTGTTTTGGTGATTAATAGAGTGTGTTTGATTGTTTAGAAGCAAGGAATTTGGTTGGTGAAGCTTCAGGGACGAATCTAGAGATTTTGGAGTCTTGAGCTTGGTTTTCAGTCTTCTCTTGGGTAGCGATGGTGAGTAGAATTGTTAATCTTTATTGTGTGCTCAAAATGGAACCTTTGTGGGTTTGGGTGAGACCTAGAGGGTTCACTTAAACCCGAGTGTAAGTTACTACTCTTATACTTTGTTATGTGTGGATGAATGACTATGTTTTGTGGTTATCATGTGCATCTTGGGTTGCCTTATACAATTGTTATTGTGTAGTCGCGTGAAGTCGAGCCTCACGTGATGGTTGTCTTAACTACGGTGATTTGTAGTCCCACCGATAGTGATTAGTAGGAAAGTACTTTGATGTCTAGTCCCATTAGAAAACTACTAGTCGAAACGGTGACGTGTAGTCCCACCGTGTGTGTATGTTGGTTGTGCATGTGCAAACCATGTGTAGTTTGTTGAGAAAGTCATTCGTGCATCCATTGATTTATTTTCCTTTATGAAAAGTGTTTTGAAAGCTGCATGCTTGTTGAATTGTAGAGCTTCCCTCACTAAGCTAGTTAGCTTAAGCTCTCTTTTGTTTCCGACATGCAGATCATTAGAGTTCGGGAGGCAAGAGGGCAAGGAAGGAGCTTTTGGAGTTCTCAGTTTAGCTCAAGTATGATTAATGTATTGTAATAATGCCTAGATGATGGGGGCGTAGACTTGTAGAAGTTGGTGTCAAACTCCTTGGTTGATGTTTTGTTTAGTTGAGCATGCTAATTTGTTGAACTTATGTTGGCCATGTGTATGCCCTTATGTTATGGATTGTAAACCATATTTACTTGATGCATGCTTGTCTTGTGGTTGAAACTTATGTCCCTTTATTGATGCTATATGTATCTTTGTCTAAAGCTTGAATCTTGAATGTTATGCATGAATCCTTGTTGTGCTTATTGATTCATTTAATGTATGGCTCCTTCATGTTTGTAGTGTGCTAGGCATGTCTATATAGGATGTCTTTCACCTAGAATTGATGTATGTTGAGTCTAGGAGGTTTTGGATGAGTTTCGGGGCTGCCTTGAATCAAAAACCAGCTAAAATATGTCTTTTCGCAGCCCGTGTATCGAAACGGTTGGTCCCGTTTCGATACGGCCTCTTTTTTCAGGCCAGGCGTTTCGATACGCATAGGGGTCGTTTCGGTACAATTTTTCCACTAGAAATCTGAGAATTTGCCGATAAATTGGGGTACCAAAACGGGTCTTGGTGTTTCGAAACGGTCAATATGTCGTTGACCACGAGAAGTTGACCGTTGGGGTGTTTCGGAACGGTTGACCACCGTTTCGATACGGTCCTCTCGTGTTGACTTAGGCCCGTTGACCAAGTCAAGGCATTTCGATACACCTCTCGGGTATCGAAAGGGCCTGCTTATCAAGCTAAAAATGGAATGTTTTGTAATGTTGTTGAATTGCTTGTCTCGTTTGTTGCTTCCGTTGTTGACCTTTCATATAGGATTAAATAAAACCATTTAGATAAGATAATAATAAAATGGAATTCTATAGGGTTGCTAACCAAAGGGGAGTTGAAATCATAAACAAGTTTGGGTTCAATGTCAGATTTGGAGGCTTTCGGGTTAGAATTTTGCGGAACGGGCTTTGAAATCAAAATTAGGACGTTGAAAAACATAAAATAAGAGTTTTCAGAAAATTTGACTTTTTGTGTCAAAGTCAACGCTGACGTCATCATCAGTCAACCGTCAACCGAGTTGACTCTGATGGGTCGACTCATTGATTTGACTTGAACGTGTTGACTCACTGAGTTGCCTCAGACGGGTTGACTTAGGTCGGGCAGACAGATTCGGGTTTGGGCTCAGACCGAGTTGGCCGGTTCAGACCATAGCTTGAACCGGTTCACTTACCCCAGAATCTAAACTCTAACTCTAATTTCCACATCCTAAACCCTACACCCTAAAAATACACCATACCCCTAATTCCCTAAACTCTAACCACAACCCTTAATCTTAAACCCTAAACTCACTATTTTAAAGTGGGGGCATAGAAGGGGGCATGATAAAGAGGCAGGCGATTTCCATCCATAAAATGGAGCTAACAAGCATTGTTTAAAGTATCTTTGCGCTTGAGACAATGGCGTAGTTAATGAGGTATTAACCGAGGCACGTCTATCGTTGGTTGAAAACTATTTCCAAACCCCCTCTTAGGCCTAGGTTATGCCATGGCCTTTGCGAATTTCTAGAAGGGCTCCCTCCGAGGTAAAGCCCTATGATTCCTAGTTACAATTTTTTTACTTTTTTTTCTCAAATTTTTGACTCCTTATTTTCCTAAATCATATCCCCGGTAACTTTTTGTCTTAATAAATAGGTCTACCAAATAATGAAGCTAATGGTGACATCTATATGGAATACGCATCGTTTGATAAAAAAAATATCTCCCTAATTATGGTTTTAATCTTTGTTAATCGAGTTTGGATTCTGTGTGCTACCAACAACTCTTTAGTGCAACAGTGCTGGTGTTGTCTATCTAGTTTTGAACCCAGTTTTTCATGTTCACTTAAAATATATCGAGATTCATGTTCATTGAACAGTGTACAGAGTTAGTTACCTATGTCGATTCATGTTCGGAAAATAATGATGCCACCACCGAATGAACATCTGATACGTTCGAACATTTATATAGGAGAGGCAAGAGTAATAGGATACAACCTTACTTGAGCAGGATCTGCCTTCTTCATTTATATAGGAGAAAGAGGCAAGAGTAATATGGATTCAATGAGTAAAATTCAAATCGAGAGATCTAGAATTCTCTAGGATCTATTCATGTAAGAGTAATTTTAATTAATGAGATTTTTACTAGAAGACAACCATTCTCAAGTTTGAACTAGATTGAAAGGGGCTGCGCGAACACAAGCCCCCACTGCCACAAATTATGACGTAGGCTCTCCCTTTTGGGAGACCTTAGAGCAGCATCCCTCCCAAGTGCAATGGAGGTCACTGCCCTAGGCCATAAGACTTCCTGATCACTCATTGACCCCGTCCAGGTAAGTATGTTTCAAAGTTGCGATATACTTCTATTTTATACACCACCCTCGAATTTTGTTTATAGTATGTTAGAGATGTGGGACTCAAATATACTTCTATATATTTTCAACTTCCACTTTCAAAGATTCTTGGACATCAAAACTTATTTGAAAACATTCGACTCGGATGTGCAATAAAATTTCCAAATAAAACAAAACTCGGATTCCAATTCCATTTAAACCATTAAAAAACAAGAGTGACAAGCTTTTCGATCACATGTCTCATCTCCTAACTAATTTTATACAATTTATCCAAATTCCAATTGAAGATAAATGCATTAATTTAAGAAATTCTCACTAGGTTCCTTCGTTTAAGTTTTACAAAACATTCGACTCGGATGTGCAATAAAATTTCCAAATAAAACAAAACTCAGATTCCAATTCTGTTTAAACCATTAAAAACAAGAGTGACAAGCTTTTCGATCACATGTCTCATCTCCTAACTAATTTTATATAATTTATCCAAATTCCAATTTAAGATAAATGCATTAATTTAAGAGTATTGTTCTATTTGCAGTAGCAAAAATTTAATAAATTTCTACTATTTCCAGACAACCTGCATACTATACGGTAATTTTAAAGCTCAAGTTTGAACTATATTAGTAGGGGCAGTGCGAACGCAAGCCCTTGCTGCCACAAATTATGACGTAGGCTCTCCCTCTTGAGGAGACCTTAGAGCAGCGCCCCTCCCAAGTGCAATGGAAGTCACTACCCTAGGCCACGAGCCTTCATGATCACGCATTGACCCCGTCCAGGTAAGTATGTTTAAATGTTTTGATGTACTTTCATCTTAAACGCCACCCTTGAATTCTGTTTATGGTATGGTAGAGATGTGGGACATAAAAATACTTGTATATTAGTGTATAGTTCAAGGATATTTTTCTAACTTCCCTCCACTTCAAAAAAAGGGTAAACTACATAAATAGTCCACTGACTATGCTCTAATTATCTTTTGCGTCCCCCGACTATCAGAAGTTACAAACTAGTCACCCGACTTTAAAAAAGTAACAAATTGGTCCAACGCCATTAAAAATTTAACAACTGAAGATGTGACAGTTAATATCAATTGATATAATTACATAATTAGCCTTCAAGTTCTACACTTATTTAAATTTGACCCTAATTCTAAAAATTAACCCACATAATTTTAATAACCTATCAATTTAGTCCATCTTTTTTTCTATTTCTCATCTCCTTTAATTCTTCAATTTATTTTCACCCCAAAATCCATTTAAGAGCCCAAAAATATAGATTTCTACATCTTTTCCCCTTATTCAAAGGAGAGAAGATGGTACCCAAAATGGGTTGGAAAACAAAACAGAAAATGGGAAAGAAGAAGACATGATGCAAGTCGTGACTCAATTTTACTGGTAATGGGACATTACATAATTGGGGACTCAAAAACTTTCACAGATCTTCTTGGATCAGATCCACAACTAAATCTTCACATATATATAAACCAGAATCTCAAAGCATTTTTTCCAGTTCCCTCATTTCAGTCCCCTTGCCAATCCCCAGAGTCTTTTAACTCGAAACGCACTAGACTCCATCACCCGCCATAAACTCTTAAAATATGTCAAACCCAAATAAAGGAAAAAGATACATCATCGTCCACTTCCAATCCTGATGATGATATTGGTAGGGACCCTTTATGCAATTATGAGACCGGGGGATGTAACAGTAAGGGATTTATGTATTTGAGAAGCTGAGTATATATTGATTGCATCTCCACCTTTGATTTTTTGATACTTGTTGTTGCCATTTGCCATGCTGGGTTATGGGATTGGGTGGTGGTGTAACCCCCTCGTCCCGGTCTGGCCGAATGACCGGTCCGAGTGGGTCACACGGGGAAACCCGAGTGAAAACCCCTAAGGATTCCCCCTCGGTTAGCAACCCTATTTTTTTCATTTTAAAATCTTGTCTAAATGGATATTAAACCCTAAGTGACCATACAGCAGAACGACATATTCAAAACAATCGAACAAACTCAAGTAGTCAAGTTAAAACCCAATTTTAAACTTAGACTGCAGGCGGTATCGATACATCTAGGGGTGTATCGATACCCCTTTGACCAGGTCAACTGGTCCAAGTCAACTAGTGGAGACCGTATCGATACACCTAGGAGTGTATCGATACCCTCCCCACTTGTTGACTTCCCACGGTCAACGCTAAGGAGACTGTATCGATACACGTGAAGGGCCGTACCGATACGGAACTGGACAGTAGCTCTAGTAGCAAAAATAGTATCGGTACACCTCTCAAGTGTATCGATACACGAGGCTTGATCAAGAAGGTGGTATCGATACGATACCAACTGTATCGATACCCCTGCACGGAAAAGCCTCCAAACTCAGCAAAAACGATGAGAACTCGAATCTAAATGCATTTTAGGACTCTCCTAGACCCCAACAAGCATTCATACAACATTTACATGCCACATTAAAGTCATACAAGCACCCAACATATACATACATTGAAGGAACATGCAATTGACCCAAAGATGACACTTAAACATACAAAACCCATACTTCAACATTCAACATAAGGCAAACTCAAAGGTACTTAACCAACATTCAAGATAAGCAATTTAGGCATGGATTACAACTTAAACATGGCATCGCAAGCCACACAAAAGCAACATAACATGGAGTCTAAACATGCTCCTAAACACCCAACAATCATCCATCAAAAGACACATGTCCCATTGCTTAATCTATTACATGTTCAACATTTAAAAGCCATACTTGATGTACTCAAGCCAAAAACCACACTTGGAGGCCCTCCACTTGCCCGAGCATCCTACGAACTAAGGATCAGCAATGTTGAACAAAGAGAGCGTAAGCAATGATGCTTAGTGAGGGTAAGCTCTAAAAACAAACCTCAACATTGCAGGGTCCGAACACGATCTAGCCAAGGTATCACAATCATACCAGAGGTCCACGAGATAAAATGCATGAGCAATAGACAATAATAATGCCATGATCATAAGCTCAATTTCCATGATACATGTAACCACAAATAAGTATCCCAATAAGAACCATGAACCTCAACACATTGATATACACATCAAACAACATTGGCACCTAGTTAAGACCCGAATACGCGGATAGACATGTTGGAAACTCATGTCCAACAACCACATTACCTCACGGTGGGATTTCACTCATCACCGGTCTCGCGGAGGGGATTCCACTCATCCTCACGCCCCGTCGATGGGATTCCACTCATCACCGACTACATTTAAATACAATTCCGGGCGTACCCGTACTTCTCCTTGGTGACTCAATGCCACCAAGGCCACGCGCGACTATAGACTCATGTGTACACACTAACATCCTAATGATCGATCATTTGTATCCAAGTTTACTAGTGTCAATATTTACTCACTTCATTAACCTTGTGCTTAGCACGCACTCACCAACAATCAACATCATGCATGTCTCAAGCATCATAAGTCCAATCTCATTCCACATGTATAAAGCAATATACGTAGACATTCATACCACAATTTATACGAGACATACACAACCATATAATGAGTTCAACCAAAGACTCTAGATCAAGTTTAGGATTAGGCTACCACCCTAATCCTAACTCTAGGTGGGTCTACCAAGCCCAACCTAGTCCATACTCGAACCAACTATTTTAAAATCTTTAAAAGCAAACAACCACTCACCTAAGCTTCCAAGCTCCAAGACCAAGCAAGCAATCACCTTCAACTTTCCGGATTCGATCCCAAAGCCTCTTCCACGTTTCCTCTTGCTTCTATTCAAACAAAACCCATACATTACTTCTCAATTCAATGCTAATTCAACCATCAATCTACTTTGCAAAACACAACTCAATTTCCACAATTTCCAAACCACATAGCATCTCCAAAAACCCAATTTTCGGACTCCCACAACCAAGGGCTGAAATATCCAATTCCAAGCACCCAAATGACTTCCAAAATATCCCAAATCACCCTCCTAACATAGGTAGACCATCAGCCCTTCAATTTCAACACTAAACCTCTCAAAAACCCAATTTTTCATACTTTGAAATTTGCCCTAAAGACCCACTACGAAAATTTACCCAAAATCAACCAAATTAAGATATGTTGTAAGTTTCATCATGATTAAACATAACCCCAAAACAATTTCTCAAAACAAATTGAAAAACCCCATCAAAACCCCAAATTTCCATATGAACCCTAATTCCCAAAACTCAATGTTTTTGAAATCTAAAACATTAGATAGGTAGAGGATAGAGAGGAGGTTAAGAAAATATATTTACCTTTCAATTTGGTGTAGAAATCGGCTAGCAAAGCTAATGGAATAGTAACTAGGGTTTAGGAGTGTTTGAAAATGGGGGAGGGTTTTGAAATTGGTAAAGGAGAAAATGAAGAGGAAGATGACAACTTTTATGGAAAAGTTGTCTTCCTTTATTTAAAATGTGGGTAAATTACAACTTTGGTCCCTCCCTCATTATTAAGACTCAAATAGGTCATTATTTAAAGTTGGTTTATTTTTAATTAGATTCTATTTGACTCGGACAACAACCCGGCTACCTCCTAGGCCCTAGACACGGGTGTTACAACTCTCCCCCACTTAAGGAAATTTCGTCCCCGAAATTACCTGGTGGAAACAAATACGGAAACTGCTCAACCATATCAGCTTTTCTCTCCCACGTGGCCTCTTCCGCACCTCTATGGTCTTGCCACGCAACACCTTGCTATCTGAAGCAAGTATCTCAACGGGCTCTTCATTATAAGACAAATCCGGATTCAACTCTATCTCCTCAACGGGCATCACATGAGAAGGATCTGATCTATATCTCCTAAGCATAGACACATGAAAGACATCATGGATTTTCTCTAACTCAGAAGGTAACCTCAACCGATAAGCTACAGGCCCAATCTGCTCAACTATCTCATACGGACCAATGAACCTCGGACTCAACTTGCCCTTCCGGCCAAATCTCATTACCTTCTTCCACGGAGATACTTTCAGAAACACTTTCTCACCCACCGAGTACTCAATCTCTTTCCTCTTCAAATCTGCATAAGACTTCTGACGATCGGAAGCTGCTTTCAAACGGTCACAAATCAACTTCACTTTTTCTATGATTCCTTTAAGCAAGTCTGGCATAGGTAACAATCTCTGACCTGTCTCAGCCCAACAAATCGGAGTCCTACACCGCCTACCATACAAAGCCTCATAGGGTGCCATCTGGATGCTAGACTGATAACTGTTGTTGTAAGCAAACTCGACCAACGGTAAGTGCTTCTCTCAAGAACCCTGAAAATCAATCACACAGCAACGAAGCATATCCTCAAGAATCTGTATCACTCGCTCTGACTGCCCATCGGACTGCGGATGATAAGATGTGCTGAAATGTAGACGACTACCCAAAGCACTATGCAAACAACTCCAGAACCTCGAAGTAAATCTAGGATCCCTATCTGAAACTATAGACTTCGGAACTCCATGAAGTCTCACAATCTCACGAATGTACAAGTTCGCCAACTTGTCTAAGGAATCCTTAGTGTTCACTGCTAAGAAGTGAGCACACTTAGTGAATCTATCAACAATCACCCAAACTGAATTCTTCTTCGAAGGAGACAAAGGCAACCCCGATACAAAATCCATGGTGATCCTCTCCCATTTCCATTCCGGGATCTTTAAAGGCTGTAGCAAACCTGAAGGAACCTGATGTTCTGCCTTCACTCTCTGACAAACCATGCAACGGCTCACATACTCGGCTACATCTCTCTTCAAACCAACCCAGAAGTAATCAGTCTTCAAATCTCGGTACATCTTGGTACTACCCGGATGCATAGAAAAGGGACTCGAATGTGCCTCACTCAGAATCTGACGTCTCAGCTCAACCTCTTCCGGTACAACAATTCTATCCCTAAAGCACAACAAGCTTTCACCACTGAAACTATACTCAGTCGGTCTTCCTTCGGCTATGTCCTGAACATGAGGAACTAGGCTCGCATCTTGCCACTGCTTCTCTCTAATCAACTGAATCAAAGAAGGCTTCACTTGCAACTCGGTGATCAAACCACCATCATCGGACACACTCAATCTAGCAAACATAGCTCTCAACTCAACGGCCACTTTTCTACTCAAAGCATCGGCTACTACGTTTGCTTTACCCGGATGGTACTCAATGGTTAAATCATAGTCTTTTAGCAACTCTAGCCATCTTCTCTGTCTCAAATTCAACTCTTTCTGTGTCATCAAGTACTTCAAGCTCTTGTGATCGGTGTAGACTATACACTTCTCACCATACAAGTAATGACGCCAAATCTTCAATGCAAAAACAACTGCGGCCAACTCTATATCATGAGTAGGATAGTTCTTCTCATGAATCTTCAACTGTCTAGAAGCATAAGCAACAACTCTCCTATCTTGCATCAAGACACACCCTAAGCCTACGTAGGAAGCATCACTGTAAATCACAAACTCCTTACCTGAAACAGGTTGCACTAACACTGGAGCATTTGTCAAAGCTTCTTTCAGTTTCTCAAAGGCCTTTTGTCTTGCATCTGACCATTCAAACTTGACTCCCTTTTGCAACAACTTAGTCAAGGGAGCAGCTACTCTAGAGAAGCCATCAACAAACCTCCTATAGTAACCAGCTAATCCTAGGAAACTCCTAATCTCGGTCACGGACTTAGGTTGTTTCCACTCAACAATAGCCTCAATCTTCGATGGATCAACTCGGATGCCTTCGGCCGAAATAACATGGCCAAGAAATACAACCTCTCGAATCCAGAACTCACACTTACTAAGCTTCGCATACAACCGATTGCTCAACAATCTCTGTAAAACAAATCTCAAGTGCTCATCATGCTCTTCTTCTGTCTTCGAGTACACAAGTATATCATCAATGAAGACAACCACAAATCGGTCTAGATAGTCTCTGAAAATTCTGTTCATCATGTCCATGAATGCTGCCGGTGCATTCGTGAGCCCAAATGGCATCACGAGAAACTCATAGTGACCATACCTAGTCCTAAAAGCTGTCTTCGGAACATCACACTCTTTCACTTTCAACTGATAGTACCCGGATCTCAAATCTATCTTCGAGAATACTGAAGCACCTCTCAACTGATCAAACAAATCATCTATACGAGGCAACAGATACTTGTTCTTCACAGTCAACTGATTCAGCTGCCTATAGTCAATACACATGCGCATGCTACCATCTTTCTTTTTCACAAACAACACTGGAGCACCCCACGGAGAACTACTAGGCCTAATGAAACCACGGTCTAATAATTCTTGCAACTGACTCTTCAATTCCTTCAACTCTTTCGGATCCATACGATACGGAGCTATCGAAACTGGATTAGACCCTGAAACTGTCTCAATCACAAACTCAACATCTCTGTCAGGAGGCAAACCCGGCAACTCTTCAGGAAACACATCTGGAAAGTCACACACTATTCTGATATCTTTCGGTCTAGCTTCACTCATATCTGGATTCATCACATAAGCTAAATAAGCCCCACATCCAGAGTTCATCAACCTATGAGCCTCTAAAGCTGACACCACATTAGACAAGAACTTAATGTTCTCGCCCACTACCACTACCTCGTAGTCATCGGAAAGCTTCAAGGAAATTCTCTTTGTCTCAAAATCCACACTAGCTCGATGCTCAACCAACCAATCCATACCCAGTATAATATCAAAACCGTAGAAAGGAAGTTCCATCATATCAACTGAGAACACATGACCCTGAATCTTCAGTGGACACCTCCTATACATACGTCTAACCACAACTGTCTCACGAAAAGAACTAGTAACATGCATACCTACATCTAAGATCTCAACAGGGATATCTAACTTCTGTGCATGCTTACTCAAAATGTAGGAATGCGTAGAACCCGAATCAACCAAAGAAAGCAAGGACATAGACTGTAACTCGAAATTACCTGCTATCACATCGGTGTCGTTCCCGGCCTCTCTCTGAGCATAGACCCTCGCTGGTCCTCCTGCCTCTGGCTGCACAGCCACAACATGCGCAAGGTTCCTCTGAGCATCTACCCTAGGTGCATCAGCCCTCGGCTGGAAGTAGCCACGACCGCGCCCACGACCTCTCTGAAAATCATTACCTCTCGCAGGAGCCTGAGCAATGTTCGGTGCCTGAGCTGCCTGACGCGGACAGTCCCTCCTAAAGTGGTCCCTCGAACCACAGTTCCAACAAGCGTGGAAGTTACCCCAGCACTCTCCAGTGTGTTGTCTCCCACACTGTACACACTCGGGCAAGCGTCCTCCTCCTCTATAGCCCTGATGGCCCCTACCATGGTGGCCACCGCCACGTCTCTGATCAAACTGATGTCCGCCACCTCTGTGCCTCTTAGCATCTCTACCATCAAAGTGGTTATGCCTCTTTCCAGAACCAGAACCACCAGCTCGTTTGGCTGAACCCAAACTATGCTCCAAATCCTTGGCCCTCGCGACCAACACATCAAAGTCTGAGTAGTCAGAAGCCAACGTGTACCTCTTAACCTCTTCATTCAATCCGTACCGGAATCGGTTACAGCGTTCCACTTCAGTAGGAACCAACTCTGGGGCATACTGACTCAAGCGAACAAAGCGGATCTCATAATCAGTCACAGAAGCATCCCCCTGAGTAAGAGCCATAAACTCTCGCTTCTTCTCATCCAAGTACCTCGGTCCCAAGTATCTCTTCCGGAAAGCAGACTCAAAGAACTCCCAATCAATCTCTGTCTCTGGAACCCCGGTAGTGATGGTGACCCACCAGGTGTAGGCATCACCCTGAAGCAAAGAAATCACACAACCCAATCTACGTGCGCCCGCACAACCCATCTGAGCCAAGATACGAACTGTCTTCTCCAACCATAACTCCGATCTCTCCGGAGTAGATCCTCTAAACTCCTCGGCCCCCAAGCTACGGAGCCTCTCCAAAGGTAAACTAGCATCATCACACCTAGGCTGAGCTGCAGCCTGAGCTCCCGCAACTGCGGCCTGGAATGCTCCCGCTATTGCTTGCACAAGCGGAGTCATATCAATTCCAGTTGGACCTTGGCCACCTTGACCACCTTGTGGTCCATTGCCTCCAGCTCCATCCTCGCCCCCAACTCCAGGTGGAGGGGGTGGTGGTGGTGGTGGGGGTGGTGGAGGAGCGCCAACTCCCGCGGCCCCCGGTCCCTCTATGTGAGCCCCCGCACCAACTACCGGCTCAACAGGAGCCACAACTCGCGGTTCCTGACGAACCAACCTCGGTCTACCTCTTGGTCTAGACATCGCTCTCACAATTACCAACTACAACCACAATAACAAAACATACAAGCTGGGTTAGCAAGGCAAGGCTTCCAAGTGTTTCAAGTACGTTCCCTCACTTAAAATCATTTTTCCAATGTAATAGTAGCAATGGGACTCTCACACACATGCTTTAAAATAAATCAACCAACATACTTGTCACCCAAGCAATCATTCTTGTAAAACAAGCAAACACCGTGCAATTTAATTTAAAAACTTAAACTTACCTCACTTACCTGCCCAAGGTCTCGGTAACCTTAGGCTCTGATACCAACAAGTGTAACCCCCTCGTCCTGGTCTGGCCGAATGACCGGTCCGAGTGGGTCACACGGGGAAAACCGAGTGAAAACCCCTAAGGATTCCCCCTCGGTTAGCAACCCTATTTTTTTCATTTTAAAATCTTGTCTAAATGGATATTAAACCCTAAGTGACCATACAGCGGAACGACATATTCAAAACAATCGAACAAACTCAAGTAGTCAAGTTAAAACCCAATTTTAAACTTAGACTGCAGGCGGTATCGATACATCTAGGGGTGTATCGATACCCCTTTGACCAGGTCAACTGGTCCAAGTCAACTAGTGGAGACCGTATCGATACACCTAGGAGTGTATCGATACCCTCCCCACTTGTTGACTTCCCACGGTCAACGCTAAGGAGACTGTATCGATACACGTGAAGGGCCGTACCGATACGGAACTGGACAGTATCTCCAGTAGCAAAAATAGTATCGGTACACCTCTCAAGTGTATCGATACACGAGGCTTGATCAAGAAGGTGGTATCGATACGATACCAACCGTATCGATACCCCTGCACAGAAAAGCCTCCAAACTCAGCAAAAACGATGAGAACTCGAATCTAAATGCATTTTAGGACTCTCCTAGACCCCAACAAGCATTCATACAACATTTACATGCCACATTAAAGTCATACAAGCACCCAACATATACATACATTGAAGGAACATGCAATTGACCCAAAGATGACACTTAAACATACAAAACCCATACTTCAACATTCAACATAAGGCAAACTCAAAGGTACTTAACCAACATTCAAGATAAGAAATTTAGGCATGGATTACAACTTAAACATGGCATCGCAAGCCACACAAAAGCAATATAACATGGAGTCTAAACATGCTCCTAAACACCCAACAATCATCCATCAAAAGACACATGTCCCATTGCTTAATCTATTACATGTTCAACATTTAAAAGCCATACTTGATGTACTCAAGCCAAAAACCACACTTGGAGGCCCTCCACTTGCCCGAGCAACCCACGAACTAAGGATCTGCAATGTTGAACAAAGAGAGCGTAAGCAATGATGCTTAGTGAGGGTAAGCTCTAAAAACAAACCTCAACATTGCAGGGTCCGAACACGATCTAGCCAAGGTATCACAATCATACCAGAGGTCCACGAGATAAAATGCATGAGCAATAGACAATAATAATGCCATGATCATAAGCTCAATTTCCATGATACATGTAATCACAAATAAGTATCCCAATAAGAACCATGAACCTCAACACATTGATATACACATCAAACAACATTGACACCTAGTTAAGACCCGAATACGCGGATAGACATGTTGGAAACTCATGTCCAACAACCACATTACCTCACGGTGGGATTTCACTCATCACCGGTCTCGCGGAGGGGATTCCACTCATCCTCACGCCCCGTCGATGGGATTCCACTCATCACCGACTACATTTAAATACAATTCCGGGCGTACCCGTACTCCTCCTTGGTGACTCAACGCCACCAAGGCCATGCGCGACTTTAGACTCATGTGTACACACTAACATCCTAATGATCGATCATTTGTATCCAAGTTTACTAGTTCCAATATTTACTCACTTCATTAACCTTGTGCTTAGCACGTACTCACCAACAATCAACATCATGCATGTCTCAAGCATCATAAGTCCAATCTCATTCCACATGTATAAAGCAATATATGTAGACATTCATACCACAATTTATACGAGACATACACAACCATATAATGAGTTTAACCAAAGGCTCTAGATCAAGTTTAGGATTAGGCTACCACCCTAATCCTAACTCTAGGTGGGTCTACCAAGCCCAACCTAGTCCATACTCGAACCAACTATTTTAAAATCTTTAAAAGCAAACAACCACTCACCTAAGCTTCCAAGCTCCAAGACCAAGCAAGCAATCACCTTCAACTTTCCGGATTCGACCCCAAAGCCTCTTCCACGTTTCCTCTTGCTTCTATTCAAACAAAACCCATACATTACTTCTCAATTCAATGCTAATTCAACCATCAATCTACTTTGCAAAACACAACTCAATTTCCACAATTTCCAAACCACATAGCATCTCCAAAAACCCAATTTTCGGACTCCCACAACCAAGGGATGAAATATCCAATTCCAAGCACCCAAATGACTTCCAAAATATCCCAAATCACCCTCCTAACATAGGTAGACCATCAGCCCTTCAATTTCAACACTAAACCTCTCAAAAACCCAATTTTTCATACTTTGAAATTTGCCCTAAAGACCCACTACGAAAATTTACCCAAAATCAACCAAATTAAGATATGTTGTAAGTTTCATCATGATTAAGCATAACCCCAAAACAATTTCTCAAAACAAATTGGAAAACTCCATCAAAACCCCAAATTTCCATATGAACCCTAATTCCCAAAACTCAATGTTTTTGAAATCTAAAACATTAGATAGGTATAGGATAGAGAGGAGGTTAAGAAAATATATTTACCTTTCAATTTGGTGTAGAAATCGGCTAGCAAAGCTAATGGAATAGTAACCAGGGTTTAGGAGTGTTTGAAAATGGGGGAGGGTTTTGAAATTGGTAAAGGAGAAAATGAAGAGGAAGATGACAACTTTTATGGAAAAGTTGTCTTCCTTTATTTAAAATGTGGGTAAATTACAACTTTGGTCCCTCCCTCATTATTAAGACTCAAATAGGTCATTATTTAAAGTTGGTTTATTTTTAATTAGATTCTATTTGACTCGGACAACAACCCGGCTACCTCCTAGGCCCTAGACACGGGTGTTACAGGTGGTGAATGGGAAATGAGGAGCGACATGGAGATGGAAGATGAATCTTGTGATTTACCTATTTCTCGATGTTTGCTTATTCAAATCTCAATATATATGTTTTTATGTCTAATTAAGATTTCGAGAATCAAGCACTAAGGTTTGAAGAATGATTTGAAGAATCAAGCAATTAGGTTTGCACAATCTTCACTTCTTTGAACAAGGGAAAAGATGCATAATATATATTTTTGGGGCTCTTAAATGGATTTTAGGGGTGAAAATGTATTGAAGAATTAAATGAGAGGAAGAATAGAAAAGAAGATGGACTAAATTGATAGATTATTAAAAGTATGTGGGTTAATTATTTAGAATTAGGGTCAAAGGAAAATAAGTGTAGAACTCGAGGGCTAATTATGTAATTATATCAATTTATATTAACTGTCATGTCATCAACCATTAATTTTTTAACAGTGTTTGACCAATTTGTTACTCTTTTTAAGTTAGGGGACCAGTTTGTAACTTTTGATAGTTGTAGGATGCAAAATATAATTAGAGCATAGTTAGGGGACCATTTACGTAGTATACCCAAAAAAATCTTATACATCAATACTTATTGGAAAACATTTATGACATCCTTTGCAAGTTCATTTTGTTTTTGTTTGATTATGTGTACCATAAGCTTTTGCATAAGAAATTTCCATTCAACATGAACATAGATAAATTTATGCTACTCAAGTCTAAAACTTTTTATGAACTAATTTTTTATATACCACCTACAGAATTCTAATAAAGGGAATAATCGATATTCACAAATAAAAAATTGAGAGCTAGAAATAATCCTTACTTGCTAGGGGTGATAAAATTACCCGACCCGGTGTGCCCCGACCCGACCTGATCGAGTTTTTCCTCTTGAATTTTGGGGAGGGGTGGGGCGGGTATTAAAATGCATTGAGTCGGGACGGGTTCGGGTATGAGGTTAAAATTCCCCGCCCCGCCTCGATATATTTTAAATGGGTCATCTTCACCAGTGGTCCCTTTTGTTTAGGGTGTGTTCTATTTTGGTCACCAGAATTCAAAAAAGATTATTCTGGTCACTTACGTTTAGAATCGTTTCTATTTTGGTCCATTGGCCGTTAGTCTCCGTTACTTAAAAAATTTAGTTTCTATTTTAACCCCCCAAACTTTTAAAATTTTATTTTTCACCATCTTCCCTAAAAATTATAAAACTAAAACCCCAGAAAATTAAATCAATGGTTATAACCCAACACTACAACCCATTCTCCAAAGATTAAAAGCGCCATCTTCCATTGCAAAGAAGTGTTCAGAACTTTCATTAGATTGACTGTCAAGTAATGACTCGGAATTGGAGAATGGCGTTGACAGTGCAGCTTGCCTCATGGATCTTTCTAAGTTCTGAATATAAGAACTGTCAGTATCTGCAACATAAAAAGTGTTAAATTACCAACTCTCGTTCGATTGATAAAAAAATATGCATTAAATCAATAACACGTAAGGAGACAAATGGGGCACGAAAAGAAGCAAAACTTGGGGTGGATAATCTACGTGATTGTTTACTAGAGGCTATTCCACTGAATTCTTCTCAGAAAAAATTCCGATTTGGTTAGTCTCAGAAGCAGATGTATGTCGCTTTTGCATGTTTCTACCTTTCCCAGCTGAATTTGGGGTCAAGGGAGCTCGCTTTTGCATGGTTCCACCTTTTCCTGATGAATTCGGAGTTAAACTAAATAATTGTGGGAGCTTTAAAGCTGGAGGGCTAGCTGAAATCTTCTCAAGCTGAACATCAGACATTTTTGAAGTAATGTCACCAACATCATCAGAGCTACTTTCCTGTGTGATCCATAAAAATATCTTAAAAATGAATCATAAGTTCTAGAAACACAAAAATTCGAAGTTTCAAATGTTTGTATGACATGAAACGTTTATTGGACATAATTTACCAAGGTCCTTCCACTGATTTGAGTTTGATTAGGTGAGGAAGCTTGACCACAATGTTTGGGTTCAAGGTCAGATTTGGAGTCTTTCAAGTCAGAATTTTGCAAAACGGGCTTCGAAATCGGACTCAGTGCGTCAAAAAACATAAGATAAGAGTTTTCGAAAAATTTGACTTTTTGTGTTAAAGTCAATGCTGACGTCATCATCGGTCAATGTTGACGTCAACAGTCAACCGATTTGACTCTGATGGGTCGACTCATTGAGATGACTCGAACAGGTTGACTCACTAAGTTGACTCGGACAGGTTGACTCACTAAGTTGCCTCAAATGAGTTGACTCGGGTCGGGCAAATGGGTCGGGCAGACGGATTCGGGTTTGGGCTCAGACCGGGTTGGCCGGTTCAGACCATATCTTGAACCGGTTCACTTACCCCAAATGTGCCGGTCACCGAGAGGTTGTTGAAAAAGTCGTCGGAGGTGCCCTTCATTATCGATTCTGCCGAAAATCAAGAAATTATCAAACCCATAATCATATTTATCCCAAAACCCAGTCAAACATGCCAGAATTTGGCCGAAAATTACTTAAAAAGCTAAAAACACATCGGAAAGCTCGAAGCTCCTATGAACGTCTTACCGGCGTTAGACACATGATCGGTAAAGAGGGATTTGCTCCCTTCTATACACTGAGCTCGTCTGCATGGTCGACGTGCCTTGCCGATGACGGAGGCGGTCAGAATGGAGGAAAAAATAGAGGCAGGTTCAAGGGGGATTTGTCGAGGCTTCAGCTCTATCTCCACGACGAACGACAATCGTTCACCGCAAGTGGAGCACCGGGCTGGGGTCGGGGTGCGGTGGCGAACACGGTGAAGGTGGCGGTGTCACGCACAGAGCAACGGTGAGGGCGGTCGCGGGTTGCCGAAAAATTGGGGAAGATGGAGAGCTTGGGAAAAGAGAAACATCAGGATATCCCCCTTTTTTTCATTCGAATAGATAAATGTTTGGTAGGTGAAATGTCATAGCAGGCTTTAATTATCTTAGGTACATTACCAGAAGGGTTCAAAAGAAAGATGGGGAACCTTAAACATTAAGAGCTGTCTAGCTCAAATGCTTGGCTACCAAGAGGTTGCAAGTTCAAATCCCTACAATCACAAACCCTCTTCTTTTCTTTTCTTTTTTTATTATCAATTTCATTTCAAGCTAAATAAAAACATAGTGTTATAGAAAACTTGTGGATATTATAAAAGTAGTCCACTTATTACAATTGATGTTGATGAAAAGGTGGAGAAGCAACTTAGACCTGCAACTATGCACTGATAAGCCATTAAATAAGAACAATTTCTTACAAGAAAGTTTGAAGTTATTTCATCTAAGTTAATCAATTTCTAAGGAAAAGAGTTTCAAGAGCCCAATTGCAGGGGCACCCTTACTATGACCTAACTCGCAAGACTTTCAAGCTTTTCAGAACTACATTACATACAAACAATATTGATGCTTTAAAGTTTGATTAAGCTTTAAATCATAGAATTATGGGCTTGTATTCGATATATACCATTCATAAGTTTGAGTCTCATACTTATGAATGGTATTTATCGAATACAAGGACAGAGACTATCATAAGAGGTAAGAGAAATCCAAACTATTTGCTTCTTTGCATTACAACATGAATCCCACATCACTACATTGTTATAAATGTTGGAAAAATTTGATAATTTTGGAGCTTTGAATAAGAAATTGATTCAAATGTTGTTGAGGAAAATGTGGAACCAATTGTTGGTTCGTAAATGTGCAGACGTGCACGATGTGGGTAACGCAAATGTCTGAACCGGTCTGGTCCTTCGTGGGCTTGCAGATATTTTGACCCAAATTTAAAATGAATTTTCCTCAAATAAAAGCATAAATTTGCCAAATTTTATCTTGGAATTAAAAGGGTAAATATTAGAAGTTACCTTTAATTCAGATAATAATTTTGGAAATTGCTTTATAGGAGAATCAATTGATTCTCAATATTGAATGCTCCATTAGGTCAAATTTCCACTTATACCCTCATGACACTCCTATAAATAGGGAGTAAACCTTCTAGGTTTTATACAACTCAAAACCACAGAAAATTTTTATTGTTTTAATCTGTGGATTTTACAAGTGGTTTTCGGTGATAGGTGAAGGCAAGGGTCAGTTCGTGATCTCCACAGTAGTGCAACTGTGGTTGATCTTATGTTGTTGTATCCTGGGAGACAGACGACCAATGAACTCGAGCACCATAGGAGTGGCCGAAAATCTGTCTTAAGGAAACTGCGTTCGTGCAGGCCTCAACACGTTTCTTTTGGTTCCAAATCGGTTTGATTTATATATTGTTGTATTGTTCTTAATTTTGTATTGTTCATTTAAATAATATTATTTATCTTATTATTTATTCTTGGATTAACGCCTATTTTCTAACAATCTTAAGACAGATTCTCGGTTTTAATCCAAGACGAACAACATACATTAAAGCACGACTAATTTTACATCAATGGGGTGAGAAAATTAAGTTGCTGCCAACTCTTAGCTTATGGTGCAATCGCCGCCATTTCATTGGTCTAAATAATTACCATATATCAAGGTATTTTATGATAATATTAAAACCATATGTAATTACATATGTTTTTAAATTATGTTATACATGGATTATTTAATTCTTTTATGGATATTGTTTTTTTTTGTGAGTTGTTTCCTAATGTGCTTGTTTCCTTGTGAAAGTTGCTATAATATTTTATTCAAGGAAAATATTCTTCAAATGAGAGATGGATCATTATGGTAAATCTAGGTCTTGCCAACTATAAAGTTCCAAACATGTAATATATTATGGTAATATTCAGTGTGTGTTACCTTATAATGTGGACATTTTAAATATGGCATGTATATAAATTAAACTTTGTCACATTTTTTGTCTTAATTGTGATCTTTTGTATTTTTAGAAATTATGTGGATTTTATTTTGTACTAACAATTTCTTTTGAGAAATTTTATAGAGACGAACAGAATATTCAAGCGAAATCGTGATTTGTTGTGGAAACAAAAATCTCGTAAATAATTCGTTTCGGGAACTAATTCCTGCCGTTTTAACGGATTTACGTGATCTTTCCAAAACAAGAATAAAAAAAAATTAAAGGATCAATTACTTTGATTTTGTTGCCTTGATATCTTTGGTTTGGGTTTTAGTGCTACTAATCCCAATATTTAACAAAAGATATATGAGAAATAAATCACTGAATTTATTTCTTCGTTAGAATCTTGGGTTGATTCTAATTTTGGAAAAGGAAATAAATCATTGAATTTATTTTCAAGAGAATCTTGTATGATTCTAACGTTGCAAGGAAAATAAATCATTGAATTTATTTCCGTAAGAATCAAGTACGATTCAATTTTTTAAAAGGAAATAAATCATTAAATTTATTTCTATGCTAGAATCATGCGTTGATTCTAACTTGTTAAGAAAAATAAATCATGGAATTTATTTCCGTAAGAATCAAATATGATTAAATTTGTGTAAAAGGAAATAAATTATTAAATTTATTTTCTGTACTAGAATCATGTGTTGATTCTAACTTGTTAAGGGAAATAAATTGTTGGATTTAATTTCGTGAGAATCTAGAATGATTCAACCTTGAAATAAATTGGTGAATTTATTTTGAAAAAATAATAACTCAAATTTATTATCAAGTATGATTTTATTTTGGAAATAAATTGGTGAATTTATTTCGGAAAGTAACATTGGTTACCAAATTTAGAGCGCTGATTCTGACTGAGGTCTCGAATCAAAGCATAGAAGAACTTGATTCTCTATGTCAAAATTAAATTCTTAAAGCCTATTCTGATGCATGCTATGAAGTGCACAGTGTTTAAAAATGGCTTAAGAATCGAAAGGTTCGTTGGACCATAAATGGAAGATTCTAAATTGTTGTGAATCAAAGGTAGTGATTCCGATTGATCATCCATGCTTGGAATGATTTCAAGAATAAAATCCATAAACGGTGATTGAAAGAAAATTTAAAAAAATGCATGTCTAGGATTGGTTCTTTGAGAGACTTGGTATTTAAGCGTGCCTAGTGCACCACCTCTCTTTCATAAGTTACCTACCTGGTGCATTGTTTATTATTGTTCTTTCTATTAATATCGTGTGAACTTTTGTTTGGGGTTTAGTTTACTAAATCTCCGTCGTCTAACAAAAGTTAGAAATTATGTTTCTGTTTCTGGTTTTAGTCTTTGACTAAATTCCTAACGTTTAACAGATTCATAATTCTTGGTTCTGGATTGTGTCTACGTGAGACAATGGAAAAATCAGTGAAATTTATTGGAAAGAATTTCATACATGGCAACAAAAGATGTTGCATAATTGACCATGATAAACCTAGTTAAATATCTGAAGGACGATCCTCCTATTATTAGAGAGGATAAGGTAAATATTGTTACCACCTTCAAATGTTACTAAGGTAAATATTGCTAAGATAAATATTATCATGGCAAACGTAGTAGAAGTCAAAAACGACTTTAAACCGTAAATTGGACGGTGTGTTCTATAAGCAAAATTTCATGAAAAAATGCTTCAATTGCCATAAGATGAGGAACAAGTCTTCAGACCATAAACGTTCAAACGAGGGCAATGTTGTTGCCATAACAATTGATATGACAACATATTGGTTGAAGGAATATGTTTATTACCTTCATTGATGATAGCACAAAAATAATGTAAAGATGAAGCTATAGTGAAAATTGTTCTCTATGAGCATGATGTTGAATTTCAAACTTAATTAAAGGTTTAAGATGAGGAGAAGCTCTATATGAGTAACGTTGGTACTATAATGTGCCTAACATGTGGGGGAAGCTGTTCTATAAGCTAATTACCTTTTAAACAAGATTCTCCGTAATTAAAGAGACTAGACACCATATAAGTTATGAAAGGTAATTAAACCTTCCTACAACTACTTGAAAATGTGGGGGTGTCTTGCAAAAGTAATGACCCATTACTAAAGCAACTGAGAATAGATCCCTAAAAATTGTGGATTGTATTTTTATTGGCTATATAGAACATAGCAATGTATATCGATTTCTTGTGTATGAATCGAAGAACCCTGAGATTCACAAGCATACAATAATGGAAGATATATTCCCTTGTAAAGCTAGGGAAGTTGGTCAAAGTTCAATGAAACGAACTTCGGAGATTATCGATAAAGATGACTCAAATGATCAACAAGGGTTTGAGCTTGAAATAGAGCCAAAGAAGTAAACAAGCAAGGGTAGAAAAATACTTTGGATCATTTTTCTAAACTTTATGCTAGAGGTTGAAACTCAAACGTATAATGATGTTATACATTCATTTGAAAGCACCTTATGGAAGGATGCCATTAAGAGTGAAATTGATTCCATCATGCAAAACTATACGTGGGGAATTAGTGGATCTTCCTCCGCGAATTAAACCACTAAGTTTTGAACGAAATTTCAAACGGAAAATGAAAGTAGATGGAACAATTGATAAGTATAAGGCCAAATTGGTAATAAAAGGTTACCAAATGTACATGGAAATCTAGACGTACATCAAATAGATGTTAAAAGAACTTTTCTAAATGAAGATCTTGATGAAGAAATATACATGGAACAACCTGAGGGTTATGTAGTTTCAAGTCAAGAGAGAAAAGTATGTAGATTGGTGAAGTCCTTGTATAGACTTAAACAAGCACCAAAGTAAAGACATGATAAGTTCGATAATGTCATGATGACAAACGAATTCAAAATAAATGAGTGTGACAAATGTGTATATGTCAAAACTACTTACATTGGATATTTTATTTGTATGTTAATAACATATTCATTGTTGAAAACAACAATAAAATGGTAAACATACCAAAGACTTGTCAAATTCAAGATTGACATGAAAAACATGAGATTAACATATTTGATTTTGGGAATCCAAATCAAACGATGACTTGAAGGTCTCATATTGACGTAGTCACACTACGCGAGCAAGAGAAGTTTGGCAAGGATGTTTCCGGCATAGCCATAACTTCAATAAATACATGCCAACTTTTGTCCAAGAACAAAGACCAAAGTGTTGACCAAGTAGATTCAATAAACCAGATATTGTTTCTACTGTGAGCAGTTCAAGTAGATTCACAAGCAATTCAAGTGAAAATCACTGGAAAGCAATTGTGAGGGCATTGAGATATCTTAGATATACTCGAGATTATGAATTGCATTATTCCAGAGATTCTTCTATTTAGAAGGATACTCCGATGCGATTGGATATATGATATTCAAGATATCAAAGGCATGAGTGGATATGTCTTCACTTTGGGAAGAGGAACCGTGTCATGAAAATCCTCAAGAAAAATGGTTATAATCAAATCCATAATAGAATCTGATTTTGAAGTTCTAGACAAGTCTAGAAAAGAAGTCGAATGACTTTACAAATTTCTTGGAGGATATTCCTGAACGACCAAAGCCAATGCCCACAATAGGTAGGACATAGAGCTTTGTGTATAATGGTAAGTCGAGACATATGCGTTGTCGACATAATACCGTTAGACAAATGATCTCAGATGAAATTATCTCCATTGATTTTTTGAAATCAAAGAATAACGTTGTGAATCCATTAACCAAAGGGTTAAATTGAGATCAAGTTGAGAAAACATCTAAAGGAATGAGACTAAAGCCCATGTAAATTTAAGGTGCTATGTGAAGGAAAACCCTACCTAGTTGACTGGAGATCCCAAGATCTAGGTTCAAAGGGACAACCTAATTGCATAGACCTGTGCGGTCACTGTAGGGGCTCTTATCCCCAAGTCCATTCCTATGATGTAAACGGTGATCAAAGTGGTTTAGGCTAAGCAATGCTTTTAATGACCATTGTGTGCTTTTGTGAGTCAAGCAACATAAGTCACCTATGTGAGAGTGAAGTGGGGCCGCTTCAATGAGACTATTGGGCATAGTTCTTTCAAACTCTTGCAGAACCAGGCGATGTCCACGGCCATATGGACATACCCATGAGAACTAATACTCTTGTCAGAAAGGTAGTTGTGTGAAGTATATCATCGTTTACACAAACGGCAGAACAGTTCAAGGACATTACGTCTACTGGTCAGCTAGTAAAGTAAATATACTTTCACAAGGGAAGGTTCAAGGGTGGACACCTACCTATCCTATGCAGCTATCGATCGTAGAATCTATCACCACATCGAGTCAAAATGTTTTTGATTAAATCAATTTCATTCATGTGGGGGATTGTTGGAAAAATTTGATAATTTTGGAGCTTTGAATAAGAAATTGATTCAAATGTTGTTGAGGAAAATGTGGAACCAATTGTTGGTTCGTAAATGTGCAGACGTGCACGATGTGGGTAACGCAAATGTCTGAACCGGTCTGGTCTTTCGTGGGCTTGCAGATATTTTGACCCAAATTTAAAATGAATTTTCCTCAAATAAAAGCATAAATTTGCCAAATTTTATCTTGGAATTAAAAGGGTAAATATTAGAAGTTACCTTTAATTCAGATAATAATTTTGGAAATTGCTTTATAGGAGAATCAATTGATTCTCAATATTGAATGCTCCATTAGGTCAAATTTCCACTTATACCCTCATGACACTCCTATAAATAGGGAGTAAACCTTCTAGGTTTTATACAACTCAAAACCACAGAAAATTTTTATTGTTTTAATCTGTGGATTTTACAAGTGGTTTTCGGTGATAGGTGAAGGCAAGGGTCAGTTCGTGATCTCCACAGTAGTGCAACTGTGGTTGATCTTATGTTGTTGTATCCTGGGAGACAGACGACCAATGAACTCGAGCACCATAGGAGTGGCCGAAAATCTGTCTTAAGGAAACTGCGTTCGTGCAGGCCTCAACACGTTTCTTTTGGTTCCAAATCGGTTTGATTTATATATTGTTGTATTGTTCTTAATTTTGTATTGTTCATTTAAATAATATTATTTATCTTATTATTTATTCTTGGATTAACGCCTATTTTCTAACAATAAACAAAAACAAGCTTTTATGTATATAGATGAAGAATACCTCAACATTGAAATATACTTACCTGGACGGGGTAGATGGGTGATAAAAAAGACTAATGGCCTAGGACGGTGACTTCCATTGCACTTTGGAAGGGTGCTGCTCTAAAGTCTCCTCAAGAGGGAGAGTCTACGTCATAATTTGTGGCAGCGGGGTCATGCGTTCGCGCAGACCCTACCAAGCTAGTTGAAACTTGAATAAGTAAGTCTTCTAGAAAAAATCTCTTGTATTAATATTTCTTCTAAAAATAGTAGAAAATTATGAAATTTTTATAATGCAGATAGTAGTATACCCTTGCTAGGTGAAATATTGAGTACTTGCTAAGCTAGTTTTGTAAAACATGAATGAGAGATCCTAGCGAGAATTCTTAATATCATATTTGAATTGATGTACTTTAAATGATTCTTCCTAAATTGCATTTATCTTAAATATTTCTTTTCAATTGGAATTTGGTTAAATTGTATAAAATAAATTAGGAGATGAGACATTAATATGATTGCAAAGCTTGTCACTCTAACTTTTAGTGGTTTAAACTGAATTGGAATCCGAGTTTTGAAGTTGAGATATATATATATATATATCTTATTCCCCGTTAATTCTGTATTCGGTTTCTTAATGGCAACACGAGTAGTGGTTTGCAATTTATTGCACATTATATACACCAAAGAACCCCCTGAATGAAGAAGGCAGATCACACTCTGATCAAAAGTACATAATTCTTCAACCAGATGATCACGTCTCCTTTGTGCTAAAAGAAACAGAGGTAGGAGCCTATGGAACAGATCATGTTCAAGTATTGGATGTTCATGCGGTGTGGGCATCGTTATTTAGAATGTATGTTTTTGTTTCTAGGCTCCTTTGCAAAATTATCTAGAATCGAGATGCATATAATGTTGCTCGTTAACTCCTAATTAGTAGCTTTTGAATTTTATGTGATATCTGAGGTTTATTACTTGCAATCAATGTTGTGAAGACGAGAACCAGAGATTAAGACAAATAACATGAGATGTCATTGGAAAGAAGGGAGCTGAGCTAACTAAAGCATGTCGTCCCTCTTTGTTTCTCAAAGATAAGTCGACGGACATGGTTCATCATTCATCGATCATCTATCTTAAAATTGGTAGTTTCTTAGCAATTCACTTATCCGTAATATAACTTCTACCTTGAATATTTGAGGCTACATTTTATCAGTTGTATAACAAAAAAGGGCAGCTTCCACTTAACAACAGAAAACACTCCACCTTTACCCGCAGGCCGCAACCTCAAGTCATAGGTGTGTATTTATCTTTTTTTTCAAGGCACATTGCCAATGTATAGGAGTTTGTTGCTGCCGCATATATCCCAAATCGGTTGGAGAATAAATTGACAAGTATTGCATATGTTATAAAATGGAACTAACAAGGACTGTTTTAAGTATCTTTGCGCTTGGGGCAATGATGCAGCTAGTGAGGTTCTAATCGAGGCGTGTCTATTGATGGTTGAAATCTATTTCCAAACCCCCTCTTAGGCCTGGGTTCAGCCCTGGCCTTTGAGAATTTTTGGAAGGGCTCATAGAATTTTTCTCAATTTTTTCGAGTCTTTACTTTCCAAATAACTTTTTTTTTTCATTCTAATCTAAGACTAATTGTAGTTTCCTCTGAATAGGGGTGTTTATCGAGCGAATTGAGTAATGCTTGACTAAAAATCTTGTTGACATTCTTCAGAATACAAGTTTAATGCAATTGGACATTAGTCAGAGTCCTATTCTTAGAGAATATTGCAGAAAGGAGTCCGGGGAGGATTGGCTAAAAATTTCGCATTCCTAGCAATATCATAATTGACGGCCCATGCATTCAAGTAAACATCACTTGTGTTGTAGAGTTTGGGGTATTGCAATTGTAGCCATTACACATGTGTTTTTATATTTTAATATATATTATCTGTCCAAGTTACAACCATATTCAAGTGTACAGTTTGCCTGAATTTAAGATACTAGAGTCAGTACAACATAGGGATGGGCATTTTATCTGGACCCGACCCGGCCTGATCAGGTCGGATTTTTGTTAAGGCAAACTCGGGTCAGATTTAAGTTTAGGGTGGAAAATACCAGAACCGGGACTAATAGTGTAATTTTCCTTAAACTTTTAGGGATATTTACAATAATACCCTTTTATATATATAATTTTTATAATTAAGTCCTTAAAATTGAATTTTTATTTATGATTTAGTCCTTTATTATATTTTTTTACAATTAAGTCCCTTATAATTATTTTTTACAATTAGGTCCCTAAAATTAATTTATTTTATATAGGTCGGGTCGGGTTTCAGATTTAGTATATTTATTTTCGGGTCGGGTCCGAGTGGGCCAAAAACCCGACCCATGCCCATCCCTAACACAACATCATATAGCTTATGCATACTTCTTCACAATGCCCATCTAAACAAGTTATTGAGTGAAGGATAAAAGGAACACAAGTTTTGTGGATTGTCTATAAAAAAAAGTTTTGTGGATTTAGGCTTTAGCACACTATGACTCTGTTTGGCAATTAACGGATATCTGATAGTGGATAGCAGATTACATTAGCTGATAGCATTAGCTGATTTGACTAGCAGATTGCATTAGCTGATTGTATAAAAGTGTTTGGTAAAATTAATTGATAACTGTTTGATTTTTTGAACAAGCAAAATGACATATAACGACATGGTTATATTTGATACTTGTTTGAATAATTTATTAGTTATTAACATTTTGTATTTATTAATATTAGTTAAATCATGAAAATTATATTATCAATATCATTACTAAACATATACGAAGGATGTACATATTACTTTTTTTATTTGGGAAATTATATTTTTAATATAATTTTAATACTTACTAAATTTAGATGTATATATTAATTTTTTTTATTTTATGAGATTATATTTTGAATATAATTTTATTAGTTATTAAATTTAAATGTATATATTAATTTCTTGTATATGAAATTATATTTTAAATATTATTTTATTAATTATTAAATCGATATTTATTTATTAATTTATATATTAATTTCTTATTTATGAAATTATTTTCTATTACAATCCTCTATATACCAAACATATTAATTAGCGAATTTGACTAGTCAAACATTTAAAAATACTTCAAACGTCTAATTTTAGCTCAAAAACATCTAATTATCTTGAAACTATGTAGTGATTTGTTGATGCATTAAACTAACTCCATTCGTAGCTTTATCAAACCAACATGTTTATGATTTTGTCAACATTTATACAAAGTTGCAGTAACTATGAAAAATATAGAACATATCAAACAACAACAAAGTATTGAGCACAATTGATTTTACGCATAATGCTAAAAGAATACCTCTGGTGTTTGAGTAAATTGTCATTTTGGCCTATATTCTTCTTTTGAAGCAATTTAGCCCTCAACATTTTATTTTGGGTCAAAATAGCCTTTCTGCGGATAAAAACTGCTAGTCATCTGACGATAAACAACTTGAAATGACTTGGCAGAATACCACATCAGAAGAAAAAAAATATTTTATATTTTATACAATTTTATAAAATTATTTTTTGATTGATGTGTCATTCTGTAAAGTCATCCTATTTTCATATATGGCACTGCTATCGCAACGTGCACTTCTATGTAGGTTTGACATATCATTTCAAGTTATTTAGCGTTGGTTGACTAACAATATTCATCCGCAGAGGGGCCATTTTGACCTAAAATGAAACGTTGAAGGCTAAATTGCTTCAAAAAAAGAATATGAGCTAAAATGGCAATTCAGTCAAACGTTAGGGGCATTTTCTTGACATTATACCTTGATTTTATGGAGTAGAACTTACCATCTAATTTGATTTTGGGTCAGATTCAAGTAATAGGGATAGCAACGGGGCGGGGTGTGGTAGGTTTTTCACCGCTCCGAACCCGCCCCAATCAATAAACCCCTAAACTCGATCATGCCCGCCTCAGATTAATATATTATTTTACCCGCCTCGCTCTGAAAATTTTAAAAATATTAATTTTCGTCGACGATAAATGTTAGATTCGACCAAACCATCATCACAATTACAAAATATAGGTTTCAAGAGACTTTAAACTTATATAAAAATAAAATAAAGCTCAATTAAATTATTCACATGAAAAAATACATATTTAAAAGAATAAACTTGAAACATTGACCGTTAGAATTAGATATTTTAAAACTCGAACAACATCTAACAAAAATTTACGATAAACACAAACTAAAAAAATAGCTTGAAACCCCTAAAAGTGTTTATATATAGTGGTGTTTTCATATATATATATATATATATATATATCGGGGCGGGGCGGGGAATTTTCACCTCATACCCGAACCCGCCCCGACTCAATGCATTTTCACCTTCTTATGCTTGGAGATCTATTTTCACCGCCATGCAAAAGCTTTGTGATGGATTATTCTGGCAGATTGGTATTGATAGTCAAACTCCAATATTCAAGGCCAATTGGGGTGGGGCTCATAGAGTGCAATTGTCGGGAAACTACATGGATAGTATGCTTGCTCCGATAACTTGTGGTGATTTTATGATCCCATCTTTTAATGGGTGGGATGAATCCAAGGTCCGACAGGTTTTCAACTCAAATGATGCCTCAGAAATTTTACAGTGTACTATTGCAAATAGGGCAATGGATGTTCTTGTTTGGGGTAATCATTCTAGTGGTACTTACTCCACTAGATCGGGATACAACTGGTTGATGAAAGAATTCCATGACAACTCCACCCTTCTAAACTTTGGTTCACTATATCTAAATTTAAAGTGTTACCAAAGATTCGGATATTCATCTGGAGGGTGGCACACGAAGCATTGCCGGTATATGGTCGTATTGGAGTTCTTAGCTCACCGGATGATCTTTGTCCTTTACGTCATTCAGAGATTGAGACTGTTCTTCATGCTTTGCGAGATTGTCCTTTGACTCGAAAGATCCTTAATCTTTTCAAGCTTCATGGTCGTGCTATTCTAAATAGTTCATCATCTTGTTTATTGTGGTTGGAGCATTGTGAGGCTATCCTATCGTCCGATATGTTTGCTGGGTTTGTGGTGCTTCTTTGGAATATATGGAATATGCGTAATACTCTTGTGCATGATAAAAAGATACAACCGACATTCCTTATTGTTGAAAATGCACAACATCTACATAAGGAGTTTAATGGAGCATCTATTACGCCTTTGACCTATGGTGTCCCTCAGAAACACACTTCAACAACATGGACCAAACCACCTACATGTATGATCTCACTAACGGTTGATAGCATGTTCCACAGTCCCACGGGTACCAGTGCGATGGGTTTCCTTGCCCGAGATCACAATGGGCTAGTTTTGGCGGGGTGTGCATGTACTTTGCCGAGAACTGACTCAGCGGAGATGGTGGAAGCTCATGATTTTTACGCGGCTATCCTATTTGCATTGGATCAAGGATGGACGAGTGTACGAGTGGAAGGAGATGCGGCCAATGTTGTGAACCAGCTGATTGCTCGTGACAATGGACGTTCCATCTTGGCACAAATCTTGACTGAGGCAAGGACCATTTCGGGCACAAATCCGCACATCACCGTGGCATACATCCCTCAATTGGCAAATGAAACAACACATTCTTTAGCACATTGGGCTTTTAGTGAAAATCTATGTAATTATTTTTATGATGAATGTCCACCATGTATTGAACAATTTGTAATTCATGATGCTATTAATGGATGAAAGTATGGTAGGTACTCTTTTCCCCCTTAGGGATTGGCATTGGGATTTCTAATGCTAGCTGTAGAGGGGGTTTTTAACGAGGCATGCCTTACTATTTTTTATCAAAAAAATAATACCCGCCCCACCCCTATCCCCAAAATTTAAGAGGAAAAACCTGACCAGGTTGGGTCGGGGCACACTAGGTCGGGTCGGGTAATTTTACCACCCCTAGCAAGTAAGGATTATTTCTAGCTCTCAATATTTTATTTGTGAATATCGATTATTCCCTTTATTAGAATTCTATAGGTGGTATATAAAAAATTAGTTCATAAAAAGTTTTAGACTTGAGTAGCATAAATTTGTCTATGCTCAAGTTGAATGGAAATTTCTTATGCAAAAGCTTATGGTACACATAATCAAACAAAACAAAATGAACTTGCAAGGGATGTCATAAATGTTTTCCAATAAGTATTGATGTATAAGATTTTTTTTTGAAGTGGATGGAAGTTAGAAATATATCCTTGAACTATACACTAATATACAAGTATTTTTATTTCCCACATCGCTACCATACCATAAAAAAATTCAAAGGTAGCGTATAAGATGAAAGTATATCAAAACATTTAAACATACTTACGTGGACGGGGTCAATGCGTGATCATGAAGGCTCATGGCCTAGGGTAGTGACTTCCATTGCACTTGGGAGGGGTGCTGCTCTAAGGTCTCGCAAAGAGGGAGAGCCTACGTCATAATTTGCAATAAAGTTTCCAGTAGAGTGTGATCTGCCTTCTTTAGTTAGGGGGCTTTTTGTACCTACTAAAGCTTGTATATGATGTGCAATAAAGTTTCCAAATAACTCCTAGTGTTGCTACCAAGCAACCTGAACAGAATTAACTAAAAACAAAACTTGGATTCCAATTCCGTTTAAAACTTTAAAAAATAAAAACAAGAGTGACAATCTTTTCGATCACATGTATCATCTCCTAACTAATTTTATACAATTTAACCAAATTCCAATTGAAGATAAATGCAATTTTAGAAATTCTCACTAGATTCTTTCGTTTACGTTTTACAAAACTAGTTCAACAAGCTACCAGTATTTCACGTATCAAGAGGATTGTTCTATTTCACGTATCAAAAGGATTGTTCTATTTGCAGTAGCAAAGAACGTACATACTCTGCGGTAATTTTAATGCTCAAGTTTGAACTAGATTAGTAGGGGTAGCGCGAACGCAAGCCCCTGCTTTCACAAATTATGACGTAGGCTCTCCTGCTTGGGGAGACCTTAGAGCAGCACCCCACCCAAGTGCAATGGAAGTCACTACCCAAGGCCATGACTCTTTATGATCACGCATTGACCTCGTCCAGGTAAGTATGTTTACATGTTTTGATGTACTTACATCTTATATGCCACCCTTGAATTTTATTTATGGAATGGTAGAGATGTGGGACTTAAAAATACTTGTATATTAGAGTATAGTTCAAGGATATTTTTCTAACTTCAATTATAGTTTGGGGTATTGCAATTGCAGCCATTACACATGTGTTCTTATATTTCAATATTATTATCTATCCAAATTAATTCAATTGCTTACTTTTCACTCGTTTTTTTCTTTTGGTTCCATTTTAGATACGAAAAAGAAAAGTAGTGTTGCATCAATGCTATTATATATCTTTACCCTTGACTAATGATCTCTCCTGCTATTATTTGCATGCTTTTCAGCTCGTCATTAAGTTCGGAAAATTTCCTCAAAGCATTCGCACAAAATTGATGGTTTCAGAGGAGAGGTGTGTATGAACTACGGTAACCTTTATGCATTTGTTGTCAAACGAGCATAACTTGATGTTAGTTTCTAACTAGAAATTCTCAACTATAGGCAACATTTAGAATGTATGTTTTGTTTCTAGGGCGCGTTTGCAAAATTATCTGGAATCAGGATGCATACAATGTTGTTGTTAACTCCTACTCAGTAGCTTTTGAATTTTATGTGACATCTGAGGATTATTACTTGCCATCGGTCAATGTTGTGAAGACGGGAACTAGAGATTAAGGCGAGTAACAAGGGATGTCATTGCCATCGGTCAATGTTGTTGCTAAGGCTGACTAAAGCATGTCGACCCTCTTTGTTTCTCAGAGATAAGCTGACAGGCGCGGTGGATCATTCATCGATCCTTGGAGGTAGTTTCTTTGTAATTCATCCTTATCTGTTAAGTATTTCTACGCTCTCAATTCTCGGTTCGTCTAATGTTTATATTGATGTTTAGAATTCACGTTGTCTTAGGTACATATTTTTTTCAAGACACATTGTATGCATCCTGATTCCAGATAATTTGAGAAGTATTGCATCTCTTATAAAATGGAACTAACAAGAACTATACAAATTATCTTTGTGCTTGGGGTAATGACGCAGCTAGTGAGGTACTAACCGAGGCGCGTCTATTGCTGGTTGAAATCTATTTCTAAATCCCTTCCTAGGCTTGGGTTCAGCCCCGGCCTAAGAGAATTTTTGTATGGCTCCCTCCTGGGTAAAGCGCTACGATTCCTAGTTACAGAAAATTTCACAATTTTTTTCTTAATTCTTGGAGTCTTATTTTTCCTCAATCTTATTCGTAAGATCTTCTGGCCGTAAAATTCATTCTAATCTGATACAAATTGGTGTTCCCTCTCATAATAATTTTAACGACAAGTCTTAGAACTTGTTTATGAGTTTCGAAACTTACCACCAACTTAAAATGTTATGAAAAAGTAACATTTCGATTATGCCATCAACGTTTTAAGTTCCGTATTTTCTAACATTTCGATTGTGCGTTTTTTGTCGTAAACTAGATTGTTGTATTTGTAGACTCACCCACTAAAAGAGTTTGGTCTCATTGAAAAAAATAGTCCATTACAATTCAAACACATATTTTCGGGTAATATCTATCCTTGTTAATATAATATATGTATGATTCACAAGATACAAAATTAATTTATAGGGTGAGAAATAGATATGGCAAACTGATTTGAGACCCGAGATCTGAACCGATTTTACCCGATTCGAGACTTGATGTCAACCCGAATAGGGAGATTCAAACTTGATTCGAAACCTGAAACAAGTCGAACCAAATTGAAACCAACCCGATTTTTAGTTGAACCGATATAGACCCGATCCAATTTTTCAACCGAACAGAACGTACCCGAACTGATTTTCAACCGAACCAAATGGACCTGAACTGATTTCATCAGAACCGAAAGTAACCCAAACCGAAGGCAACCCGAAATAAAGAAAATATATTAAAAGAAATAATGAAAGATTTGATGTGAATTGTCCTACAACTCACTAAAAAGTCAAATAAATTGGCTTTATAAAGCCATATATGGGTTTAAAAAAATTGATATGGCCTTTAAACTCGATCGAAACATATCGATCTCCTATTGAACCGATCTTGACCCGACCCGAAATCAATCGACCCGAAAATACCTGACCCAAAAATTAACCGAACCGATGAGACCCGATCCGAACTGATACCCGACCCGAATCACTATAGACCCGAATTAAAACTGAACCAGACCAGATCTGACCTAAACAGATCCAAAACCGAATACAGTTAAAACAGATCTTGGCCCGTATCGAACTCGATCCAAATGGTCCATTACAATCGAGACACATATTTTCGGGTAATGTCTATCCTTGTTAATATAATATTTGATATGGCTCACAAGATACAAAATTAATTTATAGCGTGAGAAATTTACCACAATAACCTGCTAAAGTCCGAAGAAAATGCACAACATAATGGAAAGAAAAATATCTAAGATAAAGAAAAGAACATGAATGCAAAATTTGAATTTACATGACCAACATGACAATCTTTTATTCCAATATGAGAAGGTAAACGAGATATCATATTACTTCAATTCCTGCCAGCTCGACCTCCAAATTACTTCAATCTTTTAGACTTGTGTAGCATAAATTTATGAGTGTTCAATTTGGATGGAAATTTGTTGTTGTAGTAAACAAAAATAAAATGAACTTGCAAGGGAGTCGAATGTTTTCAAATACGTTTTGATGTCCAAGAATCTTTGAAAGTGGAAGTTGAAAATATATACAAGTATATTTGAGTTCCACATCTCTAACATACTATAAACAAAATTCGAGGGTGGTGTATAAAATAGGAGTATATCGCAACTTTGAAACATACTTACCTGGATGGGGTCAATGAGTGATCAGGAAGTCTCATGGCCTAGGGCAGTGACCTCCATTGCACTTAGGAGGGGTGCTGCTCTAAGGTCTCCCAAAAGGGAGAGCCTACGTCATAATTTGTGGTTGTGGGGGCTTGCGTTCGCGCAGCCCCTTTCAATCTAGTTCAAACTTGAGAATTGTGGTCTTCTAGGAAAAATCTCATTAATTAAAATTACTCTTACATGAATAGATCCTAGAGAATTCTTGATATCTCGATTTGAATTTTACTCATTGAATCCATATTGAATAGATACATAATGAATTTGTTCTGAGCAAGGCTCCTTAAAATTAAGATTTTCATCCGAATTGTATAAACAAATTTATATGTTCTTTATTTATGTTTTCTATACACCTGCTCACTAGTAGTGTCCATTACCCTGAACCACCCCGAGAAAAGTACACTAACAGCTTCTACTTCGTACTAGGGGCGATTCAAAGATTTAGGGCCATGCACAATCTATTAAAATGAGAATATCAAATTTTTAAAAAATAAATATTTGTTGGTTTGTTGTGTACGTGATAGGCTGACTTTTGAATAAAAAAATAGTATAATAGGAGTCAAAATCTACAAAGTATAACGTTTTATTTTTATCATGTATTTTACTACTAGTCCATAACTAATATTTTGTTTTTCCCTTGTAATCATTTAATTTAATTCATTTTAAGGCCCTCATTTTCTGGGGGAACCGATACAATCACACCTATTGCACGTGTTTAGAACCACCCTTACTTCATACCATTCAGGTTATTAGTGGTTTCAACCATCACTTCCTCCAACTTGGTAGTACAACATGAGAATAAACCTCTACCTCACTCTTTGCTTGTGCTTTCGATATGGGATTTGAATTTAGGATCGGATGAGCTATTTTATCATGGATGAACACATAATTTTATGTCAAGGGTGTGAACTGTTAAGGAATTATATTAGAAATTCAAGGGTGTGAAATCACAAAATTTTAGGGGATATGAACTTAGATCATCGATAACAAATACAAATAATATATGAAGAAAATACATAAACTATATGAAAGTTTGAAATTTTTAGAGGTGCGGCTGTCCTCTCAAACACCTTTCGGTATATCCCTAATTATTAAATATTTGGATGTGAACAAAATGACTACATTTTTCCTGCACAACACATGGGAAGCTGGTTAATATTCACATGTATTTTTTTGATATTATAACAATATTACTCTTATATCAGGTGCTATTTGGTATAAAAAAAGGTGAAGTAGACCCCCAACCATGCACACGAGTAAATATTCAAAGAAGAAAAGATATTGCATTGCAGATCGAACTTACTAGTTTAGGGATGGACTTAGAGGGGGCAGTCGCCCCTAAAAATTTGAAATTCATATATTATTTAGAAACTTTTTAGAATTTTTCTATGTACTTTCTATTGAAAATCTTTTTTCGCCCCTATTAAAATTTTATAAGTTCGCCCCCTAACAAAAAATCATGTGTCTGCCACAATGTATAGGTGTAGGAGATCAATGATAAAATCTACTTTCCTAAGTTGAACTTGTTCCCTCGCAAAATGATAACCGAGTTTGATATGTTTTGAGCGAGTATGAAAAACTAGATTCTGAGTTAGATAGACGACACCAACATCGTTGTACCAAAGAATTGTTGGTAGCACAACGAATCCAAGTTCGACTAACAAAGACTAAATCCATAATCGTGGTGGTTTTTGATCAAATGAAGCACGGTGGGTACTCCATATAGATGTCCTCCATTATCAATTTATGCAAGAATTAAGCTATTAGCCACAATTAAGAGCGTATAAATACTTTATAGATACGGGAGAATTGCAAAGAAACTACCAATTTCAAGATCGAGGATGGATGAATGATGAACCATGCCTGTCGACTTATCTTCGAGAAACAAAGAGAGACAACAAATTTTAGTCGACTCAGATCCCTTCTTGCCAGTGGCATCCCATGTTCCTTGCCTTAATCTTTGGTTCTCGTCTTCACAACATCAATGGAAAATAATAAACCTCGGATGTCACATAAAATTCAAAAGCTACAAATTATGAGTTAACGAGAAGGCATTGTATGCATCTCAATTCCTGGAAGCTCGACCTCCAAATTATTTAAGGAATTGTACTATAGTACCTCAAAATTGACCCCCCCCCCCAAAAAAAATCTAAAGCTTTAAATCACATATAAACAAAAACATGTATTCCATAAAAAGTTTTAGACTTGTGTAGCATAAATTTATGAGTGTTCAGGTTGGATGGAAATTTTTTGTTGTAGTAAACAAAAATAAAATGAACTTGTAAGAGAGTCGAATGTTTTCAAATACGTTTTGATGTCCAAGAATCTTTGAAAATGGAAGTTGAAAATATATACAAGTATATTTGAGTCCCACATCTTTAACATACTATAAACAAAATTCGAGGGTGGTGTATAAAATAGGAGTATATCGCAACTTTGAAACATACTTACCTGGACGGGGTCAATGAGTGATCAGGAAGTCTCATGGCCTAGGGCAATGACCTCCATTGCACTTGGGAGGGGTGCTACTCTAAGGTCTCCCAAAAGGGAGAGCCTACGTCATAATTTGTGACAGTGGGGGCTTGCGTTCGCGCAGCCCCTTTCAATCTAGTTCAAACTTAAGAATTGTGGTCTTCTAGGAAAAATCCCATTAATTAAAATTACTCTTACATGAATAGATCCTAGAGAATTCTTGATATCTCGATTTGAATTTTACTCATTGAATCTATATTACTCTTACCTCTTTCTCCTATATAAATGAAGAAGGCATATCCTGCTCAAGTAAGGTTGTATCATATTACTCTTGCCTCTCTCTCCTATATAAATGTTCGAATGTATCAGATGTTCATTCGGTGGTGGAATCGTTATTTTCCGAACATGAATCGGCATAGGAAAACAAAATGAACTTGCAAGGGATGTCATAAATGTTTTCCAATAAGTATTGATGTATAAGATTTTTTGGGTAAACTACATAAATGGTCCCCTGACTATGCTCTAATTATATTTTGCATCCTCCAACTATCAAAAGTTACAAACTGATCCCCTAACTTAAAAAGAGTAACAAATTGGTCCAGCGCCGTTAAAAAATTAACGGCCGATGACATGACAGATAATATAAATTGATATAATTACATAATTAGCCCTCAAGTTCTACACTTATTTTACTTTGACCCTAATTCTAAATAATTAACCCACATACTTTTCATAATCTATCAATTTAGTCCATCTTCTTTTCTATTTTTCATCTCATTTAATTCTTCAATACATTTTCAGCCCTAAAATCTATTTAAGAGCCCCAAAAATATAGATTATGCATCTTTTCCCTTGTTCAAAGGAGTGAAGACTGTGCAAACCTAATTGCTTGATTCTTCAAATCAATCTTCAAACCTTAGTGCTTGATTCTTCAAATCTGAATTAGACTTAAAATACATATATATTGAGATTTGAATAAGCAAACATCGAGAAACATGTAAATCACAAGATTCATCCTCCATCTCCATGTCGCTCCTCATTTCCCACTCACCACCACCCAATCCCATAACTTAGCATGGCAAATGGCAACAGCGAGTATCAAAAAATCAAAGGTGGAGATGCAATCAATGTATACTCAACTTCTCAAATACACAAATCCCTTACTGTTACATCCCCCGGTCTCATAATTGCATAAAGGGTCCCTACCAATATCATCATCGGGATTGGAAGTGGACGATGATGTATCGTTTTCCTTTATTTGGGTTTGACATATTTTAAGAGTTTATGGCGAGTGATGGAGTCCAGTGCGTTTCGAGTTAAAAGACTCCGGGGTATTGGCAAGGGGACTGAAATGAGGGAACTATAAAAAATGCTTTACAATTCTGGTCGATATATATGTGAAGATTTAGTTGTGGATCTGATCCAAGAAGATCTGTGAATGTTTTTTGAGTCCCCAAGTACGTAATGTCCCATTACCAGTAAAATTGAGTCACCACTTGCATCATGTCTTCTTCTTTCCCATTTTCTGCTTTGTTTTCCAACCCATTTTGGGTACCATCTTCTCTCCTTTGAGCAAGGGAAAAAGATGCAGAAATCTATATTTTGGGGCTCTTAAATGGATTTTGAATTGAAAAGAAATTGAAGAGTTAAAGGAGAAGAGAAATAGAAAAGAAGATGGACTAAATTGATAGGTTATTAAAATTATGTTGGTTAATTTTTAGAATTAGGGTCAATTTTAAATAAGTGTAGAACTTGAGGGCTAATTATGTAATTATATCAATTGATATTAACTGTCACGTCTTCAGTTGTTAAATTTTTAACGGCGTTGAACCAATTTGTTACGTTTTTAAGTCAATGGACTAGTTTGTAACTTCTGATAGTCAGGGGACGCAAAAGATAATTGGAGCATAGTCGGGGGACCATTTATGTAGTTTACCCTTTTTTTTGAAGTGGATGGAAGTTAGAAAAATATCCTTGAACTATACACTAATATACAAGTATTTTTATGTCCCACATCTCTACCATACCATAAACAGAATTCAAGGGTGGCGTATAAGATGAAAGTACATCAAAACATTTAAACATACTTACCTGGACGGGGTCAATGCGTGATCATGAAGGCTCATGGCCTAGGGTAGTGACTTCCATTGCACTTGGGAGGGGTGCTGCTCTAAGGTCTCCTCAAGAGGGAGAGCCTACGTCATAATTTGTGGCAGCAGGGGCTTGCGTTCGCGCTGCCCCTACTAATCTAGTTCAATCTTGAGCTTTAAAATTACCGCAGAGTATGTAGGTTGTCTGGAAACAATAGAAATTTATTAAATTTTTGCTACTGCAAAAAGAACAATACTCTTGATCCGTGAAATACTGGTAGCTTGCTGAACTAGTTTTGTAAAACTTAAACGAAAGAACCTAGTGAAATTTTCTTAAATTAATGCATTTATCTTCAATTGGAATTTGGATAAATTGTATAAAATTAGTTAGGAGATGAGACATGTGATCGAAAAGCTTGTCACTCTTGTTTTTAATGGTTTAAACGGAATTGGAATCCGAGTTTTGTTTTATTTGGATATTTTATTGCACATTATATACAAGCTTCAGTAGGTACAAAGAGCCCCCTAACTAAAGAAGGCAGATCACACTCTGATTAAAGGTGCGTAATTTATCAACCCGACGTGAGATCAAGTCTCCTTTGTGCTAAGGAAACGGAGGTACGAGCTTATGGAACAGATCCTGTTTAAGTACTGGATGTTCATTCAGTTTGGGCATCGTTATTTACAATGTATGTTTTGTTTCTAAGCACCTTTGCAAAATTATCTGGAATCGGGATGCATACAGTGCCTGCTCGTTAACTCCTAATTAGTAGCTTTTGAATTTTATGTGACATTTTAGATTTATTACTTTTGGTCTGAAGTATTTCTACGCTCTTAATTCTTGTTGCATCTAATATTTATATCGATGTTTAGGATTCACGTATGGGTAATATAACATTTACACTGAATATTCGAAGTTACATAATGGAAAGAAAAATATCTATGACAATCTTTTATTCCAATATGAGAAGGTAAACGAGATATCATATTACTTCAATTCCCGGCAGCTCGACCTCCAAATTACTTCAATCTTTTATACCTGTGTAGCATAAATTTATGAGTGTTCAGTTTGGATGGAAATTTGTTGTTGTAGTAAACAAAAATAAAATGAACTTGCAAGGGAGTCGAATGTTTTCAAATACGTTTTGATGTCCAAGAATCTTTGAAAGTGGAAGTTGAAAATATATACAAGTATATTTGAGTCCCACATCTCTAACATACTATAAACAAAATTCGAGGGTGGTGTATAAAATAGGAGTATATCGCAACTTTGAAACATACTTACCTGGACGGGGTCAATGAGTGATCAGGAAGTCTCATGGCCTAGGGTAGTGACCTCCATTGCACTTGGGAGGGGTGCTGCTCTAAAGTCTCCCAAAAGGGAGAGCCTACGTCATAATTTGTGGTAGTGGGGGCTTGCGTTCGCGCAGCCCCTTTCAATTTAGTTCAAACTTGAGAATGGTGGTCTTTTATGAAAAATCTCATTAATTAAAATTACTCTTACATGAATAGATCCTAGAGATTTCTTGATCTCTCGATTTGAACAGTGACTTTATTTTAACTTGGATGAAAGAACTTCAAACTTTCTTGTAAGAAATTGTTCCTATTTGATGGCTTATCAGTGCATAGTTGCAGGTCTAAGTTGCTTCTCCACCTTTTCATCAACATCAACCGCATTAAGTGGAGTACTTTTATATTGTCCACAAGTTTTCATCTGCAGATTCATTTCATTGGCATCCCATGTGCTGTGCTGGAAACAGTCGAAGATTTTGTCCGTATCCGGGAAAGCTTTTACCAACAATTCTTCATTGAACTCGCAAAACAATTTTAATGCCTTCCATTCACCAACTGTTCTAAAGATTTAAAACATCACTCTTTATTGTACTTACAAATGACTTATTTTTAACAGATTATAAATCCAATCAAAAGAAGTAAAATGTTGTCTCACTCTTTGCTTGTACTTTCACTATGGGATTTGGATTTAGGTCAGAAGAGAGATTATTATAATATATATTATATCCTGGCTGCGGACAAAATGACTACTTTTTTCTCCACAGCACATGGGATGCTGTTGAATTTGCACATGAAATTTTTGAGTAGTTTCTATGTATTTGGGGTTTAAGCACGTGGTAATGAAAATAAGGAACAAAAAGATGAATGGAAGGTTGCCATGACATTTTGGGAAAAAAAACGATCTGATATATACATACAATACATGATTATAAATCTTGCATGGACCCAGAGCTTTAATAAATATACACTAGTGTTAATAAATATACACAAGTGTTAATAAATGAAAAATATTTGAAAATTAAGAATTGTAGAGCTTTACCCCGGAGGAAGCCCTTCCAAAAATTATCGTAGGCCGGGGCTGAACCCAGGCCTAAGAGGGGGTTTGGAAATAGTTTTCAACCAGCAATAGACGCGCCTCGGTTAGAACCTCACTAGCTGCGTCATTGCCCCAAGCGCAAAGATACTTCTCAAGGAACTTGTTAGCTCCGTTTTATAACAGATGCAAGAAAATTCAATTTATTCTCCAACCGATGTGGGATATAGGGGCCAATTTATTATTGTCAAAGGCTATTACCATATCAAATGCGCTCAACCTCAATGCCAACTGACCTCACCATCAAATCCTTACCCAAAATCAAATTAGGAGGCAAGTTCTACTTCATAAAATCAAACTGAAATATCATAGATTTATAAAGCTATGAATGGAGTTGAAGTATGTAATTGAGAACAAGAAACAATAGATATTTCTCAATTTTTCATGGTCATAGAAGAATAACACCAAAATCTAGCTACAATTTATAGCAGAATGGAAGATAAATCTAAAAAAATTATGCGTGTTATGGAATTTGTTCAATACAAAACATATTAATCCACTTACATTGGCTTACATTCAGAACATATAGAAAAAGCAAAAGAGAAAACATAACTTAAAACTATAATAAGTAGGGGCCGTGCAAACGCAGGCCCCCGCTGCCACAAATTATGACATAGGCTCTATAGGTGTAGGAGATAAATGATAAAAGCCTCTTAACAACCAAGAAGATAGTTTGATGGTGCAATCAAGGTTGGTAGACAACAAAAGGAGGATTACTGCAAGAAAACGAGGGCAACTTCATTATGGGTTTTAGGTGAAATACTTGAATAAGTTACTTTGTTATCCTAAAAAAAATGATCCATATTCAAATTCAAGGTTATCTTAACATCCTACTTTGAGCTGAAGACGACTTTCATAGAATGCAAAGCCAACACTTATGTCCGTGTCGATGAAAAAGACATTGACCCAAGGCTTTTGTTAAGATATCAACTACCTGGTCATTTTTGGATATTGTAACACCCGTGTTTTGGGGTTAGGAGTTATCCGGGTTTATAGTTCGAGTCAATAAAATTAAATTAAAATAAATCCAACTTAAAATGTGGCCTAATTGAACTTTAGTAAAAAGGGAAGGACTTATGTTGTAATTTGCCCAAAAACTTTTAAAAAGGATGACAACTTTCAAAGTTGTCATATTCTCCCCTTTTCCCATTATTTCCAACATGAGAAACACCCACCACCATCTTCAAACCCTCTCAAACTTCAAGCTTATATTCCTTTGATTTCTTCATCAATTCAAGGGCATTTTTAAAGGTAAAATCATTTTCTAACTCCCCTCTTCATTTCCTATTCATACATGATCTTAGATTTTAAAAATACGAACTTTTGAAAATTAGGGTTTGACTTAAAGTTTGGGTTTTTAAGGGGTTTTCCATCTTGTTTTGATAAATTGAGTTGGGGCTTTGTTTACTCATATTAAAATACACATTATATGTTAATTTGGTTGGACTTTGATGAATTTCCGAAATGGGTTCTTAAACCCATTTTTGAGTTGTCAAAAACACCATTTTTGGTGGGTTTTAGGTTGAAACTAAAGGGTTGATGGTTTAGGTATGTTAGGAGGGTGATTTGGGACATTTTAGGTGTCATTTGGGTGTTTGAAAATGGAATTTTCTGCTGGGTAAAATAGGAGTACGAAAATGGGAATTTTGGTGATTGTTTGGGTTGGAAATTGTTGGAGCTTGGCTTGCACCTATGGGTTGATGTTGTGGCTGAATTTAGCAATCATTTGTGAGTATAAAATGTGTTGGAAACTTGGGTTTTGAGCAAGGATTATGGGCTGTTTGAATTAGATAAAGTTGGGGTTTGATCATGACTTGAAATGTTGGGTTTGATGTTTAAATTGTATTCCGGGTTAGCCACTTTGATGTTTGAGTTGATTTGAGGTTGTTTTGCTTGTGTTGAGGTGTTTAGAAGCTTTGTTTTGGGTTGGTGAAGCCTTGGGAGCAAATCCGGAAATTGAAGACCATGGTTGCTTGGTACTTGAGCTTGGAGGTGGAGGTGAGTGGTTAATGTTTTTTTTAAATTGGTTTTTAAGTGGTTGGTTCAAGCATGTGGACTAGGTTGGGCTTGGTAGACCCACCTAGAGTTAGGATTAGGGTGGTAGCCTAATCCTAAGCTTTAGTTAGAGACCTTGGATGGACTCTTTAATCGTTGATATGCCTCATGATGAGTATGTATAATGTGATACACATGTATGTGAAAGTATGGCCTAATGTATTGATTTTATATGCATGTTGATGACAAATAAAATGTGGATATATGATAAGATGATTGTTCGGTTGACATACATGTGGTGTTGGTTTGTGAAATGAGGTTGTGTTGTGGATTGCATGATTTTGGAGAATCATGGTGAGTACGTGCTAGGCACGGAATTTATATTGAAATTGATATTGTAAAAAGTTGTGTAGTTTGATTTATATTGGCACTAGTATGCTTGGGTACAATGATCGATCATTAGGATGAGTGTGCACACAAATTGAGTCAAAACGTACGTGGCCTTGGTGGCGTTAAGGCACCAAGGAGGAGTACGGTGATGTAATATTCCACCGGAAGCTTTTATATATTTCTACGTGATGATGAGTGGAATCCCATCCATAGGGCATGTGGCGATGAGTGGAATCCCGCACATGCAAGGACCGGTGATGAGTGGAATCCCATCGAGGTAATGTTGTTGTTGGAAATGCGTTCCAACGGGTTATCCGTGTATTCGGGTCATAGCTAGGTGCCAATATGAGGTCGTATGTATATACCAATGTGGGATTATTCTTATGTGCTTATATGACATGAAATGTGATGCCCTTATGAATTGATATATGATGTGGTTAATGCTTTGGATTATGTATCAAGGTAAGTTGAGCTTATAGTTGTTGAGCATGGCATAATGTTGACTATATGTTCATGCATCATGTTCATTTTGGCTTGGCGGACCGGAGGTAAGACCATGCATTTCATCTTGGAAATAGCTCGTGCTTGGACCCTGCATTGTCGAAGGTTTGTTTTATGAGCTACCCTCACTAAGCTTTTATGCTTACGCTATCTTTTGTTCGACAATGCAGATAAATAACTTGTGGGCGGCAAGGGCAAGGAAAGATCTCCAAGTGTTGCTTTTGGTGAGCTCAATGTATGAGTTTTGAGTAAATGAATGTAATAGTTAAACAATGGGATAGGTTTTGATGATTGAATTTTGATGTGTGTCGATATTGGTTTGATTCTTGGATGCCTTGTTTGATCTATAAATGTCGATATTGAATTTTGATGAATGTCTATTTGTTTGATTGCTAAGGCATGAAATCTTACGTGCTTGTATGACCATATATGCATAAATTGCCCTTTTGTATGAATGCTATGTATGGATGCCTTGTTAATTTCTTGGTTGCCACCTTTGGTCTAAGTATGTTAGTTTAAGTGTTTGTATGTGCATAGGAGAGTCTAAAAATGCATTTAGAGTCGTGTTGGGGTCGTTTAAGTCGAAATTTGAGGTATTGTAGTATAGGGGGTATCGATACCCCTAGCTAGGGTATCAATACTGCCTTGCCCAAAGGCCTCAGATTTTGCCTGGGGTATCGATACCCTAAGGGTATCGATACCCTCCAAAGTTACTGGAATTTGGAGTTTTGAGTGAGAGTAGAGCGTATCGATACGGGGTTCCCGAGTATCGATACGGGTCTACTCTGTTGACCAAGGAGGGTTGACCTAGAAAGGGGGTATCGATACCCCTGGTAAGGGTATCGATACGGTCTTCTCGTGGTTGACTTCTTGGGTTAACCTAGAAAGGGGGCATCGATACCCCTGGCAAGGGTATCGATACTGCCTGCCCTGTAAGCTTAAAAATGGACTATTTATGCATGGCCAGGGTTCGAATGTGTTTTCCCTGTATGTTTCCGCTGTTGTGAATCACTTAGGGTTTAACCATCCTCTAGACAAGATTAAAATAAAAAGAAAAAAAATATATAGGGTTGCTAACCGAGGGGAACCTTAACGGATTTCACTCGGTTTTCCCCGTGTGGCCCACTCGGACCGGTCATCCGGCCAGACCGGGACGAGGGGGTTACAGATATAAACCGAACTTGTGTTTCCAAAGTTGAACCCTTTCCCTCACAAAATGATAACAAATCTCGATTACTTGAAGTGAACATGAAAAACTGGGTTCAGAACTAGATAGACAACTCTAGCACTATTGCACTAAAGAGTTGTGTGTAGCACACCGAATCCAAGCTCGATTAACAAAGACTAAAACCATAATCAGGGTGATATTTTTTATCAAACGATGCGTATTCCATATAGATGTCACCATTAGCTTCATTATTTGGTAGATCTATTTATTAAGACAAAAAGTTACTGGGATATGATTCAAGAAAATAAGGAGTCAAAAAATTGGGGGAAAATGTAAAAAAAAATGTATCTAGGAATCATAGGGCTTTACCCCGGAGGGAGCCATTCGAGAAATTCATAAAGGCCAGGGCATAAGCTAGGCCTAAGAGGGGGTTTGGAAATAGTTTTCAACCAGCGATAGACGTGCCTCGGTTAATACCTCATTAGCTACGCCATTGCCTCAGGTGCAAAGATACTTTAAACAATGCTTGTTAGCTCCATTTTATGGATGGAAATCGTCAGCCTCTTTATCTTGCCCCCTTCTATGCCCCCACTTTAAAATAATGAGTTTGGGGTTTAGAGTTTAGGGTTTAAGATTAGGGGTTGTGGTTAGAGTTTAGGGAATTAGGGGTATGGTGTATTTTTAGGGTGTAGGGTTTAGAGTTTAGGATGTGGAAATTAGAGTTAGAGTTTATAATTTGGGGTAAGTGAACCGGTTCTAGCAATGGTCTGAACCGGCCAATTTGGTCTGAGCCCAAACCCGAATCCGTCTGCCCGACCCGAGTCAACCCATCTGAGGCAACTCAGTGAGTCAACCTGTTCAAGTCAACTCAATGAATCGACCCATCAGAGTCAACTCGGTTGACTGTTGACTGATGATGACGTCAGCGTTGACTTTGACACAAAAAGTCAAATTTTCTGAAAACTCTTATTTTATGTTTCTCAACGTCCTTATTCTGATTTCAAAGCCCGTTTCGCCAAATTCTAACCCAAAAGCCTCCAAATCTGACCTTGAACCTAAACTTGTTTATGAATTTAATTATTTAGTTAAGGGTACTATGAATAAGGACTGAAATGGAAAGTTGTGCAATTAAAGGTACTCATAGTTCATTGAATACGAATTGTTGATGGATGTCGAATTCAGGTTCGAGTGCAATCAGATGCGGTATCATGAATCGACCAATGTAGCTCAGAGTTAAGGTAATACACTACTACCTCTTGTATGTGTTATGGAACATGTTAGTGTCCGACAATTGACTGTATGATCATGTTAATTATATGATAAATTTTGTTAAAGTCATATTGATTTCAGATAAAGAGTAATACTTAGGTAAAACTGGATTACTCGGTTAGGAAAATATGGGACTTGTAAGAACTTCTGATATCTAGGAAAATTAATAAGACTGATATACTCTAAATATGATTGTCTGTTAATGATCTAACTTCAGAAATGCATCGTTGCGAAATTGCGAAAACGCCATTAAGGCGCAAGAAGGAAAAAACCCCTGACAGTAAAATAATATGGGAATCTACACCAAATCTGGTTAAAGTAGCTTATTCATCTAAAAACCTCGATTTGCTTGAAAAAGTTATGGATCAAAGCTTAAATCTTCGAATTGTAGAGTACTTGAATTGTAGAGTACTTGGATTGTATTGACCTCTGCTTGGCGAAGACGAGCTTTTGTTATACAATGTAGTCAATTCTGAGAAGTGAGTACGTGCGGTGTACTGATCCAGTTAAATAATAAACCTTGTGTGATGGTTTGCGATTAGTTCAAAGGGACTCGAAAACATGATAAGTAACCAGAACCTTTGAAATTCGTACGTCACCACTTTTACCCGATATTCTAATTACAAATTTACCCTTAAGAGTTAAAATGACCAAAATACACCTTCTAAGTAATATTTACTGGAATTCCCTTGATATATCTAAATTTCTGTATAATCATGTTATGCCGGAAATTATGAATGATCTCGAGGTTTAATTCTTGAACACTTGGGTAAAGTCGATATTTATTGAATCCCTTCGAATAAGGTCATTGATTATTGAATTTAGCCTTGAATAGACTACAATTCAATATCTTTTTTCTATGCCTGTCAAAGACCTCTGCGTTATAATTCAGACCATTTATTGGGTACCGTGTATACATGACTAACCTCTTTGATCAGAAATCAAGTCTATCCACTTTGATCTCAAGTGATGTTGTTATTTGATGTAAAAACATAACCTTTTGTTCTTGATATCTGATATGAGTATACCCGATTCATGGGTCATAATACTCTGAATCTATTAATTAAACAACGATTTGTACTTCGATTCCCGACTTAATGATACTAATTTCTGATATAATGATTATCGCTCGAGATTATTATACGAGGGTATCTCTGAGACGACACGAGAAGTTTCTGACAAACATCTGTGTGCACATGCCTTTTTGTTAGGCTTTCTTTTACGCTCTTACGAGTTATGTTACGCTCTTACACGTTCTGTTAGGATTTTACGCCTTTTGGGACCTAAGGTAACCCCTTAAGTCAGTACCTACGCCCATTGGGCCTAGGTTAACACCTGTATAGATGCAAATCTAGGGAACTGCGTACTGGAGTTCAGTTGAAGGGTAGTTAGACGATTAAATAAAACCTTCTGACCCATTCTGAAATCCACCCTATTGAATTAATGTACCATGTCTGAAACACTTAGTATGCTTCTAATTCGAGCTTAATTAAACAACTAAACTCTTTGATTCAACTTCTGAAATCTATACCTCTCATGAACCTCTGGGCTATAGGGATTACCGCATGATACTCAGCGATTGAATAGAACAATCTGTCATAGTTAAAAAATAATGTTTCACTGAAATATCGAATCATAATCGAATTTGTGGTTGTCTGGAACTTTATGTTAGCTTTACGCTTTGCCTTATACATATATGTTGCCTATAGCATCTTCGAGTAGTTTTGTATTACTGAGCTTTTCGAAGCTCACATTGTTTCTACGTTGGTATGAGAGTTTCTACGACTTTGCTTACGGAGTACAATACCTGTGTAATTAGGGGGCATGTATGTCACATCTTGTTTCATATTTGAGTTTGAAACTTGTTTTAGCAATTTGTATCATAGTTTCTATTTTGTAGTCTGAATGTTTTCTGGAATTGTATTTTAATTCAAAACTTGATTTATGATTTTAAATGGTTTAACATTTTATTTATTTTAAACTTTAATGTGGGTCGCTCCGGTGGCCCTAATGTAACTACCTAGGATCCGTACTAACGCATAGGCGGGTCTAGGAGGTTACATTTTCATCTGCAGATTCATTGGCATCCCATTCCTATGTGTTGTGCAGGAAAAAACTCATAAATTTTTTTCCTTAGCCGGGATATATAGTAATTGTTGTTCTGACCTATTCAAAATTCCATATTGAATACATAACCGAAGGCTGAGGTGAAATATAAATGAAACATGAGTAGCTATCAACCTCATACCTTTCTCGACCTTTTGGCTAAAATCAAGTTTAGTATCTGCTCTTATCAGTTCTAGGATTTGAGTAGCTATCAACCTCATACCTTTCTCGACCTGCAACAAATTTATGTGTACCGAAGATACATAATGAATTTGTTCTGAGCAAGGCTCCTTAAAATTAAGATTTTCATCTGAATTGTATAAACAAATTTATATGTTCTTTATTTATGTTTTCTGTACACCTGCTCACTAGTAGTGTCCATTACCCTGAACCACCCCGACAAAACTACACTAACAGCTTCTACTTCGTACTAGAGGCGATACAAAGATTTAGGGGCCATGCACAATCTATTAAAATGAGAATATCAATTTTTTAGAAAATAAATATTTGTTGGTTTGTTGTGTACGTGATAGGCTGACTTTTGAATAAAAAATAGTATAATAGGAGTCAAAATCTACAAAGTATAACGTTTTATTTTTATCATGTATTTTACTACTAGTCCATAACTAATATTTTGTTTTTCCCTTATAATCATTTAATTTAGTTCATTTTAAGGCCCTCATTTTCTGGGGGAACCTATAGAATCACACATATTGCACGTGTTTAGAACCACCCATACTTCATACCATTCAGGTTATTAGTGGTTTCAACCATCACTTCCTCCAACTTGGTAGTACAACATGAGAATAAACATCTACCTCACTCTTTGCTTGTGCTTTCGATATGGGATTTGAATTTAGGATCGGATGAGCTATTTTATCATAGATGAACACATAATTTTATGTCAAGGGTGTGAACTGTTAAGGAATTATATTAAAAATTAAAGGGTGTGAAATCACAAAATTTTAGGGGATATGAACTTAGATCATCGATAACAAATACAAATAATATATGAAGAAAATACATAAACTATATGAAAGTTTGAAATTTTTAGAGGTGCGGCTGTCTTCTCAAACACCTCTCGGTATATCCCTAATTATTAAATATCTGGATGTGGACAAAATGACTACATTTTTCCTGCACAACACATGAGAAGCTGGTGAATTTGCACATGTATTTTTTTGATATTATAACAATATTCATCTTATATCAGGTGCTATTTGGTATAAAAAAAGGTGAAGTAGACCCCCAACCATGCACGCGCGTAAATATTCAAAGAAGAAAAGATATTGCATTGCAGATCGAACTTACAAGTTTAGGGATGGACTTAGAGGGGGCAGTCGCCCCTAAAAATTTGAAATTCATATATGATTTAGAAACTTTTTAGAATTTTTCTATGTACTTTCTATTGAAAATCTATTTTCGCCCCTCTTAAAATTTTATAAGTTCGCCCCCTAACATAAAATTATAGGTCTGCCACAATGTATAGATGTAGGAGATCAATGATAAAATCTACTTTCCTAAGTTGAACTTGTTCCCTCGCAAAATGATAACCGAGTTTGATATGTTTTGAGCGAGTATGGAAAACTAGATTCTGAGTTAGATAAACGACACCAACATTGTTGTACCAAAGAATTGTTGGTAGCACAACGAATCCAAGTTCGACTAACAAAGACTAAAGCCATAATCGTGGTGGTGTTTGATCAAATGAAGCACGGTGGGTACTCCATATAGATGTCCTCCATTATCAATTTATGCAAGAATTAAGCTATTAGCCACAATTAAGAGCGTATAAATACTTTAGAGATAAGGGAAAATTGCAAAGAAACTACCAATTTCAAGATCAAGGATGGATGAATGATGAACCACGTCTGTCGACTTATCTTCGAGAAACAAAGAGAGACAACAAACTTTAGTCGACTCAGATCCCTTCTTGCCAGTGGCATCCCATGTTCCTTGCCTTAATCTTTGGTTCCCGTCTTCACAACATCAATGGAAAATAATAAACCTCGGATGTCACATAAATTTCAAAAGCTACTAATTATGAGTTAACGAGCAGGCATTGTATGCATCTCAATTCTTGGAAGCTCGACCTCCAAATTATTAAAGGAATTGTACTATAGTACCTCAAAATTGACCCCCCCCCCCCCACCAAAAAAAATCTAAAGCTTTAAATCCCATATAAACAAAAACATGTATTTCATAAAAAGTTTTAGACTTGTGTAGCATAAATTTATGAGTGTTCAGGTTGGATGGAAATTTGGGGTTGTAGTAAACAAAAATAAAATGAACTTGTAAGAGAGTCGAATGTTTTCAAATACGTTTTGATGTCCAAGAATCTTTGAAAATGGAAGTTTAAAATATATACAAGTATATTTGAGTCCCACATCTCTAACATACTATAAACAAAATTCGAGGGTGGTGTATAAAATAGGAGTATATCGCAACTTTGAAACATACTTACCTGGACGGGGTCAATGAGTGATCAGGAAGTCTCATGGCCTAGGGCAATGACCTCCATTGCACTTGGGAGGGGTGCTACTCTAAGGTCTCCCAAAAGGGAGAGCCTACGTCATAATTTGTGGCAGTGGGGGCTTGCGTTCGCGCAGCCCCTTTCAATCTAGTTCAAACTTGAGAAATGTGGTCTTCTAGGAAAAATCTCATTAATTAAAATTACTCTTACATGAATAGATCCTAGAGAATTCTTGATATCTCGATTTGAATTTTACTCATTGAATCCATATTACTCTTACCTCTTTTTCCTATATAAATGAAGAAGGCATATCCTGCTCAAGTAAGGTTGTATCCTATTACTCTTGCCTCTCTCTCCTATATAAATGTTCGAATGTATCAGATGTTCATTCGGTGGTGGCCTCGTTATTTTCCGAACATGAATCGGCATAGGAAAACAAAATGAACTTGCAAGGGATGTCATAAATGTTTTCCAATAAGTATTGATGTATAAGATTTTTTTGGGTAAACTACATAAATGGTCCCCTGACTATGCTCTAATTATATTATGCATCCTCCAACTATCAAAAGTTACAAACTGATCCCCTAACTTAAAAAGAGTTACAAATTGGTCCAACGCCGTTAAAAAATTAACGGCCGATGACATGACAGATAATATAAATTGATATAATTACATAATTAGCCCTCAAGTTCTACACTTATTTTACTTTGACCCTAATTCTAAATAATTAACCCACATACTTTTAATAATCTATCAATTTAGTCCATCTTCTTTTCTATTTTTCATCTCATTTAATTCTTCAATACATTTTCAGCCCTAAAATCCATTTAAGAGCCCCAAAAATATAGATTATGCATCTTTTCCCTTGTTCAAAGGAGTGAAGATTGTGCAAACCTAATTGCTTGATTCTTCAAATCAATCTTCAAACCTTAGTGCTTGATTCTTCAAATTTGAATTAGACTTAAAAAACATATATATTGTGATTTAAATAAGCAAACATCGAGAAACATGTAAATCACAAGATTCATCCTCCATCTCCATGTCGCTCCTCATTTCCGACTCACCACCACCCAATAACGTAACTCAGCATGGCAAATGGCAACAACGAGTATCAAAAAATCAAAGGTGGAGATGCAATCAATGTATACTCAACTTCTTAAATACATAAATCCCTTACTGTTAAATCCCCCAGTCTCATAATTGCATAAAGGGTCCCTACCAATATCATCATCGGACTGTAAGTGGACGATGATGTATCGTTTTCCTTTATTTGGGTTTGACATATTTTAAGAGTTTATGGCGAGTGATGGAGTCCAGTGCGTTTCGAGTTAAAAGACTCCGGGGTATTGGCAAGGGGACTGAAATGAGGGAACTATAAAAAATGCTTTACGATTCTGGTCGATATATATGTGAAGATTTAGTTGTGGATCTGATCCAAGAAGATCTGTGAATGTTTTTTGAGTCCCCAAGTACGTAATGTCCCATTACCAGTAAAATTGAGTCACCACTTGCATCATGTCTTCTTCTTTCCCATTTTCTGCTTTGTTTTCCAACCCATTTTGGGTACCATCTTCTCTCCTTTGAGCAAGGGAAAAAGATGCAGAAATCTATATTTTGGGGCTCTTAAATGGATTTTGAATTGAAAAGAAATTGAAGAGTTAAAGGAGAAGAGAAATAGAAAAGAAGATGGACTAAATTGATAGGTTATTAAAATTATGTTGGTTAATTTTTAGAATTAGGGTCAATTTTAAATAAGTGTAGAACTTGAGGGCTAATTATGTAATTATATCAATTGATATTAATTGTCACGTCTTCAGTTGTTAAATTTTTAACGGCGTTGAACCAATTTGTTACGTTTTTAAGTCAATGGACTAGTTTGTAACTTCTGATAGTCGGGGGACGCAAAAGATAATTGGAGCATAGTCGGGGGACCATTTATGTAGTTTACCCTTTTTTTTGAAGTGGATGGAAGTTAGAAAAATATCCTTGAACTATACACTAATATACAAGTATTTTTATGTCCCACATCTCTACCATACCATAAATAGAATTCAAGGGTGGCGTATAAGATGAAAGTACATCAAAACATTTAAACATACTTACCTGGATGGGGTCAATGCGTGATCATGAAGGCTCATGGCCTAGGGTAGTGACTTCCATTGCACTTGGGAGGGGTGCTGCTCTAAGGTCTCCTCAAGAGGGAGAGCCTACGTCATAATTTGTGGCAGCAGGGGCTTGCGTTCGCGCTGCCCCTACTAATCTAGTTCAAACTTGAGCTTTAAAATTACCGCAGAGTATGTAGGTTGTCTGGAAACAATAGAAATTTATTAAATTTTTGCTACTGCAAAAAGAACAATACTCTTGATCCGTGAAATATTGGTAGCTTGCTGAACTAGTTTTGTAAAACTTAAACGAAAGAACCTAGTGAAATTTTCTTAAATTAATGCATTTATCTTCAATTGGAATTTGGATAAATTGTATAAAATTAGTTAGGAGATGAGACATGTGATCGAAAAGCTTGTCACTCTTGTTTTTAATGGTTTAAACGGAATTGGAATCCGAGTTTTGTTTTATTTGGAAATTTTATTGCACATTATATACAAGCTTCAGTAGGTACAAAGAGCCCCCTAACTAAAGAAGGCAGATCACACTCTGATTAAAGGTGCGTAATTTATCAACCCGACGTGAGATCAAGTCTCCTTTGTGCTAAGGAAACGGAGGTACGAGCTTATGGAACAGATCCTGTTTAAGTACTGGATGTTCATTCAGTTTGGGCATCGTTATTTACAATGTATGTTTTGTTTCTAAGCACCTTTGCAAAATTATCTGGAATCGGGATGCATACAGTGCCTGCTCGTTAACTCCTAATTAGTAGCTTTTGAATTTTATGTGACATTTTAGATTTATTACTTTTGGTCTAAAGTATTTCTACGCTCTTAATTCTTGTTTCATCTAATATTTATATCGATGTTTAGGATTCACGTATGGGTAATATAACATTTACACTGAATATTCGAAGTTGCATAATGGAAAGAAAAATATCTAAGATAAAGAAAAGAACAGGAATGCAAAATTTGAATTTACACGACCAACATGACAATCTTTTATTCCAATATGAGAAGGTAAACGAGATATCATATTACTTCAATTCCTGGCAGCTCGACCTCCAAATTACTTCAATCTTTTAGACTTGTGTAGCATAAATTTATGAGTGTTCAGTTTGGATGGAAATTTGTTGTTGTAGTAAACAAAAATAAAATGAACTTGCAAGGGAGTCGAATGTTTTCAAATACGTTTTGATGTCCAAGAATCTTTGAAAGTGGAAGTTGAAAATATATACAAGTATATTTGAGTCCCACATCTCTAACATACTATAAACAAAATTCGAGGGTGGTGTATAAAATAGGAGTATATCGCAACTTTGAAACATACTTACCTGGACGGGGTCAATGAGTGATCAGGAAGTCTCATGGCCTAGGGTAGTGACCTCCATTGCACTTGGGAGGGGTGCTGCTCTAAGGTCTCCCAAAAGGGAGAGCCTACGTCATAATTTGTGGCAGTGGGGGCTTGCGTTCGCGCAACCCCTTTCAATTTAGTTCAAACTTGAGAATGGTGGTCTTTTATGAAAAATCTCATTAATTAAAATTACTCTTACATGAATAGATCCTAGAGATTTCTTGATCTCTCGATTTGAACAGTGACTTTATTTTAACTTGGATGAAAGAACTTCAAACTTTCTTGTAAGAAATTGTTCCTATTTGATGGCTTATCAGTGCATAGTTGCAGGTCTAAGTTGCTTCTCCACCTTTTCATCAACATCAACCGCATTAAGTGGAGTACTTTTATAATGTCCACAAGTTTTCATCTGCAGATTCATTTCATTGGCATCCCATGTGCTGTGCTGGAAATAGTCGAAGATTTTGTTCGTATCCGGGAAAGCTTTTACCAACAATTCTTCATTGAACTCGCAAAACAATTTTAATGCCTTCCATTCACCAACTGTTCTAAAGATTTAAAACATCACTCTTTATTGTACTTACAAATGACTTATTTTTAACAGATTATAAATCCAATCAAAAGAAGTAAAATGTTGTCTCACTCTTTGCTTGTACTTTCACTATGGGATTTGGATTTAGGTCAGAAGAGAGATTATTATAATATATATTATATCCTGGCTGCGGACAAAATGACTACTTTTTTCTCCACAGCACATGGGATGCTGTTAAATTTGCACATGAAATTTTTGAGTAGTTTCTATGTTGACCAAGGAGGGTTGACCTAGAAAGGGGGTATCGATACCCCTAGTAAGGGTATCGATACGGTCTTCTCGTGGTTGGCTTCTTGGGTTAACCTAGAAAGGGGGTATCGATACCCCTGGCAAGGGTATCGATACTGCCTGCCCTGTAAGCTTAAAAATGGACTGTTTATGCATGGCCAGGGTTCGAATGTGTTTTCCCTGTATGTTTCCGCTGTTGTGATTCACTTAGAGTTTAACCATCCTCTAGACAAGATTAAAATAAAAAGAAAAAAAATATATATAGGGTTGCTAACCGAGGGGAACCTTAACGGATTTCACTCGGTTTTCCCCGTGTGGCCTACTCGGACCGGTCATCCGGCCAGACCGGGACGAGGGGGTTACAGATATAAACCGAACTTGTGTTTCCAAAGTTGAACCCTTTCCCTCACAAAATTATAACACTCGATTACTTGAAGTGAACATGAAAAACTGGGTTCAGAACTAGATAGACAACTCTAGCACTATTGCACTAAAGAGTTGTGTGTAGCACACCGAATCCAAGCTCGATTAACAAAGACTAAAACCATAATCAGGGTGATATTTTTTATCAAACGATGCGTATTCCATCTAGATGTCACCATTAGCTTCATTATTTGGTAGATCTATTTATTAAGACAAAAAGTTACTGGGATATGATTCAAGAAAATAAGGAGTCAAAAAATTGGGAAAAAATGTAAAAAAAAATTGTAACTAGGAATCATAGGGCTTTACCCCGGAGGGAGCCCTTCGAGAAATTCGCAAAGGCCAGGGCATAAGCTAGGCCTAAGAGGGGGTTTGGAAATAGTTTTCAACCAGCGATAGACGTGCCTCGGTTAATACCTCATTAGCTACGCCATTGCCTCAGGTGCAAAGATACTTTAAACAATGCTTGTTAGCTCCATTTTATGGATGGAAATCGTCAACTTCTTTATCTTGCTCCCTTCTATGCCCCCACTTTAAAATAATGAGTTTGGGGTTTAGAGTTTAGGGTTTAAGATTAGGGGTTATGGTTAGAGTTTATGGAATTAGGGGTATGGTGTATTTTTAGGGTGTAGGGTTTAGAGTTTAGGATGTGGAAATTAGAGTTAGAGTTTATAATTTGGGGTAAGTGAACCGGTTCTAGAAATGGTCTGAACCGGCCAATTTGGTCTGAGCCCAAACCCGAATCCGTCTGCCCGACCCGAGTCAACCCATCTGAGGCAACTCAGTGAGTCAACCTGTTCAAGTCAACTCAATGAATCGACCCATCAGAGTCAACTCGGTTGACTGTTGACTGATGATGACGTCAGCGTTGACTTTGACACAAAAAGTCAAATTTTCTGAAAACTCTTATTTTATGTTTTTCAACGTCCTTATTCTGAAGAGAGATTATTATAATATATATTATATCCTGGCTGCGGACAAAATGACTACTTTTTTCTCCACAGCACGTGGGATGCTGTTGAATTTGCACATGAAATTTTTGAGTAGTTTCTATGTATTTGGGGTTTAAGCACGTGGTAATGAAAATAAGGAACAAAAAGATGAATGGAAGGTTGCCATGACATTTTGGAAAAAATAACGATCTGATATACATACAATACATGATTATAAATCTTGCATGGACCCAGAGCTTTAATAAATATACACTAGTGTTAATAAATGAAAAATATTTGAAAATTAAGAATTGTAGAGCTTTACCCCGGAGGAAGCCCTTCCAAAAATTCTCGTAGGCTGGGGCTGAACCCATGCCTAAGAGGGGGTTTGGAAATAGTTTTCAACCAGCAATAGATGCGCCTCGGTTAGAACCTCACTAGATGCGTCATTGCCCCAAGCGCAAAGATACTTCTCAAGGAACTTGTTAGCTCCGTTTTATAACAGATGCAAGAAAATTCAATTTATTCTCCAACCGATGTGGGATATAGGGGCCAATTTATTATTGTCAAAGGCTATTACTATATCAAATGCGCTCAACCTCAATGCCAACTGACCTCACCATCAAATCCTTACCCAAAATCAAATTAGGAGGCAAGTTCTACTTCATAAAATCAAACTGAAAAATCATAGATTTATAAAGCTATGAATGGAGTTGAAGTATGTAATTGAGAACAAGAAACAATAGGTATTTCTCAATTTTTCATGGTCATAGAAGAATAACACCAAAATCTAGCTACAATTTATAGCAGAATGGAAGATAAATCTAAAAAAATTATGCGTGTTATGGAATTTGTTCAATACAAAACATATTAATCCACTTACATTGGGTTACATTCAGAACATATAGAAAAAGCAAAAGAAAAAACATAACTTAAAACTATAATAAGTAGGGGCCGTGCAAACGCAGGCCCCCGCTGCCACAAATTATGACATAGGCTTTATAGGTGTAGGAGATGAATGATAAAAGCCTCTTAACAACCAAGAAGATAGTTTGATGGTGCAATCAAGGTTGGCAGACAACAAAAGGAGGATTACTGCAAGAAAACGAGGGCAACTTCATTATGGGTTTTAGGTGAAATACTTGAATAAGTTACTTTGTTATCCTAAAAAAATGATCCATATTCAAATTCAAGGTTATCTTAACATCCTACTTTGAGCTGAAGACGACTTTCATAGAATGCAAAGCCAGCACTTATGTCCGTGTCGATGAAAAAGACATTGACCCAAGGCTTTTGTTAAGATATCAACTACCTGGTCATTTTTGGATATAAACCGAACTTGTGTTTCCAAAGTTGAACCCTTTCCCTCACAAAATGATAACAAATCTCGATTACTTGAAGTGAACATGAAAAACTGGGTTCAGAACTAGATAGACAACTCTAGCACTGTTGCACTAAGGATTTGTTGGTAGCACACCGAATCCAAGCTCGATTAACAAAGACTAAAACCATAATCAGGGTGATATTTTTTATCAAACGATGCGTATTCCATATAGATGTCACCATTAGCTTCATTATTTGGTAGATCTATTTATTAAGACAAAAAGTTACTGGGATATGATTCAAGAAAATAAGGAGTCAAAAAATTGAGAAAAAATGTAAAAAAAAATTGTAACTAGGAATCATAGGGCTTTACCCCGGAGGGAGCCCTTCGAGAAATTCGCAAAGGCCAGGGCATAAGATAGGCCTAAGAGGGGGTTTGGAAATAGTTTTCAACCAGCGATAGACGTGCCTCGGTTAATACCTCATTAGCTACGCCATTGCCTCAGGTGCAAAGATACTTTAAACAATGCTTGTTAGCTCCATTTTATGGATGGAAATCGTCAGCCTCTTTATCTTGCCCCCTTCTATGCCCCCACTTTAAAATAATGAGTTTGGGGTTTAGAGTTTAGGGTTTAAGATTAGGGGTTGTGGTTAGAGTTTAGGGAATTAGGGGTATGGTGTATTTTTAGGGTGTAGGGTTTAGAGTTTAGGATGTAGAAATTAGAGTTAGAGTTTACAATTTGGGGTAAGTGAACCAGTTCTAGCAATGGTCTGAACCGGCCAATTTGGTCTGAGCCCAAACCCGAATCCGTCTGCCCGACCCGAGTCAACCCATCTGAGGCAACTCAAGTAGTCAACCTGTTCAAGTCAACTCAATGAGTCAACCCATCAGAGTCAACTCGGTTGACTGTTGACTGATGATGACGTCAGCGTTGACTTTGACACAAAAAGTCAAATTTTCTAAAAACTCTTATTTTATGTTTTTCAACGTCCTTATTCTGATTTCAAAGCCCGTTTCGCCAAATTCTAACCCAAAAGCCTCCAAATCTGACCTTGAACCTAAACGTGTTTATGAATTTAATTATTTAGTTAAGGGTACTATGAATAAGGACTGAAATGGAAAGTTGTGCAATTAAAGGTACTCATAGTTCATTGAATACGAATTGTTGATGGATGTCGAATTCAGGTTCGAGTGCAATCAGATGCGGTATCATGAATCGACTAATGTAGCTCAGAGTTAAGGTAATACACTACTACCTCTTGTATGTGTTATGGAACATGTTAGTGTCCGACAATTGACTGTATGATCATGTTAATTATATGATAAATTTTGTTAAAGTCATATTGATTTCACATAAAGAGTAATACTTAGGTAAAACTGGATTACTCGGTTAGGAAAATATGGGACTTGTAAGAACTTCTGATATCTAGGAAAATTAATAAGACTGCTATACTCTAAATATGATTGTCTGTTAATGATCTAACTTCCGAAATGCATCGTTGCGAAATTGCGAAAACGCCCTTAAGGCGCAAGAAGGAAAAAAACCCCTGACAATAAAATAATCTGGGAATCTACACCAAATTTGGTTAAAGTAGCTTATTCATCTAAAAACCTCGATTTGCTTGAAAAAGTTATGGATCAAAGCTTAAATCTTCGAATTGTAGAGTACTTGGATTGTATTGACCTCTGCTTAATCTCGGAAAATAACTCATATATATATATATATATTCTTATATCTGAACTAATCAAAGTGGCGTAAAATATCGAACTGGCCGGCTTGACAAAAGAGGATTGACAACATCGAAGAGGCTGAATTGATCGGACTGAATGTAATGACTAGAAGACCAAAATATCCTTGAGGTACTAACTGTCAACTATCTGAAATGATGGATATACCATCGAGGTCTGAAATGAATGAATAGTTGGAAGAACCAAGAGAATCTAAATAATTGAAACACATTCGGACATCAAGGTGACTGAAAATACCTCTAAGACTTGGAATGAGAATTATCAATAAAGCTAAGCAAAGGCAATAGTCTTGAAAGTGGTAATACACGACCCTTGTTGGTTGGTCGTTTCGGGAACTATTGTGATGTTGGAAGAATACCATATAAAGGCATGTTCAAGTTATTTGGAGAAAGTACCCAGGTCTATGGTAAGAGCAACATGTTCTTCGTGTGTATTCGATGCTATGGATCGAGTTCAGATGCATTACACATATCTGATTACTTGGGAAATATCATTTGAATACATGTTCAATTTCTCGTTGTATGTTCAGTGGTTGCTTGGCGAAGACGAGCTTTTGTTATACAATGTAGTCAATTCTGAGAAGTGAGTACCTGCGGTGTACTGATCCAGTTAAATAATAAACATTGTGCGATGGTTTGCGATTAGTTCAAAGGGACTCGAAAACATGATAAGTAACCAGAACCTTTGAAATTCGTACGTCACAACTTTTACCCGATATTCTAATTACAAATTTACCCTTAAGAGTTAAAATGACCAAAATACACCTTCTAAGTAATATTGACTGGAATTCCCTTGATATATCTAAATTTCTGTATAATCATGTTATGCCGGAAATTATGAATGATCTCGGGGTTTAATTCTTGAACACTTGGGTAAAGTCGATATTTATTGAATCTCTTCGAATAAGGTCATTGATTATTGAATTTAGCCTTGAATAGACTACAATTCAATATCTCTTTTCTATGCCTGTCAAAGACCTCTGCGTTATAATTCAGACCATTTATTGGGTACCGTGTATACATGACTAACCTCTTTGAACAGAAATCAAGTCTATCCACTTTGATCTCAAGTGATGTTGTTATCTGATGTAAAAACATAACCTTTTGTTCTTGATATCTGATATGAGTATACCCGATTCATGGGTCATAATACTCTGAATCTATTAATTAAACAACGATTTGTACTTCGATTCCTGACTTACTGATACTAATTTCTGATATAATGATTATCGCTCGAGATTGTTATACGAGGGTATCTCTGAGACGACACGAGAAGTTTCTCACAAACATCTGTGTGCACACGCCTTTTTGTTAGGCGTTCTTTTACGCTCTTACGCGTTATGTTACGCTCTTACACGTTCTGTTAGGCTTTTACGCCTTTTGGGACCTAAGGTAACCCCTTAAGTCAGTACCTACGCCCATTGGGCCTAGGTTAACACCTGTATAGATGCAAATCTAGGGAACTGCATACTGGAGTTCAGTTGAAGGGTAGTTAGACGATTAAATAAAACCTTCTGACCCATTCTGAAATCCACCTTATTGAATTAATGTACCATGTCTGAAACACTTAGTATGCTTCTAATTCGAGCTTAATTAAACAACTAAACTCTTTGATTCAACTTCTGAAATCTATACCTCTCATGAACCTCTGGGCTATAGGGATTACCGCATGATACTCAGCGATTGAATAAAACAATCTGTCATAGTTAAAAAATAATGTTTCACTGAAATATCGAATCATAATCGAAATTTGTGGTTGTCTGGAACTTTATGTTAGCTTTACGCTTTGCCTTATACATGTATGTTGCCTATAGCATCTTCGAGTAGTTTTGTTTTACTGAGCTTTTCGAAGCTCACATTGTTTTTACCATCACAGGTTAGAAGGTCGACCATGTCACATCTTTCAACGTCGGTATGAGAGTTTCTACGACTTTACTTACGGAGTACGGTACCTGTGTAATTAGGGGGCATGTATGTCACATCTTGTTTCATATTTGAGTTTGAAACTTGTTTTAGCAATTTGTATCATAGTTTCTATTTTGTAGTCTGAATGTTTTCTGGAATTGTATTTTAATTCAAAACTTGATTTATGATTTTAAATGGTTTAACAATTTATTTATTTTAAAATTTAATGTGGGTCGCTCCGGTGGCCCTAATGTGACTACCTAGGATCCGTACTAACGCATAGGCGGGTCTATGAGGTTACATTTTCATCTGCAGATTCATTGGCATCCCATTCCTATGTGTTGTGCAGGAAAAAAACTCATAATTTTTTTTCCACAGCCGGGATATATAGTAATTGTTGTTCTAACCTATTCAAAATTCCATATTGAATACATAACCGAAGGCTGAGGTGAAATATAAATGAAATATGAGTAGCTATCAACCTCATACCTTTCTCGACCTTTTGGCTAAAATCAAGTTTAGTATCTGCTCTTATCAGTTCTAGGATTTGAGTAGCCATCAACCTCATACCTTTCTCGGCCTGCAACAAATTTATGTGTACCGAAGATACATAATGAATTTGTTCTGAGCAAGGCTCCTTAAAATTAAGATTTTCATCCGAATTGTATAAACAAATTTATCTGTTCTTTATTTATGTTTTTTGTACACCTGCTCACTAGTAGTGTCCATTACCCTGGACCACCCCGACAAAACTACACTAATAGCTTCTACTTCGTACTAGGGGCGATTCAAAGATTTAGGGGCCATCCACAATCTATTAAAATGAGAATATCAATTTTTTAGAAAATAAATATTTGTTGGTTTGTTGTGTACGTGATAGGCTGACTTTTGAATAAAAATAGTATAATAGGAGTCAAAATCTACAAAGTATAGCGTTTTATTTTTATCATGTATTTTACTACTAGTCCATAATTAATATTTGGGAAAACTACACCGGTGGTCCCCTAACTATTACCGTTTTCCTACTTTGGTCCCACAACTATGTTTTTTGGCAAAATCGTCCCTTCCGTTACTTAGTTCTCCTGTTTTGGTCCCCCGTAGTTAAAAACTAACGGAATTGCTTATGTGGATTTTTTTTTGATTTTTTTATTATTTTCTCTCTCCTATATATGTATTATTTAAATTTTTTATTCAGACTAATGTGGTGGTGACACGTGTCACCACCATAACAAAGCAAATAAATTGAAAATAGAGAGGGAGAGCTGGGAATCAAACCCGCGTCCTTAGCTTCCCAAGCCAATGGATTAACCATTGAGCTAAACTCCAATTATTGAAGTGTTTTAACACAAGTTAGATTTAAAACAATCAAATGAACCCAAAAACCCAAGAAGTTGCAACATTGCAGAAAACTGCAGATTGCGGAAAGAATGTCAGGTTTGTCAAGATAGACTGTTCTCTTTGATGGATTTCCAATTTATCTTCGATGACATCTGTTTATTTATTAAATGTTTTTAGAATTGCTAAATTTAATGATGAATCTAAATGTTTAGTCATACACTGACATGAAGATTTGGCAATTTGTTGCTTATAGTGCCGCATTTCTTGTCCTGTATGGGATTGCACTTGCAACTGAAGGCTGGGGTGTTGTAGCTAGCTTGAAAATCTATCCACCATATGATGATGCTGCTGTATCTGCTGTAACCCTTGTTGTAGCCTTCGGTTTTGCTGTTTCTCGTCCATGCTTAACTCTTAAGCTATGAATCCTGTCTGATATGTCAATGTGCTTATTGCTGCAATTTGGAGCTACATTTTTTTGGCATGTTGCTCAAAAGAAATGTCAATTTTCTCTTTAAATCGACTTGCATACACAGCCTTTTAACTTTGTCATTTATTATTACTACGAGATGATGGAAGATGCAGTTCATTTTCTCAGCAAAGATACTGTTGTCCAAGCAATTTCTAGATCTGCTACTAAGGTGTGTGAGCATGTTTCTACGTATAGGTTTCATGTCTTGAAGAGATGTTTCCTTCTTTTTGATATCTTGTAAATTTTTAAGTTCTGCAATTCTAGGAAGTTGACTATAATTTTCTAAATGATTGTTAATGTTTCATTTTGTGATTTCATTTTCTTGTTTCTTCATTACTATATCTTGTTTCTAAATGATTGTTAATGTTTCATTCTTTCCGCAATCTGCAGTTTTCAGCAATGTTGCAGCTTCTTTGGTTTTTGGGGTTCATTTGATTGTTTTAAATCTAACTTGTGTTAAAACACCTCAATAATTGGAGTTTAGCTCAATGGTTAATCCATTGGCTTGGGAAGCTAAGGAAACGGGTTCGATTCCCAGTTCTCCCCCTCTTTTTTTAATTTATTTTCTTTGTTATGGTGGTGACACGTGTCACCACCACATTAGTCTGAATAAAAAATTTAAATAATACATATATAGGAGAGAGAAAATAATAAAAAAATCAAAAAAAAATCCACATCAGCAATTCCGTTAGTTTTTAACGACGGGGGACCAAAACAGGAGAACTATGTAACGGAAGGGACGATTTTGCCAAAAAACATAGTTGTAGGACCAAAGTAGGAAGACGGTAATAGTTAGGGGACCACCGGTGTAGTTTTCCCTTAATCTTTTGTTTTTCCCTTGTAATCATTTAATTTAATTCATTTTAAGGCCCTCATTTTCTGGGGGAACCTATACAATCACACATACTGCACGTGTTTAGAACCACCCTTACTTCATACCATTAAGGTTATTAGTGGTTTCAACCATCACTTCCTCCAACTTGGTAGTACAACATGAGAATAAACCTCTACCTCACTCTTTGCTTGTGCTTTCGATATGGGATTTGAATTTAGGATCGGATGAGCTATTTTATCATGGATGAACACATAATTTTATGTCAAGGGTGTGAACTGTTAAGGAATTATATTAAAAATTCAAGGGTGTGAAATCACAAAATTTTAGGGGATATGAACTTAGATCATCGATAACAAATACAAATAATATATGAAGAAAATACATAAACTATATGAAAGTTTGAAAGTTTTAGAGGTGCGGCTGTCCTCTCAAACACCTCTCGGTATATCCCTAATTATTAAATATCTGGATGTGGACAAAATGACTACATTTTTCCTGCACAACACATGGGAAGCTGGTGAATTTGCACATGTATTTTTTTGATATTATAACAATATTCATCTTATATCACGTGCTATTTGGTATAAAAAAAAAGGTGAAGTAGACCCTCAACCATGCACACGCGTAAATATTCAAAGAAGAAAAGATATTGCATTGCAGATCGAACTTACAAGTTTAAGGATGGACTTAGAGGGGGCAGTCGCCCCTAAAAATTTGAAATTCATATATGATTTAGAAACTTTTTAGAATTTTTCTATGTACTTTCTATTGAAAATCTATTTTCGCCCCTCTTAAAATTTTATAAGTTCGCCCCCTAACATAAAATCATGTGTCTGCCACAATGTATAGGTGTAGGAGATCAATGATAAAATCTACTTTCCTAAGTTGAACTTGTTCCCTCGCAAAATGATAACCGAGTTTGATATGTTTTGAGCGAGTATGAAAAACTAGAATCTGAGTTAGATAAACGACACCAACATTGTTGTACCAAAGAATTGTTGGTAGCACAACGAATCCAAGTTCGACTAACAAAGACTAAAGCCATAATCGTGGTGGTTTTTGATCAAATGAAGCACGGTGGGTACTCCATATAGATGTCCTCCATTATCAATTTATGCAAGAATTAAGCTATTAGCCACAATTAAGAGCGTATAAATACTTTAGAGATAAGGGAAAATTGCAAAGAAACTACCAATTTCAAGATCGAGGATGGATGAATGATGAACCACTCCTGTCGACTTATCTTCGAGAAACAAAGAGAGACAACAAACTTTAGTCGACTCAGATCCCTTCTTGCCAGTGGCATCCCATGTTCCTTGCCTTAATCTTTGGTTCTCGTCTTCACAACATCAATGGAAAATAATAAACCTCGGATGTCACATAAAATTCAAAAGCTACTAATTATGAGTTAACGAGCAGGTATTGTATGCATCTCAATTCCTGGCAGCTCGACCTCCAAATTATTAAAGGAATTGTACTATAGTACCTCAAAATTGACCCCCCCCCCCCACCAAAAAAAAATCTAAAGCTTTAAATCCCATATAAACAAAAACATGTATTTCATAAAAAGTTTTAGACTTGTGTAGCATAAATTTATGAGTGTTCAGGTTGGATGGAAATTTGGTGTTGTAGTAAACAAAAATAAAATGAACTTGTAAGAGAGTCGAATGTTTTCAAATACGTTTTGATGTCCAAGAACCTTTGAAAATGGAAGTTGAAAATATATACAAGTATATTTGAGTCCCACATCTCTAACATACTATAAACAAAATTCGAGGGTGGTGTATAAAATAGGAGTATATCGCAACTTTGAAACATACTTACCTGGACGGGGTCAATGAGTGATCAGGAAGTCTCATGGCCTAGGGCAACGACCTCCATTGCACTTGGGAGGGGTGCTACTCTAAGGTCTCCCAAAAGGGAGAGCCTACGTCATAATTTGTGGCAGTGGGAGCTTGCGTTCGCGCAGCCCCTTTCAATCTAGTTCAAACTTGAGAAATGTGGTCTTCTAGGAAAAATCTCATTAATTAAAATTACTCTTACATGAATAGATCCTAGAGAATTCTTGATTTCTCGATTTGAATTTTACTCATTGAATCCATATTACTCTTACCTCTTTCTCTTATATAAATGAAGAAGGCATATCCTGCTCAAGTAAGGTTGTATCCTATTACTCTTGCCTCTCTCTCCTATATAAATGTTCGAATGTATCAGATGTTCATTCGGTGGTGGCGTCGTTATTTTCCGAACATGAATCGTCATAGGAAAACAAAATGAACTTGCAAGGGATGTCATAAATGTTTTCCAATAAGTATTGATGTATAAGATTTTTGGGTAAACTACATAAATGGTCCCCTGACTATGCTCTAATTATATTTTGCATCCTCCAACTATCAAAAGTTACAAATTGATCCCCTAACTTAAAAAGAGTAACAAATTGGTCCAACGCCGTTAAAAAATTAACGGCCGATGACATGACAGTTAATATAAATTGATATAATTACATAATTAGCCCTCAAGTTCTACGCTTATTTTAATTTGACCCTAATTCTAAATAATTAACCCACATACTTTTATTAATCTATCAATTTAGTCCATCTTCTTTTCTATTTTTCATCTCATTTAAATCTTCAATACATTTTTTGCCCTAAAATCTATTTAAGAGCCCCAAAAATATAGATTATGCATCTTTTCCCTTGTTCAAAAGAGTGAAGATTGTGCAAACCTAATTGCTTGATTCTTCAAATCAATCTTCAAACCTTAGTGCTTGATTCTTCAAATCTGAATTAGACTTAAAAACATATGTATTGTGATTTAAATAAGCAAACATCGAGAAACATGTAAATCACAAGATTCATCCTCCATCTCCATGCCGCTCCTCATTTCCCACTCACCACCACCCAATACCATAACTCAGCATGGCAAATGGCAACAACGAGTATCAAAAAATCAAAGGTGGAGATGCAATCAATGTATACTCAACTTCTCAAATACATAAATCCCTTATTGTTACATCCCCTGGTCTCATAATTGCATAAAGGGTCCCTACCAATATCATCATCGGGATTGTAAGTGGACGATGATGTATCGTTTTCCTTTATTTGGGTTTGACATATTTTAAGAGTTTATGGCGAGTGATGGAGTCCAGTGCGTTTCGAGTTAAAAGGCTCTGGGATTGGCAAGGGGACTGAAATGAGGGAACTATAAAAAATGCTTTACGATTCTGGTCGATATATATGTGAAGATGTAGTTGTGGATCTGATCCAAGAAGATCTGTGAATGTTTTTTGAGTCCCCAAGTATGTAATGTCCCATTACCAGTAAAATTGAGTCACCACTTGCATCATGTCTTCTTCTTTCCCATTTTCTGCTTTGTTTTCCAACCCATTTTGGGTACCATCTTCTCTCCTTTGAACAAGGGAAAAAGATGCAGAAATCTATATTTTGGGGCTCTTAAATGGATTTTGAATTGAAAAGAAATTGAAGAGTTAAAGGAGAAGAGAAATAGAAAAGAAGATGGACTAAATTGATAGGTTATTAAAATTATGTGGGTTAATTTTTAGAATTAGGGTCAATTTTAAATAAGTGTAGAACTTGAGGGCTAATTATGTAATTATATCAATTGATATTAACTGTCACGTCTTCAGTTGTTAAATTTTTAACGGCGTTGAACCAATTTGTTACTTTTTTTAAGTCAATGGACTAGTTTGTAACTTCTGATAGTCGGGGGACGCAAAAGATAATTGGAGCATAGTCGGGGGACCATTTATGTAGTTTACCCTTTTTTTGAAGTGGATGGAAGTTAGAAAAATATCCTTGAACTATACACTAATATACAAGTATTTTTATGTCCCACATCTCTACCATACCATAAACAGAATTCAAGGGTGGCGTATAAGATGAAAGTACATCAAAACATTTAAACATACTTACCTGGACGGGGTCAATGCGTGATCATGAAGGCTCATGGCCTAGGGTAGTGACTTCCATTGCACTTGGGAGGGGTGCTGCTCTAAGGTCTCCTCAAGAGGGAGAGCCTACGTCATAATTTGTGGCAGCAGGGGCTTGCGTTCCCGCTGCCCCTACTAATCTAGTTCAAACTTGAGCTTTAGAATTACCGCAGAGTATGTAGGTTGTCTGGAAACAGTAGAAATTTATTAAATTTTTGCTACTTCAAAAAGAACAATACTCTTGATCCGTGAAATACTGGTAGCTCGGTGAACTAGTTTTGTAAAACTTAAACGAAAGAACCTAGTGAGATTTTCTTAAATTAATGCATTTATCTTCAATTGGAATTTGGATAAATTGTATAAAATTAGTTAGGAGATGAGACATGTGATCGAAAAGCTTGTCACTCTTGTTTTTAATGGTTTAAACGGAATTGGAATCCGAGTTTTGTTTTATTTGGAAATTTTATTGCACATTATATACAAGCTTCAGTAGGTACAAAGAGCCCCCTAACTAAAGAAGGCAGATCACACTCTGATTAAAGGTGCGTAATTTATCAACCCGACGTGAGATCAAGTCTCCTTTGTGCTAAGGAAACGGAGGTACGAGCTTATGGAACAGATCCTGTTTAAGTACTGGATATTGTTCATTCAGTTTGGGCATCGTTATTTACAATGTATGTTTTGTTTCTAAGCACCTTTGCAAAATTATCTGGAATCGGGATGCATACAATGCCTGCTCGTTAACTCCTAATTAGTAGCTTTTGAATTTTATGTGACATTTTAGATTTATTACTTTTGGTCTAAAGTATTTCTACGCTCTTAATTCTTGTTGCATCTAATATTTATATCGATGTTTAGGATTCACGTATGGGTAATATAACATTTACACTGAATATTCGAAGTTACATAATGGAAAGAAAAATATCTATGACAATCTTTTATTCCAATATGAGAAGGTAAACGAGATATCATATTACTTCAATTCCCAGCAGCTCGACCTCCAAATTACTTCAATCTTTTATACCTGTGTAGCATAAATTTATGAGTGTTCAGTTTGGATGGAAATTTGTTGTTGTAGTAAACAAAAATAAAATGAACTTGCAAGGGAGTCGAATGTTTTCAAATACGTTTTGATGTCCAAGAATCTTTGAAAGTGGAAGTTGAAAATATATACAAGTATATTTGAGTCCCACATCTCTAACATACTACTTATAAACAAAATTCGAGGGTGGTGTATAAAATAGGAGTATATCGCAACTTTGAGACATACTTACCTGGACGGGGTCAATGAGTGATCAGGAAGTCTCATGGCCTAGGGTAGTGACCTCCATTGCACTTGGGAGGGGTGCTGCTCTAAAGTCTCCCAAAAGGGAGAGCCTACGTCATAATTTGTGGTAGTGGGGGCTTGCGTTCGCGCAGCCCCTTTCAATTTAGTTCAAACTTGAGAATGGTGGTCTTTTATGAAAAATATCATTAATTAAAATTACTCTTACATGAATAGATCCTAGAGGTTTCTTGATCTCTCGATTTGTACAGTGACTTTATTTTAACTTGGATGAAAGAACTTCAAACTTTCTTGTAAGAAATTGTTCCTATTTGATGGCTTATCAGTGCATAGTTGCAGGTCTAAGTTGCTTCTCCACCTTTTCATCAACATCAACCGCATTAAGTGGAGTACTTTTACAATGTCCACAAGTTTTCATCTGCAGATTCATTTCATTGGCATCCCATGTGCTGTGCTGGAAACAGTCGAAGATTTTGTCCGTATCCGGGAAAGCTTTTACCAACAATTCTTCATTGAACTCGCAAAACAATTATAATGCCTTCCATTCACCAATTGTTGTAAAGATTTAAAACACCACTCTTTATTGTACTTACAAATGACTTATTTTTAACAGATTATAAATCCAATCAAAAGAAGTAAAATGTTGTCTCACTCTTTGCTTGTACTTTCACTATGGGATTTGGATTTAGGTCAGAAGAGAGCTGCGGACAAAATGACTACTTTTTTCTCCACAGCACATGGGATGCTGTTGAATTTGCACATGAAATTTTTTAGTAGTTTCTATGTATTTGGGGTTTAAGCATGTGGTAATGAAAATAAGGAACAAAAAGATGAATGGAAGGTTGCCTTGACATTTTGGAAAAAATAACGATCTGATATACATACAATACATGATTATAAATCTTGCATGGACCCAGAGCTTTAATAAAATATACACAAGTGTTACTAAATGAAAAATATTTGAAAATTAAGAATTGTAGAGCTTTACCCCGGAGGAAGCCCTTCCAAAAATTCTCATAGGCTGGGGCTGAACCCAGGCCTAAGAGGGGGTTTGGAAATAGTTTTCAACCAGCAATAGACGCGCCTCGGTTAGAACCTCACTAGCTGCGTCATTGCCCCAAGCGCAAAGATACTTCTCAAGGAACTTGTTAGCTCCGTTTTATAACAGATGCAAGAAAATTCAATTTATTCTCCAACCGATGTGGGATATAGGGGCCAATTTATTATTGTCAAAGGCTATTACCATATCAAATGCGCTCAACCTCAATGCCAACTGACCTCACCATCAAATCCTTACCCAAAATCAAATTAGGAGGCAAGTTCTACTTCATAAAATCAAACTGAAAAATCATAGATTTATAAAGCTATGAATGGAGTTGAAGTATGTAATTGAGAACAAGAAACAATAGATATTTCTCAATTTTTCATGGTCATAGAAGAATAACACCAAAATCTAGCTACAATTTATAGCAGAATGGAAGATAAATCTAAAAAAATTATGCGTGTTATGGAATTTGTTCAATACAAAACATATTAATCCAGTTACATTGGCTTACATTCAGAACATATAGAAAAAGCAAAAGAAAAAACATAACTTAAAACTATAATAAGTAGGGGCCGTGCAAACGCAGGCCCCCACTGCCACAAATTATGACATAGGCTTTATAGGTGTAGGAGATAAATGATAAAAAGCCTCTTAACAACCAAGAAGATAGTTTGATGGTGCAATCAAGGTTGGCAGACAACAAAAAGAGGATTACTGCAAGAAAACGAGGGCAACTTCATTATGGGTTTTAGGTGAAATACTTGAATAAGTTACTTTGTTATCCTAAAAAATGATCCATATTCAAATTCAAGGTTATCTTAACATCCTACTTTGAGCTGAAGACGACTTTCATAGAATGCAAAGCCAACACTTATGTCCGTGTCGATGAAAAAGACATTGACCCAAGGCTTTTGTTAAGATATCAACTACCTGATCATTTTTGGATATAAACCGAACTTGTGTTTCCAAAGTTGAACCCTTTCCCTCACAAAATGATAACAAATCTCGATTACTTGAAGTGAACATGAAAAACTGGGTTCAGAACTAGATAGACAACTCTAGCACTGTTGCACTAAAGATTTGTTGGTAGCACACCGAATCCAAGCTCGATTAACAAAGACTAAAACCATAATCAGGGTGATATTTTTTATCAAACGATGCGTATTCCATATAGATGTCACCATTAGCTTCATTATTTGGTAGATCTATTTATTAAGACAAAAAGTTACTGGGATATGATTCAAGAAAATAAGGAGTCAAAAAATTGAGAAAAAATGTAAAAAAAAATTGTAACTAGGAATCATAAGGCTTTACCCCGGAGGGAGCCCTTCGAGAAATTTGCAAAGGCCAGGGCATAACCTAGGCCTAAGAGGGGGTTTGGAAATAGTTTTCAACCAGCGATAGACGTGCCTCGGTTAATACCTCATTAGCTACGACATTGCCTCAGGTGCAAAGATACTTTAAACAATGCTTGTTAGCTCCATTTTATGGATGGAAATCGTCAGCCTCTTTATCTTGCCCCCTTCTATGCCCCCACTTTAAAATAATGAGTTTGGGGTTTAGAGTTTAGGGTTTAAGATTAGGGGTTGTGGTTAGAGTTTAGGGAATTAGGGGTATGGTGTATTTTTAGGGTGTAGGGTTTAGAGTTTAGGATGTGGAAATTAGAGTTAGAGTTTACAATTTGGGGTAAGTGAACCGGTTCTAGCAATTGTCTAAACCGGCCAATTTGGTCTGAGCCTAAACCCGAATCCGTCTGCCCGACCCGAGTCAACCCGTCTTAGGCAACTCAGTGAGTCAACCTGTTCAAGTCAACTCAATGAGTCGACCCATCAGAGTCAACTCGGTTGACTGTTGACTGATGATGACGTCAGCGTTGACTTTGACACAAAAAGTCAAATTTTCTGAAAACTCTTATTTTATGTTTTTCAACGTCCTGATTCTGATTTCAAAGCCCGTTTCACCAAATTCTAACCCAAAAGCCTCCAAATCTGACCTTGAACCTAAACGTGTTTATGAATTTAATTATTTAGTTAAGGGTACTATGAATAAGGACTGAAATGGAAAGTTGTGCAATTAAAGGTACTCATAGTTCATTGAATACGAATTGTTGATGGATATCGAATTCAGGTTCGAGTGCAATCAGATGCGGTATCATGAATCGACCAATGTAGTTCAGAGTTAAGGTAATGCACTACTACCTCTTGTATGTGTTATGGAACATGTTAGTATCCGACAATTGACTGTATGATCATGTTAATTATATGATAAATTTTGTTAAAGTCATATTGATTTCAGATAAAGAGTAATACTTAGGTAAGACTGGATTACTCGGTTAGGAAAATATGGGACTTGTAAGAACTTCTGATATCTAGGAAAATTAATAAGACTGTTATACTCTAAATATGATTGTCTGTTAATGATCTAACTTCCGAAATGCATCGTTGCGAAATTGCGAAAACGCCCTTAAGGCGCAAGAAGGAAAAAACCCTGACAGTAAAATAATCTGGGAATCTACACCAAATCTGGTTAAAGTAGCTTATTCATCTGAAAACCTCGATTTGCTTGAAAAAGTTATTGATCAAAGCTTAAATCTTCGAATTGTAGAGTACTTGGATTGTATTGACCTCTACTTAATCTCGGAAAATAACTCATATATATATATATATATATATATATATATATATATATTCTTATATCTGAACTAATCAAAGTGGCGTAAAATATCGAACTGGCCGGCTTGACAAAAGAGGATTGAAAACATCGAAGAGGCTGAATTGATCGGACTGAATGTAATGACTAGAAGACTAAAATATCCTTGGGGTACTAACTGTCAACTATCTGAAATGATGGATATACCATCGAGATCTAAAATGAATGAATAGTTGGAAGAACCATGTAACACCCTAGACCTGCCTATGCATTAATACGGATCCTAAGAAGTTACATTAGGGTCACCGGAGCGACCCATGACAAATTTCAAATAAACATACCATTAAACCTTAAAGATCTTAAATCAAATTTCTGATTTAAAAATAAAATTTCAGAAATCATTCAAAACGATAAAACAATTATAATGCAAGTTGCAAAAATAAGTTTCAGACTCATTTCACCGAATACAAAACACGACACACATGCCCCTAGTTACACAGATACCACGCTCCATGTCAAGCCGAAGAACTCCCATACCGACGATGATAGGTGCAACTTGACTGATCTTTTATCCTGAGATGGTAAAAACAACATGAGCTTGGGAAAGCTCAGTAATACAAAACTACCAGAAGATACTATTAGCACATGCAAATATATGGTGAAGCATAACATTATTATGATGTTTTAGACAATAGTTATTTTCATTTATGATTCGCTATTTTAGCAATGCACTATACTTGAGGACAACAAAGTTTGTTCTTCCTACATTACTGAGTATTAAGAGATATCTTATTGTTCAGAGAATCAACATGGTGGCAGATTGATGAAGTTGAATTCAAGAAGCCTAGTGTGTTCCATAAATTTCAGATCAAACACGCATAGGTACTTATCAATCGTCTCATATGAACACATAACAGTTAAATGCAAATGTTCGAGTTCATACAGAAATTTACCACCCTCCAACCTTACGGCAGAATGCAATTCCCCATGAACTGCATACAGAAGGTCTTACCCTAGGCCTGAGGCGTAGGAGCCTACCTAAGGGGATGCCTTAGGTCCAGAAAGACTTACCCTAGGCTCGTGGGCGTAGGAGCTTAACAGAAGGGTTTACCAGCTGGATCAGGGTTGTACCTGCAGACACTTCATAGCATAACCCAACAGTATACCCCAGATAGTAATTGGTGTTCAGATTCCAGACATGAGTAACATAATACATGTAACAGACATATTCTATTCAGAGTATCAGAAACAGAAGTTCATGCTATTGAGCAGAGCAGACATTTTCAACATTCATCATGCAAACAGATTATCCCATCATAGGTCAAACTAACATATCATGCTAACAAATTCATCAAACAGTCAGACAATACCATCACAGATCAAACGATCACATACCAAGTATACAGATTGAGCAGACATATATCAGGTAGGCAGAGAATATCATCGTATATCAAGTTCATCATTTTATCTCATTTTCTAACATAGTGATGCAATCTCAATAACAATTGAAATGTTCATCAAACATAATATTATTCATGATTAAAAAATTATACAATCCATTCAACAGAATATATTACACATGGAACACACTAGGTGTGACAAATCATTTTTTTGGAGATACTTGGCATTTACGGAATGAGACATATTGAACTCTTGACAACTTGAACGGATTTCTGAAACGTGGCCCCTTTTAGAAGGGGTTCATACTAAAGGTTTAACCCAGATATTTAGGATGTGATATATCAAGATCTTTGAGGGTTTAGACGCATCATGAGTTATTTAGTCATTTAAGCCTACAAGGGCATTATGGTCATTTTATCACATATAGACAATTTAGTAATTTATACTAGCAAAGCTTAAACAGTTGCTCAGAAAATTTTATTTGCTTATTAGGCTTCCAATCAGGCATTCAGAGATTTCTATGTCAAGGTTTGTCACGATATCGGATACATTCAGGGCTATCTTAATTATTTTGGCCAACGAGGGCATTAGTCTTTTAATTATCATGGGTGATTAACATACATGAGTGTGCTTCCTAACACTTAGAGGCACTTTAGCCCTTAAAGTCTTATTAGAGATCCTAGAATTTCATCAAATGCATAACTGCTTGTTTAACTTAAGAGGGCATTTCAGTCATTTTAGAAATTGGGATAAATCCACCATTTTCGTCAGATTTTACTATTTAGCACCTCTATCGTTTACGTACCCGGTACAGATTAAGTCGTCCTAACTCTACGGCCTTTTACAGATGATTCATTCTTTACAGAACTTGAGGGTATAACGTCATTCAAATTAATCAGACATTTCAGTGCTCGAGGGCATTCCCATCTTTTTTGTCATTACGAACATTCTCATTTAATTCACGCATTACTGTCATAAGGGTCGACTTAGGATTTCAACAATATTTCCAGAGAATTCTCATTCATGCGTTATACAAAGTTTGAGGGATTATCCAAGTTTGTATCACACGTATTGCATAATGATGCCGAAGTCTTTCCATTAAAACATACCTCTTGGGTAGTGTAAATTGCATAATCAGGTCGAATGCCGACTTTAGGTCATTTCCTTTATTAGAGGGGTAGTTTAGTCATACTTATGCTCCAAGGGCATTTTTGTAATTTCATAATTAATATCTCTCACTCCGTATCTTGGGCCTCGATTCTTACACACTGATGATTGAGTTGCGGATTTACTGAATTTAATTATTAGAACTTCTGATACTGTTAGCCCATTAGTAATCTTATTCGGATAATTTGATCTTATTAATATCCATATTTATTGCTCGAGTCTGATTTAATTTAAGCAGAATTTACAATATACGTCATCATAAGCATGCATGCGTTAACCGAATATCAGTATGTTCATAAAGCATACAATGGGTAGTAGTGTATTACCTTAGTTCCGAGCTATAACAGTTGATTCATGACACCTCATTCGATCGCACTCGATCTCAAGATTCGACGGCCCCCAACATCTCAATTTCAAGGGTATCTTAATACCTTCAACGACAAAGATTCACATTTCAGTCTTTATTTAGAGAGCTCATAACCAAAATTAAATACATATAAGCAATCTCGGATTCAAGGTCAGATTCGGAGGCTTTCGGGTTAGAATTTTGCAAAACGGGCTTCAAAAACGGACTCGGGACGCCGAAAAACATAAAATAAGAGTTTTCGGAAAATTTGACTTTTGGTCAACGGTCAAAGTCAACGCTGACGTCAGCAGGTCAACGCTGACGTCAGCAGGTCAACGGTCAACATGGTCAAAGTCAATGCTGACGTCAGCAGGTCAACGCTGACGTCAGCAGTCAACTGAGTTGACTCGGGCTGACTCGGACGAGTTGACTCGACTGACTCGGACGAGTTGACTCGGGTGACTCGGACGAGTTGACTCGGCTGACGGGTCGGGTCGGACTCAGGTTGACGGATCGGGTCAGACTCAAGTTGGCGGGTCGGGTTGGGCTCAGACCGGGTCGGACCGGTTCAGTCCGGGTTGGGCCGATTCACTTACCGAAAAACTTCTGGTGGCCGAATGGTGGCCGGACGGTGGCTGATATTGTCGCCGGAGACCCTATAAGCCTCGATTTCGCCGGAAAAACAGAGGGGAAAGCATAGTTAGTTCAACCCATACGATACATATTGAAATAAAATCGGAATAAAGCCGGAAATGCATCGAATCTTACCCAAAACGAAGGTGAACGGTCGGAATACGCGTTGCTTCGATGAGGCCATTGCCGACGGCGAATGGATGATCAACCAAAGGGGTTATGCTCACCTCAACGCCGTGAACACGGAACCGAAGTCTGTTTCTCGAACGCTCGACGTGGGTGGCCGGAATCGCGAAAAGAAGAGGGCGGCGAACCAAGGGTTTCGACGAACCTTTGACCCAAAACCAACGGCGAACGGCAGCTCCGATGCGCGAGTGGTCAACTGGGTCGTGACCAAGGCGAGATAGCGGTCACTCCGGTAACGGCGGTGAATCTCACGGCGGCGCGGTAGGCGATGTCGGACGGAGACATGTGAGCTATCGAATGGGTTTCAGAATTTTCTGGAAACTCATCTCATTGATTCGAACAAGAAAAATTAGATGAGGTAGGTGGACAGACACGTTTCCTTTTTATTTAATCTTATTCAATAAGCTTCCCAAACTTTATTCAAATATTAATGCAGACAACCCTTGACAGAAATGGGCATTTGGCTCAAAGGTTAAGCACACATGGGTGAAGGACGGGGTGAGGTCGTGGGTTCAAAACCCCACAATTGCAAATCCATTTTTTTCCCTTTTTTAAGCTAAATAAAACCAGAGTGTTACAAACCAAGAGGCTCTAAATAATTGAAACACATTCGGACATCAAGGTGACTGAAAATACCTCTAAGACTTGGAATGAGAATTATCAATAAAGCTAAGCAAAGGCAATAGTCTTGAAAGTGGTAATACACGACCCTTGTTGGTTGGTCGTTTCGGGAACTATTGTGATGTTGGAAGAATACCATATAAAGGCATGTTCAAGTTATTTGGAGAAAGTACCTAGGTCTATGGTAAGAGCAACATGTTCTTCGTGTGTATTCGATGCTATGGATCGAGTTCAGATGCATTACACATGTCTGATTACTTGGGAAATATCATTTGAATACATGTTCGATTTCTCGTTGTATGTTCAGTGGTTGCTTGGCGAAGACGAGCTTTTGTTATACAATGTAGTCAATTCTGAGAAGTGAGTACCTGCGGTGTACTGATCCAGTTAAATAATAAACCTTGTGCGATGGTTTGCGATTAGTTCAAAGGGACTCGAAAACATGATAAGTAACCAGAACCTTTGAAATTCGTACGTCACCACTTTTACCCGATATTCTAATTACAAATTTACCCTTAAGAGTTAAAATGACGAAAATACACCTTCTAAGTAATATTGACTGGAATTCCCTTGATATATCTGAATTTCTGTATAATCATGTTATGCCGGAAATTATGAATGACCTCGGGGTTTAATTCTTGAACACTTGGGTAAAGTCGATATTTATTGAATCCCTTCGAATAAGGTCATTGATTATTGAATTTAGCCTTGAATAGACTACAGTTCAATATCTCTTTTCTATGCCTGTCAAAGACCTCTGCGTTATAATTCAGACCATTTATTGGGTACCATGTATACATGACTAACCTCTTTGATCAGAAATCAAGTCTATCCACTTTGATCTCAAGTGATGTTGTTGTCTGATGTAAAAACATAACCTTTTGTTCTTGATATCTGATATGAGTATACCCGATTCATGGGTCATAATACTCTGAATCTATTAATTAAACAACGATTTGTACTTCGATTCCTGACTTAATGATACTAATTTCTGATATAATGATTATCGCTCGAGATTGTTATACGAGGGTATCTCTGAGACGACATGAGAAGTTTCTGACAAACATCTGTGTGCACATACCTTTTTGTTAGGCTTTCTTTTACGCTCTTACGTGTTATGTTACGCTCTTACACGTTCTGTTAGGATTTTACGCCTTTTGGGACCTAAGGTAACCCCTTAAGTCAGTACCTACGCCCATTGGGCCTAGGTTAACACCTGTATAGATGCAAATCTAGGGAACTGCGTACTGGAGTTCAGTTGAAGGGTAGTTAGACGATTAAATAAAACCTTCTGACCCATTCTGAAATCCACCCTATTGAATTAATGTACCATGTCTGAAACACTTAGTATGCTTCTAATTCGAGCTTAATTAAACAACTAAACTCTTTGATTCAACTTCTGAAATCTATACCTCTCATGAACCTCTGGGCTATAGGGATTACCGCATGATACTCAGCGATTGAATAGAACAATCTGTCATAGTTAAAAAATAATGTTTCACTGAAATATCGAATCATAATCGAATTTGTGGTTGTATGGAACTTTATGTTAGCTTTACGCTTTGCCTTATACATATATGTTGCCTATAGCATCTTCGAGTAGTTTTGTATTACTGAGCTTTTCGAAGCTCACATTGTTTCTACGTTGGTATGAGAGTTTCTACGACTTTGCTTACGGAGTACGGTACCTGTGTAATTAGGGGGCATGTATGTCACATCTTGTTTCATATTTGAGTTTGAAACTTGTTTTAGCAATTTGTATCATAGTTTCTATTTTGTAGTCTGAATGTTTTCTGGAATTGTATTTTAATTCAAAACTTGATTTATGATTTTAAATGGTTTAACAATTTATTTATTTTAAACTTTAATGTGGGTCACTCCGGTGGCCCTAATGTGACTACCTAGGATCCGTACTAACGCATAGGCGGGTCTAGGAGGTTACATTTTCATCTGCAGATTCATTGGCATCCCATTCCTATGTGTTGTGCAGGAAAAAACTCATAAATTTTTTTCCACAGCCGGGATATATAGTAATTGTTGTTCTGACCTATTCAAAATTCCATATTGAATACATAACCGAAGGCTGAGGTGAAATATAAATGAAACATGAGTAGCTATCAACCTCATACCTTTCTCGACCTTTTGGCTAAAATCAAGTTTAGTATCTGCTCTTATCAGTTCTAGGATTGGAGTAGCTATCAACCTCATACCTTTCTCGACCTGCAACAAATTTATGTGTACCGAAGATACATAATGAATTTGTTCTGAGCAAGGCTCCTTAAAATTAAGATTTTCATCTGAATTGTATAAACAAATTTATATGTTCTTTATTTATGTTTTCTGTACACCTGCTCACTAGTAGTGTCCATTACCCTGAACCACCCCGACAAAACTACACTAACAGCTTCTACTTCGTACTAGAGGCGATACAAAGATTTAGGGGCCATGCACAATCTATTAAAATGAGAATATCAATTTTTTAGAAAATAAATATTTGTTGGTTTGTTGTGTACGTGATAGGCTGACTTTTGAATAAAAAATAGTATAATAGGAGTCAAAATCTACAAAGTATAACGTTTTATTTTTATCATGTATTTTACTACTAGTCCATAACTAATATTTTGTTTTTCCCTTATAATCATTTAATTTAATTCATTTTAAGGCCCTCATTTTCTGGGGGAACCTATACAATCACACATATTGCACGTGTTTAGAACCACCCATACTTCATACCATTCAGGTTATTAGTGGTTTCAACCATCACTTCCTCCAACTTGGTAGTACAACATGAGAATAAACATCTACCTCACTCTTTGCTTGTGCTTTCGATATGGGATTTGAATTTAGGATCGGATGAGCTATTTTATCATAGATGAACACATAATTTTATGTCAAGGGTGTGAACTGTTAAGGAATTATATTAAAAATTCAAGGGTGTGAAATCACAAAATTTTAGGGGATATGAACTTAGATCATCGATAACAAATACAAATAATATATGAAGAAAATACATAAACTACATGAAAGTTTGAAATTTTTAGAGGTGCGGCTATCTTCTCAAACACCTCTCGGTATATCCCTAATTATTAAATATCTGGATGTGGACAAAATGACTACATTTTTCCTGCACAACACATGGGAAGCTGGTGAATTTGCACATGTATTTTTTTGATATTATAACAATATTCATCTTATATCAGGTGCTATTTGGTATAAAAAAAAAGGTGAAGTAGACCCCCAACCATGCACGCGCGTAAATATTCAAAGAAGAAAAGATATTGCATTGCAGATCGAACTTACAAGTTTAGGGATGGACTTAGAGGGGGCAGTCGCCCCTAAAAATTTGAAATTCATATATGATTTAGAAACTTTTTAGAATTTTTCTATGTACTTTCTATTGAAAATCTATTTTCGCCCCTCTTAAAATTTTATAAGTTCGCCCCCTAACATAAAATCATATGTCTGCCACAATGTATAGATGTAGGAGATCAATGATAAAATCTACTTTCCTAAGTTGAACTTGTTCCCTCGCAAAATGATAACCGAGTTTGATATGTTTTGAGAGAGTATGGAAAACTAGATTCTGAATTAGATAAACGACACCAACATTGTTGTACCAAAGAATTATTGGTAGCACAACGAATCCTAGTTCGACTAACAAAGACTAAAGCCATAATCGTGGTGGTGTTTGATCAAATGAAGCACGGTGGGTACTCCATATAGATGTCCTCCATTATCAATTTATGCAAGAATTAAGCTATTAGCCACAATTAAGAGCGTATAAATACTTTAGAGATAAGGGAAAATTGCAAAGAAACTACCAATTTCAAGATCAAGGATGGATGAATGATGAACCACGTCTGTCGACTTATCTTCGAGAAACAAAGAGAGACAACAAACTTTAGTCGACTCAGATCCCTTCTTGCCAGTGGCATCCCATGTTCCTTGCCTTAATCTTTGGTTCTCGTCTTCACAACATCAATGGAAAATAATAAACCTCGGATGTCACATAAATTTCAAAAGCTACTAATTATGAGTTAACGAGCAGGCATTGTATGCATCTCAATTCTTGGCAGCTCGACCTCCAAATTATTAAAGGAATTGTACTATAGTACCTCAAAATTGACCCCCCCCACCAAAAAAAATCTAAAGCTTTAAATCCCATATAAACAAAAACATGTATTTCATAAAAAGTTTTAGACTTGTGTAGCATAAATTTATGAGTGTTCAGGTTGGATGGAAATTTGGTGTTGTAGTAAACAAAAATAAAATGAACTTGTAAGAGAGTCGAATGTTTTCAAATACGTTTTGATGTCCAAGAATCTTTGAAAATGGAAGTTGAAAATATATACAAGTATATTTGAGTCCCACATCTCTAACATACTATAAACAAAATTCGAGGGTGGTGTATAAAATAGGAGTATATCGCAACTTTGAAACATACTTACCTGGACGGGGTCAATGAGTGATCAGGAAGTCTCATGGCCTAGGGCAATGACCTCCATTGCACTTGGGAGGGGTGCTACTCTAAGGTCTCCCAAAAGGGAGAGCCTACGTCATAATTTGTGGCAGTGGGGGCTTGCGTTCGCGCAGCCCCTTTCAATCTAGTTCAAACTTGAGAAATGTGGTCTTCTAGGAAAAATCTCATTAATTAAAATTACTCTTACATGAATAGATCCTAGAGAATTCTTGATATCTCGATTTGAATTTTACTCATTGAATCCATTACTCAAGTAAGGTTGTATCCTATTACTCTTGCCTCTCTCTCCTATATAAATGTTCGAATGTATCAGATGTTCATTCAGTGGTGGCATCGTTATTTTCCGAACATGAATCGGCATAGGAAAACAAAATGAACTTGCAAGGGATGTCATAAATGTTTTCCAATAAGTATTGATGTATAAGATTTTTTTGGGTAAACTACATAAATGGTCCCCTGACTATGCTCTAATTATATTATGCATCCTCCAACTATCAAAAGTTACAAACTGATCCCCTAACTTAAAAAGAGTAACAAATTGGTCCAACGTCGTTAAAAAATTAACGGCCAATGACATGACAGTTAATATAAATTGATATAATTACACAATTAGCCCTCAAGTTCTACACTTATTTTACTTTGACCCTAATTCTAAATAATTAACCCACATACTTTTAATAATCTATCAATTTAGTCCATCTTCTTTTCTATTTTTCATCTCATTTAATTCTTCAATACATTTTCAGCCCTAAAATCCATTTAAGAGCCCCAAAAATATAGATTATGCATCTTTTCCCTTGTTCAAAGGAGTGAAGATTGTGCAAACCTAATTGCTTGATTCTTCAAATCAATCTTCAAACCATAGTGCTTGATTCTTCAAATTTGAATTAGACTTAAAAAACATATATATTGTGATTTAAATAAGCAAACATCGAGAAACATGTAAATCACAAGATTCATCCTCCATCTCCATGTCGCTCCTCATTTCCGACTCACCACCACCCAATACTATAACTCAGCATGGCAAATGGCAACAACGAGTATAAAAAAATCAAAGGTGGAGATGCAATCAATGTATACTCAACTTCTCAAATACATAAATCCCTTACTGTTAAATCCCCCAGTCTCATAATTGCATAAAGGGTCCCTACCAATATCATCATCGGTACTGTAAGTGGACGATGATGTATCGTTTTCCTTTATTTGGGTTTGACATATTTTAAGAGTTTATGGCGAGTGATGGAGTTTATGTATAAGTTGTCTTTTATGAAAAATCTCAATAATTAAAATTACTCTTACATGAATAGATCCTAGAGATTTCTTGATCTCTCGATTTGAACAGTGACTTTATTTTAACTTGGATGAAAGAATTTCAAACTTTCTTGTAAGAAATTGTTCCTATTTGATGGCTTATCAGTGCATAGTTGCAGGTCTAAGTTGCTTCTCCACCTTTTCATCAACATCAACCACATTAAGTGGAGTACTTTTATAATGTCCACAAGTTTTCATCTGCAGATTCATTTCATTGGCATCCCATGTGATGTGCTGGAAACAGTCGAAGATTTTGTCCGTATCCGGGAAAGCTTTTACCAACAATTCTTCATTGAACTCGCAAAACAATTTTAATGCCTTCCATTCACCAACTGTTCTAAAGATTTAAAACATCACAACTCTTTATTTTACTTACAAATGACTTATTTTTAACAGATTATAAATCCAATCAAAAGAAGTAAAATGTTGTCTCACTCTTTGCTTGTACTTTCACTATGGGATTTGGATTTAGGTCAGAAGAGAGATTATTATAATATATATTATATCCTGGCTGCGGACAAAATGACTACTTTTTTCTCCACAACACATGGGATGCTGTTGAATTTGCACATGAAATTTTTGAGTAGTTTCTATGTATTTGGGGTTTAAGCACGTGGTAATGAAAATAAGGAACAAAAAGATGAATGGAAGGTTGCCATGACATTTTGGAAAAAATAACGATCATCATATACATACAATACATGATTATAAATCTTGCATGGACCCAGAGCTTTAATAAATATACACTAGTGTTAATAAATATACACAAGTGTTAATAAATGAAAAATATTTGAAAATTAAGAATTGTAGAGCTTTACCCCGGAGGAAGCCCTTCCAAAAATTCTCGTAGGTCGGGGCTGAACCCAGGCCTAAGAGGGGGTTTGGAAATAGTTTTCAACCAGCAATAGACGCGCCTCGGTTAGAACCTCACTAGCTGCGTCATTGCCCCAAGCGCAAAGATACTTCTCAAGGAACTTGTTAGCTCCGTTTTATAACAGATGCAAGAAAATTCAATTTATTCTCCAACCGATGTGGGATATAGGGGCCAATTTATTATTGTCAAAGGCTATTACCATTTCAAATGCGCTCAACCTCAATGCCAACTGACCTCACCATCAAATCCTTACCCAAAATCAAATTAGGAGGCAAGTTCTACTTCATAAAATCAAACTGAAAAATCATAGATTTATAAAGCTATGAATGGAGTTGAAGTATGTAATTGAGAACAAGAAACAATAGATATTTCTCAATTTTTCATGGTCATAGAAGAATAACACCAAAATCTAGCTACAATTTATAGCAGAATGGAAGATAAATCTAAAAAAATTATGCGTGTTATGGAATTTGTTCAATACAAAACATATTAATCCACTTACATTGGCTTACATTCAGAACATATAGAAAAAGCAAAAGAGAAAACATAACTTAAAACTATAATAAGTAGGGGTCGTGCAAACGCAGGCCCCCGCTGCCACAAATTATGACATAGGCTTTATAGGTGTAGGAGATAAATGATAAAAGCCTCTTAACAACCAAGAAGATAGTTTGATGGTGCAATCAAGGTTGGTAGACAACAAAAGGAGGATTACTGCAAGAAAACGAGGGCAACTTCATTATGGGTTTTAGGTGAAATACTTGAATAAGTTACTTTGTTATCCTAAAAAAATGATCCATATTCAAATTCAAGGTTATCTTAACATCCTACTTTGAGCTGAAGACGACTTTCATAGAATGCAAAGCCAACACTTATGTCCGTGTCGATGAAAAAGACATTGACCCAAGGCTTTTGTTAAGATATCAACTACCTGGTCATTTTTTGATATTGTAACACCCGTGTTTTGGGGTTAGGAGTTATCCGGGTTTATAGTTCTAGTCAATAAAATTAAATTAAAATAAATCCAACTTAAAATGTGGCCTAATTGAACTTTAGTAAAAAGGGAAGGACTTATGTTGTAATTTGCCCAAAAACTTTTAAAAAGGATGACAACTTTCAAAGTTGTCATATTCTCCCTTTTTCCCATTATTTCCAACATGAGAAACACCCACCACCATCTTCAAACCCTCTCAAACTTCAAGCTTATATTCCTTTGATTTCTTCATCAATTCAATGGCGTTTTTAAAGGTAAAATCATTTTCTAACTCCCCTCTTCATTTCCTATTCATACATGATCTTAGATTTTAAAAATACGAACTTTTGAAAATTAGGGTTTGACTTAAAGTTTGGGTTTTTAAGGGGTTTTCCATATTGTTTTGATAAATTGAGTTGGGGCTTTGTTTACTCATATTAAAATACACATTATATGTTAATTTGGTTGGATTTTGATGAATTTCCGAAGTGGGTTCTTAAACCCATTTTTGAGTTGTCAAAAATACCATTTTTGGTGGGTTTTAGGTTGAAACTAAAGGGCTGATGGTTTAGGTATGTTAGGAGGGTGATTTGGGACATTTTAGGTGTCATTTGGGTGTTTGAAAATGGAATTTTCTGCTGGGTAAAATAGGAGTACGAAAATGAGAATTTTGCTGATTGTTTGGGTTGGAAATTGTTGGAGCTTGGCTTGCACCTATGGGTTGATGTTGTGGCTGAATTTAGCAATCATTTGTGAGTATAAAATGTGTTGGAAACTTGGGTTTTGAGCAAGGATTATGGGCTGTTTGAATTAGATAAAGTTGGGGTTTGATCATGACTTGAAATGTTGGGTTTGATGTTTAAATTGTATTCCGGGTTAGCCACTTTGATGTTTGAGTTGATTTGAGGTTGTTTTGCTTGTGTTGAGGTGTTTAGAAGCTTTGTTTTGGGTTGGTGAAGCCTTGGGAGCAAATCCGGAAATTGAAGACCATGGTTGCTTGGTACTTGAGCTTGGAGGTGGAGGTGAGTGGTTAATGTTTTTTTTAAATTGGTTTTTAAGTGGTTGGTTCAAGCATGTGGACTAGGTTGGGCTTGGTAGACCCACCTAGAGTTAGGATTAGGGTGGTAGCCTAATCCTAAGCTTTAGTTAGAGGCCTTGGATGTACTCTTTAATCGTTGATATGCCTCATGATGAGTATGTATAATGTGATACACATGTATGTGAAAGTATGGCTTAATGTATTGATTTTATATGCATGTTGATGACAAATAAAATGTGGATATATGATGAGATGATTGTTCGGTTGACATACATGTGGTGTTGGTTTGTGAAATGAGGTTGTGTTGTGGATTGCATGATTTTGGAGAATCATGGTGAGTACGTGCTAGGCACGGAATTTATATTGAAATTGATATTGTAAAAAGTTGTGTAGTTTGATTTATATTGACACTAGTATGCTTGGGTACAATGATCGATCATTAGGATGAGTGTGCACACAAATTGAGTCAAAACGTACGTGTCCTTGGTGGCGTTAAGGCACCAAGGAGGAGTACGGTGATGTAATATTCCACCGGAAGCTTTTATATATTTCTACGTGATGATGAGTGGAATCCCATCCGTAGGGCATGTGGCGATGAGTGAAATCCCGCACATGCAAGGACCGGTGATGAGTGGAATCCCATCGAGGTAATGTTGTTGTTGGAAATGCGTACCAACGGGTTATCCGCGTATTCGGGTCATAGCTAGGTGCCAATATGAGGTCGTTTGTATATACCAATGTGGGATTATGCTTATGTGCTTATATGACATGAAATGTGATGCCCTTATGAATTGATATATGATGTGGTTAATGCTTTGGATTATGTATCAAGGTAAGTTGAGCTTATAGTTGTTGAGCATGGCATAATGTTGACTATATGTTCATGCATCATGTTCATTTTGGCTTGGCGGACCGGAGGTAAGACCATGCATTTCATCTTGGAAATAGCTCGTGCTTGGACCCTGCATTGTCGAAGGTTTGTTTTATGAGCTACCCTCACTAAGCTTTTATGCTTACGCTCTCTTTTGTTCGACAATGCAGATAAATAACTTGTGGGCGGCAAGGGCAAGGAAAGATCTCCAAGTGTTGCTTTTGGTGAGCTCAATGTATGAGTTTTGAGTAAATGAATGTAATAGTTAAGCAATGGGATAGGTTTTGATTATTGAATTTTGATGTATGTCGATATTGGTTTGATTCTTGGATGCCTTGTTTGATCTATAAATATCGTTGTTGTTGCATGCCTTGAATGTCTATTTGTTTGGTTGCTAAGGCATGAAATCTTACGTGCTTGTATGACCATATATGCATAAATTGCCCTTTTATATGAATGCTATGTATGGATGCCTTGTTAATTGCTAGGTTGCCACCTTTGGTCTAAGTATGTTAGTTTAAGTGTTTGTGTGTGCATAGGAGAGTCTAAAAATGCATTTAGAGTCGTGTTGGGGTCGTTTAAGTCGAAATTTGAGGTATTGTAGTACAGGGGGTATCGATACCCCTAGCTAGGGTATCAATACTGTCTTGCCCAAAGGCCTCAGATTTTGCTTGGGGTATAGATACCCTAAGGGTATCGATACCCTCCAAAGTTACTGGAATTTGGAGTTTTGAGTGAGAGTAGAGCGTATCGATACGGGGTTCCCGAGTATCGATACGGGTCTACTCTGTTGACCAAGGAGGGTTGACCTAGAAAGGGGGTATCGACCCTGGTAAGGGTATCGGTACGGTCTTCTCGTGGTTGACTTCTTGGGTTAACCTAGAAAGGGGGTATCGATACCCCTGGCAAGGGTATCGATACTGCCTGCCCTGTAAGCTTATAAATGGACTGTTTATGCATGGCCAGGGTTCGAATGTGTTTTCCTTGTATGTTTCCGCTGTTGTGAATCACTTAGGGTTTAACCATCCTCTAGACAAGATTAAAATAAAAAGAAAAAATATATATAGGGTTGCTAACCGAGGGGAACCTTAACGGGTTTCACTCGGTTTTCCCCGTGTGGCCCACTCGAACCGGTCATCCGGCCAGACCGGGACGAGGGGGTTACAGATATAAACCGAACTTGTGTTTCCAATGTTGAACCCTTTCCCTCACAAAATGATAACAAATCTCGATTACTTGAAGTGAACATGAAAAACTGGGTTCAGAACTAGATAGACAAATCTAGCACTATTGCACTAAAGAGTTGTGTGTAGCACACCGAATCCAAGCTCGATTAACAAAGACTAAAACCATAATCAGGGTGATATTTTTTATCAAACGATGCGTATTCCATATAGATGTCACCATTAGCTTCATTATTTGGTAGATCTATTTATTAAGACAAAAAGTTACTGGGATATGATTCAAGAAAATAAGGAGTCAAAAAATTGGGAAAAAATATAAAAAAATTGTAACTAGGAATCATAGGGCTTTACCCCGGAGGGAGCCCTTCGAGAAATTCGCAAAGGCCAGGGCATAAGATAGGCCTAAGAGGGGGTTTGGAAATAGTTTTCAACCAGCGATAGACGTGCCTCGGTTAATACCTCATTAGCTACGCCATTGCCTCAGGTGCAAAGATACTTTAAACAATGCTTGTTAGCTCCATTTTATGGATGGAAATCGTTAGTCTCTTTATCTTGCCCCCTTCTATGCCCCCACTTTAAAATAATGAGTTTGGGGTTTAGAGTTTAGGGTTTAAGATTAGGGGTTGTGGTTAGAGTTTAGGGAATTAGGGGTATGGTGTATTTTTAGGGTGTAGGGTTTAGAGTTTAGGATGTAGAAATTAGAGTTAGAGTTTATAATTTGGGGTAAGTGAACCGGTTCTAGCAATGGTCTGAACCGGCCAATTTGGTCTGAGCCCAAACCCGAATCCGTCTGCCCGACCCGAGTCAACCCATCTGAGGCAACTCAGTGAGTCAACCTGTTCAAGTCAACTCAATGAATCGACCCATCAGAGTCAACTCGGTTGACTGTTGACTGATGATGACGTTAGCGTTGACTTTGACACAAAAAGTCAAATTTTCTGAAAACTCTTATTTTATGTTTTTCAACGTCCTTATTCTGATTTCAAAGCCCGTTTCGCCAAATTCTAACCCAAAAGCCTCCAAATCTGACCTTGAACCTAAACTTGTTTATGAATTTAATTATTTAGTTAAGGGTACTATGAATAAGGACTGAAATGGAAAGTTGTGCAATTAAAGGTACTCATAGTTCATTGAATACGAATTGTTGATGGATGTCGAATTCAGGTTCGAGTGCAATCAGATGCGGTATCATGAATCGACCAATGTAGCTCAGAGTTAAGGTAATACACTACTACCTCTTGTATGTGTTATGGAACATGTTAGTATCCGACAATTGACTGTATGATCATGTTAATTATATGATAAATTTTGTTAAAGTCATATTGATTTCAGATAAAGAGTAATACTTAGGTAAAACTGGATTTCTCGGTTAGGAAAATATGGGACTTGTAAGAACTTCTGATATCTAGGAAAATTAATAAGACTGTTATACTCTAAATATGATTGTCTGTTAATGATCTAACTTCTGAAATGCATCGTTGCGAAATTGCGAAAACGCCCTTAAGGCGCAAGAAGGAAAAAAAACCCTGACAGTAAAATAATCTGGGAATCTACACCAAATCTGGTTAAAGTAGCTTATTCATCTAAAAACCTCGATTTGCTTGAAAAAGTTATGGACCAAAGCTTAAATCTTCGAATTGTAGAGTACTTGGATTGTATTGACCTCTGCTTAATCTCGGAAAATAACTCATATATATATTCTTATATCTGAACTAATCAAAGTGGCGTAAAATATCGAATTGGTCGGCTTGACAAAAGAGGATTGACAACATCGAAGAGGCTGAATTGATCGGACTGAATGTAATGACTAGAAGACCAAAATATCCTTGGGGTACTAACTGTCAACTATCTGAAATGATGGATATACCATCGAGATCTGAAATGAATGAATAGTTGGAAGAACCAAGAGGCTCTAAATAATTGAAACACATTCGGACATCAAGGTGACTGAAAATACCTCTAAGACTTGGAATGAGAATTATCAATAAAGCTAAGCAAAGGCAATAGTCTTGAAATTGGTAATACATGACCCTTGTTGGTTGGTCGTTTCGGGAACTATTGTGATGTTGGAAGAATACCATATAAAGGCATGTTCAAGTTATTTGGAGAAAGTACCCAGGTCTATGGTAAGAGCAACATGTTCTTCGTGTGTATTCGATGCTATGGATCGAGTTCAGATGCATTACACATGTCTGATTACTTGAAATATCATTTGAATACATGTTCGATTTCTCGTTGTATGTTCAGTGGTTGCTTGGCGAAGACGAGCTTTTGTTATACAATGTAGTCAATTTTGAGAAGTGAGTACCTGCGGTGTACTGATCCAGTTAAATAATAAACCTTGTGCGATGGTTTGCGATTAGTTCAAATGGACTCGAAAACATGATAAGTAACCAGAACTTTTGAAATTCGTACGTCACCACTTTTACCCGATATTCTAATTACAAATTTACCCTTAAGAGTTAAAATGACCAAAATACACCTTCTAAGTAATATTGATTGGAATTCCCTTGATATATCTAAATTTCTGTATAATCATGTTATGCCGGAAATTCTAAATGATCTCGGGGTTTAATTCTTGAACACTTGGGTAAAGTCGATATTTATTGAATCTCTTCGAATAAGGTCATTGATTATTGAATTTATCCTTGAATAGACTACAATTCAATATCTCCTTTCTATGCCTGTCAAAGACCTCTGCGTTATAATTCAGACCATTTATTGGGTACCGTGTATACATGACTAACCTCTTTGATCAGAAATCAAGTCTATCCACTTTGCTCTCAAGTGATGTTGTTCTCATATCTAAAAACATAACCTTTTGTTCTTGATATTTGATATGAGTATACCCGATTCATGGGTCATAATACTCTGAATCTATTAATTAAACAACGATTTGTACTTCGATTCCTGACTTACTGATACTAATTTCTGATATAATGAATATCGTTCGAGATTGTTATACGAGGGTATCTCTAAGACGACACGAGAAGTTTCTCACAAACATCTGTGTGCACACGCGGCGTTCTTTTACGCTCTTATGCGTTATGTTACGCTCTTACACGTTCTGTTAGGCTTTTACGCCTTTTGGGACCTAAGGTAACCCCTTAAGTCAGTACCTACGCCCATTGGGCCTAGGTTAACACCTGTATATATGCAAATATAGGGAACTGCATACTGGAGTTCAGTTGAAGGGTAGTTAGACGATTAAATAAAACCTTCTGACCCATTCTGAAATCCACCTTATTGAATTAATGTACCATGTCTGAAACACTTAGTATGCTTCTAATTCGCGCTTAATTAAACAACTAAACTCTTTGATTCAACTTCTGAAATCTATACCTCTCATGAACCTCTGGGCTATAGGGATTACCGCATGATACTCAGCGATTGAATAGAACAATCTATCATAGTTAAAAAATAACGTTTCACTGAAATATCGAATCATAATCGAAATTTGTGGTTGTCTGGAACTTTATGTTAGCTTTACACTTTGCCTTATACATGTATGTTGCCTATAGCATCTTCGAGTAGTTTTGTTTTACTGAGCTTTTTGAAGCTCACATTGTTTTTACCATCACAGGTTAGAAGGTCGACCATGTCACATCTTTCAACGTCGGTATGAGAGTTTCTACGACTTTGCTTACGGAGTACGGTACCTGTGTAATTAAGGGGCATGTATGTCACATCTTGTTTCATATTTGAGTTTGAAACTTGTTTTAGCAATTTGTATCATAGTTTCTATTTTGTAGTCTGAATGTTTTCTGGAATTGTATTTTAATTCAAAACTTGATTTATGATTTTAAATGGTTTAACAATTTATTTATTTTAAAATTTAATGTGGGTCGCTCCGGTGGCCCTAATGTGACTACCTAGGATCCGTACTAACGCATAGGCGGGTCTAGGAGGTTACATTTTCATCTGCAGATTCATTGGCATCCCATTCCTATGTGTTGTGCAGGAAAAAAACTCATAAATTTTTTTCCTTAGCCGGGATATATAGTAATTGTTGTTCTGACCTATTCAAAATTCCATATTGAATACATAACCGAAGGCTGAGGTGAAATATAAATGAAACATGAGTAGCTATCAACCTCATACCTTTCTCGACCTTTTGGCTAAAATCAAGTTTAGTATCTGCTCTTATCAGTTCTAGGATTTGAGTAGCTATCAACCTCATACCTTTCTCGACCTGCAACAAATTTATGTGTACCGAAGATACATAATGAATTTGTTCTGAGCAAGGCTCCTTAAAATTAAGATTTTCATCTGAATTGTATAAACAAATTTATATGTTCTTTATTTATGTTTTCTGTACACCTGCTCACTAGTAGTGTCCATTACCCTGAACCACCCCGACAAAACTACACTAACAGCTTCTACTTCGTACTAGAGGCGATACAAAGATTTAGGGGCCATGCACAATCTATTAAAATGAGAATATCAATTTTTTAGAAAATAAATATTTGTTGGTTTGTTGTGTACGTGATAGGCTGACTTTTGAATAAAAAATAGTATAATAGGAGTCAAAATCTACAAAGTATAACGTTTTATTTTTATCATGTATTTTACTACTAGTCCATAACTAATATTTTGTTTTTCCCTTATAATCATTTAATTTAATTCATTTTAAGGCCCTCATTTTCTAGGGGAACCTATACAATCACACATATTGCACGTGTTTAGAACCACCCATACTTCATACCATTCAGGTTATTAGTGGTTTCAACCATCACTTCCTCCAACTTGGTAGTACAACATGAGAATAAACATCTACCTCACTCTTTGCTTGTGCTTTCGATATGGGATTTGAATTTAGGATCGGATGAGCTATTTTATCATAGATGAACACATAATTTTATGTCAAGGGTGTGAACTGTTAAGGAATTATATTAAAAATTCAAGGGTGTGAAATCACAAAATTTTAGGGGATATGAACTTAGATCATCGATAACAAATACAAATAATATATGAAGAAAATACATAAACTACATGAAAGTTTGAAATTTTTAGAGGTGCGGCTGTCTTCTCAAACACCTCTCGGTATATCCCTAATTATTAAATATCTGGATGTGGACAAAATGACTACATTTTTCCTGCACAACACATGGGAAGCTGGTGAATTTGCACATGTATTTTTTTTATATTATAACAATATTCATCTTATATCACGTGCTATTTGGTATAAAAAATAAGGTGAAGTAGACCCCCAACCATGCACGCGCGTAAATATTCAAAGAAGAAAAGATATTGCATTGCAGATCGAACTTACAAGTTTAAGGATGGACTTAGAGGGGGCAGTCGCCCCTAAAAATTTGAAATTCATATATGATTTAGAAACTTTTTAGAATTTTTCTATGTACTTTCTATTGAAAATCTATTTTCGCCCCTCTTAAAATTTTATAAGTTCGCCCCCTAACATAAAATCATGTGTCTGCCACAATGTATAGGTGTAGGAGATCTATGATAAAATCTACTTTCCTAAGTTGAACTTGTTCCCTCGCAAAATGATAACCGAGTTTGATATGTTTTGAGCGAGTATGGAAAACTAGATTCTGAGTTAGATAAACGACACCAACATTGTTGTACCAAAGAATTATTGGTAGCACAACGAATCCAAGTTCGACTAACAAAGACTAAAGCCATAATCGTGGTGGTGTTTGATCAAATGAAGCACGGTGGGTACTCCATATAGATGTCCTCCATTATCAATTTATACAAGAATTAAGCTATTAGCCACAATTAAGAGCGTATAAATACTTTAGAGATAAGGGAAAATTGCAAAGAAACTACCAATTTCAAGATCAAGGATGGATGAATGATGAACCACGTCTGTCGACTTATCTTCGAGAAACAAAGAGAGACAACAAACTATAGTCGACTCAGATCCCTTCTTGCCAGTGGCATCCCATGTTCCTTGCCTTAATCTTTGGTTCTCGTCTTCACAACATCAATGGAAAATAATAAACCTCGGATGTCACATAAATTTCAAAAGCTACTAATTATGAGTTAACGAGCAGGCATTGTATGCATCTCAATTCCTGGCAGCTCGACCTCCAAATTATTAAAGGAATTGTACTATAGTACCTCAAAATTGACCCCCCCCACCAAAAAAAATCTAAAGCTTTAAATCCCATATAAACAAAAACATGTATTCCATAAAAAGTTGTAGACTTGTGTAGCATAAATTTATGAGTGTTCAGGTTGGATGGAAATTTGGTGTTGTAGTAAACAAAAATAAAATGAACTTGTAAGAGAGTCGAATGTTTTCAAATACGTTTTGATGTCCAAGAACCTTTGAAAATGGAAGTTGAAAATATATACAAGTATATTTGAGTCCCACATCTCTAACATACTATAAACAAAATTCGAGGGTGGTGTATAAAATAGGAGTATATCGCAACTTTGAAACATACTTACCTGGACGGGGTCAATGAGTGATCAGGAAGTCTCATGGCCTAGGGCAATGACCTCCATTGCACTTGGGAGGGGTGCTACTCTAAGGTCTCCCAAAAGGGAGAGCCTACGTCATAATTTGTGGCAGTGGGGGCTTGCGTTCGCGCAGCCCCTTTCAATCTAGTTCGAACTTGAGAAATGTGGTCTTCTAGGAAAAATCTCATTAATTAAAATTACTCTTACATGAATAGATCCTAGAGAATTCTTGATATCTCGATTTGAATTTTACTCATTGAATCCATATTACTCTTACCTCTTTCTCCTATATAAATGAAAAAGGCATATCCAGCTCAAGTAAGGTTGTATCCTATTACTCTTGCCTCTCTCTCCTATATAAATGTTCGAATGTATGAGATGTTCATTCGGTGGTGGCGTCGTTATTTTCCGAACATGAATCGTCATAGGAAAACAAAATGAACTTGCAAGGGATGTCATAAATGTTTTCCAATAAGTATTGATGTATAAGATTTTTTGGGTAAACTACATAAATGGTCCCCTGACTATGCTCTAATTATATTTTGCATCCTCCAACTATCAAAAGTTACAAATTGATCCCCTAACTTAAAAAGAGTAACAAATTGGTCCAACGCCGTTAAAAAATTAACGGCCGATGACATGACAGTTAATATAAATTGATATAATTACATAATTAGCCCTCAAGTTCTACACTTATTTTACTTTGACCCTAATTCTAAATAATTAACCCACATACTTTTAATAATCTATCAATTTAGTCCATCTTCTTTTCTATTTTTCATCTCATTTAAATCTTCAATACATTTTCAGGCCTAAAATCTATTTAAGAGCCCCAAAAATATAGATTATGCATCTTTTCCCTTGTTCAAAGGAGTGAAGATTGTGCAAACCTAATTGCTTGATTCTTCAAATCAATCTTCAAACCTTAGTGCTTGATTCTTCAAATCTGAATTAGACTTAAAAACATATATATTTTGATTGAAATAAGCAAACATCGAGAAACATGTAAATCACAAGATTCATCCTCCATCTCCATGTCGCTCCTCATTTCCCACTCACCACCACCCAATACCATAACTCAGCATGGCAAATGGCAACAACGAGTATCAAAAAATCAAAGGTGGAGATGCAATCAATGTATACTCAACTTCTCAAATACATAAATCCCTTATTGTTACATCCCCCGGTCTCATAATTGCATAAAGGGTCCCTACAAGTATCATCATCGGGATTGTAAGTGGACGATGATGTATCGTTTTCCTTTATTTGGGTTTGACATATTTTAAGAGTTTATGGTGAGTGATGGAGTCCAGTGCGTTTCGAGTTAAAAGTCTCTGGGGGATTGGCAAGGGGACTGAAATGAGGGAACTATAAAAAATGCTTTACGATTCTGGTCGATATATATGTGAAGATGTAGTTGTGGATCTGATCCAATTTGTTAAATTTTTAACGGCGTTGAACCAATTTGTTACTTTTTTTAAGTCAATGGACTAGTTTGTAACTTCTGATAGTCGGGGGACGCAAAAGATAATTGGAGCATAGTCGGGGGACCATTTATGTAGTTTACCCTTTTTTTGAAGTGGATGGAAGTTAGAAAAATATCCTTGAACTATACACTAATATACAAGTATTTTTATGTCCCACATCTCTACCATACCATAAACAGAATTCAAGGGTGGCGTATAAGATGAAAGTACATCAAAACATTTAAACATACTTACCTGGACGGGGTCAATGCGTGATCATGAAGGCTCATGGCCTAGGGTAGTGACTTCCATTGCACTTGGGAGGGGTGTTGCTCTAAGGTCTCCTCAAGAGGGAGAGCCTACGTCATAATTTGTGGCAGCAGGGGCTTGCGTTCGCGCTGCCCTACTAATCTAGTTCAAACTTGAGCTTTAGAATTACCGCAGAGTATGTAGGTTGTCTGGAAACAGTAGAAATTTATTAAATTTTTGCTACTGCAAAAAGAACAATACTCTTGATCCGTGAAATACTAGTAGCTTGCTGAACTAGTTTTGTAAAACTTAAACGAAAGAACCTAGTGAGATTTTCTTAAATTAATGCATTTATCTTCAATTGGAATTTGGATAAATTGTATAAAATTAGTTAGGAGATGAGACATGTGATCGAAAAGCTTGTCACTCTTGTTTTTAATGGTTTAAACGGAATTGGAATCCGAGTTTTGTTTTATTTGGAAATTTTATTGCACATTATATACAAGCTTCAGTAGGTACAAAGAGCCCCCTAACTAAAGAAGGCAGATCACACTCTGATTAAAGGTGCGTAATTTATCAACCCGACGTGAGATCAAGTCTCCTTTGTGCTAAGGAAACGGAGGTACGAGCTTATGGAACAGATCCTGTTTAAGTACTGGATGTTCATTCAGTTTGGGCATCGTTATTTACAATGTATGTTTTGTTTCTAAGCACCTTTGCAAAATTATCTGGAATCGGGATGCATACAATGCCTGCTCGTTAACTCCTAATTAGTAGCTTTTGAATTTTATGTGACATTTTAGATTTATTACTTTTGGTCTAAAGTATTTCTACGCTCTTAATTCTTGTTGCATCTAATATTTATATCGATGTTTAGGATTCACGTATGGGTAATATAACATTTACACTGAATATTCGAAGTTACATAATGGAAAGAAAAATATCTAAGATAAAGAAAAGAACAGGAATGCAAAATTTGAATTTACACGACCAACATGACAATCTTTTATTCCAATATGAGAAGGTAAATGAGATATCATATTACTTCAATTCCTGGCAGCTCGACCTCCAAATTACTTCAATCTTTTAGACTTGTGTAGCATAAATTTATGAGTGTTCAGTTAGGATGGAAATTTGTTGTTGTAGTAAACAAAAATAAAATGAACTTGCAAGAGAGTCGAATGTTTTCAAATACGTTTTGATGTCCAAGAATCTTTGAAAGTGGAAGTTGAAAATATATACAAGTATATTTGAGTCCCACATCTCTAACATACTACTTATAAACAAAATTCGAGGGTGGTGTATAAAATAGGAGTATATCGCAACTTTGAGACATACTTACCTGGACGGGGTCAATGAGTGATCAGGAAGTCTCATGGCCTAGGGTAGTGACCTCCATTGCACTTGGGAGGGGTGCTGCTCTAAAGTCTCCCAAAAGGGAGAGCCTACGTCATAATTTGTGGTAGTGGGGGCTTGCGTTCGCGCAGCCCCTTTCAATTTAGTTCAAACTTGAGAATGGTGGTCTTTTATGAAAAATATCATTAATTAAAATTACTCTTACATGAATAGATCCTAGAGGTTTCTTGATCTCTCGATTTGTACAGTGACTTTATTTTAACTTGGATGAAAGAACTTCAAACTTTCTTGTAAGAAATTGTTCCTATTTGATGGCTTATCAGTGCATAGTTGCAGGTCTAAGTTGCTTCTCCACCTTTTCATCAACATCAACCGCATTAAGTGGAGTACTTTTACAATGTCCACAAGTTTTCATCTGCAGATTCATTTCATTGGCATCCCATGTGCTGTGCTGGAAACAGTCGAAGATTTTGTCCGTATCCGGGAAAGCTTTTACCAACAATTCTTCATTGAACTCGCAAAACAATTATAATGCCTTCCATTCACCAACTGTTCTAAAGATTTAAAACATCACTCTTTATTGTACTTACAAATGACTTATTTTTAACAGATTATAAATCCAATCAAAAGAAGTAAAATGTTGTCTCACTCTTTGCTTGTACTTTCACTATGGGATTTGGATTTAGGTCAGAAGAGAGATTATTATAATATATATTATATCCTGGCTGCGGACAAAATGACTACTTTTTTCTCCACAGCACATGGGATGCTGTTAAATTTGCACATGAAATTTTTGAGTAGTTTCTATGTATTTGGGGTTTAAGCACGTGGTAATGAAAATAAGGAACAAAAAGATGAATGGAAGGTTGCCATGACATTTTGGGAAAAAAAACGATCTGATATATACATACAATACATGATTATAAATCTTGCATGGACCCAGAGCTTTAATAAATATACACTAGTGTTAATAAATATACACAAGTGTTAATAAATGAAAAATATTTGAAAATTAAGAATTGTAGAGCTTTACCCCGGAGGAAGCCCTTCCAAAAATTATCGTAGGCCGGGGCTGAACCCAGGCCTAAGAGGGGGTTTGGAAATAGTTTTCAACCAGCAATAGACGCGCCTCGGTTAGAACCTCACTAGCTGCGTCATTGCCCCAAGCGCAAAGATACTTCTCAAGGAACTTGTTAGCTCCGTTTTATAACAGATGCAAGAAAATTCAATTTATTCTCCAACCGATGTGGGATATAGGGGCCAATTTATTATTGTCAAAGGCTATTACCATATCAAATGCGCTCAACCTCAATGCCAACTGACCTCACCATCAAATCCTTACCCAAAATCAAATCAGGAGGCAAGTTCTACTTCATAAAATCAAACTGAAAAATCATAGATTTATAAAGCTATGAATGGAGTTGAAGTATGTAATTGAGAACAAGAAACAATAGATATTTCTCAATTTTTCATGGTCATAGAAGAATAACACCCAAATCTAGCTACAATTTATAGCAGAATGGAAGATAAATCTAAAAAAATTATGCGTGTTATGGAATTTGTTCAATACAAAACATATTAATCCACTTACATTGGCTTACATTCAGAACATATAGAAAAAGCAAAAGAGAAAACATAATTTAAAACTATAATAAGTAGGGGCCGTGCAAACGCAGGCCCCCGCTGCCACAAATTATGACATAGGCTCTATAGGTGTAGGAGATAAATGATAAAAGCCTCTTAACAACCAAGAAGATAGTTTGATGGTGCAATCAAGGTTGGTAGACAACAAAAGGAGGATTACTGCAAGAAAACGAGGGCAACTTCATTATGGGTTTTAGGTGAAATACTTGAATAAGTTACTTTGTTATCCTAAAAAAAATGATCCATATTCAAATTCAAGGTTATCTTAACATCCTACTTTGAGCTGAAGACGACTTTCATAGAATGCAAAGCCAACACTTATGTCCGTGTCGATGAAAAAGACATTGACCCAAGGCTTTTGTTAAGATATCAACTACCTGGTCATTTTTGGATATTGTAACACTCGTGTTTTGGGGTTAGGAGTTATCCGGGTTTATAGTTCGAGTCAATAAAATTAAATTAAAATAAATCCAACTTAAAATGTGGCCTAATTGAACTTTAGTAAAAAGGGAAGGACTTATGTTGTAATTTGCCCAAAAACTTTTAAAAAGGATGACAACTTTCAAAGTTGTCATATTCTCCTCTTTTCCCATTATTTCCAACATGAGAAACACCCACCACCATCTTCAAACCCTCTCAAACTTCAAGCTTATATTCCTTTGATTTCTTCATCAATTCAAGGGCGTTTTTAAAGGTAAAATCATTTTCTAACTCCCCTCTTCATTTCCTATTCATACAAGATCTTAGATTTTAAAAATACGAACTTTTGAAAATTAGGGTTTGACTTAAAGTTTGGGTTTTTAAGGGGTTTTCCATCTTGTTTTGATAAATTGAGTTGGGGCTTTGTTTACTCATATTAAAATACACATTATATGTTAATTTGGTTGGATTTTGATGAATTTCCGAAGTGGGTTCCTAAACCCATTTTTGAGTTGTCAAAAACACCATTTTTGGTGGGTTTTAGGTTGAAAACAAAGGGCTGATGGTTTTGGTATGTTAGGAGGGTGATTTGGGACATTTTAGGTGTCATTTGGGTGTTTGAAAATGGAATTTTCTGCTGGGTAAAATAGGAGTACGAAAATGGGAATTTTGGTGATTGTTTGGGTTGGAAATTGTTGGAGCTTGGCTTGCACCTATGGGTTGATGTTGTGGCTGAATTTAGCAATCATTTGTGAGTATAAAATGTGTTGGAAACTTGGGTTTTGAGCAAGGATTATGGGCTGTTTGAATTAGATAAAGTTGGGGTTTGATCATGACTTGAAATGTTGGGTTTGATGTTTAAATTGTATTTCGGGTTAGCCACTTTGATGTTTGAGTTGATTTGAGGTTGTTTTGCTTGTGTTGAGGTGTTTAGAAGCTTGGTTTTGGGTTGGTGAAGCCTTGGGAGCAAATCCGGAAATTGAAGACCATGGTTGCTTGGTACTTGAGCTTGGAGGTGGAGGTGAGTGGTTAATGTTTTTTTCAAATTGGTTTTTAAGTGGTTGGTTCAAGCATGTGGACTAGGTTGGGCTTGGTAGACCCACCTAGAGTTAGGATTAGGGTGGTAGCCTAATCCTAAGCTTTAGTTAGAGACCTTGGATGTACTCTTTAATCGTTGATATGCCTCATGATGAGTATGTATAATGTGATACACATGTGTGTGAAAGTATGGCTTAATGTATTGATTTTATATGCATGTTGATGACAAATAAAATGTGGATATATGATGAGATGATTGTTCGGTTGACATACATGTGGTGTTGGTTTGTGAAATGAGGTTGTGTTGTGGATTGCATGATTTTGGAGAATCATGGTGAGTACGTGCTAGGCACGGAATTTATATTGAAATTGATATTGTAAAAAGTTGTGTAGTTTGATTTATATTGGCACTAGTGTTGCGTGTAAAAGAGTCTATCGCAATTGTGGTGCAAGTGTACACGACGCAAGTAGTAAGTGATACGAAGTATTAGATATCGTCTCCACAGGGATTGGGCTAATGACTTCACCTAAATTCACTGCACGAAATAAAGAGAAATATTTGAGAGTTGTCACGAGAATAATAAAGTAAAAACGCAAATAAAAGAATTGAGTTATCAAGATAGAGAGAATGGGCTGGTATTGAGTTGCTCAGTAGTGCAGGTATTGAATTGCTTAGGAACTCCAGTTCTGTCGTCGCGCCCGTCGCCGACAGCACCTGTCGCGGCGGCTGTCCGTTAGCTGTCGCGGCAGCAGACACTAACTCCGTACTTCAAGCTTGGCAAGAATCCCAGATCTGCCTTGTCCTATCCCTAGGTCCAAGTCTGTCGATGATCACGTCTTTGATGATACCTCCCGACGTGAATCGAAGGATGAACACCGATGTGTATGAATTCTTCCTTAGCCACTTAACCTCGCCCTATCCCTAGGCACGAGATGGTTCAACTATAAACTAGAGAACGCGCTCTTATCTCTTTCGTATACTTAACTCTCCCGATGCTAAGTAAATGGATAACCTCACAATGCTCTCCCGATGCTCTTGCAAGATATTAAAACCAAGATAAAAGAACTTGAAGTTTATTTTATTGAACTTGGAAAATCCTAAAACAAAACAATCCTTGCAACTACTTTACAAAACAACCCGTAGCCCTAGGGGGAATTTAGAACATGTCGGTGACAGGTAAACGGCAGGGGTTTTTGGTTTCGGTTATGGGGTAATCGGTTATGCCCTAGGTTTAATCTATGCCCTTATATAAGCTTTGGGCTCAAGTTATCTAAGGTAACAAGGATTACAACTTTAATTAAAAGTAAGATTCTAATAAAGACTAAATCTCTAAGACTCCTACTTTCCAGCCGCATCCTTGCTTTTAGGAATTTCCTCTCCTTGGGCTTTGGCTTAACATATCTTTTGATCCGGGGCTTGGAAAAATATGTGGCTTTCACACGACAGATGAGCAGATTTTTCTCTATCTATCGAGGTCCACTTTGCTTTTCCTCTTCATAAGTCTGCTGTCACGACAGATCCATGACAGGTTCGTCTTCTTCGGCTGCTTGTCCAGTTCAGCTTTCCTGCTTATCTGCCCTGCGCCTGCCTTCGTCGTCAACCATGGCAGCTACCTGCAAAATATGCCATCTTTTAGTAGAATCCGTGCCTTTTATATAATTGTGATGTTTTATTGAAAACTAACCTAAATGCAATGCAATGATGCTTGAATGCAGCAGAAATATGGGTTAAAAAGGGTGTAAATAATAGAACTTTTACACACTCAACACACCCCCAAACTCAAGTTTTTGCTTGCCCTCAAGCAATGAAGACTTAAAAGAAAACTGAAATTTTTTTGTTGGCCTTCAAACAGTGAACTGTCCCTTACCCGTCGCTCATTCTCTATGGCGGCAGCAACCTGTCGGAAAGGTTAGGATCTGTCTGGAATCTCCCTATAGCTCTCGTGCAGTGTGTGCATGCTTGTGAACAGTTATATGCTAGGATTCTCTTAGTTTCACTAGAATATTCAACTTCTTAACTCGAATTTTTATGCCAAAGTTTATTTTTTTAGAAGGCACATTTTCATGCTTCTTTTTCTTCTATTTTCAAGCTAAGTTTTTCTAGAGCCAGTTTTGGGCACCTCTAGTTAGCTTCCTAGAGCCGGTTTCGGGCACCTCTAGGTTTTTGATTTTCTTTTGCTAAACTTCTTTCCTAGAGCCAGTGTTAGGCACCTCTAGGGGCTATTCAAGTTCTAAGCATCCTATTCTAGTTTGGCTAAAAGAAATCTAAGCAATATAACAGTCACAAAAGTGTTTAAGTTTTCAGAACTATAGAAAGGCTCTAAACTTTTCCTTAACCTGTCCTAAAGATGCTGCCACGACAGAGCCGTCATGACAGGTAAGTTAACTTCACAGTTTTTAAGCCAACAGTTTAAATTTTCTGATGATTTTTTTAAAGAAAAATAGATAAAAATAAGACACAACAATTAATAAAAAGATGTACTTAAGACTCCATTAATGATGGAGGGGTGCCACCCCCAAACTCGAGGGTTGCATTGCTCTCAATGCAAAATGACATGAAAAATAAAAGAGAGAAAAAGTACATCACAAAATATAAAGGCGGGCAGCAATAAGAGGTAAAAACTTAAATTTTAGTCGCTGCCTTCACTGCTGCTGCTGACGCGGATCTGATGACGGCGTCTGCGCTGTGGGGGAGGCTGGGCAGGTTCAGGAGCAGGTTGATCAGCAGGTGCATCGGCAGGTGGAAGGGCAGGTTCATCGGCAGGTTGAGGGGCAGGTTGCTCCACTAGCCGGACGTCGGAACTGCTATCACTGTCCCAAGAGCTGCTGGTGGTGGTGGCTTTGGGCAGCCTTTTCTTGTGTGCCACGTGCTTAATTCGCTTGACCCGTGTAAAGTCGCTCTCCAAATTCCTCCGGATAAGAGGGCTGTCATCAGTGGCAGGTCTTTTGGTTCCTCGAGGGGAGGTATCTGCCGGTGGGCTGCCTTCTGCCGTTGGGGCAGGGGTTTGTGTGGAAGCGGCAGAATGCATATGGGGAGAGACAGGTGGTGTGGGTGGGGGGAGGGGATATGGAAATAATGGGCGGGGAAGGTGGGGAAGATGACATCCGAATAATGTAAAGTATTAGTAATGAAATTTACCGTTGCATTTGAGAAGTCACGGATAAAAGTCATCAAACCCATTTGGCGCTGCTCTACCCGTAGGATTGCAGCAAGGATGTGGGCAGACTGATCTGTCGGAGCGGTGTCGGCGGCAGCATCTGGGGCAGGGTCGGTGGCAGGTTCATCATCGGAGTCAGCAGGAGGAGCATTTGGGTCGAAGGCGTTGATGGGTGATACGACTATGACCTCCATGAGGCTGGAGATGTTGTTGTCAGTCCAGCCACTGCCCGTCTTGATTTTGTCGGAGGGTTCCTCTGGTACGGCAGCACAGCGGCAGAGGGCGGTGATGGTGAACAGCAGGCAGAGTCGTGAGTCTGAGCGGAAGACACAATCGATGATGTTGTCCCTCATGTACCTGCCCACATTGATGGGCCTGTCATGCATAATAGAGTGGATGAGGGCCAAGCGCTGTCGGTTGACTGTCGTATGGTGGGACGAGGGCAGGATACGCTTTTTGATGAAAGCGTTCCACTGTTTTGCTTCGGGGAGAAGCTGCCCCCTATTGACTGAGTGGGGGTTCTTCTTGCTAGTAGTCCATGTCGTACCAGCTTCTGTCAGCTCCACCATGATGGCATCATAGGTAGCAGCGTCGAGGGTGTCCAGAAATTGTTGGTGAGCATCATCATTGGGGCCAAAGAAGAGGCCGAACATGTGGTTGATGCTGTTGGCGGTAAGGGGCACTTCCACTCCTCGGACAGTGACAGATGCCGCTGTTTTGCTGTCGATGGCCTCGTAAAATTCTCGGACCAAAGTATCATTTAACTCTGCCGGCTGCTCGGCAAAGTCCTCCCATAGCTGTGCCGTTATAGCCTTCGCAATGAACGGCCGCAGTCCCATATGAGGGGCATCTGTGTTGTATATAAAGCCACGCTCCTCCCATAGCTCCTTTTTGGCGAATGGTGATGCTGTTGCTGAAGAAGAAGCGGCAGCAGCGTTCTGACGGGTTTGTCTCGACGACATTTTGGTTGCAAGGGCTGTGAAAGAGAGAAAACAAATAAAACTAGAGGAGAAAAACAAGAGAGAAAAATCAGAAGTGATGAAAAAATGAAAATGGGAAGGGGTTTATAGCGGTCGGGGATCTGCCCATTTAATGCCGCAACGGTAGGCGGGAATAACGGGGCGGCAGATTGAATGTTGCGTGTCTGACGCGTCTGACACGCATTTATGCGTCTGTTATGCGTCTGCCGCACGCTTCTGCGTCTGCCGTGTCAGTCTGTTGACAGCCTGTCATATCCGTCCGCGGCGGCAGCCGAAACGACAGGTTTCCATAAATGGGCTTTATTGGGCTGATGGATGGGCGGTGGGCTTGGGTCACTTCTCCTTTTCTTCTTGACTCCTTTATTTCCTAAAAACTGAAATTAGAAAAACAAAACATTATTCGAATAAAATAAACCTAATTTCCTAATAAATAATAATAAATAATAAAATAAATAAAAATAAAAATTAGGTTAAATTAGGGATGCCTTGTGGGGCATCTCCTAAAGTAACCACTTCCTGTATTCCTGGGGCTTCAGTCCCCTGATAATGCTTGAGGCGTTGTCCATTGACTTTGAATTGGTGCCCGTCTTTTAATGATTGAATTGTAATGGCACCATGGGGAAAAACTTGAATCACTTGGAACGGGCCAGACCATCTAGATTTAAGTTTCCCTGGGAAGAGTTTCAACCTAGAATTAAACAACAACACAAGCTGCCCTGGGCAGAACTGTCGTGGCAGCAACTTCTTGTCATGCCACTTCTTTGTTTTCTCCTTGTATATTCTTGCATTGTCGTAGGCCATTGTCCGTATTTCATCGATCTCATTCAAATCTAACAGCCTTTTCTGACCTGCCTTGTCCAAGTCCATGTTTACTGCCTTGATTGCCCAATATGCTTTGTGCTCGATCTCGACAGGCAAGTGACAAGTTTTTCCATAGATCAGTCGGTATGGAGACATGCCCAATGGAGTCTTGAAAGCTATCTTGTATGCCCATAATGCATCATTCAGAAGTAAAGACCAATCTTTCCTAGTTGGTTTAACCATCTTTTCAAGAATGTTCTTTACTTCCCTATTGGAAATCTCAGCCTGTCCATTGGTCTGTGGATGGTATGCTGTCGCGATCCTGTGCTTGACACCATATTTCTTCAAGGCGGCAGCAATTACCCTATTATCGAAATGTTTCCCTTCATCACTGATAATCGCCCTAGGGATGCCAAATCTAGAAAAGATGTTTTTGTGCAAAAACTTTTGAACCGTTTTGGCATCATTCTTTTGAGTTGCGATTGCTTCTACCCACTTGGAGACATAATCCACTGCTAGGAGGATGTAAAGATTTCCACATGAAGATGGAAAAGGTCCCATAAAATCAATCCCCCAAACGTCGAAGATCTCGACTTCTAGGATATTCTGCAGTGGCGTCTCGTTTCTCCTCGAGATGTTACCTGTCCGCTGGCACCTGTCACAGTTCTTGTAAAAGTCTTGTGCATCTTTATACAGTGTCGGCCAGTAGAACCCTGACTGTAGCACCTTGGCAGCAGTTTTGTTGCCTCCTAAGTGACCTCCATATTGTGAAGCATGACAGTGATGGAGAATGTCTTCTTGTTCTTCTTGTGGTACACACCTCCTTATAACCTGATCTGCGCACATTTTGAAAAGAAGAGGTTCGTCCCAATAATAATGCTTAACATCATTTTGGAACCTCTTCCTGGCTTGATAATTAAGATCAGAAGGTAATATTCCGCTAACTATAAAATTAACGAAATCAGCATACCAGGGAAGGTCAGAAGACTTACCTGCCGCCATGGCTGTCGCGACAGCGATTGCGGCAGCAAAGAGCTGCTCATCTGGGAAGGTCTCCAGTATGTGTGTCTCATCGAATGGTAGACTCTGTCCCTTCTCCAACCTCGACAAGTGATCTGCCACCTGATTTTCTGTCCCCTTTTTGTCTTTGATCTCAAGGTCGAACTCTTGTAATAGCAAGATCCATCGTATCAACCTAGGCTTGGCATCTTTCTTTGCGAACAAGTACTTAAGGGCAGAATGGTCGGTGTGCACTATTACCTTCGTCCCAAGTATATAAGAACGAAACTTGTCGATGGAGAACACCACAGCTAACAGCTCTTTTTCTGTGGTGGTATAGTTCACTTGGGCATCATTCAATGTTTTACTGGCGTAGTATATGACATGAAACAGCTTGTCCTTGCGCTGCCCAAGTGCTGCCCCGACAGCATAGTCACTGGCATCACACATGATCTCAAATGGTTGTGTCCAGTCTGGTGGCTGTACTATGGGGGCTGTCACTAGCTTTTCCTTCAAAACCTTGAATGCTTCAGTACATTCTTCATTAAAGTCAAAGGGTCGGTTCTGCTCTAAGAGATGACATAGGGGCTTCGTGATTTTTGAGAAATTCGCAATAAATCTCCTGTAAAAACCAGCATGCCCTAGAAAACTCCTAATGCCCTTGACTGTGGTTGGCGGCGGCAGCTTCTCAATTACCTCTATTTTGGCCCTGTCGACTTCTATCCCACGGCAGCTAATCTTATGGCCAAGAACTATCCCCTCATCCACCATAAAGTGGCATTTTTCCCAATTTAAAACAAGATTAGCTTTTTCACATCTTTCAAGTACCTTTTGTAAGTTGCCGAGGTAGCTCTCAAAATCTTCTCCAAAGACGGAAAAATCATCCATGAAAATCTCAAGGAAGTCCTCAACCATGTCGGAGAATATAGCCATCATGCACCTTTGGAAGGTGGCAGGTGCATTACAGAGTCCAAACGGCATCCTCCTAAACGCGTATGTACCGTAGGGGCATGTGAATGTCGTTTTCTCTTGATCCTCTGGTGCAATAGCAATTTGGTTATAACCTGAGTAACCATCAAGAAAACAATAGTAAGGTTTACCCGCTAATCTATCAAGCATTTGATCAATAAAGGGTAAAGGAAAGTGGTCTTTTCGGGTAGCTTTATTAAGCTTCTGATAGTCCATACAAACCCTCCAACCGGTCACAGTCCTGGTTGGGATTAACTCATTGTTTTCGTTGGTTATCACGGTCATGCCTCCTTTCTTGGGAACACATTGCACCGGGCTTACCCATTTGATGTCGGAGATGGCGTAAATAATACCAGCATCTAACCATTTGATTATCTCTTTACGCACTACCTCCTTCATCGCAAGGTTTAACCGCCTTTGGGCATCAATAGTCGGCTTATGATCTTCCTCTAGGAGGATTTTGTGCATGCATATTGCCGGACTAATGCCCTGTATATCTGCTATCGTCCATCCAATCGCCTTTTTGTGCTGCCTTAACATGTCGATCAGCTGTCGTTCCTGTTCCTGCGGCAGCTTAGCAGAGATGATTACGGGCAGTGTGTCATCACAACCAAGATAAGCATATTTAAGCTGCCCTGGCAAGGGCTTAAGTTCTAAGACAGGTGGTTCAACAGTAGATGGCTTTTGGATTAAATGGTTATCCGAAGTGTAATTCAAGGGTTCGAATAACTTACCTGGACGATGGTCTAACCAGTCTACCTCCTCATGACCTTTAGTATCAGATGTATCGGATTCAGAGGAGTCGTTGTCGTTGGTGCTGTCGTCGTCGCTGTCGTCATTGCTGTCGTGATAGGCCTGTAGATGGCTGCCGCAGTAGTGACCAAATTTTATATCCCGGCAGCCCGACCTGATGTAGGGTTGATCAAAGGTCACCTCAATGATGGCCTTACATTCTTCATCCACATCAGCATGTTTCATTGCTTGGAGAACATTCAACTTAATTTCTTGATCGTTCACGCGCATGGTGAGTTCTCCTTTCTCCACATCAATCAATGATCTGCCCGTGGCTAAGAACAGTCGCCCAAGGATGACTGGTGCGTTCTCATCTGCCTCACAATCTAAAATAAGAAAGTCAGCAGGAAAAATAAGCTTATCCACTCTTACCAAAATATCTTCAATTTTTCCCTCGGGGTGAACGTAAGAGCGGTCGGCTAGCTGTAGGGTAACTGTCGTGGGCCGTGCCTTGCCAATACCTAGTTTCTGAAAAACAGATTTGGGCATTAGATTAACACTAGCACCTAGATCACAAAGTGCCTTACCCACAAATCTGTCGCCGATTACACAAGGTATGATGAAGCTCCCCGGATCCTTCTTTTTCTGGGGTGGCTGCCGATGAAGAATACTCATGCAACCTTCTTGCATCCTTACCGTTTCAAATTCCCCAAGTTTAGATTTTTTCGACATAACATCCTTGAGAAATTTAGCATAACCGGGCATCTCTCTAACAGCATCTAACAACGGAATATTAATATGAACCTGTTTAAAAATATCATAAATCTTTTTAAGTTGAGATTCATGCTTAGCTTGATGTATCCGTTGCGGAAAAGGTGGTGGAGGACGGTAATCAGCAATGCGTCCTTCCCACTGCATGCGAATCTGAGGACGATACTCATCTTTTTTCTCCTCTGTCGCTTCTGCTGTCGTGACAGGCTCATCGGCAGCAGTCTGCTTATCACCTGTTGGGGCAGCTTCCTCGGCAGGTTTATCCAAGGCAGGTTCCTTTTCTGTTTCAGCTTCTTTTTCCGGCCCTGGTAACTTTTTCCCACTCCTAGTAGTAATCGCCTTACATTGCTCATGTGGGGGCGGTCTAGCATTTTCAGTATTGCTAGGGAATCCTCCATTCTGCCGTGGCTTAATATGTTGCGACACCTGACCCATTTGTGTCTCTAGAGATTTCAAGGTAGCCTCATGGTTTGTCATTCTCATCTTGGTTTCATCCATAAAGGTTTCCGTCTTCTTGACAAACTGATTAATATTCTCCATATACGTACCAGTCTGAGACATAAAGGTGGCCAGAGTCTGCTCCAATATACTACTCGTGGCAGGTGGTGGCTGCTGTTGCTGCTGAGGTGGCAGGTTCTGCGGCAGATGCTGTCGCGTCAACAATCTAGGACCCCCTGATTCTGATTATTCGCTTGTGGATTCAGGGCGTTGTTGGGGTTACTCCAGGAGAATTTGGGATCCTTCCTCCAATTGGGATTATAGTTGTTGGAATTGTAGTTCGGCTTGTAATTTCCAACATATTTTCCCTCTTCTATATTTATTGGGCACTCATCCCTACTATGATTTCCCTCACAAGTAGCACAAACTTCCTCGACAGCAAATCCTTGTAATTCATCATCATTCAATAACTTTTTCATGGCTTTAGTAAGGAATGCTACCTGCGATTTCATAGTGCTGTCGGCCTCATAGTCTTTGACAGCAAGTACCCGTTTACCTCCTCTTCTAGCGGTTGGAAACTGCTCCTCATTCTTAGCCAGGTGTTTCAAAACTTGTAGGGCCTCGTCCGGATCTTTATCCAATAATAGTCCATTCGCTGCAGAATCAATTCGAATGCGAGTTTGTAAGTTAGCAGCATTATAGAACTTAGTTACCTGATTCCAGACGGGGAATCCATGCATTGGGCAGTTTCGAAGAAGAGTTGTAAATCTGTCCCAGGCCTCGTGCATTGGCTCGTCATCTTCCTGTTGAAAAGTAGCAATTTCATTACGTAATCGCTCAGCTAAATGTGAAGGATTAAAACGAGACAAAAATTCACGAGTTAAATCCGCCCAAGTCATAATAGAACCCGACGTAAGTTTATTCCACCAAGTTTTAGCTCTGTCCCTCAATGAATGGGGGAATAACCGAAGTCTCAGTATCTCCGGACTAACTCCTGGCAGTCTAAACGAACCACAGATCTCCTGGAACGTTTTGAGATGCTCCCTAGCATCTTCTGTCGCAGAACCACTAAACTGTCCGGCGTTGTTGATCATACTAAACATGACAGGCTTTAGTTCGAAGTTGTCAACATCGATATCCGGCAGCGTGGTCTCCAGCTCTACATGATCGTTCAGCATGTAGTCACGACATGACCGTCGTCCATCTGCCCTCGGCGGGTCACCGACAGACGGGATATCTCCACCGGCAGGCTGATTACGGGCCATGTGCTCTAGCTGTTCCTCAAGGTATTCGTTTCTGTCTAAAAGTCGGCGAAGTTGTTTCTTGAGATTGAAGGAACGTTCGATTTCCGGATCTAATTTGTACTCAGGATCTTCACCTCTTTTAGATCTGCGCATAAACAAGAAAACCTTGTGAAAAGTGAGAGTTGAAAACACAAAAGAAAAATTAAAGAAAATTATAAATAAAAACAAAAACGAAAATAAAATAAAAACAAAAAGTGCAAGAAAAGAAAGGTGTAGTTATGTTGCCAATCCCCGGCAACGGCGCCAAAAACTTGTTGCGTGTAAAAGAGTCTATCGCAATTGTGGTGCAAGTGTACACGACGCAAGTAGTAAGTGATACGAAGTATCGGATATCGTCTCCACAGGGATTGGGCTAATGACTTCACCTAAACTCACTGCACGAAATAAAGAGAAATATTTGAGAGTTGTCACGAGAATAATAAAGTAAAAACGCAAATAAAAGAATTGAGTTATCAAGATAGAGAGAATGGGCTGGTATTGAGTTGCTCAGTAGTGCAGGTATTGAATTGCTTAGGAACTCCAGTTCTGTCGTCGCGCCCGTCGCCGACAGCACCTGTCGCGGCGGCTGTCCGTTAGCTGTCGCGGCAGCAGACACTAACTCCGTACTTCAAGCTTGGCAAGAATCCCAGATCTGCCTTGTCCTATCCCTAGGTCCAAGTCTGTCGATGATCACGTCTTTGATGATACCTCCCGGCGTGAATCGAAGGATGAACACCGATGTGTATGAATTCTTCCTTAGCCACTTAACCTCGCCCTATCCCTAGGCACGAGATGGTTCAACTATAAACTAGAGAACGCGCTCTTATCTCTTTCGTATACTTAACCTAGCCACTTATCTCTATCTATCGAGGTCCACTTTGCTTTTCCTCTTCATAAGTCTGCTGTCACCATGCTGTCACGACAGATCCATGACAGGTTCGTCTTCTTCGGCTGCTTGTCCAGTTCAGCTTTCCTGCTTATCTGCCTTGCGCCTGCCTTCGTCGTCAACCATGGCAGCTACCTGCAAAATATGCCATCTTTTAGTAGAATCCGTGCCTTTTATATAATTGTGATGTTTTATTGAAAACTAACCTAAATGCAATGCAATGATGCTTGAATGCAGCAGAAATATGGATTAAAAAGGGTGTAAATAATAGAACTTTTACACACTCAACAACTAGTATGCTTGGGTACAATGATAGATCATTAGGATGAGTGTGCACACAAATTGAGTCAAAGCGTACGTGGCCTTGGTGGCGTTAAGGCGCCAAGGAGGAGTACGGTGATGTAATATTCCACCGGAAGCTTTTATATATTTCTACGTGATGATGAGTGGAATCCCATCCGTAGGGCATGTGGCGATGAGTGGAATCCCGCACATGCAAGGACCAGTGATGAGTGGAATCCCACCGAGGTAATGTTGTTGTTGGAAATGCGTTCCAACGGGTTATCCGCGTATTCGGGTCATAGCTAGGTGCCAATATGAGGTCGTATGTATATACCAATGTGGGATTATGCTTATGTGCTTATATGACATGAAATGTGATGCCCTTATGAATTGATATATGATGTGGTTAATGCTTTGGATTATGTATCAAGGTAAGTTGAGCTTATAGTTGTTGAGCATGATATAATGTTGACTATATGTTCATGCATCATGTTCATTTTGGCTTGGCGGACCGGAGGTAAGACCATGCATTTCATCTTGGAAATAGCTCGTGCTTGGACCCTGCATTGTCGAAGGTTTGTTTTATGAGCCACCCTCACTAAGCTTTTATGCTTACGCTCTCTTTTGTTCGACAATGCAGATAAATAACTTGTGGGCGGCAAGGGCAAGGAAAGATCTCCAAGTGTTGCTTTTGGTGAGCTCAATGTATGAGTTTTGAGTAAATGAATGTAATAGTTAAGCAATGGGATAGGTTTTGATGATTGAATTTTGATGTATGTCGATATTGGTTTGATTCTTGGATGCCTTGTTTGATCTATAAATATCGTTGTTGTTGCATGCCTTGAATGTCTATTTGTTTGTTTGCTAAGGCATGAAATCTTACGTGCTTGTATGACCATATATGCATAAATTGCCCTTTTGTATGAATGCTATGTATGGATGCCTTGTTAATTGCTTGGTTGCCACCTTTGGTCTAAGTATGTTAGTTTAAGTGTTTGTTTGTGCATAGGAGAGTCTAAAAATGCATTTAGAGTCGTGTTGGGGTCGTTTAAGTCGAAATTTGAGGTATTGTAGTACAGGGGGTATCGATACCCCTAGCTAGGGTATCAATACTGTCTTGCCCAAAGGCCTCAGATTTTGCCTGGGGTATCGATACCCTAAGGGTATCGATACCCTCCAAAGTTACTGGAATTTGGAGTTTTGAGTGAGAGTAGAGTGCATCGATATGGGGTTCCCGAGTATCGATACGGGTCTACTCTGTTGACCAAGGAGGGTTGACCTAGAAAGGGGGTATCGATACCCCTGGTAAGGGTATCGATACGGTCTTCTCGTGGTTGACTTCTTAGGTTAACCTAGAAAGGGGGTATCGATACCCCTAGCAAGGGTATCGATACTGCCTGCCCTGTAAGCTTAAAAATGGACTGTTTATGCATGGCCAGGGTTCGAATGTGTTTTCCCTGTATGTTTCCGCTGTTGTGAATCACTTAGGGTTTAACCATCCTCTAAACAAGATTAAAATAAAAAGAAAAAAAATATATAGGGTTGCTAACCGAGGGGAACCTTAACGGGTTTCACTCGGTTTTCCCCGTGTGGCCCACTCGGACCGGTCATCCGGCCAGACCGGGACGAGGGGGTTACAGATATAAACCGAACTTGTGTTTCCAAAGTTGAACCCTTTCCCTCACAAAATGATAACAAATCTCGATTACTTGAAGTGAACATGAAAAACTGGGTTCAGAACTAGATAGACAACTCTAGCACTATTGCACTAAAGAGTTGTGTGTAGCACACCGAATCCAAGCTCGATTAACAAAGACTAAAACCATAATCAGGGTGATATTTTTTATCAAACGATGCGTATTCCATATAGATGTCACCATTAGCTTCATTATTTGGTAGATCTATTTATTAAGACAAAAAGTTACTGGGATATAATTCAAGAAAATAAGGAGTCAAAAAATTGGGAAAAAATGTAAAAAAAATTGTAACTAGGAATCATAGGGCTTTACCCCGGAGGGAGCCCTTCGAGAAATTCGCAAAGGCCAGGGCATAAGCTAGGCCTAAGAGGGGGTTTGGAAATAGTTTTCAACCAGCGATAGACGTGCCTCGGTTAATACCTCATTAGCTACGCCATTGCCTCAGGTGCAAAGATACTTTAAACAATGCTTGTTAGCTCCATTTTATGGATGGAAATCGTCAACCTCTTTATCTTGCCCCCTTCTATGCCCCCACTTTAAAATAATGAGTTTGGGGTTTAGAGTTTAGGGTTTAAGATTAGGGGTTGTGGTTAGAGTTTAGGGAATTAGGGGTATGGTGTATTTTTAGGGTGTAGGGTTTAGAGTTTAGGATGTGGAAATTAGAGTTAGAGTTTATAATTTGAGGTAAGTGAACCGGTTCTAGCAATGGTCTGAACCGGCCAATTTGGTCTGAGCCCAAACCCGAATCCGTCTACCCGACCCGAGTCAACCCATCTGAGGCAACTCAGTGAGTCAACCTGTTCAAGTCAACTCAATGAATCGACCCATCAGAGTCAACTCGGTTGACTGTTGACTGATGACGACGTCAGCGTTGACTTTGACACAAAAAGTCAAATTTTCTGAAAACTCTTATATTATGTTTTTCAACGTCCTGATTCTGATTTTAAAGCCCGTTTCGCCAAATTCTAACCCAAAAGCCTCCAAATCTGACCTTGAACCTAAACTTGTTTATGAATTTAATTATTTAGTTAAGGGTACTATGAATAAGGACTGAAATGGAAAGTTGTGCAATTAAAGGTACTCATAGTTCATTGAATAAGAATTGTTGATGGATGTCGAATTCAGGTTCGAGTGCAATCAGATGCGGTATCATGAATCGACCAATGTAGCTCAGAGTTAAGGTAATACACTACTACCTCTAAGACTTGGAATGAGAATTATCAATAAAGCTAAGCAAAGGCAATAGTCTTGAAAGTGGTAATACATGACCCTTGTTGGTTGGTCGTTTTGGGAACTATTGTGATGTTGGAAGAATACCATATAAAGGCATGTTCAAGTTATTTGGAGAAAGTACCCAGGTCTATGGTAAGAGCAACATGTTCTTCGTGTGTATTCGATGCTATGGATCGAGTTCAGATGCATTACACATGTCTGATTACTTGGGAAATATCATTTGAATACATGTTCGATTTCTCGTTGTATGTTCAGTGGTTGCTTGGCGAAGACGAGCTTTTGTTATACAATGTAGTCAATTTTGAGAAGTGAGTACCCGCGGTGTACTGATCCAGTTAAATAATAAACCTTGTGCGATGGTTTGCAATTAGTTCAAAGGGACTCGAAAACATGATAAGTAACCAGAACTTTTGAAATTCGTACGTCACCACTTTAACCTGATATTCTAATTACAAATTTACCCTTAAGAGTTAAAATGACCAAAATACACCTTCTAAGTAATATTGACTGGAATTCCCTTGATATATCTAAATTTCTGTATAATCATGTTATGCCGGAAATTCTGAATGATCTCGGGGTTTAATTCTTGAACACTTGGGTAAAGTCGATATTTATTGAATCTCTTCGAATAAGGTCATTGATTATTGAATTTAGCCTTGAATAGACTACAATTCAATATCTCCTTTCTATGCCTGTCAAAGACCTCTGCGTTATAATTCAGACCATTTATTGGGTACCGTGTATACATGACTAACCTCTTTGATCAGAAATCAAGTCTATCCACTTTGATCTCAAGTGATGTTGTTATCTGATGTAAAATCATAACCTTTTGTTCTTGATATCTGATATGAGTATACCCGATTCATGGGTCATAATACTCTGAATCTATTAATTAAACAACGATTAGTACTTCGATTCCTGACTTACTGATACTAATTTCTGATATAATGATTATCGCTCGAGATTGTTATACGAGGGTATCTCTGAGACGACACGAGAAGTTTCTCACAAACATCTGTGTGCACACGCCTTTTTGTTAGGCGTTCTTTTACGCTCTTACGCGTTATGTTACGCTCTTACATGTTCTGTTAGGCTTTTACGCCTTTTGGGACCAAAGGTAACCCCTTAAGTCAGTACCTACGCCCATTGGGCCTAGGTTAACACCTGTATAGATGCAAATCTAGGGAACTGCATACAGGAGTTCAGTTGAAGGGTAGTTAGACGATTAAATAAAACCTTCTGACCCATTCTGAAATCCACCTTATTTAATTAATGTACCATGTCTGAAACACTTAGTATGCTTCTAATTCGCGCTTAATTAAACAACTAAACTCTTTGATTCAACTTCTGAAATCTATACCTCTCATGAACCTCTGGGTTATAGGGATTACCGCATGATACTCAGCGATTGAATAGAACAATTTGTCATAGTTAAAAAATAACGTTTCACTAAAATATCGAATCATAATCGAAATTTGTGGTTGTTTGGAACTTTATGTTAGCTTTACGCTTTGCCTTATACATGTATGTTGCCTATAGCATCTTCGAGTAGTTTTTTTTACTGAGCTTTTCGAAGCTCATATTTTTTTTACCATCACAGGTTAGAAGGTCGACCATGTCACATCTTTCAACGTCGGTATGAGAGTTTCTACGACTTTGCTTACGGAGTACGGTACTTGTGTAATTAGGGGGCATGTATGTCACATCTTGTTTCATATTTGAGTTTGAAACTTGTTTTAGCAATTTGTATCATAGTTTCTATTTTGTAGTCTGAATGTTTTCTGGAATTGTATTTTAATTCAAAACTTGCTTTATGATTTTAATTGGTTTAACAATTTATTTATTTTAAAATTTAATGTGGGTCGCTCCGGTGGCCCTAATGTGACTACCTAGGATCCGTACTAACGCATAGGCGGGTCTAGGAGGTTACATTTTCATCTGCAGATTCATTGGCATCCCATTCCTATGTGTTGTGCAGGAAAAAACTCATAAATTTTTTTTCCACAGCCGGGATATATAGTAATTGTTGTTCTGGCCTATTCAAAATTCCATATTGAATACATAACCGAAGGCTGAGGTGAAATATAAATGAAATATGAGTAGCTATCAACCTCATACCTTTCTCGACCTTTTGGCTAAAATCAAGTTTAGTATCTGCTCTTATCAGTTCTAGGATTTGAGTAGCCATCAACCTCATACCTTTCTCGGCCTGCAACAAATTTATGTGTACCGAAGATACATAATGAATTTGTTCTGAGCAAGGCTCCTTAAAATTAAGATTTTCATCCGAATTGTATAAACAAATTTATCTGTTCTTTATTTATGTTTTCTGTACACCTGCTCACTAGTAGTGTCCATTACCCTGAACCACCCCGACAAAACTACACTAACAGCTTCCACATCGTACTAGGGGCGATTCAAAGATTTAGGGGCCATGCACAATCTATTAAAATGAGAATATCAATTTTTTAGAAAATAAATATTTGTTGGTTTGTTGTGTACTTGATAGGCTGACTTTTGAATAAAAATAGTATAATAGGAGTCAAAATCTACAAAGTATAACGTTTTATTTTTATCATGTATTTTACTACTAGTCCATAATTAATATTTTGTTTTTCCCTTGTAATCATTTAATTTAATTCATTTTAAGGCCCTCATTTTCTGGGGGAACCTATACAATCACACATATTGCACGTGTTTAGAACCACCCTTACTTCATACCATTAAGGTTATTAGTGGTTTCAACCATCACTTCCTCCAACTTGGTAGTACAACATGAGAATAAACCTCTACCTCACTCTTTGCTTGTGCTTTCGATATGCGATTTGAATTTAGGATCGGATGAGCTATTTTATCATGGATGAACACATAATTTTATGTCAAGGGTGTGAACTGTTAAGGAATTATATTAAAAATTCAAGGGTGTGAAATCACAAAATTTTAGGGGATATGAACTTAGATCATCGATAACAAATACAAATAATATATGAAGAAAATACATAAACTATATGAAAGTTTGAAAGTTTTAGAGGTGCGGCTGTCCTCTCAAACACCTCTCGGTATATCCCTAATTATTAAATATCTGGATGTGGACAAAATGACTACATTTTTCCTGCACAACACATGGGAAGCTGGTGAATTTGCACATGTATTTTTTTGATATTATAACAATATTCATCTTATATCACGTGCTATTTGGTATAAAAAAAAGGTGAAGTAGACCCCCAACCATGCACACGCGTAAATATTCAAAGAAGAAAAGATATTGCATTGCAGATCGAACTTACAAGTTTAAGGATGGACTTAGAGGGGGCAGTCGCCCCTAAAAATTTGAAATTCATATATGATTTAGAAACTTTTTAGAATTTTTCTATGTACTTTCTATTGAAAATCTATTTTCGCCCCTCTTAAAATTTTATAAGTTCGCCCCCTAACATAAAATCATGTGTCTGCCACAATGTATAGGTGTAGGAGATCAATGATAAAATCTACTTTCCTAAGTTGAACTTGTTCCCTCGCAAAATGATAACCGAGTTTGATATGTTTTGATCGAGTATGAAAAACTAGATTCTGAGTTAGATAAACGACACCAACATTGTTGTACCAAAGAATTGTTGGTAGCACAACGAATCCAAGTTCGACTAACAAAGACTAAAGCCATAATCGTGGTGGTTTTTGATCAAATGAAGCACGGTGGGTACTCCATATAGATGTCCTCCATTATCAATTTATGCAAGAATTAAGCTATTAGCCACAATTAAGAGCGTATAAATACTTTAGAGATAAGGGAAAATTGCAAAGAAACTACCAATTTCAAGATCGAGGATGGATGAATGATGAACCACTCTTGTCGACTTATCTTCGAGAAACAAAGAGAGACAACAAACTTTAGTCGACTCAGATCCCTTCTTGCCAGTGGCATCCCATGTTCCTTGCCTTAATCTTTGGTTCTCGTCTTCACAACATCAATGGAAAATAATAAACCTTGGATGTCACATAAAATTCAAAAGCTACTAATTATGAGTTAACGAGCAGGCATTGTATGCATCTCAATTCCTGGCAGCTTGACCTCCAAATTATTAAAGGAATTGTACTATAGTACCTCAAAATTGACCCCCCCCCCCACCAAAAAAAAATCTAAAGCTTTAAATCCCATATAAACAAAAACATGTATTTCATAAAAAGTTTTAGACTTGTGTAGCATAAATTTATGAGTGTTCGGGTTGGATGGAAATTTGGTGTTGTAGTAAACAAAAATAAAATGAACTTGTAAGAGAGTCGAATGTTTTCAAATACGTTTTGATGTCCAAGAACCTTTGAAAATGGAAGTTGAAAATATATACAAGTATATTTGAGTCCCACATCTCTAACATACTATAAACAAAATTCGAGGGTGGTGTATAAAATAGGAGTATATCGCAACTTTGAAACATACTTACCTGGACGGGGTCAATGAGTGATCAGGAAGTCTCATGGCCTAGGGCAACGACCTCCATTGCACTTGGGAGGGGTGCTACTCTAAGGTCTCCCAAAAGGGAGAGCCTACGTCATAATTTGTGGCAGTGGGGGCTTGCGTTCGCGCAGCCCCTTTCAATCTAGTTCAAACTTGAGAAATGTGGTCTTCTAGGAAAAATCTCATTAATTAAAATTACTCTTACATGAATAGATCCTAGAGAATTCTTGATTTCTCGATTTGAATTTTACTCATTGAATCCATATTACTCTTACCTCTTTCTCCTATATAAATGAAGAAGGCATATCCTGCTCAAGTAAGGTTGTATCCTATTACTCTTGCCTCTCTCTCCTATATAAATGTTCGAATGTATCAGATGTTCAGTCGGTGGTGGCGTCGTTATTTTCCGAACATGAATCGTCATAGGAAAACAAAATGAACTTGCAAGGGATGTCATAAATGTTTTCCAATAAGTATTGATGTATAAGATTTTTTGGGTAAACTACATAAATGGTCCCCTAACTATGCTCTAATTATATTTTGCATCCTCCAACTATCAAAAGTTACAAATTGATCCCCTAACTTAAAAAGAGTAACAAATTGGTCCAACGACGTTAAAAAATTAACGGCCGATGACATGATAGTTAATATAAATTGATATAATTACATAATTAGCCCTCAAGTTCTACGCTTATTTTACTTTGACCCTAATTCTAAATAATTAACCCACATACTTTTAATAATCTATCAATTTAGTTCATCTTCTTTTCTATTTTTCATCTCATTTAAATCTTCAATACATTTTCAGCCCTAAAATCTATTTAAGAGCCCCAAAAATATAGATTATGCATCTTTTCCCTTGTTCAAAGGAGTGAAGATTGTGCAAACCTAATTGCTTGATTCTTCAAATCAATCTTCAAACCTTAGTGCTTGATTCTTCAAATCTGAATTAGACTTAAAAACATATATATTGTGATATAAATAAGCAAACATCGAGAAACATGTAAATCACAAGATTCATCCTCCATCTCCATGCCGCTCCTCATTTCCCACTCACCACCACCCAATACCATAACTCAGCATGGCAAATGGCAACAACGAGTATCAAAAAATCAAAGGTGGAGATGCAATCAATGTATGCTCAACTTCTCAAATACATAAATCCCTTATTGTTACATCCCCTAGTCTCATAATTGCATAAAGGGTCCTTACCAATATCATCATCGGGATTGTAAGTGGACGATGATGTATCGTTTTCCTTTATTTGGGTTTGACATATTTTAAGAGTTTATGGCGAGTGATGGAGTCCAGTACGTTTCAAGTTAAAAGACTCTGGGGGATTGGCAAGGGGACTGAAATGAGGGAACTATAAAAAATGCTTTACGATTCTGGTCGATATATATGTGAAGATGTAGTTGTGGATCTGATCCAAGAAGATCTGTGAATGTTTTTTGAGTCCCCAAGTATGTAATGTCCCATTACCAGTAAAATTGAGTCACCACTTGCATCATGTCTTCTTCTTTCCCATTTTCTGCTTTGTTTTCCAACCCATTTTGGGTACCATCTTCTCTCCTTTGAGCAAGGGAAAAAGATGCAGAAATCTATATTTTGGGGCTCTTAAATGGATTTTGAATTGAAAAGAAATTGAAGAGTTAAAGGAGAAGAGAAATAGAAAAGAAGATGGACTAAATTGATAGGTTATTAAAATTATGTGGGTTAATTTTTAGAATTAGGGTCAATTTTAAATAAGTGTAGAACTTGAGGGCTAATTATGTAATTATATCAATTGATATTAACTGTCACGTCTTCAGTTGTTAAATTTTTAACGGCGTTGAACCAATTTGTTACTTTATTTAAGTCAATGGACTAGTTTGTAACTTCTGATAATCGGGGGACGCAAAAGATAATTGGAGCATAGTCGGGGGACCATTTATGTAGTTTACCCTTTTTTTTTAAATAAGTATTTTTATGTCCCACATCTCTACCATACCATAAACAGAATTCAAGGGTGGCGTATAAGATGAAAGTACATCAAAACATTTAAACATACTTACCTGGACGGGGTCAATGCGTGATCATGAAGGCTCATGGCCTAGGGTAGTGACTTCCATTGCACTTGGGAGGGGTGCTGCTCTAAGGTCTCCTCAAGAGGGAGAGCCTGCGTCATAATTTGTGGCAGCAGGGGCTTGCGTTCGCGCTGCCCCTACTAATCTAGTTCAAACTTGAGCTTTAAAATTACCGCAGAGTATGTAGGTTGTCTGGAAACAGTAGAAATTTATTAAATTTTTGCTACTGCAAAAAGAACAATACTCTTGATCCGTGAAATACTGGTAGCTTGCTGAACTAGTTTTGTAAAACTTAAACGAAAGAACCTAGTGAGATTTTCTTAAATTAATGCATTTATCTTCAATTGGAATTTGGATAAATTGTATAAAATTAGTTAGGAGATGAGACATGTGATCGAAAAGCTTGTCACTCTTGTTTTTAATGGTTTAAACGGAATTGGTATCTGAGTTTTGTTTTATTTGGAAATTTTATTGCACATTATGTACAAGCTTCAGTAGGTACAAAGAGCCCCCTTACTAAAGAAGGCAGATCACACTCTGATTAAAGGTGCGTAATTTATCAACCCGACGTGAGATCAAGTCTCCTTTGTGTTAAGGAAACGGAGGTACGAGCTTATGGAACAGATCCTGTTTAAGTACTGGATGTTCATTCAGTTTGGGCATCGTTATTTACAATGTATGTTTTGTTTCTAAGCACCTTTGCAAAATTATCTGGAATCGGGATGCATACAATGCCTGCTCGTTAACTCCTAATTAGTAGCTTTTGAATTTTATGTGACATTTTAGATTTATTACTTTTGGTCTAAAGTATTTCTACGCTCTTAATTCTTGTTGCATCTAATATTTATATCGATGTTTAGGATTCACGTATGGGTAATATAACATTTACACTGAATATTCGAAGTTACATAATGGAAAGAAAAATATCTATGACAATCTTTTATTCCAATATGAGAAGGTAAACGAGATATCATATTACTTCAATTCCCGGCAGCTCGACCTCCAAATTACTTCAATCTTTTATACCTGTGTAGCATAAATTTATGAGTGTTCAGTTTGGATGGAAATTTGTTGTTGTAGTAAACAAAAATAAAATGAACTTGCAAGGGAGTCGAATGTTTTCAAATACGTTTTGATGTCCAAGAATCTTTGAAAGTGGAAGTTGAAAATATATACAAGTATATTTGAGTCCCACATCTCTAACATACTATAAACAAAATTCGAGGGTGGTGTATAAAATAGGAGTATATCGCAACTTTGAAACATACTTACCTGGACGGGGTCAATGAGTGATCAGGAAGTCTCATGGCCTAGGGTAGTGACCTCCATTGCACTTGGGAGGGGTGCTGCTCTAAAGTCTCCCAAAAGGGAGAGCCTACGTCATAATTTGTGGTAGTGGGGGCTTGCGTTCGCGCAGCCCCTTTCAATTTAGTTCAAACTTGAGAATGGTGGTCTTTTATGAAAAATATCATTAATTAAAATTACTCTTACATGAATAGATCCTAGAGATTTCTTGATCTCTCGATTTGAACAGTGACTTTATTTTAACTTGGATGAAAGAACTTCAAACTTTCTTGTAAGAAATTGTTCCTATTTGATGGCTTATCAGTGCATAGTTGCAGGTCTAAGTTGCTTCTCCACCTTTTCATCAACATCAACCGCATTAAGTGGAGTACTTTTATATTGTCCACAAGTTTTCATCTGCAGATTCATTTCATTGGCATCCCATGTGCTGTGCTGGAAACAGTCGAAGATTTTGTCCGTATCCGGGAAAGCTTTTACCAACAATTCTTCATTGAACTCGCAAAACAATTATAATGCCTTCCATTCACCAACTGTTCTAAAGATTTAAAACATCACTCTTTATTGTACTTACAAATGACTTATTTTTAACAGATTATAAATCCAATCAAAAGAAGTAAAATGTTGTCTCACTCTTTGCTTGTACTTTCACTATGGGATTTGGATTTAGGTCAGAAGAGAGATTATTATAATATATATTATATCCTGGCTGCGGACAAAATGACTACTTTTTTCTCCACAGCACATGGGATGCTGTTGAATTTGCACATGAAATTTTTGAGTAGTTTCTATGTATTTGGGGTTTAAGCACGTGGTAATGAAAATAAGGAACAAAAAGATGAATGGAAGGTTGCCATGACATTTTGGGAAAAAAAACGATCTGATATATACATACAATACATGATTATAAATCTTGCATGGACCCAGAGCTTTAATAAATATACACTAGTGTTAATAAATATACACAAGTGTTAATAAATGAAAAATATTTGAAAATTAAGAATTGTAGAGCTTTACCCCGGAGGAAGCCCTTCCAAAAATTATCGTAGGCCGGGGCTGAACCCAGGCCTAAGAGGGGGTTTGGAAATAGTTTTCAACCAGCAATAGACGCGCCTCGGTTAGAACCTCACTAGCTGCGTCATTGCCCCAAGCGCAAAGATACTTCTCAAGGAACTTGTTAGCTCCGTTTTATAACAGATGCAAGAAAATTCAATTTATTCTCCAACCGATGTGGGATATAGGGGCCAATTTATTATTGTCAAAGGCTATTACCATATCAAATGCGCTCAACCTCAATGCCAACTGACCTCACCATCAAATCCTTACCCAAAATCAAATTAAGAGGCAAGTTCTACTTCATAAAATCAAACTGAAATATCATAGATTTATAAAGCTATGAATGGAGTTGAAGTATGTAATTGAGAACAAGAAACAATAGATATTTCTCAATTTTTCATGGTCATAGAAGAATAACACCAAAATCTAGCTACAATTTATAGCAGAATGGAAGATAAATCTAAAAAAATTATGCGTGTTATGGAATTTGTTCAATACAAAACATATTAATCCACTTACATTGGCTTACATTCAGAACATATAGAAAAAGCAAAAGAGAAAACATAACTTAAAACTATAATAAGTAGGGGCCGTGCAAACGCAGGCCCCCGCTGCCACAAATTATGACATAGGCTCTATAGGTGTAGGGGATAAATGATAAAAGCCTCTTAACAACCAAGAAGATAGTTTGATGGTGCAATCAAGGTTGGTAGACAACAAAAGGAGGATTACTGCAAGAAAACGAGGGCAACTTCATTATGGGTTTTAGGTGAAATACTTGAATAAGTTACTTTGTTATCCTAAAAAAATGATCCATATTCAAATTCAAGGTTATCTTAACATCCTACTTTGAGCTGAAGACGACTTTCATAGAATGCAAAGCCAACACTTATGTCCGTGTCGATGAAAAAGACATTGACCCAAGGCTTTTGTTAAGATATCAACTACCTGGTCATTGTTGGATATTGTAACACCCGTGTTTTGGGGTTAGGAGTTATCCGGGTTTATAGTTCTAGTCAATAAAATTAAATTAAAATAAAACCAACTTAAAATGTGGCCTAATTGAACTTTAGTAAAAAGGGAAGGACTTATGTTGTAATTTGCCCAAAAACTTTTAAAAAGGATGACAACTTTCAAAGTTGTCATATTCTCCCCTTTTCCCATTATTTCCAACATGAGAAACACCCACCACCATCTTCAAACCCTCTCAAACTTCAAGCTTATATTCCTTTGATTTCTTCATCAATTCAAGGGCGTTTTTAAAGGTAAAATCATTTTCTAACTCCCCTCTTCATTTCCTATTCATACATGATCTTAGATTTTAAAAATACGAACTTTTGAAAATTAGGGTTTGACTTAAAGTTTGGGTTTTTAAGGGGTTTTCCATCTTGTTTTGATAAATTGAGTTGGGGCTTTGTTTACTCATATTAAAATACACATTATATGTTAATTTGGTTGGATTTTGATGAATTTCCGAAGTGGGTTCTTAAACCCATTTTTGAGTTGTCAAAAACACCATTTTTGGTGGGTTTTAGGTTGAAAACAAAGGGCTGATGGTTTAGGTATGTTAGGAGGGTGATTTGGGACATTTTAGGTGTCATTTGGGTGTTTGAAAATGGAATTTTCTGCTGGGTAAAATAGGAGTACGAAAATGGGAATTTTGGTGATTGTTTGGGTTGGAAATTGTTGGAGCTTGGCTTGCACCTATGGGTTGATGTTGTGGCTGAATTTAGCAATCATTTGTGAGTATAAAATGTGTTGGAAACTTGGGTTTTGAGCAAGGATTATGGGCTGTTTGAATTAGATAAAGTTGGGATTTGATCATGACTTGAAATGTTGGGTTTGATGTTTAAATTGTATTCCAGGTTAGCCACTTTGATGTTTGAGTTGATTTGAGGTTGTTTTGCTTGTGTTGAGGTGTTTAGAAGCTTGGTTTTGGGTTGGTGAAGCCTTGGGAGCAAATCCGGAAATTGAAGACCATGGTTGCTTGGTACTTGAACTTGGAGGTGGAGGTGAGTGGTTAATGTTTTTTTTAAATTGGTTTTTAAGTGGTTGGTTCAAGCATGTGGACTAGGTTGGGCTTGGTAGACCCACCTAGAGTTAGGATTAGGGTGGTAGCCTAATCCTAAGCTTTAGTTAGAGACCTTGGATGTACTCTTTAATTGTTGATATGCCTCATGATGAGTATGTATAATGTGATACACATGTATGTGAAAGTATGGCTTAATGTATTGATTTTATATGCATGTTGATGACAAATAAAATGTGGATATATGATGAGATGATTGTTCGGTTGACATACATGTGGTGTTGGTTTGTGAAATGAGGTTGTGTTGTGGATTGCATGATTTTGGAGAATCATGGTGAGTACGTGCTAGGCACGGAATTTATATTGAAATTGATATTGTAAAAAGTTGTGTAGTTTGATTTATATTGGCACTAGTATACTTGGGTACAATGATCGATCATTAGGATGAGTGTGCACACAAATTGAGTCAAAACGTACGTGGCCTTGGTGGCGTTAAGGCACCAAGGAGGAGTACGGTGATGTAATATTCCACCGGAAGCTTTTATATATTTCTACGTGATGATGACTGGAATCCCATCCGTAGGGCATGTGGCGATGAGTGGAATCCCGCACATGCAAGGACCGGTGATGAGTGGAATCCCATCGAGGTAATGTTGTTGTTGGATATGCGTTCCAACGGGTTATCCGCATATTCAGGTCATTGCTAGGTGCCAATATGAGGTCGTATGTATATACCAATGTGGGATTATGCTTATGTGCTTATATGACATGAAATGTGATGCCCTTATGAATTGATATATGATGTGGTTAATGCTTTGGATTATGTATCAAGGTAAGTTGAGCTTATAGTTGTTGAGCATGGCATAATGTTGACTATATGTTCATGCATCATGTTCATATTGGCTTGGCGGACCAGAGGTAAGACCATGCATTTCATCTTGGAAATAGCTCGTGCTTGGACCCTGCATTGTCGAAGGTTTGTTTTATGAGCTACCCTCACTAAGCTTTTATGCTTACTGTTGAGTGTGTAAAAGTTCTATTATTTACACCCTTTTTAACCCATAATTCTGCTGCATTCAAGCATCATTGCATTGCATTTATGTCAGTTTACAGTAAAACATCACAAATATATTAAAGTCACGGATTCTACTAAAAGATGGCTGATTTTGTAGGTTGCTGCCATAGTTGACGAAGAAGGCAGGCGCAGGGCAGAGAAGCAGAAGAGCTGAACTGGACAAGCAGACGATGAGGACGAAGCTGCCATGGATCTGTCGTGACAGCAAGGTGACAGCAGCCTTATGAAGAGGAAAAGTAAAGTGGACCTCGATAGATAGAGAAAAATCTGCTCGTCTGTCGTGTGAAAACCAAATATTTGTCCAAGCCCCGGATCGAAAGATATGTCAATCCAAAGCTCAAGGAGAAGAAATCCCTAAAAACAAGGATGACGACTGCAAAGTAGGACTCTTGGAGATTAAGTCTTTATTAGAATCTTACTTTTAATTAAAGTTGTAATCCTTGTTAACTTAGAATACTTGAGCCCAAAGCTTATATAAGGGCATAGATTTTAACCTAGAGGAAAATACCCCATAACCGATAACCTAAACCCCTCCGCCGTTTACCCATCGTCGACATGTTCTAAAAACCCCCTAGGGCCACGGGTTGTTTTGTAAAGTAGTTGCAAGGGTTGTTTTGTTTTAGGATTTTCCAAGTTCAATAAAATAAACTTCAAGTTCTCTTATTTTGGTTTTAATATCTTGCAAGAGCATCGGGAGAGTATTGTGAGGTTATCTATTTACTTAGCATCGGGAGAGTTAAGTATACGAAAGAAATAAGAGCGAGTTCTCTAGTTTATAGTTGAACTATCTCGTGCCTAGGGATAGGGCGAGGTTAAGTGGCTAAGGAAGAATTCATACACATCGGTGTTCATCCTTCGATTCACGCCGGGAGGTATCATCAAGACGTGATCATCGACAGACTTGGACCTAGGGATAGGCCAAGGCAGATCTGGGATTCTTGTCAAACTTGAAGTACGGAGTTGGTGTGTTCGCTGCCGCGACAGCTAACGGACAGCCGCCGCAACAGGTGCTGTCGGCGACGGGAGCGATGACAGAACTGGATTTCTTAAGCATTGCAATACCTGCACAACTGAGCAATTTAATACCAGCCCATTCTCTCTATCTTGATATTTCTACTCTTTTATTTACGTTTTACTTTATTATTCTCGTGACAATTTTCTAAACTATTTCCTTTACTTTCGTGCAGTAAATTAAGGTGAAGTCATTAGCCCAATCCCTGTGGAGACGATATCTGATACTTCGTATCACTTTACTACTTGCGTCGTGTACACTTGCACTACAATTGAGATAGACTCTTTTACACGCAACAAGTTTTTGGCGCCGTTGCCGGGGATTGGCAACATAACTACACCTTTCTTTTATTGCACTTTTCGTTTTTATTTTTATTTTCGTTTTTGTTTTTATTTTTATTTTTATTTTTCTTTAATTTTTCTTTTGTGCTTTCAACTCTCACTTTTCACGAGGTTTTCTTGTTTATGCGCAGATCGAAAAGAGGTGAAGATCCTGAGTATCCATTAGATCCGGAAGTTGAACGTTCCTTCAATCTCAAGAAACAACTTCGCCGACTTTTAGACAGAAACGAATACCTCGAGGAACAGCTAGAGAAAATGGGCCATAACCAACCTGCTGGCGGTGGCATACCACCCCTTGGCGATCTTAACCCGCCTGTCGGTGACCCGCCTGCAGCAGCCGGACGACGGTCATGTCGTGACTACATGCTGAACGATCATGTAGATCTGGAGACCACGCTGCCAGATATTGATGTTGATAACTTCGAGCTTAAACCTGTCATGTTTAGTATGATCAACAATGCCGGGCAGTTTAGTGGTGCTGCGACAGAAGATGCTAGGGAGCATCTCAAAACGTTCCAGGAGATCTGTGGTTCGTTTAGACTACCAGGAGTTAGTCCGGAGATACTGAGGCTTCGGTTATTTCCTCATTCATTGAGGGACAGAGCTAAAACTTGGTGGAATAAACTAACACCGGGTTCAATCGTAACTTGGGTAGATTTATCTCGTGAATTCTTATCTCGTTTTAATCCTTCGCATTTATCTGAGCGATTACGTAACGAAATTGCTACTTTTCAACAGGAAGATGACGAGTCGATGCACGAGGCCTGGGACAGATTTACTACTCTTCTTCGAAACTGCCCAATGCATGGATTCCCCGTCTGGAATCAAGTTACAAAGTTTTATAATGCTGCCAACTTACAAACTCGCATTCGAATTGATTCAGCAGCAAATGGACTATTATTGGATAAAGATCCGGACGAGGCATTGCAAGTTTTGAAAAATCTGGCCGAGAATGAGGAGCAGTTTCCGACTACAAGAAGAGGGGGTAAACGGGTACTTGCTGTCAAGGACTACGAAGCCGACAGCACGATGAAATCACAGGTAGCATTCCTTACTAAAGCAATGAAAAGGTTATTGAATGATGATAGTTTACAAGGATTTGCTGTTGAGGAAGTATGTGATATCTGTGAGTGAAATCATAGTCGGGATGAGTGCCCAATACACATAGAAGAGGGAAAATATGTTGGAAACTACAAGTCAAACTACAATTCCAACAACTATAATCCCAATTGGATGAAGGATCCTAAGTTTTCCTGGAGTAATCCCAACAATGCCCTGAATCCGCAAGCACATAATCAGAATCAGGGAGGTCCTAGATTGTTGACGCGACAGCAACAGCCGCAGAATCTGCCGCCGCACCTGCCGCCGCCGCAGCAACAACAGCCACCGGCTGCCACGAGCAGTATATTGGAACAGACTCTGGCCACCTTCATGTCTCAGACCGGTACTTATATTGAGAATATGAATCAGTTTGTCAAGAAGACAGAGAATTTCATGGATAAGACAGAGATGAGGATGACAAATCATGAAGCTACTTTGAAATCTCTGGAGACACAAATGGGTCAGGTGTCGCAACATATTAAGCCGAGGCAGAATGGAGGATTCCCTAGCAATACTGAAAATGCTAGGCAGCCCACACATGAGCAGTGCAAGGCAATTACTACTAGGAGTGGGAAGAAACTACCAGGGCCGGAAAAGGAAGCTGAAACAGAAAAGGATCCAGCCTTAGACAAACCTGCCGAGGAAGCTGCCCCGACAGGTGATAAACAGACTACTGCCGATGAGCCTGTCACGACAGCAGAAGCGACAGAGGAGAAAAAAGATGATTATCGTCCTCAGATTCGCATGCAGTGGGAAGGACGCATTGCTGATTACCGTCCACCACCACCCTTCCCTCAACGGATACAACAAGCTAAGCATGAATCTCAACTTAAAAAGATTTATGATATTTTTAAGCAGGTTCATATTAATATTCCATTGTTAGATGTCGTTAGGGAGATGCCCGGTTATGCTAAATTTCTCAAGGATGTAATGTCGAAAAAATCTAAACTTGGGGAGTTTGAAACGGTAAAGATGATAGAAGGTTGCATGAGCATTCTTCATCGGCAGCCACCCCAGAAAAAGAAGGATCCGGGGAGTTTCATCATACCTTGTGTAATCGAAAATAAATTCGTGGGTAAGGCACTTTGTGATCTTGGTGCTAGTGTTAATCTAATGTCAAAGTCTGTTTTTCAGAAATTAGGTATTGGGAAGGCGCGGCCCACGACAGTAACTCTGCAGCTGGCAGACCGCTCTTACGTTCATCCAGAGGGAAAATCGAAGATATTTTGGTAAGAGTGGATAAGTTTATTTTCCCTGCTGACTTTCTTGTTTTAGATTGTGAAGCAGATGAAAATGCACCAATCATCCTTGGGCGACCCTTCTTAGCCACGGGAAGATCACTGATTGATGTGGAGAAAGGAGAACTCACCATGCGAGTAAACGATCAAGAGATTAAGTTGAATGTTCTCCAAGCGATGAAACACGCTGATGTGGACGAGGAATGCAAGGCTATCACTGATGTTACCCTTGATCAACCCTGCATCAGGTCGGGCTGTCACGATATTAAATTTGGTCACTGCCGCGGCAGCCACCTAAAGGACTGTCACGACAGCAACGACGACAGCATCGACGACAGCAACTCCTCTGAATCCGATTCATCTGATACTGAAGATCAGGAGGAGGTAAACTGGATTGGCAATCGTCCAGGTAAGTTATTCGAACCTTTGAATTATACTTCGGATAACCATTTAATCCAAAAGCCATCTATTGTTGAACCACCTGCCTTAGAACTGAAGCCCCTGCCAGGGCAGCTTAAATATGCTTTTCTTGGTTCAAATGATACGTTGCCCGTAATCATCTCTTCTAAGCTGCCGCAGGAACAGGAACGACAACTAATCGACATGCTAAAGCAGCACAAGAAGGCGATTGGATGGACGATTGCTGATATACAAGGCATTAGTCCGGCGTTATGCATGCACAAAATCCTTCTAGAGGAAGACCATAAGCCGACTATAGATGCCCAAAGGCGGCTAAACCATGCGATGAAGGAGGTGGTGCGTAAAGAGATAATCAAATGGTTAGATGCTGGTATTATTTACGCCATCTCCGACAGCAAATGGGTGAGCCCGGTGCAATGCGTTCCCAAGAAAGGAGGAATGACCGTGGTGGCCAATGAGAACAATGAGTTAATCCCAACCAGGACTGTGACCGGTTGGAGGGTTTGTATGGACTATCGGAAGCTTAACAAAGCTACCCGAAAGGACCACTTTCCTTTACCCTTTATTGATCAAATGCTTGATAGACTAGCGGGTAAACCTTACTATTGTTTTCTTGATGGTTACTCAGGTTACAATCAAATTGCTATCACACCGGAGGATCAAGAAAATACGACTTTCACATGCCCCTATGGAACGTACGCTTTTAGGAGAATGTCGTTTGGATTATTTAATGCACCCGCCACCTTCCAAAGGTGCATGATGACCATATTCTCCGACATGGTAGAGGACTTCCTTGAGATTTTCATGGATGATTTTTCCGTCTTTGGAGACGATTTTGAGGGCTGCCTCGGCAATCTACAAAAGGTACTTGAAAGATGTGAAAAAGCTAATCTTGTTTTGAATTGGGAAAAATGCCACTTTATGGTGGATGAGGGGATAGTCCTTGGCCATAAGATTAGCTGCCGTGGGATAGAAGTCGACAGGGCAAAAATAGAAGTGATCGAGAAGCTGCCGCCGCCGACCACAGTCAAGGGCATTAGGAGTTTTTTAGGGCATGCTGGGTTTTATCGGAGATTTATTGCTAACTTCTCAAAAAACACGAAGCCCCTATGCCATCTTTTGGAGCAGAACCGACCCTTTGACTTTAATGATGAATGTACTGAAGCATTCAAGGTTCTGAAGGAAAAACTGGTTACAGCCCCCATAGTACAGCCACCAGACTGGACGCAACCATTTGAGATTATGTGTGATGCTAGTGACTATGCTGTCGGGGCAGCACTTGGGCAGCGCAGAGATAAGCTGTTTCATGTCATATATTATGCCAGCAAAACATTGAATGACGCCCAAGTGAACTATACCACCACAGAAAAGGAGCTGTTAGATGTGGTGTTCTCCATTGACAAGTTTTGTTCTTACATACTTGGGACGAAAGTAATAGTGCACACAGACCATTCTGCCCTGAAATATCTGTTCGCAAAGAAGGATGCAAAGCCTAGATTGATACGGTGGATCTTGCTACTACAAGAATTTGACCTTGAGATCAAGGACAAAAAGGGGACAGAAAATCAGGTGGCAGATCACTTGTCAAGATTGGAGACGGGACAGAGTCTACCCATTGACGAGACACACATACTGGAGACCTTCCCAGATGAGCAGCTCTTTGCTGCCGCAATCGCTGCTGCGACAACCATGGCGGCAGGTAAGTCTTCTGAACTTCCCTGGTATGCTGATTTCGTTAATTTTATAGTTAGCAGAATACTTCCTTCTGATCTTAATTATCAAGCCAGGAAGAGGTTCCAAAATGATGTTAAGCATTATTATTGGGACGAACCTCTTCTTTTCAAAATGTGTGCAGATCAGGTTATAAGGAGATGTGTACCACAAGAAGAGCAAGAAGACATTCTCCATCACTGCCATGCTTCACAATATGGAGGACACTTAGGAGGCAACAAAACTGTTGCCAAGGTGCTGCAGTCAGGGTTCTACTGGCCGACACTGTATAAAGATGCACAAGACTTTTACAAGAACTGTGACAGGTTCCAGCGAACAGGTAACATCTCGAGGAGAAACGAGATGCCACTGCAAAACATCTTAGAAGTCGAGATCTTCGACGTTTGGGGGATCGATTTTATAGGACCCTTTCCATCTTCATGTGGGAATCTGTACATCCTCCTAGCAGTGGACTATGTCTCCAAGTGGGTTGAAGCTATCGCCACTCAAAAGAATGATGCCAAGACGGTCCAAAAGTTTTTACATAAAAACATTTTTTCTAGATTTGGCATTCCTAAGGCGATCATCAGTGATGAAGGGAGACATTTTGATAATAGGGTAATTGCTGCCGCCTTGAAGAAATATGGTGTCAAGCACAGGATCGCGACAGCATACCACCCACAGACCAATGGACAAGCTGAGATATCTAATAGGGAAGTTAAGAACATTCTTGAGAAGATGGTTAAGCCAACTAGGAAAGATTGGTCTTTACTCCTTAATGATGCATTATGGGCATATCGGACGGCTTTTAAGACTCCGTTGGGCATGTCTCCATACCGACTGATTTATGGGAAAACCTGTCATCTGCCTGTCGAGATAGAGCACAAAGCATACTCGGCAGTCAAGGCAGTAAATATGGACTTGGACAAGGCAGGGCAGAAAAGGCTATTAGATTTGAACGAGATCGAAGAAATACGGACAATGGCCTACGACAATGCAAGAATATACAAGGAGAAAACAAAGAAGTGGCATGACAAGAAGTTGCTGCCACGACAGTTCTGCCCAGGGCAGCTTGTGTTGTTGTTCAATTCTAGGTTGAAACTCTTTCCAGGGAAGCTAAAATCTAGATGGTCTGTCCTGTTCCAAGTGGTACAAGTTTTTCCCCATGGTGCCATCACTATCCGATCATTAAAAGACGGGCACCAATTCAAAGCCAACGGACAGCGCCTCAAGCATTATCAGGGGACTGAAGCCCCAGGAATACAGGAAGTGGTTACTTTAGGAGATGCCCCACAAGGCATCCCTAATTTAATCTAAATTTTATTTTTATTTATTTTTATTATTTATTATTTATTAGGAAATTAGGTTTATTTTATTCGAATAATGTTTTTATTTTCTGTTTTTAGGAAATAAAGGAGTCAAGAAGAAAAGGAGAAGTGACCCAAGCCCACCATCCATCCATCAGCCCAACAGAGCCCATTTATTGAAGCCTGTCGTTTCGGCTGCCGCCGCAGACGGATAAGACAGGCTGTCAACAGACTGACACGGCAGACGCAGAAGCGTGTGACAGACGCGTAACAGACGCATTAATGTGTGGCAGACGCATCAGACACGCCAAAACTCAATAGTCGCTCCGTTATTCACGCCTGCCGTTACAGCATTAAACGGGCAGACCATCGACCGCTATAAAACCCCGTTTTCACTTTCATTTTTCATCACTTCTGCTTATTCTTACTTGCTTTCTCCTCTCATTTTTCTTTTCTTTCTTTACTTTCAAACCCTTGCAACTAATATGTCTTCTAGACAGACCCGCCGCAGTGCTGCCTCAGCCTCCTCATCAGCAGCAGCATCGCCCTTCGCAAACAAGGAACTATGGGAAGAAAGGGGCTTCATCTACATCCGCAAGGCACCGAACATGGGGCTCCGACCATTCATCACGAAAGCTATAAAGGCTCAACTATGGGAGCAGTTCGCCGAACAACCGGCCGAATTAAACGACACATTAGTGAGGGAGTTCTATGCTGCCATCGACAGCAAGACGGCAACATCTGTAATAGTCTGAGGGGTAGAGGTACCATTCACAGCCGATAGTATTAACCACATGTACGGCCTCTACTTTGGTCCCAAAGACAATGCCCATCAGCACTTCTTGGACACCCTCGACACTGCCGCCTACGGTGCTGTTATGGCGGAGGTGACAGAAGAAGGGACGGAGTGGACGACTAGCAAGAAAAACCCCAACTCCATCAAGAGGGGGCAGCTGCTCCCAGAAGCCAAGCTATGGAACGCTTTCATCAAGAAGTGTATCCTGCCGTCCCCCCATCACATGACGGTGAACCAGCAGCGGCTCGCTCTCATTCACTCGATCATGCACGACCGGCCTATCAACGTGGGCCGCTATATGCGGGAAAGCGTCTTGGATTGCACTTTTCGAACCACCTCCCGCCTCTGCTTACCGTTCATGATTACATCACTCTGCCGCTGCGCTGCTGTCCCCGAGGCATCCACCGATAAATTGGTCCAAGGACGAGACTGGACCGATAACAACATTACCAGCCTCATGGAGATCATCGTCGCAACACCCATCAACTCCTTCAACCCAGCTGCCTCCCCAGCAGATTCAGACGAGGAACCTGCCACTGAACCTACCGCCGCAGCCGCCCAGACCGACCAATCCACCCAAATCCTTGCCGCCATACAACGGGTGGAAGACAGACAGATGGGGCTGATGACATTCATCCGGGATTTCGCAACTTCCACGGTAAATTTCATTACCAATACTTTAAATTATCCCGATGTTGTTTTCCCCACTTTTCCAGACCACTATTTCCATATCCCCACACCTGTCCACACACCTACACCACCTGCCTCCCCACATACCCATTCCACCGCTTCCACCCCATCACTTGCCCCGACGGCAGCTGCGAGTCCTCCGGCCGACAGCCCCGCACGTGGAACGAAGCGGCCAGCCATAGCCGACAACGAGGAGGAACCTCTAATTAGGAGGAATTTGGAGAGGGAGTTTACGCCTATCAAGAGGCAGAAACACGTGGCAGACAAAAAGCTAATGCCCAAGGCCAGCACCACCACCAGCAGCACTTGGGATAGCGGCAGCAGCTCAGACATCCAGCTCGTGGAGCAACCTGCCAAACCTCCCCCACAGCCCAGACTCCGCCGTCAGATCCGTGTCAGAAGCAGCAGCGAGGACATCGATTAAAATTTAAGTCTTCTATTTTTCTTTTCTTGCTGCCTGCTTTATCTTTATTTTGTGATGTACCTGCCTTCATTTTATCTGTCATTTTGCATTGAGGGCAATGCAACCCTCGAGTTTGGGGGTGGCACCCTCCATTTTAATGGAGTCTTAGTACATCTTTAATTTATTGTTGTGTCTTTTATTTAATTAAGTTCTCTAAAAAAATCAGAAAAGACTAAAAATGTTGGCTTACTACTGTGAAGTTAACTTACCTGTCATGACAGCTCTGTCGTGGCAGCATCTTTAGGACATATTAAGGAGAAGTTTAGAGCCTTTCTATAGTTCTGAAAACTTAAACACCATTGTGACTGTTATACTGCTTAGATTTCTTTTAGCCAAACTAGAATAGGAAGCTTAGCACTTGAATAGCCCCTAGAGGTGCCCGAAACTGGATCTAGGAAAGAAGTTTAGCAAAAGAGACTCAACAGCCCTAGAGGTGCCCGAAACCGGCTCTAGGAAGTTAGCTAGAGGTGCCTAAAACTGGCTCTAGTGAAACTTTAGCTTAAAAAATAAAGAAATCAAGTCGAAACAAAAAAATAAAAGGAGCATGGAAAAGTGCCTTCAAAAGATAAACTTTGGCATAAAAATTCGAGTTAAGAGTTGAATATTCTAGTGAAACTAAGAGAGTCTTGGCATATAACTGTTCACAAGCATGCACACACTGCACGAGAGCTATAGGGAGATTCCGGACAGATCCTAAAACCTTCCGACAGGTTGCTGCCGCCACAAAGAATGAGCGACGGGTAAGGGACAGTTCACTGTTTAAAAGCCAACACAAAAATATTCTTTTTTCCTTTAGGTCTTAATTGCTTGAGGGCAAGCAAAAACTTGAGTTTGGGGGTGTGTTGAGTGTGTAAAAGTTCTATTATGTACACCCTTTTTAACCCATAATTCTGTTGCATTCAAGCATCATTGCATTGCATTTAGGTCAGTTTACAGTAAAACATCACAAATATATTAAAGGCACAGATTCTACTAAAAGATGGCTGATTTTGTAGGTTGCTGCCATAGTTGACGAAGAAGGCAGGCGCAGGGCAGAGAAGCAGAAGAGCTGAACTGGACAAGCAGACGATGAGGACGAAGCTGACATGGATCTGTCGTGACAGCAAGGTGACAACAGCCTTATGAAGAGGAAAAGTAAAGTGGACCTCGATAGATAGAGAAAAATCTGCTCGTCTGTCGTGTGAAAACCAAATATTTTTCCAAGCCCCGGATCGAAAGATATGTCAAGCCAAAGCTCAAGGAGAAGAAATCCCTAGAAACAAGGATGGCGGCTGCAAAGTAGGACTCTTGGAGATTAAGTCTTTATTAGAATCTTACTTTTAATTAAAGTTGTAATCCTTGTTAACTTAGAATACTTGAGCCCAAAGCTTATATAAGGGCATAGATTTTAACCTAGAGGAAAATACCCCATAACCGATAACCTAAACCCCTCCGCCATTTACCCGTCGTCGACATGTTCTAAAAACCCCCTAGGGCCAAGGGTTGTTTTGTAAAGTAGTTGCAAGGGTTGTTTTGTTTTAGGATTTTCCAAGTTCAATAAAATAAACTTCAAGTTCTCTTATTTTGGTTTTAATATCTTGCAAGAGCATCGGGAGAGCATTGTGAGGTTATCTATTTACTTAGCATCGGGAGAGTTAAGTATACGAAAGAAATAAGAGCGAGTTCTCTAGTTTATAGTTGAACTATCTCGTGCCTATGGATAGGGCGAGGTTAAGTGGCTAAGGAAGAATTCATACACATTGGTGTTCATCCTTCGATTCACGCCGGGAGGTATCATCAAGATGTGATCATCGACAGACTTGGACCTAGGGATAGGCCAAGGCAGATCTGGGATTCTTGCCAAACTTGAAGTACGGAGTTGGTGTGTTCGCTGCCGCGACAGCTAACGGACAGCCGCCGCGACAGGTGCTGTCAGCGACGGGAGCGACGACAGAACTGGATTTCTTAAGCATTGCAATACCTGCACTACTGAGCAATTCAATACTAGCCCATTCTCTCTATCTTGATATTTCTACTCTTTTATTTACGTTTTACTTTATTATTCTCGTGACAATTTTCTAAACTATTTCCTTTACTTTCGTGCAGTAAATTAAGGTGAAGTCATTAGCCCAATCCCTGTGGAGACGATATCCGATACTTCGTATCACTTTACTACTTGCGTCGTGTACACTTGCACTACAATTGCGATAGACTCTTTTACACGCAACACTTACGCTCTCTTTTGTTCGACAATGCAGATAAATAACTTGTGGGCGGCAAGGGCAAGGAAAGATCTCCAAGTGTTGCTTTTGGTGAGCTCAATGTATGAGTTTTGAGTAAATGAATGTAATAGTTAAGCAATGGGATAGGTTTTGATGATTGAATTTTGATGTATGTCGATATTGGTTTGATTCTTGGATGCCTTGTTTGATCTATAAATATCGTTGTTGTTGCATGCCTTGAATGTCTATTTGTTTGGTTGCTAAGGCATGAAATCTTACGTGCTTGTATGACCATATATGCATAAATTGCCCTTTTGTATGAATGCTATGTATGGATGCCTTGTTAATTACTTGGTTGCCACCTTTGGTCTAAGTATGTTAGTTTAAGTATTTGTATGTGCATAGGAGAGTCTAAAAATGCATTTAGAGTCGTGTTGGGGTCGTTTAAGTCGAAATTTGAGGTATTGTAGTACAGGGGGTATCGATACCCCTAGCTAGGGTATCAATACTGTCTTGCCCAAAGGCCTCAGATTTTGCCTGGGGTATCGATACCCTAAGGGTATCGATACCCTCCAAAGTTACTGGAATTTGGAGTTTTGAGTGAGAGTAGAGCGTATCGATACGGGATTCCCAAGTATCGATACGGGTCTACTCTGTTGACCAAGGAGGGTTGACCTAGAAAGGGGGTATCGATACCCCTGGTAAGGGTATCGATACGGTCTTCTCGTGGTTGACTTCTTGGGTTAACCTAGAAAGGGGGTATCGATACCCCTGGCAAGGGTATCGATACTGCCTGCCCTGTAAGCTTAAAAATGGACTGTTTATGCATGGCCAGGGTTCGAATGTGTTTTCCCTGTATGTTTCCGCTGTTGTGAATCACTTAGTGTTTAACCATCCTCTAGACAAGATTAAAATAAAAAGAAAAAAATATATATAGGGTTGCTAACCGAGGGGAACCTTAACGGGTTTCACTCGGTTTTCCCCGTGTGGCCCACTTGGACCGGTCATCCGGCCAGACCGGGACGAGGGGGTTACAGATATAAACCGAACTTGTGTTTCCAAAGTTGAACCCTTTCCCTCACAAAATGATAACAAATCTCGATTACTTGAAGTGAACATGAAAAACTGGGTTCAGAACTAGATAGACAACTCTAGCACTATTGCACTAAAGAGTTGTGTGTAGCACACCGAATCCAAGCTCGATTAACAAAGACTAAAACCATAATCAGGGTGATATTTTTTATCAAACGATGCGTATTCCATATAGATGTCACCATTAGCTTCATTATTTGGTAGATCTATTTATTAAGACAAAAAGTTACTGGGATATAATTCAAGAAAATAAGGAGTCAAAAAATTGGGAAAAAATGTAAAAAAAAATTGTAACTAGGAATCATAGGGCTTTACCCCGGAGGGAGCCCTTCGAGAAATTCGCAAAGGCCAGAGCATAAGCTAGGCCTAAGAGGGGGTTTGGAAATAGTTTTCAACCAGCGATAGGCGTCCCTCGGTTAATACCTCATTAGCTACGCCATTGCCTCAGGTGCAAAGATACTTTAAACAATGCTTGTTAGCTCCATTTTATGGATGGAAATCGTCAGTCTCTTTATCTTGCCCCTTCTATGCCCTCACTTTAAAATAATGAGTTTGGGGTTTAGAGTTTAGGGTTTAAGATTAGGGGTTGTGGTTAGAGTTTAGGGAATTAGGGGTATGATGTATTTTTAGGGTGTAGGGTTTAGAGTTTAGGATGTGGAAATTAGAGTTAGAGTTTATAATTTGGGGTAAGTGAACCGGTTCTAGCAATGGTCTGAACCGGCCAATTTGGTCTGAGCCCAAACCCGAATCCGTCTGCCCGACCCGAGTCAACCCATCTGAGGCAACTCAATGAGTCAACCTGTTCAAGTCAACTCAATGAATCGACCCATCAGAGTCAACTCGGTTGACTGTTGACTGATGATGATGTCAGCGTTGACTTTGACACAAAAAGTCAAATTTTCTGAAAACTCTTATTTTATGTTTTTCAACGTCCTTATTCTGATTTCAAAGCCCGTTTCGCAAAATTCTAACCCAAAAGCCTCCAAATCTGACCTTGAACCTAAACTTGTTTATGAATTTAATTATTTAGTTAAGGGTACTATGAATAAGGACTAAAATGGAAAGTTGTGCAATTAAAGGTACTCATAGTTCATTGAATACGAATTGTTGATGGATGTCGAATTCAGGTTCGAGTGCAATCATATGCGGTATCATGAATCGACCAATGTAGCTCAGAGTTAAGGTAATACACTACTACCTCTTGTATGTGTTATGGAACATGTTAGTGTCCGACAATTGACTATATGATCATGTTAATTATATGATAAATTTTGTTAAAGTCATATTGATTTCAGATAAAGAGTAATACTTAGGTAAAACTGGACTACTCGGTTAGGAAAATATGGGACTTGTAAGAAATTCTGATATCTAGGAAAATTAATAAGACTGATGAGGTTTGGCCGTGTGTTCTTGAAGGTTTCGCCTTGGAAGAAGGTGATGAGGTTTGGCCGGAAGGGTAAGTTGAGCCCTAGGTACATTGGACCATAGGAGGTGATTGAGCGTGTGGGTCCTGTTGCGTACAAGTTGAGGTTACCTCAAGAGTTGGAGAAGATTCATGATGTGTTTCATGTTTCTATGCTCCGGAAGTATAGATCTGATCCTTCGCATGTGATGCCTGTGGAGGAAGTGGAATTGAATCCGGATTTGACCTATGATGAGGAACCGGTGAAGGTTCTGGATTCGGATAGCAAGGTTCATCGTGGCAAGACCATCGAGTTGGTAAAGGTGCTGTGGAAGCATCATGGTGTTGAGGAAGCCACGTGGGAGCGGAAGGAAGACATGCTGAAGCAGTTTCCTTATCTCTTTCCTTCAGGTAAATTTCGGGGACGAAATTTCTTAAGGGGGGGAGAGTTGTAACGCCCCGGTTTTGGGCTTAGAAGTTTTGGGCGTTTACCGGTTCGGTCAAAGTGCTGTTCGAATCTAAAAAGGTGAAATTAGGAAAGCCTAGTTCGGGTTGCATTAAAAATATGGAAAAATGTTCTAAAATCCTCTTTTAATATATATATAAGTGAACTGTGAAATCAATTTTACAAAATGAGGTTTGGAAGGGTGACATTTTGGCTAGTGACCAAAATGTAATTTTTGAAAGTTGCGTGACTGTTTTAGAAAGGATTGAAACTTCGAATCTTTAAGGATCTATTTACCCAAAGGGAGTTTCTCCAGATTTTTCTAAGATATTTAGTGATTTAATTCTGATTTTAAACAAAAGAAAAAGTGGAGGGCAGTTATTTCTAACTAATTTTCCTAAAATCTCATTTTCCCTTTCACTCATTTTCTCTCAACCCAAACACTTTCTCTCCAGAGTTTTTCTTCTGATTTTGTCACCTAAATCTCTCTTTTCAATTCTCTTTTGATTGCTAATCATCTCATCAACAAAACCTCACCATTTGCTAGTTGATTCTTCAAGCTTTTTGGTTCTAAAAAGGGGAGAAACTCAAGTTTGGAGGTAAGAACGTCCTTCTCCTCTAAACTCTCAGTTCTTTACTGAAATTCCTAAGTTCTCAATCCTAAATTGATGATTTATAAGTGGTTTTAAGGTTGTGTAATGGATCTTGGCTTTAAATGCAAGATTTAATGATTTTTGATGGATTTTTCGTTGGATCTGATTGGACTGTGTTTTAAGGTGTTAATTTGATGATAAATGAATGTTAAAATGATATGGAATTGAGTTTTAATTAATGCAATCCCGGATAGGTTGAATTTCCTAAGTTTTGCTTGTGATTCTTGGTTGTTTTGGAGTGATCTTGTGGATCTGTTGTTGCTGGAGGTATAAGGATGTTAATAGGTTCTTTTTAGATGTTAAATGATGTTAAAGGATGTTTAGTTTTGATGGTTTATGGCTGGGCTTTGTTGAGGAGTTGTTTGGATGCATTTTCGGTTGTGTTTGGTGGTCGAAAATGGAGTGTGGATGAGGGCAGCGAGTTTAGGTGCTTTCATTGAAGCTATTAATGCATGATGATGCATTAATCCTCTGCTTTGATGTGTTTAAAACAGGGGAGTCATCTTTGGATCCAAGTGGTGGTGATCCGGAAGCTTGATTTGTGTTTCGGCAAAGAGGCGAAACAGAATCGGTGAGTGAAATTGGGTTTTCGGCTTTGAAACCAATGTCTTGGGAGCTTAGTCTAAGTCTAAACAACTTTACTAAGCTCAAGAGTAAGTTTTCGGAAAAACTCTCTAGTGGTGGCCATGGTTTGTTGTTGTGCAATGTGGTTTATTGCATGTTTTATATTCTGTTTTGAAAGCATGATTTAGCATGGTTATTGCTGATTTTGTAAGCCATATGTTGAAGGAAGCTCAAGGTAAGAGTTCCTTGTTTTTGAACATTGTTTAAATGTGGTTTGATGCTTAAAAATGCATGATGTTTATGGCTTGGTTTAATGCTTTAAAACAGTGGATATATTGATGATAATGATGCATATTGGCAAGTGATGTTAAGGTCACAAAGGTGGTTAAAAGTCCTTGTGTGAGCCTTGTATATTTAAGAACATCAAGATGGTTAAAAGTCCTTGGATGGTTCTTGGTAAGATCACAAAGGTGGTTAAAAGTCCTTGTGTGGATCTTGGAAAGTTTACGAACATCAAGGTGGTTAAAAGTCCTTGGATGGTTCATGGTTAAGGCTCAAGGTGGTTAAAAGTCCTTGGAAAGCCTTGGTTACTTAAGAACTCCAAGGTGGTTAAAAGTCCTTGGGAGATTCTTGTTAAGGACACAAAGGTGGTTAAAAGTCCTTGTGTGTTCCTTGCCATGGTGTTTAAAAGTCCATGGGTCCATGGTGTTTAAAAGTCCATGGGGATAAGATTACAATGGTGTTTAAAAGTCCATGTGTGAATCTTATGAGAATTGTATCACTTGTTGCCAATATGACTTATTATGAGTTGAAGCATGAGATGCTTGTTTGAATTGTTAAAGAGCATGTTAAAAGAAGTTGAAGCATGAGATGCTTGTTTTAAATGTTTAAAAACATGTTTAATGTTGCTTGAAGCATGATTTATAAATGAGATTTATAAATGCATTATTGAATGGTTTTAATGAGCATTCCTCACTAAGCTTTTGCTTACGCTCTCTTTCGTTTTCTTAAACCAATAATGCAGAGCATTAAGGTGCATTGAGGGCAGCAAGGAAGGCAAGCAAACAAGTGGAAATTAAGCTCAAGAATGGGAAGGTTTTCTTATACATTTTTAGCTTTTGGCATTTGGCAATGGGGGACCTATGTGGTTGTTTTGGGAGATGTTTTGAACTCCCTAAGTTTGTTTAATGTTGTTAATATTACTGGATTTTGTATTTGGTCATTATGTGCTTGGTTTGGAGGCTTATATGGTTGAATGGTTTGTTTAGTAGGAAGCATGCTTTAGATTTGGGGCTTTTCTTATTTGATGCTATAAGGTTGAATTGTTGATGCAAATATGTCTCTTGTATGTTGTATGAGTTTGGGAAGTCCCTTTGAGCTGAAAATTTGCAGAGAAGCATGAAACCTGACTAATTTCAAGTTGGTAACTCTAATTTGGATGAAGTCCTTACAATTTTCAGAATTTACATTTTGGTCCCTAAAGTTGTAATTGGTTCAATTGGGTCCCTGTTTGATCTCTGATGATTATGATCTTTGAGCATGTTGTTGAATGACCATATCTAGGGTTAATGTGCATCTAGACAAGAGTAAAAAGAAAAAAAAGGGTCGTTAATCAAGGTTGACTTTCGGGTTGACTTTGGTTTTCCCCGTGTGACTTTCTTAATTCGGGTCAACCGTCTAGGCCGGGTTAAGGGGGTTACATTTGGTGGTATCAGAGCTGAGTTCTCGAGTAATTGGGAATGAATGTGTGTATGATTGAATTATGTATGCTTTGTATGCTTGATGAGTGAAAGCATGTTGGGTGATTTGTGAATTTGATGCAATTGAGTTGTATGCTGTGATGAAGCATGTTGTGGGTACCCATTGCCAAATCAAAGCTAATGAAATGATGATGTTTTTAAGTGAAAATGAGCTTGAGTACTTGGATTGCTTACCTTGCTGGACCTGACTTTGTTTGTTTGCATTGTGATTACATTGTTAGAGTATGGCACCACGTAGAGAGTTGAGAAGTAATGTGCGAGCTACGGCTGCGAATGAGAATTAGAATGAGGAGAATGCGGGAAGTGCAGTGTTACCTCCTCCTCCACCTGGTGGTGGTGGTGCTGAGGGAGAAAGAGCTGAAGCTGCAGCTGGTGCTGGAGCTGCTGGTCCTGAAGTTGGTCAGGGGCAAGCTATGCCTGACATGACGATGTTGGTACAAGCTATTGCTGGTGCTTTTCGAGCGGCAGTAGCTGGAGCTCAAGGAGCTGGGCATCAGGGAGATGCTGGAGTTAGACTACCTTTGGAGCGTTTGCGCAGTCTTGGTGGGACTGAGTTCAGGGGTATGTCTGCTGAGGGTTCTGAATCCTGAATGGAAAGTACCAAGAGGATCTTGGGTCAGATGAGTTGCACTGATGTGCAAAAGCTGGGTTGTGTTGTATCCTTGCTACAGGATGATGCTTATACGTGGTGGACGACCACTATAGTTGGGATGGCTGAAGCTGACATAACTTGGACATTCTTTCAGAATGTGTTCAAGAGAAGGTATCTTGGTGTGAGGTACCTGGATGAAAAGAAGCGTGAGTTCATGTCCCTTACCCAGGGGAGCATGACTGTGGCTGAGTATGAAGTGCAGTTTGTTCGACTCAGTCAGTATGCACCTGAGCTGGTACCTGATGAGCGGGCGAGGTGCGAAAGATTCCGTTATGGTTTGGTGACGGATGTGAAGATGTATGTGCTGGCTACCGAGTATGATGATTTTGATGTGTTGGTAGGCCGAGCCAAGGATATTGAGATGAACTTGGGTTTATCTGCTAAAAGTGCTGGGGCAAGTGCTGGAAAGCGAGCAGCTGAATATAGTTCCGGTGGTGGACGGAACAAGAGGGGGCGTGATCAGAAGTATCAGTCCTCAGCTAAGAGAGGTGGTGGTGTATCTGCTCGGGGAGGCAATGCTAGAGCTGATCCGAGTGCTTGTTGGATTTGTGGTTCACGTGGTCACATGAAGCGTGATTGTCCTCGTGTTGTGAGGGAGGTGCAAGCTCCTGTTGTGGCAGCTGGTAATGGGTGCTGGAATTGTGGATCTTCGGATCATTTGAGGCGAGAGTGTCCTATGTTGGTTGGTGGCCAAGTGTGTGCACCTGCTGTTGCTGCACCGCAGAGAGGTCGTGGGCGCGGCCGTGGTAATTTCCAGCGGAGAGAGGAAGGTGGTCGAGGAGTGGCCCATGTTGTGGCTATTCAGCCTGAGGGTGGAGGTCAAGCTAGGGTGTATGCTCAGCGGGAGGGGAGGAATGACGCAGATGTGATTGCAGGTACCTTTACTTTGCAATCCTTGTCATTACTTTCTTTGATAGATTCTGGATCTACGCATTCATACATTTTGCGTGAGCATGCTGAATTGCTTGGTTTGCCTGTTGAGTCTTTGGATGTTGTTCGTGTCACTAGTTCTTTTGGTGAAACTGTTGTGACTCGGAAGCTGTATAGAAGGTGTCCTTTGGTTGTGCAAGAACATGTTTTTCATGTTGACCTTATGGAGTTACCTTTCTATGGTTTTGATGTAATCCTTGGTATGGATTGGCTTGCTGAGCATCATGCTGTTGTGGATTGTGAGAATAAGCGAGTTTCGTTGAAGCTTGCGGATGATTACGAAGTTGTTGTGGTTGGTGAGAATGTGAAGTTTCTTGCCAATGTGGTGTCTACCTTGGAGGCGAGTCGGATGTTGAGGCAAGGTTGTGAAGCTTATCTAGCTTTTGTAATGAATCCTAGCTCTAAGGAGTTGCGTGTGCAAGATATCAGGGTGGTGAAGGAGTTTCCTGGAGTGTTTCCTGAGGAGTTGCCTGGTTTACCTCCTAATCGTGAAGTGGAGTTTGGAATTGAGTTGTATGAGAATACAACTCCTGTGTCCATTACCCCTTATAGAATGGCACCTAAGGAGCTGAAAGAGCTGAAGACGCAATTGCAAGAATTGCTTGATCGTGGTTTCATACGGCCGAGTGTGTCGTCGTGGGGTGCACCGGTCTTGTTTGTGAAGAAGAAGGATGGCACGATGAGAATGTGCATTGATTATCGTCAGCTAAACAAGTTGACTATCAAGAATCGGTATCCTTTGCCGAGGATTGATGATCTCTTTGATCAATTTCGGGGAGCAGATGTGTTCTCTAAGATTGATTTGAGGTCAGGGTATTACCAGTTGAAGGTGAAGGATGTGGATGTGCCTAAGACAGCTTTCAGGACAAGGTACGGGCATTATGAGTTCCTTGTGATGCCGTTTGGTTTGACAAATGCTCCTGCTGCTTTCATGGACATGATGAACCGTGTGTTTCATGAATACCTGGACAAGTTCGTTGTGGTATTCATCGATGATATCCTCGTGTACTCGCGTACTGAGGAGGAGCATGAAGAGCATTTGAGGATTGTGTTGCAAGCTTTGTTGGAAAATCAGCTTTATGCTAAGATGAGCAAGTGTGAGTTCTGGCTTAAGGAGGTGGTGTTCCTTGGGCATGTAGTTTCTGCTGAGGGGATTCGTGTTGATCCTCAGAAGATAGAGGCGGTGATGAATTGGAAGGTCCCTAAGTCTGTTCATGAGGTTCGTAGTTTCCTTGGTCTGGCAGGATACTATCGGAGGTTCGTGGATGGGTTTTCTAAGATTGCTGCACCTTTGACGAAGTTGTTGCAGAAGGATGTTAAGTATGAGTGGACAGAAGCGAGACAGCAGGCTTTTGAGAAGCTTAAGGCGGCTTTGACGCAAGCTCCTATCTTGGTTCAACCTGAATCAGGGAAAGAGTTTGTGGTCTATAGTGATGCGTCCTATGTTGGTTTAGGATGTGTGCTGATGCAAGAGGGTAAGGTGGTGGCTTATGCATCGCGGCAGTTGAAGGTGCATGAGCGCAATTATCCTACGCATGATATTGAGTTGGCTGCAGTGGTTTTTGCTTTGAAGATCTGGAGGCATTATCTGTATGGTGAGAAGTGTACTGTGTACACGGATCACAAGAGTTTGAGGTATCTGATGTCTCAAAAGGAGTTGAATCTTAGGCAGCGACGATGGTTGGAGTTGCTCAAGGATTATGATTTGACGATTGAGTATCACCCTGGGAAAGCTAATGTTGTAGCGGATGCCTTGAGTAGGAAGGTAGCTGTTGAGCTGAGGGCTATGTTTGCCAGTTTGAGTATATCGCGTGATGGTGGTCTTGTGGCTGAGTTGCAAGTGAAGCCATCTTTGGTTCAGTTGATCAAGGAAAAGCAGTTGCTGGATGATTCCTTGGTGCCTCATGTTCAGGATATCGCGGAGGGTAGGCCTTCGGATTTCTGCTTTAATGATGATGGAATGTTGTGTTTTGGGAGTCGAATAGTAGTGCCCAGTGATGCTGAGTTGAGGCGTGCTATTCTGGCTGGAGGTCATAGTAGTCCTTTTGCTATGCACCCTGGTAGTACCAAGATGTATCGTGATCTTCGTGATGAGTACTATTGGGTGGGTTTGAAAAAGGATGTTGCGGAGTTTGTGAGCAAGTGTATGGTGTGTCAGCGAGTTAAGGCTGAGCATCAGGTTCCTTCAGGGTTGTTACAACCGTTGAGAATCCCTGAATGGAAGTGGGAAAGGGTTACCATGGATTTTGTATCTGGTTTACCTTTGTCTCCATCGAAGAAGAATTTGGTGTGGGTGATTGTTGATCGCCTGACGAAGTGTGCGCATTTCTTGCCTGTGCATACTATGTTTTCTTTGGATAAGCTTGCGGAGCTGTACATTGCCGAGATTGTGCGGCTGCACGGTGTGCCTAAGTCGATTGTGTCGAATAGGGATCCGAGGTTCACATCGCGTTTCTGGCAGTGTTTGCATCAAGCCTTGGGTACAAGGTTGAATTTCAGTACATCCTATCATCCTCAGTCGGATGGTCAGTCAGAGCGTGTTATCCAGATTTTGGAGGATATGTTGAGGTGTTGCGTGATTGAGTTTCAGGGCTCTTGGGAGAAGCATTTGCCTTTGGTGGAGTTTGCTTATAACAATAGTTATCAGGCGAGTATACAGATGGCACCTTATGAGGCTTTGTACGGGAGGAAGTGTAGGACTCCTCTTTGTTGGGCTGAAACGGGTCAGAAGTTGGTTTCGATGCCGGCTTTGTTGAAAGGAACTACCGAGAAGGTGAAGCTCATCTGTGAGCGGCTGAAAGCAGCTTCTGATCGGCAAAAGTCTTACGCGGATTTGAAGCGTAAGGAGATTGTGTATGCGGTGGGTGACCGTGTGTTCTTGAAGGTTTCGCCTTGGAAGAAGGTGATGAGGTTTGGCCGGAAGGGTAAGTTGAGCCCTAGGTACATTGGACCATACGAGGTGATTGAGCGTGTGGGTCCTGTTGCGTACAAGTTGAGGTTACCTCAAGAGTTGGAGAAGATTCATGATGTGTTTCATGTTTCTATGCTCCGGAAGTATATATCTGATCCTTCGCATGTGATGCCTGTGGAGGAAGTGGAATTGAATCCGGATTTGACCTATGATGAGGAACCGGTGAAGGTTCTGGATTCGGATAGCAAGGTTCATCGTGGCAAGACCATCGAGTTGGTAAAGGTGCTGTGGAAGCATCGTGGTGTTGAGGAAGCCACGTGGGAGCGGAAGGAAGACATGCTGAAGCAGTTTCCTTATCTCTTTCCTTCAGGTAAATTTCGGGGACGAAATTTCTTAAGGGGGGGAGAGTTGTAACGCCCCGGTTTTGGGCTTAGAAGTTTTGGGCGTTTACCGGTTCGGTCAAAGTGCTGTTCGAATCTAAAAAGGTGAAATTAGGAAAGCCTAGTTCGGGTTGCATTAAAAATATGGAAAAATGTTCTAAAATCCTCTTTTAATATATATAAGTGAACTGTGAAATCAATTTTACAAAATGAGGTTTGGAAGGGTGACATTTTGGCTAGTGACCAAAATGTAATTTTTGAAAGTTGCGTGACTGTTTTAGAAAGGATTGAAACTTCGAATCTTTAAGGAGCTATTTACCCAAAGGGAGTTTCTCCAGATTTTTCTAAGATATTTAGTGATTTAATTCTGATTTTAAACAAAAGAAAAAGTGGAGGGAAGTTATTTCTAACTAATTTTCCTAAAATCTCATTTTCCCTTTCTCTCATTTTCTCTCAACCCAAACACTTTCTCTCCAGAGTTTTTCTTCTGATTTTGTCACCTAAATCCCTCTTTTCAATTCTCTTTTGATTGCTAATCATCTCATCAACAAAACCTCACCATTTGCTAGTTGATTCTTCAAGCTTTTTGGTTCTAAAAAGGGGAGAAACTCAAGTTTGGAGGTAAGAACGTCCTTCTCCTCTAAACTCTCAGTTCTTTACTGAAATTCCTAAGTTCTCAATCCTAAATTGATGATTTATAAGTGGTTTTAAGGTTGTGTAATGGATCTTGGCTTTAAATGCAAGATTTAATGATTTTTGATGGATTTTTCGTTGGATCTGATTGGACTGTGTTTTAAGGTGTTAATTTGATGATAAATGAATGTTAAAATGATATGGAATTGAGTTTTAATTAATGCAATCCCGGATAGGTTGAATTTCCTAAGTTTTGCTTGTGATTCTTGGTTGTTTTGGAGTGATCTTGTGGATCTGTTGTTGCTGGAGGTATAAGGATGTTAATAGGTTCTTTTTAGATGTTAAATGATGTTAAAGGATGTTTAGTTTTGATGGTTTATGGCTGGGCTTTGTTGAGGAGTTGTTTGGATGCATTTTCGGTTGTGTTTGGTGGTCGAAAATGGAGTGTGGATGAGGGCAGCGAGTTTAGGTGCTTTCATTGAAGCTATTAATGCATGATGATGCATTAATCCTCTGCTTTGATGTGTTTAAAACAGGGGAGTCATCTTTGGATCCAAGTGGTGGTGATCCGGAAGCTTGATTTGTGTTTCGGCAAAGAGGCGAAACAGAATCGGTGAGTGAAATTGGGTTTTCGGCTTTGAAACCAATGTCTTGGGAGCTTAGTCTAAGTCTAAACAACTTTACTAAGCTCAAGAGTAAGTTTTCGGAAAAACTCTCTAGTGGTGGCCATGGTTTGTTGTTGTGCAATGTGGTTTATTTCATGTTTTATATTCTGTTTTGAAAGCATGATTTAGCATGGTTATTTCTGATTTTGTAAGCCATATGTTGAAGGAAGCTCAAGGTAAGAGTTCCTTGTTTTTTAACATTGTTTAAATGTGGTTTGATGCTTAAAAATGCATGATGTTTATGGCTTGGTTTAATGCTTTAAAACAGTGGATATATTGATGATAATGATGCATATTGGCAAGTGATGTTAAGGTCACAAAGGTGGTTAAAAGTCCTTGTGTGAGCCTTGTATATTTAAGAACATCAAGGTGGTTAAAAGTCCTTGGATGGTTCTTGGTAAGATCACAAAGGTGGTTAAAAGTCCTTGTGTGGATCTTGGAAAGTTTACGAACATCAAGGTGGTTAAAAGTCCTTGGATGGTTCATGGTTAAGGCTCAAGGTGGTTAAAAGTCCTTGGAAAGCCTTGGTTACTTAAGAACTCCAAGGTGGTTAAAAGTCCTTGGGAGATTCTTGTTAAGGACACAAAGGTGGTTAAAAGTCCTTGTGTGTTCCTTGCCATGGTGTTTAAAAGTCCATGGGTCCATGGTGTTTAAAAGTCCATGGGGATAAGATTACAATGGTGTTTAAAAGTCCATGTGTGAATCTTATGAGAATTGTATCACTTGTTGCCAATATGACTTATTATGAGTTGAAGCATGAGATGCTTGTTTGAATTGTTAAAGAGCATGTTAAAAGAAGTTGAAGCATGAGATGCTTGTTTTAAATGTTTAAGAACATGTTTAATGTTGCTTGAAGCATGATTTATAAATGAGATTTATAAATGCATTATTGAATGGTTTTAATGAGCATTCCTCACTAAGCTTTTGCTTACGCTCTCTTTCGTTTTCTTAAACCAATAATGCAGAGCATTAAGGTGCATTGAGGGCATCAAGGAAGGCAAGCAAACAAGTGGAAATTAAGCTCAAGTATGAGAAGGTTTTCTTATACATTTTTAGCTTTTGGCATTTGGCAATGGGGGACCTATGTGGTTGTTTTGGGAGATGTTTTGAACTCCCTAAGTTTGTTTAATGTTGTTAATATTGCTGGATTTTGTATTTGGTCATTATGTGCTTGGTTTGGAGGCTTATATGCTTGAATGGTTTGTTTAGTAGGAAGCATGCTTTAGATTTGGGGCTTTTCTTATTTGATGTTATAAGGTTGAATTGTTGATGCAAATATGTCTCTTGTATGTTGTATGAGTTTGGGAAGTCCCTTTGAGCTGAAAATTTGCAGAGAAGCATGAAACCTGACTAATTTCAAGTTGGTAACTCTAATTTGGATGAAGTCCTTACAATTTTCAGAATTTACATTTTGGTCCCTAAAGTTGTAATTGGTTCAATTGGGTCCCTGTTTGATCTCTGATGATTATGATCTTTGAGCATGTTGTTGAATGACCATATCTAGGGTTAATGTGCATCTAGACAAGAGTAAAAAGAAAAAAAAGGGTCGTTAATCAAGGTTGACTTTCAGGTTGACTTTGGTTTTCCCCGTGTGACTTTCTTAATTCGGGTCAACCGTCTAGGCCGGGTTAAGGGGGTTACAGCTTTTGTTATACAATGTAGTCAATTTTGAGAAGTGAGTACCTGCGGTGTACTGATCCAGTTAAATAATAAACCTTGTGCGATGGTTTGCGATTAGTTCAAAGGGACTCGAAAACATGATAAGTAACCAGAACTTTTGAAATTCGTACGTCACCACTTTTACTCGATATTCTAATTAAAAATTTACCCTTAAGAGTTAAAATGACCAAAATACACCTTCTAAGTAATATTGACTGGAATTCCCTTGATATATCTAAATTTCTATATAATCATGTTATGCCAGAAATTCTGAATGATCTCGGGGTTTAATTCTTGAACACTTGGGTAAAGTCGATATTTATTGAATCTCTTCGAATAAGGTCATTGATTATTGAATTTAGCCTTGAATAGACTACAATTCAATATCTCCTTTCTATGTCTGTCAAAGACCTCTGCGTTATAATTCAGACCATTTATTGGGTACCGTGTATACATGACTAACCTCTTTGATCAGAAATCAAGTCTATCCACTTTGATCTCAAGTGATGTTGTTATCTGATGTAAAAACATAACCTTTTGTTCTTGATATCTGATATGAGTATACCTGATTCATGGGTCATAATACTCTGAATCTATTAATTAAACAACGATTTGTACTTCGATTCCTGACTTACTGATACTAATTTCTGATATAATGATTATCGCTCGAGATTGTTATACGAGGGTATCTCTGAGACGACACGAGAAGTTTCTCACAAACATCTGTGTGCACACGCCTTTTTGTTTGGCGTTCTTTTACGCTCTTACGCGTTATGTTACGCTCTTACACGTTCTGTTAGGCTTTTACGCCTTTTGGGACCTAAGGTAACCCCTTAAGTCAGTACCTACGCCCATTGGGCCTAGGTTAACACCTGTATAGATGCAAATCTAGGGAACTGCATACTGGAGTTCAGTTGAAGGGTAGTTAGACGATTAAATAAAACCTTCTGACCCATTCTGAAATCCACCTTATTGAATTAATGTACCATGTCTGAAACACTTAGTATGCTTCTAATTCGCGCTTAATTAAATACTAAACTCTTTGATTCAACTTCTGAAATCTATACCTCTCATGAACCTCTGGGCTATAGGGATTACCGCATGATACTCAACGATTGAATAGAACAATCTGTCATAGTTAAAAAATAACGTTTCACTGAAATATCGAATCATAATCGAAATTTGTGGTTGTCTGGAACTTTATGTTAGCTTTACGCTTTGCCTTATACATGTATGTTGCCTATAGCATCTTCGAGTAGTTTTGTTTTACTGAGCTTTTCGAAGCTCACATTGTTTTTACCATCACAGGTTAGAAGGTCGACCATGTCACATCTTTCAACGTCGGTATGAGAGTTTCTACGACTTTGCTTACGGAGTACGGTACCTGTGTAATTAGGGGGCATGCATGTCACATCTTGTTTCATATTTGAGTTTGAAACTTGTTTTAGCAATTTGTATCATAGTTTCTATTTTGTAGTCTGAATGTTTTCTGGAATTGTATTTTAATTCAAAACTTGATTTATGATTTTAAATGGTTTAACAATTTATTTATTTTAAAATTTAATGTGGGTCGCTCCGGTGGCCCTAATGTGACTACCTAGGATCCGTACTAACGCATAGGCGGGTCTAGGAGGTTACATTTTCATCTGCAGATTCATTGGCATCCCATTCCTATGTGTTGTGCAGGAAAAAACTCATAATTTTTTTTCCACAGCCGGGATATATAGTAATTGTTGTTCTGACCTATTCAAAATTCCATATTGAATACATAACCGAAGGCTGAGGTGAAATATAAATGAAATATGAGTAGCTGTCAACCTCATACTTTTCTCGACCTTTTGGCTAAAATCAAGTTTAGTATATGCTCTTATCAGTTCTAGGATTTGAGTAGCCATCAACCTCATACCTTTCTCGACCTGCAACAAATTTATGTGTACCGAAGATACATAATGAATTTGTTCTGAGCAAGGCTCCTTAAAATTAAGATTTTCATCCGAATTGTATAAACAAATTTATCTGTTCTTTATTTATGTTTTCTGTACATCTGCTCACTAGTAGTGTCCATTACCCTGAACCACCCCGACAAAACTACACTAACAACTTCTACTTCGTACTAGGGGCGATTCAAAGATTTAGGGGCCATGCACAATCTATTAAAATGAGAATATCAATTTTTTAGAAAATAAATATTTGTTGGTTTGTTGTGTACGTGATAGGTTGACTTTTGAATAAAAATAGTATAATAGGAGTCAAAATCTACAAAGTATAACGTTTTATTTTTATCATGTATTTTACTACTAGTCCATAATTAATATTTTGTTTTCCCCTTGTAATCATTTAATTTAATTCATTTTAAGGCCCTCATTTTCTGGGGGAACCTATACAATCACACATATTGCACGTGTTTAGAACCACCTTTACTTCATACCATTAAGGTTATTAGTGGTTTCAACCATCACTTCCTCCAACTTGGTAGTACAACATGAGAATAAACCTCTACCTCACTCTTTGCTTGTGCTTTCGATATGGGATTTGAATTTAGGATCGGATGAGCTATTTTATCATGGATGAACACATAATTTTATGTCAAGGGTGTGAACTGTTAAGGAATTATATTAAAAATTCAAGGGTGTGAAATCACAAAATTTTAGGGGATATGAACTTAGATCATCGATAACAAATACAAATAATATATGAAGAAAATACATAAACTATATGAAAGTTTGAAATTTTTAGAGGTGCGGCTGTCCTCTCAAACACCTCTCGGTATATCCCTAATTATTAAATATCTGGATGTGGACAAAATGACTACATTTTTCCTGCACAACACATGGGAAGCTGGTGAATTTGCACATGTATTTTTTTGATATTATAACAATATTCATCTTATATCACGTGCTATTTGGTATAAAAAAAGGTGAAGTAGACCCCCAACCATGCACACGCGTAAATATTCAAAGAAGAAAAGATATTGCATTGCAGATCGAACTTACAAGTTTAAGGATGGACTTAGAGGGGGCAGTCGCCCCTAAAAATTTGAAATTCATATATGATTTAGAAACTTTTTAGAATTTTTCTAAGTACTTTCTATTGAAAATCTATTTTCGCCCCTCTTAAAATTTTATAAGTTCGCCCCCTAACATAAAATCATGTGTCTGCCACAATGTATAGGTGTAGAAGATCAATGATAAAATCTACTTTCCTAAGTTGAACTTGTTCCCTCGCAAAATGATAACCGAGTTTGATATGTTTTGAGCGAGTATGAAAAACTAGATTATGAGTTAGATAAACAACACCAACATTGTTGTACCAAAGAATTGTTGGTAGCACAACGAATCCAAGTTCGACTAACAAAGACTAAAGCCATAATCGTGGTGGTTTTTGATCAAATGAAGCACGGTGGGTACTCCATATAGATGTCCTCCATTATCAATTTATGCAAGAATTAAGCTATTAGCCACAATTAAGAGCGTATAAATACTTTAGAGATAAGGGAAAATTGCAAAGAAACTACCAATTTCAAGATCGAGGATGGATGAATGATGAACCACGCCTGTCGACTTATCTTCGAGAAACAAAGAGAGACAACAAACTTTAGTCGACTCAGATCCCTTCTTGCCAGTGGCATCCCATGTTCCTTGCCTTAATCTTTGGTTCTCGTCTTCACAACATCAATGGAAAATAATAAACCTCGGATGTCACATAAAATTCAAAAGCTACTAATTATGAGTTAACGAGCAGGCATTGTATGCATCTCAATTCCTGGCAGCTCGACCTCCAAATTATTAAAGGAATTGTACTATAGTACCTCAAAATTGACCCCCCCCCCCCAAAAAAAAAAATCTAAAGCTTTAAATCCCATATAAACAAAAACATGTATTTCATAAAAAGTTTTAGACTTGTGTAGCATAAATTTATGAGTGTTCAGGTTGGATGGAAATTTGGTGTTGTAGTAAACAAAAATAAAATGAACTTGTAAGAGAGTCGAATGTTTTCAAATACGTTTTGATGTCCAAGAATCTTTGAAAATGGAAGTTGAAAATATATACAAGTATATTTGAGTCCCACATCTCTAACATACTATAAACAAAATTCGAGGGTGGTGTATAAAATAAGAGTATATCGCAACTTTGAAACATACTTACCTGGACGAGGTCAATGAGTGATCAGGAAGTCTCATGGCCTAGGGTAGTGACCTCCATTGCACTTGGGAGGGGTGCTACTCTAAGGTCTCCCAAAAGGGAGAGCTTACGTCATAATTTGTGGCAGTGGGGGCTTGCGTTCGCGCAGCCCCTTTCAATCTAGTTCAAACTTGAGAAATGTGGTCTTCTAGGAAAAATCTCATTAATTAAAATTACTCTTACATGAATAGATCCTAGAGAATTCTTGATTTCTCGATTTGAATTTTACTCATTGAATCCATATTACTCTTACCTCTTTCTCCTATATAAATGAAGAAGGCATATCCTGCTCAAGTAAGGTTGTATCCTATTACTCTTGCTTCTCTCTCCTATATAAATGTTCGAATGTATCAGATGTTCATTCGGTGGTAGCGTCGTTATTTTCCGAACATGAATCGTCATAGGAAAACAAAATGAACTTGCAAGGGATGTCATAAATGTTTTCCAATAAGTATTGATGTATAAGATTTTTTGGGTAAACTACATAAATGGTCCCCTGACTATGCTCTAATTATATTTTGCATCCTCCAACTATCAAAAGTTACAAATTGATCCCCTAACTTAAAAAGAGTAACAAATTGGTCCAACGCCGTTAAAAAATTAATGGCCGATGACATGACAGTTAATATAAATTGATATAATTACATAATTAGCCCTCAAGTTCTACACTTATTTTACTTTGACCCTAATTCTAAATAATTAACCCACGTACTTTTAATAATCTATCAATTTAGTCCATCTTCTTTTCTATTTTTCATCTCATTTAAATCTTCAATACATTTTCAGCCCTAAAATCTATTTAAGAGCCCCAAAAATATAGATTATGCATCTTTTCCCTTGTTCAAAGGAGTGAAGATTGTGCAAACCTAATTGCTTGATTCTTCAAATCAATCTTCAAACCTTAGTGCTTGATTCTTCAAATCTGAATTAGACTTAAAAACATATATATTGTGATTTAAATAAGCAAACATCGAGAAACATGTAAATCACAAGATTCATCCTCCATCTCCATGCCGCTCCTCATTTCCCACTCACCACCACCCAATACCATAACTCAGCATGGCAAATGGCAACAACGAGTATCAAAAAATCAAAGGGGTGCTGCTCTAAGGTCTCCTCAAGATTCGAGGGTAGTGACCTCCATTACAACAAGTATATTTGAGTCCCACATCTCTAACATACTATAAACAAAATTCGAGGGTGGTGTATAAAATAGGAGTATATCGCAACTTTGAAACATACTTACCTGGACGGGGTCAATGAGTGATCAGGAAGTCTCATGGCCTAGGGTAGTGACCTCCATTGCACTTGGGAGGGGTGCTGCTCTAAAGTCTCCCAAAAGGGAGAGCCTACGTCATAATTTGTGGTAGTGGGGGCTTGCGTTCGCGCAGCCCCTTTCAATTTAGTTCAAACTTGAGAATGGTGGTCTTTTATGAAAAATATCATTAATTAAAATTACTCTTACATGAATAGATCCTAGAGGTTTCTTGATCTCTCGATTTGTACAGTGACTTTATTTTAACTTGGATGAAAGAACTTCAAACTTTCTTGTAAGAAATTGTTCCTATTTGATGGCTTATCAGTGCATAGTTGCAGGTCTAAGTTGCTTCTCCACCTTTTCATCAACATCAACCGCATTAAGTGGAGTACTTTTACAATGTCCACAAGTTTTCATCTGCAGATTCATTTCATTGGCATCCCATGTGCTGTGCTGGAAACAGTCGAAGATTTTGTCCGTATCCGGGAAAGCTTTTACCAACAATTCTTCATTGAACTCGCAAAACAATTATAATGCCTTCCATTCACCAATTGTTGTAAAGATTTAAAACACCACTCTTTATTGTACTTACAAATGACTTATTTTTAACAGATTATAAATCCAATCAAAAGAAGTAAAATGTTGTCTCACTCTTTGCTTGTACTTTCACTATGGGATTTGGATTTAGGTCAGAAGAGAGATTATTATAATATATATTATATCCTGGCTGCGGACAAAATGACTACTTTTTTCTCCACAGCACATGGGATGCTGTTAAATTTGCACATGAAATTTTTGAGTAGTTTCTATGTATTTGGGGTTTAAGCACGTGGTAATGAAAATAAGGAACAAAAAGATGAATGGAAGGTTGCCATGACATTTTGGAAAAAATAACGATCTGATATACATACAATACATGATTATAAATCTTGCATGGACCCAGAGCTTTAATAAAATATACACAAGTGTTACTAAATGAAAAATATTTGAAAATTAAGAATTGTAGAGCTTTACCCCGGAGGAAGCCCTTCCAAAAATTCTCATAGGCTGGGGCTGAACCCAGGCCTAAGAGGGGGTTTGGAAATAGTTTTCAACCAGCAATAGACGCGCCTCGGTTAGAACCTCACTAGCTGCGTCATTGCCCCAAGCGCAAAGATACTTCTCAAGGAACTTGTTAGCTCCGTTTTATAACAGATGCAAGAAAAGTCAATTTATTCTCCAACCGATGTGGGATATAGGGGCCAATTTATTATTGTCAAAGGCTATTACCATATCAAATGCGCTCAACCTCAATGCCAACTGACCTCACCATCAAATCCTTACCCAAAATCAAATCAGGAGGCAAGTTCTACTTCATAAAATCAAACTGAAAAATCATAGATTTATAAAGCTATGAATGGAGTTGAAGTATGTAATTGAGAACAAGAAACAATAGATATTTCTCAATTTTTCATGGTCATAGAAGAATAACACCCAAATCTAGCTACAATTTATAGCAGAATGGAAGATAAATCTAAAAAAATTATGCGTGTTATGGAATTTGTTCAATACAAAACATATTAATCCACTTACATTGGCTTACATTCAGAACATATAGAAAAAGCAAAAGAGAAAACATAATTTAAAACTATAATAAGTAGGGGCCGTGCAAACGCAGGCCCCCGCTGCCACAAATTATGACATAGGCTCTATAGGTGTAGGAGATAAATGATAAAAGCCTCTTAACAACCAAGAAGATAGTTTGATGGTGCAATCAAGGTTGGTAGACAACAAAAGGAGGATTACTGCAAGAAAACGAGGGCAACTTCATTATGGGTTTTAGGTGAAATACTTGAATAAGTTACTTTGTTATCCTAAAAAAAATGATCCATATTCAAATTCAAGGTTATCTTAACATCCTACTTTGAGCTGAAGACGACTTTCATAGAATGCAAAGCCAACACTTATGTCCGTGTCGATGAAAAAGACATTGACCCAAGGCTTTTGTTAAGATATCAACTACCTGGTCATTTTTGGATATTGTAACACTCGTGTTTTGGGGTTAGGAGTTATCCGGGTTTATAGTTCGAGTCAATAAAATTAAATTAAAATAAATCCAACTTAAAATGTGGCCTAATTGAACTTTAGTAAAAAGGGAAGGACTTATGTTGTAATTTGCCCAAAAACTTTTAAAAAGGATGACAACTTTCAAAGTTGTCATATTCTCCTCTTTTCCCATTATTTCCAACATGAGAAACACCCACCACCATCTTCAAACCCTCTCAAACTTCAAGCTTATATTCCTTTGATTTCTTCATCAATTCAAGGGCGTTTTTAAAGGTAAAATCATTTTCTAACTCCCCTCTTCATTTCCTATTCATACAAGATCTTAGATTTTAAAAATACGAACTTTTGAAAATTAGGGTTTGACTTAAAGTTTGGGTTTTTAAGGGGTTTTCCATCTTGTTTTGATAAATTGAGTTGGGGCTTTGTTTACTCATATTAAAATACACATTATATGTTAATTTGGTTGGATTTTGATGAATTTCCGAAGTGGGTTCCTAAACCCATTTTTGAGTTGTCAAAAACACCATTTTTGGTGGGTTTTAGGTTGAAAACAAAGGGCTGATGGTTTTGGTATGTTAGGAGGGTGATTTGGGACATTTTAGGTGTCATTTGGGTGTTTGAAAATGGAATTTTCTGCTGGGTAAAATAGGAGTACGAAAATGGGAATTTTGGTGATTGTTTGGGTTGGAAATTGTTGGAGCTTGGCTTGCACCTATGGGTTGATGTTGTGGCTGAATTTAGCAATCATTTGTGAGTATAAAATGTGTTGGAAACTTGGGTTTTGAGCAAGGATTATGGGCTGTTTGAATTAGATAAAGTTGGGGTTTGATCATGACTTGAAATGTTGGGTTTGATGTTTAAATTGTATTTCGGGTTAGCCACTTTGATGTTTGAGTTGATTTGAGGTTGTTTTGCTTGTGTTGAGGTGTTTAGAAGCTTGGTTTTGGGTTGGTGAAGCCTTGGGAGCAAATCCGGAAATTGAAGACCATGGTTGCTTGGTACTTGAGCTTGGAGGTGGAGGTGAGTGGTTAATGTTTTTTTCAAATTGGTTTTTAAGTGGTTGGTTCAAGCATGTGGACTAGGTTGGGCTTGGTAGACCCACCTAGAGTTAGGATTAGGGTGGTAGCCTAATCCTAAGCTTTAGTTAGAGACCTTGGATGTACTCTTTAATCGTTGATATGCCTCATGATGAGTATGTATAATGTGATACACATGTGTGTGAAAGTATGGCTTAATGTATTGATTTTATATGCATGTTGATGACAAATAAAATGTGGATATATGATGAGATGATTGTTCGGTTGACATACATGTGGTGTTGGTTTGTGAAATGAGGTTGTGTTGTGGATTGCATGATTTTGGAGAATCATGGTGAGTACGTGCTAGGCACGGAATTTATATTGAAATTGATATTGTAAAAAGTTGTGTAGTTTGATTTATATTGGCACTAGTGTTGCGTGTAAAAGAGTCTATCGCAATTGTGGTGCAAGTGTACACGACGCAAGTAGTAAGTGATACGAAGTATTAGATATCGTCTCCACAGGGATTGGGCTAATGACTTCACCTAAATTCACTGCACGAAATAAAGAGAAATATTTGAGAGTTGTCACGAGAATAATAAAGTAAAAACGCAAATAAAAGAATTGAGTTATCAAGATAGAGAGAATGGGCTGGTATTGAGTTGCTCAGTAGTGCAGGTATTGAATTGCTTAGGAACTCCAGTTCTGTCGTCGCGCCCGTCGCCGACAGCACCTGTCGCGGCGGCTGTCCGTTAGCTGTCGCGGCAGCAGACACTAACTCCGTACTTCAAGCTTGGCAAGAATCCCAGATCTGCCTTGTCCTATCCCTAGGTCCAAGTCTGTCGATGATCACGTCTTTGATGATACCTCCCGACGTGAATCGAAGGATGAACACCGATGTGTATGAATTCTTCCTTAGCCACTTAACCTCGCCCTATCCCTAGGCACGAGATGGTTCAACTATAAACTAGAGAACGCGCTCTTATCTCTTTCGTATACTTAACTCTCCCGATGCTAAGTAAATGGATAACCTCACAATGCTCTCCCGATGCTCTTGCAAGATATTAAAACCAAGATAAAAGAACTTGAAGTTTATTTTATTGAACTTGGAAAATCCTAAAACAAAACAATCCTTGCAACTACTTTACAAAACAACCCGTAGCCCTAGGGGGAATTTAGAACATGTCGGTGACAGGTAAACGGCAGGGGTTTTTGGTTTCGGTTATGGGGTAATCGGTTATGCCCTAGGTTTAATCTATGCCCTTATATAAGCTTTGGGCTCAAGTTATCTAAGGTAACAAGGATTACAACTTTAATTAAAAGTAAGATTCTAATAAAGACTAAATCTCTAAGACTCCTACTTTCCAGCCGCATCCTTGCTTTTAGGAATTTCCTCTCCTTGGGCTTTGGCTTAACATATCTTTTGATCCGGGGCTTGGAAAAATATGTGGCTTTCACACGACAGATGAGCAGATTTTTCTCTATCTATCGAGGTCCACTTTGCTTTTCCTCTTCATAAGTCTGCTGTCACGACAGATCCATGACAGGTTCGTCTTCTTCGGCTGCTTGTCCAGTTCAGCTTTCCTGCTTATCTGCCCTGCGCCTGCCTTCGTCGTCAACCATGGCAGCTACCTGCAAAATATGCCATCTTTTAGTAGAATCCGTGCCTTTTATATAATTGTGATGTTTTATTGAAAACTAACCTAAATGCAATGCAATGATGCTTGAATGCAGCAGAAATATGGGTTAAAAAGGGTGTAAATAATAGAACTTTTACACACTCAACACACCCCCAAACTCAAGTTTTTGCTTGCCCTCAAGCAATGAAGACTTAAAAGAAAACTGAAATTTTTTTGTTGGCCTTCAAACAGTGAACTGTCCCTTACCCGTCGCTCATTCTCTATGGCGGCAGCAACCTGTCGGAAAGGTTAGGATCTGTCTGGAATCTCCCTATAGCTCTCGTGCAGTGTGTGCATGCTTGTGAACAGTTATATGCTAGGATTCTCTTAGTTTCACTAGAATATTCAACTTCTTAACTCGAATTTTTATGCCAAAGTTTATTTTTTTAGAAGGCACATTTTCATGCTTCTTTTTCTTCTATTTTCAAGCTAAGTTTTTCTAGAGCCAGTTTTGGGCACCTCTAGTTAGCTTCCTAGAGCCGGTTTCGGGCACCTCTAGGTTTTTGATTTTCTTTTGCTAAACTTCTTTCCTAGAGCCAGTGTTAGGCACCTCTAGGGGCTATTCAAGTTCTAAGCATCCTATTCTAGTTTGGCTAAAAGAAATCTAAGCAATATAACAGTCACAAAAGTGTTTAAGTTTTCAGAACTATAGAAAGGCTCTAAACTTTTCCTTAACCTGTCCTAAAGATGCTGCCACGACAGAGCCGTCATGACAGGTAAGTTAACTTCACAGTTTTTAAGCCAACAGTTTAAATTTTCTGATGATTTTTTTAAAGAAAAATAGATAAAAATAAGACACAACAATTAATAAAAAGATGTACTTAAGACTCCATTAATGATGGAGGGGTGCCACCCCCAAACTCGAGGGTTGCATTGCTCTCAATGCAAAATGACATGAAAAATAAAAGAGAGAAAAAGTACATCACAAAATATAAAGGCGGGCAGCAATAAGAGGTAAAAACTTAAATTTTAGTCGCTGCCTTCACTGCTGCTGCTGACGCGGATCTGATGACGGCGTCTGCGCTGTGGGGGAGGCTGGGCAGGTTCAGGAGCAGGTTGATCAGCAGGTGCATCGGCAGGTGGAAGGGCAGGTTCATCGGCAGGTTGAGGGGCAGGTTGCTCCACTAGCCGGACGTCGGAACTGCTATCACTGTCCCAAGAGCTGCTGGTGGTGGTGGCTTTGGGCATCCTTTTCTTGTGTGCCACGTGCTTAATTCGCTTGACCCGTGTAAAGTCGCTCTCCAAATTCCTCCGGATAAGAGGGTTGTCATCAGTGGCAGGTCTTTTGGTTCCTCGAGGGGAGGTATCTGCCGGTGGGCTGCCTTCTGCCGTTGGGGCAGGGGTTTGTGTGGAAGCGGCAGAATGCATATGGGGAGAGACAGGTGGTGTGGGTGGGGGGAGGGGATATGGAAATAATGGGCGGGGAAGGTGGGGAAGATGACATCCGAATAATGTAAAGTATTAGTAATGAAATTTACCGTTGCATTTGAGAAGTCACGGATAAAAGTCATCAAACCCATTTGGCGCTGCTCTACCCGTAGGATTGCAGCAAGGATGTGGGCAGACTGATCTGTCGGAGCGGTGTCGGCGGCAGCATCTGGGGCAGGGTCGGTGGCAGGTTCATCATCGGAGTCAGCAGGAGGAGCATTTGGGTCGAAGGCGTTGATGGGTGATACGACTATGACCTCCATGAGGCTGGAGATGTTGTTGTCAGTCCAGCCACTGCCCGTCTTGATTTTGTCGGAGGGTTCCTCTGGTACGGCAGCACAGCGGCAGAGGGCGGTGATGGTGAACAGCAGGCAGAGTCGTGAGTCTGAGCGGAAGACACAATCGATGATGTTGTCCCTCATGTACCTGCCCACATTGATGGGCCTGTCATGCATAATAGAGTGGATGAGGGCCAAGCGCTGTCGGTTGACTGTCGTATGGTGGGACGAGGGCAGGATACGCTTTTTGATGAAAGCGTTCCACTGTTTTGCTTCGGGGAGAAGCTGCCCCCTATTGACTGAGTGGGGGTTCTTCTTGCTAGTAGTCCATGTCGTACCAGCTTCTGTCAGCTCCACCATGATGGCATCATAGGTAGCAGCGTCGAGGGTGTCCAGAAATTGTTGGTGAGCATCATCATTGGGGCCAAAGAAGAGGCCGAACATATGGTTGATGCTGTTGGCGGTAAGGGGCACTTCCACTCCTCGGACAGTGACAGATGCCGCTGTTTTGCTGTCGATGGCCTCGTAAAATTCTCGGACCAAAGTATCATTTAACTCTGCCGGCTGCTCGGCAAAGTCCTCCCATAGCTGTGCCGTTATAGCCTTCGCAATGAACGGCCGCAGTCCCATATGAGGGGCATCTGTGTTGTATATAAAGCCACGCTCCTCCCATAGCTCCTTTTTGGCGAATGGTGATGCTGTTGCTGAAGAAGAAGCGGCAGCAGCGTTCTGACGGGTTTGTCTTGACGACATTTTGGTTGCAAGGGCTGTGAAAGAGAGAAAACAAATAAAACTAGAGGAGAAAAACAAGAGAGAAAAATCAGAAGTGATGAAAAAATGAAAATGGGAAGGGGTTTTATAGCGGTCGGGGATCTGCCCATTTAATGCCGCAACGGTAGGCGGGAATAACGGGGCGGCAGATTGAATGTTGCGTGTCTGACGCGTCTGACACGCATTTATGCGTCTGTTATGCGTCTGCCGCACGCTTCTGCGTCTGCCGTGTCAGTCTGTTGACAGCCTGTCATATCCGTCCGCGGCGGCAGCCGAAACGACAGGTTTCCATAAATGGGCTTTATTGGGCTGATGGATGGGCGGTGGGCTTGGGTCACTTCTCCTTTTCTTCTTGACTCCTTTATTTCCTAAAAACTGAAATTAGAAAAACAAAACATTATTCGAATAAAATAAACCTAATTTCCTAATAAATAATAATAAATAATAAAATAAATAAAAATAAAAATTAGGTTAAATTAGGGATGCCTTGTGGGGCATCTCCTAAAGTAACCACTTCCTGTATTCCTGGGGCTTCAGTCCCCTGATAATGCTTGAGGCGTTGTCCATTGACTTTGAATTGGTGCCCGTCTTTTAATGATTGAATTGTAATGGCACCATGGGGAAAAACTTGAATCACTTGGAACGGGCCAGACCATCTAGATTTAAGTTTCCCTGGGAAGAGTTTCAACCTAGAATTAAACAACAACACAAGCTGCCCTGGGCAGAACTGTCGTGGCAGCAACTTCTTGTCATGCCACTTCTTTGTTTTCTCCTTGTATATTCTTGCATTGTCGTAGGCCATTGTCCGTATTTCATCGATCTCATTCAAATCTAACAGCCTTTTCTGACCTGCCTTGTCCAAGTCCATGTTTACTGCCTTGATTGCCCAATATGCTTTGTGCTCGATCTCGACAGGCAAGTGACAGGTTTTTCCATAGATCAGTCGGTATGGAGACATGCCCAATGGAGTCTTGAAAGCTATCTTGTATGCCCATAATGCATCATTCAGAAGTAAAGACCAATCTTTCCTAGTTGGTTTAACCATCTTTTCAAGAATGTTCTTTACTTCCCTATTGGAAATCTCAGCCTGTCCATTGGTCTGTGGATGGTATGTTGTCGCGATCCTGTGCTTGACACCATATTTCTTCAAGGCGGCAGCAATTACCCTATTATCGAAATGTTTCCCTTCATCACTGATAATCGCCCTAGGGATGCCAAATCTAGAAAAGATGTTTTTGTGCAAAAACTTTTGAACCGTTTTGGCATCATTCTTTTGAGTTGCGATTGCTTCTACCCACTTGGAGACATAATCCACTGCTAGGAGGATGTAAAGATTTCCACATGAAGATGGAAAAGGTCCCATAAAATCAATCCCCCAAACGTCGAAGATCTCGACTTCTAGGATATTCTGCAGTGGCGTCTCGTTTCTCCTCGAGATGTTACCTGTCCGCTGGCACCTGTCACAGTTCTTGTAAAAGTCTTGTGCATCTTTATACAGTGTCGGCCAGTAGAACCCTGACTGTAGCACCTTGGCAGCAGTTTTGTTGCCTCCTAAGTGACCTCCATATTGTGAAGCATGACAGTGATGGAGAATGTCTTCTTGTTCTTCTTGTGGTACACACCTCCTTATAACCTGATCTGCGCACATTTTGAAAAGAAGAGGTTCGTCCCAATAATAATGCTTAACATCATTTTGGAACCTCTTCCTGGCTTGATAATTAAGATCAGAAGGTAATATTCCGCTAACTATAAAATTAACGAAATCAGCATACCAGGGAAGGTCAGAAGACTTACCTGCCGCCATGGCTGTCGCGACAGCGATTGCGGCAGCAAAGAGCTGCTCATCTGGGAAGGTCTCCAGTATGTGTGTCTCATCGAATGGTAGACTCTGTCCCTTCTCCAACCTCGACAAGTGATCTGCCACCTGATTTTCTGTCCCCTTTTTGTCTTTGATCTCAAGGTCGAACTCTTGTAATAGCAAGATCCATCGTATCAACCTAGGCTTGGCATCTTTCTTTGCGAACAAGTACTTAAGGGCAGAATGGTCGGTGTGCACTATTACCTTCGTCCCAAGTATATAAGAACGAAACTTGTCGATGGAGAACACCACAGCTAACAGCTCTTTTTCTGTGGTGGTATAGTTCACTTGGGCATCATTCAATGTTTTACTGGCGTAGTATATGACATGAAACAGCTTGTCCTTGCGCTGCCCAAGTGCTGCCCCGACAGCATAGTCACTGGCATCACACATGATCTCAAATGGTTGTGTCCAGTCTGGTGGCTGTACTATGGGGGCTGTCACTAGCTTTTCCTTCAAAACCTTGAATGCTTCAGTACATTCTTCATTAAAGTCAAAGGGTCGGTTCTGCTCTAAGAGATGACATAGGGGCTTCGTGATTTTTGAGAAATTCGCAATAAATCTCCTGTAAAAACCAGCATGCCCTAGAAAACTCCTAATGCCCTTGACTGTGGTTGGCGGCGGCAGCTTCTCAATTACCTCTATTTTGGCCCTGTCGACTTCTATCCCACGGCAGCTAATCTTATGGCCAAGAACTATCCCCTCATCCACCATAAAGTGGCATTTTTCCCAATTTAAAACAAGATTAGCTTTTTCACATCTTTCAAGTACCTTTTGTAAGTTGCCGAGGTAGCTCTCAAAATCTTCTCCAAAGACGGAAAAATCATCCATGAAAATCTCAAGGAAGTCCTCAACCATGTCGGAGAATATAGCCATCATGCACCTTTGGAAGGTGGCAGGTGCATTACAGAGTCCAAACGGCATCCTCCTAAACGCGTATGTACCGTAGGGGCATGTGAATGTCGTTTTCTCTTGATCCTCTGGTGCAATAGCAATTTGGTTATAACCTGAGTAACCATCAAGAAAACAATAGTAAGGTTTACCCGCTAATCTATCAAGCATTTGATCAATAAAGGGTAAAGGAAAGTGGTCTTTTCGGGTAGCTTTATTAAGCTTCTGATAGTCCATACAAACCCTCCAACCGGTCACAGTCCTGGTTGGGATTAACTCATTGTTTTCGTTGGTTATCACGGTCATGCCTCCTTTCTTGGGAACACATTGCACCGGGCTTACCCATTTGATGTCGGAGATGGCGTAAATAATACCAGCATCTAACCATTTGATTATCTCTTTACGCACTACCTCCTTCATCGCAAGGTTTAACCGCCTTTGGGCATCAATAGTCGGCTTATGATCTTCCTCTAGGAGGATTTTGTGCATGCATATTGCCGGACTAATGCCCTGTATATCTGCTATCGTCCATCCAATCGCCTTTTTGTGCTGCCTTAACATGTCGATCAGCTGTCGTTCCTGTTCCTGCGGCAGCTTAGCAGAGATGATTACGGGCAGTGTGTCATCACAACCAAGATAAGCATATTTAAGCTGCCCTGGCAAGGGCTTAAGTTCTAAGACAGGTGGTTCAACAGTAGATGGCTTTTGGATTAAATGGTTATCCGAAGTGTAATTCAAGGGTTCGAATAACTTACCTGGACGATGGTCTAACCAGTCTACCTCCTCATGACCTTCAGTATCAGATGTATCGGATTCAGAGGAGTCGTTGTCGTTGGTGCTGTCGTCGTCGCTGTCGTCATTGCTGTCGTGATAGGCCTGTAGATGGCTGCCGCAGTAGTGACCAAATTTTATATCCCGGCAGCCCGACCTGATGTAGGGTTGATCAAAGGTCACCTCAATGATGGCCTTACATTCTTCATCCACATCAGCATGTTTCATTGCTTGGAGAACATTCAACTTAATTTCTTGATCGTTCACGCGCATGGTGAGTTCTCCTTTCTCCACATCAATCAATGATCTGCCCGTGGCTAAGAACAGTCGCCCAAGGATGACTGGTGCGTTCTCATCTGCCTCACAATCTAAAATAAGAAAGTCAGCAGGAAAAATAAGCTTATCCACTCTTACCAAAATATCTTCAATTTTTCCCTCGGGGTGAACGTAAGAGCGGTCGGCTAGCTGTAGGGTAACTGTCGTGGGCCGCGCCTTGCCAATACCTAGTTTCTGAAAAACAGATTTGGGCATTAGATTAACACTAGCACCTAGATCACAAAGTGCCTTACCCACAAATCTGTCGCCGATTACACAAGGTATGATGAAGCTCCCCGGATCCTTCTTTTTCTGGGGTGGCTGCCGATGAAGAATACTCATGCAACCTTCTTGCATCCTTACCGTTTCAAATTCCCCAAGTTTAGATTTTTTCGACATAACATCCTTGAGAAATTTAGCATAACCGGGCATCTCTCTAACAGCATCTAACAACGGAATATTAATATGAACCTGTTTAAAAATATCATAAATCTTTTTAAGTTGAGATTCATGCTTAGCTTGATGTATCCGTTGCGGAAAAGGTGGTGGAGGACGGTAATCAGCAATGCGTCCTTCCCACTGCATGCGAATCTGAGGACGATACTCATCTTTTTTCTCCTCTGTCGCTTCTGCTGTCGTGACAGGCTCATCGGCAGCAGTCTGCTTATCACCTGTTGGGGCAGCTTCCTCGGCAGGTTTATCCAAGGCAGGTTCCTTTTCTGTTTCAGCTTCTTTTTCCGGCCCTGGTAACTTTTTCCCACTCCTAGTAGTAATCGCCTTACATTGCTCATGTGGGGGCGGTCTAGCATTTTCAGTATTGCTAGGGAATCCTCCATTCTGCCGTGGCTTAATATGTTGCGACACCTGACCCATTTGTGTCTCTAGAGATTTCAAGGTAGCCTCATGATTTGTCATTCTCATCTTGGTTTCATCCATAAAGGTTTCCGTCTTCTTGACAAACTGATTAATATTCTCCATATACGTACCAGTCTGAGACATAAAGGTGGCCAGAGTCTGCTCCAATATACTACTCGTGGCAGGTGGTGGCTGCTGTTGCTGCTGAGGTGGCAGGTTCTGCGGCAGATGCTGTCGCGTCAACAATCTAGGACCCCCTGATTCTGATTATTCGCTTGTGGATTCAGGGCGTTGTTGGGGTTACTCCAGGAGAATTTGGGATCCTTCCTCCAATTGGGATTATAGTTGTTGGAATTGTAGTTCGGCTTGTAATTTCCAACATATTTTCCCTCTTCTATATTTATTGGGCACTCATCCCTACTATGATTTCCCTCACAAGTAGCACAAACTTCCTCGACAGCAAATCCTTGTAATTCATCATCATTCAATAACTTTTTCATGGCTTTAGTAAGGAATGCTACCTGCGATTTCATAGTGCTGTCGGCCTCATAGTCTTTGACAGCAAGTACCCGTTTACCTCCTCTTCTAGCGGTTGGAAACTGCTCCTCATTCTTAGCCAGGTGTTTCAAAACTTGTAGGGCCTCGTCCGGATCTTTATCCAATAATAGTCCATTCGCTGCAGAATCAATTCGAATGCGAGTTTGTAAGTTAGCAGCATTATAGAACTTAGTTACCTGATTCCAGACGGGGAATCCATGCATTGGGCAGTTTCGAAGAAGAGTTGTAAATCTGTCCCAGGCCTCGTGCATTGGCTCGTCATCTTCCTGTTGAAAAGTAGCAATTTCATTACGTAATCGCTCAGCTAAATGTGAAGGATTAAAACGAGACAAAAATTCACGAGTTAAATCCGCCCAAGTCATAATAGAACCCGACGTAAGTTTATTCCACCAAGTTTTAGCTCTGTCCCTCAATGAATGGGGGAATAACCGAAGTCTCAGTATCTCCGGACTAACTCCTGGCAGTCTAAACGAACCACAGATCTCCTGGAACGTTTTGAGATGCTCCCTAGCATCTTCTGTCGCAGAACCACTAAACTGTCCGGCGTTGTTGATCATACTAAACATGACAGGCTTTAGTTCGAAGTTGTCAACATCGATATCCGGCAGCGTGGTCTCCAGCTCTACATGATCGTTCAGCATGTAGTCACGACATGACCGTCGTCCATCTGCCCTCGGCGGGTCACCGACAGACGGGATATCTCCACCGGCAGGCTGATTACGGGCCATGTGCTCTAGCTGTTCCTCAAGGTATTCGTTTCTGTCTAAAAGTCGGCGAAGTTGTTTCTTGAGATTGAAGGAACGTTCGATTTCCGGATCTAATTTGTACTCAGGATCTTCACCTCTTTTAGATCTGCGCATAAACAAGAAAACCTTGTGAAAAGCGAGAGTTGAAAACACAAAAGAAAAATTAAAGAAAATTATAAATAAAAACAAAAACGAAAATAAAACAAAAACAAAAAGTGCAAGAAAAGAAAGGTGTAGTTATGTTGCCAATCCCCGGCAACGGCGCCAAAAACTTGTTGCGTGTAAAAGAGTCTATCGCAATTGTGGTGCAAGTGTACACGACGCAAGTAGTAAGTGATACGAAGTATCGGATATCGTCTCCACAGGGATTGGGCTAATGACTTCACCTAAACTCACTGCACGAAATAAAGAGAAATATTTGAGAGTTGTCACGAGAATAATAAAGTAAAAACGCAAATAAAAGAATTGAGTTATCAAGATAGAGAGAATGGGCTGGTATTGAGTTGCTCAGTAGTGCAGGTATTGAATTGCTTAGGAACTCCAGTTCTGTCGTCGCGCCCGTCGCCGACAGCACCTGTCGCGGCGGCTGTCCGTTAGCTGTCGCGGCAGCAGACACTAACTCCGTACTTCAAGCTTGGCAAGAATCCCAGATCTGCCTTGTCCTATCCCTAGGTCCAAGTCTGTCGATGATCACGTCTTTGATGATACCTCCCGGCGTGAATCGAAGGATGAACACCGATGTGTATGAATTCTTCCTTAGCCACTTAACCTCGCCCTATCCCTAGGCACGAGATGGTTCAACTATAAACTAGAGAACGCGCTCTTATCTCTTTCGTATACTTAACCTAGCCACTTATCTCTATCTATCGAGGTCCACTTTGCTTTTCCTCTTCATAAGTCTGCTGTCACCATGCTGTCACGACAGATCCATGACAGGTTCGTCTTCTTCGGCTGCTTGTCCAGTTCAGCTTTCCTGCTTATCTGCCTTGCGCCTGCCTTCGTCGTCAACCATGGCAGCTACCTGCAAAATATGCCATCTTTTAGTAGAATCCGTGCCTTTTATATAATTGTGATGTTTTATTGAAAACTAACCTAAATGCAATGCAATGATGCTTGAATGCAGCAGAAATATGGATTAAAAAGGGTGTAAATAATAGAACTTTTACACACTCAACAACTAGTATGCTTGGGTACAATGATAGATCATTAGGATGAGTGTGCACACAAATTGAGTCAAAGCGTACGTGGCCTTGGTGGCGTTAAGGCGCCAAGGAGGAGTACGGTGATGTAATATTCCACCGGAAGCTTTTATATATTTCTACGTGATGATGAGTGGAATCCCATCCGTAGGGCATGTGGCGATGAGTGGAATCCCGCACATGCAAGGACCAGTGATGAGTGGAATCCCACCGAGGTAATGTTGTTGTTGGAAATGCGTTCCAACGGGTTATCCGCGTATTCGGGTCATAGCTAGGTGCCAATATGAGGTCGTATGTATATACCAATGTGGGATTATGCTTATGTGCTTATATGACATGAAATGTGATGCCCTTATGAATTGATATATGATGTGGTTAATGCTTTGGATTATGTATCAAGGTAAGTTGAGCTTATAGTTGTTGAGCATGATATAATGTTGACTATATGTTCATGCATCATGTTCATTTTGGCTTGGCGGACCGGAGGTAAGACCATGCATTTCATCTTGGAAATAGCTCGTGCTTGGACCCTGCATTGTCGAAGGTTTGTTTTATGAGCCACCCTCACTAAGCTTTTATGCTTACGCTCTCTTTTGTTCGACAATGCAGATAAATAACTTGTGGGCGGCAAGGGCAAGGAAAGATCTCCAAGTGTTGCTTTTGGTGAGCTCAATGTATGAGTTTTGAGTAAATGAATGTAATAGTTAAGCAATGGGATAGGTTTTGATGATTGAATTTTGATGTATGTCGATATTGGTTTGATTCTTGGATGCCTTGTTTGATCTATAAATATCGTTGTTGTTGCATGCCTTGAATGTCTATTTGTTTGTTTGCTAAGGCATGAAATCTTACGTGCTTGTATGACCATATATGCATAAATTGCCCTTTTGTATGAATGCTATGTATGGATGCCTTGTTAATTGCTTGGTTGCCACCTTTGGTCTAAGTATGTTAGTTTAAGTGTTTGTTTGTGCATAGGAGAGTCTAAAAATGCATTTAGAGTCGTGTTGGGGTCGTTTAAGTCGAAATTTGAGGTATTGTAGTACAGGGGGTATCGATACCCCTAGCTAGGGTATCAATACTGTCTTGCCCAAAGGCCTCAGATTTTGCCTGGGGTATCGATACCCTAAGGGTATCGATACCCTCCAAAGTTACTGGAATTTGGAGTTTTGAGTGAGAGTAGAGTGCATCGATATGGGGTTCCCGAGTATCGATACGGGTCTACTCTGTTGACCAAGGAGGGTTGACCTAGAAAGGGGGTATCGATACCCCTGGTAAGGGTATCGATACGGTCTTCTCGTGGTTGACTTCTTAGGTTAACCTAGAAAGGGGGTATCGATACCCCTAGCAAGGGTATCGATACTGCCTGTCCTGTAAGCTTAAAAATGGACTGTTTATGCATGGCCAGGGTTCGAATGTGTTTTCCCTGTATGTTTCCGCTGTTGTGAATCACTTAGGGTTTAACCATCCTCTAAACAAGATTAAAATAAAAAGAAAAAAAATATATAGGGTTGCTAACCGAGGGGAACCTTAACGGGTTTCACTCGGTTTTCCCCGTGTGGCCCACTCGGACCGGTCATCCGGCCAGACCGGGACGAGGGGGTTACAGATATAAACCGAACTTGTGTTTCCAAAGTTGAACCCTTTCCCTCACAAAATGATAACAAATCTCGATTACTTGAAGTGAACATGAAAAACTGGGTTCAGAACTAGATAGACAACTCTAGCACTATTGCACTAAAGAGTTGTGTGTAGCACACCGAATCCAAGCTCGATTAACAAAGACTAAAACCATAATCAGGGTGATATTTTTTATCAAACGATGCGTATTCCATATAGATGTCACCATTAGCTTCATTATTTGGTAGATATATTTATTAAGACAAAAAGTTACTGGGATATAATTCAAGAAAATAAGGAGTCAAAAAATTGGGAAAAAATGTAAAAAAAATTGTAACTAGGAATCATAGGGCTTTACCCCGGAGGGAGCCCTTCGAGAAATTCGCAAAGGCCAGGGCATAAGCTAGGCCTAAGAGGGGGTTTGGAAATAGTTTTCAACCAGCGATAGACGTGCCTCGGTTAATACCTCATTAGCTACGCCATTGCCTCAGGTGCAAAGATACTTTAAACAATGCTTGTTAGCTCCATTTTATGGATGGAAATCGTCAACCTCTTTATCTTGCCCCCTTCTATGCCCCCACTTTAAAATAATGAGTTTGGGGTTTAGAGTTTAGGGTTTAAGATTAGGGGTTGTGGTTAGAGTTTAGGGAATTAGGGGTATGGTGTATTTTTAGGGTGTAGGGTTTAGAGTTTAGGATGTGGAAATTAGAGTTAGAGTTTATAATTTGAGGTAAGTGAACCGGTTCTAGCAATGGTCTGAACCGGCCAATTTGGTCTGAGCCCAAACCCGAATCCGTCTACCCGACCCGAGTCAACCCATCTGAGGCAACTCAGTGAGTCAACCTGTTCAAGTCAACTCAATGAATCGACCCATCAGAGTCAACTCGGTTGACTGTTGACTGATGACGACGTCAGCGTTGACTTTGACACAAAAAGTCAAATTTTCTGAAAACTCTTATATTATGTTTTTCAACGTCCTGATTCTGATTTTAAAGCCCGTTTCGCCAAATTCTAACCCAAAAGCCTCCAAATCTGACCTTGAACCTAAACTTGTTTATGAATTTAATTATTTAGTTAAGGGTACTATGAATAAGGACTGAAATGGAAAGTTGTGCAATTAAAGGTACTCATAGTTCATTGAATAAGAATTGTTGATGGATGTCGAATTCAGGTTCGAGTGCAATCATATGCGGTATCATGAATCGACCAATGTAGCTCAGAGTTAAGGTAATACACTACTACCTCTTGTATGTGTTATGGAACATGTTAGTGTCCGACAATTGACTGTATGATCATGTTAATTATATGATAAATTTTGTTAAAGTCATATTGATTTCAGATAAAGAGTAATACTTAGGTAAAACTGGATTACTCGGTTAGGAAAATATGGGACTTGTAAGAACTTCTGATATCTAGGAAAATTAATAAGACTGCTATACTCTAAATATGATTCTCTATTAATGATCTAACTTCTGAAATGCATCGTTGCGAAATTGCGAAAACGCCCTTAAGGCGCAAGAAGGAAAAAAAACCCTGACAGTAAAATAATCTAGGAATCTACACCAAATCTGGTTAAAGTAGCTTATTCATCTAAAAACCTCGATTTGCTTGAAAAAGTTATGGATCAAAGCTTAAATCTTCGAATTGTAGAGTACTTGGATTGTATTGACCTCTACTTAATCTCAGAAAATAACTCATATATATATATATATATATATATATGTATATATTCTTATATCTGAACTAATCAAAGTGGCGTAAAATATCGAACTGGCCGGCTTGACAAAAGAGGATTGAAAACATCGAAGAGGCTGAATTGATCAGACTGAATGTAATGACTAGAAGACCAAAATATCTTTGGGGTACTAACTGTCAACTATCTGAAATGATGGATATACCATCGAGATCTGAAATGAATGAATAGTTGGAAGAACCAAGAGGCTCTAAATAATTGAAACACATTCGGACATCAAGGTGACTGAAAATACCTCTAAGACTTGGAATGAGAATTATCAATAAAGCTAAGCAAAGGCAATAGTCTTGAAAGTGGTAATACATGACCCTTGTTGGTTGGTCGTTTTGGGAACTATTGTGATGTTGGAAGAATACCATATAAAGGCATGTTCAAGTTATTTGGAGAAAGTACCCAGGTCTATGGTAAGAGCAACATGTTCTTCGTGTGTATTCGATGCTATGGATCGAGTTCAGATGCATTACACATGTCTGATTACTTGGGAAATATCATTTGAATACATGTTCGATTTCTCGTTGTATGTTCAGTGGTTGCTTGGCGAAGACGAGCTTTTGTTATACAATGTAGTCAATTTTGAGAAGTGAGTACCCGCGGTGTACTGATCCAGTTAAATAATAAACCTTGTGCGATGGTTTGCGATTAGTTCAAAGGGACTCGAAAACATGATAAGTAACCAGAACTTTTGAAATTCGTACGTCACCACTTTAACCTGATATTCTAATTACAAATTTACCCTTAAGAGTTAAAATGACCAAAATACACCTTCTAAGTAATATTGACTGGAATTCCCTTGATATATCTAAATTTCTGTATAATCATGTTATGCCGGAAATTCTGAATGATCTCGGGGTTTAATTCTTGAACACTTGGGTAAAGTCGATATTTATTGAATCTCTTCGAATAAGGTCATTGATTATTGAATTTAGCCTTGAATAGACTACAATTCAATATCTCCTTTCTATGCCTGTCAAAGACCTCTGCGTTATAATTCAGACCATTTATTGGGTACCGTGTATACATGACTAACCTCTTTGATCAGAAATCAAGTCTATCCACTTTGATCTCAAGTGATGTTGTTATCTGATGTAAAATCATAACCTTTTGTTCTTGATATCTGATATGAGTATACCCGATTCATGGGTCATAATACTCTGAATCTATTAATTAAACAACGATTAGTACTTCGATTCCTGACTTACTGATACTAATTTCTGATATAATGATTATCGCTCGAGATTGTTATACGAGGGTATCTCTGAGACGACACGAGAAGTTTCTCACAAACATCTGTGTGCACACGCCTTTTTGTTAGGCGTTCTTTTACGCTCTTACGCGTTATGTTACGCTCTTACATGTTCTGTTAGGCTTTTACGCCTTTTGGGACCAAAGGTAACCCCTTAAGTCAGTACCTACGCCCATTGGGCCTAGGTTAACACCTGTATAGATGCAAATCTAGGGAACTGCATACAGGAGTTCAGTTGAAGGGTAGTTAGACGATTAAATAAAACCTTCTGACCCATTCTGAAATCCACCTTATTTAATTAATGTACCATGTCTGAAACACTTAGTATGCTTCTAATTCGCGCTTAATTAAACAACTAAACTCTTTGATTCAACTTCTGAAATCTATACCTCTCATGAACCTCTGGGTTATAGGGATTACCGCATGATACTCAGCGATTGAATAGAACAATTTGTCATAGTTAAAAAATAACGTTTCACTAAAATATCGAATCATAATCGAAATTTGTGGTTGTTTGGAACTTTATGTTAGCTTTACGCTTTGCCTTATACATGTATGTTGCCTATAGCATCTTCGAGTAGTTTTTTTACTGAGCTTTTCGAAGCTCATATTTTTTTTACCATCACAGGTTAGAAGGTCGACCATGTCACATCTTTCAACGTCGGTATGAGAGTTTCTACGACTTTGCTTACGGAGTACGGTACTTGTGTAATTAGGGGGCATGTATGTCACATCTTGTTTCATATTTGAGTTTGAAACTTGTTTTAGCAATTTGTATCATAGTTTCTATTTTGTAGTCTGAATGTTTTCTGGAATTGTATTTTAATTCAAAACTTGCTTTATGATTTTAATTGGTTTAACAATTTATTTATTTTAAAATTTAATGTGGGTCGCTCCGGTGGCCCTAATGTGACTACCTAGGATCCGTACTAACGCATAGGCGGGTCTAGGAGGTTACATTTTCATCTGCAGATTCATTGGCATCCCATTCCTATGTGTTGTGCAGGAAAAAACTCATAAATTTTTTTTCCACAGCCGGGATATATAGTAATTGTTGTTCTGGCCTATTCAAAATTCCATATTGAATACATAACCGAAGGCTGAGGTGAAATATAAATGAAATATGAGTAGCTATCAACCTCATACCTTTCTCGACCTTTTGGCTAAAATCAAGTTTAGTATCTGCTCTTATCAGTTCTAGGATTTGAGTAGCCATCAACCTCATACCTTTCTCGGCCTGCAACAAATTTATGTGTACCGAAGATACATAATGAATTTGTTCTGAGCAAGGCTCCTTAAAATTAAGATTTTCATCCGAATTGTATAAACAAATTTATCTGTTCTTTATTTATGTTTTCTGTACACCTGCTCACTAGTAGTGTCCATTACCCTGAACCACCCCGACAAAACTACACTAACAGCTTCCACATCGTACTAGGGGCGATTCAAAGATTTAGGGGCCATGCACAATCTATTAAAATGAGAATATCAATTTTTTAGAAAATAAATATTTGTTGGTTTGTTGTGTACTTGATAGGCTGACTTTTGAATAAAAATAGTATAATAGGAGTCAAAATCTACAAAGTATAACGTTTTATTTTTATCATGTATTTTACTACTAGTCCATAATTAATATTTTGTTTTTCCCTTGTAATCATTTAATTTAATTCATTTTAAGGCCCTCATTTTCTGGGGGAACCTATACAATCACACATATTGCACGTGTTTAGAACCACCCTTACTTCATACCATTAAGGTTATTAGTGGTTTCAACCATCACTTCCTCCAACTTGGTAGTACAACATGAGAATAAACCTCTACCTCACTCTTTGCTTGTGCTTTCGATATGCGATTTGAATTTAGGATCGGATGAGCTATTTTATCATGGATGAACACATAATTTTATGTCAAGGGTGTGAACTGTTAAGGAATTATATTAAAAATTCAAGGGTGTGAAATCACAAAATTTTAGGGGATATGAACTTAGATCATCGATAACAAATACAAATAATATATGAAGAAAATACATAAACTATATGAAAGTTTGAAAGTTTTAGAGGTGCGGCTGTCCTCTCAAACACCTCTCGGTATATCCCTAATTATTAAATATCTGGATGTGGACAAAATGACTACATTTTTCCTGCACAACACATGGGAAGCTGGTGAATTTGCACATGTATTTTTTTGATATTATAACAATATTCATCTTATATCACGTGCTATTTGGTATAAAAAAAAGGTGAAGTAGACCCCCAACCATGCACACGCGTAAATATTCAAAGAAGAAAAGATATTGCATTGCAGATCGAACTTACAAGTTTAAGGATGGACTTAGAGGGGGCAGTCGCCCCTAAAAATTTGAAATTCATATATGATTTAGAAACTTTTTAGAATTTTTCTATGTACTTTCTATTGAAAATCTATTTTCGCCCCTCTTAAAATTTTATAAGTTCGCCCCCTAACATAAAATCATGTGTCTGCCACAATGTATAGGTGTAGGAGATCAATGATAAAATCTACTTTCCTAAGTTGAACTTGTTCCCTCGCAAAATGATAACCGAGTTTGATATGTTTTGATCGAGTATGAAAAACTAGATTCTGAGTTAGATAAACGACACCAACATTGTTGTACCAAAGAATTGTTGGTAGCACAACGAATCCAAGTTCGACTAACAAAGACTAAAGCCATAATCGTGGTGGTTTTTGATCAAATGAAGCACGGTGGGTACTCCATATAGATGTCCTCCATTATCAATTTATGCAAGAATTAAGCTATTAGCCACAATTAAGAGCGTATAAATACTTTAGAGATAAGGGAAAATTGCAAAGAAACTACCAATTTCAAGATCGAGGATGGATGAATGATGAACCACTCTTGTCGACTTATCTTCGAGAAACAAAGAGAGACAACAAACTTTAGTCGACTCAGATCCCTTCTTGCCAGTGGCATCCCATGTTCCTTGCCTTAATCTTTGGTTCTCGTCTTCACAACATCAATGGAAAATAATAAACCTTGGATGTCACATAAAATTCAAAAGCTACTAATTATGAGTTAACGAGCAGGCATTGTATGCATCTCAATTCCTGGCAGCTTGACCTCCAAATTATTAAAGGAATTGTACTATAGTACCTCAAAATTGACCCCCCCCCCCACCAAAAAAAAATCTAAAGCTTTAAATCCCATATAAACAAAAACATGTATTTCATAAAAAGTTTTAGACTTGTGTAGCATAAATTTATGAGTGTTCGGGTTGGATGGAAATTTGGTGTTGTAGTAAACAAAAATAAAATGAACTTGTAAGAGAGTCGAATGTTTTCAAATACGTTTTGATGTCCAAGAACCTTTGAAAATGGAAGTTGAAAATATATACAAGTATATTTGAGTCCCACATCTCTAACATACTATAAACAAAATTCGAGGGTGGTGTATAAAATAGGAGTATATCGCAACTTTGAAACATACTTACCTGGACGGGGTCAATGAGTGATCAGGAAGTCTCATGGCCTAGGGCAACGACCTCCATTGCACTTGGGAGGGGTGCTACTCTAAGGTCTCCCAAAAGGGAGAGCCTACGTCATAATTTGTGGCAGTGGGGGCTTGCGTTCGCGCAGCCCCTTTCAATCTAGTTCAAACTTGAGAAATGTGGTCTTCTAGGAAAAATCTCATTAATTAAAATTACTCTTACATGAATAGATCCTAGAGAATTCTTGATTTCTCGATTTGAATTTTACTCATTGAATCCATATTACTCTTACCTCTTTCTCCTATATAAATGAAGAAGGCATATCCTGCTCAAGTAAGGTTGTATCCTATTACTCTTGCCTCTCTCTCCTATATAAATGTTCGAATGTATCAGATGTTCAGTCGGTGGTGGCGTCGTTATTTTCCGAACATGAATCGTCATAGGAAAACAAAATGAACTTGCAAGGGATGTCATAAATGTTTTCCAATAAGTATTGATGTATAAGATTTTTTGGGTAAACTACATAAATGGTCCCCTAACTATGCTCTAATTATATTTTGCATCCTCCAACTATCAAAAGTTACAAATTGATCCCCTAACTTAAAAAGAGTAACAAATTGGTCCAACGACGTTAAAAAATTAACGGCCGATGACATGATAGTTAATATAAATTGATATAATTACATAATTAGCCCTCAAGTTCTACGCTTATTTTACTTTGACCCTAATTCTAAATAATTAACCCACATACTTTTAATAATCTATCAATTTAGTTCATCTTCTTTTCTATTTTTCATCTCATTTAAATCTTCAATACATTTTCAGCCCTAAAATCTATTTAAGAGCCCCAAAAATATAGATTATGCATCTTTTCCCTTGTTCAAAGGAGTGAAGATTGTGCAAACCTAATTGCTTGATTCTTCAAATCAATCTTCAAACCTTAGTGCTTGATTCTTCAAATCTGAATTAGACTTAAAAACATATATATTGTGATATAAATAAGCAAACATCGAGAAACATGTAAATCACAAGATTCATCCTCCATCTCCATGCCGCTCCTCATTTCCCACTCACCACCACCCAATACCATAACTCAGCATGGCAAATGGCAACAACGAGTATCAAAAAATCAAAGGTGGAGATGCAATCAATGTATGCTCAACTTCTCAAATACATAAATCCCTTATTGTTACATCCCCTAGTCTCATAATTGCATAAAGGGTCCTTACCAATATCATCATCGGGATTGTAAGTGGACGATGATGTATCGTTTTCCTTTATTTGGGTTTGACATATTTTAAGAGTTTATGGCGAGTGATGGAGTCCAGTACGTTTCAAGTTAAAAGACTCTGGGGGATTGGCAAGGGGACTGAAATGAGGGAACTATAAAAAATGCTTTACGATTCTGGTCGATATATATGTGAAGATGTAGTTGTGGATCTGATCCAAGAAGATCTGTGAATGTTTTTTGAGTCCCCAAGTATGTAATGTCCCATTACCAGTAAAATTGAGTCACCACTTGCATCATGTCTTCTTCTTTCCCATTTTCTGCTTTGTTTTCCAACCCATTTTGGGTACCATCTTCTCTCCTTTGAGCAAGGGAAAAAGATGCAGAAATCTATATTTTGGGGCTCTTAAATGGATTTTGAATTGAAAAGAAATTGAAGAGTTAAAGGAGAAGAGAAATAGAAAAGAAGATGGACTAAATTGATAGGTTATTAAAATTATGTGGGTTAATTTTTAGAATTAGGGTCAATTTTAAATAAGTGTAGAACTTGAGGGCTAATTATGTAATTATATCAATTGATATTAACTGTCACGTCTTCAGTTGTTAAATTTTTAACGGCGTTGAACCAATTTGTTACTTTATTTAAGTCAATGGACTAGTTTGTAACTTCTGATAATCGGGGGACGCAAAAGATAATTGGAGCATAGTCGGGGGACCATTTATGTAGTTTACCCTTTTTTTTTAAATAAGTATTTTTATGTCCCACATCTCTACCATACCATAAACAGAATTCAAGGGTGGCGTATAAGATGAAAGTACATCAAAACATTTAAACATACTTACCTGGACGGGGTCAATGCGTGATCATGAAGGCTCATGGCCTAGGGTAGTGACTTCCATTGCACTTGGGAGGGGTGCTGCTCTAAGGTCTCCTCAAGAGGGAGAGCCTGCGTCATAATTTGTGGCAGCAGGGGCTTGCGTTCGCGCTGCCCCTACTAATCTAGTTCAAACTTGAGCTTTAAAATTACCGCAGAGTATGTAGGTTGTCTGGAAACAGTAGAAATTTATTAAATTTTTGCTACTGCAAAAAGAACAATACTCTTGATCCGTGAAATACTGGTAGCTTGCTGAACTAGTTTTGTAAAACTTAAACGAAAGAACCTAGTGAGATTTTCTTAAATTAATGCATTTATCTTCAATTGGAATTTGGATAAATTGTATAAAATTAGTTAGGAGATGAGACATGTGATCGAAAAGCTTGTCACTCTTGTTTTTAATGGTTTAAACGGAATTGGTATCTGAGTTTTGTTTTATTTGGAAATTTTATTGCACATTATGTACAAGCTTCAGTAGGTACAAAGAGCCCCCTTACTAAAGAAGGCAGATCACACTCTGATTAAAGGTGCGTAATTTATCAACCCGACGTGAGATCAAGTCTCCTTTGTGTTAAGGAAACGGAGGTACGAGCTTATGGAACAGATCCTGTTTAAGTACTGGATGTTCATTCAGTTTGGGCATCGTTATTTACAATGTATGTTTTGTTTCTAAGCACCTTTGCAAAATTATCTGGAATCGGGATGCATACAATGCCTGCTCGTTAACTCCTAATTAGTAGCTTTTGAATTTTATGTGACATTTTAGATTTATTACTTTTGGTCTAAAGTATTTCTACGCTCTTAATTCTTGTTGCATCTAATATTTATATCGATGTTTAGGATTCACGTATGGGTAATATAACATTTACACTGAATATTCGAAGTTACATAATGGAAAGAAAAATATCTATGACAATCTTTTATTCCAATATGAGAAGGTAAACGAGATATCATATTACTTCAATTCCCGGCAGCTCGACCTCCAAATTACTTCAATCTTTTATACCTGTGTAGCATAAATTTATGAGTGTTCAGTTTGGATGGAAATTTGTTGTTGTAGTAAACAAAAATAAAATGAACTTGCAAGGGAGTCGAATGTTTTCAAATACGTTTTGATGTCCAAGAATCTTTGAAAGTGGAAGTTGAAAATATATACAAGTATATTTGAGTCCCACATCTCTAACATACTATAAACAAAATTCGAGGGTAGTGTATAAAATAGGAGTATATCGCAACTTTGAAACATACTTACCTGGACGGGGTCAATGAGTGATCAGGAAGTCTCATGGCCTAGGGTAGTGACCTCCATTGCACTTGGGAGGGGTGCTGCTCTAAAGTCTCCCAAAAGGGAGAGCCTACGTCATAATTTGTGGTAGTGGGGGCTTGCGTTCGCGCAGCCCCTTTCAATTTAGTTCAAACTTGAGAATGGTGGTCTTTTATGAAAAATCTCATTAATTAAAATTACTCTTACATGAATAGATCCTAGAGATTTCTTGATCTCTCGATTTGAACAGTGACTTTATTTTAACTTGGATGAAAGAACTTCAAACTTTCTTGTAAGAAATTGTTCCTATTTGATGGCTTATCAGTGCATAGTTGCAGGTCTAAGTTGCTTCTCCACCTTTTCATCAACATCAACCGCATTAAGTGGAGTACTTTTATAATGTCCACAAGTTTTCATCTGCAGATTCATTTCATTGGCATCCCATGTGCTGTGCTGGAAACAGTCGAAGATTTTGTCCGTATCCGGGAAAGCTTTTACCAACAATTCTTCATTGAACTCGCAAAACAATTTTAATGCCTTCCATTCACCAACTGTTCTAAAGATTTAAAACATCACTCTTTATTGTACTTACAAATGACTTATTTTTAACAGATTATAAATCCAATCAAAAGAAGTAAAATGTTGTCTCACTCTTTGCTTGTACTTTCACTATGGGATTTGGATTTAGGTCAGAAGAGAGCTGCGGACAAAATGACTACTTTTTTCTCCACAGCACATGGGATGCTGTTGAATTTGCACATGAAATTTTTTAGTAGTTTCTATGTATTTGGGGTTTAAGCATGTGGTAATGAAAATAAGGAACAAAAAGATGAATGGAAGGTTGCCTTGACATTTTGGAAAAAATAACGATCTGATATACATACAATACATGATTATAAATCTTGCATGGACCCAGAGCTTTAATAAAATATACACAAGTGTTACTAAATGAAAAATATTTGAAAATTAAGAATTGTAGAGCTTTACCCCGGAGGAAGCCCTTCCAAAAATTCTCATAGGCTGGGGCTGAACCCAGGCCTAAGAGGGGGTTTGGAAATAGTTTTCAACCAGCAATAGACGCGCCTCGGTTAGAACCTCACTAGCTGCGTCATTGCCCCAAGCGCAAAGATACTTCTCAAGGAACTTGTTAGCTCCGTTTTATAACAGATGCAAGAAAATTCAATTTATTCTCCAACCGATGTGGGATATAGGGGCCAATTTATTATTGTCAAAGGCTATTACCATATCAAATGCGCTCAACCTCAATGCCAACTGACCTCACCATCAAATCCTTACCCAAAATCAAATTAGGAGGCAAGTTCTACTTCATAAAATCAAACTGAAATATCATAGATTTATAAAGCTATGAATGGAGTTGAAGTATGTAATTGAGAACAAGAAACAATAGATATTTCTCAATTTTTCATGGTCATAGAAGAATAACACCAAAATCTAGCTACAATTTATAGCAGAATGGAAGATAAATCTAAAAAAATTATGCGTGTTATGGAATTTGTTCAATACAAAACATATTAATCCACTTACATTGGCTTACATTCAGAACATATAGAAAAAGCAAAAGAGAAAACATAACTTAAAACTATAATAAGTAGGGGCCGTGCAAACGCAGGCCCCCGCTGCCACAAATTATGACATAGGCTCTATAGGTGTAGGGGATAAATGATAAAAGCCTCTTAACAACCAAGAAGATAGTTTGATGGTGCAATCAAGGTTGGTAGACAACAAAAGGAGGATTACTGCAAGAAAACGAGGGCAACTTCATTATGGGTTTTAGGTGAAATACTTGAATAAGTTACTTTGTTATCCTAAAAAAATGATCCATATTCAAATTCAAGGTTATCTTAACATCCTACTTTGAGCTGAAGACGACTTTCATAGAATGCAAAGCCAACACTTATGTCCGTGTCGATGAAAAAGACATTGACCCAAGGCTTTTGTTAAGATATCAACTACCTGGTCATTGTTGGATATTGTAACACCCGTGTTTTGGGGTTAGGAGTTATCCGGGTTTATAGTTCTAGTCAATAAAATTAAATTAAAATAAAACCAACTTAAAATGTGGCCTAATTGAACTTTAGTAAAAAGGGAAGGACTTATGTTGTAATTTGCCCAAAAACTTTTAAAAAGGATGACAACTTTCAAAGTTGTCATATTCTCCCCTTTTCCCATTATTTCCAACATGAGAAACACCCACCACCATCTTCAAACCCTCTCAAACTTCAAGCTTATATTCCTTTGATTTCTTCATCAATTCAAGGGCGTTTTTAAAGGTAAAATCATTTTCTAACTCCCCTCTTCATTTCCTATTCATACATGATCTTAGATTTTAAAAATACGAACTTTTGAAAATTAGGGTTTGACTTAAAGTTTGGGTTTTTAAGGGGTTTTCCATCTTGTTTTGATAAATTGAGTTGGGGCTTTGTTTACTCATATTAAAATACACATTATATGTTAATTTGGTTGGACTTTGATGAATTTCCGAAATGGGTTCTTAAACCCATTTTTGAGTTGTCAAAAACACCATTTTTGGTGGGTTTTAGGTTGAAACTAAAGGGTTGATGGTTTAGGTATGTTAGGAGGGTGATTTGGGACATTTTAGGTGTCATTTGGGTGTTTGAAAATGGAATTTTCTGCTGGGTAAAATAGGAGTACGAAAATGGGAATTTTGGTGATTGTTTGGGTTGGAAATTGTTGGAGCTTGGCTTGCACCTATGGGTTGATGTTGTGGCTGAATTTAGCAATCATTTGTGAGTATAAAATGTGTTGGAAACTTGGGTTTTGAGCAAGGATTATGGGCTGTTTGAATTAGATAAAGTTGGGGTTTGATCATGACTTGAAATGTTGGGTTTGATGTTTAAATTGTATTCCGGGTTAGCCACTTTGATGTTTGAGTTGATTTGAGGTTGTTTTGCTTGTGTTGAGGTGTTTAGAAGCTTTGTTTTGGGTTGGTGAAGCCTTGGGAGCAAATCCGGAAATTGAAGACCATGGTTGCTTGGTACTTGAGCTTGGAGGTGGAGGTGAGTGGTTAATGTTTTTTTTAAATTGGTTTTTAAGTGGTTGGTTCAAGCATGTGGACTAGGTTGGGCTTGGTAGACCCACCTAGAGTTAGGATTAGGGTGGTAGCCTAATCCTAAGCTTTAGTTAGAGACCTTGGATGGACTCTTTAATCGTTGATATGCCTCATGATGAGTATGTATAATGTGATACACATGTATGTGAAAGTATGGCCTAATGTATTGATTTTATATGCATGTTGATGACAAATAAAATGTGGATATATGATGAGATGATTGTTCGGTTGACATACATGTGGTGTTGGTTTGTGAAATGAGGTTGTGTTGTGGATTGCATGATTTTGGAGAATCATGGTGAGTACGTGCTAGGCACGGAATTTATATTGAAATTGATATTGTAAAAAGTTGTGTAGTTTGATTTATATTGGCACTAGTATGCTTGGGTACAATGATCGATCATTAGGATGAGTGTGCACACAAATTGAGTCAAAACGTACGTGGCCTTGGTGGCGTTAAGGCACCAAGGAGGAGTACGGTGATGTAATATTCCACCGGAAGCTTTTATATATTTCTACGTGATGATGAGTGGAATCCCATCCATAGGGCATGTGGCGATGAGTGGAATCCCGCACATGTAAGGACCGGTGATGAGTGGAATCCCATCGAGGTAATGTTGTTGTTGGAAATGCGTTCCAACGGGTTATCCGTGTATTCGGGTCATAGCTAGGTGCCAATATGAGGTCGTATGTATATACCAATGTGGGATTATTCTTATGTGCTTATATGACATGAAATGTGATGCCCTTATGAATTGATATATGATGTGGTTAATGCTTTGGATTATGTATCAAGGTAAGTTGAGCTTATAGTTGTTGAGCATGGCATAATGTTGACTATATGTTCATGCATCATGTTCATTTTGGCTTGGCGGACCGGAGGTAAGACCATGCATTTCATCTTGGAAATAGCTCGTGCTTGGACCCTGCATTGTCGAAGGTTTGTTTTATGAGCTACCCTCACTAAGCTTTTATGCTTACGCTATCTTTTGTTCGACAATGCAGATAAATAACTTGTGGGCGGCAAGGGCAAGGAAAGATCTCCAAGTGTTGCTTTTGGTGAGCTCAATGTATGAGTTTTGAGTAAATGAATGTAATAGTTAAACAATGGGATAGGTTTTGATGATTGAATTTTGATGTGTGTCGATATTGGTTTGATTCTTGGATGCCTTGTTTGATCTATAAATGTCGATATTGAATTTTGATGAATGTCTATTTGTTTGATTGCTAAGGCATGAAATCTTACGTGCTTGTATGACCATATATGCATAAATTGCCCTTTTGTATGAATGCTATGTATGGATGCCTTGTTAATTTCTTGGTTGCCACCTTTGGTCTAAGTATGTTAGTTTAAGTGTTTGTATGTGCATAGGAGAGTCTAAAAATGCATTTAGAGTCGTGTTGGGGTCGTTTAAGTCGAAATTTGAGGTATTGTAGTATAGGGGGTATCGATACCCCTAGCTAGGGTATCAATACTGCCTTGCCCAAAGGCCTCAGATTTTGCCTGGGGTATCGATACCCTAAGGGTATCGATACCCTCCAAAGTTACTGGAATTTGGAGTTTTGAGTGAGAGTAGAGCGTATCGATACGGGGTTCCCGAGTATCGATACGGGTCTACTCTGTTGACCAAGGAGGGTTGACCTAGAAAGGGGGTATCGATACCCCTGGTAAGGGTATCGATACGGTCTTCTCGTGGTTGACTTCTTGGGTTAACCTAGAAAGGGGGCATCGATACCCCTGGCAAGGGTATCGATACTGCCTGCCCTGTAAGCTTAAAAATGGACTATTTATGCATGGCCAGGGTTCGAATGTGTTTTCCCTGTATGTTTCCGCTGTTGTGAATCACTTAGGGTTTAACCATCCTCTAGACAAGATTAAAATAAAAAGAAAAAAAATATATAGGGTTGCTAACCGAGGGGAACCTTAACGGATTTCACTCGGTTTTCCCCGTGTGGCCCACTCGGACCGGTCATCCGGCCAGACCGGGACGAGGGGGTTACAGATATAAACCGAACTTGTGTTTCCAAAGTTGAACCCTTTCCCTCACAAAATGATAACAAATCTCGATTACTTGAAGTGAACATGAAAAACTGGGTTCAGAACTAGATAGACAACTCTAGCACTATTGCACTAAAGAGTTGTGTGTAGCACACCGAATCCAAGCTCGATTAACAAAGACTAAAACCATAATCAGGGTGATATTTTTTATCAAACGATGCGTATTCCATATAGATGTCACCATTAGCTTCATTATTTGGTAGATCTATTTATTAAGACAAAAAGTTACTGGGATATGATTCAAGAAAATAAGGAGTCAAAAAATTGGGGGAAAATGTAAAAAAAAATGTATCTAGGAATCATAGGGCTTTACCCCGGAGGGAGCCATTCGAGAAATTCATAAAGGCCAGGGCATAAGCTAGGCCTAAGAGGGGGTTTGGAAATAGTTTTCAACCAGCGATAGACGTGCCTCGGTTAATACCTCATTAGCTACGCCATTGCCTCAGGTGCAAAGATACTTTAAACAATGCTTGTTAGCTCCATTTTATGGATGGAAATCGTCAGCCTCTTTATCTTGCCCCCTTCTATGCCCCCACTTTAAAATAATGAGTTTGGGGTTTAGAGTTTAGGGTTTAAGATTAGGGGTTGTGGTTAGAGTTTAGGGAATTAGGGGTATGGTGTATTTTTAGGGTGTAGGGTTTAGAGTTTAGGATGTGGAAATTAGAGTTAGAGTTTATAATTTGGGGTAAGTGAACCGGTTCTAGCAATGGTCTGAACCGGCCAATTTGGTCTGAGCCCAAACCCGAATCCGTCTGCCCGACCCGAGTCAACCCATCTGAGGCAACTCAGTGAGTCAACCTGTTCAAGTCAACTCAATGAATCGACCCATCAGAGTCAACTCGGTTGACTGTTGACTGATGATGACGTCAGCGTTGACTTTGACACAAAAAGTCAAATTTTCTGAAAACTCTTATTTTATGTTTCTCAACGTCCTTATTCTGATTTCAAAGCCCGTTTCGCCAAATTCTAACCCAAAAGCCTCCAAATCTGACCTTGAACCTAAACTTGTTTATGAATTTAATTATTTAGTTAAGGGTACTATGAATAAGGACTGAAATGGAAAGTTGTGCAATTAAAGGTACTCATAGTTCATTGAATACGAATTGTTGATGGATGTCGAATTCAGGTTCGAGTGCAATCATATGCGGTATCATGAATCGACCAATGTAGCTCAGAGTTAAGGTAATACACTACTACCTCTTGTATGTGTTATGGAACATGTTAGTGTCCGACAATTGACTGTATGATCATGTTAATTATATGATAAATTTTGTTAAAGTCATATTGATTTCAGATAAAGAGTAATACTTAGGTAAAACTGGATTACTCGGTTAGGAAAATATGGGACTTGTAAGAACTTCTGATATCTAGGAAAATTAATAAGACTGATATACTCTAAATATGATTGTCTGTTAATGATCTAACTTCAGAAATGCATCGTTGCGAAATTGCGAAAACGCCATTAAGGCGCAAGAAGGAAAAAACCCCTGACAGTAAAATAATATGGGAATCTACACCAAATCTGGTTAAAGTAGCTTATTCATCTAAAAACCTCGATTTGCTTGAAAAAGTTATGGATCAAAGCTTAAATCTTCGAATTGTAGAGTACTTGAATTGTAGAGTACTTGGATTGTATTGACCTCTGCTTGGCGAAGACGAGCTTTTGTTATACAATGTAGTCAATTCTGAGAAGTGAGTACGTGCGGTGTACTGATCCAGTTAAATAATAAACCTTGTGTGATGGTTTGCGATTAGTTCAAAGGGACTCGAAAACATGATAAGTAACCAGAACCTTTGAAATTCGTACGTCACCACTTTTACCCGATATTCTAATTACAAATTTACCCTTAAGAGTTAAAATGACCAAAATACACCTTCTAAGTAATATTTACTGGAATTCCCTTGATATATCTAAATTTCTGTATAATCATGTTATGCCGGAAATTATGAATGATCTCGAGGTTTAATTCTTGAACACTTGGGTAAAGTCGATATTTATTGAATCCCTTCGAATAAGGTCATTGATTATTGAATTTAGCCTTGAATAGACTACAATTCAATATCTTTTTTCTATGCCTGTCAAAGACCTCTGCGTTATAATTCAGACCATTTATTGGGTACCGTGTATACATGACTAACCTCTTTGATCAGAAATCAAGTCTATCCACTTTGATCTCAAGTGATGTTGTTATTTGATGTAAAAACATAACCTTTTGTTCTTGATATCTGATATGAGTATACCCGATTCATGGGTCATAATACTCTGAATCTATTAATTAAACAACGATTTGTACTTCGATTCCCGACTTAATGATACTAATTTCTGATATAATGATTATCGCTCGAGATTATTATTTACACCCTTTTTAACCCATAATTCTGCTGCATTCAAGCATCATTGCATTGCATTTATGTCAGTTTACAGTAAAACATCACAAATATATTAAAGTCACGGATTCTACTAAAAGATGGCTGATTTTGTAGGTTGCTGCCATAGTTGACGAAGAAGGCAGGCGCAGGGCAGAGAAGCAGAAGAGCTGAACTGGACAAGCAGACGATGAGGACGAAGCTGCCATGGATCTGTCGTGACAGCAAGGTGACAGCAGCCTTATGAAGAGGAAAAGTAAAGTGGACCTCGATAGATAGAGAAAAATCTGCTCGTCTGTCGTGTGAAAACCAAATATTTGTCCAAGCCCCGGATCGAAAGATATGTCAATCCAAAGCTCAAGGAGAAGAAATCCCTAAAAACAAGGATGACGACTGCAAAGTAGGACTCTTGGAGATTAAGTCTTTATTAGAATCTTACTTTTAATTAAAGTTGTAATCCTTGTTAACTTAGAATACTTGAGCCCAAAGCTTATATAAGGGCATAGATTTTAACCTAGAGGAAAATACCCCATAACCGATAACCTAAACCCCTCCGCCGTTTACCCATCGTCGACATGTTCTAAAAACCCCCTAGGGCCACGGGTTGTTTTGTAAAGTAGTTGCAAGGGTTGTTTTGTTTTAGGATTTTCCAAGTTCAATAAAATAAACTTCAAGTTCTCTTATTTTGGTTTTAATATCTTGCAAGAGCATCGGGAGAGTATTGTGAGGTTATCTATTTACTTAGCATCGGGAGAGTTAAGTATACGAAAGAAATAAGAGCGAGTTCTCTAGTTTATAGTTGAACTATCTCGTGCCTAGGGATAGGGCGAGGTTAAGTGGCTAAGGAAGAATTCATACACATCGGTGTTCATCCTTCGATTCACGCCGGGAGGTATCATCAAGACGTGATCATCGACAGACTTGGACCTAGGGATAGGCCAAGGCAGATCTGGGATTCTTGTCAAACTTGAAGTACGGAGTTGGTGTGTTCGCTGCCGCGACAGCTAACGGACAGCCGCCGCAACAGGTGCTGTCGGCGACGGGAGCGATGACAGAACTGGATTTCTTAAGCATTGCAATACCTGCACAACTGAGCAATTTAATACCAGCCCATTCTCTCTATCTTGATATTTCTACTCTTTTATTTACGTTTTACTTTATTATTCTCGTGACAATTTTCTAAACTATTTCCTTTACTTTCGTGCAGTAAATTAAGGTGAAGTCATTAGCCCAATCCCTGTGGAGACGATATCTGATACTTCGTATCACTTTACTACTTGCGTCGTGTACACTTGCACTACAATTGCGATAGACTCTTTTACACGCAACAAGTTTTTGGCGCCGTTGCCGGGGATTGGCAACATAACTACACCTTTCTTTTATTGCACTTTTCGTTTTTATTTTTATTTTCGTTTTTGTTTTTATTTTTATTTTTATTTTTCTTTAATTTTTCTTTTGTGCTTTCAACTCTCACTTTTCACGAGGTTTTCTTGTTTATGCGCAGATCGAAAAGAGGTGAAGATCCTGAGTATCCATTAGATCCGGAAGTTGAACGTTCCTTCAATCTCAAGAAACAACTTCGCCGACTTTTAGACAGAAACGAATACCTCGAGGAACAGCTAGAGAAAATGGGCCATAACCAACCTGCTGGCGGTGGCATACCACCCCTTGGCGATCTTAACCCGCCTGTCGGTGACCCGCCTGCAGCAGCCGGACGACGGTCATGTCGTGACTACATGCTGAACGATCATGTAGATCTGGAGACCACGCTGCCAGATATTGATGTTGATAACTTCGAGCTTAAACCTGTCATGTTTAGTATGATCAACAATGCCGGGCAGTTTAGTGGTGCTGCGACAGAAGATGCTAGGGAGCATCTCAAAACGTTCCAGGAGATCTGTGGTTCGTTTAGACTACCAGGAGTTAGTCCGGAGATACTGAGGCTTCGGTTATTTCCTCATTCATTGAGGGACAGAGCTAAAACTTGGTGGAATAAACTAACACCGGGTTCAATCGTAACTTGGGTAGATTTATCTCGTGAATTCTTATCTCGTTTTAATCCTTCGCATTTATCTGAGCGATTACGTAACGAAATTGCTACTTTTCAACAGGAAGATGACGAGTCGATGCACGAGGCCTGGGACAGATTTACTACTCTTCTTCGAAACTGCCCAATGCATGGATTCCCCGTCTGGAATCAAGTTACAAAGTTTTATAATGCTGCCAACTTACAAACTCGCATTCGAATTGATTCAGCAGCAAATGGACTATTATTGGATAAAGATCCGGACGAGGCATTGCAAGTTTTGAAAAATCTGGCCGAGAATGAGGAGCAGTTTCCGACTACAAGAAGAGGGGGTAAACGGGTACTTGCTGTCAAGGACTACGAAGCCGACAGCACGATGAAATCACAGGTAGCATTCCTTACTAAAGCAATGAAAAGGTTATTGAATGATGATAGTTTACAAGGATTTGCTGTTGAGGAAGTATGTGATATCTGTGAGTGAAATCATAGTCGGGATGAGTGCCCAATACACATAGAAGAGGGAAAATATGTTGGAAACTACAAGTCAAACTACAATTCCAACAACTATAATCCCAATTGGATGAAGGATCCTAAGTTTTCCTGGAGTAATCCCAACAATGCCCTGAATCCGCAAGCACATAATCAGAATCAGGGAGGTCCTAGATTGTTGACGCGACAGCAACAGCCGCAGAATCTGCCGCCGCACCTGCCGCCGCCGCAGCAACAACAGCCACCGGCTGCCACGAGCAGTATATTGGAACAGACTCTGGCCACCTTCATGTCTCAGACCGGTACTTATATTGAGAATATGAATCAGTTTGTCAAGAAGACAGAGAATTTCATGGATAAGACAGAGATGAGGATGACAAATCATGAAGCTACTTTGAAATCTCTGGAGACACAAATGGGTCAGGTGTCGCAACATATTAAGCCGAGGCAGAATGGAGGATTCCCTAGCAATACTGAAAATGCTAGGCAGCCCACACATGAGCAGTGCAAGGCAATTACTACTAGGAGTGGGAAGAAACTACCAGGGCCGGAAAAGGAAGCTGAAACAGAAAAGGATCCAGCCTTAGACAAACCTGCCGAGGAAGCTGCCCCGACAGGTGATAAACAGACTACTGCCGATGAGCCTGTCACGACAGCAGAAGCGACAGAGGAGAAAAAAGATGATTATCGTCCTCAGATTCGCATGCAGTGGGAAGGACGCATTGCTGATTACCGTCCACCACCACCCTTCCCTCAACGGATACAACAAGCTAAGCATGAATCTCAACTTAAAAAGATTTATGATATTTTTAAGCAGGTTCATATTAATATTCCATTGTTAGATGTCGTTAGGGAGATGCCCGGTTATGCTAAATTTCTCAAGGATGTAATGTCGAAAAAATCTAAACTTGGGGAGTTTGAAACGGTAAAGATGATAGAAGGTTGCATGAGCATTCTTCATCGGCAGCCACCCCAGAAAAAGAAGGATCCGGGGAGTTTCATCATACCTTGTGTAATCGAAAATAAATTCGTGGGTAAGGCACTTTGTGATCTTGGTGCTAGTGTTAATCTAATGTCAAAGTCTGTTTTTCAGAAATTAGGTATTGGGAAGGCGCGGCCCACGACAGTAACTCTGCAGCTGGCAGACCGCTCTTACGTTCATCCAGAGGGAAAATCGAAGATATTTTGGTAAGAGTGGATAAGTTTATTTTCCCTGCTGACTTTCTTGTTTTAGATTGTGAAGCAGATGAAAATGCACCAATCATCCTTGGGCGACCCTTCTTAGCCACGGGAAGATCACTGATTGATGTGGAGAAAGGAGAACTCACCATGCGAGTAAACGATCAAGAGATTAAGTTGAATGTTCTCCAAGCGATGAAACACGCTGATGTGGACGAGGAATGCAAGGCTATCACTGATGTTACCCTTGATCAACCCTGCATCAGGTCGGGCTGTCACGATATTAAATTTGGTCACTGCCGCGGCAGCCACCTAAAGGACTGTCACGACAGCAACGACGACAGCATCGACGACAGCAACTCCTCTGAATCCGATTCATCTGATACTGAAGATCAGGAGGAGGTAAACTGGATTGGCAATCGTCCAGGTAAGTTATTCGAACCTTTGAATTATACTTCGGATAACCATTTAATCCAAAAGCCATCTATTGTTGAACCACCTGCCTTAGAACTGAAGCCCCTGCCAGGGCAGCTTAAATATGCTTTTCTTGGTTCAAATGATACGTTGCCCGTAATCATCTCTTCTAAGCTGCCGCAGGAACAGGAACGACAACTAATCGACATGCTAAAGCAGCACAAGAAGGCGATTGGATGGACGATTGCTGATATACAAGGCATTAGTCCGGCGTTATGCATGCACAAAATCCTTCTAGAGGAAGACCATAAGCCGATTATAGATGCCCAAAGGCGGCTAAACCATGCGATGAAGGAGGTGGTGCGTAAAGAGATAATCAAATGGTTAGATGCTGGTATTATTTACGCCATCTCCGACAGCAAATGGGTGAGCCCGGTGCAATGCGTTCCCAAGAAAGGAGGAATGACCGTGGTGGCCAATGAGAACAATGAGTTAATCCCAACCAGGACTGTGACCGGTTGGAGGGTTTGTATGGACTATCGGAAGCTTAACAAAGCTACCCGAAAGGACCACTTTCCTTTACCCTTTATTGATCAAATGCTTGATAGACTAGCGGGTAAACCTTACTATTGTTTTCTTGATGGTTACTCAGGTTACAATCAAATTGCTATCACACCGGAGGATCAAGAAAATACGACTTTCACATGCCCCTATGGAACGTACGCTTTTAGGAGAATGTCGTTTGGATTATTTAATGCACCCGCCACCTTCCAAAGGTGCATGATGACCATATTCTCCGACATGGTAGAGGACTTCCTTGAGATTTTCATGGATGATTTTTCCGTCTTTGGAGACGATTTTGAGGGCTGCCTCGGCAATCTACAAAAGGTACTTGAAAGATGTGAAAAAGCTAATCTTGTTTTGAATTGGGAAAAATGCCACTTTATGGTGGATGAGGGGATAGTCCTTGGCCATAAGATTAGCTGCCGTGGGATAGAAGTCGACAGGGCAAAAATAGAAGTGATCGAGAAGCTGCCGCCGCCGACCACAGTCAAGGGCATTAGGAGTTTTTTGGGCATGCTGGGTTTTATCGGAGATTTATTGCTAACTTCTCAAAAAACACGAAGCCCCTATGCCATCTTTTGGAGCAGAACCGACCCTTTGACTTTAATGATGAATGTACTGAAGCATTCAAGGTTCTGAAGGAAAAACTGGTTACAGCCCCCATAGTACAGCCACCAGACTGGACGCAACCATTTGAGATTATGTGTGATGCTAGTGACTATGCTGTCGGGGCAGCACTTGGGCAGCGCAGAGATAAGCTGTTTCATGTCATATATTATGCCAGCAAAACATTGAATGACGCCCAAGTGAACTATACCACCACAGAAAAGGAGCTGTTAGATGTGGTGTTCTCCATTGACAAGTTTTGTTCTTACATACTTGGGACGAAAGTAATAGTGCACACAGACCATTCTGCCCTGAAATATCTGTTCGCAAAGAAGGATGCAAAGCCTAGATTGATACGGTGGATCTTGCTACTATAAGAATTTGACCTTGAGATCAAGGACAAAAAAGGGACAGAAAATCAGGTGGCAGATCACTTGTCAAGATTGGAGACGGGACAGAGTCTACCCATTGACGAGACACACATACTGGAGACCTTCCCAGATGAGCAGCTCTTTGCTGCCGCAATCGCTGCTGCGACAACCATGGCGGCAGGTAAGTCTTCTGAACTTCCCTGGTATGCTGATTTCGTTAATTTTATAGTTAGCAGAATACTTCCTTCTGATCTTAATTATCAAGCCAGGAAGAGGTTCCAAAATGATGTTAAGCATTATTATTGGGACGAACCTCTTCTTTTCAAAATGTGTGCAGATCAGGTTATAAGGAGATGTGTACCACAAGAAGAGCAAGAAGACATTCTCCATCACTGCCATGCTTCACAATATGGAGGACACTTAGGAGGCAACAAAACTGTTGCCAAGGTGCTGCAGTCAGGGTTCTACTGGCCGACACTGTATAAAGATGCACAAGACTTTTACAAGAACTGTGACAGGTGCCAGCGAACAGGTAACATCTCGAGGAGAAACGAGATGCCACTGCAAAACATCTTAGAAGTCGAGATCTTCGACGTTTGGGGGATCGATTTTATAGGACCCTTTCCATCTTCATGTGGGAATCTGTACATCCTCCTAGCAGTGGACTATGTCTCCAAGTGGGTTGAAGCTATCGCCACTCAAAAGAATGATGCCAAGACGGTCCAAAAGTTTTTACATAAAAACATTTTTTCTAGATTTGGCATTCCTAAGGCGATCATCAGTGATGAAGGGAGACATTTTGATAATAGGGTAATTGCTGCCGCCTTGAAGAAATATGGTGTCAAGCACAGGATCGCGACAGCATACCACCCACAGACCAATGGACAAGCTGAGATATCTAATAGGGAAGTTAAGAACATTCTTGAGAAGATGGTTAAGCCAACTAGGAAAGATTGGTCTTTACTCCTTAATGATGCATTATGGGCATATCGGACGGCTTTTAAGACTCCGTTGGGCATGTCTCCATACCGACTGATTTATGGGAAAACCTGTCATCTGCCTGTCGAGATAGAGCACAAAGCATACTCGGCAGTCAAGGCAGTAAATATGGACTTGGACAAGGCAGGGCAGAAAAGGCTATTAGATTTGAACGAGATCGAAGAAATACGGACAATGGCCTACGACAATGCAAGAATATACAAGGAGAAAACAAAGAAGTGGCATGACAAGAAGTTGCTGCCACGACAGTTCTGCCCAGGGCAGCTTGTGTTGTTGTTCAATTCTAGGTTGAAACTCTTTCCAGGGAAGCTAAAATCTAGATGGTCTGTCCTGTTCCAAGTGGTACAAGTTTTTCCCCATGGTGCCATCACTATCCGATCATTAAAAGACGGGCACCAATTCAAAGCCAACGGACAGCGCCTCAAGCATTATCAGGGGACTGAAGCCCCAGGAATACAGGAAGTGGTTACTTTAGGAGATGCCCCACAAGGCATCCCTAATTTAATCTAAATTTTATTTTTATTTATTTTTATTATTTATTATTTATTAGGAAATTAGGTTTATTTTATTCGAATAATGTTTTTATTTTCTGTTTTTAGGAAATAAAGGAGTCAAGAAGAAAAGGAGAAGTGACCCAAGCCCACCATCCATCCATCAGCCCAACAGAGCCCATTTATTGAAGCCTGTCGTTTCGGCTGCCGCCGCAGACGGATAAGACAGGCTGTCAACAGACTGACACGGCAGACGCAGAAGCGTGTGACAGACGCGTAACAGACGCATTAATGTGTGGCAGACGCATCAGACACGCCAAAACTCAATAGTCGCTCCGTTATTCACGCCTGCCGTTACAGCATTAAACGGGCAGACCATCGACCGCTATAAAACCCCGTTTTCACTTTCATTTTTCATCACTTCTGCTTATTCTTACTTGCTTTCTCCTCTCATTTTTCTTTTCTTTCTTTACTTTCAAACCCTTGCAACTAATATGTCTTCTAGACAGACCCGCCGCAGTGCTGCCTCAGCCTCCTCATCAGCAGCAGCATCGCCCTTCGCAAACAAGGAACTATGGGAAGAAAGGGGCTTCATCTACATCCGCAAGGCACCGAACATGGGGCTCCGACCATTCATCGCGAAAGCTATAAAGGCTCAACTATGGGAGCAGTTCGCCGAACAACCGGCCGAATTAAACGACACATTAGTGAGGGAGTTCTATGCTGCCATCGACAGCAAGACGGCAACATCTGTAATAGTCTGAGGGGTAGAGGTACCATTCACAGCCGATAGTATTAACCACATGTACGGCCTCTACTTTGGTCCCAAAGACAATGCCCATCAGCACTTCTTGGACACCCTCGACACTGCCGCCTACGGTGCTGTTATGGCGGAGGTGACAGAAGAAGGGACGGAGTGGACGACTAGCAAGAAAAACCCCAACTCCATCAAGAGGGGGCAGCTGCTCCCAGAAGCCAAGCTATGGAACGCTTTCATCAAGAAGTGTATCCTGCCGTCCCCCCATCACATGACGGTGAACCAGCAGCGGCTCGCTCTCATTCACTCGATCATGCACGACCGGCCTATCAACGTGGGCCGCTATATGCGGGAAAGCGTCTTGGATTGCACTTTTCGAACCACCTCCCGCCTCTGCTTACCGTTCATGATTACATCACTCTGCCGCTGCGCTGCTGTCCCCGAGGCATCCACCGATAAATTGGTCCAAGGACGAGACTGGACCGATAACAACATTACCAGCCTCATGGAGCTCATCGTCGCAACACCCATCAACTCCTTCAACCCAGCTGCCTCCCCAGCAGATTCAGACGAGGAACCTGCCACTGAACCTACCGCCGCAGCCGCCCAGACCGACCAATCCACCCAAATCCTTGCCGCCATACAACGGGTGGAAGACAGACAGATGGGGCTGATGACATTCATCCGGGATTTCGCAACTTCCACGGTAAATTTCATTACCAATACTTTAAATTATCCCGATGTTGTTTTCCCCACTTTTCCAGACCACTATTTCCATATCCCCACACCTGTCCACACACCTACACCACCTGCCTCCCCACATACCCATTCCACCGCTTCCACCCCATCACTTGCCCCGACGGCAGCTGCGAGTCCTCCGGCCGACAGCCCCGCACGTGGAACGAAGCGGCCAGCCATAGCCGACAACGAGGAGGAACCTCTAATTAGGAGGAATTTGGAGAGGGAGTTTACGCCTATCAAGAGGCAGAAACACGTGGCAGACAAAAAGCTAATGCCCAAGGCCAGCACCACCACCAGCAGCACTTGGGATAGCGGCAGCAGCTCAGACATCCAGCTCGTGGAGCAACCTGCCAAACCTCCCCCACAGCCCAGACTCCGCCGTCAGATCCGTGTCAGAAGCAGCAGCGAGGACATCGATTAAAATTTAAGTCTTCTATTTTTCTTTTCTTGCTGCCTGCTTTATCTTTATTTTGTGATGTACCTGCCTTCATTTTATCTGTCATTTTGCATTGAGGGCAATGCAACCCTCGAGTTTGGGGGTGGCACCCTCCATTTTAATGGAGTCTTAGTACATCTTTAATTTATTGTTGTGTCTTTTATTTAATTAAGTTCTCTAAAAAAATCAGAAAAGACTAAAAATGTTGGCTTACTACTGTGAAGTTAACTTACCTGTCATGACAGCTCTGTCGTGGCAGCATCTTTAGGACATATTAAGGAGAAGTTTAGAGCCTTTCTATAGTTCTGAAAACTTAAACACCATTGTGACTGTTATACTGCTTAGATTTCTTTTAGCCAAACTAGAATAGGAAGCTTAGCACTTGAATAGCCCCTAGAGGTGCCCGAAACTGGCTCTAGGAAAGAAGTTTAGCAAAAGAGACTCAACAGCCCTAGAGGTGCCCGAAACCGGCTCTAGGAAGTTAGCTAGAGGTGCCTAAAACTGGCTCTAGTGAAACTTTAGCTTAAAAAATAAAGAAATCAAGTCGAAACAAAAAAATAAAAGGAGCATGGAAAAGTGCCTTCAAAAGATAAACTTTGGCATAAAAATTCGAGTTAAGAGTTGAATATTCTAGTGAAACTAAGAGAGTCTTGGCATATAACTGTTCACAAGCATGCACACACTACACGAGAGCTATAGGGAGATTCCGGACAGATCCTAAAACCTTCCGACAGGTTGCTGCCGCCACAAAGAATGAGCGACGGGTAAGGGACAGTTCACTGTTTAAAAGCCAACACAAAAATATTCTTTTTTCCTTTAGGTCTTAATTGCTTGAGGGCAAGCAAAAACTTGAGTTTGGGGGTGTGTTGAGTGTGTAAAAGTTCTATTATGTACACCCTTTTTAACCCATAATTCTGTTGCATTCAAGCATCATTGCATTGCATTTAGGTCAGTTTACAGTAAAACATCACAAATATATTAAAGGCACGGATTCTACTAAAAGATGGCTGATTTTGTAGGTTGCTGCCATAGTTGACGAAGAAGGCAGGCGCAGGGCAGAGAAGCAGAAGAGCTGAACTGGACAAGCAGACGATGAGGACGAAGCTGACATGGATCTGTCGTGACAGCAAGGTGACAACAGCCTTATGAAGAGGAAAAGTAAAGTGGACCTCGATAGATAGAGAAAAATCTGCTCGTCTGTCGTGTGAAAACCAAATATTTTTCCAAGCCCCGGATCGAAAGATATGTCAAGCCAAAGCTCAAGGAGAAGAAATCCCTAGAAACAAGGATGGCGGCTGCAAAGTAGGACTCTTGGAGATTAAGTCTTTATTAGAATCTTACTTTTAATTAAAGTTGTAATCCTTGTTAACTTAGAATACTTGAGCCCAAAGCTTATATAAGGGCATAGATTTTAACCTAGAGGAAAATACCCCATAACCGATAACCTAAACCCCTCCGCCATTTACCCGTCGTCGACATGTTCTAAAAAACCCCTAGGGCCAAGGGTTGTTTTGTAAAGTAGTTGCAAGGGTTGTTTTGTTTTAGGATTTTCCAAGTTCAATAAAATAAACTTCAAGTTCTCTTATTTTGGTTTTAATATCTTGCAAGAGCATCGGGAGAGCATTGTGAGGTTATCTATTTACTTAGCATCGGGAGAGTTAAGTATACGAAAGAAATAAGAGCGAGTTCTCTAGTTTATAGTTGAACTATCTCGTGCCTATGGATAGGGCGAGGTTAAGTGGCTAAGGAAGAATTCATACACATTGGTGTTCATCCTTCGATTCACGCCGGGAGGTATCATCAAGATGTGATCATCGACAGACTTGGACCTAGGGATAGGCCAAGGCAGATCTGGGATTCTTGCCAAACTTGAAGTACGGAGTTGGTGTGTTCGCTGCCGCGACAGCTAACGGACAGCCGCCGCGACAGGTGCTGTCAGCGACGGGAGCGACGACAGAACTGGATTTCTTAAGCATTGCAATACCTGCACTACTGAGCAATTCAATACTAGCCCATTCTCTCTATCTTGATATTTCTACTCTTTTATTTACGTTTTACTTTATTATTCTCGTGACAATTTTCTAAACTATTTCCTTTACTTTCGTGCAGTAAATTAAGGTGAAGTCATTAGCCCAATCCCTGTGGAGACGATATCCGATACTTCGTATCACTTTACTACTTGCGTCGTGTACACTTGCACTACAATTGCGATAGACTCTTTTACACGCAACACTTACGCTCTCTTTTGTTCGACAATGCAGATAAATAACTTGTGGGCGGCAAGGGCAAGGAAAGATCTCCAAGTGTTGCTTTTGGTGAGCTCAATGTATGAGTTTTGAGTAAATGAATGTAATAGTTAAGCAATGGGATAGGTTTTGATGATTGAATTTTGATGTATGTCGATATTGGTTTGATTCTTGGATGCCTTGTTTGATCTATAAATATCGTTGTTGTTGCATGCCTTGAATGTCTATTTGTTTGGTTGCTAAGGCATGAAATCTTACGTGCTTGTATGACCATATATGCATAAATTGCCCTTTTGTATGAATGCTATGTATGGATGCCTTGTTAATTACTTGGTTGCCACCTTTGGTCTAAGTATGTTAGTTTAAGTATTTGTATGTGCATAGGAGAGTCTAAAAATGCATTTAGAGTCGTGTTGGGGTCGTTTAAGTCGAAATTTGAGGTATTGTAGTACAGGGGGTATCGATACCCCTAGCTAGGGTATCAATACTGTCTTGCCCAAAGGCCTCAGATTTTGCCTGGGGTATCGATACCCTAAGGGTATCGATACCCTCCAAAGTTACTGGAATTTGGAGTTTTGAGTGAGAGTAGAGCGTATCGATACGGGATTCCCAAGTATCGATACGGGTCTACTCTGTTGACCAAGGAGGGTTGACCTAGAAAGGGGGTATCGATACCCCTGGTAAGGGTATCGATACGGTCTTCTCGTGGTTGACTTCTTGGGTTAACCTAGAAAGGGGGTATCGATACCCCTGGCAAGGGTATCGATACTGCCTGCCCTGTAAGCTTAAAAATGGACTGTTTATGCATGGCCAGGGTTCGAATGTGTTTTCCCTGTATGTTTCCGCTGTTGTGAATCACTTAGTGTTTAACCATCCTCTAGACAAGATTAAAATAAAAAGAAAAAAATATATATAGGGTTGCTAACCGAGGGGAACCTTAACGGGTTTCACTCGGTTTTCCCCGTGTGGCCCACTTGGACCGGTCATCCGGCCAGACCGGGACGAGGGGGTTACAGATATAAACCGAACTTGTGTTTCCAAAGTTGAACCCTTTCCCTCACAAAATGATAACAAATCTCGATTACTTGAAGTGAACATGAAAAACTGGGTTCAGAACTAGATAGACAACTCTAGCACTATTGCACTAAAGAGTTGTGTGTAGCACACCGAATCCAAGCTCGATTAACAAAGACTAAAACCATAATCAGGGTGATATTTTTTATCAAACGATGCGTATTCCATATAGATGTCACCATTAGCTTCATTATTTGGTAGATCTATTTATTAAGACAAAAAGTTACTGGGATATAATTCAAGAAAATAAGGAGTCAAAAAATTGGGAAAAAATGTAAAAAAAAATTGTAACTAGGAATCATAGGGCTTTACCCCGGAGGGAGCCCTTCGAGAAATTCGCAAAGGCCAGAGCATAAGCTAGGCCTAAGAGGGGGTTTGGAAATAGTTTTCAACCAGCGATAGGCGTCCCTCGGTTAATACCTCATTAGCTACGCCATTGCCTCAGGTGCAAAGATACTTTAAACAATGCTTGTTAGCTCCATTTTATGGATGGAAATCGTCAGTCTCTTTATCTTGCCCCCTTCTATGCCCTCACTTTAAAATAATGAGTTTGGGGTTTAGAGTTTAGGGTTTAAGATTAGGGGTTGTGGTTAGAGTTTAGGGAATTAGGGGTATGATGTATTTTTAGGGTGTAGGGTTTAGAGTTTAGGATGTGGAAATTAGAGTTAGAGTTTATAATTTGGGGTAAGTGAACCGGTTCTAGCAATGGTCTGAACCGGCCAATTTGGTCTGAGCCCAAACCCGAATCCGTCTGCCCGACCCGAGTCAACCCATCTGAGGCAACTCAATGAGTCAACCTGTTCAAGTCAACTCAATGAATCGACCCATCAGAGTCAACTCGGTTGACTGTTGACTGATGATGATGTCAGCGTTGACTTTGACACAAAAAGTCAAATTTTCTGAAAACTCTTATTTTATGTTTTTCAACGTCCTTATTCTGATTTCAAAGCCCGTTTCGCAAAATTCTAACCCAAAAGCCTCCAAATCTGACCTTGAACCTAAACTTGTTTATGAATTTAATTATTTAGTTAAGGGTACTATGAATAAGGACTAAAATGGAAAGTTGTGCAATTAAAGGTACTCATAGTTCATTGAATACGAATTGTTGATGGATGTCGAATTCAGGTTCGAGTGCAATCAGATGCGGTATCATGAATCGACCAATGTAGCTCAGAGTTAAGGTAATACACTACTACCTCTTGTATGTGTTATGGAACATGTTAGTGTCCGACAATTGACTATATGATCATGTTAATTATATGATAAATTTTGTTAAAGTCATATTGATTTCAGATAAAGAGTAATACTTAGGTAAAACTGGACTACTCGGTTAGGAAAATATGGGACTTGTAAGAACTTCTGATATCTAGGAAAATTAATAAGACTGATGAGGTTTGGCCGTGTGTTCTTGAAGGTTTCGCCTTGGAAGAAGGTGATGAGGTTTGGCCGGAAGGGTAAGTTGAGCCCTAGGTACATTGGACCATGGGAGGTGATTGAGCGTGTGGGTCCTGTTGCGTACAAGTTGAGGTTACCTCAAGAGTTGGAGAAGATTCATGATGTGTTTCATGTTTCTATGCTCCGGAAGTATAGATCTGATCCTTCGCATGTGATGCCTGTGGAGGAAGTGGAATTGAATCCGGATTTGACCTATGATGAGGAACCGGTGAAGGTTCTGGATTCGGATAGCAAGGTTCATCGTGGCAAGACCATCGAGTTGGTAAAGGTGCTGTGGAAGCATCATGGTGTTGAGGAAGCCACGTGGGAGCGGAAGGAAGACATGCTGAAGCAGTTTCCTTATCTCTTTCCTTCAGGTAAATTTCGGGGACGAAATTTCTTAAGGGGGGGAGAGTTGTAACGCCCCGGTTTTGGGCTTAGAAGTTTTGGGCGTTTACCGGTTCGGTCAAAGTGCTGTTCGAATCTAAAAAGGTGAAATTAGGAAAGCCTAGTTCGGGTTGCATTAAAAATATGGAAAAATGTTCTAAAATCCTCTTTTAATATATATATAAGTGAACTGTGAAATCAATTTTACAAAATGAGGTTTGGAAGGGTGACATTTTGGCTAGTGACCAAAATGTAATTTTTGAAAGTTGCGTGACTGTTTTAGAAAGGATTGAAACTTCGAATCTTTAAGGATCTATTTACCCAAAGGGAGTTTCTCCAGATTTTTCTAAGATATTTAGTGATTTAATTCTGATTTTAAACAAAAGAAAAAGTGGAGGGCAGTTATTTCTAACTAATTTTCCTAAAATCTCATTTTCCCTTTCACTCATTTTCTCTCAACCCAAACACTTTCTCTCCAGAGTTTTTCTTCTGATTTTGTCACCTAAATCTCTCTTTTCAATTCTCTTTTGATTGCTAATCATCTCATCAACAAAACCTCACCATTTGCTAGTTGATTCTTCAAGCTTTTTGGTTCTAAAAAGGGGAGAAACTCAAGTTTGGAGGTAAGAACGTCCTTCTCCTCTAAACTCTCAGTTCTTTACTGAAATTCCTAAGTTCTCAATCCTAAATTGATGATTTATAAGTGGTTTTAAGGTTGTGTAATGGATCTTGGCTTTAAATGCAAGATTTAATGATTTTTGATGGATTTTTCGTTGGATCTGATTGGACTGTGTTTTAAGGTGTTAATTTGATGATAAATGAATGTTAAAATGATATGGAATTGAGTTTTAATTAATGCAATCCCGGATAGGTTGAATTTCCTAAGTTTTGCTTGTGATTCTTGGTTGTTTTGGAGTGATCTTGTGGATCTGTTGTTGCTGGAGGTATAAGGATGTTAATAGGTTCTTTTTAGATGTTAAATGATGTTAAAGGATGTTTAGTTTTGATGGTTTATGGCTGGGCTTTGTTGAGGAGTTGTTTGGATGCATTTTCGGTTGTGTTTGGTGGTCGAAAATGGAGTGTGGATGAGGGCAGCGAGTTTAGGTGCTTTCATTGAAGCTATTAATGCATGATGATGCATTAATCCTCTGCTTTGATGTGTTTAAAACAGGGGAGTCATCTTTGGATCCAAGTGGTGGTGATCCGGAAGCTTGATTTGTGTTTCGGCAAAGAGGTGAAACAGAATCGGTGAGTGAAATTGGGTTTTCGGCTTTGAAACCAATGTCTTGGGAGCTTAGTCTAAGTCTAAACAACTTTACTAAGCTCAAGAGTAAGTTTTCGGAAAAACTCTCTAGTGGTGGCCATGGTTTGTTGTTGTGCAATGTGGTTTATTGCATGTTTTATATTCTGTTTTGAAAGCATGATTTAGCATGGTTATTGCTGATTTTGTAAGCCATATGTTGAAGGAAGCTCAAGGTAAGAGTTCCTTGTTTTTGAACATTGTTTAAATGTGGTTTGATGCTTAAAAATGCATGATGTTTATGGCTTGGTTTAATGCTTTAAAACAGTGGATATATTGATGATAATGATGCATATTGGCAAGTGATGTTAAGGTCACAAAGGTGGTTAAAAGTCCTTGTGTGAGCCTTGTATATTTAAGAACATCAAGATGGTTAAAAGTCCTTGGATGGTTCTTGGTAAGATCACAAAGGTGGTTAAAAGTCCTTGTGTGGATCTTGGAAAGTTTACGAACATCAAGGTGGTTAAAAGTCCTTGGATGGTTCATGGTTAAGGCTCAAGGTGGTTAAAAGTCCTTGGAAAGCCTTGGTTACTTAAGAACTCCAAGGTGGTTAAAAGTCCTTGGGAGATTCTTGTTAAGGACACAAAGGTGGTTAAAAGTCCTTGTGTGTTCCTTGCCATGGTGTTTAAAAGTCCATGGGTCCATGGTGTTTAAAAGTCCATGGGGATAAGATTACAATGGTGTTTAAAAGTCCATGTGTGAATCTTATGAGAATTGTATCACTTGTTGCCAATATGACTTATTATGAGTTGAAGCATGAGATGCTTGTTTGAATTGTTAAAGAGCATGTTAAAAGAAGTTGAAGCATGAGATGCTTGTTTTAAATGTTTAAAAACATGTTTAATGTTGCTTGAAGCATGATTTATAAATGAGATTTATAAATGCATTATTGAATGGTTTTAATGAGCATTCCTCACTAAGCTTTTGCTTACGCTCTCTTTCGTTTTCTTAAACCAATAATGCAGAGCATTAAGGTGCATTGAGGGCAGCAAGGAAGGCAAGCAAACAAGTGGAAATTAAGCTCAAGAATGGGAAGGTTTTCTTATACATTTTTAGCTTTTGGCATTTGGCAATGGGGGACCTATGTGGTTGTTTTGGGAGATGTTTTGAACTCCCTAAGTTTGTTTAATGTTGTTAATATTACTGGATTTTGTATTTGGTCATTATGTGCTTGGTTTGGAGGCTTATATGGTTGAATGGTTTGTTTAGTAGGAAGCATGCTTTAGATTTGGGGCTTTTCTTATTTGATGCTATAAGGTTGAATTGTTGATGCAAATATGTCTCTTGTATGTTGTATGAGTTTGGGAAGTCCCTTTGAGCTGAAAATTTGCAGAGAAGCATGAAACCTGACTAATTTCAAGTTGGTAACTCTAATTTGGATGAAGTCCTTACAATTTTCAGAATTTACATTTTGGTCCCTAAAGTTGTAATTGGTTCAATTGGGTCCCTGTTTGATCTCTGATGATTATGATCTTTGAGCATGTTGTTGAATGACCATATCTAGGGTTAATGTGCATCTAGACAAGAGTAAAAAGAAAAAAAAGGGTCGTTAATCAAGGTTGACTTTCGGGTTGACTTTGGTTTTCCCCGTGTGACTTTCTTAATTCGGGTCAACCGTCTAGGCCGGGTTAAGGGGGTTACATTTGGTGGTATCAGAGCTGAGTTCTCGAGTAATTGGGAATGAATGTGTGTATGATTGAATTATGTATGCTTTGTATGCTTGATGAGTGAAAGCATGTTGGGTGATTTGTGAATTTGATGCAATTGAGTTGTATGCTGTGATGAAGCATGTTGTGGGTACCCATTGCCAAATCAAAGCTAATGAAATGATGATGTTTTTAAGTGAAAATGAGCTTGAGTACTTGGATTGCTTACCTTGCTGGACCTGACTTTGTTTGTTTGCATTGTGATTACATTGTTAGAGTATGGCACCACGTAGAGAGTTGAGAAGTAATGTGCGAGCTACGGCTGCGAATGAGAATTAGAATGAGGAGAATGCGGGAAGTGCAGTGTTACCTCCTCCTCCACCTGGTGGTGGTGGTGCTGAGGGAGAAAGAGCTGAAGCTGCAGCTGGTGCTGGAGCTGCTGGTCCTGAAGTTGGTCAGGGGCAAGCTATGCCTGACATGACGATGTTGGTACAAGCTATTGCTGGTGCTTTTCGAGCGGCAGTAGCTGGAGCTCAAGGAGCTGGGCATCAGGGAGATGCTGGAGTTAGACTACCTTTGGAGCGTTTGCGCAGTCTTGGTGGGACTGAGTTCAGGGGTATGTCTGCTGAGGGTTCTGAATCCTGAATGGAAAGTACCAAGAGGATCTTGGGTCAGATGAGTTGCACTGATGTGCAAAAGCTGGGTTGTGTTGTATCCTTGCTACAGGATGATGCTTATACGTGGTGGACGACCACTATAGTTGGGATGGCTGAAGCTGACATAACTTGGACATTCTTTCAGAATGTGTTCAAGAGAAGGTATCTTGGTGTGAGGTACCTGGATGAAAAGAAGCGTGAGTTCATGTCCCTTACCCAGGGGAGCATGACTGTGGCTGAGTATGAAGTGCAGTTTGTTCGACTCAGTCAGTATGCACCTGAGCTGGTACCTGATGAGCGGGCGAGGTGCGAAAGATTCCGTTATGGTTTGGTGACGGATGTGAAGATGTATGTGCTGGCTACCGAGTATGATGATTTTGATGTGTTGGTAGGCCGAGCCAAGGATATTGAGATGAACTTGGGTTTATCTGCTAAAAGTGCTGGGGCAAGTGCTGGAAAGCGAGCAGCTGAATATAGTTCCGGTGGTGGACGGAACAAGAGGGGGCGTGATCAGAAGTATCAGTCCTCAGCTAAGAGAGGTGGTGGTGTATCTGCTCGGGGAGGCAATGCTAGAGCTGATCCGAGTGCTTGTTGGATTTGTGGTTCACGTGGTCACATGAAGCGTGATTGTCCTCGTGTTGTGAGGGAGGTGCAAGCTCCTGTTGTGGCAGCTGGTAATGGGTGCTGGAATTGTGGATCTGCGGATCATTTGAGGCGAGAGTGTCCTATGTTGGTTGGTGGCCAAGTGTGTGCACCTGCTGTTGCTGCACCGCAGAGAGGTCGTGGGCGCGGCCGTGGTAATTTCCAGCGGAGAGAGGAAGGTGGTCGAGGAGTGGCCCATGTTGTGGCTATTCAGCCTGAGGGTGGAGGTCAAGCTAGGGTGTATGCTCAGCGGGAGGGGAGGAATGACGCAGATGTGATTGCAGGTACCTTTACTTTGCAATCCTTGTCATTACTTTCTTTGATAGATTCTGGATCTACGCATTCATACATTTTGCGTGAGCATGCTGAATTGCTTGGTTTGCCTGTTGAGTCTTTGGATGTTGTTCGTGTCACTAGTTCTTTTGGTGAAACTGTTGTGACTCGGAAGCTGTATAGAAGGTGTCCTTTGGTTGTGCAAGAACATGTTTTTCATGTTGACCTTATGGAGTTACCTTTCTATGGTTTTGATGTAATCCTTGGTATGGATTGGCTTGCTGAGCATCATGCTGTTGTGGATTGTGAGAATAAGCGAGTTTCGTTGAAGCTTGCGGATGATTACGAAGTTGTTGTGGTTGGTGAGAATGTGAAGTTTCTTGCCAATGTGGTGTCTACCTTGGAGGCGAGTCGGATGTTGAGGCAAGGTTGTGAAGCTTATCTAGCTTTTGTAATGAATCCTAGCTCTAAGGAGTTGCGTGTGCAAGATATCAGGGTGGTGAAGGAGTTTCCTGGAGTGTTTCCTGAGGAGTTGCCTGGTTTACCTCCTAATCGTGAAGTGGAGTTTGGAATTGAGTTGTATGAGAATACAACTCCTGTGTCCATTACCCCTTATAGAATGGCACCTAAGGAGCTGAAAGAGCTGAAGACGCAATTGCAAGAATTGCTTGATCGTGGTTTCATACGGCCGAGTGTGTCGTCGTGGGGTGCACCGGTCTTGTTTGTGAAGAAGAAGGATGGCACGATGAGAATGTGCATTGATTATCGTCAGCTAAACAAGTTGACTATCAAGAATCGGTATCCTTTGCCGAGGATTGATGATCTCTTTGATCAATTTCGGGGAGCAGATGTGTTCTCTAAGATTGATTTGAGGTCAGGGTATTACCAGTTGAAGGTGAAGGATGTGGATGTGCCTAAGACAGCTTTCAGGACAAGGTACGGGCATTATGAGTTCCTTGTGATGCCGTTTGGTTTGACAAATGCTCCTGCTGCTTTCATGGACATGATGAACCGTGTGTTTCATGAATACCTGGACAAGTTCGTTGTGGTATTCATCGATGATATCCTCGTGTACTCGCGTACTGAGGAGGAGCATGAAGAGCATTTGAGGATTGTGTTGCAAGCTTTGTTGGAAAATCAGCTTTATGCTAAGATGAGCAAGTGTGAGTTCTGGCTTAAGGAGGTGGTGTTCCTTGGGCATGTAGTTTCTGCTGAGGGGATTCGTGTTGATCCTCAGAAGATAGAGGCGGTGATGAATTGGAAGGTCCCTAAGTCTGTTCATGAGGTTCGTAGTTTCCTTGGTCTGGCAGGATACTATCGGAGGTTCGTGGATGGGTTTTCTAAGATTGCTGCACCTTTGACGAAGTTGTTGCAGAAGGATGTTAAGTATGAGTGGACAGAAGCGAGACAGCAGGCTTTTGAGAAGCTTAAGGCGGCTTTGACGCAAGCTCCTATCTTGGTTCAACCTGAATCAGGGAAAGAGTTTGTGGTCTATAGTGATGCGTCCTATGTTGGTTTAGGATGTGTGCTGATGCAAGAGGGTAAGGTGGTGGCTTATGCATCGCGGCAGTTGAAGGTGCATGAGCGCAATTATCCTACGCATGATATTGAGTTGGCTGCAGTGGTTTTTGCTTTGAAGATCTGGAGGCATTATCTGTATGGTGAGAAGTGTACTGTGTACACGGATCACAAGAGTTTGAGGTATCTGATGTCTCAAAAGGAGTTGAATCTTAGGCAGCGACGATGGTTGGAGTTGCTCAAGGATTATGATTTGACGATTGAGTATCACCCTGGGAAAGCTAATGTTGTAGCGGATGCCTTGAGTAGGAAGGTAGCTGTTGAGCTGAGGGCTATGTTTGCCAGTTTGAGTATATCGCGTGATGGTGGTCTTGTGGCTGAGTTGCAAGTGAAGCCATCTTTGGTTCAGTTGATCAAGGAAAAGCAGTTGCTGGATGATTCCTTGGTGCCTCATGTTCAGGATATCGCGGAGGGTAGGCCTTCGGATTTCTGCTTTAATGATGATGGAATGTTGTGTTTTGGGAGTCGAATAGTAGTGCCCAGTGATGCTGAGTTGAGGCGTGCTATTCTGGCTGGAGGTCATAGTAGTCCTTTTGCTATGCACCCTGGTAGTACCAAGATGTATCGTGATCTTCGTGATGAGTACTATTGGGTGGGTTTGAAAAAGGATGTTGCGGAGTTTGTGAGCAAGTGTATGGTGTGTCAGCGAGTTAAGGCTGAGCATCAGGTTCCTTCAGGGTTGTTACAACCGTTGAGAATCCCTGAATGGAAGTGGGAAAGGGTTACCATGGATTTTGTATCTGGTTTACCTTTGTCTCCATCGAAGAAGAATTTGGTGTGGGTGATTGTTGATCGCCTGACGAAGTGTGCGCATTTCTTGCCTGTGCATACTATGTTTTCTTTGGATAAGCTTGCGGAGCTGTACATTGCCGAGATTGTGCGGCTGCACGGTGTGCCTAAGTCGATTGTGTCGAATAGGGATCCGAGGTTCACATCGCGTTTCTGGCAGTGTTTGCATCAAGCCTTGGGTACAAGGTTGAATTTCAGTACATCCTATCATCCTCAGTCGGATGGTCAGTCAGAGCGTGTTATCCAGATTTTGGAGGATATGTTGAGGTGTTGCGTGATTGAGTTTCAGGGCTCTTGGGAGAAGCATTTGCCTTTGGTGGAGTTTGCTTATAACAATAGTTATCAGGCGAGTATACAGATGGCACCTTATGAGGCTTTGTACGGGAGGAAGTGTAGGACTCCTCTTTGTTGGGCTGAAACGGGTCAGAAGTTGGTTTCGATGCCGGCTTTGTTGAAAGGAACTACCGAGAAGGTGAAGCTCATCTGTGAGCGGCTGAAAGCAGCTTCTGATCGGCAAAAGTCTTACGCGGATTTGAAGCGTAAGGAGATTGTGTATGCGGTGGGTGACCGTGTGTTCTTGAAGGTTTCGCCTTGGAAGAAGGTGATGAGGTTTGGCCGGAAGGGTAAGTTGAGCCCTAGGTACATTGGACCATACGAGGTGATTGAGCGTGTGGGTCCTGTTGCGTACAAGTTGAGGTTACCTCAAGAGTTGGAGAAGATTCATGATGTGTTTCATGTTTCTATGCTCCGGAAGTATATATCTGATCCTTCGCATGTGATGCCTGTGGAGGAAGCGGAATTGAATCCGGATTTGACCTATGATGAGGAACCGGTGAAGGTTCTGGATTCGGATAGCAAGGTTCATCGTGGCAAGACCATCGAGTTGGTAAAGGTGCTGTGGAAGCATCGTGGTGTTGAGGAAGCCACGTGGGAGCGGAAGGAAGACATGCTGAAGCAGTTTCCTTATCTCTTTCCTTCAGGTAAATTTCGGGGACGAAATTTCTTAAGGGGGGGAGAGTTGTAACGCCCCGGTTTTGGGCTTAGAAGTTTTGGGCGTTTACCGGTTCGGTCAAAGTGCTGTTCGAATCTAAAAAGGTGAAATTAGGAAAGCCTAGTTCGGGTTGCATTAAAAATATGGAAAAATGTTCTAAAATCCTCTTTTAATATATATAAGTGAACTGTGAAATCAATTTTACAAAATGAGGTTTGGAAGGGTGACATTTTGGCTAGTGACCAAAATGTAATTTTTGAAAGTTGCGTGACTGTTTTAGAAAGGATTGAAACTTCGAATCTTTAAGGAGCTATTTACCCAAAGGGAGTTTCTCCAGATTTTTCTAAGATATTTAGTGATTTAATTCTGATTTTAAACAAAAGAAAAAGTGGAGGGAAGTTATTTCTAACTAATTTTCCTAAAATCTCATTTTCCCTTTCTCTCATTTTCTCTCAACCCAAACACTTTCTCTCCAGAGTTTTTCTTCTGATTTTGTCACCTAAATCCCTCTTTTCAATTCTCTTTTGATTGCTAATCATCTCATCAACAAAACCTCACCATTTGCTAGTTGATTCTTCAAGCTTTTTGGTTCTAAAAAGGGGAGAAACTCAAGTTTGGAGGTAAGAACGTCCTTCTCCTCTAAACTCTCAGTTCTTTACTGAAATTCCTAAGTTCTCAATCCTAAATTGATGATTTATAAGTGGTTTTAAGGTTGTGTAATGGATCTTGGCTTTAAATGCAAGATTTAATGATTTTTGATGGATTTTTCGTTGGATCTGATTGGGCTGTGTTTTAAGGTGTTAATTTGATGATAAATGAATGTTAAAATGATATGGAATTGAGTTTTAATTAATGCAATCCCGGATAGGTTGAATTTCCTAAGTTTAGCTTGTGATTCTTGGTTGTTTTGGAGTGATCTTGTGGATCTGTTGTTGCTGGAGGTATAAGGATGTTAATAGGTTCTTTTTAGATGTTAAATGATGTTAAAGGATGTTTAGTTTTGATGGTTTATGGTTGGGCTTTGTTGAGGAGTTATTTGGATGCATTTTCGGTTGTGTTTGGTGGCCGAAAATGGAGTGTGGATGAGGGCAGCGAGTTTAGGTGCTTTCATTGAAGCTATTAATGCATGATGATGCATTAATCCTCTGCTTTGATGTGTTTAAAACAGGGGAGTCATCTTTGGATCCAAGTGGTGGTGATCCGGAAGCTTGATTTGTGTTTCGGCAAAGAGGCGAAACAGAATCGGTGAGTGAAATTGGGTTTTCAGCTTTGAAACCAATGTCTTGGGAGCTTAGTCTAAGTCTAAACAACTTTACTAAGCTCAAGAGTAAGTTTTCGGAAAAACTCTCTAGTGGTGGCCATGGTTTGTTGTTGTGCAATGTGGTTTATTTCATGTTTTATATTCTGTTTTGAAAGCATGATTTAGCATGGTTATTTCTGATTTTGTAAGCCATATGTTGAAGGAAGCTCAAGGTAAGAGTTCCTTGTTTTTTAACATTGTTTAAATGTGGTTTGATGCTTAAAAATGCATGATGTTTATGGCTTGGTTTAATGCTTTAAAACAGTGGATATATTGATGATAATGATGCATATTGGCAAGTGATGTTAAGGTCACAAAGGTGGTTAAAAGTCCTTGTGTGAGCCTTGTATATTTAAGAACATCAAGATGGTTAAAAGTCCTTGGATGGTTCTTGGTAAGATCACAAAGGTGGTTAAAAGTCCTTGTGTGGATCTTGGAAAGTTTACGAACATCAAGGTGGTTAAAAGTCCTTGGATGGTTCATGGTTAAGGCTCAAGGTGGTTAAAAGTCCTTGGAAAGCCTTGGTTACTTAAGAACTCCAAGGTGGTTAAAAGTCCTTGGGAGATTCTTGTTAAGGACACAAAGGTGGTTAAAAGTCCTTGTGTGTTCCTTGCCATGGTGTTTAAAAGTCCATGGGTCCATGGTGTTTAAAAGTCCATGGGGATAAGATTACAATGGTGTTTAAAAGTCCATGTGTGAATCTTATGAGAATTGTATCACTTGTTGCCAATATGACTTATTATGAGTTGAAGCATGAGATGCTTGTTTGAATTGTTAAAGAGCATGTTAAAAGAAGTTGAAGCATGAGATGCTTGTTTTAAATGTTTAAGAACATGTTTAATGTTGCTTGAAGCATGATTTATAAATGAGATTTATAAATGCATTATTGAATGGTTTTAATGAGCATTCCTCACTAAGCTTTTGCTTACGCTCTCTTTCGTTTTCTTAAACCAATAATGCAGAGCATTAAGGTGCATTGAGGGCATCAAGGAAGGCAAGCAAACAAGTGGAAATTAAGCTCAAGTATGAGAAGGTTTTCTTATACATTTTTAGCTTTTGGCATTTGGCAATGGGGGACCTATGTGGTTGTTTTGGGAGATGTTTTGAACTCCCTAAGTTTGTTTAATGTTGTTAATATTGCTGGATTTTGTATTTGGTCATTATGTGCTTGGTTTGGAGGCTTATATGCTTGAATGGTTTGTTTAGTAGGAAGCATGCTTTAGATTTGGGGCTTTTCTTATTTGATGTTATAAGGTTGAATTGTTGATGCAAATATGTCTCTTGTATGTTGTATGAGTTTGGGAAGTCCCTTTGAGCTGAAAATTTGCAGAGAAGCATGAAACCTGACTAATTTCAAGTTGGTAACTCTAATTTGGATGAAGTCCTTACAATTTTCAGAATTTACATTTTGGTCCCTAAAGTTGTAATTGGTTCAATTGGGTCCCTGTTTGATCTCTGATGATTATGATCTTTGAGCATGTTGTTGAATGACCATATCTAGGGTTAATGTGCATCTAGACAAGAGTAAAAAGAAAAAAAAGGGTCGTTAATCAAGGTTGACTTTCAGGTTGACTTTGGTTTTCCCCGTGTGACTTTCTTAATTCGGGTCAACCGTCTAGGCCGGGTTAAGGGGGTTACAGCTTTTGTTATACAATGTAGTCAATTTTGAGAAGTGAGTACCTGCGGTGTACTGATCCAGTTAAATAATAAACCTTGTGCGATGGTTTGCGATTAGTTCAAAGGGACTCGAAAACATGATAAGTAACCAGAACTTTTGAAATTCGTACGTCACCACTTTTACTCGATATTCTAATTAAAAATTTACCCTTAAGAGTTAAAATGACCAAAATACACCTTCTAAGTAATATTGACTGGAATTCCCTTGATATATCTAAATTTCTATATAATCATGTTATGCCAGAAATTCTGAATGATCTCGGGGTTTAATTCTTGAACACTTGGGTAAAGTCGATATTTATTGAATCTCTTCGAATAAGGTCATTGATTATTGAATTTAGCCTTGAATAGACTACAATTCAATATCTCCTTTCTATGTCTGTCAAAGACCTCTGCGTTATAATTCAGACCATTTATTGGGTACCGTGTATACATGACTAACCTCTTTGATCAGAAATCAAGTCTATCCACTTTGATCTCAAGTGATGTTGTTATCTGATGTAAAAACATAACCTTTTGTTCTTGATATCTGATATGAGTATACCTGATTCATGGGTCATAATACTCTGAATCTATTAATTAAACAACGATTTGTACTTCGATTCCTGACTTACTGATACTAATTTCTGATATAATGATTATCGCTCGAGATTGTTATACGAGGGTATCTCTGAGACGACACGAGAAGTTTCTCACAAACATCTGTGTGCACACGCCTTTTTGTTTGGCGTTCTTTTACGCTCTTACGCGTTATGTTACGCTCTTACACGTTCTGTTAGGCTTTTACGCCTTTTGGGACCTAAGGTAACCCCTTAAGTCAGTACCTACGCCCATTGGGCCTAGGTTAACACCTGTATAGATGCAAATCTAGGGAACTGCATACTGGAGTTCAGTTGAAGGGTAGTTAGACGATTAAATAAAACCTTCTGACCCATTCTGAAATCCACCTTATTGAATTAATGTACCATGTCTGAAACACTTAGTATGCTTCTAATTCGCGCTTAATTAAATACTAAACTCTTTGATTCAACTTCTGAAATCTATACCTCTCATGAACCTCTGGGCTATAGGGATTACCGCATGATACTCAACGATTGAATAGAACAATCTGTCATAGTTAAAAAATAACGTTTCACTGAAATATCGAATCATAATCGAAATTTGTGGTTGTCTGGAACTTTATGTTAGCTTTACGCTTTGCCTTATACATGTATGTTGCCTATAGCATCTTCGAGTAGTTTTGTTTTACTGAGCTTTTCGAAGCTCACATTGTTTTTACCATCACAGGTTAGAAGGTCGACCATGTCACATCTTTCAACGTCGGTATGAGAGTTTCTACGACTTTGCTTACGGAGTACGGTACCTGTGTAATTAGGGGGCATGCATGTCACATCTTGTTTCATATTTGAGTTTGAAACTTGTTTTAGCAATTTGTATCATAGTTTCTATTTTGTAGTCTGAATGTTTTCTGGAATTGTATTTTAATTCAAAACTTGATTTATGATTTTAAATGGTTTAACAATTTATTTATTTTAAAATTTAATGTGGGTCGCTCCGGTGGCCCTAATGTGACTACCTAGGATCCGTACTAACGCATAGGCGGGTCTAGGAGGTTACATTTTCATCTGCAGATTCATTGGCATCCCATTCCTATGTGTTGTGCAGGAAAAAACTCATAATTTTTTTTCCACAGCCGGGATATATAGTAATTGTTGTTCTGACCTATTCAAAATTCCATATTGAATACATAACCGAAGGCTGAGGTGAAATATAAATGAAATATGAGTAGCTGTCAACCTCATACTTTTCTCGACCTTTTGGCTAAAATCAAGTTTAGTATATGCTCTTATCAGTTCTAGGATTTGAGTAGCCATCAACCTCATACCTTTCTCGACCTGCAACAAATTTATGTGTACCGAAGATACATAATGAATTTGTTCTGAGCAAGGCTCCTTAAAATTAAGATTTTCATCCGAATTGTATAAACAAATTTATCTGTTCTTTATTTATGTTTTCTGTACATCTGCTCACTAGTAGTGTCCATTACCCTGAACCACCCCGACAAAACTACACTAACAACTTCTACTTCGTACTAGGGGCGATTCAAAGATTTAGGGGCCATGCACAATCTATTAAAATGAGAATATCAATTTTTTAGAAAATAAATATTTGTTGGTTTGTTGTGTACGTGATAGGTTGACTTTTGAATAAAAATAGTATAATAGGAGTCAAAATCTACAAAGTATAACGTTTTATTTTTATCATGTATTTTACTACTAGTCCATAATTAATATTTTGTTTTCCCCTTGTAATCATTTAATTTAATTCATTTTAAGGCCCTCATTTTCTGGGGGAACCTATACAATCACACATATTGCACGTGTTTAGAACCACCTTTACTTCATACCATTAAGGTTATTAGTGGTTTCAACCATCACTTCCTCCAACTTGGTAGTACAACATGAGAATAAACCTCTACCTCACTCTTTGCTTGTGCTTTCGATATGGGATTTGAATTTAGGATCGGATGAGCTATTTTATCATGGATGAACACATAATTTTATGTCAAGGGTGTGAACTGTTAAGGAATTATATTAAAAATTCAAGGGTGTGAAATCACAAAATTTTAGGGGATATGAACTTAGATCATCGATAACAAATACAAATAATATATGAAGAAAATACATAAACTATATGAAAGTTTGAAATTTTTAGAGGTGCGGCTGTCCTCTCAAACACCTCTCGGTATATCCCTAATTATTAAATATCTGGATGTGGACAAAATGACTACATTTTTCCTGCACAACACATGGGAAGCTGGTGAATTTGCACATGTATTTTTTTGATATTATAACAATATTCATCTTATATCACGTGCTATTTGGTATAAAAAAAGGTGAAGTAGACCCCCAACCATGCACACGCGTAAATATTCAAAGAAGAAAAGATATTGCATTGCAGATCGAACTTACAAGTTTAAGGATGGACTTAGAGGGGGCAGTCGCCCCTAAAAATTTGAAATTCATATATGATTTAGAAACTTTTTAGAATTTTTCTAAGTACTTTCTATTGAAAATCTATTTTCGCCCCTCTTAAAATTTTATAAGTTCGCCCCCTAACATAAAATCATGTGTCTGCCACAATGTATAGGTGTAGAAGATCAATGATAAAATCTACTTTCCTAAGTTGAACTTGTTCCCTCGCAAAATGATAACCGAGTTTGATATGTTTTGAGCGAGTATGAAAAACTAGATTATGAGTTAGATAAACAACACCAACATTGTTGTACCAAAGAATTGTTGGTAGCACAACGAATCCAAGTTCGACTAACAAAGACTAAAGCCATAATCGTGGTGGTTTTTGATCAAATGAAGCACGGTGGGTACTCCATATAGATGTCCTCCATTATCAATTTATGCAAGAATTAAGCTATTAGCCACAATTAAGAGCGTATAAATACTTTAGAGATAAGGGAAAATTGCAAAGAAACTACCAATTTCAAGATCGAGGATGGATGAATGATGAACCACGCCTGTCGACTTATCTTCGAGAAACAAAGAGAGACAACAAACTTTAGTCGACTCAGATCCCTTCTTGCCAGTGGCATCCCATGTTCCTTGCCTTAATCTTTGGTTCTCGTCTTCACAACATCAATGGAAAATAATAAACCTCGGATGTCACATAAAATTCAAAAGCTACTAATTATGAGTTAACGAGCAGGCATTGTATGCATCTCAATTCCTGGCAGCTCGACCTCCAAATTATTAAAGGAATTGTACTATAGTACCTCAAAATTGACCCCCCCCCCCCCACCAAAAAAAAATCTAAAGCTTTAAATCCCATATAAACAAAAACATGTATTTCATAAAAAGTTTTAGACTTGTGTAGCATAAATTTATGAGTGTTCAGGTTGGATGGAAATTTGGTGTTGTAGTAAACAAAAATAAAATGAACTTGTAAGAGAGTCGAATGTTTTCAAATACGTTTTGATGTCCAAGAATCTTTGAAAATGGAAGTTGAAAATATATACAAGTATATTTGAGTCCCACATCTCTAACATACTATAAACAAAATTCGAGGGTGGTGTATAAAATAAGAGTATATCGCAACTTTGAAACATACTTACCTGGACGAGGTCAATGAGTGATCAGGAAGTCTCATGGCCTAGGGTAGTGACCTCCATTGCACTTGGGAGGGGTGCTACTCTAAGGTCTCCCAAAAGGGAGAGCTTACGTCATAATTTGTGGCAGTGGGGGCTTGCGTTCGCGCAGCCCCTTTCAATCTAGTTCAAACTTGAGAAATGTGGTCTTCTAGGAAAAATCTCATTAATTAAAATTACTCTTACATGAATAGATCCTAGAGAATTCTTGATTTCTCGATTTGAATTTTACTCATTGAATCCATATTACTCTTACCTCTTTCTCCTATATAAATGAAGAAGGCATATCCTGCTCAAGTAAGGTTGTATCCTATTACTCTTGCTTCTCTCTCCTATATAAATGTTCGAATGTATCAGATGTTCATTCGGTGGTAGCGTCGTTATTTTCCGAACATGAATCGTCATAGGAAAACAAAATGAACTTGCAAGGGATGTCATAAATGTTTTCCAATAAGTATTGATGTATAAGATTTTTTGGGTAAACTACATAAATGGTCCCCTGACTATGCTCTAATTATATTTTGCATCCTCCAACTATCAAAAGTTACAAATTGATCCCCTAACTTAAAAAGAGTAACAAATTGGTCCAACGCCGTTAAAAAATTAATGGCCGATGACATGACAGTTAATATAAATTGATATAATTACATAATTAGCCCTCAAGTTCTACACTTATTTTACTTTGACCCTAATTCTAAATAATTAACCCACGTACTTTTAATAATCTATCAATTTAGTCCATCTTCTTTTCTATTTTTCATCTCATTTAAATCTTCAATACATTTTCAGCCCTAAAATCTATTTAAGAGCCCCAAAAATATAGATTATGCATCTTTTCCCTTGTTCAAAGGAGTGAAGATTGTGCAAACCTAATTGCTTGATTCTTCAAATCAATCTTCAAACCTTAGTGCTTGATTCTTCAAATCTGAATTAGACTTAAAAACATATATATTGTGATTTAAATAAGCAAACATCGAGAAACATGTAAATCACAAGATTCATCCTCCATCTCCATGCCGCTCCTCATTTCCCACTCACCACCACCCAATACCATAACTCAGCATGGCAAATGGCAACAACGAGTATCAAAAAATCAAAGGGGTGCTGCTCTAAGGTCTCCTCAAGATTCGAGGGTAGTGACCTCCATTACAACAAGTATATTTGAGTCCCACATCTCTAACATACTATAAACAAAATTCGAGGGTGGTGTATAAAATAGGAGTATATCGCAACTTTGAAACATACTTACCTGGACGGGGTCAATGAGTGATCAGGAAGTCTCATGGCCTAGGGTAGTGACCTCCATTGCACTTGGGAGGGGTGCTGCTCTAAAGTCTCCCAAAAGGGAGAGCCTACGTCATAATTTGTGGTAGTGGGGGCTTGCGTTCGCGCAGCCCCTTTCATTCTAGTTCAAACTTGAGAATGGTGGTCTTTTATGAAAAATCTAATTAATTAAAATTACTCTTACATGAATAGATCCTAGAGGTTTCTTGATCTCTCGATTTGTACAGTGACTTTATTTTAACTTGGATGAAAGAACTTCAAACTTTCTTGTAAGAAATTGTTCCTATTTGATGGCTTATCAGTGCATAGTTGCAGGTCTAAGTTGCTTCTCCACCTTTTCATCAACATCAACCGCATTAAGTGGAGTACTTTTACAATGTCCACAAGTTTTCATCTGCAGATTCATTTCATTGGCATCCCATGTGCTGTGCTGGAAACAGTCGAAGATTTTGTCCGTATCCGGGAAAGCTTTTACCAACAATTCTTCATTGAACTCGCAAAACAATTATAATGCCTTCCATTCACCAATTGTTGTAAAGATTTAAAACACCACTCTTTATTGTACTTACAAATGACTTATTTTTAACAGATTATAAATCCAATCAAAAGAAGTAAAATGTTGTCTCACTCTTTGCTTGTACTTTCACTATGGGATTTGGATTTAGGTCAGAAGAGAGCTGCGGACAAAATGACTACTTTTTTCTCCACAGCACATGGGATGCTGTTGAATTTGCACATGAAATTTTTTAGTAGTTTCTATGTATTTGGGGTTTAAGCATGTGGTAATGAAAATAAGGAACAAAAAGATGAATGGAAGGTTGCCTTGACATTTTGGAAAAAATAACGATCTGATATACATACAATACATGATTATAAATCTTGCATGGACCCAGAGCTTTAATAAAATATACACAAGTGTTACTAAATGAAAAATATTTGAAAATTAAGAATTGTAGAGCTTTACCCCGGAGGAAGCCCTTCCAAAAATTCTCATAGGCTGGGGCTGAACCCAGGCCTAAGAGGGGGTTTGGAAATAGTTTTCAACCAGCAATAGACGCGCCTCGGTTAGAACCTCACTAGCTGCGTCATTGCCCCAAGCGCAAAGATACTTCTCAAGGAACTTGTTAGCTCCGTTTTATAACAGATGCAAGAAAATTCAATTTATTCTCCAACCGATGTGGGATATAGGGGCCAATTTATTATTGTCAAAGGCTATTACCATATCAAATGCGCTCAACCTCAATGCCAACTGACCTCACCATCAAATCCTTACCCAAAATCAAATCAGGAGGCAAGTTCTACTTCATAAAATCAAACTGAAAAATCATAGATTTATAAAGCTATGAATGGAGTTGAAGTATGTAATTGAGAACAAGAAACAATAGATATTTCTCAATTTTTCATGGTCATAGAAGAATAACACCCAAATCTAGCTACAATTTATAGCAGAATGGAAGATAAATCTAAAAAAATTATGCGTGTTATGGAATTTGTTCAATACAAAACATATTAATCCACTTACATTGGCTTACATTCAGAACATATAGAAAAAGCAAAAGAGAAAACATAATTTAAAACTATAATAAGTAGGGGCCGTGCAAACGCAGGCCCCCGCTGCCACAAATTATGACATAGGCTCTATAGGTGTAGGAGATAAATGATAAAAGCCTCTTAACAACCAAGAAGATAGTTTGATGGTGCAATCAAGGTTGGTAGACAACAAAAGGAGGATTACTGCAAGAAAACGAGGGCAACTTCATTATGGGTTTTAGGTGAAATACTTGAATAAGTTACTTTGTTATCCTAAAAAAATGATCCATATTCAAATTCAAGGTTATCTTAACATCCTACTTTGAGCTGAAGACGACTTTCATAGAATGCAAAGCCAACACTTATGTCCGTGTCGATGAAAAAGACATTGACCCAAGGCTTTTGTTAAGATATCAATTACCTGGTCATTTTTGGATATAAACCGAACTTGTGTTTCCAAAGTTGAACCCTTTCCCTCACAAAATGATAACAAATCTCGATATATTTGAAGTGAACATGAAAAACTGGGTTCAGAACTAGATAGACAACACTAGCACTGTTGCACTAAAGAGTTGTTGGTAGCACACCGAATCCAAGCTCGATTAACAAAGACTAAAGCCATAATCAGAGTGATTCAAGGGACGGCAATGTCCCCAAGGGAGGCAAAGAGTTCAAACAAGAACCGAGCGAAATATGGCTCAACTTGGTCAATCCCATCATCCAGTTGGGGAACATGACGGTGCTACCGTAGCGCCATATCTCTAATCTTTCCAAGCATGGATGTGGTCGCAAAGCTTCAAGAAGCTATTTATCAAAGTGCGGAGGGCTTCTTTTCTTTCGGAGTTATGCTTTCTTAGCTTCAGCCACACACGCAGCTCCCAATCCACTAATCTTAAGAAGTACTTGAAGATGCGTTATGTTTTGAAGATATCCAAGAGTAGACGCATTACTGTTATCCGCTACCACGAACACACTTAGTGTCTGAAGGTTTGTTAATCTCCCAATTCCCTTCGGCATTGCCATCAAGCTCAAGTCTGTCCGCTCATTCTCAAGATGCCTCGAGTTACACACGGTAGTTCTTTAAGACTATCACACCATTTGAGGTTTAAGGTCTGCAAATTACACAACTTGCACAGCGATTCGGGTAATTCTTTCAATTTTCTATTGTTTTTAAGTTAAGATACCTCAAGTGAACCAATTTTCCTATTTCATCAGGAAGTTCTTCGATTGAATCTCTGAACATTCAGTTTTCGTTAAAACTTGAACAAAATCATGAAACTAGATCATGCATTTTGTATTTCATAACCTTTTAAAATCTTGAAAAAATGGACACATCTTTAGCTCATCGAAATATTCCTCACCCTGCACTCCCTTCAGGTAATCTTGCGTCATCCATAACTTGAGCAATTCATCTTTGCTTATGATATGTCTTTCGGAAAGACGGCACAATATGAAATGCACTGCTTTAGAGCCAAAGGTAGCTCATAATAACTCAAAGACAAGGGAAGGAAAAGATCTTGTTCAGCCTCTACATCATAGGCTAAGTCTATGAGTCTCTTCAACCAATTTCTTGCATTGGCATCCTTTTCCTGAGGAAAGCAAAGATAAGATTTATAACATAAATTTCATTTAATATCTTGAATTCAATAATTTCATGAGCATTTTTTTGTAGCTCAATAATTCCAATAATGAATCGAGATCGCAATCTTTGGACATAAATATTCAACTCAACCAGCTTACAGCCCTCTATGATCTCAAATCTTGCACTAAACATTTAATATCTCTATGTCAACATACTGTATGCGCATTGTCAAAAGATTAAAAATATTTATAAATAAATACTACATTGCAATTACTTTTAGACTATTCAAAAAATTATATTTATATATTCAAATTTCAAACCCTGGATTTATCCAAACAGGATGACAAACTCAATTTCTTTTCCGCTTAAAGAGATTGTTCCAGGAGCGTGCTCGAATTAATTTAAAAATTAAACATTTTTCTCTTTCATTTTAGAGGATATTGACAAAATGCAAGCGCAACTCTGGAAATGGGTAAACTTTGTAAATTATCAATAAATTTTACTTTTAAACTTATTTTAGTCACTAAAATTTCAGTACATTTAATTTACTCATTACTCATCTATTAAATTTTGATGGCGTCTATCTACCAACAAACAGAGAAACTTCTTCAAAATCTGAACTGTAAAAAGTTTCATTGGCACGAAAAAATAAGGTAAAAAGTCAAAAATAACCCCTAACGTTTCACCTTTTGGTCATTTTAGCACCATCACTTTTTTTGTACAAACAATCACCTAACGTTTCATTTTTCGCTCAAATTTTGGCCTTTTTGGATGAAAACCGTTAGTCAACTAACGGTCAACGCCAGAGGTTGACATGGCATGTATGCAGGGCATGGGAAGATGATATGGCGCTGCCACGTGACATTTTTGTTGACGTGGCATTTTTAAATAAATTAAAAATTTATTTATTTTTTTAAAGAAAATATTTTTTAATATTTTTAACCAATCGCCACATCAAAAAAGTGCAACGTGGCAGTGCCACATCATTTCCCCATGCCATACAGACATGCCACGTCAACCTCAGGCATTGACCATTAGTTGACTAACGGTTTACGTCCAACAAGGGTGATATTTAAACGAAAATTGAAACATTAGGTGGTTGTTTGCACCCAAAAAAAATAATAGGACTAAAATGATCAAAAGGTGAAACGTTGAGGACTATTTTTGACCTTCTGCCAAAAAATAATATATTAAGACACAGATGACAGAGGATCGAAGAGAGAGAAAACGAAAAAATGTTTGTTCATAAACTACCATACATTTTTTGATGAAATGGAATACTATTCGAGCTAAACGAGCAGAAACAAAACAACTGATAAAATTTGAGACAAAATTATCACTATTTACTGTCGACGGTGAACGACGTCCACATCATAATATCTTCTAAATATTAATGAAAGAATGACAAAAAATTCAATGTCTAAACATATGTAAGTAAATTAAATATTTTGAAACTTTAATTAAGTTTGTGAATAAAATTAAATGACTATTTGTGTAGTTTACCCTTAAACAAAACAAAATCTAATTCATAAACTTTTCATTCAAAAAAATCTAATCCCTCAACTCATCCGCCACCAAAAAAAGAAAGGAAGAAAAGCAAGCGGCAACCTGTACCTGTTTCGATTCTGCATCTCGGAGAAGTGATTGGATATCCTGAAAATGAACAGTCACCTTCCCGATTTCTTCTTCAAGAGCTAAGGTCAACTCAACGTTTTGTTTTATCTCTTCGGGTATCATTAACAAGGAACCCAGCTTCTCCAAAACAGCTGAAACTATTGATTTTGTAAGACCCATGAAATTATGGCTACATAAAAGTATGCAAAATAAATAAAAAATGGGAGATAGGTGCTACCAAGGGGATTCGAACCTGTTTCCATCAGGGCTAAGGAAACGTCGTAATAGAACTTGCTCTTGTTTTATTTTGAAAGTTTCTCTCGTCAGTAGTGTAAAATAATAAAGCCTGGTCTGACTCTCCAGTTACCAGTCACTAATGTTTTTTTTTTCAGATCTGAAAAATCTCCTAAACCTTTCCCCTTCCCCAAATCTCAAATGGCCCTCAGTCATCGTCACAGCCTTCGCCAACAGATATGTCGTCACTCCCTAATCGAACCCCGTGAGCCACTCTCAGTTACTCCTTGATGTTTGCCATGAACAACGCCTTGAAGTTCGACAGAACACCCAACCTTACCATTCATTCATTTGAGCTCCAACCACCCTTCATCACCGGTCCGTGGCGTGCACCGCCAGCACCAAGAGGAGCGTTGCCTCATCCCGAGCTTGTCCCCGCCCTTCACTCGTCGTGTGTAGAAATATATGTTTTGATATAATAATTGAAAAATATTTTGGACTTAATTGAAAAGAATTTAAAATACTCTCTAAGTCAAAAACAACTTGAAAATAAGTCTAAGGATGTTTCAAAAGGTTTTGGCAATGTTTGAAACGTTCTTAAGTAGCCAAACTAGTGCTTTTAATGTACCTGTTTCCATACAGGCATAATTTGTATCGATACCTTTTGAAACTGCCAGAACCCGTTTCGATACAGGGCTAACCTGTTTCGTTACGGATAGGTTTGGTTTCGAAACACTCTTTGGTGTTTCGATACGACCACGTGGCATACACCCCAATGGCTATAACCACAACGACTATTTGTATTGTAGGTTGCTCTGATACGACACTAGGCATTTCGATACGGGCGTTCTGATATGACCCAAGGTGTTTTGATACGGCCTCTTTAATGCGCATAACGGCTCTTTATATTCTAGTCGTGTTTCGAAACAAGTTGTACTGTTTCGATACGGGCAATTGTAGAACTGCATTTATGGTGGGAAATGAAGTCTCCAACGGCTCCAATTCAACCCCAACGGCCCTCAACGGCTATAAATTGGGAGTATAAAAGGGACCTCGAAGCATCAAGGGAAGACTAATGCTTCAATTGTAACAACATTATGATGTCAATTTGTTTTTAGAGCTAAATTGTCATTCTCTTATATAGACAAAAGACTTGTGAGCCAAAATTTTCAAATTTGCTTAAGTGTATAGGTTTTGGGTGAGTGCTTAGAGTTGCAAACACATACATATTAGAGGGATTTCTTATTTGCTTTGAATTTAACTTGTAAGAAAGTGTTTGATTAAGCTAAGGGTAAATAGCTTAATCGTTGTAACGGTTTCCTCCTAAGCCGAGAAAAGGGGACGAAGTTCTTAGTGAATTTGGGAAATCCTTGGTGGCATTCCCAGGTAGTGGATGTAGGCTTTGGGTTAGAAAGTCGAACCACTCTAAATGCTTGTGTTTAATTCTTTATTTTGCCACCATCAAACACCTAAAAATCCAACTTCTCCACCACTTGGCAAGCATCGGTTGAAGGTGATAATCGAGCCTATCAAGCCTAACATCGTGTCTTTGCGTCGTCTACTGTGGAGATCAAGTTGTAGGTTCGTCGAGAACCCCAAGTTTCCCCTCCATCTTTTGCCATTTTTGGTCGCCACCGGTGCCCATACGTCATACGGCCGCCACCTTTGAACTCCTCGTCAGCCCAAGAACAAAACCCAACCAGTTAAATGTCTATTTGACTCCGGCAAAGGCCTCAATGGAGCAACTCGCATTTCCAGCCGTTTTGGTTCGATTTGGGTAAGTTCTGGTTAGATTCTGACTTGTTTCATGTTTCTAATGAGTGGGTTGAATTAGCATTCTGATGAGCTCTTGTTTTTTGGCAGAAGCATGCTACTTGGCATCTCCGGCGACCTTTTTCGGTGTTCGTGCGGCGATCTGAGATTTTAGGGTAAGTGGACCGGTTCAAGTATGGCCCAAAAGCCTAAAACGGCTAACCCGATCCGAGCCCGGTTGCACACTAACCCAAGACTGACCCGTCTAACTCGAATTCGAGTCTGACCAATTCAACTCGAACCTGAGTTCGACACAACCTATTTGACCGAGTCAACTCGTCTGATTCAGCGTGCCGAGTCAACTCGTTTGAGTCAGTCCTTCGAGTCAACTCATCTGGGTTAGTCTACTAAGTTAACTTGTCTAAGTCAGCCCACTAAGTCAACTTGTCTGAGTCAACCCAGTTGACTAATGATGTTAGCAGTCAATGCTGACGTCAACATTGATCGTTGAACAAAAGTTAACTTTTTTCAATACCATTTTTTATGTTTTTCAACATCGTGGGTCCGTTTTTGAAGTTTGTTTCGCGAAATTCTAACCTGAAAGCCTCCAAATATGCCCTTGAACCCGAGAATGCATGTGTTTAATTTTTCAATTTAAGAGTTATGATCAAGCTAAAGATTAACTATGGAATATGTTTAATTGAGGGTATTCACATATCTTCATATCTGAGATGTTGAAGACGTCAAATTTGGTTTTGAGAGTGATTGAATGGAGTAACTTGGATCGACCAAGGTATCTCGGAGCCAAGGTAATACATTACAATCGTCTGTATGCTTTACGAAACATTTGGTATCCGATAAATGTCTGCATTATCATGTTAAATATATGGTTAATTATGTTTAAGTCTAATGGATTGCGAAAAAAGGATAGTAAACCATATAAGACTGAATTACTCGATTAGGAGGATGAGTGACCTGTAAGAACTTCTGAGATCCAAGAATAATTGATAAGATTGTTATGCTTTAAATCTGACTGTCTGTTAATGATCTAACTTCTTAAATGCTAAGTTAAGAAATGACGGAAATGCCTTTGAGGCACAAGAATGACTAGAATACCCCTGACAATGAAAGTGATCTAGAATCTACGCTAGATCTGGTAAAGCAACCAATTCATATGAAAACATCGATTTGCTTGGAAAGTTATGGTAATAAAGCTTAAACCTTCGAAATTGTAAAGTACTTGAATTGTCTTGAACTCTAAATAAATCTCCGAAGATAAGTTTATGGAAAACTATTCGTGTTTCTAGATTAATCAAAGTAACGTAAAAGATAGAATTGATTGAAATGACTAAAAGGATTGAAAATATTGATAAGGTTGAATTGATCAGAATGACCGTAATGACCTAAATGACTGAAATATCCTTGGTTACTAATTGCCAAGTTAACCAAAAATGATGGGTATACCTCAAGATTTGAAATGAATGAATAGCTGGAAGGATCGAAAGGCTTAGAATAATTGAAACACCTTCGAGCATCGAAGTGTCTAAAATACATTTGAATTCTAAAACGACTGAAAATACCTCTAAGACTTGGAATAAGAAATACCAATAAAGCCAAACTGTTGAGTGGATCGAAAGATCGATATAAACCAAGAGGGGGTGAATTGGATTTTTAAAGACTTTGTGGTGGAAATTGCAAATTAAAAATAATAGACAAGGGATTTTAGAGTGGTTCTAGTTCCAAATGAACTCTACATCCACTACCTTAGCTTCACTAAGGATTTGCAACAATTCCACTAATTGCTCTTCCCCTTTTCTAGGCTAAGGAGGCAACCCTTACAATATCGGTTGAATTCTCTACCCAAAATTCAACCCAAACCTCACAACAAGAGAACAAAGAAATTTGTTGGCTAATGAAGTATCTCTCAATACAAATGATAGCCCAATTACAAGCACTCAACCCAATTGAACAAGATAAGAATGAAAATTACAATTGGGGTTTCTAGACAAATAGGATTTTTGGCACAATTGCTTGGATTTGATGAATAGATGTTTTCTTGAAGATCAATAGTTGTTGCTGTAGCTTTTGGATGTGTCTTTTATACCTCCTCATTGATTTATAGCCGTTTGGGTGGTTGGGAACATAAATGGAGCCGTTGGAACCCTCTCTTACCACCATAAATGCACTTCTGCAGCTACCCGTATCGGTACTCGGGAAGGTGTATCGATACATGTCTCAGAAAAAAAAGAGTCGTTGTGTGCAATAAATAAGGGGTACCGATACGCGCGTAAGCGTATCGGTACGAGGTATCGAAACGGTAAGGGTCGTATCGATACCTTTTTCTGAACTTAACTCACTGTCGATATCCGTATCGGTATGGGGGTTAGGCGTATCGATACGGGTCAACGACCTTTTAAAGTTTTGGTTACCAACCAACTGACACCAACGGTCATATTTTTAAACCGACTTAATATTTAAAAATTATAAAGCTCGTATCGATACGAGGGTTTGCCGTATCGGTACGCTATTCAAACTCTTTGAATTTTAACACAGGGGCGTATTGATACGAGTGTTTGCCGTATCGATACGTGTTCCGACAGTAACCAAGTTTGGCAAAAAGGTATCGATACGCCTGGGAGTGTATCGATACACCTGAACGATTTTTAATGGTTTTGCCTTGGAACACTTAGAAAATATTTTGAGTTTGAGTTTTACAAATCAGTTTTAAAGTGTTGGTGTTTTAAAACTTATTAAGGGACTTATAAAAACAATTTTAAGTTTTTCAAATTGATCCTTAAAGATCTAATTATATCAAAATCAAACATAGGTTTTACAATCTCCCCCTTTTTGATACAACAAAACTAAAACTTAAAATTTTTGACATTTTGAAAAATCTTTACAAAGTTAACTCCCCCTTAATATAAGCTTGGTAACCTTTGAGTTAAAATCAAAATATTTGAAGTGTGAGCTAGTTTCTCTCCCCCTTTTTGTTAGATCAAAAAAAATCTTGAGACAATTAAGTGCATAATCATAGGCAAGGTATAATAAGCAACATAAATTTTATTCATCATAGCATCATACTTGAAATCCAAACAAAAGCAAAAAAGAAATCAAAGCATAGGTTTTAATCCTAAAACAAACTTAATCCTAAGAACATAAAGCATAGGTGCATAAAATAGAAAATCCTAAATGATATGTATGACAAACAAGAAGAAACGTCTAGGCATCGTCTTCTTCGTCTTCATCATCTTCATCATCATCTCCCATAGGCTCATTAGCCCGCATACTATTACGCCACTCATCATGGAAAGTGGCAATGGAAATATTCAAAGAATTGTGCCCGCTTTCAAGGGATGTGAGGCGATTCTCCATACCCGTCATCCTTGTATCAAAGGTAGTTTCCATTGAAGTAAGACGAGTATTCATGTCCATGCGCAACCCGGTAAATTGCTCATTGAGATAGGTCATGAGAGCATCCATGGAGGGTTGTGGGACTTGAGGAGCTTGAGGAGCTTGAGGCTCTAACACGGCGGCGGCCTCGGGTGGTAACTCGGTAAGACGTACCCATTCACTATTAAAATATGAAAACTTTGCCCGAGCAAGAGATCACTCATCAATGGGATCGATAAGAGGAGTTGGGTAGTCATAAGAGCAATCAACATCCTTTTTAACAAAGAAATAACTCAAAGTCGTACCATAAGTAAAGGAGGTGACGAGAGTTGTGTGACGATTTTGCACGAGGTAGACGATCTCCTAGAACATAAGTCGAGCAAGATTTGGGCGCTTTTTCCCACGGAAACAACGGATCCAAAAATCATCCACTTGACGAATGGTGGAGTATTTTCCTCCGGAGGGACGAAACCACCACGACACCATCAAATGTAAGATCCGGTCTTGAGCATTTAGGGCGGTGACAGATCCACTAAGAACATGCCCCAAAGCATGCTCATTATCAATGCCTTCATCCTCTAACTTAAAAACCTCACAAATAGACTTGACATCAAGAATAATTTTCTTCCCCATGAGGAAAGAGCTAATTGCAACAACTTCCCCATCACGACTAATACATTTGGCATTAGCATAGAAAATCAAAACCAAAAGGCGATAGAAAACACCGGGAATAGAGATGAACTCCATGAAGTTCCAACGATGAAACAAAGGAAGATATTCAAACTTAAAACGCTCCGAATTGAGAAAAGGAACGGATATTACCCTTTCGGCACGAATCTTATAATTCTCATATTGACGAAAGTGAGTTAGACCCGAATTGCCATCAAAGCATTGCTCATAGATGATTGAGTAGTTCGGACGAGCAATCGCTCCAAGGGTGGAAGATTCGCTGGCTTGAGAAACCCTTGAACGCTTCCTCGAAGGTTCTTTTGGTGCCATGATCTAAAAGAGAAATTAAGCAAAAAGGATTTCTTCAAATTTGAGTAAAAATCAAGGTAAAAAAATTTTGAGAAAAATTTGAAGAAATTTTTTGAAGAAGACAAGTTTTGATAAAAAGATGAAACAAAATAACAAAACAAAACAAAAAAATTGAAAAAGAGAAGGAAAGATTACCTTAATAGAAACTTGGAAGATTGAAGAAAAACTAGCACAATTGATGAGAGAGAGAGAGCACAAAGCTTTGCTTGATTCAAAAAACTCTTTTAGATTTGAGTTGAGGTGTGAAAAATATGGAGGAAGGGCCTTTTTATAGGCAAAAACGGCTAGGGTTAATTAGGTTTTGAAGAGTTTGAATTTTGGTAAAAGATAATCTCATTAAAAGCCAAATTTAATGCCATCAGCGCAGTCGAGTATCGATACACCTGAGGGTGTATCGATACGGGGATATAAGTGTCTTTTCCGCAAAAATGTCCGTTGGAAAGTCGTATCGAAACGGAGGGGTCTGTGTCGAAACGACCCGTATCGATACGAGTTTAATCGTATCGATACCCGTGAAGCGAAGAGAATTCTGGGAAACAGAATGAAGAACAGGTATCGATACGCGTAGAGCCGTATCGATATTGTATGCCTAGAAATGCATATTTGGTTCTAAGAACAACCAAAGGCTTGAACTTAACATCTCCTAAAGGTATGCAAATGATGAATGAGTAGTTCTAAGCATATTTTAATAGAAGCATACTCCCCCTAACTATAGGCATGGATGAAATTAGGAGTCTAAACACATAAACATGGCATTTCACAAGATCAAGCAAATTTAAGCACAAAAGAGGTCCTAAAAGGTCAAGATAGGCTAGCTAGACCTAACTCTCTCCTAAGGGACCAAAAATGCTCTTTGTCTAAGGGTTTTGTAAATATGTTCGCTAATTGATTCAAGGTGTCTACATACTCTATAACCACATCTTCCTTAAGGACATGATCTCTAATGAAATGATGCCTTATCTCTATGTGTTTGGTTCTAGAGTGTTGGATGGGATTTTTTGTTAAACATATTGCACTAGTGTTGTCACATTTTAGGGGTATGGTTTCAACTTTAATTCCATACTCTAAGAGTTGTTGCTTCATCCAAAGGACTTGAGCATAACAACTCCCTAAGGATATGTACTCGGCTTCGGTGGTAGATAAGGCTACACTATTTTGTTTCTTAGAGAACCAAGATATGAGCATACTACCTAAGAATTGACAAGTTCCCGAAGTACTTTTCCTATCGATTTTGCAACCCCCATAATCCGCATCCGAGTAAGCATGAAGGTTGAAGGTAGAGTCTCTAGGATACCAAAGACCTAAACAAGGAGTATCTCTAAGGTATCTAAAGATTCTCTTAACGGCTATAAGGTGAGACTCTCTAGGACTAGCTTGAAACCTAGCACACAAGCAAACACTAAACAAGATATCCGGTCTACTTGCGGTAAAGTAAAGCAATGATCCAATCATAGAACGATAAAGCTTAGAGTCAACACACGTACCTCCTTCATCTTTGTCAAGCTTTGTAGATGAGCTCATAGGAGTGGCTTGAGGCTTTGCATTCTCCAAGCCAAACTTCTTGAGCATATCCTTTATGTATTTTGCTTGGTTGATGAAGGTGCCATCATTCTTTTGTTTGATTTGGAGTCCCAAAAAGAATGAGAGCTCCCCCATCATGCTCATCTCAAATTCACCTTGCATTAACTTAGCAAACTCTTGACAATGACATTCATTAGTAGAACCAAAAATAATATCATCAACATAAATTTGAACTACTAAGATGTCATTTTTATACATTTTTATGAAAAGTGTAGTGTCCACCTTACCTTTTTCAAATCCCTTTTCAATTAAAACATTTGAAAGTCTTTCATACCAAGCTCTAGGAGCTTGTTTTAAACCATAAAGAGCTTTGGTAAGTTTGAAAACATGATTTGGAAATTTTGAGTCTTCAAAACCCGGTGGTTGTTCCACATACACTTCTTCATTTATAAAACCATTTAAAAATGCGCTTTTAAAATCCATTTGAAAAAGCTTGAAATTATGATAACATGCATATGCAAGCAACATCCTAATGGCTTCCATTCTAGCTACGGGTGCATAGGTTTCATCAAAATCTATTCCCTCTTCTTGAGTGTAACCTTGTGCTACTAATCTAGCTTTATTTCTAACAATGTTACCACTCTCATCTAGCTTGTTCCTAAAGACCCATTTAGTTCCTATTGTAGATTGGTTACTAGGCCTATCAACTAATGTCCAAACATTACTTCTCTCAAATTGATTTAACTCTTCTTGCATAGCCATAATCCAAAAGTCATCTTTCAATGCTTCTTTAATATTCTTAGGCTCTATGCATGAGATAAATGCAACATGATTCATTAATCTAAGAGAAGAACGAGTGGTTACCCCCTTGGATGGATCACCCAAGATTTCACCATCTTTGACATAGTTCAACTCCCTTGGGTAGCTCACTTCCTTTTCCTCAATAGCCAAGTCCTTCAAGGCTTCAAGAGGTGGATCTTGTGTGTCCTCTTCTTTTGTTGGAATCTCATCCTCCTTTGAAGTTTGTCCTCCATCAAAGGCATTTATGATTCCTACATCATCATCATCACAAGAATCTTTCCTAGGAAGGAGGTTATCATCGAATACAACATGAATAGATTCTTCTACTACTAAAGTTCTTTTGTTAAATACTCGATAGGCTTTAGAGGTTAAAGAGTAATCTATAAAAATAGCTTCATCACTTTTTGCATCAAATTTACCTAAGTTATCTTTTCCATTATTTAAAACAAAACACTTGCACCCAAAATGGTGAAAATAGCTAATGTTAGGCTTTTTAGATTTTAAAATCTCATAAGGTGTTTTCTTTAAAATTGGCCTAATCATTACTCGATTTACAATATAACAAGCGGTGTTTGTGGCTTCCACCCAAAAATATTTAGGTAAATTTTTTTCACAAAGCATAGTTCTAGCCATTTCTTGCAAAGTTATATTTTTCCTCTCAACTATCCCATTTTGTTGAGGAGTTCGAGGAGCCGAAAAGTTATGGCTAATACCATTTTCATTTAGAAAATCTTCAAATCCCAAATTTTGAAACTCAGTTCCATGATCACTTCTAATATGTGAAATTTTTAGTTCAAGATCATTTTGGGTTAATTTTGAAAACGTGATGAATTTTTCCAAAGCCTCATCTTTAGTACTTAAAAATAGAACCCAAGTAAATCTAGAAAAATCATCAACAAGTACAAAAGCATAAGACTTACCACCCAAGCTCATAGTCCTAATCGGCCCAAATAAATCCATATGGATTAGTTGTAAGCATCTACTAGTAGAAACATCATTAATGGATTTAAAGGAAGATCTATGTTGTTTACCCTTTGAGCATGCATCACAAATTTTATCATTTGAAAATTTTATCTTGGGTAAACCTCTAACTAGATTAAGGGAGACTAGTTTTTCTAAAACACTTATACTAGCATGTCCTAGCTTCATATGCCACAACCATGCATCATTTTCATTTTGTGCAACTAAGCATGCATGAGATGTATGAATGTCATCTAGATGCACCATGTATATGTTCCCTATGCGATGACCTATGAGCATAATATTATTAGATTTAATGTCCATTATTTTGCATCCACTTTTATCAAATAAAACATTAAATCATTTATCACACAATTGACTTATGCTCAATAAATTGTGTTTAAGACCATCGACATATAAGACATTTTCAATGAGAATAGTAGAGTGATTACCTATGGAGCCAATACCTTTAATGTGGCCTTTGGAGTTGTCACCAAATGTCACTACTCCTCCACATTTTGACTTTAGATCCATGAATCTACTCTTGTCTCCGGTCATGTGCCTTGAGCATCCACTATCAAGGTACCATGAGTTTTGACTTTGTGTCTTGGCCTTGTAGCAATGCCCCCCCTACAAACAAAGATATTAAACTTTTGTTTTTGGTACCCAAATCATTTTGGGTCCATGAGTGTTAGCTCCCAAAACCTTGGTTCCCTTAGGAATCCAAGATGACATAGCAATAATATTATTAGATTTTACAAGTTCCTTAGGAACCCATACACTTCTAATTCTTTTTGCTCTACTATGTCTAGGATAGCTACCTTGTTTGTAGTAGTTAGTCATTTTCTTAGGTTGGTTTGTTCTAGAGGATTCACATATCTCATGTTTGACACTACCAACATTTTTAAAGGACTTTTTAAGCTCATTTAGCTCATTTAACACCTTTTGGTGTTCACTATTACATTGAGACAAAAGATTATTAAGATCAACATTCTCATCTTGAAAGAATTTTAGTTCATCTTTTAATCCTAATATCTTTTTCTCAAATTTTGAATTAGCTTGAGTGAGTGAGTCATTTTTCTCATTTAGTTCCAAAATAATTTTATTGTTTTTAATGGCCGACTCTTTAAACTTCTCAACTAATTCATCATAAACCTCTTGTAACTCATCATATGCATCATTCAATTCATCATATGAAATATCTAAAGTAGATGAGTTAGAGGTTACCAAGGAGGAATCATCCTAAAGTGCCATGAGGCAAAGGTTAGCCACTTCTTGTTCGTCATCCTCCGATGACTCCTCATCACTCCAAGTAGCAAGCTTGGCTTTGAGCCTCTTCTTCATCTCAAAGCCCTTCTTCTTGAGTTGAGGGCACTCCGAACGTATGTGGCCGGGTTGTTTGCACTCAAAGCAAATGATAGGATCCCTTCCTTCTTCTTTGTTCTTGCTTTTGAAGTCCATCTTCCTTTGGATTTTTCTTCCCCGGTTGGACCTCATAAAACGTGAGAATCGTTTGGCTATCATAGCCAATTCTTCAAGTTCATCCTCCTCACTAGATGAGCTCTCTTCAAGTTGTGAAGCTTTAACTTTGAGAGCTATTCCCATCTTCTTCTTCTTCTCAACCTCAAGCTTCTCTACCCTTTTCTCTTCTTTCTTCTTCTCATCTTCCCTTCCTTGCTTCATGATCTTATGAGTAAGGAAAGAACCCACAAGCTCATCAAGCTTCAATGTTTTCAAATTCTTAGCTTCAATGATAGCGGTTCTCTTCCCATCCCAAGACTCGGGAAGTGAATAGAGTAGCTTCCGGACAAGCTTGTCTTCCGGTATGATTTCTCCAAAACCCTTTAGCCTATTGACAATAGTGGAGAAACGATCAAACATCTTTGACACCGTCTCATCGGGCTCCATCTTGAAATTTTCATAATTAAGATTGAGAATTCCAATCTTAGTTTCTTTAACATCGTTGGTGCCTTCATAAGTAGTCTCAAGAGTGTCCCACACTTCTTTGGCACTTTCGATTGATGAGACCTTTGAATAGATGTCCGGACCGAAAGAACAAAATAGCATGTGGAGAGCTTTATCATTGACTTGAATCTTTTTCCTCTCCTCTTCACTCATCTCCATTTTCTTCTTCAAAACCATCTTGCCTTCACCATCTTGCTTAAATGGAATATAAGGGCCATCTTCAATCACATCCCACACTAGGTAGTCATTTGACTTGATGAAGAGACGCATTCTATTCTTCCAAAAAGAATAGTTATCACCATTAAAGAAGGGAGGCTTTGTAGTGGATTGTGACTCGTACATGCCGGAATCGGAGGTTGAAGTCATTTCTTGATATTTTGATGATCACACTCTTCCAAGGAACTCCTCTTGTGGTTGTTAATCCTCAAAGAGGTAGGCTCTGATACCAATTGTTGAGTGGATCGAAAGATCGATATAAACCAAGAGGGGGTGAATTGGATTTTTAAAGACTTTGTGGTGGAAATTGCAAATTAAAAATAATAGACAAGGGATTTTAGAGTGGTTCTAGTTCCAAATGAACTCTACATCCACTACCTTAGCTTCACTAAGGATTTGCAACAATTCCACTAATTGCTCTTCCCCTTTTCTAGGCTAAGGAGGCAACCCTTACAATATCAGTTGAATTCTCTACCCAAAATTCAACCTAATCCTCACAACAAGAGAACAAAGAAATTTGTTGGCTAATGAAGTATCTCTCAATACAAATGATAGCCCAATTACAAGCACTCAACCCAATTGAATAAGATAAGAATGAAAATTACAATTGGGGTTTCTAGACAAATAGGATTTTTGACACAATTGCTTGGATTTGATGAATAGATGTTTTCTTGAAGATCAATAGTTGTTGTTGTAGCTTTTGGATGTGTCTTTTATACCTCCTCATTGATTTCTAGCCGTTTGGGTGGTTGGGAACATAAATGGAGCCGTTGGAACCCTCTCTTACCACCATAAATGCACTTCTGCAGCTACCCGTATCGGTACTCGGGAAGGTGTATCGATACCTGTCTCAGAAAAGAAAGAGTCGTTGTGTGCAATAAATAAGGGGTACCGATACGCGCGTAAGCGTATCGGTACGGGGTATCGAAACGGTAAGGGCCGTATCGATACCTTTTTTCTGAACTTAACTCACTGTTGATATCCGTATCGGTATGGAGGTTAGGCGTATCGATACGGGTCAACGACCTTTTAAAGTTTTGGTTACCAACCAACTGACACCAACGGTCATATTTTTAAACCGACTTAATATTTAAAAATTATAAAGCCCGTATCGATACGAGGGTTTTCCGTATCGGTACGCTATTCAAACTCTTTGAATTTTAACACAGGGGTGTATCGATACGAGTGTTTGCCGTATCGATACGTGTTCCGACAGTAACCAAGTTTGGCAAAAAGGTATCGATACGCCTGGGAGTGTATCGATACACCTGAACGATTTTCAATGGTTTTGCCTTGGAACAATTAGAAAATATTTTGAGTTTGAGTTTTACAAATCAGTTTTAAAGTGTTGGTGTTTTAAAACTTATTAAGGGACTTATAAAAACAATTTTAAGTTTTTTAAATTGATCCTTAAAGATCTAATTATATCAAAATCAAACATAGGTTTTACACAAACAAATGTAATGGCCCTGAAAGTTGTAATACACGACACGTGTTTGTTGGTCGTTTCTGATACTAATATGATATTGGAAGAATATCATATAAAGGCGTATTCGATTTATTTGGAGAAAGTGCATGGTTAATAGTAAGAGTATAATGTTTTCCAAAAGGTACATTTGATGCTATGGCTTGAGTTCGGGTGCAATGCACATGTTCAAATACTTGGAAAATACCACTTGAATACATGTTCGATTTCTCATAGTACGTTCAGTGATAGATTGGTGAAGGCGATCTATTTTGTTATACATTGTTGTCAGCTCTAAGAAATAAATACTTAAGATGTACATGTCAGGTTAAATGATAAACATTGTAATGATGAGTTCCGATTAGTTCAAAGGGACTCAGAAACCTGATGAGCAGCTAGAATTCTTGAATCATGTACATCATCGTTTATATCTTGTTATTCAAAATTACCAAATTACCTCTGAAGATCAGAATGACCATAATGCCCTCGTAGGCTTTAATGATTGGATCGCTCAAGATATATATGAAATCTCAATAATCCTGATGTATCAACTTCTGAATGTCTGGTTTGAGCCGATAGTACCAAATCCTCCTTTTTATAGGGGCCTCGTTCTGAAATCAGTCTAAAATCGTCAGATGTTCAATGTTCTCTTTTTGATAATTGCCAACTACGAGGAATAAATTGGACCACATAGAGTGTCCCATGTGTCCATGGATATTTTCTCTATTTTAAACTAAAACTATCTGCTTTGAATTAAAAGTATAGCTTTGTTATCCGTAATGAAAGCACAATTTTTGACTTTTGTCTTCTGATACAAAATATATTTGATACATGTTTTCTGATATTATTGTTTACTGGATAAAATTGATTTTATCTGGGAGTATACTATCTGGGATATGATTGAAAATCTATAGGCTCAACGTTGGTAAGCCCTTTTGGACCTAAGCTCCTACATTCAACGAGCCTAGGGTAAGTCTTTCTAGAAGCTCCTAGGCCCATTGGGCCTAGGGTAAGTCTTTTTGGATATAGTTATGATGATATTACATATTGGCATACGGTTTGAGGGTAGTTAGATGATTATAAATAAAACCTTCTCTGACCTCTTCTGAAATCCACCATACTGAATTAATGTACCAAAGTTTGAAACTCTTAGTATGCTTACAATCTGCGTTTAATGAATCACACTAAACACCTTGATTCAACTTCTGTAATCAAGATCCCTTCTGAATCTCCGGTTATAGACTTATCTCCTAATACTCGTAAGATCAAATAAAGAACAACTATGTTACCTTTTGATATAACGCTTTACTGAAATATCGAATCGTAATTTGAGTTTGTTGTTGCCTAGTACATCATGACAGTGTTAAGCTTGCCATATGCATGCTTGTGCTCTTAGCATCTCTTAGTTGTTCTGTATTATTGAGCTTTCTGAAGTTCACGTTGTTTTTACCATCGCATTTATCAACGTCGGTATGGGAGTTTTTTCGGCTTTACTTGCGGAGTACGATATTTGTGTAATTAGAGGGCATGTATGTCACGTCTTGTTTCACATTTGAGTTTGAAACTTGTATCAGTAACTTGTATCATAGTTTCTATTTCAGTGTCTGAATGATTTCTGAAATTGTATTTTAATTCAGAACTTAATTTATGATTTTAAATGGTTTGACAATGTGTTTATTTGAAATTTGGGTAACGAAATGAGTGACCACCTTATTATTAAAATGGACTCAATGTGACCACCTTCCATTAAAACCTAACGGAATGAGTGACATGGCAGTTAGTAAAAATTTATATAATTACATATTTGGTCCTCGTTACGTATACACTCTATCAATTTGGTCCTAATTTTATTTGGGTAAACTACTTCATTGACCACCATACTAGTGGAAAAATTGTGATTTGACCACATTACTTTTTTTTAAGCAATTAAACCACTAAACTATTTAAATGGTATCAATGTGACCACCAGCCATTAAAAATAAAAGAAAAGTTGACGGGGCTCTTAAATAAAATTGGTATAATTACACATTTGGTCTCCTATATTTAAAAAATCTATCAATTTGGTCCTAATTTTAATCTAATAAAAATAAATTAATTATTTAATTTGGTATCAATGTCATCACCTGATTGGAGAAGAAAAAATGGAAGCAATGAAAATGCCCCCAGCAAGAATTAAACTTGTGCCCTTACACTTAAAGGTGATGGTTAAGAGTGCTTGCCACTAGGCCAAGCACATTTTTGTGATATAAGTTACAACATTTAATATATGTTTTAATACTTGTTAATGCCCGGAAATTTAAATACTTGCTAATGCCCGGAAAAATGAAAACAACGAAAATAGTCTTGGGTGGATTCGAACTAGCACCCTTGAAGTTAAAGTAAAGTGTATTTGCCACTAGGCCAAGCATATTTTTTAAGATATGAGGTACAACATTTAATATATACCTTAAATAATTGTTAATGTCCGGAAAAATAAAAGGAAAGAAAATGTGATTTTAAGAAAATCGAACATAAAATATTTAACCCAATATATTGAATCCCATTCTTTAAATTTTTAGATTTAGCACTGATTCTCTAGAGTAACATCTGGTGTACTGTTATATGACTCTTCAACAATGTCTATCGATGTAAAATTTTCAAGCTACCCTGATAGTCTATCTAAAGTATCCGAGAATGGTCGACTATCGGGCCCTGAGGAATGAGATAATGTTTGTTAGGGAAAAGAGAAATAGGAAACTTGTGTGAAACTTAGTTTTATCCATAATTTTGATATGGTAAATATTTTTCATTTATTAATGGTTCGAGAACACTTTTAAGAGTTTCACTCGGTCTCTTTTTTGATAATTTTATTCGAGTATAAAATAATATTATGTTCAATTTTAAATATGTATGAATTAACGTACAACTGCAAATTGAATTGTTCAAGCTCAAGTCACTTAAATGAAACACGTAACTTTTTATCATTGAAATCATTTATCAGATTCAGTTTCATTCAATTTCAATAGTATCAAACATTCTTGTTATTTTGAAATCAATTCCTGGACAATTTATTAGTGTAACCCCCTAGACCCGCCTATGTGTTACCACGGATCCTAAGAAGTCACATTAGGGTCACAAGAGTGACCCACAATGAAAAATCCACATAGGAAGATATTTTTCTTTAAATACATAAAAAATGTAAAATAAACTTTCGTTCAAAATACAATTTCAGAATTTCATCTAAACATATAATAGTAGTTTAGAAAAATATATTACAAAAAGTGACATAAATCAATACACGGCATACATGCCCACTAACTGTACCAATATCGTACTCCAAACACAACGCCGAGAGAACTCCAAACACTGATGTCGATTACTATACCATGATAAATTTCTTCTAACTTGCGATGGTAAAAACAAAGTGAGCTTCGGGAAGCTCAGTAATACAAAACTACCTGAAGATGTTACAGGTAACATACAAGTATAAGGCAAAGCGTAAAGCTACCAAGAAGTTTCGGGCAACTACAGATTCTAATTATAATTCGATATTTTAGTGAAGCGTTATATTTGGATATAACAAAATTTATCTTTATTCAATCATTGAGTATTATGCACGAGGCATATAGGCTGTGTAATCAAAAAGGATATAGATTTTGAAAGATGAACCAAATAGTTTAGTGTGTTTCATTAAACGCAGATTGGAAGCATACTGAGAGTTTCAGACTTTAGTGAATTAATTCAGTAGGGTAGAATTATAGAAGGGAACATCAAGTTTTATTTTAATTACTTGACTACCCTCAAATCATACATTAATATATAATATCCCATAACAGTATCCAGAAAGACTTATCATAGGCCCATTGGGCGTATGAGCTTACAAAAAGACTTACCCTAGGCCTATTGGGCGTAGGAGCATACAGAAAGACTCCCCTAGGCCCGTTGGGCGTAGAGGATATCTTAGGTCCAGAAGGGCTTAGCAGCGCTCAGCCTCTAAATCTTTAATCATATTCCAGATAATTTACCTCAATTAAAATTAATTTTATCTAGTAAACGATAATAGCATAAAACAGAGTCTGTGTAACACCCTCACCCGGTTTAGGAGCGAGAGATGTTACGACATATAACAAACGGTTCAGAACAAATAAACAATCGAAACAAAACATGAAACAATATCAATCAAAGCCATGCAGCTTGTATATTATCAAACTTAACATACTAACATATGAACTTAAAAACATGTTATCCACAAAATTTAAGTATCTTATACTAACCAAGTTTATACTTATAACATATTGGACTAATACCATAACATAGCATAACCACGTGTATACAATTCTTAACATTATCAAATCACCTAAGCCTAATAAGACCATGTTCGAATTACATCAAGACAACCTCTAAGTTCAAATGCTAACTTTTTATTCTTAGAATCATGATATATATTCATATCAACCCATTAAAAAAACATGTACACTTCTATATAACCATTTAAAACTCAAGCTAAATCAAGGCATATTAATAGACATTCTACTTTCACAATTTGAAGCATATACATATATCACTCTCCTTAGTAATCAAGACAAACCATAGCATACATCATATACATAAAACATTATATTCGAATGGTGCTATGACAACATAGGCATATAAGAATCATACACCATGAACACTATTACATAAGGAGTCATTCAAATGAAGCATATAACCTATTAGGAAATCTAGGTACAATTTGATAATCTAAACAAGCACGACCTTACATGTTCACATTCATCCATTTGAATAACATGATATCAAGATAACACATAGCATTTGCAAATCACATATCAACACTTTAATCATACACAACCCATATATATATAATGCAACCATTATATGTCAACATATAATTATTACAAAACAAGCTTATACTTACTTATATATATACATAACCAAGTCAAGTCTTAAACTTAACAATTACATGTCAAACACCCAAAGTACATGTATCATATGCATGTGACACTTATATACATTTATGCCACCAACTAAGATATCCAAAAGAGTCATACTTGTGCTTGGACTTCAAGGTCAGCTCTCTAAGACAATCGACTAGCTTTCAGGACTAGTACCTGAAATTTTTGGAAGAATGGAACAGAAGAGTGTTAAGTACAAGGTATGTACTTAGTGAGGCAGCCCTAAACTTTACTAATTTCTATCTTTTAGAGCATTATTCAATCTTTAAGGTTACCTAACTAGGCTTTAATCAAAGTTCACCTAGCTAGTCCATCATGCATAAGTAGACTTAGCTAATCCTGTAACCATTTCAAGTAACCATTGATGCAACATAAACAACATACTTTTATGTTCATTCATACAGCAATTATCGATCAAAACATTATCATATACAACAACAAGCATCATTTAAAAGCATTAGCATATACAAGGCAAGTAGGCATATCAATTTCATTTCATTGGTACTTATCATTTAGGTACTTATCTTTCAAGTCATGTAACTTTTAAATATGTTGCCTTGGATGATTAATGAACAAGGTAATCAAGTCTACGTGTGACATATGACTTTGAATACCCAAAGGTATCAATGCTTTGTAACCAACTTGTAACATGTAATCAGAGGATGCCATAGCATCAAGGTGACTTACCACCTTAAGGAATATTGGTGACTAACCACCATCCTTTAACAATAATCAGAGGAGCTCAATGACTCTAAGGCACGCCCTTCTACCTATAGACACTAATCAAACAAAGGTCTTATCTTATCTTATATGTTTAACAAAACCAATTGCTTGTTATTCAACAATTCACCAAACATGTAACAATATCGATCTTTATTTCAGAGCAATCATTCAATTCATGATAACATGAAAAATCAGCAAGCACATATTATCATTTTCATCATGTAAACATCAAAATACAGTAGCTAAACTCATCATATAAGTTCATGTCATATGGTTTATTCAATCATCAACCCAATGTAACATATCTAGGCCAAAGTAAGCTTATCTAACTAGCATAGTCAACATATCATAAGTCTTTCCTTTAATCCTTCTTCCTTAGCATTTTAATTTTTACCAACCATTATTAGGTTCATTTCATGCTTCCTTCATGTTATCTAATAATAAAAAATAACAAGGTTAGGATACTAATCCTAACACTTTAAACAAAACTACACTCACAATACTCCAAGCTAGTTTGTCTCCTTAATGATAATGCCTCTCCCTTTCTTCTTGGTTTGATCACCCCTTAATTCCTCTAATATCTCTTCACCAATATGCTCTTGAATCATATTACAACATATATAACATCCATTAGTATCAACCTTAGCACAAAAATCCAACTAAATCAAGCAAACAACAATAAACACACAAGTTGTCCTTAACATGGCAGTTTTGATCATTGTCCAGTAATCTGTCCATAACTTTTTATTTCCTAATCCAAATAAAGCAAATCATACTATTCTGGAAAGCTTATAAACACACCTTTAAAACCATGTATGGCTCATATTTTTAGCATTTTCCAGTTAATACAGTTTTACATTTGAAAACATGCCAATTTCAGGGCCTAATCTGTCCAAGCTTAACTTAGTGACTTTAGTGCATTTAAATCCCATATTTCACAATTCATTTGATTCTAAGCTATTAACCACATTAACCTACATGTATTAACATAACAATGAAGTTCTAACATCTTTAAAAACAGAGCATTCAAGTCCTCATTTTAACAATTTTTTTTACAAAACAGTCACTTTTAATCCATTTTAATCCTCTATGTGATCTAAATGCATTTAACCTATCAATTGGGACTTAATTCAAGCTTGGCCATTAAATTTTTATTCATTTCATGACTCCCCTATTTCAAGCATAAATTTTCAGAATTTATTAACACCATTTTGACCCCTAAACATTTCGAATTTCACAATTTAGTCCAGCAGATTCCAAATTCATTCAGTTTCAGTCAAGTCAACTTCTAACAACAATTCAGAGACCTATACTTAACATTTTTGAGCAATTCATACCTCTATTCCATGTAAAATTTTGTCCCCTACAACTTTGTATAAGAACAATTTTTCCAGAAATGACTCTAACATGCTCAATTTTCCAGATTTCTATAGGGTATCATACAAGTATGAATCTGGGCAGTTTAGGTGTTCTAACTTGTTTCTACTTTGTACTTTTAGTTCAAATTCAATACTAACACAAACCCAGCATTGTTTATGAAAAATAAAACATTTAAACATCAATTTCCATAATGAACAATATCCAGATTTCATCAAAACAGAAATAAGAACACATATAGCAATCGGGTAACATGAACACATACTTACATGGAATTTTTTTCTTCATGTATGAACATATATGAATTCTATCCTAATTTCCAGCAACATGCATGAGTTCCTTAGCTTCAAAATCTATAGAATTCAATCTTCTAAGTTCTCTTTTTGTTTCGGTGAGAGTATGTTTGATGAAAGATGGAGGTGAAACAATGTGGAATACATGTGTTCTCCTCTTAACATTGCTGGCCGATTATCACCACAATGAGGACACATGGGTTGTTAATCTACCATGTAAATTCCACTAACCTTTTATTATATTTATTATATTAATTTGTTTAATTATTACTATTATTATTATCTTTTATTATACATGTATATACATAGATAATTATCCTAATAGTCCACCGAGTATGTTATATATATGTATTAACTTACATTGTTCATTTCATTAAACTTATATACATACATTAAATCACATTTTCTTTATACATATTACACATGTATATATTTTTTTTAAATCTATCACTTTATAATTATTCATTTTAATACTTTAATCTTATAATTTCACTAAGCTTAACCAAAATGTTTACACTTTTCTTTTTATTTTCTTATAATTTCTTCTAGGGTATTTTTAAGGGTGTTACAGTCCATATATATCTTTATACCAGAAGACAGATGTCAGATTTTTTATCAAAAGACAGATATCAAATATATATTTATGTATCAGAGGACAGAAGCCATGGATTGTTTTCTTTTGGAAAAATTGTGTGGTACTTTTAAATTCAGAGCGGATAGTCTTGATTTAAAACAGAAAGCATTTACAGACACAAGGTACATGCCTTATAGTCTAATTTATTTCTCAGAGACACTTGATAATTATCAGAAAGAGGACATTTGACCATTTTGGGCTGACTTCAGAACGAGGTCCTTATGGAAAGAGAGGTTTGGTAATAACGACTCAAACCAGACATTAGAAGTTGATAAATCAAGATCACTGAGATTTTAGATATATCGTGAACGATCCAAGCATTAAAGCTTATAAGGGTATTATGGTCATTTTGACCTTTAGGGTGATTTGGTAATTAGACAACAAGGTATAAGCAGTGATGTACGGAGTTCAGAAATTCTAGTTGCTTATTATATTTTCGAGTCCCTTTGAACTAATCGCAAACCATCATTACAGTGTTTATTATTTAACCAAATCGGTACACCTTAAGTACTCACTTCTTAGAATTGACTACATTGTATAACAAAAAGCTCGTCTTCACCAAGAAACCACTGAACGTACAACGAGAAATCGAACATGTAATCAAATGGTATTTTCCAAGTATTTGAACATGTGTATTACACCTGAACTCGATCCATATCATCGAATACACACGAAGAACATGTTGCTCTTACCACTGACCTAGGAACTTTCTCCAAATAACTCGAACATGCTTTTATATGGTATCCTTCCAACATTACAATAGTTCCCGAAACGAACAACCCATAAGGGTCGTGTATTACCACTTTCAGAGCCATTACTTTTGTTTGGCTTTATTAATATTTCCTATTCCAAGTCTTGGAGTTATTTTCAGTCACTTCGATGTCCGAAGGTGTTTCAATTATTCTGAGCCTTTCGATTCTTCCAACTATTTATTCATTTCAGATCTCGAGGGTATATCCATCATTTCAGATAATTTGACAATTAGTACTCGAGAATATTTCAGTCTTCTAGTCATTACGTTCATTCCGATCAATTCAGCCTTATCGATGTTTTCAATCCTTTTACACCACTTTGACTAATCCAGACATACGAATAGTTTTTCGTAAACTTCTCTTTGAAGACTTATTCAGAATTCAAGAAAATTTGAGTACATTACAATTCTGAAGGTTTAGGCTTTGTTACCAAAACTTTTCCAAGCAAAACGAGGTTTGCAAACGAATTAGTTCTTATACGTTAAAGGCATTTTTGTCATTTCTCATCCGAGCATCCTGAGCATTAGATCTTTTATCACTTTCATGGCCAGAGGTATTTTAGTCCTTATACGTTAAAGGCATTTTTGTCATTTCTCATCTGAGCATCCTGAGCATTAGATCTTTTATTAAGAAATAATCTAAATTGAAAGTTCTGAGGTGAACTGTTTTATCGATTTTTCGCTGAACTTGGATTTATTACCGATCATCGTTTCTTTATTCGAGTCATTCAGGTTTTATACAAATTATTCTTATTTTTCTATCATAATCAACATAACTTTGAAATATTTCGGCATTAATCAAGTTCACTCATGCAATAACAAATACAAACAAGTTTCGTAAGCATGCAAGAGGAAGTAAAGTATTACCTCAGCTCCAAGCTACATCGGTCGATCCATAATACTTCATTCGATCATTCTCGAACTCGAATGCGACGTCCTTCAATTAACCCAGATACAATGAACTGTGAACACCTTCAATTACACAAATTCCAACATTAGACTTTAATCACAAAGCTCTTAACCGAATAATTAAATACATAAGCACTCTCGGGTTCAAGGTCAGATTCGGGTGCCTTCGAGTCAGAATTTCACGAAACATACTTCAAAAATAGACTCGAGAAGTCAAAGAACATATAAAAAGGGTTTTCAGAAAATTTGACTTTTTGGTCAACGGTCAAAGTCAACATTGACTGATGACGTCATCAGTCAACCGAATTGACTCGGATGAGTTGACTCGCTGGGTTGACTCGGACGAGTTGACTCATTGGATCGACTCGGTCAGACGAGTCGATCAGACACGGATTCGGGTTAGATTTGGGCTTAGGCTAAACGGGTTGGGTAACAAGGGCTCGGACTTGAACCATATTGGGTTTTGGGCTGGTTTAAGACTGATAATCCGGTTTGAGCCCAACCGGCTCGGTTCAAGGCCAGAACGACTCAACCGGTTGTTGGTTCAAGTCGAAAGATAAGGTTGTGGCTGTCGAAAATCATTTTCGACGGCGCATGGCCGCCACGTGCCACTCAAAATGGTTGAAAACACTATAGAATGGTAGATCTCGACGCAGCAACAAACATCATATGTGTTTCAAAAACTTATCGAGGCTTAGAGTGGCTGAAACCACGACGACAAAGAAAAATTGTTCGATTTCCACAAGTTTATGATGACCTTCGAAACGACGGATGGCGTCCGATATAAGGGCCGAGTTTTGCTCAGCTTGACACCACGAGTACGATGGTGAGGGCAGTGACTCACACCGACGATAGGGGCGGCCGGAATCGACTATGAACGGAAAGGTTTTTGACCAAGGTTTGACAAACCTTCAACTACGATTTCCTGGAGATTGGCATGGCAATTCGGCGTGTGGTTAGAGGGGTTTTGATCGGGGCACGTCGGCCAACACATAAGCGATGGCGGTGGCAGACACGGAGCAGCTGTGACAATGATCAGAGCAGAGCCGACGTGGGAAGACGAAAAGCTTGGGAGAGAGGGGAACGATCGAGGTATTTGAAAAACGAGTCTCCCCTCTAGGAGCGGGTTGGTTCATACTTACTTATTTTTTGTATAACACAAACAATAGCTTAAAACTAATCCAAGACAATTTCTTAACCAGAGATGGCCTTAGCCACAAAGCCTAAGGCTTCAACCCACAAAGCCTAAGGGTGTGGGTTTGAAACCCCTTACCAATATTTTACTATTTTTTTTGCCTTTTTATTTCATTTTATTCGTTTAGCGACCTGAAACTTGGGGTGTGACAATTAGTCACTATGCTTGTTAAAGCCGCAATAGCTTGCGGTGTATCATGAACTTTATGTTATTTAATCTATGAACTCTTTCTCATAAAATAACTAATAAATTGTTACTAAACTTAGTGTTTTATATTATTTCAGTTAATTTTTAATAATAGTGACATGACATATTGATTTATATCAATTTTAACTGAATTAATGTTAAGTTAATTAGTTATTCAAAAAATCATATTAAGTTAACTAGTGACATCAACTCGGTTAAAGAATTTAATTTATTATTTTCTAATAACTACAATATTTATAATATTGAAAGTAAAAATGATAAAATAAAAAAGGAGATTGAATTGTCTCACATTGTGTAAAAGAAAAATAAAATGTGAGATCCATTAATTATTGAGTGATTAATGATATTTATATTGTTTCATTTTGTGTAAGTTCGAATTTTAACATTATCATTGAAATGTAAAAACCCTCTATTTAATAAAAAATGGTATCCACTATCAATACAAAAATGAGCATAAACGGATAAAAGTAAAATTTTGTTGTTAGTCCTATATTATGTACAAATTATGGATTTAATCTTTACATTCTAATTTGGTTATTTTAGAAACAACATAACTAGATCATATGGATTTAAAATGATCAAATTAGAAAACAAAATTAATTCCACAACTTACACAAAATACAAAGACAAATAATAAAATTTAACTTAACAAATCTAATGATTATTGTTTGAATTAGAATCAAACTTTTAAAGATACAAACTAATAATAACCAAAATTTGAAAAAGGAATGTATACCGTTAAAAGTTGCAAATTGCCATATATACTTATGATTGTATATTGTTACGAGGGAAACAATATACTGAAAAATGGGCTTCATCTGACGACGAATGAGGGAGATTGACAAGAGAGAAACTAAAAAGTTTTTTTTAATTTGAGGATTTTGGGGCACTTCCGACAAAATGGAGGTCGAATTCGAACTTAGGGGGCGAGACGAAGTGATTGGTGAAACTTGGGACCGAACAACCATCATCTACGTTCAATGTATAAACTTTAATGACCAAAATAGGTTTGGGAGTAAAATTCAATGACCAAAAACGTTCAATGTCTAAACTTCAATGAGTAAATTGAACGTTTTAAAACTTTAATGACCATAATAGTTTTAAAAATAAAATTTAGTGATTATTTACGTAATTTACTCTTTGTTTTTATGGTGATTTAATGATTATTGCTTTGCATGTAGCTTTAACCATAAATTTTGGTTATTATTAGTACTTGAATAAAACTACATACAAAATACAATGATTAGATTTTAACAAAGTAATACTTAATTAACTCTATAATTTAGGTATAATACAAGAATTAATAGAAAATTTTGACAAAAAAATACTCCCTCCGTCTCACTAAAACTGTCACATGTTGACTTTTTTTGGTTAAAATTTTTCAACTTTGACTATAATTTATTTAAATATTTTAATTAATTAAAAATTATAAAAAATATATTTAAAAACTAGTTGATTCAAAGTTTTTAAAATATATTTTTTCATATTTTTATCAATAATAAATTTTAAATTATAAAAGGTTAAAGTTGAAAAAGTTTGACCCAAAAAAATCAACATGTGACAGTTTTAGTGGGACAGATGGAGTATGTCAATAACATTAGTAAAGGAATATATACCATTAAAAAAGTACAAAAAAAGGGGAAGGCGGAGTTGGATTCTATTTCTCTTGGTTTGAGGCAGCAATTACTCACGCGCCAAGCGCGTGTAAAATACTTTCTCTATTTATTGGAGCCTTTTAGTTGATTTTCCCATTCCCAAAAGTCGAGTGTTTTAGGGTTAGGGCTTTCGGTTTTCTGTCTCCCCAATTTCTCTGATCTCTTCTAATTTCAGGCGTTAACCTAATCCTAGCCTCTTAAACATGTCGTCCAAGCAAGGTAATCTTTTCTAAAAGCTCGAAGATCTCGACTTAGTCAGTTTCGTTTTTTCAAATTTCTCGATAGGGATTTCGTTTCACAATTCCTGTTAATTTCAAAGCTATTGATTTTTCTTGTGTGTTTGTTTTGGGGATCTAGGTGGCAAAGCGAAGCCTTTGAAGCAACCTAAAACTGCAAAGAAAGAATATGACGAGGTATCACAATTACTATTTATATTATTTGAATCGATCTATAATGCAAAAAAAGAGAAAAAAGTTCCATATAGTTGAGTTTTATTTTATATATTTTTTGTATGTAGCTTTATTGAAGTATTACTTTGTCTCAAGATTTAATTTCCTGTTAGGTCTGCTTATTTGGATTTGATTTTTGTTTAGCCGTATGAAATTAGTAAAGTCGATGTCTCCTCTAGAATTCAATTGTTTTTGCTGATATTAGGAGTGAAATCATGTAAAACTTTTATGATCAGATTTCGTAAATTGTTGATCTATTTTGTTTTCTCAACAAATTTTGATGATAATGTAATTTTATTTGGTGTCATTTTCGTTATCTCCTTTAATCTGTTTTGTGCAGGTTGATATGGCTAACATGCAGAAAAAGAAGGATGAAGAGAAGGTGAGGTGTTGGAGTTTTATTTTTACTTGTCTCTTTTTCCACTTTGTATAAGCATGTTCTTCGAACCATCAATTTATTTGCTTATTTTTGTGGTGGACAGGCTCTTAAAGAGCTGAGAGCAAAGGCACAAAAGGGTCCAGTTGGTGGTGCAGGACTTAAGAAGAGTGGGAAGAAATGAGGATCTGCAACTCATCTAAACATAAACTGTCGTGGCTTGTGTTTGTGAGTAAAACTTCTATTATGATAACATCTTTTGTTTTTAGTTTGATGGTCTAGGATATCATTTCGAATGATCTGATGCTCTAGTTTCATGATTGAATTTGCTGCAAAACCTTGTGTGAAAGGTCATTATTGTAAAACTTAATAAACTCAAGTTTTATACTATTTGTGCTTTTGTGTCTATGTTTTCATATTAGCATAGCTGTGATTTGTTAATGCTTGGATTTCCCGAGCAAATATGATTCATTAAGCTACCTGTACGGGCCATCACTATGATTTTCCCTTTTCGGCGATGCTAGAACTGCGCTAGGACATTGATTTCATTGGAAAATGTAGCCTCCAAGCGAGGGATCTGGTTTCATCTTTAGTTTCAAAGGGATGGTAATTCAGATTATAGATTTGGATGTGAATGGATACCTAATATCTTTTACTGCGTATTCGAATAATGTTTGGATTCAGGTTTTATATGGTGTTGATTTGGACATCCAGTCACTTGATGATCGGAACATTAAAGTAAATATAGTGTGTCTAAATCTAACTAAATAAACTTCCTCTGTTATTTCCCGTAGTTCCAAGTCAATAAACTTCTTTTTGAAGTTGGGACGAACCAGAAATTGAGCTTAGCTGCTTAGGGAACTAAGTATAAATATGATAAAAATAGAGGGCACTGTCTAAATAAATTAAACATGTCTTTGTTATTCAAAACCCCTTTCTTTTCATTGTGTTGTATATACTACTTTCGAACAAAGAAAAATGAAGGGGGCAGCCCTGCACAATGCATAAATGGTTTCTTCATCAAATTCTTAGCACATATCCTACCTCAAATACAGCACATTTATCAAGAAGATAACTGAACTACGTACACATATATTCTTTTTTCTTTTATCGAAACGTATACATGTATTCATAGTCATATTATTATGACAGTTCACAACCACACTAGCAATTGTTATATAGCAGTAGCGGTACCGTTTTAAACCGTAATACATGCCATCATCATGTCCGCAATAATATCTGTTATTTAAAAATGTATGACTGTGATACTTACAGTAACCGAAATAACATATTATATCCGTAATTATGATGAACACAACACAACTAAAAAATGCCGTCACACTTGAATTTAAATTCGAGGACTTCAAAAACTTGATCTTTAATTTGTTCTAAAAGCTCCGGTATGAACATTTACTAAAAAGGGGGTCTCTTACTGAAAGCTGTAAATCCAATGATAATTTTCCAAACACTGCACTCCAACGGTCCAACCCATGAAAACGCAAAAGAAAGTGGGGCTTAAAAACCAACAGAGATTTTAAAGGAAGAACAAAACGAAGAGATTTGCATAGGACTTTACTGAGTGGAAATCGCGAGGGGAGCTACGAGTGATTTTCTCTTCTTCGGGAGCCATGCAAACGACGTTTCTCTTACGTAGGTTGTAACTCGTCGTACGAAGATTTCGATAAACCCGTGGCAAGACACAAATTCGGATCAAAGATTTTTGGGTTTTGTGTAATTTATTAAAATGAGACTCATAATTTGTTAGATAAAATTTAATTTTTTTTGTTGACTTGTTGTGTACATGTTTAATAGTGAATCATGATTTTTTTAGAGTGGTCACAAGTTAATATTTTTTAGGGTGAGCACAAGTCATAAAATTTTATGAGTAATTTATAAAAATTAAAATATTGAATCCAAATGTGTGAGTTTTAAAAAATTCAAGGTGGCACATGCTCAACCAATCATACGTGTGGATCCACTATTGTACGTGTTAAATTGATTCTTGAATAAAAAAACGAGTCTAATAGAACTCAAAATCTACGAAGTAAAACTCATCCACTTTACTACTAGTTCATAAAAGTTTCCACAAGCGCCTTAGTTCTATAGTGTAGTGTTCAATTTAGGGTGTAGTGTTTATGGGTTTAGGTTATTAGAATTTAGGGTTTATAGGTTAAAACCTAAATATCTCGTCATGTTATCATAAAACCTAAACTCTAATCTCTATACCCTAAATTCTAACTCTAAGTGCCAAATTCTAACCATTATCTTAAACTTTAACCCCTAAACCCTTAAACCCTAAATTTTAACTTTAAGTGCCAAATTCTAACCATTATCCTAAATTTTAGCCCGTAAACCCTTAAACCTTAAAAGTAACGCTCAAGTGTATTAAATACAAATCTTTAATCTTTTAATTTTAACTACAAATATTTTTAAAAATAACATATTCGACATATATTTTCATTGAAATTATTTAAAAATAAAAGTAAAATGATTGTAAAAATTATTATCCATGTAACACCCTAAGTTTTGTGGGGAAAAAAAAGAAAAAAAAATAAAAGAAGTTGGTGTTGTTGTTGGGTTTTGAACCCTTAACCCTTTGCTTGGTGAACCAAGCCTCTACCAACTGAGCTAAGGTTAAAGCTTAGTTCAATTTTCAGCCCAGATAAATTTTGAGTGATATTCCTTGGTCTGTATCGAGTTTTATTTAGCCCAACAACCCCCCTAGTGCACCGAATATGAGTATACTAAAATTAATATCGGGAGTTCTAGAATCTTTTTTTTTGACCATTCATCTCCCCTAAATCACCATTCGGCTTCTACCGCCCGATCCCGGTCACCGCTGCTCCGTGGCGTTCACCGCCACCACCGGCGTGTGCATCGTCTCACTCCGAACCCCAAGCCGCCAGTCACGCGTGCTACCAAGCCGTCCATCGCCGGCGGAAACCCGTTTAAAGGTTCGACCTAACCACCCATCGCCGCCCCTGTTTTTCTGCGTTTCCGGCCATCCTCGTCGCCCGTTCGTGTCACGGCCACCAGATCTGGGTTCCCCACGTCACGACGAATAAAACCCAGTAAACCGATCGTTCATCCGACTCTGTTAAGGTCTTCGTCGGAGCTTCGTCTTTTCCGACGAGGTTTTGACCTTTTGAGGGTTTTTTCGGTAAGTTTTCAGTCGATTTCTAATTTGTTTTCGTTGTGGAAGTGTTGTGGACTAATTTCTCGTTCTGTTTACGGCCAGGCGGTGCCCCTCGACGTTTCCGGTGACCTCTCCGGCGTTTTTCCGGTGAACGGAATGTTTTGGGTAAGTAAATCGGCTTGAACCGGTTTAAACCGGTCTGAGTCAACCTAAACCGAACTCGTCCCAACCTATGAGCCCAAGCCCGATTTCGGTCCAACCCGTATCTGACCCGACCCGTTAACCTAGCCCGTCTGTCCGATCCGGAAACCCGAACCGAGTCAACCCGAGTCAGTCGAGTCAACTCGTCCGAGTCAGCCGAGTCAACTCGTCCGAGTCAGCCGAGTCAACTCGTCCGAGTCAGCCCGAGTCAACTCAGTTGACTGCTGACGTCAGCGTTGACCTGCTGACGTCAGCGTTGACCCTGACCATGTTGACCGTTGACCTGCTAACGTCAGCGTTGACTTTGACCGTTGACCAAAAAGTCAACTTTTCCGAAAACTCTTATTTTATGTTTTTCGACGTCCTGAGTTCGTTTTTGAAGCCCGTTTTGCAAAATTCCAACCCGAAAGCCTCCGAATCTGACCTTGAATCCGAGATTTCTTATATGTATTTAATTTTGGTTAAGAGCTCTCTGAATAAGGACTAAAATGGAATATTGTGTGATTGAAGGTACTCTCAGCTTCTTGAATACGAATTGTTGTTGGACATCAAATTCGAGTTCGATTGCAATTGAATGGGGTTTCATGAATCGACAGATATAACTCGGAGTTAAGGTAATACATTACTACCCCTTGTATGCTTTATGTACGTGTTGATATCTGGTTAAAGCATGCATGCTTATGATGAGTGTTTTGTGAACTCTGCTTGAGCCGAATTCGATACGGAAAATAAGTATGCGAGTCAGTAAGAGTAAAATACTCGGATAAAAATATTAATAGATCAGGAGTGTCGAAAGTGCTAATAATAATAATAATACAGTTAAATCTGAAACTCTATCAATGGTATCTAAGAACCAATGTTCAGAATGCGGAGTATGAGATGTTGGATATGAAATTACAAAAATACCCTTGGAGCATAAGTATGACTAAACTACCCCTCTGATAAAGGAAATGACCTAAAATCTGCATTCGTCCTGATTATGCAATTTACACTACCCAAGATGTATGTTTTAATGGAAAGACTTCGGCATCATTATGCAATACGTGTGATACAAACTTGGATAATCCCTCAAACTCTGTAAACACATGAATGAGAATTTTTCTGGAAATATTGTTGAAATCCTAAGTCGATCCTTACGACAGTAATGCGTGAATTAAATGAGAATGATCGTAATGACCAAAAAGACGGTAATGCCCTCGAGCACCGAAATGTCTGATTAATTTGAATGACAATATACCCACAAGTTCTGTAATGAATGAATCGTCTGTAAAGGGCCGGAGAGTTAGGGCGCCTTAATCTCGTTTGAGTACGTGAATGATGGAGGTACCAAATGGTAATTCAGAAAGAAATGGTAGATTTATCTCAGTCTAAAATAACCGAAATACCCTCCTGAGTTAATCGGTAACTATGTATTTGACGAAATTCTGGATTTGTTAATAAGACTTAAATAGCTAAGGCTCCCTTAAGTGTTGAGAAATATGACACGTGTATGCCCATCGCTCACCATATCGATGTAAGGTAGGAAGAGTCGCATAGATTGTATGTTCGATTACTCAAAGTTAAACTGTATATTAAAGTATGAGGGCGACTGTTCAGACATACGATTCAGTCAGTGTTAAGTTCTGATGCACGCTAATTACTCATATCTGAACGTTGGTAAGTATTGTCAAGTTGGGTTACGCCGCATTAAACAAATTCTGGAGATATAATAAATTGTTAGAGCCCTTGAGAATTATAATTTTCGTTCTGATATGATTGTGCCATAGTATAAAATTTGTCATGACAGTCAGATAACAAAAAGGCCATGATAGCCTAAATAATCGGAACATCACTGAAAATATCCGATAACTTAAAAGACTTTAATTTAGAAATTCTTGAATATCCGTTAGAAAACTAATGAGCAAATAGGATACCCGAGTTCTGTGAACCATTGCTTATTCAATGTTGGTATAATTACCAGAATGTCCATGAACGCCGAAATGACCATAATGTCCCTGGTAGGCTTAAATGGCTAAATCACTCATGATATGCCTAAACTCTCAAGATCCTGATGTATCCCCTCCTGAATATCTGGGCTAAACTGTTAGTATGAACCCTTTTTAATAGGGGTCACATTTCAGAAATCCGTTCAAATCGTCAAAAGTTTAATATGCCCCCTTCCGTAAATGCCAAGTATCTCCAAGATATGATCTGTCCCACCTAGTGTGTTCCATGTGTGCTATATTCTGTTGAATGGATTGTATAATGATTTGATCGTGAATAATATTATGTTTGATGACATTCTCTGCCTACTTGATGTATGTTTGCTCAGTTTGTTTACTTGTCATGTGATTGCTTGACCTATGATGGTACAATATGTTTGCATGATGAATGCTGAAATATCTGCTATGCTCAATAGTATGCCCATTTATTTGTCAAAAGCATGAATTCTTTCGTTTCTGATGTTATGAATAAAATATATCTGACACATATATTCTGTTACCCATGTCTGGAATCTGAACATTGATTACTATCTGGGTATACTGTTGGGTTATGTTATGAAGTCTCTGTTGGTACAGCCCTGATCAAGCTGGTAAATCCTTATGGACTCAAGGTCTCCCCTTGAGTGGCACCTATGCCCATCGGGCCTATGGTAAGTCCTTATGGACCTAAGGCATCCCCTTAGGTAGCACCTATGCCCATCGGGCCTAGGGTAAGTCCTTATTGACCTAAGGCATCCCCTTAGGTGGCACCTATGCCCAACAGGCCTAGGGTAAGTCCTTATGGATGCAGTTCTGGGGGACTGCATATTGGTGTAAGGTTGGAGGGTAGTTACTAGTGAACCCTTGCATGCACTTAGACATTTGCATGGATAAATATTGAGTTCTCATGATATGATTGGTATGCATTTATGCCCATCGGGCCTAGGGTAAGTCCTTATTGACCTAAGGCATCCCTTTAGGTGGCACCTATGCCCAACGGGCCTAGGGTAAGTCCTTATGGATGCAGTTCTGGGGGACTGCATATTGGTGTAAGGTTGGAGGGTAGTTACTAGTGAACCCTTGCATGCACTTAGACATTTGCATGGATAAATATTGAGTTCTCATGATATGATTGGTATGCATTTATGCCTGTTTGATATGCACCTATTGGAACACACTAGACATTAAACTTGTTGTTTCCATCTTCGTAATCTATCAGCTTGTAAAATTTTCGTCTGTTACTCGATGATTGAATAAAGAACAAGTACCGTTAATCTCAAGTATAACGTTACCCTGAAATAACAGAAAGGAATATGAGACTGTCACCGCTTGAAACATCATGAAAATGTTATGCCTACCATATATCTGCATGAGCTTATAGCATCTTCTGGTAGTTCTGTATTACTGAGCTCTTCCAAGCTCACGTTGTTTTTACCATCGCAGGTTAAAAGATTATAGCATGATATAATTTTTGACATCAGTGTTCGGAGTTCCCTCGGCATTGCTTCTGGAGTACGGTACTGTATAGTTAGTGTGCATGTATGTCATGTATTGTTTTATGATAGTGTCTGTAAATATTTTCTGAAATTTTTGTTATGTATTTAAATGTTTTCCTGAAATTGAATTTTAAATAGAAGTTGATTTTTTTAGTTTAATAAGTGTTTTGAGAAAGGAAATGTTTTATGTGTATTTTTATTGTGGGTCGCTCTTGTGACCCTAATGTGACTTCCTAGGATCCGTTGTAACGCATAGGCGGGTCTAGAGGGTTACAATCCATTACAATGTTCTTAAAATAAAGGTTTAAAGGCTCGAAAAGCCCTTGAGCTTTAAAAAACAATTAAGCTTTAAAAGTTTTTTTTGTACTTAATATCACTTTTAAACCTTAAAAATTAATCAATCCAACTCTTTGACTGATAAAATTCGTCGTTAACTATGAAGGTGCTGATGTGGCGATTTATATTGTTAACGTGGCGGTGCACATTAAAAAAAGTGATAACGTGGAAGAGGAACTTAATTGATATTTTTAGAGTTCGAGGGTTTAATTGAATTATTTTTTATAAAATTTGAAGGCTTATTTAATCTTTAAGCAAAAATTTAAAGAATAAATATTGTATACACAAGCGGTGGAAAATGTAAGTTTGCACAAGCGCCTTAGTTTTAGGGTATAAGGAGTTAGTTTAGGGTAAAGTGTTTAGGGTTTTAGGTATAAGGGTTAGAATTTAGGGATATTTGTTTCAATTTAAGGTTTAGGGTTATAATTTAGGGGTTATAGGTTAAAACCTAAATACTCATCATATTACCCTAAAAACTAAACCATGACCTATAAACCCTAAATTATAACCCTAAACCTTCAATTGAAACAACTATCCCTAAATTCTAAACCCTTAAACCCTATACTCTAAACTAAATCCTTATACCCTAAAACTAAGACGCTTGTGGAAGCCAATGTATAGGATATTAATCCAAATTTAAAATATAAAAAGTAAAAATTGTTAAGATATTCTAAAAATAAATATTAAAATTATTAAAAAGTAAACATAATATAAAAAATAAAAAATATATGATCATTATAATAACAAAATAAGATTAAAATTATGTTCTAAAATAATAACTTGTGTAAATTCTAAGTACATTGCAATACATATGATGTAAACCCATATCACAATATAGTTATATATCTTTTATTTGATTAAACCAACTTTCATAGAATTTAAGTTGGAAAATAAGAAAAATTAAGAAACACTCTTGCGGTATACAAGGACTCTATGGTGCTTGACTTTACTAACGAGTTTTTTCTCATCCGATCAAACAGTGAATTTCATCTTACTTGATGCATCCAAACAGTAGTATCATAAAAAATTTAACCTTTTTTTTATAGTGAAATCACTTCATTGTTCAAAGAAGAATTCTTTTATATAAGAAAATATAACTTTATATATCTAAAAATTGTGCTTTTTATTTTTAGTAATTTTTTATATTTTTTAGTACTATAATATTTCTTTATATTTTTAATATTTAAATTTAATTCAAATAAATTTTTTAATTTTATTTTTTTTCTTAAAGATTAAATAAGCCCTCAAACTTTCTAACAAAATTAATTAAGCCCTCGAACTTTCTAACAAAATCAATTAAACCACTCTAAAACGTCATTATTCACATGTGGGACTACCACGTCAACACCGTGAACTGTCACGCCAACATCGTCACGGTCAACAATAGAATTCGTCAATTAAAAGATCAAATTGGTTAATTTTTGAAGTTTAAAAATAATATTGAGTGTAAAAATATTTAAAAGCTTAATTAATATTTTTTCGAAAATTCATGGCTTCTCGAGCCTTTATGCCTAAAATAAAATATTACCCGATAAAGATGGAAGTTGGAAAGATGACGTGTTTGGCATTTGTGGATGTGTATTGACAATCGAGTATGATAATAAATTTTTGTTTAATCAAATAAAAATTTATTTGAATGTTAAACCGATAAACATGAGGGCATGCATTTCATATTAAAAAAACATTTAAGATTAAAAATTCGAGTACATATTCTCTATATTAGAAATATATATATTTTTATTTCCCTTTTGATTTTCAAGATTTTATTCTGATTAATTTAATTCAACATACACCATACACTTAATTTTGATGAGTAAACCTTAATTTTCTACATCTAAATTGCTATCGTCATTCAAAAAAAATATTTTTTTTCTTTATTCATCTTAATTTTCTTCTTCTTGCTTCTGCTGATGAGATGCTAAAACATCAAGGAGTTAATATTTTGAACAAACAAACAATAACCGTGAGCTGATTGAGCTTGTACACGAAATGAAAAATATTTTATGTCCTCAACAACCAGTCTTTCCTCTGAAATTTTTTCTGAAACAAAAAATGCTTTTCTTATTTGGTGGTTTAATGAGATTCGAAAGTGTTCTTTATTCATTCGTTTTTTTATTCACTTTTCTATCTTACAACTAAGGGTGTTTAAAAATATCTAACCCGATTAACCTGACCCGACAACCCGAACTTAAAAAATGTCGGGTAATCTTACAAAAAAATTATCCGACTGGGCCGGGTACTCGACCCGATAATTTTTCTAGGACACAGGCCGAAAGTTTTCCCTTATCGGTTACCCGACCCGATAATTTTAATATATATTATTTATATTTTAAATTATATTTTCATTTTAAATTTCTTAATATTTTTATTTTAAAACTAAATTTTAATCCATAAATTTTTTATATGATTGTATTATATAGTTTTAAGTTTTAAGTTTAAAACTTTTTAAAAATATTTTTGTGTTTAATATGTAATTTTTTTAATTTTAAAATTAAAAAATAAAAATATATATAAATTGAGTACCGATACTCAATTTTCCAGGTACTCGAATTTTACGAGTACTCAAATAACGGTATAACGGACCGGGTACTCATCAATAAACACCCTTATTTACAACACATACACCAACCCCATTGGTAGAAATATATTATTTTATTACCGATTTGCTTATAAAATTTATATATTATCAATATATTAATTTAATCATGTATGAATGCATGCATGTAACAGTAACTCCAAATGACGGGGGTGTTTCACCTCCACATCCAATCTAGATATCTACCCCTCCAAATGGATCTGCGCCGTCCAAAATAGTAGACTATTCAATTATATAATACAAGATATGCTAAAATAATAACAAAATCATACCCACATTCAGTTGGTATGGGATAAGATATTATGTCTTATAAGCAAACTTAATTATTCAAATTTTGATATTGCGAATTGAATTATTTGAATTAAAAAAATTATTTATATAATAAATTAAATTTGAATCAATCAATTAATAAAAATTATGACCATTTGAAATGTTAATAAAAATGATGAGTCTACCACGTACGACGAACATTGATGAACACCATTAATTTTTAAAAAAATTTAAAAATCTAAAGGACTAAAATTATAATTAAAATTATCTCTTAAAAATAAAAATCAACTTTAATAATTACTTTATAATATTTTTTTAATAGGTTAGAATCAAATATACACAATTCTCCTAAACCCTAACAAAATCAATCTCTTAAAAAATAGAAATTAGTTTATAATTTTTTAATAGATTAGAATCAAATATACTCAATTTTCATATTATTGATTCTAATCTATTAAAAATTATAAACTGGTTTCTATTTTTTTTAAGAAATTGATTTTGGTAAGGTTTAGGAGAATTGGGTATATTTGATTCTAACCTATTAAAAAATATTATAAAGTTACTATTAAATTTGATTTTTATTTTTTAAGAGATAATTTTAATTATAATTTTAGTCCTTTAGATTTTTAAATTTTTTTAAAAAAAATTAATAGTATTCATCGGTGTTCATTGTTAGTGGTGTTCATCAATGTTCGTCGCCCGTTGTAGAATTTTCCTAATAAAAATTGTTTTAAAAATGTTTTTATACTAATATTTAAAGATTATGAAATATGAATTAAAATAAATTAATTTTTAATTAAAAAATATAATATTTGAACCTTAACATTATTTGTGTTAAAATTGATATTTTAGATAAATGAGTCTAAAAACATATTGTTTCCGGATGGAAATCCTCTACCCTTTTTGGTGCTTCTACTTATGCTTCACACTTAAAATTAGATTTAAGGTTTAGGATTTTAAGTTATGGGTTACGGTTAGGGTTTAGAGAATTTAGGGTATGATGTATTTTTTAAGGTATATGGTATAGGGTTTAGGATTTAAAATTTAGAGTTAGGGCTTAGAATTTAATTTTATTGTGCTTTTTAGTGTTGGAGCATAAATAAAAGCACCGAAAAGGGGCAGAAGATTTTTATCCGATTGTTTCCTACCGGTGCTAAATATATAATATACGCGGTAGCACAAATTATGTTAAAAAGGATACATTACAAAAGGGCAGAAACTGGGTTGCGTTGCATCACTTCGGTACTTAGAACAATTTCCATTGGTACTTGAGAATAATAATAAGACATAACGATTCACCACAACTGTTAGTTATGATACAAATTTGCATTTGGACCAATTTAAATATTAATAAAAAAATAATAGTAAAAGTGGGGTCTGTTCGGGTCTGCTAAGCAAGTTTCTTTTAGATATAAGATGAAGAGTAGTAGGAAAACCTAGTTTGAGTACAATTATTTTTATGCAAATTTACTTTATAATCAAGCAACCTAACCCTATAAATAGATATTAAGGATTAAGGTTAAAATCATCTATTGTAATCTCTTTCAACACTGAAATTTTATTCTTCGGTATCTTAGGTACCCCTTTTAAAGCTTTTTTGTTTTCTTAGGCAAAAAAGGGTAAAACAACCTGTTTCCACGTTGGAGCAGAGGAGGGAGATTCAAAGCCGTGCAAGAAAAGGACATTGTAGGTGTCTTGTTCGTGTTGCTTGTGTATAAAAGCAAGAAAGCTTCATATTTCTATTATTTTGGGTGATTAAATTTGGTGGATATAATGGATTCCTGGCCTAAGTTTCTTGCAAGCAGCTGGGGAAAAGAGTTTGTAGCCGGAGGTTTCGGTGGCATAGCCGGTATCGTCTCAGGTTATCCTCTCGACACCCTTAGAATCCGGCAACAAAGCATGGATTCAGGTTCTGCCCTTAGCATCCTACGGCGGGTTGTTGCCGGGGAAGGACCCGGTGCACTCTATAGGGGCATGGCTGCACCATTGGCATCAGTAACCCTTCAGGTTCTTTTCCTTTTCTCACTTCTTCATTAATTTACCGGTTTATGTGGTGGTGATTCAATGAATTGTTTTAAATATTACATTTTTAACGAAAGATACGGGAGACATAATAGAAAGGAATTCTGAAATCAAATTATGTTGTTTTACTATTACTTGTGAGATGGAAAAAGCTAGTGCTTACAGAAAGATTTGTGCATTGCAGAATGCTATGGTTTTCCAGATATACGCCATTCTTTCACGAGCGTTTGACTCGTCTGTTTCCGCCACCGATCCGCCTTCCTACAAAGGTGTTGCTCTAGGAGGAGTTGGAACTGGGGCCTTACAGAGCATCATGCTTGCTCCGGTAGAGCTAGTAAAAATCCGCCTGCAACTGCACAACACAAGTTTTCCAGGTTCTCAATCAGTTAGTGCTCATGCAGGGCCAATAAGTGTTGCTAAAACCATAATAAAAACAGAAGGCCTGAGGGGAATATACAGGGGTTTTACCATCACTGCCCTTCGAGATGCACCTTCTCACGGCTTCTACTTCTGGACGTATGAGTACATGCGCGAACAGCTTCATCCGGGGTGCAGAAAGAGCGGGCAAGAAACCCTCAGAACAATGCTGATAGCAGGAGGTTTAGCAGGGGTTGCTAGCTGGGTTTGCTGCTATCCCTTGGATGTCGTAAAGACTAGGCTGCAGGCTCAGTCACACAAGTACAACGGCATCATTGATTGTCTGCAAAAAAGTGTAAAACAGGAAGGATATAGCGTTCTATGGAGAGGACTAGGGACTGCTGTTGCTCGAGCTTTTGTAGTCAATGGGGCTGTATTTTCTGCTTACGAGATTGCATTGAGGTGTTTATTCAACAATGGAAACAGTCGGACAGATAACACAACGTAGAATAAAGTGGAGTTCACTAAAGAGTCGAGATGGTCAAAAATTTACCCATGTGACTATAAATCAACAACACTTTTATTGGAAGACGTTAATCTTAAATTTCATTGTAATAATTTTGAAAATAATATTAGAAAATATAAGTTGTTTAATGTTGATGGAAATGAACTATTTGTTGAACTGAAATTACATAGAAAATTTTTACGCAAAAAAAAAAACAAAATAAGAGCAATAGATTAGAGTTTTTACAATGCATGCTTAATCACCCTGTTGCAGTTGTTGGTGCTCAAACACGTGACCAATAAAAACAATAATCGTTCCCTTAACTACTGAGTCAAGTTGGTTTGCGCCAAAATTGAAAGTTGTTTAAAAAAAATAAAGTTTGTAAAGTCATACTTACAAACAACTATGTTGCAAGGAAGTGTAAATGAACTTGCTTTGACGAAAATCGAGAGTTATCTTTCGAATTAAGTTGAAATTAAAAGTATTGTAGATGATTTTGTTTCGAATTAAGTTGAAATTAAAAGTGTTGTAGATGATTTTGCTTCGAATTATGCAAGAAAAACAACATTTTTAAGTAAAAATATATATGTTTGAGTAATTTTTAAGTTTCTTAAGAGAGTAATCTAATTTTTATAGTAAGAGAACTATATTTGAAAAAAAAAACTATGCGTTGTTCATATTAAAAATTAAAGACCTTACTTTACTAATTGTACAGAACTCTTTAAATTTTTGAATCGTCTTAAATAATTTATTTATAGCTACAAGTAAAGTTTCCAAAAATGAGAAACATGAAGAAAAAAAATTGTTATCTCTTAGCAACCGAAAAGGTGTCATCTTCGACGAATAGAAAAGTAAATATTTTTAATAAATCTTAAATTTAGTTTTAATACTATTTAAAGAGAAAAAGAAAATAACTTTAGAGGAGAAGAATGTTCCTAATAAGTCTAGAACACATGATTTAAAGGAATAGGTGGAAATAAGGTCAGCCCTGGGGCTGGTCGAATTGGTCGACCGCTTAAAGCCCTATTTTCCCTAATTTTACTACTTAAATAATTATAATAATTTTTTTTTTAAATTTAGTTATAATATTAGATAAAGATCTCCACTTTGAGCAATAAATTACAACTAAATGAATAATAATTTAGTTATAATATTAGATAGAGTCTCTCTCTTTTTTTCTTCAATTTTTAGTACTTAAATAGTTATAGTTTATTTATTTTTCTAATAGTTATGATTAGGGGTCCAATTTTTTTTCAATACTTGTTAACTGGGGCTAAATTTTTTTTCTATACTTATTATTAGAGGCTCAATTCACCCGCCCTCAACATTTGTTATTATGAGCCTACTTTTAATTTTTTTTCAATATTTATTATTAGGGGTTCGATTTTTTAATATTTGTTATTTGAAGCACAAATTTTTTTATATTTGTTATCATGGACATACTCTTAAAATTCATTTTTTTTAATTCTTGTTTTTTGGGATCCAATTTTTTCAATATTTGTTATTGGATGTTTAATTTTTCCAATATTTTATTATTATGAGCTACTTTTAAAATTCATTTTTTCATATTTGTTATTAAGGGTCCATTTTTTCAATACATGTTATTTGATGCCTCATTTTTCCTGATATTTATTCTTAGGGACCTACTCTTACAATTTAATTTTTTTCCAATGCTTGTTATTTAAGGTTCATTTTTTCCAATATTTGTTATTAGAGACATACTCTTAAAATTAAATTTTTTCAATATTTATTTAAGACTTACTCTTAAAATTCATTTTTAAATATTTATTATTAGGGCTCTACTGTTAAAATTCAATTTTTCCCAAGACTTATTGTTAGGGGCCTAATTTTTCAATTCGACTTGAGGCTCCAAAATCTCAAGACCGGCCTTAAAAAGGAACAAAGATGAGCAGCTTAACCAACCGGCCAAATGTTCTAACTCAGAAAAACAAACATTTTATCCTCATCCTTGTTAAATAATATAAACCGACATGGACACGCTCCATCTTATAAATTTATCATAGCTTATCATATCCACAACACAATATTATAATCATCAAACTTAATTTGACTCTGTTTGATATCAACTGCTCGAATTTTCTAGTATTGCTAGGATTAGTTGCACTTCCAAATTGTCCAACACATACTGTCATTACAGCTCACTTGATTTGCTTACCTTAGCTTAGGATGCATCTGCAATGCTTGCGTCCCTTAGTTTGCAAGCTAACTTTAATGCTCCAACTCCATGATGCTGCAATCATTATAGTGATGAATCAGAATGAAACAAAATGTGAAGAGGAGGTTAAGTTTGCTCGGTAGCTTACCCTTGCACTTTGGCCTTCAATGTAAACACAGGTTAGAATGTGTACAACGATTTTGTGTGTGCGTGTGTTCGTGCGTGTTTCTGGGTGTGGGGATTGAGTTCCTTGAGTTTCAGACTTTCAGTAAGGTCAAAACATAACCAACAGTTTCAGTTAACCCATAAGTATCGAGAGAGGAAGCAGTAAGCAACATTTGGTAAATCCAAAAAGCTTATAAGCCAAGAATTGTATTCCCTTGAACTTCTTGTATCTAATTTTCATTGGTACAAAATGAGATACGAAAGAAACTCTACGTGATCCTATAGTTAAACTGACATCATTAACACCTTACGTCTAGCAAGATGTTCCCAGGGTGCTATTGCAATCTTCATGCCTATTATTTGTATATAGTATGACATTCAAACATCATTTTACAAATGCTGATAATACGAGGCATTAATGTGTTACACGAACAACCAAAAACGTAATATACCATTACCAACTACTTCCAAAATCATGTTCCAGATTGCAACAACACTACAGGAGGCATCTCTTCAAAGTCATTAACATGCATCATTTGAACTGAGGGAAAAAAGTTCGACCAGGTGATGGCAATTTATAAATGAAGCACATACAAAGGCTACGGGCTAATCAACAATGGTAAGTTGTGTTCGCTGGAACAGGATCCTACTAAGTACAGAACTGTACTAGTAAACACGCGGAACTAATATTATAATTCTAAGTCTACTCCTCTATATTAGCTCAAAAAATTTCATCTGCAAGAACTGAAAGAGATTACAAACGAAAATACAGCACCGAAAATGCATACAAGGGCAGTGATTAGTTCAATTACTCTATGGACCTGTAATTACTCAAGCAACTAACCACTCAACCAATCTCATAGACAATTAAGTAGTGACTAGTGAGGGAAAAAGACACAGTTGACAAAATGATCAACCAGTTATTCTATTTCATTCCTGCATTATATATAACCTCAAGAAGTTCAACATACAAAATGAAATTGAAAGACTGATGACCAACTTATTCTAGTTCATTTTTTGTATTAGTTTGGCATACAAAATACAATATATCTAAATATTAAACCATAGCAAAACCAGAACAAGTGAACTCATATTCTCAACAACATAAAAAAGAAGCAAATAGAAGATGCATTACTTGATCAAACTCCCTCATTCTCCGAACTGCTACATCCTCTCCTCATTGACATTAAGCCCCGCCATCTCCTCCTCCAACCCACAGCTATTCTCGACCAAAACAAGAGGATCATTGTAATGCCTAACCGCCTCTACAATTCCTCGAACACGCTTGTATGGATCCGAACAGTTATCGAACACTTCTGACCCCACGAAAACACCATCACACCCTAACTGCATCATCAATGCAGCATCTGCTGGAGTCACTATTCCACCAGCGGCAAAATGCACCGCTGGCAGTCTCCCCATTTGCTTGGTTTGAGCAACCAAGTCGTAAGGGGCAGCAATTTTCTTTGAAAATGCGAAAACTTCATCTTCATCCATGTTATTTAAAATCCTAATTTCACCCATCACAGACCTCACGTTTTTAACCGTTTCAACAATGTTACCAGTGCCTAACAAGTCCCCTTGCGTTCTGATAATCGCAGCACCTTCCCTAACTCTACTTAACGCTTCGCCGAGGTTCGTGCAGCCGCAAACAAAAGGGCACCTAAAGTTATGCTTGTTGATGAAATTATCCTCATCAGCTAAGGCTAAAACCTCGTTTTCGTCAATGTAATCGACTCCGACTCGTTCGAGTATCTGGGCTTCGACGAAATGGCCGACGCGGGAACGAGCCATAATGGGGATCGAAACGGCGCGTTTTATTTGTTTGATGAGAGCAGGATCCGGCATGCGTGAAATGCCTCGGGGATTCGGTTCAGTGACGACTAAACAACGGGCGCCTGCTTCTTCGGCGATTTTAGCCTGGTCGGGGGTTGAGACTTCGAGAATGGCTCCGCCACGGAGCATTTGTGCGAGACCCACTTTGATCGCGACTGGGTTTTGGTTGGGGTCGGTGACGGCCTTGTCGCTGTAGACTGTTACAGCTCCGTCTTCTGCCATGGCTGCCAGATGCTTGTTGATTTGCTTCAATGGGAGGGTATTGCGGTTTTCGTAAGTTTCGAGGCTATGAGAATGATTGAAGGAGTGAACTTAAAAAAGGGTGGTTGGTTAATTCGAGAAGTTTCATGAAGCATTCAAAGGTATGGAAACTCCACGTTGCAATGTTAAACAAAGCAATTTTACGAGAATAAAATTTACAAATAATCATTAAATTTAATTGTATGAAAAATAAATAAATTCTTAATAATCTAATTCAAAATTTAACATCAAATAAAATTAAAGTTAATAAATTATTTATTATATATCACAATTTTGATTGATCGATCTTCCTTCTGATCGAATAGAAGATGAAGAGCAGGGGCTGAGCTCTTTGAGATCTCAAGGGCAGGGACGGAGTTAGGATTAAACATTAGGAATGACAAGACTCTATTAAACGTTTAAAATTAAAAATTAAAAGGGACAAAGTTCTCATTTAACTAGTATTTAAATTTAGAAAGACCTCAAATGCTATTATACTAAAATATTTTGAAAGAGGCAACAACCCCTCCCACCATATACATAGTTTCGTCCCTGCTCAAGGGGGTTCGACTTCTATTGCAAATTTGAAATGTTTAATAATTTTTGATCTAATAGCAATTTAGTTCCTAGAATAAAAATATATATTGAAAAATATAAGGGTATATTTAAAGATTTGATAAGTAGTGGTTAACTAAAAAAAGTGGGTTTGGGCACATATTCTAAGAGGAGAGAGAAAATGCTCTGTAGGCGCACGTTAGCAGGCCTAGGGATTTTCTTCTTCCTCCTTGCCCGTTCTTGGTTTTCTGGTGATTCTTTAAGGGTTTCTGCGATTTTTCTTGCTTTCTTTTATGACTTCTGTCGATTGGAAGAGCTATCTGTTTGGGGGTGGGGACGATCAGGCCTTGGAGTTCTTTGCCCCGTCGGTTGCGGAGGGCTCGGTTGTGATTGAACCTCCGGCGGAGATCTTTGATGCTGGAATTTCGGATTGGCAGTGTGCTCTTGTTGGCCAATTCATTGGCTCTGCTCCAAATTTTGCCGCGCTTAAGAAGATTGTTGATTCTCTGTGGGGAAAATCTGTTTCGAAGGTGAGCATTGCTGGATCTAATCTCTATGTTTTTACTTTTGTAACTGCTGCTGAACGGGACTGGATTCTGGAGAACGGCCCTTGGCATATCCATCATAAACCGCTTGTTTTGCGTAAATGGGAGCCAAATCTACAGCGATTGGATTTTGATCTTGGCGTATGCCGATTTGGATCCAACTTTTCAATGTTCCACTTGAGTTGTTTTCGAAGAAGGGTCTCAGCTACATTGCTAGTGCTGTGGGTGCGCCAATGTATATGGACTCTGTTACTGCTTCACGAGAGAGGCTTGAGTTTGCCAAGGTGTGCGTTGAAATTGAAGCAGGGCAACTAATTCCTCGAAGTATCCCTGTTCGTATGAAGGACCATTCTCTTGTGCAGGTTCATGTCAAAGTCCCTTGGATGGCTCCTTGTTGTTCCTATTGCAAGGTATTTGGGCATTCTGACAAAACATGTTCTGTGCCGGGAAATGAGAAGCGTACTGAATGGAGGGTCAAGGCACCGGCCTCTGATCCGATTGCTACTGCTACTGAAGGCTTGCTGCAAGGTGAATGTTCTACTGGCAATGTAGATGTTGCGCAGAGTGCTGCAAAGTGTATTGACACGAGTGTTGAGAAAAGTGTTGAGGCGAGTCTTGATGCGAATGTTGATAAGGGTGCTGCAAAGAGTATTGACGCGAGTGTTGAGAAAAGTGTTGAAGCGAGTCTTGATGCGAATGTTGATAAGAGTGTTGAGTTACATGTAGAGGAGAGTATTGTTGACAGTGGTATAGTGGTTCCACAGGAACATAGTGATCCTGGTTTACCTACTGCTGCTGTTGTGGATGGTAGTCCTCCTGAGACTGCTTCATCTTCACAAGTGTCGGAGGATTTCCCCCCCCCCCCCCCCTGCGAAGTTCTGATGGCAAGAAGAAAGTATCAAAGAAGAAGGGCTCAATTGTTGTTTCGAAGAATAAGTTTAATGTGTTAGCTGGTGTTGATCAAGACATGAAGGATATCCGATTGCCGCGAGCTGCAGCTCAGGGTGTGGCCAATCTTCTCCAGGAAATGAAGTCAAAGAAAGATAAGCTTAAGCTTAAGATTCCTGGTGTTGCAGACAGTTCGGGTGGTGGTTCTGCTACTTCTCAATGAGCTTAGCTTTTTGGAATATTCGGGGCTTTAATGACCCTAAGAAACAGAGGACAGTTTTGAAGCGTATGAATGATCTCCATATCGATGTGTTTTGTTTGCTTGAAACGCGTGTGCGAGAGCCAAAATCAAGGGAAATTCTTGCTCGGTTTGCTGAAGACTAGACTATTTTTCATAATTATTCTTCGATTGGTTTGGGCAAAATTTGGTTGTTTTGTCGCAAGGACCTTCTGTTTAGTTTGATTTCTTCTGAATCTCAGTTTGTTACTCTTAGAGGGGAGATTGAGGGGCAGAGCTTCTTTGTCTCTGCTGTCTATGGAAACAATGATGGTGCTGACCGCAGATGCCTATGGGAGCAATTGCGGCAGGCGGAGACTCTGGTTGGTGATCACCCATGGATTGTGGGGGGACTTCAATGTGATTTTTAGTGCAGAGAAGAGTTCGGACTTTACGCAGCTTGGGCCTCATACATCCCCTGATATGGACGAGTTTCAGAGCTGTTTGGGGGAGGTGGGCCTTTGTGACCACCCTTTTGCTGGGCCTTTATTTACCTGGTCAAACAGGCAGGAAGGAACTTACTTGGCCCGTAAGCTCGATCGGGTCCTTGTTAATTCCAAATGGTTTGTGGATGTTAACCATTCTAGTGTGGAATATCTGGCACCGGGTGTTTCGGATCATTGTCTTGGGCTGGTAAGGATCCATGATAGGCCTCATGTGAATAGACCAAAGCCATTCAAATTTTTCAATTTCTGGGCTCAGCATCCTAGCTTTGGTTCAATTGTTGCATCCTCTTGGGCTGAACCTTGTGATGGTAGCCCGTTGCAGATTCTTTTTGCCAAGTTGAAACGGCTAAAGCCTTGTCTACGGGCCCTGAATAAGGGGCACTTTGCTGATATTTCCAGGAGGGTGGAGGATAAGCGGAAAGCTCTTGATGATTTACAACTTTCAAATCTTTCTGGTTCATCTTCGAATAAGGCTGTGTCTGATGAGAAGCGGCTTAGGGAGGAGCTTCTTTCTCTTGAGCAAGCTGAAAATCAGTTTTATAGGCAGAAGGCTAAGGTGGACTGACTTAATCTTGGTGACAAAGGAACTCGGTTTTTTCACTCTGCGGTTGCTGAGAAACTCAAACGGAGTACCATTCGTTTTGTGCGAGATGACAATGGCAATAAAATCGACTCTTTTGAGGGAATGTCGGAGGAGTTTCTACATTTTTTCACTGGGCAAATTGGCTCTATTGACAATGAAGTTCGAAGCTGTGATGTGGATACAATTCGAAGCTTGTTACGTGGCTCTGTTTCTCCTGAGGCTAGAGATAACATGACTCGGACCGTTACGAATGTTGAGATCAAGAATGCCATTTTTTTCTCAGGGTAAAGATAAGGCGCCTGGGCCTGACGGGTACACATCGTGGTTCTTTCGAACGGCCTGGAGTATTGTGGGGGATGCTTTCTGTGCAGCAGTAAGGTACTTTTTTTATTCCTCTACTTTTATTCCTGCGTTTAACGCAACTGCTATCACACTGGCTCCAAAAATTTCGAATGCCTGCTCTCCTCGAGAATACCGTCCAATCTCATGTTGCTCTGTGGTCTACAAGGCCATTACCAAAATCTTGGTTGAGAGGTTAACTGGATCCTTACCTGGGTTAATCTCTTTAAACCAATCTGCGTTTATCAAGGGGTGGAGTATTATGGATAACACCCTGCTTGCTCAGGAACTTGTAAAGGGCTATGGTCGACGATCAATTTCTCCCCGGTGTGCATTAAAGATTGACCTGCAGAAGGCCTTCGATTCTTTGAACTGGGGTTTCCTTTCTACTGTGCTGCAGGCTATTGGTCTCCCGGATAAATTTCGTCACTGGATTGAGGTTTGCTTCACTGACAGTCGATTCTCAATTTCATTAAATGGGAGCCTTGTTGGCTTCTTTAAGGGACGGCGAGGGGTTCGACAGGGGGATCATCTCTCCCTCTATCTGTTTGTTCTTGCAATGAACATTCTTTCGCATCTGCTGGATCTTGCTGCCACGAATGGTATTTTCCAATTCCATCCAAAATGTAGGAAAATCAAGCTGACCCATTTATGTTTTGCTGACGACCTCCTCATCTTCTGCAATGGGAATCTTGACTCCATTCTTGGTGTTCAAAGTGTGCTTGATGAGTTCTACTCTATTTCTGGGCTCAAACTGAATGTGGCAAAGTTGGAATTGTTCCTTGCAGGGGTTTCAGCTATGCAACAAACAAATTGGGGTGCTATCATAGGCTTCAAGATTAGATCACTCCCTGTTCGGTATCTGGGCATTCCTCTGGTTACCCGCAGGTTGTCTGAAAAGGATTGCGATGCTCTCGTGGGGAAGGTGAAGAAGCGGTTGGAAGCCTGGAATAACAGGCATCTTAGTTATGTTGGTCGTCTACAGCTCATCAATGTTGTCCTTTTTAGTATAATCAACTATTGGTGCCAGCAGGTCCTTCTTCTTAAATGTGTTATTAGGCGCTTAGAGCAACTCTGTATGCGGTTTTTTTGGCATGGAAGGGACTCTTCTGCGCATGGTGCTCGTGTGGGATGGCAACATGTTTGTAAGCCTAAGGGAGAAGGGGGTCTTGGTGTAAAGGATTTGCATTTGTGGAACAAGGCATGTATGATTCGGCTTGTCCAAAAGCTTTTATCTGATGAGAGCTCTTTATGGATCATTTGGGTCCATACTTATGTCTTTAAGACATTTACCTACTGGACGATGGATTCTAAGCCCTAGTTCAGTTGGTGCATTCGAAGGATGCTCAAGATGCGGTCTGTTGTGCAGGCTCTACCCCGGGGGCCATTGACGTTGCGTTTCATTTGGAATGAAATTAGGGAACCAGGTTTAAAGGTTTCCTGGGAAAATTGATTTGGTTTGGAGCACGTATTCCAAAACACATTGTTATAGTTTGGGTGGCCATTCTTGACAGATTACCAACAATGGATAGGCTTCAGCGTATGGGTCTGTATGTTGATGGTTCTTGCTGTCTCTGTGCTGATGGGCAAGAGTCTCGAGATCACATCTTTTCTGCTTGTCCCTATTCGAAGCTGATATGGCAGGCTATGTTGGATCATTGTGGGTTCAACAGAATTAGCTTGGGATGGGAAGCTGAATTGGCTTGACTATCTGCGACTTTGATGGGGAAGAAAATGCAGGTGATTGTGTGCAAGATGATTTGGTTCTCGTTTGTTTATCATATATGGGAGGAACGTAACTATAGGAGATTTAGGGATAAAAGACGTGATTGTAATACTTTGATACATAGCATTAAAGAAACTGTGAATATACGTATACAAAGTATATGGGCAAGCTTGTAAGTAGTGGTTACGAATGCATGGGGAATTCCCTAATGGGATGGCTGCCCATGATCTTTAGGTTGTATGGTTCAGTCTTTTGACTGTTTCTTTGGATAATAAACTCAACTTATCCAAAAAAAAAAAGTGGGTTTGTGCCTTCAAATTTTTTGGTCTAATAATAATTTAGGTTTCTATAAAGTTAAATATTATCCAAGCTAATCAACTCTCACACCAGCGTCACTAAACTATGAGTGAGAGAGTGAGGAAGAGCGAAAGGTCTCGGGGTTTCGTCCAGCGATCTCTTCATGGCGGTGGCTTTTGTTCTGCCGCCCCTCGCTTGAGTGGTCATGTTGTTTTCATCAATTTCGTCAGTAAGCGGATTCATCATTCAGCACTTAGGGAGGCTTTCTCTGAGTATGGAAAGGTTCTTAGTGTGTTCATCGCCTACAATAATCAGAGAAGAATGAAGTTTGCAAGCACCTTTGCCTTTGTTCGTTTCGAAAGGAGAGAGGAGGCGCTGAAAGCAATCCAGATGGGTAATAATCGCAGGTTGGATGGGTTCTACATCATGGTCTTTATGGCTGAATCTGGTGCGAAAAAGTCGGCTGCTTTAGCGCCCAGAGCGGGTAAGGTTGGCGTTTCTTCCGTCGGTCGTTCCAATGACCTAGGTACCAGGGACAGGCGGTCGTATAAAGAAGTCCTAATGAAATCAAAGGGTCATTCGTCGCTGGAACAGAATGGTATCCCTGCAGCTCCCGCGCGTGAGTCTAGCAAAGCTAAGGTCAGTGCAGCGTTAGCTCCTGCACTTCCGCAACCGATTTCGGTAGACTTGGAGTTAGCAGCGGCAGAGGATTGGTTAAAGTTGTGCCTTGTCGGCCAGATTCAGGGTATGTACGATGCCGAGTGCGTTCAACAGGCCTTGCGAGCAGATGGTTTCAAAGTTGATATATGCACTTGGTCGGGGTTCTATGTGGTTATTAGATTTAAAGAAGAAGAACAAATCCCTATTTTATGGGATTTACGTGAGTCGCTTCTTAACTCCTGGTTTTCTGACATTGACACGCTGAGTAATTTTAAGCTGAAAAACAAACTGAAGGTGTGGGTGTGCATGAAGGGTATTCCCTTATCCTTGTGGCACGAATCGGTGTTTTATCTCATCGGCAGTAGACTTGGGTCAGTCATTAAGCTGGATGAAGAAACTTCAAACAAAACAAAGCTGGATGTGGCGATGGTTTTAATTGGGGTTGGATGCCTATCGGAGATTCCTCCATTACTTTCAGTGTCGGCGTATGGGGAGGATTTCATAATCCGGTTGTCCACTGCGAGCTTTGAGGACGACCGTTGCTGGCTGGACGAAGGGAATCTAAATAGTCACTCGGACGTGGATGGCTGGTACCAGGAAGACGCGTTTTCCTAGGACGATTTGGCGGCTGCGGCGGGGATTAGTCCCGAGAAGTCAGATGGTGGGTCCCTATATTGTTCTCAAACGGTTGGAGCCTATCTTCATCTGGGTGCAAATATAGACCGTGTTGGGCTCGATCTCTTGAAGCCCAACTCTTCAGGGGGTCAACTTGCATCGCCGAACCTGGTGGACATTCCAATCCAGTCCGAATTTGGGCCTGGGGAGAGCAGTGATAACAGCAGCTGCTGCGAGCCCAAATTAGATGTGAATTCAGGCCTGTTTAATATTAAACCCAAATTAAGCAGAAATTTCAGTAATGGTCCTCTGTCCCTAATTATCAGACCAAGTTTGGAGAATTTTCTGTCTCGGCCGTCCTCCAGCACTAAACCGAGCTCACAGGTAGAGAAGTTGCAGCAGGTAAATGGTCATATAGTATCCGGTCGGTCCGAATCGGGGAAAACTGCGGGTCCGGTTTCTGAAAAGGAAAGGATCAGCGCCTCTCATCTTGCTGCATTCAAGGCACAACACCCGGATCATCTAGCGGAAGCCTTAGTCACGGTTGAGGTATGTGAATCTCTTGGCCTTTCCTTTGATGCAGACAAAGAAGAGGTGATTCACCGCCTTGTGGAAATTGAAGGTGATGTTGGTGTTTAATTTTCCTTCGTTTTTGTTTTATAGCCTTACTGGTTTTTCTTGTGATTTAATTTTGATTTTATTATGCTGAATAATATTGTGATTACTTGGAATATTCGGGGGTTAGGGAGATTCGAAAAAAAATCAGTGGTTAAGAGGATCGTTAGATGTCAGAGGCCTTCCTTTTTGTTTATTCAAGAGACCAAACTGCAGCATGTTAGTGTAGGTTGCTTTAGATTAATATGCGGTAATATTAAGAACTATGAGTTTGTTTATTCTGCCTCAATGGGGTCGGCGGGAGGATTAATTTCAATATGGGATTCGAGTGTGTTCGAGTGTGAATCTAGTTGGTCGGATGTTTCCTTTATTGGTTTATGCGGTAAATTTGTAGCGTCAGGTATGAAATGTGTGTTAGTAAATATTTACGCTCCCTGTTTGGCTTCGAAGAGGAAAGAAATGTTCGATAAGTTGATAAAGATATTGGTTGGTGTTAATTGTCCCTTGATTTTAGGCGGGGATTTCAATATTGTGAAATATCGATCAGAAAGAGTGGGAGTGAGTTTTAACAAGAGTGCTTTAGAAGATTTCCTTGACTTTATAGATAGCTTAGGTCTGATTGATTTGCCTCCGCATGGGAACTTTTTCACTTAGTCTAACTTTAGAGAATCTCCTTCTTTTAGCAGATTGGATAGATTCTTGGTGTCGGAAGAGATTTTAGATATGTGGTCTGACCTCATTCAGCAAGTCCTTCCAAAGTCAATCTCGGACCATAATCCGGTGAGTTTGGCTTGTATGGGCGAGAATTGGGGCCCTCGTTCGTTCAAATGGTTCGATTCGGCTGGTGAAGATAGGGAGTTTGTGGATCAAATAAACCAAGTATGCAATATATCCTTTGATAAGGATCTTTCATGGTTGCTCGGTGAATGTAAGAAAGTCGCGAAGATTTGGGCCCTTCTCAATTCGGGGAATGTCGATGCGACTATAGTGTTATTAGAAAAGAAGTGTGCGGAGTTAGAAGGGGCAGTTTCCAAGGGTGATTTGCATCTGGCTCATGAGCTAAAGGATGCCAAGATGCAACTGTGGAAAGCTATCCGCAAAAATGAGCGGGATTGGCTTCAGAAGTCGCGACTCAAGTGGTTTGAATTGGGGGATCGTAGTACCAAGTATTTCCATGCCTGTGCATCATCAAGAAGACGGACGGATTTTATTAGTAAAATCTCCGTGGATGATGTTGTGACGACTACCCCATCGGCAATCAAGAGCCTCATCTCTGACTCCTTCAAGGCGGGGTTCAATTCCTCTTCAACAATTCCAATCAAGAAATTCGATTGCAATTTGAAGAGCATCAATAAGGTGGAGGCGGGATTTCTCGAACAACCTTTCTCCTTACAAGAAATCTGGGAGGCCCTATCCTCGATGGACGGTTCACGAGCTCCCGGGCCCGACGGTTTTAACATGAACTTCTTCAAGCAATTCTGGCCTTCGGTAAAGGGGAAAATCTTCAGCTTTTTCGAGAAATTTCACAAAAAGGAAGTGCAAGATTTCTCCTTTAATCAGTCCTTTATTCAGCTGATTCCGAAGGTTAAATCTCCTTCTTCGATCAATGATTATCGACCTAATAGCTTGGTAGGTTCAGTGTATAAACTGTTGGCCAAGACTCTAGTGATCAGATTGAAGTCGGTTATGCCAAAGTTAATCGGAGAATGCCAATTTGTGTTCTGTGCTGGCAGGCAGATTCTAGACTGCTCCTTAATTGCGAATGAAGTCATTGACTACAGTAGAAGAAAAGGTTTGGAAAATGTGGTGTTCAAAGCAGACTTCCGAAAGGCCTACGATACTATAGAATGGAAGTTCCTTATCTCCATTATGAAGACCATGGGGTTTGGTGACCTATTTTGCGAATGGATGTCTCTTTGCATATCTACGACATCTATTTCAGTGCTGGTTAACGGATCCCCTACGAAACCCTTCTCTATTCGTCGGGGTCTTCGGCAAGGTTGTCCTTTATCTCCGATCTTGTTTAACTTAGTCGCAGAGACTCTGAGCGTTATGTTGTCAAAAGCTGTTTCCTGCGGTTTCTTTAGTGGAGTGAAGATTGGTCAGGAATCGGTTGAGGTCTCACATCTGCAGTTCGCGGACGATCTGATTTTATTCTGCGGAGCTAGTGAGACCCAAGTCAGAAACATAATGAGGATACTGAAAGGTTTTGAAGTAGCATCTGGCTTGAAACTGAATTTGAGGAAATCTTCGCTATTCGGTATCAATGTTGACGACTCATCTTTGGATTCTTGGGCAGCTTTGATTAAGTGTGGTAGGGGTAGTTTTCCTTGTTCTTACCTCGGGCTTCCTCTTGGTGCGGTAAAGAATTCGTCGCATTTGTGGGAGCCTATTATAGCAAAAGTCCGTGCCAAATTGTCTTCTTTCTCGTCAAAACTGCTATCATTTGCGGGAAGAATCACTCTGGTCAAATCAGCGATCTCCAACCTTCCAATTTACTTCATTTCGTTGTTTCTTATGCCCAAATCAGTCAGCAAGGAGCTTACTAAACTAGTGGTCAACTTCTTGTGGAACCAAAAGGAAGCCAAAAAGATTCATTGGATTAGCTGGGAAGTGTTATGCTTGCCTAAGCGTTTTGGAGGCCTTGGTTTGTTCAATTTCTGCTCCAAAAATAGAGCCATTCTTAATAAATGGATATAGAGGTTCGGGTCAGAAGTTAACAGTTATTGGCGTCGAGTTATCTCCGCAAAGTATGAAAATGGATCCGTGAACCTTCTGCCGTCCAATCTTAGGGCTACGAATAAATCTTGGTTGTGGAAAGGTATTGTAGCCCCTCTTTCAGACCTTAATAGCGCTTTTCTTAAGAATATCAATATGGTCATTGGGGATGAGAAAAGAGTCTCGTTTTGGCTAGATAATTGGGCTGGGGTGGGATCTCTCAAAGTCGCTTTCCCTCGTATATACTCTTTAGCCAATAGAAAGATTGGGCCAATTGCCGAGTTTGGCTCCTTTAACAACAGAGTGTGGCAATGGAATATTGTTGAGTTGTGTGGGGCTCGATTTGATCAACCAAAATAGCTCACCAAGTGGTGGAGAGATGGATTTTTGGGTGGAAGGGTTGTGGAAGCTAGAATGAAAAAAAGATACAATGATTTATAGTGGTTCGACCTTCTAACAAGCACCTACATCCACTACCTTAGCTTCCCACTAAGGATTTCACAATCAATCCACTAATTGATTCGTCCCCTTTTCTAGGATTAGGAGGAAACCCTTACAACCGATCAAGCTTCTACCCAAAGCCTTGATCAAAACCCTCTTTACAAAGAGACAAAGAAAGCAAACTTAAAACCCTCTAATAGGTGTTTGTTTGCACAATTAAGCACTCACCCAAAATCTAAAACACTTGAGCAAATTTGACAATTTTGGCTCACTAGTGTTTGTCTATACAAGAATTGACAATTTAGGCACTAAGACAATATTTGATCATTTGATGTTTGACAATATGAGCATTAACATTCTCTTGATGCTTGGAGGTCCCTTTTATACTCCCAAATGAGTTTGTAGCCGTTACTAGCCGTTGGGATCATATTGGAGCCGTTGAGGACTTTAATTCCCACCATAAATGCAGTTCTGCAGCTCCCCGTTTCTTAACGCTCGAAGCCGTTTCGAAACACTCTCAATGTAGAAAGAGCCGTTGCAGTCTGTCAGGGTACCCGTTTCGGAACACCCCATTGTCGTTTCGAAACGCGTATCGAAACGCTATAAGCCCGTATCGAAACGCCTGCATTTAAAAGTTAGTTGGGAAAATAGTCGTTGGGGTTTATGCCCGTTGGGGTCATTGCCACGTGGGCGTATCGAAACGGCCTAGCCCGTTTCGAAACGCTGGGCAAAAATCCTGTCCAATGAAGGCCCGTTTCGATACGAGTATCGAAACGATTTTGCCACTGGAATCCCTTGTTTCGAAACGCCCTAAGGTGTTTCGAAACACCTGGACAATTTTGTGTAGTTTGGCCTTTGAAAACACATGAAAACCTTTTAAAACATCCCTAAACATAGTTTCAAGTTATTTGGACTTTTGGAAATTGTTTTAAATACTTTTTAAATCAGTCCAAAACATTTTTCAATTATCATATCAAAATATTAGTTCTACAATCTCCCCCTTTTTGATATAATAAAACTCTTGAAAAATTGTTTGGGATTCTCCCCCTTTAACTTTAAAAATGTGAATAAGAGTTTAAAAATTTTAATTCAGATAAAGCTCCCCCTTATTCATTTGAAAAATTCAATTTTTCAAACCATTTCTCCCCCTTTTTGTTATATCAAAAAGAATTTAAAACATTAAGTTCAAAATAACAATAGAGGTAAAAAGTTTTGACACAAATAAGAATTTGGTTTAAAAATGGCTCCCCCTTACTCAAAGCATCATCAAAAATGTTAGTCCACCATATATGATCATCTAGTTGAATAAACTAAAAATAAGACAAATTAATTCAAAACAACTAGAAATTTTACCAACACTTGAACCCAAGGGAGAATGTGAAGCCTTCCTTCTTCAAGTGTTCTTCCTTGTGTGTATGGAGCTCCCCCTCAATGTTTGACTTGTTGAACATCTCCATCACACCTACAATAGACAATCAAGTAATTTTTGGTATCTAAATTGCTTTGGATCCATAAACGTTAGTTACACAAATTTTAGTCCCCTTAGGAATCCATTTTTCAATGTCATCCTTTTTAATTGAAGTACTAAGTCCTTTTGGGACCCAAATACTTCTAAGACACTTTCCTTTAATAAATCTAGGGGCACTAGATTGTCTAACATAAAAATTTGATTTTCCAAAATTGTTTTTCTTTTCAAGCTCTTTGGAAATCAAATCTTTTTCTTCTTGAACATTTTGAAGCAATTTTTGTAAATCAAAACATTTTAATTCAAACTCTTCAAGTTTTGCTTTAAGTTCAAGTTTGGTTTTAGAAAGCAAATCATTTTGAATTTTTAACTTTGAAATCAATTTATTGTTTTTCAAAATGTGGCTTTTAAAGTCTAAAACCAAATCATCGTAGGCATCTTGTAATTCATCAAAAGAATAAGAACATGAAGTAGATGAATTAGAAGTTACCCTTGAATCTTCTTCGATTGCCATAAGGCAAAGGTTGGCTTGTTCATCGTCGGTGGAGTCTTCATCACTCCAAGTAGCCACAAATGCTTTCTTCTTATGGCTAGAAGTGCTTGCCCTCTCCTTTCTTTTAGGTTCCCGTTCAAGCTCTCTCAAGGCTTTCTTCATGAACGAGGCACACTTTTTGAAGAGATGAACTATCTCTTCATCTTCATCCTCCTCTTCACTTGAGTAGACATGATGACAAGTGGAGGATTTGAGAGCCATGGCACTTGCATTGATGTCAAGCCCTTTGATTTTCTTCTCTCCCATAGCTCTAATTTCTTCCCTCTTCTTCTCATCCTCTTTATTCTTCTTCATAATTTGATGAGTAAGGAGAGACCCCATGAGTTCATCAAGCTTCAACGTCTTCAAATTTTTGGCTTCAATGATGGCGGTCCTCTTTGAGTCCCAAGACTCGGGAAGTGAGTAGATGAGCTTTCGAACAAGCTTTTCTTCCGGGATGGCTTCTCCATAGCCTTTGAGACCATTGGTGATAGTGGAGAACCTATCAAACATCTTCTCGATGTTCTCTTCCGGATCCATTTTGAAGTTCTCATACTCTAAGGTTAGGAGCCCAATCTTGGTCTCCTTGACTTCATTTGTCCCCTCGTATGTGACTTCAAGCTTGTCCCATACCTCCTTGGCACTCTCACAAGAAGACATCTTCTCATAGATGGTTGGGCCAAATGCACAAAACATGATGTGCAAGGCTTTGCAATTAAGCTCCATCTTCTTGCGATCGTCGGCACTCCACTCCGCTTTAATTCTTTGAGGCACGAACGGACTATCTTCAATTACATCCCATAGCTTGTAATCTCTTGATTTGATGAAGAACTTCATCTTTGTCTTCCAATGGGCATAATGAGTTCCGTCGAAGAAAGACGGTTTGTCAATTGATTGTGCCATTGAGCCGGTTGATGAAAAAGTGATCGAGCTTGCCGGATCTTCTCAATAGGATGTGAATCCTCTTCGATTGAGCCAAGCTCTGATACCAATTGTTGAGTTGTGTGAGGCTCGATTCGATCAACCAAAATAGCTCACCAAGTGGTGGAGAGATGGATTTTTGGGTGGAAGGGTTGTGGAAGCTAGAATGAAAAAAAGACACAATGATTTATAGTGGTTCGGCCTTCTAACAAGCACCTACATCCACTACCTTAGCTTCCCACTAAGGATTTCACAATCAATCCACTAATTGATTCGTCCCCTTTTCTAGGATTAGGAGGAAACCCTTACAACCGATCAAGCTTCTACCCAAAGCCTTGATCAAAACCCTCTTTACAAAGAGACAAAGAAAGCAAACTTAAAACCCTCTAATAGGTGTTTGTTTGCACAATTAAGCACTCACCCAAAACCTAAAACACTTGAGCAAATTTGACAATTTTGGCTCACTAGTGTTTGTCTATACAAGAATTGACAATTTAGGCACTAAGACAATATTTGATCATTTGATGTTTGACAATATGAGCATTAGCCTTCTCTTGATGCTTGGAGGTCCCTTTTATACTCCCAAATGAGTTTGTAGTCGTTACTAGCCGTTGGGATCATATTGGAGCCGTTGAGGACTTTAATTCCCACCATAAATGCAGTTCTGCAGCTCCCCGTTTCGAAACGCTCGAAGCCGTTTCGAAACACTCTCAATGTAGAAAGAGCCGTTGCAGTCTGTCAGGGTACCCGTTTCGGAACACCCCATTGCCGTTTCGAAACGCGTATCGGAACGCTATAAGCCCGTATCGAAACGCCTGCATTTAAAAGTTAGTTGGGAAAATAGCCGTTGGGGTTTATGCCCGTTGGGGTCATTGCCACGTGGGCGTATCGAAACGGCCTAGCCCGTTTCGAAACGCTGGACAAAAATCCTGTCCAATGAAGGCCCGTTTCGATACGAGTATCGAAACGATTTTGCCACTGGAATCCCTTGTTTCGAAACGCCCTAAGGTGTTTCGAAACACCTAGACAGTTTTGTGTAGTTTGGCGTTTGAAAACACATGAAAACCTTTTAAAACATCCCTAAACATAGTTTCAAGTTATTTGGACTTTTGGAAATTGTTTTAAATACTTTTTAAATCAGTCCAAAACATTTTTCAATTATTATATCAAAATATTAGTTCTACAAATATTGTCTTGCGCCGTAGATTATTCAGTTGGGAAGAGGATGTTTGGTCTGAATTTTTGCAGTGCATTAATCGTGTAATTCCTAGCTGATTACACAATGACAGTATCCGTTGGTCGGCAGTGGCAAACGGTGTCTATAGCACTAAGTCGTATTGTGAGTTACTGGTGAGTGATAGTGTTTGCCAGGACGAGATTTGGAGGAAAGTATGGGTGAATCTGGCTCCTCCAAAGGTTGAAGCCTTTATATGGAAGGCAATCCATGGGAGGATTCCGACCAAAATCCAACTACACAAAAGAGGTGTATCTAGCTTGGCTGATCTGATATGCCCTCTTTGTAAGGCGTCGGATGAAACATTGACACATATTTTCTGTATGTGTCACCTTTCATGGTCAATTTGGCAACATTGGTTGAGATTGTGGGGCGTTACCTTTGTTTGCCCGGGTAGTTTTAGAGATTTAATGATGTTTTGGTTTTCTGTACCTAACCCTTTCAAGAGCCAAGAGATCTGGCTTATGAGTTTTCAGTGTTTGGTATGGTCCATTTGGGTTTATCGGAATGAAGCTATGAGTTCCTTCTTGTCTGCGAAATCTCTCTTTGATATTTGCATAACCCGCCTTAGCCTCTGGTGCAAGGCGAAGTGGCCCCTCGAGTGTCCTTCTTCGACGAATTTGGTCTACAATCCGAGCTTGTTTAAAGAGATTTGTTTAGTACAGAAGGTCAAGGTGCACAGATTTAGGCCAGCCCCTGCGGTAGGTACTTTAAAATTTCAAGTAGATAGTTCCGTGGCTGGTGGGTTTGGAATAGCAGGTATTGGGGGTGTATGTTTTAATCATTGCAATTCTATTTTAATCCAGTTTTCGAAGTGTGCAGGTTTCTTTGATGCAACGACTGCGGAGCTTCTCGCGGTATTGGAAGCGTGCGAATTGTTTCGCTCCTCACCTTGGTTTGATAAATTTAAATTGATTATTGAATATGATTGTTCTATTATTGTGGACTGGATTAAAAAACCTTACTTATCTCCTGGGATATTTTGTTCGTTAGTAGATGCTTGTTCAAAATTTTGTGCTGATTATGGATGGAGTGTTCAGGTGATTTCTAGAGAAGTGAATGGTACATCGGACAAGTTGGCGAAAACTGGTATGTCGAGGCAAAGGCCGCTGCTTTGGATTCGGTCTCCGTCCAACACCGAAGGGGTAGCAGCGTGTTAACGCTAGAAGGATACAACCGTGAGGTTGGTTTCGCACCAGTTTATTGAAAGGGCGTGTTATGGTTCTGTTAGAGCAAACTGCAGCAGCTCTATGTTGTGGAGTAGCTTGCTATCAATTGTTTCTTTGTTGTTTTAAGTTTAGCCGGATGGCTTGTTATTCGGATGATTCTACAGGTGATGTTAGTGGTGTATTAAACACTATTTCCGGACACTCTTTTTCCTCCACTTAAGTTTAGGGAGGTTTTTTAATGAGGTCCGGTGTAGTGTTGTTTAATCAATAAAAGATACTATTTCAAAAAAAAAATAAAGTTAAATATTATACAAATTAAGATTTGTCTTATGAATTTTAAGTTTAAATACTTAATAAATTTTTATATTTTTTAATTCAATATTTTAATTTTTTAATGTAAACATTTTGATGGATCCAGTCAACCACCAAGGGTGCATTGGATTCTTAAAAAAAACATGTTCCGGACACTCCATAATGTAATCGTGACTCAACGATCCATTTAGATTGCATACCTTAATGTATTTGATACCCTCTCAAATCTCAATCGCAATGAAGATTCTTGACCAACACTAATTGATTTGTCTCCGATTAGTTGTGGGTAAAATTCGACTTAAAAAATCAAATTATTTGATTTAATTCGAAAAAATTTAAATAAAATTTGAGTTATGAAATGGAAATTCAAATAATTTGAAATTTTTAGTAATTAGTTGATCAATCTTCATATTCTAGTCTATTAATTCTGCATGATATATTATGTATATCACATGTGAAAATATGAATATATATATGTATATCGTATATGCATATAGAAAGCCGTTAAAATTGGAATTAATATGTGCACTGCCCAACCCTAAGTATATGCATATAGTAATATATATGTGCATCATTACGTATATGCATATAAAAATATATATATGTACATTAAATTCGTACAGAAACTCGAAAACTTGACTCGATTCGACTTGACTCGAATTTTGTAAACTCAATTTGAAATTTTTTTAAAATAAAATTTGAATCGTAAAATATAACTTACAAACTCAATAATTCAAATTTTTTTTTACTCGACTCGATCGAACGTCCAGTCTTATCTTCGGTCTCCACCATTTATGCCAATACATTATCTTGTTCTTTTCCTTGTTATCTTGTAATATATATTTACTTTAAGCATTCTCTATTTGAAAATTGTTTAAATAATTTATTAGTATATATGAGATATGATTTTCTTACACCGTGTAAAATCTGAAAGTTTTATATTTTTTTGGACCGCTAAATGAAGTAAATGGATGATTGAGATTAACGGTATGAAATGAAAAAATTAGCACAGAAATAAAAGAAAATAATTTTAGCCATTTAATTATTTTCATCCAATATTTTTTTTAAAAGTATAAAAGTAATTAAGTTTTTCACGATAAATATAAGTTCTAACCTTATTGTATGTATAGTATAATATCTTACCACCAAATATTAACATATTTTTATTTAATAGTTGTCAATATTTCTCATTCATTTGACCTAATAGACATATTTACATAATGAATATTTTATTAATTAAAATATTTAAAATTATATAAAATAATATACCACTATTTTAGCAATTTCAATATTTTATAATTACTTATAAAGTTTTCAAATATATTATATGAATTATTATCTTATACAGTGGCGGTGGAAACTGAAATTTTCTACAAAGGCTTTATTTTTAGGGTTTAGGGCCTTAGTTTAAGGTGTGATGTTTATGGGTTTAGGGATAGTGGTAAGAATTTAGGATTTAAGTTTAGAATTTAGGGTTTAGAGGTTGGGGTTTTTGTTTTAAGGGTAATATGGTTATGATTTAGGTTTTAACTTATAAACCCTGATTATAACCCTAAACTATAAATTCTTACTATTATCCCTAAATTCTAAACCCCTTAAACCTAAACATTTAAACCCTACACACTAAACTAAGACCCTAAACCCCAAAACTAAAGCGCTTGTGAAAACTTTAAGTTTCCACCGCATGTGTATAGAATATTTATCCATAAATTAATAGTTTATTACAACTTTTAAAGAGTAAATAGTCAAAAATCTGCGTTAACACTTCAAGATCTAGGATTTGACTCCCGATTTATATTTATGAATGGAGATATTATACAATTAATTTTAACCATGTCACTATAATATTAAAGGTAAATTACGTAAATTAACACTCAACTTTACTCTCAAATCTATTTTGGTTATTGAAATTTTAAAACGTTAAACGTTCAGATTTAATAAAATTTAGATATTGAACGTTTTTTGTCACTCATTCATTAACTTTTGATGGTGTTATGATGTTGTGAAACTAAAATTATTTTTGATATAACAATTTGACTTGTGGACTAAATTGCAAAATAATAAATTTTTAAGTACTTTTCAAAGTCTCACATTTTGACAAGCCATTTTGAACCAAACCATATTTCAAGACAAAATATACTTAAAGGTTCAAAATTCACTAAGTCTTTTAATGTGTTTTCAAGCCAAACTTCAACAAAACGCCAGGCGTATCGATGGTTTTTCAACACTATAATTTTAATCGTTCAAAGTGTATCGATACTGTTTATACCCGTATCGATACGTTATTCATCTAGGCAAGACTTTAAGCTATAGCGTATCGATACGCATTATAACCATATTGATACAGTTTTCTTATTAAAACATTATTTTGGTATAGCGTGCCGATACAACATGTAACCGTATCGATACGATATGCTGACCTTTGCAAAATCCTTGCATTTAATTTTCGACCGTTGGCTTGTCAGTTAGTTGGTATCCTGAATTTTAAATGACCGTTGAACCGCATCGATACGCTAAGGGAGCGTACCGATACGCTTTTTATCAAAACCAAACTCAGGATTTCAATGAGCAAAATCTATATTGATACGCCTAATCGTATCGATACACCCCCTAATATCGTATCGATACGCTTCGAGGGCGTATCGATATGCCCTGTTTTCAGTCACAATGACTCTTTTTATTAGAGACAGGTTCCGATACGCCCACGAGTCGTACCAATACGGTAGGTTGTTGAGCAACATTTATTGCGGGAAATTGCAGCCCAACGGCTCTATTGGTGATCTCAACCACCCAAACGGCTAGAAATCAATACAAAGGTATAAAAATAAGTTTCAAATGCAACAACAACAACTATTGAACCTACAAGCAACATCAAAGCACTCAAATCCAAACTTTGTACCCAACTCCTTTGTGTTCTTCATTGTAATTCTTTTTGTGAGTTTGGGGAGTGTGTGATTGTAATTGGGTAAACATCATCCTTAGAGAGGAATTTGTAAAGTTTACCAAAATCTCTTCTTTGTAAAAGTGAGTGGATTAAGCTTTGGGTAGAAAGCTTAATCAAATTGTAAGGTTTCCTCCTCATCCAAGAAAATGGGAAGAATTCAATTAGTGGATTGGTTGAAAATCTTTAGTGGGAGCTAAGGTAGTGGATGTAGAGTTCATTGAAGAACTTGAACCACTCTAATTACCTTGTGTCCAAAGTTTTATTCTTCAAATTTTCACCCTTAAAATTTTATCGCCAATTCACCCCACCCACTCTTGGCCATTTGTAATTGTTTGATCAACTCAACAGATATGGACGTTGTCCACAGTTCACTGTCATCAAACGCCATCGTCGATGATTGTAGATGGTGGTCGTTTAGTCCTAAATTTTATCAGTAGCTTTGTCTCATCCTCCGAGTCCGAATTCGACCTCCATTCGCCGAAAATTACCCTGAAGTCTACGAATTAAACAAAAACCTTTCAATTTCTATCTCACCAATCTCCCTCCTCTACTATCAGATGGAGCCTATTTCTCAGTATATTGTTTCCCTTGTGCTAATGAAGCTTTCAACCATTCGGACCTTAAAGAAATTTTTCCGTTAAAAAGTTAACGGAAAAATGATAAAAAAATATTCAATGTTTAAACTTTAATGTGTAAATTGAACATTTTAAAACTTTAGTGACCAAAATATGTTTTTGATTCACGTAATTTACCATAATATTAAATATTATCGTCACAAAAATTAATCTTAATATCATCGTTATTTTAAATTTTATAAAAAAAATATTTATGATTGAAAAAAAATAATTATCAATTTGTCTAACGAATGTAGCGTTAAGTCACTTAAACAAGACCAATTCGTGATATTGTGAATGAAATAAATTGAGTTGATAGAATCATCCTATAATGAACTTTAACAATACCTGATTTAAATTAACACCAATAAATAAAATGGTTATATTTTGATACACAAGTTGTACAATCCTTCATATTTAAGCTATAAAGTCTAAAACCTAAATCTTTAGCCCTAACACCCTAAAACCTAAACCCCTAAACACTAAAATTAAAAGACTTGTGTATCAAAATATTTTCTAAAATAAAATACCGGTTATTATAAAAAAAAAAATATAACTCATAACACGTGTGGGGAAACAGGGATCCCTCCAAATGTGGGAGTTTTGAACGAGAAGGCTTAAATAAATAAAAAGAGTCAAAACCGGCCGCGCAAATCGGATTAATTTCTCCAGGGCCCCACCATGTGGGACGGTTTGTTACTGATTGGCCCATTCTATAAAAACATCCACTTTACCTATTTACGGCCCACTGGATCCACCACAATCCCAGTCAAAAGTACAAAACGCCGTCGTATTAAGTCTCCCCTCCCTTTCACCCCACGGCACGTGCCGCACATGTCTCGAAACCTGTCTTCAAAATTCAAAAATCAAAACATTTCCTCTCTCATCACTGACAGACATGAGTCATCTTCTTTTTCACTCCTCCTTTGAATCTTGTCTGTAACCAAAAGCTAAAGGCAAAAAGAAAAGGAGAAGCTTCTTTGTTCTGGGTAAAAACCCGATTAAGATCCGTTTAACTGTAAATCGGGTGATCGGGTTCATTTTTTCCCCTTTTATAATCTCATTTTAAGAAGGGGAAGAGAAAGGGGAAGCTTTGGATCAAAGCATCCAAGATTTCATTTTCGTTTCCTTTTTGTTTTTAAATATTAAAAAAATCGATTGCGAGTATAAATAGTTGAGTAAGGGGAGAGAGTTGTGGGAGATGAACGGAATGGGCAGACAGGGGAAGAGATCTGGTGCGTCGGGGTTGCAGGTACACCATCAGAGGCAATACTCAGATAACTTCTTGGAAACGACGTCGAATGGAAGGTGGCTTCAGTCTGCTGGCCTTCAGCATCTTCACTCTTCCAACAACTCCATTCCTCCTCTTCAGGTCCTCATACATTTTTTCTCTAGTTTTTTGAATCATGTTTGGCTCCGGAGATAACGCAAATTGAAAATATGTATCTACTTACACGTACTACTTTTGATATAAACGGATAATGTATGAAATTTTTACGTTTTAGATCTATAATTGAATAATTTTTAGTTTTAATGATAAGGGAATTTGCGAGAGAGAAAACCCCCCTTTTGGTACTAAAATGATTTATATATTTTTTTAGATGCTATTTCGTTGGAACGTAAATGGGTTTTTCTCTTTATGGATAATTTTCTTTTTGTAGATCTAAAATCCCTTTTCCAAGGGGGGAAATTAAAAGAGAAATTGTGTGTTAATCAGTTCAATTTTGTTATGCCCAATTGACGTTCTACTACTTGGAAGATTAAAAAGTAAATGCTGGGAGGTTTTGATTGGAGGATTGACTTCTGGATCTTTATGGATCAACATTCAATACAATTTAGTTATTACATCGATATTCAAATGCTTGATTGTGTTATTTTGCTGCTTGAATTGAGAGCAGGATTATGCATTCTATGGCGCTGGAGATGGAGGAGGACAAGGGTCTAGAGTTTATAGGAATGTGCAGAGGGAGTTCAATATGGGGAATGACTTTTTCGCTGAGCCTATGAGTCCTCCAGTTAGTTCACGGCCCTCGAGCCAGAGGAAGAATGGTGAAGAGTCACCCAATGAATTCAGTCCTGGTCTCTTAGATCTCCATTCTTTTGATACAGAGCTTTTGCCTCAGGTTGGTCATTCACCATTTCTTTAACTTTAATGGGTTTATTTTTCACGCCTACTATTGATGGAGTAGTCTAGTAATAAACAAATAATAAATGGGTGCTTCATAAATTACTTGTTAATGCTTCACAAATAATCATTAGTTTTTTTTTTGTGGGGGGGGGGGGGGGGGTACATACATTGAATCATTGGTTAAGAGAATAGTTTCTTAGAAGATTATAGTTTCCAGTAACAAAAAATGAAAAAGAAAAAGGGAGAAGATAGTTGAGATTCTTGTAATTTTAATTATTACTTGTTAATGCTTACATTTAGCAAAAGGAGAAAGTAGCATGTACTAAAGTAAGTATAAATTAGTGTTTTGTGATAGAAGAAAGCTATTTGAGTGATTCAATTTTCCCTTATAGCAACTTTGTTAGATTCCTAAGGTATGTTGACAACTTATTTTGATTTCTTCCATATGCACTCCATGTTTATAGTTGTTCTTCTTTGTTCAAGCCATGCTTCTGTTTGCAGTTTGCCCATAAATTCTAAGCAGCAATGAAATTGAAAGATATCTGTACTTTTCTTTTAACTGGAAGTAGGAAATTTAGAATTTTGAGATTCAACTGTATGAGTAATTCAGTTTTTTTTGCTTGTTTATGTTAATGATTTTGTTTATTGGTGACAGATGCCTGTTCCCAACCTGTATAATGGTCCTTCTCTCTATAATCCTGTTCGAGGCAGAAGCTTTGATGACTCTGAACCTTATATTTCTAATAACAAACAAACAGGCAGAGCTGGTGATGTGCCAGAGAATGGCCTCCTCAAAAGCTTTGCTGCAGACAAAGAGAAGGTCAATTCAGTTGCAAAGATCAAAGTTGTGGTATGTTTTTGTTCTGCTGATTACCTGTGACTATCTCTTCGTAATTTGCTTTCTTTTCAACCTAAAGGAATTGCAACACCAACAAGAGCCGTAGATGCTGGTTACTTACCTTGTGATTCATGCATGACATGTTTTGCATGAGTAAATTAATGATCAACATCTGTTTATCTTACACCACCACCACCACTCAGTTTCTATGGGCTTTTGATTGCAGGTGCGCAAGAGACCTCTCAATAAAAAGGAGTTGGCAAAGAATGAGGAAGATATCATAGAGACCGTTTCCAACTCCCTAGTAGTGCATGAGACTAAACTTAAGGTAACGATAAAATTGTTTTATCCTCTACAAGGGCAACGCTATACCATGTTAGAGTGGTCACATAAAAGCATAGCCATCCAAAATGAACCCAGAAAATCTCCAATGTGTATTTCCCAATTTTATGCCTGAAGTAACAAAGACAAATGTGAATGGAACTAATGACATGCAGTTTTCACATTCAATTATTTTAAGCAGCTGTTTTGTACATCAATAAGGAATCTCAAGGGATGTTCACTTGTATTTTTAGTGTCAAATGTTTATTTCGGTCTTTCTTGGAGGAAGTATTATATGTTTTTTATGCCATGACATAGCCCATTAAAAATCTTATACTCCCTCCGTCCCATTAAATTTGTCCAATAATGACTTTTTAAAAATAAAAGTTTTTAAATTTTGACCATAATTTTTTGAAATATTTTATATAATTAAATTTTAATATATATATATATATATATATATATATATATATATAAACTACTTGACTGAAGGTTTTTGAAACATATTTTTTCACATTTTTATCAATAATAAATTGAAGTAATAAGAAGTTAGAAAGTTTTGACCAAAAAAGTCAATAAGTGACTAATTTAGTGGGACAGAGGGAGTAGCATTTTTATGCCGTGTTCATTTGTTTTATTTTGATACACTTCAATTATTCACCTAGCATAGTAGCATAGGTGTATTAGTGAGTCTATCCTTATACTATATATATATTGACATGTTTAATTCTTGACGTTTTGTAGGTTGACCTTACAGAATACTTGGAGAAGCATGAATTTGTTTTTGATGCAGTGCTGAATGAGGAGGTTTCAAATGATGAGGTGAGTAGATGTCTAAACTTATTGGTGGACAAGGTTAGAATATATAACAGGATTTGGAGTTCCTAGAATGGTTGTTTGTCTTACCTTGTTGGCTTCATTTTTCTTTCTGTAGGTCTATCGTGAGACGGTGGAGCCCATAGTTCCTATAATTTTCCAACGCACTAAAGCCACGTGTTTTGCATATGGTCAAACAGGTGAATAACTGTCACCAAATCTTTGATGGATACTTTGTTGGAGTCTGTTGCATGCCCCAAAATTTGGGTATAGTCATTTAGTGTAATTTTTCTATGGTTTTAAATTATTCCGAATGTGTTATTCTCAGAATTTTTATTGGCATATTTTGTAGTTATTTATGAGGAAATGTGTTTTCTATAGTGTTGGTCATTAGGTTTTTTCCATCGTCGGTGAAGTGGGATGAGGTTGTTTTTTTCACTGTGAATTTTTCTTGTTTGACACTAAATTATCATATACTTTTTGCATCAATTCATCTCTTCTGAATTATAGATTTAAGCCATCTTGCACTTATAGGTCTTTCTCTTGTACAGGGAGTGGAAAAACTTATACTATGAAGCCGCTTCCACTTAGAGCCTCTAGAGATATTTTGAGGTTGATGCACCATACCTACAGGAACCAAGGGTTTCAGTTGTTTGTAAGCTTCTTTGAGATATATGGAGGAAAATTGTATGATCTTCTCGGTGATAGGAAGTAAGTTGTTAAAGGTTACAAGCATTTTCCTTTTCTTGTCAATGCTACTGTTTCTAAATTCGCTGTAAAAACCAACCTTTTTTCTGCAGAAAGCTTTGCATGCGAGAGGATGGTAAGCAGCAAGTTTGTATTGTGGGTCTGCAAGAGTACATAGTATCAGATGTAGAAACTATTAAGGAGCTTATTGAGAAAGGAAATGCCACAAGAAGTACTGGTACCACAGGTGCAAATGAGGAATCATCCCGATCTCATGCCATACTTCAGCTTGCCATCAAGAGATCTGTTGATGGCAATGGATCAAAGCCTCCCCGTCTTGTTGGCAAGCTCTCCTTTATAGATCTGGCTGGAAGTGAACGAGGTGCAGATACTACAGATAATGATAAGCAGACGAGGTACTGTGTATCTTTTTAATTGCAAAATGAACATGGATATGGAGCAGATTCAATTACAGAGCTTGATATAAAGAAAAAAGTGTTGTTAGTATAAGCTAAACGGACAGAATTTTGGAGACAGCTATGCCAAATAGTCCACAGTTTCTGGATCATGTCGATTTTTTAATGTCGTGTAGTTGTCTTAGCTGTTTGGCCTCCATATTAATTTTACTCAATAATTTATTATCAAGTCCAAACATTTCAAAGTAGAAGCGTGTTTAAGTAGTCTAAAAACACCTGGACTTGATGTTTTTGCATTTAGAGTTTGGTTCCAAGTCATGGTTTCAGATCTAGCATACCAAATATTTTTCCTTCTAGTGGACAAACTTCGGATAGGTGCGGATTTAGTGTTGCTAGATGTGCTTGTTTAATTAGCCATTTCTATTTGTAATGCAGAATGGAAGGTGCAGAGATCAACAAGAGCTTGCTTGCCTTGAAGGAGTGCATAAGAGCTCTTGACAATGATCAGGGCCACATTCCTTTCAGAGGCAGTAAACTGACTGAGGTTCTAAGAGACTCATTTATGGGAAATTCCCGTACGGTTATGATATCTTGCATTTCACCGAGTTCAGGGTCATGCGAACACACTCTGAACACCTTAAGATATGCCGATAGGTAAAATGCGATTTGTCTGATTATAAAGATTGTGTACACGTTTGTTTTTAAAGTCATTCATCTTTTGGTCCTTTTTCTTTCACGCATTTGACTTCTATTCGTTGTAAAAACTACATCCAGGGTGAAGAGCCTTTCCAAAGGGGGAAACCCAAAGAAAGATGTTTTATCTTCGACCTTAAATCTGAAAGAATCAACTGCTCAGCCCTTATCTTCGGTTATACAAACTGCATCATCATCATTCGAGGATGATATGAATGATACATGGCCTGATCAAAACGAAAGAGATGATTTTGATACATCAGAAGACGCCTTCGAGCAGGAGAAACTGATGTGGAAGAAAAATGGGAAGCGAGATCAATACAGTTTCTCTACAACGGAGAGCAAGTTACCGAAACCTAACGGTCAGACGAAATGGAAAGAACCAGTAAGATCTGATTTTAAGCATTCGAATTCAGATGATGATTTGAATGCTCTCCTACAGGTAACTTTTACAAGAAAATTATTATCGTTAAAGAGACATAAAAAGCAACTTGTTTGAATGTTAAAGCTCAAGTGTTGCCTTTACACAGGAAGAGGAGGATCTTGTAAATGCCCACAGGAAACAAGTGGAGGACACTATGAATATTGTCAAAGAGGTAAACCTGAGTTCTCAACACATTCTATACCTCAGTGAGCTGCTTCCATGATTTCATTAAATTCGAATGTAACATTTTCAGGAGATGAACCTGCTGGTTGAAGCAGATCAACCCGGGAACCAGCTGGACGATTATATATCGAGGTTGACTGCTATTCTTTCTCAAAAGGCTGCCAGCATCACGCAGTTACAATCTCAGTTGGCTCGTTTCCAGAAGCGCTTAAAGGAGCATAACGTGTTAGTATCTTCATCCGGCTATTGATAACGGAGTTGAAGATAGAAGTCAAGCTATTCAGTGGATTTTCTTCCGAAATACATTGCTCAATTGGTTTGGTTTTATGATTTTTTTTACAATTTTTAAGGGAGATTCTATTGAAAAATTTGATTGAGCTATCCTCCTTTCTATTCCATAATGCTGTCCCTTTTTTTTTTAAAAAAATAGCCACTAGGCATTTTCATGCCGTTTGGATTGCTATTGTAAAGTTTCTGCAGAATTGTAATTGGATTCATAATTCCAATATTTCTCAGATTATTTATGCTATGTTTCATTTACAAAAATAAAAAAGTGAAGAACCACGTATTTTTAATTGAATTTTGAAAAAAAATAAAGAAAATAAATGAATGAGATATATGATGATTTTTTAATCTCGTTTATGGAATTGAAAAACTCTAGGCAATGAATGTACTAAATAGTGGATTGTTGACATAAAAGAGAAACAGACAAGAACACAACTCAAAAGAATTTGGGATAAGAAAAACATATTCATATGCATGATAAGAGGTGTTGAAATTTCATGATTTCTACATCCTAAATGACCGAAATCTTCTCTTCGAACCGTTGATCCCGGCGGAGGCCTGTGGAACCGAGAATTCCGAGTACATTTCTGTGAAGAACTTGTTGACGATCGAGAGGTACACCGGACTTCTAAGCCGGGAATAATAATGGATTGCCTCTTCTACATCCAATACATGTTCCATATCACCAACATCCATCATCTCTAATTCCTTCATCTTTTTCACCAATGCATAACATCCCTCTTCTGTTTTCTCCTCTTTTCCTCCATTTTGCTTTGTGATCTTCTCTGGACTCTTATATTCGAAGCTCACGAAGCTCCCACTACATTCATCTTCTTCCCTTAGTATCTCTTTCAACGCCATGGCGCCATTCTTTCTCATCATTGCCTCCTCTAAACCACTTCTCGGTCGGTAAAAAAGTCAGTGTAGGATCGATCTTTTTGGCACTTTTCTCTGGTGCAAGAGAAGGGGTTTGAGATAGGTGGTTTGGATAACTTTTGGTATCCTGTAAAGAACAAAGATATAAGGCTCTCGACTGCTTCGTGAAACAATTTCTCGTTATTCCGAATGGATTCGGTTAGCAGCATTTTTGGCAAGTAGTAATATATGGTGAGAGACAATGCTTGTTAATCTCTTGGCGTCTCTAACTGCAATTAAAGAGACACAGCTCTAAACTAAGGACAAAAGCTAATGGAAATCTGCAATTTTCTTCTTTGTATGCTTTGTACTTTCCCTACTTTTTGTCATTTTACTCTCTATTTTAAGAGATTGATTATTTCATTGCATACCATTAAAAGAAAGAAGGGGAAAAAAATCATACTGCATTTATTAAGGGACCTGAATTGTCCTAATCTGTTGTGGGGGATGGTATCTAAGGGTCCCAAAAGCCCATTATGATGCTTGCATTTGCATGGTTCAGTCATTTTCCTAATTTGTATGGTTTTATTTGTTCATACAACTTATCCGACTCGAAAAATTATAGGCTTTAATGTAAGATTTCATGACTTGTGCATCAATACAATGGCTTTTGCTTTCTCATTCCTTACCTCTACTTACATCCTTTGTTCTGGTTGAATCTGAAGAACTGATGCAGCAGCTTGTGAACTTCATCATAATTATTAGTTGCGGAAACGAGACGCTGCTTGGATGAGAAAAGCTTCCTTTCGTATGAATCCGATGCGTGACGGATGTCTACCGTAGAATTGCAGCGTAATCATTTGCATGTGGGATTGCTCTACCTAGGACAGATCAATCAAATGAAGATTGCAAACATAAACAGAAAATGTGTAGTTAGATTTATGAGTGTATAATCAAGACCAAGGGTACTCTAAGGACGCTCTCCCTTTTTATAGGGACCAGATTACCAAATTTGAAATTGAGAGGGACCTAAAAGGTTTTTCATTTTTTTTCAATTTATTTCTTATATTTCTCAACCATGTGGAAAGTTCAAACCTAAGCCCATTTTGAATGAACAAATTGGGGAAATCTCTTATAATAAGCCCAAAATGTAAAAGGAACCCAGAGTTAGGCCAATCCAAGAAATCAAACTCTTCAACACAGTTCTGAAAAACCCCTCGGGTTCCATAATACTTTCTTCCTCCGCCGCTCTCTTTCTTGTTCACAGCCAAAGAACCATATCTTAGGGTTCTCCCGCGTCAGCTCCAATGGTAAAACCGCAACACTCGTTTTATTTCCCATTCCTTTGATCTTCTTAATGTTTACAATCGATATGAACACTGTAATCTGCAGGGAAAGGGAACAGGGAGTTTTGGTAAACGAAGGAACAAGACCCACACTCTTTGCGTGAGATGCGGCCGCCGCAGCTTCCATCTCCAAAAGAGCCGTTGTTCCGCCTGTGCTTTCCCTGCTGCCCGTAAGAGGAAATGTAAGCTCCCCCTTTCCTTTCAAATCTCCAAATGAAATGTCGGCTTTCAAATCTGGGTTTCTTTGCGTTTAGCTGATTTATTTTTCTGGGTTTGTTTGTTTTTATGTACTCAGTGTATTCAAGTTAATCTCTTTTGATAAGACTATGTATCTCGGATTGTAATTTTCTAGTTTGTTTTTCTACTTGAATGTATTTGTTCTAATTACAATTGTTAGGAATTAAATGTAATTTGATTGGGGCAGTATCCTTCGATTCATTTAGTAGGAATGAAATGTAGTTTATTGGTAGGTTAAACTTTTTTTGGAACTTACATATATATTTGTGTTTATATGAACATATAATTCTAAAAAATTAAATTCTAATTTTTGTTTTGTTTGATGATTTTATAATAAACTATATATTGATGATTTTATAATAAACTATATATTGATGAGAGTGTACCAGTTCAAAATTGCTGGGGAGATGGTGATTTATGGTAATAGGGATCCTCAATATAATGAAAAGAGGGTTTGATCACTGTTGTGAATCTTTTCTTTATCGAAGTATGAATTTGTATACTCGCGGGAGTATGAACGTGTCTTTCTATGATGACTGTTGTACTTATTAAGCTCTAATGTTACAAGAAATGTGCTTATATTCGTAGATTGCAGTAATACGGGTGCGGTGTGTGTCGTGATGTTTTAGTTGTTAAATATGTGTGTGAAATGTGAATGGGATTGTAATTAGGTATGTTAATTTGTTAAATCTAAGGGGAGCTTGTTTATTGTGTCAATCAGATAACTGGAGTGTTAAGGCAATCCGAAGGAAGACCACAGGAACTGGTAGGATGAGGTATCTTCGCCATGTTCCTCGCCGGTTCAAGACTGGTTTCAGAGAAGGTATGTAAACGCTAATTTCATTATATGAACATATTCAGTTCTACTCGAACCCCCCACCAAAAAAATGTTAATATTTTGAATTGCATGTTGGATCATGATTCCAGGTACTGAAGCTGCACCGAGGAAGAAGGTTGCATCAGCGTCTGCTTAATTTGCTATGAGGTTGTTTACTTGAGAAGGGTGTTTATTACATTGGATGTTTTATTGTCTTTAGTTTCTATTTTTATGTAGCTGCTCGGGCTATTGTTGTTTGGCACTTAATTACTTGATGTTTTTTTTCTGGATTAAGTTAATGACATTTTTGCTTATGCCTGTAATCTTGTTTCGGATGGTTGAAATTTTAGAAATATATATAATCTTGTGTGATTGTTGTCGATAGTTGCGGTCAGTGGACTCGAGAACTGTTTGGCATGACATTTTTCTTCTCAATCTCTCCTTTGTCCAGTCTCATGACGTTTACAGAGTCACGGTTTACATATGTTGATGTTAATTCAAAGGGTTGGCTTAGAAGTAGGAGCGGATAATCAAGGCTAGCATGGATAGGGATGTAAAAACAGGTAATTAGATGGGTTTTAGGTCGTGTCAAATTAGATACATGTTATTTCAGGTTGATTCGATGTTTCGACTGGATTTGGGTTGGGTGCGGGTCAATTTTAGGTCGAGTTTATTTTAGGTCGGGTCAAAATGGTTCGGGTCTGAATTAGTTAATTGACGGGTTAATTCGGGTTCAAGTTTATTTCAGGTCAGTTTTATTTTAGGTCGGGTTAATTCGGGTTTCGAATTCGTATTAAGTTTGAGTTTGGTACAAATAGTGATAGACTTTAGGTTGGGTCATTTTGAGTGAATTATTTAACGCCTTTTACGAACATGACTCACTTTAAAAATAAATATTAGGCACTAGAATGAACAAAATTATCATTAAATGATTTATATCTAAAATATTGGAATAAATTACAAAAATTAGAAATTAATAAGGGTCAGTTTTTGTGAAAAATTAAAATTTAAGGATTAACATGAATAAAAAATCATCATATTAAAAATACTGGATTAAATTACAAAAAATGAATAGGGGTTAATTTGGAATAAAAATAAAGTTTTATAGATTATAATGAATGAAAGTATTAAATTAAAAATAAAAATATTGGACTAAATTACAAAAAAAATGAATATGGGTTAATTTAGACTTAAAATAAAGTTTTATGGACTATAATGAACAAAAATATCACAATATTTAAAACATTGGATTAGATTAAAAAAATTTAAAATAAATAGCGGTGAATTCGAATTCCTAAACTCCAAATCTCAACCCCTAAATCTTACAATCACTAATTAAAGTACAAATAGAATCCTTAAACTAATCTCATAACAACTTAAATACATTTACCCCTAAACCTTAACAATCAACTTGATACATTTACCCTAAACCTCAAACTTGAACTCCTAAATCTTACAATCACTAATAATTAAAGACTTAAAGAACAAATCGAATACCTAAACTAATAATTAAAGTGCAAATATAAACTCCTAATCCCTAAACTAACCTTATAACCCAAACACTCAACTTGATAGAATTACCCTTAAACCTCAACCTTTAATTTTTTTTGAGCCGAAATAAATTCGGCCTTCAAAAGTCCGTCAAAAGTTTGGAGTCACCATCGTTCGTTTTTTGAGTTGGGTACAGCCGAAATAAGTTGGGTCTTTAAAATATTTAATTATTAAATAATTTTATGAAGGATGGTCTAATTAAAAAATAACCTAAATCTAAAGGTCTAAGAAAACTAAAATAAAATTAAAGTAAAAAAAAATTAAAAAAAACCTAAATGTAAAACTCTTAAATTAACAATGACCTAAAGTGAAATTAACCCTAATAAAATAGGTGGGATTTTCCCTCAATTTGTTTACTTATTTTTCCCTCCATTTGTTTTATCAATTATATTTCCCTCTCTAATAAAATAGGCGGGAATAGATGGAAAATGAGAATAGAAATGGATTAGCCGGTTATCTTGACATTTTGGGATTTGGGCCGCCCAAATCCCTAAAAAATGGGTAGTTAGTTTTTTTTTTTTTAATTTTGGATTAAATTAGAATTACTAGAAAAAGATTGGGGATTAATTTAGATTAAAAATTAAATTTTAGGCACTAGAAGTACTAAATTGCCAAAAATATATCATATTTAAAATATTGGATTAGATTATAAAAAATTGAAATAAATTGGGGTCAATTTGGTTAAAAAATAGGGACTAATATGAACAAAAATAAACCCCAAATCCCTAAATTAATCCTATAACCAAAAACACTCAACTTGACACATTTACCCTTAAACCTCAAACCTCAACCCCTAAATCTTACAATCACTAATAATTAAAGTACACCCCTAAACTCGAATCCCTAAACTAATATCATAACCCCAATTCCAAACACTCAACTTGAAACACATATTGTTTGTACCCCTAATCTCAACACATATTCCCTAAAATATTCTTATTACTCAAAACAATCAACTTGACACATTTACCCCTAAATACCAAACATAAACCTCTAAATCTCACAAGCATTGTTCTGTTATAATTAGAAATTAATAATTTACATTTATCAACACTTAATATTTTACATTTATCAACAATTTCAATTCATCAAATCATCAAATTATAGACTTCATCAATTAACATGTCAGGTTAAGGCAAATATCGAGCTAGGTCAATATCAGTTTAGGTCAATAACAAGTCGGGTCAATTAACATGTCGGGTTCAAAATAGGTCGGGTAAAATCGAATCTTGGGTCGATTTAATCGGGTAATATCGGTTATCTGTCAGGTCGATCTTGGGTTCGGGTTCGTTTTAGTCGGATGCATGTTGGGTTTTGGGTCCACACTAACAGGTCAAATTCGGGTTCGAGTCGGATGCATGTCGAATTCGATTACTACAGTAACAGGTTCAACTCAAGATCAAGTCAACAACAGTCGGTTATAAATCAATTTTGAGTCATCACATTCTTAAGTCAAACTAAATTCTAACTCGATCAAGTTTCAATTAGATTTTCAGGTTAAATAAGCTTTTCATCCTTTTAGTATTGAAATGTATGCGTCTTTTAGAAACCAACACTATACATATCTTGCAAACTAATTCTGAATGATAAAAATGTATAACAATGATTTATTAAATTTAAATAAAATTACTACTTCTGATTTAAATGTCATTGTTGATTATTTATCAAATTAATTATTAACCGTCATTGTTGGTTATTTTATCAAATTAATGATTAAATGTCATTGTTGGTTATTTTATCAATTAATGATTAAAATGTTGTTGGTTTTTTTCCCTTCAATTTCTAAATAACCACATTTTATAAACAATATATTTAAAACTAAACTTTAAATTCTAAATTTCTAATCCTTAGTCCTAAAAATTAAACTCTAAAACATATACCCTAAATTTCTAACCTTAAATAATTATATTGTATTAAAGGTTTTTTATTTAGGATAAAATTTTGGTACACAAGCATACGTACTTGCACTATAAAACTCAAATCCTAATTTTTAATTTTAAATTTTAAAAACTAAACTCTTAACCTTATACTATAAATTCTAAACACTAAACTTAAACGTCTAAATTTTAAACCATAAATTAAATCACTAATCCTTGAAATAAAAAAAAGTTTGTATAACCTAAAATTTATCAGCATGTATATCAAAAGTTTTTCATTTAAAAAGATTGCAAAACATAAAACATTTTTTCAAACTTTTATTAACTACAAATTTTAAATAATTATTTAAATAAAAAATATTAACCACTTAATATGTGATAACTTCAAATAACATTATTTAAGGAGAGTTTGGGAAGCTGTATTGGATAATTATATGTCTAAGGCAAATAGCTTTTAGTCACTATTCTTCGATTAGCTTGGACTGTTTATATATACTGCAATCAAAAACACTTTAAGAGCATGACTAATAGTACGAATAAAATTTTCCAAAATATCCGTGATATTGTTAGACTTCTTGGGAAAAAGACGTAATCGAGCAATGGATCGGATACTAATAATACCGGTGGTTATATAAAAATAATTTAATCCAAATTGCACATGTTTAAGAGTAGAAATTTGGAGAAAAAGAACCGCAGCAAAATGCTTTCAATTATATATTCACTGTTCTCAAGGTTTACTTACAATTTCCTCCACGAGTGATGAATCCATTTTTTCTAAGGGAAAAAAAAGAGACTAATTACAGAATTCGAACCTGTGTATGAAGTGGTAGATATTGGAGCTGTAACATACGAATGAAGTAATATCTTCTCAGTGCAATGAACCAAGGCCAATGCCAAACATGAATCTCAATGTTCTACTTTACTTACTTGAGGGGAAATGCAAGGGCCAAACCTCCCATTATTCAAACTCCATATACGAAACCTCGACTAGTTCACTTTATATTCACCGAACTTGTGTTTTTCATCATGCAACTGCTTGAATACGTAATCCATCTCCGGAAATGCAGACAACAGCAATAGCTCGATAACGTCATACGCCATCAACTTCAGACAGACACTAGACTGCAACGAGAGAGAACAAAAACATTAACTATAATGAGTTTCAATATAAAAACCAAAATCTTCAGCCACTCTCAACAACTTGCAAGCTGCAGCGATCATGTTATACCCCAACTCGATGTTAATAATGAGGCGTCGTTTATAAAAGCAAGATCTCGTTCCACAGTAAAAGAACCAAAAAGAAATGTCGATTGATGTCCTAAATTACCTGAATAAAGAAATAGAGATCTTTGGCGCATTGTTCATACTCCTTGTGACCAACAAGACCCACAATAGCAGCAGGCGCTTTGTCTGTATCAAGAAAATCGAGTTAATTGACTTTCTTAGAAGTTCCGGTTTAGTGACATTAGATAATGTGCAATGCAGACAATGAAAAGAAACATTAGTGATAAACAAACTACCAATCATTAGCTCATAAACAAATTTTGCACGACGTTCTGCTTCCAGTTGTTGCTGCTCGTCACTCGATATAGGTGTAGATGTTTTAGGAGATTGCGGATGTGGTGAAGATTGGGATGGGCTACTGCTTGGTGGCGGACGTTGTCGCTTTGGATGTTTGGTTATGAATATTCCATCAGGCCAAAGTATCTGCACGAGAATTGCAGGCATTCTATATTAGAAGTGCATACAAGCATAGGTAGTCACGTCTAAAGTTTCAAAAATTTTGAAACAAACCACTCGCAGTCCCACAAAACAAGACATGAAGCAGTAAGGTGAAGCGCAAGAAAATACAGAGAAAAATCTCCAACATAGATAAAACATATAAGACAAAGGAAGTAAATATAAATTTTAAGTCGGATAAGACATTGAACAGAATCCCAGTTGATCTTGATCTTAAAAACATATTTCGGACAGATCTAGACTAAGCTGTATAGAAAACTCCACTATACAGAACAAAATTGGTTCCACGCCCGAGGGTGAGCACATATCATATCAATGGGGCTGGGCTGGCCCTTCAATCCTCTTGGAAACTTGGTCAAGAGGAGATTTCTTTTAGGTTTCTAATACCACTAAACAAATTTACAGATAATTTTGCAATACTTTTAAAGGGAAAAAAATAATTTCTGAGATCAAATAACTACCTGCTCAACCCGCTTGATTCCTGAAGCAACAACTGACCCCTTGCGCAGCAGCTGGATCTTTTCTATCAGCCAGTCATCAAAAGCATCACCCATTCCAAGCTGTAGAATCTGTTTGGCAACCCAAAAAGCCTTCCGCCTGAAATACACAAGCAAAGTACATAATTTTTTTGCATCTGGTTAGAATTGGATGTGATAATGCTAAGCTTACATCAGGGCAGATGATTCCCTTTTTTAGGAGGCAAAATCAAAATACAGTGCTAACATAAGTGAATCGTTCTATAGCCATTTATGTACCTGATCCATCCACCATCCTGGAGCTGGAAAATGACATCCACCAAATCTAATATAGGAGCAGTTAAATTTGGTGGCACCCACTGCATAGAAGATGCATCTGTTAAAATCCATTGAGGACCATAGAAGTGTTTCAAATCGAGTTGCAAATAAGTATGAAACATGAAAGTTTTGCATTTGATTAGCATGCTTATGACACCCAAGTTAATTCTGGAGACACTGATAGAGGAGAGAAAACATTTGACATTAAACTGATTACCTCTGTAGGAAGGGTTGGGTCCATAGCAGAATCAAGAAGCAACTCAGAAGCATTGTCCATTATTTCGTTCTCTCTTCCTTTAACATTTTCCTTTGAGTTCTTTACCAACAATGTATTTCTCACTTTAGCATCAGAACCACTGCCAGTATCTTCAGAGGACTTGCACCATGCTTCAGCGGCAACTTTTGATGGAGAATTAGACACATTTTTTGCATTTCTTAATCCATCAGTTGCAAGATTAGGCTTTATTCGCAATGAAGGTTCCTTGCTTTCGGTGTCTAACTGTTGTCTCCTGGAAGTTAAAGGACCCATCAGAGGCCCCATAACATTTGAAGCCTTTTTGCCTTTTTCAGATGGATTATCATCAAGGCCAACTAGAAAGTTTCCAAGCAACGCAAAACCTATAATCATCTGAAGAAGGAAAAAAACAAACTATGCAAACAGCGTACTAAATTATATTTGAATTACCTGACAATGTTTGGACAATAGAAAAAGAACTCGAGAATACATATGTCTGCATTACAAAATATATATAATAAGAGGGTGTGCTTAACTGGGAAAATCTGACCCCCCCCCCCCCCCCCCCCCCCCCGCAAACAATTTCTCTTCCCAGAAAAGAAAGGAAAAAGAAGTTCACCTGGGAATCAACACTTAGGAAGTCCCAAACTTCAATTGACCCTGAAATAGTAGGAAGCTGCAAGAGGTTCTGAAGACGAAAAAATAGTACTAAGTCCTCTAAAAACATAAAGATAAGCAAATCTAGCATATAAAGCATACGCTATGTCTATTTTTCATGTATAATTAAATGGCACTTTGGGAAGATGGAAGTACTAGCAATCAAACAGCCCAACAAAAAAATTTTACGAAGAAACCTCAATACAGAAAAATGATAAAATCATAAGAGTGAGTTCAAGCATTTAACCTTTAAATATCCGTCAAGCAATTTACACCGTTCTCGTATTACAGGTATGTCTAAACCCGTTGAAAGAAAATGCTTAGGTGGCAAGTGAAGTTTATACTCTGGAAATGATTTAAGGCGCTGATGCAGCTCCTCAAAATGGCGAAACCTGAATGAGAACAATTAAAAAGACTAGCAACTCTGATAGAGGTGAAGATAAATGTAACTGGTTTCACATTTTAGAAAAATCCAACTGAGATGCCACTACATTGAAGAATGAATGATATAGGATGCAACATGGGAGGAATACCAGAAAGAATATAGCACACTCTACACACCTTCTCTTGATGGACCAACTACTATTGTTATTTATTACATCTGTAACAGATATGGAGTAAACAGCAAATGTTCTAGAACCACTCTTCACAATATTTGCACCTAAAACCTGCAAAAGGCAATAATATTGCAATACTTATGGAAAAAGTACGAGAATACGAAATTATAGCAAACCAACATGAAGAAGATACTTGTCATTATTAAGTACCTCACATCTCAATTTAAAAAAAGAACCCCCAACCAACGAATTTTGCAAGGAATTAGCAGTCAAACTATGACTTTCTGAAATAGTGAGAGGAGAAGCAGATGAAGAAGCAGTTGCTCCACTGTGAAGTCTACCTAAGAATTCAGTTTCAGAATCATCACTGGAATATTCAGCTTGTCCATGTCCATTCAGTGAATTAAGTATGTCTTGTCCATCCCCTGATAAGAAGCTTGTCCTCTCAACCTCTTGCCAGACAGGCAACTTCTGACTGGTCAATCTAGATCTTTTCCTGCTGGATGGGGTTCTAGTTAATCTTCGATATTGAGCATGCCTTCCACCAGCCTTCTTTACAATCCTGCCTTCAGGATTTTCAAGTGGATGATGAATGCGAGAAACAGTCGGGCTTCTGTTACTCTTACCATCCCAAACTTTAGTTCCAGTAGAATCAAGACCCATTACATGTCCTGTTTCTTCTTCTTCTCCAGAAATAATGGAATCACTGCTTTCTGATTCAACCTCCTCCAAATCAACAAGGTCGTGATCATCTTCGTGAGAAGATGCAACTGAAGAGCAGTATGATACGTTCCGAACTTCACGTGGGAATGATTTTTCTATTTTGCGTTGATCAGTTAATGCAGGCTGAGCAACATGACTCTCAGATGAGATAAGCTTGGCTGGATACTTCTCTCTGGTCTTAGATATTGCTTTTGCATGATCCGCAGCAGCAGAGGAATGATGTGGAACTTGCTCGATTAATCGTTTTTCTCCATCCTTTTTGTAATCTCTCCCCTTTGTCCACATGTTCTCAAAATTTTCTGGAGTAAGGGCCTCAGTTTTTCTACGTGAAATGAGATCTAACATGTCACCCCATTCTCCGCCTGAACGATGTCGTTCAACACCTCTTTCAGCACCATTTTGTGAGTTCAAGGGCACTGAGCTCCATGAACGGGAAGTTCGAGGATCCATGGAAAGCAATGGATCCTTTGAAATTCTTGTTCCATTTAGGTCGTCTGTTACAGTGGTGTCTCCATCAGCTCCAGACTGATTAGTTTTTAACTGTACAAGTTCAACACCAGTAGCAGAAGGATCTAGCAACTTCGAAAAATGGTCAGATGAGATCTTCGAAGAGCCATTTGCTTTGTATTGAGATGCATCTCGGGCAGCATTAAGTTCTCCTTTAGCCTTTGTCCTAGATATAACAGCAGATTCGATCCTCTCATTTATAAACCTGTCGCCAAAATTAAATATGATTGAGACAAGTAGCAACATAAAATAACGAAGTCAAGAAAAGTAGAAAGACATATCACCTTGGACTCACTAAGTTTATGACAGGTCGAATTACTGTGCAAGCCAGAAGTTCCCTGACAACATAACGAAAGAAAGAGCACTGCAAATCTTCGGGCCTGAATGTGAAAGAAATGAGACCATTCATCAAATGTTGCAACACCTGAAATGAACAGGGCAGGCACTATCATAATCAAGGAATAGTTCACTCTAGGAATGTCGGACTAATGGACTGTTATTTTATCTGAATAAAAGAGTTAGTTTTGTAAATAAACTCTAGTTTAGTAGTTATATTAATGTCTCCTACTTAAGGGATTAGAGTTAGTAGTTAAATGTAACTAAAAGTCCTACACTTAGAGTCTTTAAATTAGTTTTGTAACGATGAATTATGAATGAAATTACAGAATAAAGATTATTCTGTTTCTCTATATGGTATCAGTCTAATTTCGATCCTCTCGAGAATTTTTTTTTCCTGATGGTCAATCAAAATCAATCAATGTCGAGTGAGCTGCAATCCTCCTCAACCTCTACTATCGGTATGGCCGATTTTTCAAAAGTAACAGGTGCGAATGTTACTTGTCACAGATTTGTAGGCACCAATTATCTTGAATGGTCCCAATCTGTTAAGATTTTCCTTGTCGGTCGAGGAACTCTAGGGTACATCACTAGCAAAGTTAAGAAACCCTCTGATGATGATCAGGGTTTTGAGAAGTGGGCTCAAGAGAATGGCAGAGTCATGTCGTGGCTGCTCAACACAATGTCTTCAGAAGTTGGATCTCAATTTCTTCTCTATGAAACAGCAAGTGAAGTTTGGAATGTTGTTCAAGATACCTACTCGAGTACCAACAACAATTCTGAGTTGTTTGGTATTGAGAGCAAGGCTTCAAATTTCAAGCAAGAAGGGATGAATGTTACACAGTTTTATACCGCTTCAACAAATCTATGGCAGCAAATAGATTTGTTTGAGGCAAATGAATGGGAAACTGCCAATGATGCTGGCTGCATTATACATGAAGATCACTACACAAAAGAGGATTTTCCAGTTTCTAAATGATCTTAACAGAGATTGGGACCCGGTCAAATCCAGAATTCTAAGCTGCAACCCTTTACCCTCTCTTAGGGAAGTATTTTCTGAGGTCAGGCGAGAAGAAAGTAGAAGATCCTACATGATTCAAGATGCCCATATTTCTGAGAGTTCTGCCTTGGTTACTCAAACTTCCTCTGCCCCAAAAAGGAAGGGAAGGATGGTGTGCGAGTGTTGCAAGAAACCATGTCATTTGAAGGAGACTTGTTGGAAGTTGCATGGCAAGCCAACTGATTGGAAACCATCAGCCCAGAGGGTTCCTAGGGAATCTTACTCCAATGCAGTCACCACTAATTCAACTAGTGGTTTCACTAAACAGCAAATGTTAGAATTGCAGAAGCTGTTCAGCAAATTTAATGGTGCTAGTGAAGGGCATCTGGCCTTGGTGGAGGATGAAGGTAACCAGAATCAATCCTTCTCCACTGCTCTTCTTTCTACTACAAATGTCCCGACTTGGATAGTTGACTCTGATGCTTCTGATCACATGACTGGTAACAGAGATTTATTCTCTACTTTTACTTCTTCTTGCTCAAAGAATTCTATTAGAACAACCAATGGTTCCCTTGCATCAATTAAAGGAACATGTTATGTTTTTATTAACAGTAACCTTCTTCTTGAGGATGTTCTTTTTGTGCCTAGTTTGGATTGTAATCTACTATCAGTAAGCAAGCTTTCTAAGGATCTGAATTGTTCATTTAGTTTTACTGATAAAGGTTGTTTTATACAGGCACTGACTTCGAGGAAGAGGATTGGAAATGCTAGATTGCAAGGTGGTCTTTATGTCCTTTCTAGCACCAACAATTCTGCTCATACACCTTTACCACATTGTTTTAATTCCTTAGGACAGTTTGATCTTGTTATGTTATGGCATTTTAGGTTAGGCCATCCCAATTTTTATTATCTCGAAAAAATGTTTCCAAATTTATTTATTAATAAAAAATCATCTTCTTTTAAATGTCAGATTTGTCCAATTGCTAAACAAACCAGAGCAACTTATTTACCAGCCTCTCATAAACCCTCACATCCTTTCTCATTAATTCACAATGATGCTTGGGGTCCTTCTAAGGTGAAGAATGCTAATGGGTGTAGGTGGTTTGTCACTTTTATTGATGATCATAGTCGAACTAGTTGGGCTTATTTATTGAAAGAAAAGTCAGAAGTGTCTACTGTTTTTCAAAAATTCTATAACATGGTAGAAACACAGTTTCAATGTTGAGATAGATCCTATTCAACATGATCGAACTAAACATGTTGAGATAGATCGACACTTCATAGCAGAAAAACTCACTAATGGAGTTGCATCTTTATCCTATGTTCCAACAGAGGAACAAGTGGCAGACATCCTTACAAAGGCTCTGCCAAAGATCCTATTCGATAAGTTTATGTTCAAGTTGGGATTATACAATGTATACTCTCCAGCTTGAGGGGGGGTGTTATTTTATCTAAATAAAAGAGTTAGTTTTGTAAATAAACTCTAGTTTAGTAGTTATATTAATGTCTCCTACTTAAGGGATTAGAGTTAGTAGTTAAATGTAACTAGGACTCCTAATGTAACTAAAAGTCCTACACTTAGAGTCTTTAAATTAGTTTTGTAATGATGAATTATGAATGAAATTACAGAATAAAGATTATTCTGTTTCTCTATATGGACTAGTTTTGACATAACTGCAAGGTCAAACTAAAAACTCAACCACCTTGTGCTCAGCTTCAGTAGAGAATAAAGCCGGGTGCAGTTTGTTCTCTGCAGCCAGAACACGTCTTATTTCAGCATCTCGATATTGGATAGTCAAAGGTTCAGATTGCTGATTTTCAATTTTTGCTTTATTGATACGAAAAAGCTCCAAGTGTGAACAAAAGAGATTAATAAGGTCCCTGCATCATCCTAGACATAGATTAGCTCCCTCTTAAGCAGTCTTAAACAATAATAAAAAGAATCAGTGGTGGAATGGACTTAGACCTTGTGAGTAAATTAATGAGATTTATATTTCTAAAGCGCTCTGAGAGCTCCCCAAGAACACCATTTATGATCTGCACCAATTCTTCTGGGCCTTCCTTATCAGGTGTTAAACGAGAATACCATAGATCTGTCATCCACTCGGAAATAAGATGTCTTGTGAACTGATCTATTGCATTCTCGACGACAGGAGAATTTACTTTCCTTCTCCAATCACAATGTTCAACAACTTTAGGACATTCTGGTGGTTGCTTTGGAGTCGAGGCACTTGTAGATGCAAGTTTGCTGTTGTATGCATCAGCCTTCCTTCGCATTTCATAATCGAGCAAGAAATATCGAAGGAGAATGATTAAGGAGGCAGCAGCAGGCAGATTAACCAAAACTGAGGAGCTTGTCACTGATATAAGAAAAAAGAAATGAGTAAATATCAATTCAAAAGGTTGAAATGAATCAATAGAAAACATGTAAAGAAAATGTCAGATGACTTTTTAAATATCTTAAAATCTAAGTCCAAATTAAGAAAAATAATGAAGAACTTCATATGATTCAAAATTTCAGGGCTACATACATATAATTCCACACCATTGATCGATAGCATTATACTGCACAGTCTGCACTTTCAGGGAACTGGTAAAAAACTGTGAAGGAACCGGTGTGCTATATCTTTTCTCACTAAAGAGTAAAGGCCAACGGTAATATCACACTACCGAACCTAAGTTAAGTAGGTTATATTTAAATGTGAACCAATTAGTGATGTTAATTTAAAAGTTTAGTTCGGAAAATTGTGAGACCTTGACAACATCTAAAGATTTCGTAGTTGCATCTGGCGATTTATCACCTAGACAATCAAATGCAAGATTGGCTAAATTATGGTGGGATAAGTATGAAGAAACCTAACTCCGCTATCCCCCCAAAAGGAAGAAACCTAACTACAAATCAAGGTGCCAACATAAATTTTGGAACTAAAATTCTAAATGATTAATTACTTTGTTTTTATTAAAACTCCAATGCTACAAACATATATAACCGACCCAAATTCTATCCTAAAAAGTGATGTTACGAGACTTGAACAAAACTAAATCCCTAATGAGCATACCAAAATTCTTTTTACTCTAATTGAACACACTGAAAACCCTAAATGAACTCAAACGCAAGTGATTGAATAAAATCATTAATCAGATTTAACTTGAAGATCAAGAAGAATTGAACAATCAAAATCATAGAGTAAATTCAATAGCAATTAGATGAAAATACAAACAAAAAGGAGGTTTTGATAACTTAACGTGACATGAGATAGGACAATCCGACGACGCATATAGCTAAAATCACAATTCGCTTCTTGGCTTCCTCCACCAAGTCACTAACCATCACCTGCTTTTGCTTTGGCCTGTTCATTGTTTCCTCCAAATCAAGGCTAAAAAAATCAAATCTCTAAATCGAACGAATCAGTGTGTTCATCTATCTCTCTCCTTTTCGCGGCAACTGTAAATCACCGCCATAAAGAAAAATCATATGTCCATTAGTGGGGAACAATATGAAAAGAACGAGTCAAATAATAAGGATTGAAAAGTTGAAGGATTGAAGGAATCGGAAGGAAAATTGTGTTTGGAAGGAAAGGAAAAATTAGTTTAGAAAGAAAGAAAAAAAAATGAGGGGGAAACTTCAACGCGAGGACTGTTAGGTCTTGTTTGTTTTACTGCTGATTCAGCCTTAGCGGTACATTAAAATTTCTATAAATTAATACTCTTTAAAATAATAAATTCTATTTAATAATATTTTTTTGTTTTAACTTGAGCCAATGTAAAAAATCATTAAATTTGATAAGATAATAATATAATAATTTTTTGAAGACCCCTTTGTAAATATAAAGGTCTCATCAAAATTATAAATTAATAATTCATAAACAGAATAGGAATCTATTGTAATAGGGTTTTTTTTAAAATTCAAATCTAATTCAATTTCATCTCTAATTTTTTTAATTGCACCCACAAATTCCGGCGTTGAGGTCTCCAACTGCAATAAAAAGTTGTGAAGAGTTGTTGTCGCATTCAATGCTTCCTTTCGCGTGACTAGTTCAAGTGGTGTTGAATCGTCTTTAACTTCATCATTAGTAGAACTTTCAACAATATTACCCACAATTCTCTCTAAACTTTGAACTTGTAAACATTCGTCATTTTCATCTGTATCATATCTTTATCAAAGTTATATTTGTTGAATTGAGATATTTTCTTTTAATTAATAAATTATTAATTTATCGATATATTGACATCTCTCTATGTAACCCCCTCGTCCCGGTCTGGTCGGATGACCGGTCCGAGTGGGCCACACGGGGAAAACCGAAGCGAAACCCGTTAAGGCTTCCCCTCGGTTAACGACCCAAAAATTTCTTTTAACTTTAATCTTATCTAGATGCATATTAAGTCCCTATGTGAAGCGCAACAGCGGAAGATTACAAACAAAGAAACGTTTACCGACCAAACAAAAGCAAACAGTCCATTTTTTTTCTTCATTATAGCAGGCCGTTTCGAAACACCTATAGGGTGTTCCGAAACGCCCTGACCTGGTCAACGGGCCTAGGTCAACCACAAGGTGACCGTTCCGAAATAGGGGTGACCCGTATCGGAACGACCTTGATGGTCAATATCTCGTGGTCAACGAGATTTGACCGTTTCGGAACTTCAAAGGCCCGTTTCGGAACGGCTTCATCTCGCCAATTTCTCAAAATTCCAGCAGCGAAAACGTTCTGGAACGACCCTCATCCGTTTCGAAACGGCATGCCATTTACACAGGGGCCGTTTCGGAACACAGGGACCCGTTCCGAAACGCCCCCTGTCTGCAGATTTTCCTGGGCTGTTTTGAGGCACAAGAATGCCCCAAAACACCTCCACAACACCAAGCAACATCAATACAAAACAAATTAAGGTATAGCAATCATACAAGCATGCTTCAACAATATTTAGACATGCTTAAAACCAAGGCCACATCTCAATTACATGCATTCGATCAAACGTCATTCAAGCACAAGTAAAAGCTCTTAAAGCATAGCCCAACATATCAAGCAAGCAAGTAGACATAAGTTAACATTCACCATGGCAACACAACCATGCAAAAGCCATAAATATAAAGGAGTCTACACATGCTCCTATCAACCAACAACAACCACAAAACATTACACGTCCCATTGCTCCACCATTACATGTCTAAAATTTAAAATCCATACTTAGTGAATTCAATCCAAAATCACACTTGGAGGCCCTCCTCTTGCCCGAGCAACCCACGAACTAAGGATCTGCAATGTTGAACAAAGAGAGCGTAAGCAATGATGCTTAGTGAGGGTAAGCTCTAAAAACAAACCTCAACATTGCAGGGTCCGAGCACGATCTAGCCAAAGCCATTTACACTTACCAAAAGTCCACAAGGTATAGATGCATGAGCAATATATCACATGTATGCTACAATTATGAGCTCAATACTACCATACATGCAAATACATATAAACATCCCAACAGCTCATATATCTCCACACATTGATACTCATATCAATCAACATTGGCACCTAGTTATGACTCAAATACGCGGACAACTGTTGGAACTCATATCCAACAACACAACCATTACCTGACGGTGGGATTACACTCATCACCGGTCTCGCGGAGGGGATTCCACTCATCCTCACGCCCCGTCAATGGGATTCCACTCATCACCGACTATAATTAAATACCATTTCCAGGCGTACCCGTACTCCTCCTTGGTGACTCAACGCCACCAAGGCCACGCGCGACTTTTTGACTCATGTGTACACACTAACATCCTAATGATCGATCATTTGTATTTAAGTATACTAGTGCCAATATTTTACTCATTCCACATCACACATTTCAATCATTTCCGTGCTTAGCACGCGCTCACTATGGACCCAATCATAAACCATCACCATGCATGCTTTAAGCAATACAATTCATGCCTCAACTCACATGTATAAAACCATATACATAAACATCCATATCACATGGCATACAAGGCACACACATTCATATAATTGAGTTCATCCAAAGGCTTAGATTAAGTTTAGGATTAGGCTACCACCCTAATCCTAACTCTAGGTGGGTCTACCAAGCCCAACCTAGTCCATATACTCGAACCAACTAATTTAAAACCTTTAAAAGAAAACAACCACTCACCTAAGCTCCCAAGCTCCAAAACTTAGCAAGCGATAACCTTCAAATTCCCGGATTCGATCCCGAAGCTTCTTCCACGTTTCCCCTTGCTTCTAGCCAAACAAAACACATACATCACTTCTCAAATCGATGCTAATTCAACCATCAATCCACTTTGCAAAACACAACTCAATTTCCACAATTTCTAAAACACATAACATCTCAAAAACCCAATTTTCGGACTCCCACAACCAAGGGCTGAAATACCCAATTCCAAGCACCCAAATGACTTCCAAAATATCCCAAATCACCCTCCTAACATAGATAGACCATCAGCCCTTCAATTCCAATACAAATCCTCTCAAAAACCCCATTTTTCAAACCCTAAAATTGGCCCTAAAGACCCACTACGAAAATTCACCCAAACTTGATCAAATTCATATATGTTGTGTATTTTAGCATGATTAACAAAAACCCCAACACAATTTCTTAAGACAAATTGAAAAACCCCAATAAAATCCAATTTTCCTCATAAACCCTAATTTTCCAAACCCCCACATTTTTGAATTCTAAGACAATGGTTAAATAGAGGGTAAAGAGGAGATTAAGAAAATGACTTTACCTTTCAAAAAGCCCTTGGATTGGAGTTGAAAATGAATGGAATAGGGTTTTGCTAGTTGAGAGGTTTTGAAGGAGAGGAGGGAGGTTTTTTCATGGGTTTTGGGGAAGAAAGGGGAAAAGATGACAAAATGGAAAAAGTTTTCATCCTTTTTCAAAAAGTTTGGGCAAATTGCATTATGAGTCCTCCTCTTTTAAATTAAACTTAATTAGGTCACGTTCTGAAGTTGAGTTGTCTTAATTAACATTTTTATTTAGCCTGACTAAAACCCGGTTAACTCCTAGGCCTAAGACGCGGGTGTTACAACTCTCCCCCACTTAAGGAATTTCGTCCCCGAAATTACCTGGTGGGAACAAATACGGAAACTGCTCAACCATATCCGCTTTCCTCTCCCACGTGGCCTCTTCCACACCTCTATGTCTCCACAACACCTTGACCAACTCTATGGTCTTGCCACGCAACACTTTGCTATCAGAGGCAAGTATCTCTACGGGCTCTTCATTATAAGACAAATCCAGATTCAACTCTATTTCTTCAACGGGCATCACATGCGAAGGATCTGATCTATATCTCCTAAGCATAGATACATGAAAGACATCATGGATCTTTTCTAACTCAGAAGGTAACCTCAACCGATAAGCTACAGGCCCAATCCGCTCAACTATCTCATACGGACCAATGAACCTCGGACTCAACTTGCCCTTACGGCCAAATCTCAGCACCTTCTTCCACGGAGATACTTTCAAAAATACTTTCTCACCAACTGAGTACTCAATCTCCTTCCTTTTCAGATCTGCATAAGACTTCTGCCGATCGGAAGCTGCTCTCAAACGGTCGCAAATCAACTTCACTTTCTCTGTGGTTCCTTTAAGCAAATCTGGCATAGGTAACAATCTCTGACCTGTCTCAGCCCAACAAATCGGAGTCCTACACCATCTACCATATAAGGCCTCATAAGGTGCCATCTGGATACTAGACTGATAACTGTTGTTGTAAGCAAACTCAACCAACGGTAGGTGCTTCTCCCAAGAACCCTGAAAGTCAATTATACAACAACGAAGCATATCCTCTAGGATCTGTATCACTCGCTCTGACTGCCCATCGGACTGCGGATGATAAGATGTGCTGAAATGCAGACGACTGCCCAAAGCACTATGTAAACAACTCCAGAACCTCGAAGTAAATCTAGGATCCCTATCTGAAACTATAGACTTCGGAACTCCATGAAGTCTCACAATCTCACGAATATACAAGTTTGCCAACTTGTCTAAGGAATCCGTAGTGTTCACTGCTAAAAAGTGAGCACACTTAGTGAACCTATCGACAATCACCCAAACTGAATTCTTCTTCGAAGGAGACAAAGGCAACCCCGATACAAAATCCATGGTGATTCTCTCCCATTTCCATTCCGGAATCTTCAAAGGCTGTAGTAAACCTGAAGGAACCTGATGTTCTGCCTTCACTCTCTGACAAACCATGCAACGGCTTACATACTCGGCTACATCTCTCTTCAAACCAACCCAATAGTAATCATTCTTCAAATCTCGGTACATCTTGGTACTACCCGGATGCATAGAAAAGGGATTCGAATGTGCTTCACTCAAAATCTGACGTCTCAGCTCAACATCTTTCGGTACCACAATTCTATCTCTAAAGCACAACAAACTCTCACCGCTGAAACTATACTCGGTCGGTCTTCCTTCGGCTATGTCTTGAACATGAGGAACTAGGCTCGCATCTTGCAACTGCTTCTCTCTAATCAACTGAATCAAAGAAGGCTTCACTTGCAACTCGGTGATCAAACCACCATCATCAGACACACTCAATCTAGCAAACATAGCTCTCAGCTCAACGGCCACTTTTCTACTCAAAGCATCGGCTACTACGTTTGCTTTACCCGGATGGTACTCGATAGTCAAATCATAATCTTTTAACAACTCTAGCCATCTCCTCTGTCTCAAGTTCAACTCTTTCTGTGTCATCAAGTACTTCAAGCTTTTGTGATCTGTGTAAACTATACACTTCTCACCATACAAATAGTGACGCCAAATTTTCAATGCAAACACAACCGCGGCTAGCTCTATGTCATGAGTAGGATAGTTCTTCTCATGAATCTTCAACTGTCTAGAAGCATAAGCAACAACTCTCCTATCTTGCATCAAAACACATCCTAAGCCTACGTAGGAAGCATCGCTGTAAATCACAAACTCCTTACCTGAAACAGGTTGCACTAACACTGGAGCATTCGTCAAAGCTTCTTTCAATTTTTCAAAGGCCTTTTGTCTTGCATCTGACCATTCAAACTTGACTCCCTTTTGCAACAACTTAGTCAAGGGAGCAGCTACTCTAGAGAAGCCATCCACAAATCTCCTATAGTAACCAGCTAGTCCTAGGAAACTCCTAATCTCGGTCATGGACTTAGGTTGTTTCCACTCAACAATAGCCTCAATCTTCGATGGATCGACTCGGATGCCTTCGGCCGAAACGACATGGCCAAGAAATACAACTTCTCTAATCCAGAATTCAACTTGCTAAGCTTCGCATACAACTGATTGCTCAACAACCTCTGTAAAACAAATCTCAAGTGCTCATCATGCTCTTCTTCTGTCTTCGAGTACACAAGTATATCATCAATGAAGACAACCACAAACCGGTCTAGATAGTCTCTAAAAATTCTGTTCATCATGTCCATGAATGCTGCTGGTGCATTCGTGAGTCCAAATGGCATCACAAGAAACTCATAGTGACCATATCTAGTCCTAAAAGCTGTCTTCGGAACATCACACTCTTTCACTTTCAACTGGTAGTACCCGGATCTCAAATCTATCTTCGAGAACACTGAAGCACCCCTCAACTGATCAAACAAGTCATCTATACGCGGCAACGAATACTTGTTCTTCACAGTCAACTGATTCAGCTGTCTATAGTCAATACACATGCGCATGCTACCATCTTTCTTTTTCACAAACAACACTAGAGCACCCCACGGAGAACTACTAGGTCTAATGAAACCACGGTCTAATAATTCTTGCAACTGACTCTTCAATTCTTTCAACTCTTTCGGAGCCATACGATACGGAGCTATCGAAACCGGACTAGACCCTGAAACTGTCTCAATCACAAACTCAACATCTCTGTCAGGAGGCAAACCCGGCAACTCTTCAGGAAACACATCTGGAAAGTCACACACTGTTCTGATATCCTTCGGTCTGGCTTCACTCATATCCGGATTCATAACATAAGCTAAATAGGCCCCACATCCAGAGTCCATTAACCTATGAGCCTCTAAAGCTGACACCACATTAGACAAGAACTTAATGTTCTCGCCCACTACCACTACCTCGTAATCATCAGAGAGTTTCAAGGAGATTCTCTTTGTCTCAAAATCCACACTAGCTCGATGCTCAACCAACCAGTCCATACCAAGATGATATCAAAACCATAGAAGGGAAGTTCCATCATATCAACTGAGAACACATGACCCTGAATCTTCAGTGGACACCTCCTATACATACGCCTAACTACAACTGTCTCACCAAAAGAGCTAGTAACATGCATACCTACATCTAAGATCTCAACAGGAATGTCTAACTTCCGTGCATGCTCACTCAGAATGTAGGAATGCGTAGAACCCGAATCAACCAAAGAAAGCAAAGACATAGACTGTAACTCGAAATTACCTACTATCACATCGGTGTCGTTCCCGGCCTCTCTCTGAGCATAAACCCTCGCTGGTCCTCCCGCCTCTGGCTGCACTGCCACAACATGAGCAAGGTTCCTCTGAGCATCTACCCTAGGTGCACCAGCCCTCGGCTGGAAGTAGCCACGACCGCGCCCACGGCCTCTCTGAAAATCATTACCTCTCGCAGGAGGCTGGGCAATGTTCGGTGCCTGAGCTGTCTAACGCGGACAGTCCCTCCTAAAGTGGTCCCTCGAACCACAGTTCCAGCAAGCATGAAAGTTACCCCAGCACTCTCCAGTGTGCTGTCTCCCACACTGTGCACACTCGGGCAAGCGCCCTCATCCTCTATGGCCCTGATGGCCCCTACCATGGTGGCCACCGCCACGTCTCTGATCAAACTGATGTCCGCCACCTCTGTGCCTCTTAGCATCTCTACCATCAAAGTGGTTATGCCTCTTTCCAGATCCAGAACTACCAGCTCGTTTGGCTGAACCTAAACTATGCTCCAAATCCTTGGCCCTCGCGACCAACACATCAAAGTCTGAGTAGTCAGAAGCCAACGTGTACCTCTTAACCTCTTCATTCAATCCGTATCGGAATCGTTTGCAGCGTTCCACTTCAGTAGGAACCAACTCTGGGGCATACTGACTCAAGCGAACAAAGCGGATCTCATAATCAGTCACTGAAGCATCTCCCTGAGTGAGAGCCATGAACTCTCTCTTCTTCTCATCTAGGTACCTCGGTCCTAAGTACCTCTTCCGGAAAGCAGACTCAAAGAAATCCCAATCTATCTCGGCCTCTGGAATCCCGGTAGTGATGGTGACCCACCAGGTGTAGGCATCACCCTGAAGCAGTGAGATCACACAACCCAATCTACGTGCGCCCGCACAACCCATCTGAGCCAAAATACGAACTGTCTTCTCTAACCATAACTCTGACCTCTCCGGAGTAGATCCTCTAAACTCCTCGGCCCCTAAGCTACGGAGCCTCTCCAACGGTAAGCTAGCATCATCACCCCTAGGCTGAGCTGCAGTCTGGGCTCCCGCAACTGCGGCCTGAAATACTCCCGCTATTGCTTGCACAAGCGGAGTCATATCAATCCCAGCTGGACCTTGGCCACCTTGGCCACCTTGAAGTCCATTTCCCCCGGCTCCATCCTCGCCCCCAACTCCCGGTGGAGGAGGTGGTGGTGGTGGAGGGGGTGGAGGAGCGCCAACTCCCGCTGCCCCTGGTCCTTCTATGTGAGCTCCCGCACCAACTACCGGCTCAACGGGAGCCACAACTCGCGGTTCCTGACGAACCAACCTCGGTCTACCTCTCGGTCTAGACATTGCTCTCTCAGATATTAACTACAACCACAACAACAACACACAAATTGGGTTAGCAAGGTGAGGCTCCCAAGTGTCCAAGTATGTTTCCTCACTTAAAAATCATTTTTCCAATGTAATAGTAGCAATGGGACCCACACACACATGCTTAAAAGTAAAACAATCAGCATACTTGTCACATAAGCAACCATTCTTGCAGAACAAGCAAACACCGTGCAATTCAACTTAAAAACTTAAACTTACCTCACTTACCTGCCCAAGGTCTCGGTAACCTTAGGCTCTGATACCAACAAGTGTAACCCCCTCGTCCCGGTCTGGTCGGATGACCGGTCCGAGTGGGCCACACGGGGAAAACCGAAGCGAAACCCGTTAAGGCTTCCCCTCGGTTAACGACCCAAAAATTTCTTTTAACTTTAATCTTATCTAGATGCATATTAAGTCCCTATGTGAAGCGCAACAGCGGAAGATTACAAACAAAGAAACGTTTACCGACCAAACAAAAGCAAACAGTCTATTTTTTTTCTTCATTATAGCAGGCCGTTTCGAAACACCTATAGGGTGTTCCGAAACGCCCTGACCTGGTCAACGGGCCTGGGTCAACCACAAGGTGACCGTTCCGAAACAGGGGTGACCCGTATCGGAACGACCTTGACGGTCAATATCTCGTGGTCAACGAGATTTGACCGTTTCGGAACTTCAAAGGCCCGTTTCGGAACGACTTCATCTCGCCAATTTCTCAAAATTCCAGTAGCGAAAACGTTCCGGAACGACCCTCATCCGTTTCGAAACGACAAGCCATTTACACAGGGGCCGTTTCGGAACACGGGGACCCGTTCCGAAACGCCCCCTGTCTGCAGATTTTCCTAGGCTGTTTTGAGGCACAAGAATGCCCCAAAACACCTCCACAACACCAAGCAACATCAATACAAGACAAATTAAGGTATAGCAATCATACAAGCATGCTTCAACAATATTTAGACATGCTTAAAACCAAGGCCACATCTCAATTACATGCATTCGATCAAACGTCATTCAAGCACAAGTAAAAGCTCTTAAAGCATAGCCCAACATATCAAGCAAGCAAGTAGACATAAGTTAACATTCACCATGGCAACACAACCATGCAAAAGCCATAAATATAAAGGAGTCTACACATGCTCCTATCAACCAACAACAACCACAAAACATTACACGTCCCATTGCTCCACCATTACATGTCTAAAATTTAAAATCCATACTTAGTGAATTCAATCCAAAACCACACTTGGAGGCCCTCCTCTTGCCCGAGCAACCCACGAACTAAGGATCTGCAATGTTGAACAAAGAGAGCGTAAGCAATGATGCTTAGTGAGGGTAAGCTCTAAAAACAAACCTCAACATTGCAGGGTCCGAGCACGATCTAGCCAAAGCCATTTACACTTACCAAAAGTCCACAAGGTATAGATGCATGAGCAATATATCACATGTATGCTACAATTATGAGCTCAATACTACCATACATGCAAATACATATAAACATCCCAACAGCTCATATATCTCCACACATTGATACTCATATCAATCAACATTGGCACCTAGTTATGACTCAAATACGCGGACAACTGTTGGAACTCATATCCAACAACACAACCATTACTTGACGGTGGGATTGCACTCATCACCGGTCTCGCGGAGGGGATTCCACTCATCCTCACGCCCCGTCGATGAGATTCCACTCATCACCGACTATAATTAAATACCATTTCCGGGCGTACCCGTACTCCTCCTTGGTGACTCAACGCCACCAAGGCCACGCGCGACTTTTTGACTCATGTGTACACACTAACATCCTAATGATCGATCATTTGTATTTAAGTATACTAGTGCCAATATTTTACTCATTCCACATCACACATTTCAATCATTTCCGTGCTTAGCACGCGCTCACTATGGACCCAATCATAAACCATCACCATGCATGCTTTAAGCAATACAATTCATGCCTCAACTCACATGTATAAAACCATATACATAAACATCCATATCACATGGCATACAAGGCACACACATTCATATAATTGAGTTCATCCAAAGGCTTAGATTAAGTTTAGGATTAGGCTACCACCCTAATCCTAACTCTAGGTGGGTCTACCAAGCCCAACCTAGTCCATATACTCGAACCAACTAATTTAAAACCTTTAAAAGAAAACAACCACTCACCTAAGCTCCCAAGCTCCAAAACTTAGCAAGCGATAACCTTCAAATTCCCGGATTCGATCCCGAAGCTTCTTCCACGTTTCCCCTTGCTTCTAGCCAAACAAAACACATGCATCACTTCTCAAATCGATGCTAATTCAACCATCAATCCACTTTGCAAAACACAACTCAATTTCCACAATTTCTAAAACACATAATATCTCAAAAACCCAATTTTCGGACTCCCACAACCAAGGGCTGAAATACCCAATTCCAAGCACCCAAATGACTTTGAAAATATCCCAAATCACCCTCCTAACATAGATAGACCATCAGCCCTTCAATTCCAATACAAATCCTCTAAAAAACCCCATTTTTCAAACCCTAAAATTGGCCCTAAAGACCCACTACGAAAATTCACCCAAACTTGATCAAATTCATATATGTTGTGTATTTTAGCATGATTAACAAAAACCCCAACACAATTTCTTAAGACAAATTGAAAAACCCCAATAAAATCGAATTTTCCTCATAAACCCTAATTTTCCAAACCCCCACATTTTTGAATTCTAAGACAATGGTTAAATAGAGGGTAAAGAGGAGATTAAGAAAATGACTTTACCTTTCAAAAAGCCCTTGGATTGGAGTTGAAAATGAATGGAATAGGGTTTTGCTAGTTGAGAGGTTTTGAAGGAGAGGAGTGAGGTTTTTTCATAGGTTTTGGGGAAGAAAGGGGAAAAGATGACAAAATGGAAAAAGTTTTCATCCTTTTTCAAAAAGTTTGGGCAAATTGCATTATGAGTCATCCTCTTTTAAATTAAACTTAATTAGGTCACGTTCTGAAGTTGAGTTGTCTTAATTAACATTTTTATTTAGCCCGACTAAAACCCGGTTAACTCCTAGGCCTAAGACGCGGGTGTTACACTCTAAATTAATAAAACTTCATGGTCACAAGGGTATTAATTTATAGAAGTTTATTGTATTTGAATTTTCTATTTTTTTATAATTATCAGTGTTTAATATCTATCTTTTTGGAAATTATCGGTATTTAATATATTGATATAGTATATGTTTATTTTATGGACCATGTTCAGGATTTGTGGTTTTTTCTCTAACAATGTCATCTTTAATGTGCAAACTTAAATTTTATCTTTGATAGAGCAATGTGTCTTATCATTGTAGATTGTACCCAATTCTTGTTGGTCTTTGTAGAGAATTATATGAAGAAAATAAGAGATGGGGTATTAATACGGAAAGAAAATGAAAGTTTTGGAAATTATAGTATAAAAGTTACAAGTGATTGCACGTTCTATTATATATGGTCATGTTTGATAATTAGTGGATAGTTGATAGTGAATAGCGGATTATGTTAGTTTATAGTAGATAGATGATATCATTAGCTGATTTGATTAGTGCATTGTATTATTGTATAAAAGTGTTTGCTAAAATTAACTGATAGCTGATAGTTGTTTGATTATTTAAACAAGTAAAATTACATATAAGGACATGATTATATTAGATACTTGTTTGTATAATTTATTAGTTATTAAAATTTTGTATATATTAATATTAATTAGATTATGAAAATTAATTTTTTAATATTATTACTGAACATATATGAGAATGTACATATTAATTTTTTATTTGTGAAATTATTTTTAATATAATTATAATAATTATTAAATTTAGGTATATATATTAATTTTTTTATCTATGAAATTATATTTTGAATATAATTTATTAATTATTAAATTTATATGTATTTTTTAATTTATATATTAATTTTCTTATTTATGTAATTATTTTTTAAAATTTTATTAGTTAATCAAATTTATGTTATTTAGAGAATTTTTTATAATTATCAAAGACAAAATAGTCTTTACAAGTCCTTTATCCAAACATCTAACTCAAAAAAAAAAACTCCTAAAATGAGCTTTTTCAAAATGAGAGGTTTCACCTCAAACCGCTATTACAATCCTCTATTTACCAAACATTCTAATTAGTACATTTGACTGGTCAAACCTCTAAAAATGCTTTAAATCTCTAATTTTAGCTCAAAAAGTTGTTTACCAAGCATGACCATTGAGAAAAAGTTAGTGATACCGACTTTTATAATCTAATTTGTTTAATTTACAATCGATTTTATATAATGAAGTGTCTCAGGAGGCTGTTCATCTCACTAAACCAATAAATTGATAGTTAATTTGTATTTTTTTTTTGTTAAATCAACAATATTGGAAGAAAGAAATATGAATTGAAAAAATAAAAACTACGGAACTTAAGTGAGATGGTATGAGTCTTTCTTACCTTAACAATTATCAAAAATTTGATTTTCATCCTAAACATAAAGCGGTTTTAAATATATGACCAACGACTACTCATATATGTTCTAATAAAACACAAATAATTAACCATTGAACTTGTTCTAATTAACACCTTCAAACAAAAGGATTAAAATTTAATTTCATCTCGGATTCCATTTTTAAAGTTGGATAATCTCTTTTCTGAATAAATGTATATTTCCTTGTTTTGGATTTACATTATGAACTTAACTTTTAATTTAAGATATTGTTAATTAAATTGAAAAATTAAATATCAAAATCTTAATATTAAAATTTATAAGCATTGAATTATATTATAAAACTACTTGATATATTAATAAAAAAATATGGTGGATGAAAAATATTTAGATGTAAAAATATATTTCAAAAACTTATCTGTTAATAATCATGAGTGGACTGATAAGAAAATATAAAATTTGCCGAACATTCATTTAAAAAAATATATCATGCTTATTTCATTATGATTTTGTTGTTGTTTTAGCTTAATATTTTATTAAAATATAAATAAAAAATGTACTATTGTTAGGGATGGATCTTGACAACAAAGTTTGAGGAATCTACTTGAAATTTTCAAAATTTTTGAAGAGTTTAATTTAAAATTTTAAAAAATGTGTTTAACTAATTTCTTTTAAAAAAATTGAGACTTAATTGGAAATTTTTAAAAAATAAAAGAAGACTTAATTAAAAATATTCAAAAATTTTGAACTATAATAAGAATTTTAAAATTTTGTAGGGGTTAAATTAAATTTTCAAAGGGCTAAAATTTAAATTTTCAAAAGTTTGGGGTTAAATAAAAACCGGTCGGAATTAGTCGGATACTGATGGTTAAATAAAAATACTTCTAAATATATGAGTTCACTGAGTGGTCACAGTAAAAAGTTGTTATCCCTAGGAGATCTGAGTTGGAGTAATTTGTCTGCTCAGTGTGTGTATTTTCAAAAGGCTATATATATATATACTATCATACAGTCACATCAAAAATGTTGAAAAATCTTTTATGAATATCAAAGCTTTTAGCGAGTAGGTTTGCGGTGCGGCACCAACAAAAAATGTTACAAAATACGAAATTTAAAATCGATAATGTTACACTTTTTCATAACATTTTAGGTTGGTGTCTCGTGACAAGATCGATACTTACAAAAACCTAAAATGTTATTACAAGCGATAAGTATCGAAACTCGAGCTAAATTTCGATACTTAACCACCAACCGAAAAAATTATCAAAAAGTGTAACATTTTTAATTTGAAATTCTATGTTTTGTAACATTTTCGGTTGGTGTCGTACCGTAACCGCACAGCATCATGCCTTACGTTAGACTCTCCCGCCTTTTGCATTTAAGGATAAAATTTAAAATTACACGTAATTTTTTAATCAAATGTACATACGTGACGTAGTAATCTTTGACATTGTTTTCTCGTTGTAAATTTCTTAAAAGTAAAATCTTTTGATGCGTTCAAATGAAAAATACTTCACTACAAAGGTTACCTGTCTTTGTCCACTTGGCAAGCTATTTTCAATTTGGGACATCCAAGCTGTCAACTTTCACGTTGCTTAATTGCTTTACTATGTTTCCTTAAATATATAAATATATATTTACCACGTTTAATATTCCACGGTGATGGTGATGGTGTAGTTTTGCTGGAATGTGGTTAAAAATATTGTTTTTTTTAATATTGTTTATATTTTTAAATAAATTTCTAAATTACATATGAAGTTTGATATAATGTGTAATATAATATGAACTTTAGTTTTGTATAGTTTGTACATTAATTTTTTATGATTCTAATCTAATATAACGTTGTCTTTGTGTTCGTATTTTTTACAATTCTATTCTAATACAAGGTTATATTTTTTTTATACATCATTCAGACAACTTTATTAATAAACAAAAGTAAAACCAGAACATAACCTAATAGATGTTTTAAAACATACATAAAAACAACAAAAAAGGAAATAGTAAATTCAAAAAAAAAAATAAGCGTTGCATCAGTAAGATCAGACACTTCATCTTTGCACGAAAGTAAATTTCCACTGTGCATTGTAGGAAAGATTCCGGAGAGTTGTCAAAACACGAACTAGATAAAATTTCTAAAATCGGCAACCACCTTTCGCACATATTTTCAAAAACGACGATCCGCTATCGATTACGTCGACAAACAAACTAAAATGGGATGAAAGTCTACGTGACCACCAACAAACATAAATCAAAAACAAAACGTCACGAGGGTCACGGTAAGAGCACCAAAAGCCCGCAAAATTAACCATAGAATCGTACCATAAGATATAGAAAACATGCCACATATGTAAAGAAAAATGCAACAAAATGTGCAAAGAAAAAACAAAACAAATAGAAAAATAAAAAAATATGAATCATTGAAGGTCGGCAACCAGCACCAAGATTGGTGCCGCCACCAATTAGGCAAAGAAAAAGAAGAAGAAGCAAATAGCTATAGTTCAAAGAAAAATAAAGGAGAAACAAACAACTAGAATACGAGTTTGTATTTGTATTCGCTTTTAAAAATAGATAACTTTATGTATATCTAAAGACTAAATTGTTTAAATTCGGGCCATTTGGATAGAATAAGTCACCTTCTATTATTAGAGCCACTACTTGAGTTCATTGAAATTTTAATTTTAATTTTTAATTTGATTAAATTTTCACGAATCACTAACATTATGGTCGATACAACGTCATTTGACGTTTACATATTCCCTACACAGTTTAATCCTCTTCATCCAATATGATAATAAATGAATTTTATATTTTAGAGTAATTGTTTGATACACGTTTACGGGGTGAAGTCAGTACCGAATATTGACAGGGGCCAAAATATTAAATTTTAAAAATAAAAAGGGCTTATTACGTATTTAAACTCAAAATTCATGGGACAAGACCTAATTTATCTAATATTTAAATTTATAAGGACCTAAATTGTTATTGGACCAAAAAAAGAGGATACATGCTCATTCTTCTTTAGTTCAACCTAGAGGTGTAAATAAACAGAGCGTTTGACGAATTGTTAGTGAACCATTCGTATAACGTCTGTTTATTAAGCTAAATAAACGAGTATGATCAAATTTTTATGTCTGATTAATAAACGAACGAACACGAACATATGTGTATTCCGTTCGTTTATGTTCACGAACAAGCTCGTTTATAAGTTCATTTACTTGTTTTTCTTTTACATTTTAAATATTGGTGAATGTATGGACTAAATTGAACACGTGGTGAGCTTTTGAGTTCAAGATGTGAAACCTAATGAGCTTAAAGACTAGTGGTGTAATTCCACCATTTTGACGAACATATAAATGAACATATTCGTGAACATTACACGGATTTGTTCACGAACGTTAAACAAACATGTTCGTAAACGTTAAACAAATGAACATGAACATCATCAAAAATAAATAAACGAACACAAAATATGATTTTAAAAATTTAAACGAACCGAGCATGAACATCTTCAAACATAAATAAACGAACACGAACAAAACATTATTCGTTCAAGCTCGATTCATTTACAGCCCTAGTTCAATCCCTACTTGATTATTATATATTTATTAAACTCTTATATTTTTAATTAAATAATTATTTTTTTATAGGGGCCAAATTATTATTAAACCTAAATTATTACATAATTAAATTTTATAACATGGGTCAGGGCTCTTTGGGCCCTAAGGGAGCTTCACTCATGCAAGTTTGAGTACTTGTTTAAAAACTAAAATCTAAAATCTAAAACCGTAAAACCTAATTCATAAATTATAAACTTTAAAATTCTAACTAAAAACTCTATATTATGAACCCTATAAACTAAACTCTTAAATCATAAACTAAATCTTTAAGATAACAAAAAAATATTGTATATTAGATAACACAATATGTATATAGAATGGTTTTCATTATTCTTTAAATGTATACATGATGGATCATTCTGGCGATTTTGCTTCAAACTGGACTGGTGCTCTAGAATTTGAGTAGAAATAATTTGTTATTTTACGAAGTCTTTATATATGCTCACATATTAAAAAATTAGGTTTAAAGCTTAGGGTTAGGATCTAAGAAATTAAGGCTATAATGTATTTTAAAGAGTTTAGAGTTTACGGTTTAGGATTTAAAATTTAGGATTAAATTTTATAATTTTAACTTTTGAGTGTTGAAGCATAGAAAATGATACCGAAAAGGGACATGAGATTTATATTCCTAGAATTCATGTCAAGATCCGGCTCAAGCTAGGTCATGGGCGGATGTAGCATAGAAAGTGGGGGTGCAATTGACCCCACTTGATTTGTTGGGTATGAGGTTTTTAATGTGGCAATATAAAATTTTCATAAGAAATATTAGATTTGACCTCACTTAATTTGTTTGGATATGTGGTCAACAATACTTATTGTAGTGATATAAGAATATTTCATACTTTATACTTTACTCATGATCCCACTGAATGGAAAATCTTAACTCCGACACTGAACTAGATTGTTGTTTTACATGAGAGGAAAGTATTCGTTTACATCAAAATCAAATATTTACATGTACAATTAAATCGAATGCAATTTTTTTTATATTATACCATATTATAATGTATATGTCAAGTGACACTTCAGAACCATTTATGTGTAAACCATTTATGTGTAAAATAAAGAAATACAAAAAGGAAAATGACCACATTTATAATTTATTAGAACTATTGTTCGAGGATTAAAAAGGAAAATGAGAAATTATTGGTTTAATTTTTATTTTTTTCACCTGAGCTGAAATAATCGATTTTAGATGTAATGAATGTGTTTAAATGATTACAAACTATTTTGACATGTCTGGCATCCTGCTTTACTTAATAAGATTTGTGGCCTCAAACTCAATGGACCGAAGTCATGTTGTTGATAACTGGCAGGCATCAAATTAATTATGTGGGTCTGGTTGCCGGGCAAGGAAAATGATGTATGCCTCACCTAATCATCTTATGATATGTAGCTTTGACCAATAAAAAATATTAACACTCCAACATCGTTATCAAATTTTTAAAAGTTATATCAGTTTAATACTTTTTAGGGTAAAGTATACAAATAGTCACTAAATTATTTTTAAAAATACAAAATAGTTATTAAATCTTTAAAAGTTACATAATGAACATTAAACTTTAGTTTTTGATACAAAATGATAACTGAGCCGTTAACTATCGTTAAGTGGGTAACGTGATAGTTACAGAAATTTGAATAGTAAAATATTTAATCCTCCATATTGACACATTGAATCAATCTATTCCTAATTTAACCCTCATTGTTGATGTCTAAATTGATTGAGCGTATAAATATTGAGGATTAAATATGTTTTTACACAATTTTTCATAATTGTTATGTCTTCCGATTAACGACAGTTAACGTCTCAGTGACCATTTTGTAATAAAATTAAAATTTAATACCCATTATATAACTTTTGAAAGTTCGCTGATTATTTTATATTTTTAGGGATAATTTAGTGACTATTTATGTGCTTTATTCAAAATTTTAATAACAGTTGGAAAAAAAGAAAACCATATTCTAATAGAACGACAACCAAATTCATCTATTCTATTTGACACATACCTGGAATGATTTTAAAGTAAATATAACTTTAAATTGGATTGTCTAGCCGCCGAGGTTATTCTTCAGCACCTTGCTTTATTTTATAATAGTTTAGTGTTGGTTGTCGACTGTTAATATTCTTTATTTTTTTAATTTTATATCTTTAATTTTTGTTTTTTTTTATTTCTAATAAAAATTGTCATTATTATATGTTTTCATTGTTTTTATGACACATTTTTTTGTCTTTTGATATATTTTCGATCTATTTTATCGGTTGTTTGAATGATATATTCATTTATTTTTTTTATGGTTGGATTTAACATCGTCCCGACTGATCAATATGACACTTATTTGTTATGATACTGATCTTTCATGCTTTGGACCCTCGGGTTGGCTTTAGATATACGATTTCCGTTCGTGGATAGTTTTCTCATGACGCTCGACTCTGATTTGTGGTTGTTGGTGGTCTTTTAATGGTTTGATCCTTTTTATGGTTCGTTTGTCGATGTAGTCAGATTTGTCCGTATCTATATTTTGTTCGAGTCTATTGGTTGGGGTTTTTTAACGCTTTCCTTTTATGGTCCTTGTATGATCTCAAGTGGCTATTTTATTGTGTTAACGGTTATAAAAAAGTTCAAATTATGGCCCTGTTTGGCAATTAGCGGATAGCTGATAGCGGATTACATTAGCTTATAGCGGGTAGCGGATTGCATTAGTTGATTTGACTAGCAGATTGCATTAGTTGATTTGACTAGCAGATTGCATTAGCTGATTGTATAAAATTGTTTGGTAAAATAAACTGATAGCTTATAGTTGTTAGATTGTTTAAACAAGCAAAATGATTTCTAAGGACACGGTTATATTCAATACTTGTTCAAATAGTTTATTAGTTATCAATATTTTGTATCTAATCAATATTAATTAGATCTATAAAATTATTTTTAATTTAACTTTTCTAAACATATTCAAATGATTTATATATTAATTTATTATTTATATAATTATTTTAATATAATTTAATTAATTAATATAATTAAATACACATATAAATATGTGATAATAAAAAGAAAAAAAAAGTAAATAGGATTAGCTTATAAATAGGGTGAAAAAATATTTAATTTATGTTATTTTGAGAATTTTGGTAACTGGTAAGGGTAAAAGAGTCTTTACAATTCTAATTCAAACCTCTAATCTCAAAAACTCCTATTATGAGCTTTTTCAAAATTAGCGGTTTTACCCCAATCCGTTATTCACCAAACAACAATATTAGCTGATTTGACTGGTCAAACTTCTAATTTTTTTCCTAAACATCTCTTTGCCAAACAATGTCTATATATTTAGTTTATGATTATAATTGTAAGCCTCATTGTAATTTAAATATTTTTTTCTTTTTAATAAAACTAACGCCGTTATCATAAAAAAACTTTAAATCCATTGGTATCCTTCCCAAAAATTCCAATAGGCCTAGGCTTGGGTAGTGGGATCTTCCTTCACCATGTTGGTTAAAATTTAATGTGGATGTCGCAATTAACGGTAGTTTTGGCAGCGTTGTCATTAGAGGCGTTCTCTAAGATCACGAGGGTAAAGTTTTAATTCGTTTTTCTATATTCATTCGTTTTTCTATATACAATCGCGAGTTTAAGGAAGTTAATGGCAGGTTTCTATTATAAAATATTTTTAAGGAATAAAATTGAACACTTTTTTCTCTCTATTAATATGTAAAGTATGTTTTTAATGATACCATTATTTAAAAAAATGAATTGTGAATACTTTTTCATGTAACTTTAAATTCGAGTTGATAATGCGGAGGTGGTGAACTTGGCTGCATCAAGTTCCCTCGTATCCTCGTATTATTGGGAAAAAAAATATCCCTCAAATTCTTTGTCGAGTAAAGTTTAAAATAGTCGTAATCTATTTTAGAATGTATTTTTTATAATTCAACTTTTAAATATTTTAAACATAAAATTATTTAATTTGGTAACTAAATTTTTAATTGCTTTAATATTATCATTAAATATTTAGTTTTGTTTCAATGGCCACCGACTGTTAACGGAGTTAAAAGGGTGACTTGACACTTAATTTTTTTTTGTATAATAACACATTTAGTCCTCCACATTTGTACATTTAAACAATTTAATCTTAATTCAAAAAATAAAATAAAATTAATCATTATTGTTTACATATTATTTTAATTTAATCTTATTTTTAATTAAAAATAATTTAACCCTAAACTCTAAACTCTAAACCATCATATTTTTATTTCCCAACAGCTTTGCTTATTCCACCTCTTGTAATGTGAAACATCCTATCGAATACATCTGGATGCCCATAGTGGATAAAAGGAAACATTAATAAAAATTGAATGAATAAAGCAATGATCACATCACTTGATATCAAGTAATGGATTGGTATTAGGGTTAGATAAGGGTAGTCTCCTATTCGTATATTTAATAAGAATAATTATTCTGGGTAGATACTGCAAAACGAAGATGAGATTGCTCGGAAAAATATTTCTGTAAAATTTTAATTTTTGGATACTAGAATGTTAGATGGTAGAATAATTATAAGTGACACAATATATAAATATCTTCGTATGATATATGACATTGGTTACCTGAGAGGGTTGGCAAGAAGGACATGATAGGGAAATGGTTGAATGAGAAGGACAATTTAGTAAATTTGGGATGGGATGAGGAAGGGAGGGAAAGAAAAATATGATAGTTTAATGTTTAGGGTTTTAGGGTTAAATTATTGTTAATTAAAAATATGACTAAATTGAAATAATGCGTAAATAATAAGGTTAAATTTATTATTATTTTTTATATTAGGATTAATTTGTTTGAATGTGTAAATATGGAGGACTAAATCTATTATTATACAAAAAAAATTTAAGTGTCAAGTCATCTTTTTTAACACTGTTAACGGTAAATGGCTAAATTGAAGCAAAACTAAAAGTTTAATAGTAACATTAAAGTAATTACAAGTTTGTTTACTAAATTAAATAATTGATTAAAGTTTAGTGACCATTTATGAACTTTACTCTAAAATTTTATATATGACATTTTAAAAAATTGTATAATATTACACAAAAACACAAAAACAAGTATATCGCTTCATTCGCTTCCTCCCTTTTCTCCATTCTCTCTCCAATGTCGTAGGCCAAACACAAAAACAACACCAAATTCGATATGAAAATATCATTATACATCAAGCTAAGGTAAGATTCAAACACAAAGACATCAAAGAAAAATAAAAGAACACCAACTCATAAATCATTTGAAATCACAATCAAAGCAAAACAAGTTAATTTTAAAAAAATCAGAATAGAACTAAATTTAAGAGAATCAGGATATGAAGCACAATTAATCTTAACTTTCAATCGTTAGAACAAATAAGCATCCCACCAGATAACAATTTGTGTATAGCCTAGTATTTAGAAAACAAATCGATTGAGGTTGAATGCAAAGAAAAGTCTGGAATAAAAACATATTTTTAAGCAAGAGTCCTTTATGGGTGGGGATTGCTTTTCCTATTATATTTCAAATCTCTAATTTTGTTTTTGTTTTGCAAGAATGGGTCGGAGCAGTAGCCAATGCCAATATTATATTAGGAACTATATTGTTTGGTCTCTCTTTTAGCATTACTTTTTAAACTAATTTTGGTTCTAAAAACTAGTTTCAGGCTAAAATTTGTGCTAAACAACAAGTTTTTGGAGGAAAAATTGTTTTTGAAAATTGATTTTCAACCCAAACACGAAAGTTAATTTTTTTTAGCTTCTGTGGTTGTAAAGTAATTTTTAAAGCGAAATTACAATTTTAACCTTTATTTGCTATTGTGTTTATTTATAATTTATAAATTTATGATTCTTTACGAAGATATAATTATATAATTAATAATTATTTTTTAATTTTAAAATGATATATATTTATTCATGTCAAGTTTTTTAAATAAAATATTTTAAATTTGTTATATTTTCATAAAACACGTATAATTGTTAAAAAAATATATTTATTAATAAAAATATATTTATAACAATTTAAGCTGATATATTTCATATATTCTAACATTAGAGAATTTGAATATCATTTATATATATATATATTTATCTTCTTAAAAACACTTTTTAACAACAATTATGAACATGCAACATCCCTTTCCCGGTCTAGTCGAGAATTAGATCGAAAGGTGCTACCGATGGACAATGCAGCGATCGGTGCAATAAAATTTCATTTTATTATCCACATTTAAAACAAAATATACAATAACACATTACCACAATGCGTCTTAGTCCAATTAGTTCTTACGAAGCAATACTTAATTATTTAGGACTAAATCTTAACTATTACAAGCTTTAGGGACCAAACTGTAAATTCAATGACTTAGAAGTCATCCGATACAATTGATTATACTACGGTGAAATTCAATGTAATATTAACAAGCCTGTAAAACTTAATACAATTTGGAGTTCATTTACTCATTCGATTGATTTATTCTAAATTCAGTGTTCAAATTGTAAATTTTACAAACTGCCAAATTATGCCTTTTAACTAACTTAACTAACCATGTATCGAAACACCTTAAGGCTGTTTCGAAACGGGTGTACGATGGTCGACCTATGTTGACTTGTCCTTTAATCCGTATCGATACAGGCAACTTTTTGTATTTGTACGAGTTGACTCCCTTTTGACCTTGACTTTGACCCATTTCGATACACTATAGACCCGCATCGAAACAGTGAATTCTAGTAGAAAAATATTTTGGTATGGCCTCAAACCGTATCGATACTCCTTGTTCCTAGTGTTCAATAATACTTAATCGTATCGATACACCATTACCCGTATCAATACGATCTAACCTGTAATGACAGATTTTTACTAATTTTTTAATCGAATTGACTTATCAAACAGTGTTCAAATGCAATGAAACTTTACACGCAGTATTTCAATGCTATAAACTACTGGCATGCCAAATTTCGTCACTATTCGAATACGTTTACTAAATTTTGATCTATTTGAGCCAAATATGCCATTTTAACTATTTTTAGCAAAACCAAAAGTCAATTTAGGGCCTTTAACCATATTATAACTTACACACATTACAAACATATCAAAATAGGCATAAGAGACTAGTTCAACTACTTTTCCAACTTTTGTAAGAGTTCATAAGGTCAATATATATTACTTTAGCTTGTAGTGACTTGTCTTGTTGCGACTTGTCCGATCCTCCGCAAAGGTTGATTCCTTAACCTGTAATGCATGAGATAAGACACGTTAGGCATACATTACCTAGTGAGGTAGTCATAAACAATATGAACAACAATGTATGAAGTATATATTTATATATGATCGCACGCTCATCAATATTAATACTATGCATCCAAATACAATGTTTAACATAGTAATTTCATCATTAACCCTTTAATTGAATCAAGATAGTAGATATGCGAATTCCTACGCCTCGCCAAATCAAAGAATGATCTAATTTCTCCGCCTCGCCAATATGACCAATATCAAATACATCCCTCCGCCTCGCCAAATCAATATAGGCCGTAGCCCTAGGACTGTAGGCCACCCGTACACTGAGCTCATGAATTCTACGGCATGTCAATTGTATCCAAAGTCCATTCAAATTCAAGGTTTCAATACCACTATCAATATTTCAATAATTAGTAATGACTAATAACTCCAATAATCAATGTCTTTAAAGTTACCAATAGTGAACATGTCTTAATATCAATATTTCATAATTTCAATGCCAATGTCATTATCCGATGGTTCATTCACAATGTTTCAATATCAATAGTTGTATCAATAACAATGCACGATGATAATACCAATGTCTATGTCCAATGTTCAATACTAACTTACCGATGCTTACCAATGGATTCGACTATCAATCGGATGCAACTTCCTTGAAAGGAATGTTAGTTATTAAACCGAAATCAACCATAATATATTCGGGAAGGCTCCTCGCCTATTCCCGAGACTTCAACTACACTCACCTTAGAATTCGATGCTCCTACGACTCTCGGATGACAACTCCCTTGTTTCTAGCCTTTGGTGAATTTGATGGATACTCTTTTTCGTTATCTTGAGCTAGGAAATCAATAGGGAGATTGTTAGGATCGATATTCCGATATCGAAATCAATATAACAATATCGAAATTAATATCTAGGCTTAGGATCATCATTATCATTGAAAACCTCCATGGATCTTAAACCTAGCTTGAGTTTACACCATCAAAATATTGGTAATCCTTCAAGTATTACTAAGGCCATATCCCACATTGGTTGGGAAAATGGTTAGTGAAGGGTATTTATACCCATGTTTCTTCCCTCCCTTGTTGAGTGGGAAAGAACAAGGGAAGTCCTCACGTGCCGCTGCCCCGCCGGCTCGGCCCGGCTCGACTTGGGTAACACGTGTTTTCAACACGTACGCGTGCGAATATGATCTTTTTGGAGAAAATTCGTATGAAATTTTCTTAAAAGAATTTTTATAGGCTTTGAGAAAACTGTTCGAATTTAGAATTTATTTTTTTAATTAAATTCAAATCTGAACGTTTTGATTCAGTGCAGTTTTATTTTGATCCAGTGCAGCTTTATTCGAATATAAACAATATGTTCTAGTGTTGAATTTAGACTATTTTTCAGTCAAATTCATGTGTTCATAGAGCTGTTACTGGGTTTGATTGCAGAATTAAAATGTTGTTATTGAGAAGCTGTTACAACAAGTTAATAATGCAATTATACAGATATAATTCTGTATTTATTTGGACAGTGAAATGTCTATTATGTCCATGATGATCAGCCTATAAATAGAGGTGCTACATACAATATTAGTATGCATCAAACACACAACAAACAGTCTCAAATTCTCTCTACTTTCCTCCATCGTCTGAGCAGTATTGTCGTTGCTCACTCCGGAGTCGAGTGTACGATTCTTGGAGCGTTCGTGTTCACTTCGGGAGACATTCTGCCTGTGAAGCGACTACACTGTTCGGGGCAGTTTTGTTTCTAAGGCAGTGGCCAACATATCACAACACGGTTCATCAATTTTCATTTATGTTTTTTTTATATTTCCAGTCAGTGCTAATCAGCTAGTTTTGCAGTCCAATTTCACCAACACAAAATTCCATGAATTAATCAATAGTTTAAAAAAATAAATTTACCCAACCAAGAGCAATGATTCGATAACAATAAAAAAAATCAAAGTTTGGGATCCCCTACAATGGAGATGCTTGCTTAAGGTTTGTACATGATAATTTGCCCCCAAGCTTCTAAATTTTCACAATTTAGTTATTAAAAGTTTCTATCTTATTCGATAAGGTTCAATAACAATGATTTAACACAATTAGAGTAAAATATCAATAATTAGCTAGTTGATACTATTTTTAGACTTTGTCGATGCGAAATTTTCGATCACCGGGACCCAATTCCGTCTAGACCGGATTTTGGGGTGTTACAGAACACTAAAAATCTTACAACCAACTTTTTGAAATCCCTTTCTAAAATCTCTTTCTAACAACACTTTTAAAAATCACATTTTAAAAGCAATGCTAAACTAGCCCTGAAGAAGAGGGTGAAGCAATAAACAATCACTCGAGCTTCTTTTACAATTTTAATTATTTTTATATTTCTCAAATAAGTTTTATTAAACTGAAATTATATTTTACATGTTTTGATGTGATAGGTTAAACCCATGTCATTTAAAATGTATTTTAACTGTGTATTCCATGTTATCATCGTTACTTATTTAATTGTCTAATCAACATTTTAATTAAAAATGAATATTTTGACCCAAAAAATAGGTTGAGGGCCAAATTTATCCTAAAAAAGGACGAGGGCCAAAATGACAGAAATTGCAAACATTAAGGGTTAAAATTATCTTTATGCCTTTAAAAAAATATAAAGGCTTAAGGGGTAAGAAGCCCTTAAACTTTCGAAAAAAATCAATTAATCATTGAATCTTTTTTCACCTAATTAAGCCCTTGAACCATTAAATTTAATCAATTAAGCTTTTTGACCAATTTTGACAATTAAATCTTAAATTTTTTTTGGATCTGTTGGTTCAACGCGTCGTGTTACAATATTTCCACTTTATATTTTCAGAAATTTTTTTTATTTCATTTTAAAAATTCTGTAAAAGTTCTTAAAATTCTAAAAGACTTGTAAAATTTATAAAAAAAAAATAGAAATGCAACATGACAAAACAATAATGTATCATATGCTAGTAGTATAAAAAATTGTTAAAATTTAATGATTAAAATTGGTAAAAAGCTTATTTGATTCATTTTTTGTTTAAATGTGTAATTAATTAAATTTTTGGTTTAAGGGCTTAATTTATGTAAAAAAGAATTCATAGGCTTAATTAATTTTAAAAAAAATTAAGGACTTTTTACACTCTTCCACACTTAATCAAGGGTGAACAATAAGTTTTCTTGGTTACTTTTTTTAATTAAACCCATTTAACCAATTGTAATATTAGAAAATTGAACTGAATTTTTTTTTATCAAAACTGACCTAATTATACCAATATAACTTCGGTCGGTTCAGCTGATTAATTCGATTAACAAAATTATTAGTTGAGTTGGGAAAAAATAGTTTGGTGGACGGGTTTGGACTTTGCTCTATATCTGTAAATCTATTTAAAACGATTAAAATTAATATAATACATACAAGTAATTTTTCGAGTCAATTTAAAAATTCAAAAACCCATAACCAATATAATCTGCCCTATAACAAAAATCGATAACCAACATAATCAGCCCTATCAAAAATCAAAATGTAATTCACAGTTCACACAATAATATAAGGAACCTGTGTAGTAATTTTACCCAAAATGCAAGAGTCAAAAGAGGGATGAAACTTATGTAAATTCAACTTAAAAGCAGGGGCAGTTTTGGAATGTTAATATTGTAATCAACCAGTCTTTCCCGTTCGCTGAAAAAACTATCAATTTCGTTTTCTGAGAAAACAAAGCAAATTAAATTAACAGCCACAAAGTTTTTCTCTTCTACAATCTCTTTATTCTCTAAGCAAAGATCTACAATATATATATATATAAATTCTCATAATTTTCCAGCAATTACTATAAATAATAATAAAATCTCGATTTCGATCCAATGGCTTCTCGTCGGCGTATGCTTTTGAAGGTCATAATCCTGGGTGACAGCGGGTAAGCTTTATAATCGTTTTATCTTATTTCAGTGTTCTCTATTTTACATATTAGAATTTGAAGATTTTGTTAATTCTTGTGCATTTCCAGTTTAATTACAAATATTTTGCTGTTCTTTTCGTCTAATATGCATTTTCTTTTGATTTTTGTTTCCAGGGTTGGGAAGACATCTCTCATGAATCAGTAGGCTTTAAAACTGAAATCCTTAAAATTTTCTTTTTCCCTTTATTTAACTCTTGAATTTTGCATGTTCAATTGCCGGTTCCGGTGGATTAATTCTTGTGAAATTTATTGGAATTAGGTATGTTAATCGTAAGTTCAGCAATCAGTACAAAGCGACGATTGGAGCCGATTTTCTGACAAAAGAGGTTCAATTTGAAGATAGACTGTTTACATTGCAGGTAAAAAGGTCATTCCTTGATTTTTATATGTTAATGTTTGCAATAGAATTTGGATTCTGTTGTGCCTAATTATGATAATGCAATGTGAATTTTGCATTTGTTTAAGTATATTGTCTGATTTTTTCATCCTTGAGTGGCAATGCCCACCTTTTTCTGTACTTGTGAAGATTCAAGTCTGGTTGAGAATAAAGATAATAAACTTTATTACACTTCCTTGTGCCGATACTCGTTTTTCTGCTTGTGTGCATAGATATGGGATACTGCCGGGCAGGAAAGGTTTCAAAGTTTAGGTGTGGCTTTCTATCGGGGTGCTGATTGCTGTGTACTTGTGCATGATGTTAATGTCATGAAGTCGTTTGATAATCTTAACAACTGGCGAGAAGAGTTTCTGATTCAGGTAATATTCTATCCACTGGCGTGTAAAGTATCTTAATTGGAAGAATAACTAATGCTATTTTTTTGGTTGAGTGTTCAGGCGAGTCCATCTGACCCTGAAAACTTTCCGTTTGTTGTGCTGGGTAACAAGGTTGATGTTGATGGTGGCAACAGCCGAGTGGTAAGATATATTCCACCCTTTTGACATGCCTTTCTCCCCTCCGTTTTTTGCCTACAGATTTCTTGGTATCATATGGGAGAGTGAATGTGTTTTCTTAGTGTTGAATGAGGTTATTTCTCTCTGGTTTAGGTTTCTGAAAAGAAAGCAAAGGCATGGTGTGCTTCAAAGGGAAATATTCCGTACTTTGAGACCTCTGCAAAAGAAGGATTTAATGTTGATGCTGCATTTGAGTGCATAGCCAAAAATGCTCTCAAGAATGAACCTGAAGAAGAAATGTAAGTATTTGCACAAGTCCATGCTTTCTCGAAAGAAACACGTAGCCTTATAAAATGTTTACACTGATGCATCTATCTTCAAAGAAATATAATAAAGTATTAAAGCAGCGCTTAACAGAGAGTAATTTGACACTAGGAGATGAATCTGACCTTCTATGATGGAGAAGCTTACTTCATAGCAATTGAATGCTCTTCAGATTAAGACATTTGTTAGGAACTTATTTTGTGGGTTCATCTTGAATGATGGCCTATCCTCACACCACTATTGGCCCGTTGGCTAAATGGCTTTGTTTGGAGCCATAATATGAGTGGCACTTCAGTGCATTGGATGTGAACGATGACATTGCTATTGGAGTAACATAATTCTGTTTTTGAACTGCTTGGTTGTTAGAGTTCTTTCTTGGAGAGTTTGGATTTATTTGCATGAGATTATTTCAGTATCGTTTATCAGGCGGATCATGGGATCTTGTCAAAGTTGAATAAACTAATTGACCCCTTTATCGTTCAAAAGTTTATCTGCTGGAAATAGGCGTTTTTTTCCCTTCTAATGGGCAGAATGAATTCCTCGTGATATTTGCTCTATCCCTTATGTCTGTCTGTGTATATAATGAATTGTTTCGAGATGCGCTATATATAATTTCCATGTGTGTTTTTGTACGCATGTGATTCTATTTGATGATTTGTATAAAGCCTCACGAATATACAAAAAAGACAACACTACCAGAGTCTTTGCTAATTGTTTGTGTTTCAATGTTTGTTTTTTATCATGATCAAAGCTACCTTCCCGAAACCATCGATGTTGCTAGCGGCGGACGACCACAGAGATCTACGGGCTGCGAATGTTAAACGAGTCATCAGGTGGGGCTTTTTTTATTTATCAAAATGCAAAAAACAGGTGCAGTTGGTTTCTCGTTTCTATCAGTTAAAGTTGCAGATTCTGACAATTAGTAGTAATAAACTAGGGATGATGTAGTCCCATAAAGATTGGATTTTGTGTATCATAAGTTGGTTAGAAAAGAAAAAAAGTTGAGGTGGTCCTCCTCTTGTCGATTTCTTTCAATTTACTACAAAAAGAATGATTGTTGCTTAGTCAATAGTCATGTTAAGAAGTAATTGTACCATGTCTCCCACTTCCTATGTTATGTCAGTTAAATTCTGTAATAAATGTTGTATTCCTTTCAATTCATTCTCTGAGTTATTGCCATGTCAGCTGCCAGACTGGATCTAGCACTGAGCCAAAGAATTGAAAATTAAGTGTTTGGTTAAATCTCTAAATCTTAAATTAAACCTCTAATTTCTAACATTAACGAGTTTGTGTAAACTTTAACACTTACACAACCTATGCATCAAAGAATTTCCGGCATAATTGGCTATATAGGCCAATTTTTTTTTTTAATTAGGGAAATAGGATTGTTTGAACATTATTTAGGAGAATAGGCCAGTTTTCACAGGAACTCGTCATGTGCACAAGGAGTCTTTGGACCTCGCCAGGTGCAAACGGCGAGGTTTCTCCTGGCTGGAATCTGGCGCGGCTTGGCAGCGAGCAAAGTGACAGCGTGGCAGCGGCAGCGTGCAGGGTGGCATGCATGAGCCATTCAGAGCGGGTTTGCAATGAAGGACCTCACCATTTCTACATGGCGAGGTGCTGTAGTGTTCAGGGTGGCAGAGCCATGCATCACATGAATTTTCTTTTTTAACATTATTTGATTTTTCCCATTATTTTGTGTATATATAAGATAGATAGGGGTAAGATTGGTGTGAGTTAACAGTTGCTCTTCCAATGAAAACACCTTACACAATAGGTACTTTTGTTGGACTTAATAACAGAAAATGATGTATGACGTCTGATACAGTGCTCCTGAACTGCAAGTTTCGCGGCTTATTTTGTTTCAAATTTAGCCTTTAGTTCCAATTCTCCAAAGTTCGAAGATGATGAAGAACCAAATACGCGAGCTTGATATTCCTTATCTTGCATTGCAGTATAGTTAACTTCATACATGCGGGCTGCTGGAGCTTCATAGGCTGGATATATAGGTTCTAGTTGTTGGGGCTCCGGTGCAGCATTACCCCCCAAACAGCCGGTTGTTCATTTCTCAACCCGAGCCTAGCAACAGTCGTGGCCCAAACATCTTCTTCAACATCAATACCATTGCCTTGAGACACATCTGTCATAACAACGTCAATATCATCGGCATCGAGTAACTGAACGTCATCTTCTTCACTAATAGAAATAATATTTTCTTCATCCTCACTGAAATCTTCAAGCGATTCGCCCCAACGACCAACTGTGTGTTCGGTGTCACAATATGTTGATGAACTCATCTTCTGTAAATATTAAAAAAAAACATAAGCAAAATATTAAAATTTCGGGTTTTCTTATTAAAATTTAAAAATATTGTTACCATCCGAATATATCTTCAATCATACAAAAAACATACAAACCCTCTAAATTTTAAAAAAACAGATTAAAAAGGCAAAAAACACTTACTTAATTTTCACTGACCTTTACGAACTCTTCAATCATCGTCTTCGAATATTTTTTTAGAAACTCACAAACTCTTCCTTCTTTTCCGATTCAAACTCTCTTAATTTTTTTCTCAACCACTACACACTCATCTTCCCTAAACCCTATATATATACACATAAAATAATATCAAAGAATTAATCCCCTTTAATAAACCTAGAACCCTATTTACCCTGATCTAAAGCCTGACGTGCCTGCATGTGCCAAGCAGGCATGTCAGGGTGGCATGCATGAGCCCCAACGTCGTAGCGCAGCGTCGTCCGAGCCGAGAAAGCTGACTCCAACAGAACCACGTCAGGAGGAGGTGGCGTTGTCCACACAACGCCAGGTGCAGGTAACGAGGTCCACCCTACACTGTAAATTTTGGCCTATTTCCTCAAAAACTCCCCCTCACCTTATTTCACTAAATAAAATGTGAACCCACCCCATTTCCCCAATTAAGCCAAGAATTTCCCTTGTATTTTTAATTATAATGTTTCACTAAATTTTATCACAGCCATGATGTATATAAACAAAAATATTCTATATATTTAAATATTAAAACTACACATGAACGTTGATAAAATATGTAATACTATATAGAAAAGAATTTGATTTGATGTAATCGTATACATGAAGTTTTATTCTCATTTAATTTATAAATTATTTATTGACATAACATTATTTTACGTTTAAATATCGTGTATATAAATAATTATATTTATTTAATATAAAAATGAATTATTATTAATTATAATCTAAGGGAAAAAAATTGATATATAAGGCGTGTAAATTTTAGTTTACACATGTCTTTTAGTTTTAGGGCTAAGATTTTAGTTTAGAGATTTAAAATTTAAGTTTAGCGTTTAGATTTTAAGGTTTAAGATTTAGGATTTAGTTTTTTAGGGTTAAAAATTTAGGACTTGAGTTTTATAGTGTAAATATGCAGGCTTGTGTAAAATTAATTTTACACAACCAGTATATCAAAATTTTACCCGTAATCTAAATTATTATTTTTATAAATATTCTTATAATATTTATTATTATTATTATTATTATTTCTAATTATAACTTATTTTATTATTTTTATAAATGATCTTATAATAATCTATTATTTAGATTATAATTAATACATTATTATTATTATTATTATTATTTCTAATTATAACTTATTTTATTATTTTTATAAATGATCTTATAATAATCTATTATTTAGATTATAATTAATACATTATTATTATTATTATTATTATTATTATTATTATTATTATTATTATTATTATTATTATTATTATTATTATTATTATTATTATTATTATTATTATTATTATTATTATTATTATTATTATTATTATTATTATTATTATTATTATTATTATTATTATTATTATTATTATTATTATTATTATTCATGTTATGATTGACATTATAAATATTTCTTAAAAATATTAATCTAAATTATTGTTGTTATAAATATTTCTTATAAATTAATATATTAATTATACTTAAATTATTTTTTATAAACATTCTTATAAATATTTAGATTATAATTAATACATTATTATTCTTATTTTAGTGTTATAAATATTTCTTATAAATTATTATTAATTATACTTAAATTATTATTTTTTATAAACATTCTTATAATATTTTATAATTTGAATTATAATTGATATTGTAAAAATATTTTATAATTGATGTTGCAATTAATATATTTTCTTAAAATAAATATAATTAACTATAACAACGTTAAACTAAATATTTTTTTGACAATTATATACCAAGTATTCAACTTAACTCAAAGTCTAGTCATTTTGTTTTCTTTTAGGAGGTGACTGTTTTGTTACAAATAAAAAATGTTAGCGGATGAATTGTAATTTTTAAATTTTAGTGGTGAAAATATAAATTTATTCAAATATTAGTGACCATTTATGTAGTTTACCCAATCAATAAATTTGAAGGGTTCTTCAGGCAAATCGAGATCTCAATTTTGGGATCCCACTCTCATTCTGTCTTTGAATCAAGGTTTCATTCCATTCTGAATTTTCCAATCAGAAAATCCTGTTCTTCCCTTTGTCTTCTCAAAAATTTTGAAAAAAAATTCATGGAAGCCACGAGAGGGCGAGAATCCACGGGGTTACTCGACAACATCCTCCTCCCTCCACGCCTCGAAGACGCGGGTCTCGAGGATTGCGCTCTTCCGCCGGATTCCATACACGAGGCCTTCCTCAAAGCCGCCTCCGCCGTTAAGTCACGTTCCGGTACCCTCTACGATTCCGATGATGAAGTTGAAGCCGGATTCGTAGACAGCGACCCGTTCCCTAACGCAGGGTCTTCGTCTTCCCCTCCTCCTTCGGGCTCGGTGGAAACTAACGAAAGGCTCGTCGTGAGTGGTGGAGAACCGGTGGTCGGAAAGGGTTGTCTAGATGATGAACTGAAGGGTTTGAAGATCGAAGATAAAGCGAAAAAAGAAGAATGAAAATCAAGAGGATGACGAGAGGAGAAAGGAAAAATCAAGATAAAGCGATCCATTCCCTAACGCAGGGTCTTCGTCTTCTTTATGCTTAATCTAGCTCCTGTGTTTGTACAATTTTTCTTGAATACTTTAGATTTTGCTGTTGTCTGTTTTAGCTAAAGCCATGGAAGTTTATGCAAACAATGTCTTTATTCTTGCTCTGTTTTGTTTGAAACCTCCCCTACATTGACATTCCTAAGCAAAATCAAGCACAAAGAACCTCTTAGGTCGTCTGTACATTTGTTTTATTTCCAGGAACAACTCAAAAAACTAAGCAAAACAATAAACATTTACGCCCAAAGAAAAGGAAAAAGGAGAGCGGGGCAATATAACATTTTCAGAGCTCGAAGAGCGATCGACAACGACGACCTTCAGTCGTATGTGCATGAGTCTTTCTTGAATTTAACGAGCTTGGTGTTTATAGAATTGATGACCAGAGGGCAAGAAATTTGTTTCCGGTGCTTTGTTCTCACGAGTTTTCCGACCACATTCCCTCTCGACCGGACTTCGAACTTAAGTATCAACCGAACTTCAGCAGCACCATTCTGTGTAACTGTTAAGCTTGATCCAGCTCCATAAAGTGGTACCTTTTCCCCTTTCAAAACCACTGATATGGTTCTGTGGCTCTTCCTTGGCTGATAATATTTCAACTGCAATAGATTCGATAAAGACTTTAATTTCATTGCATTTCAAGCTTACAATCAAGCATGCTCGGGATTTCGCTGAATCGTACCTGACCGGTTGCGACAGTGATTTCCGAGTATGCGAGATTGACAGGGTTCGAACTGACATGAATGCCGAATATCGTAGCAGGGTTGTATACACTCATCTTCAAGGTGCCGTTGATAGTCAGCAATCTTGTTGGAACCCCTGAGAAATCAGAGCCTTCCCCAACAAAAATGTTGTGCACTGCAAAGCTCTGCAAGACTTGCATTCTTCATCATCAAATCGACTCAACATAAAAAGAGCAAGTTATGAATATGCATTGCATTTGCATACAAGTGAAGCAACTCATGATTGCACTTGCTTTAAGCAAGAATGGACATAGGGATGCTGGATTCGACTGAAAATTTCAAATTCTCGTATAATTTAAATATTTTATTTGTATTTTCTATCGAAGAATTTAAAATTTCACACCCAAAGTTTTGAATGTAACTTCTTACAAGTTTACACCTCTAACTCTAATATAAAATCTTGTGTTCGTTTTAGGCTCTAAAATTTTCAAATTCGAAAGTCAAATGATCAAGATAAGTAAATTTGACTTTTAGTGCATTTCATTTGCTAAAATCCATTAAGACAAAGTGCTGAATTATACTATGATTTCCGGGAGTTTGCTATGCGACAGCATAAAAACGACTAACTTAAAGTATTATCAAATCATCTAATATTTTAAGTGGTCTGGTTAACATTCAAGATTACAACCTAAAATGTCAAAACACGCAACTTAAAATGTCATTCATACAACTTAAAATATTACAGGTTTTGATAACATTATTTGTTGCAACTTAAAATGTTATCTCATGCACAATGTGAAATGTTATATACGTTTCGATAATATTTTCAGTTGCGTTTTTTTAACCGTTTCTTAAAGCTGTTGTTCTATAGACTTTCTGTTATTTTCCATTACCTGATGAAGGGAAAGATTGTTCGAAATCGAATCTAGATCTAATATTAACTAGTAATATTTTAAGATAAACAATGATTAGCAAATGAACAAGTGAATTAAATCTACATACCTTGACCACAATTTCAGCTTTGTAGGGCCTGCTGGCACCCCAAATAATCAAACAAAACACTGTGAACAAAACCACAAAAGTCAAGAGAGCAATGAAGGCCTGGAAACGCCTAACGAAGGCCTTATCCTCAAACTCAGCATACGACCCTTCTTCCATTATCACCCCACACTCCGGCCACCCTTTATCGTTCCTCTTCCGGCCACCTTTTCTCCCGGAGGAAGACCGGAATATCCCCGAGAACCGGCTCGCCGACGAGTTCCTCGAATGGCGTCCGACGGAGGAAGGGTGCGAAGGCGACTCCATGGGACTCGGCTGCATATTTGACGACTTGTCGCCGTCGTGAGAGTCTCGAGATGGACTCTGAACATAGTATACCGGACGCTTCGGTGACCTTGACGGCGACGACGGAGCTAGGCTCGTGATATCGGATTCCGACTTGGTAGACAACATCTTTTTTTCTTAGAATTCGAGTTTTTCACTTGTAAAAGTTGAAATTTATGATAGAGATAATGATAAGGAAGAAGAAGAAGATTATAAAATGATGAAATAAGCAACAATCCAGTTCACTAAAACTACTCTCTGTTTCTGTCTGTTTCTCTCTTTGTTTGTGTCTTTTCATGCTTGCATACAGACAGTAAAGTAATCCAAGAGAAAGACAACCTTTTTTCCTTTTTAATATTACACCTAAATATTTAAATTTTAAATGTAATTATGTTTTTACAATTTTCATAATATTTAAATTAACTTTTAGTTTTCACCCTTAAATATTTACTTTATAATAAACAACTAAAAATCAAATGATGAAAATAGCACATTTTTTATAAATAAATATTTGATCATTTTAATTATGTTTAAATATATCATAACATGTTTGTGTTATTATTTTTATATTCATTAAATATAAGTCATGTTTTTATTTAATATTTTTATGTGAATTTAAAATCATTAGGTTTTATATCAAAAAATAAGAATAAAATAAAGGAGGCGCTCTAGAGGATGATGTAATTCAAGAGGTGGTTTGGGTTTGGGACCATAGCAGGCAGTTCGCACTGAGTGGTAGGTTCGGGAATAAGTGTCGGCAGCCATTTTGTTTGTGTTTTTTAGATTAAATTATAATATTAAGAATTTAGTGTGTATATTTTATAGGGGTGTTAAAAATTACCTTACTCGATTAGCCTGACCTGATTATCCGATGATTCGTAATAAAAAATGGATACTTTATTAAAAAAATACTTGACCGGGCCGGGTACTCAACCCGAGATTTTTTCTGAGTAGTTGGGTCTGATTTTGGCCAAAATTTTTTAGTAAACGGGTACTCGACCCGATACTTTTAATATATTTATTTTTTAGTTTTAAATTATATTTTTATTTTAATTTCCTTAATATTTTTATCTAAAACTAAATTTAATTCACTAAATTATTTCTATGTTTGTATTATGTACTTTAAGTTAGGGGTGGGCAAGACCGGGTACCCGACCAATTTGCCTAGAATTGGTCCCGGTCCCGGTAACTACCGGTTCCTGAAAATTAGAACCAGTCCCAGTCCCGGTTAGACCGGGTTTAAAATTTCAGGAACCGGTCCCGGTAGCGGTGGGAACCGGTACCAATACCGGGTACCCGGTCAATTAGTCTATTATTAATAAAATTTGAGCAGCAGGGGAAAAAATTCTAACCATCAATAATAATATTAAATAACAAAGTCAGAATATTGTAGGCTTGAAGGTTGAAGTCTTAAAACGAGTCATACTCATAATATTCATACACAAAGAGAAATAAAGGAGCGCCTTCAGTTGCTTTCAACCTCTTCAACGCCATTAGGTACCAGACCAGTACCGGGTACCGGGTCCAAAAAAGCAGGATCCAGTCCCGGTCTCGGTTGCAATCGGGACCTAAATTTTGGATCTAGTCCCGGTCCCACCGGAACCAATACCGGGTAAAAATCTATCGGGTCCGGGACCGGGACCGGGTAATCAGGTTTTTTGCCCACCCCTACTTTAAGTATTAAAAGTTTCAAATATATTTTTATTAATTTGTTAATACAAAATTCGAAAGAAAAAAGAGATTACTATTTTTAATATCTTTTTGGTGATAAACTTTAATATATATATATATATATATATATATATATATATATATATATATATATATATATATATATATATATATATATATATATCCAAATATTCATCTTAAAACTAATTTTCAAATCACTAATTTTTGTGTTTGGATTATGTATTATGAACTTCTAAATTTTATGTGTTACCATGTGTTTTTTAAATTAAATTTTAAAATAAATAAAAAATAAATAATGTGAACCGGGTACCCGTTACCCGAATAGTGGGTACCCATCTAAAGAGGGCCGAGACACGTACCTAGGGATGGGCACAGTACCCGGACCCGACGGGTTCCGACCCGACCCGGCCCGATCGGGTCGGGTATTTTTATGAAACAATTGGGTTCGGGTCGGGTCGAGTTTTTGTGTAGGGTGAGGTCGGGTCGGGTTCGGGTTTTAGGGTGAAAAATCCGACCTGACCCGACCCGGGACTAATAGTGTATTTCTCCTTTAAATTTTTTAGGGATATTTGTAATAATACTCTTTTATATATATATATTTTTTTATAATTAGGTCCTTAAAATTGATTTTTTATTTATAATTTAGTCCTTAAATTTATTATTTTTTACAATTAAGTCTCTTATTTTTTTTACAATTTAGTCTCTAAAATTGATTTTTTTTCATATAGGTCGGGTCGGGTCGGGTCGGAGTCGGGTTTAAGGTATTTGTTTTCGAGTCGGGTCGGGTCAGGTTCGGGTTTAAGGTTAATATTTTCGGGTCGGGTTCGGGTGGGCCAAAAACCCGGCCCGACCCGACCCGTGCCCATCCCTACACGTACCAACATATATGATACCTGAATGAACCGGGTAGCCAAAAACCGGGTACCCGGTAATGAATACCCAGGGAGTAAATATATATTTTCGTACATGAATTTGATTAAAAATGTAATTCAGTATTTAATTTTTTAATTAGGTATTTAAATTTAATTTTTAGGTTGAAATAAGTATATGAATATTGTTTTATAAGTCAAACTCGTTCAAAAATTATTTATCGTAAATATTTATTTGAATAAAATTTAAATATTAATTTAAATTTTAAAAAAATTAAATTCATGTACATAGTTGAGTAACAAATTAGACACCAAATTAAAATTTAAAATTAAATATAATTATTTAATTGGATAAAAGAAGTTTAGGTACAAATTATACCTTAAAACTAAGTTAATGTACCAAAATATATATTATTGCTAAAGGAGAATGCAGTCATTATTGTAAATATGTGGCTGAGAATGTGACAGCTGGCTTTTGTTTTTTTTGGATCGGGAGGGGGGTTTGAAGGTTTAATTGGACAAAGAAAAGAAGGGAAAGGAGTAGGTGTGTTCACTCTTCAATTTTAACCGAATTAATCGATCAAATTAAAATATTTTAGGTTTATCGGTCGGTTAGTTTTAATTATAATTGGTTAACAATTAAGGTTTTTTAAAACTTTTTTATCAGTTAATTCAGCTCGAAATCGGTCAATTAACCGAATTAATTAAAATTATTAAATATTATATATATTACATATATTTATTTTTTTTAGTTGAACTTTTAGAAATTATAAAATGATCATTAAATATTTTGATATATTATAAAATAATCATTAAACTTGATCAAATTAGCACAAAATGATCATTAAATTTATTAAATTATTACGAAATGACCATTCAAATTTTTAATATTTATCAATAATTTATAACGTGCAATGATTCAATGACTATTTTGTAATAGTTCGAGAAATTCAATGATCATTTATAACTTTTGAAAGTTCAATGACTAAAGAGATAATTTTAATATAGTTTTAGTGACCATTTGTGTAATTTACTTAAACTTATAACACATTTCGGTTAATTCGTAAACTGAACAAATTAAACGAACTTTTTTTCGGTTTGGTTAAATTTTTTTGAAAAAATTCAGTTCAATTAACGATTAAAAGAAAAAAAAATGTTAATGAATTTCGAGTAGTTCGAACCAACCGATTGGATACCCTTAAAAACAGAGAGGGGGAGAAGAAAAAGAAAGTGAGGAAAAAAAATAATTTTTTACTGTTTAAAATATGAGTATATATTTATTATTGTAAATTTTAAATTAGTTATAAGTTAAGGTTTTTCCCCTTCAATCGAATTTAAACTTTCAAATAATTGTTTTTTAATGAGATAGAAGTATTGAGTGGAAATTCACCCGTTAAAAATAATATTAAGAGATCTATTAATTAATTGAGCAGTCAAGATTTCTTATATTATCTCATATGTATTGATTCAAATCTTAATATTTATTTTTAAAAAATATAATATTTTTATTTAATAAAAATGATACTGAAAATTAAAAATGATTTAATTATTTTTTACTATTGAAACTATGAGTAAGGTTAGGGATGCTTATCGAGCGAGTCGACCACGAGTTGAATAGTACTCGACTCCTGCTCGTTAAAAAATATTGTTGCTCGACTCGACTCGTTGCTCGTTAAGCTTGATATAATTTTGCTCGAATCGTGCTCGTTAAAAAATCTTGTTGCTCGACTCAACTCGTTGCTCATTAAGCTCGCAAAATTTTTACCTTGTTTTTTAAATATAGGTAAAATCCAATGATACTATTAGAGCTTAACATAAACATAAAAATTCAGAAAAAATGTGAGGTCTGAGGATATAATTAAATGAACCTGTCATGACCGAGTTAGAGATGAAATCGATATTCTAGTGTAAGACTCTTTTTTGTTTCTCAACAATCTTCGATGAACAACAAAAGAGAGAATGTCTTAGAAACTTCGGGGTTTTAACTTTCAATCATATATTTTCATTTGGGGAGTGAAAACTAAAAACTTTTTTCTTTTCTAAATTTATACATAAAGTAATAATAAAAGAAAAATGAAAGATACATGATTATAATTTAATTTTTTATTAATGCAAATTAACTTTTTTTTTAAATTCTCGGAAATACAAAATATTTCAAAAATTTGAAACTAAAATTTTATGGGTAAATTACCTAGCAATTCATTGAACTTTTCTAGAGTTTTTACCTAGAATTTAAACCTCTTAAACCATAATTTTTAATGTACCCACCAAAAAATCATTAAAAACTTTATAAAAATAATAGCGTGCTGCTCACAAACTTATCGAGTCAAGTTGAGTTTTGCTCGACTTGATTCTCTAAAATCTCGAGTCGAGCGTTAACCGAATCAAACTCAAGTTGTTTGTGAGCTGCTCAACTCAATAAACACTCTAAGTAAGGTAATAAAAAAGGTCATGAAATATTTTCTCTCTCTATGTTTATTTATATTCAGAAGAAGTAATACATTTAAATTAACTAGAAAAAGAATAAGCTCAACACCCAATAACTAAATAAAAAGTAAAAACCATAAGCAAGCAAAAACTAAAAAAAAACAAAAAAAAAAGCAAAAATGGAAGAATAAAAAAACTCCCTTACAGAGAGCGAGAAACACAACAGCGTTGGCAAAACGATCCAGGCACCAGCCTACCACACTATTATTACCTTGTTCGTACGTTATATATACCACTTTATTCCTTCACTTTTGTAAAAAAATAAATAAAATAAAAACAAAAACAAGAAACCCTTCACATGCTTCACATTTTGCTTTGTTGTTTCTCAAGAAACTGATTTTCAGGCATAAATCCCAGGCTAGTATTCTTTGCTTCTTTGGGAGACAAAAAGAAGAAGCAGAGAAAACATGTTGGAAGGAAAAGGTTTGGTGGAAGACACAGACATGCCATTGAAGATGCAGATACATGCCATGTCTTCTGTTTCTCAAGCTTTGGATTACTACGATGTCTCCGAGTGCAAATCAATTGCCGGATTTATCAAGAAGGTCTCTCTTTTTTCCCTTAACTGGACGTAAAAATGTATCATTTTTTTGCATGGTTTTGCAGTGGTTTGACTGAAAAGTTTTGAATTTTGAGATACAGGAATTTGACAGCAAATATGGGGAAGGATGGCAATGTGTGGTGGGTTCAAAGTTTGGGTGTTATTTCTCCCATTCTAGCGGGACTTTCATTTACTTTACAATAGGGGGATGGAAATCATCTCCCCCCAAAGTATGCTCCCATTTGTGCCCCACTTTAAAATAGTGGGTTTAGGGTTTAGGTTTTGGGGTTTAAGGTTGGGGCTTAGGCTTAGGGTGTAGGGAATTAGGGGTAGGTGTATTTTTTTAGAGTTTAGGGTTTAGGGTTTAGTATATGAAAATTAGGGTTATAGGGCAAGATTTAATTTTTAAGTATTTTTAGGCAGGGGGCATAGAAGGAGACATGGTTAGGGGCAGGAGATTTTTACTCACAATAGGGAGTCTCAACTTCCTTCTCTTCAAAATGGCTTCATCTTTTACCTCCCATTCCCATTGATTCACATTCGCGTTCGTTTTTTTGAGTTAATGAACGAGTGTTTACTCAAGTCTTGGACTTAATGATTTAGAAAGACAATTAGAACTACCGGGTCAAGTTTGAGCTTACTACAAATACAATTGGTTTGTTTAGTGTTGACGACCACCAGAAAAATGTCAGATTGTGACGACACCGGTGATTCGAGCATTATTAAGCGATGAAAAAGATGAATAGTGTTGATGAAAATTAAAGAAATGAAGGATTACATAAGAAAGAAAATGAATAGTACAAAAATCAACTTTAACCTGCCACATCATTTTTTTAACGACAAATGACGAACTTGATTGTAAATTCAATTATTATAATGGAAGTGAATTGTAAGTTCAGTTAATGTAATGAAAGCAAATTGTAAATTAAGTGATTGTGATGCATATTTTAAAATTTTGATAATCATATTTAAACTTCTTAAAAGTTCAGGGTCTACTAATGTAGTTTATCATAGTAATAATTGACAAACTACCTAATTTTGATTAGATGCCTTCCCTTAAACCGCTTTTACCCTTGTTTTTTTCCTTCTTCCGACTTGAACCAAAATATGTTTGGATTCACTCAATTATGGGTAAGGTTACATTTGAGTTATTCAATTGTTAAAAGTTAGATTTAGATCACTCAATTATGGGTAATGTTACATTTGTGTCACTCAATTATTAAAGGTTGCACTTGGATCACTCAATTATGGGTAAGGTTACATTTGGGTCACCCTTCATATTAAAAAAAGGTATATCAATTTATGTATTAGATTAATTAATGATTTCGAATGAAGTAATCTAATGTTAACGAGGGTATACAAGTGATTTGAAAGAAAAATGACTAAATTGTTGTACTTTTTTAAATATGAAGGGTGACCCAAACGTAACCTTACCCTTAATTGAGTGACCCAAATGTAACATTTAATAATTGGGTGACCCGAGTGTAACCTTACCCATAATTGTGTGACTCAAATGTAATTTTTAATATTGGGTGACCCAAACGTAACCTTACCCATAATTGAGTGACCTCTATTGTAGTTTACCCTAATTATTTTTTAAAATAAAATATGTTAATTAATTAGTATTAGTAATCTTGAATAATTGCTTTATTATATTAGTTTTAGGGTATAGTTGATGTATTAGTTAAATTTTATTTCAGATTTTGTCTATTATCGGATGTTTAATTTAGCACCACGAATCCAAAATATATGCAACCTGCCGGTAATTGGATCTCTGGTTTCTGTCGCTCTGTTGATATTATGGGCCACCTTAAAGCTGAACTTTGGAGTGGGATGTACTTAGAGGGGGCTGGAAGGGGCGGTCGCCCCCTAAAAATTTGAAATTCTTATATGATTTAGAAATATTTTAAATATTTTAATGTATTTCTTATAAAAAACTTACTTTTGCCCCTTAAAATTTTATAAGTTCGCCCCCTAACATCATTATCTGTTTAGAGCATTCATGATGTGTTGCTCTTTGCTCGGCAACATGGCTTTGAACTCCTGCAAGTACAATCCGACTGTTCTCAAGCCATGTCCTTGATTAATACTCCTGATGCTCTGCACAATCCACATTCCCTTGTTCAAGCTAATACAATGGCCAAGCATGCATGCTCTGATCAATTTGATTTCCCTTCGTCATTTGTTCCTGATTTGCTTGCTGGCGATGTTAGAGGTCCTTATTGTAAGACTATCAATGTTAAATTTATTTTTTAGTTCCACTTCAATTCAAAAAAGGCTTCAAATTTAATATGGGTAATTGTTCTATACACAAGCGCTTGTGGAAATTTTTTTACACAAGCGTCTTAATTTTAGGGGTTAGGGACTCCGTTTAGGGTTTAACATTTAGGGGTATAAGTGTAGTAGTTTTGAATTTAGGGATTGTTGATAGAATTTTGGGTTTAGGGTTAAAATTTAGGGTTTATAGGTTAAATCCTAAATCCCTACCCATATTACCCTAAAACTAAACCCTAACCCTAAACCCTAAATTCTAATCCTAATTTCTAAATTCTAAACATGAACCCTAAATTCTAAACATTTATACTAAAACCCCTAAACTCTAAACCCTAAGCATTAACCCTAAACCCTATAATTGAAGCGCTTGTGGAAACAAAAAATTTCCACCGCCAGTGTATAGGATATTAATCCATTTAATATTATCTCTTGTTTGGTTGTAAATTGGAAATTATGAATTTATTTAGTGTTATGAAAAATATAAATGCTTATATACACAGTGTCATAGAAATTTTTAATTTTTTATTATAATCCTAACTTAAATCTCTAATCCCTGAATTTAACCCTTTGTGAAAATTATTTTTCCACGTAAGTCTATTGAATAATTTCACTTCAATCAAATTAAAACTTTCAAATAAATGTTTTTAAAAATGAGATAGAAGAATTGAGTAGAAATTTTGAGACATACACAAATTAACCTAGTGACCAATGAAATTCATATTATCCCATCTTATAGAAAAATTATTAGATGGACTTGGCTCATCACGTCATTTGTGGTCCCTGCCATTAAAGTCCATCTATCTCATATTTTTTTAAGGTGGATCTTTACATCTTTTCTAAGTCTAAATAAAGAATGAATAGTTATTTGAAAGTTATTGTGAGATGGATGGCGACGTCGCGAAGGAATTTGAATCAAAAAAATATTGTGAGATGGGTGGACCTTATTGGTTGGGGCCACGGATGACGTGGTGAGCCGTGTCCATCTAATAACTTCTTAATTTTATATGAGTTCTAATACTAACATTTATCTTGAAAATATAATATCTCTACTTAATAAAAAATGATACTAAAAAATTAAAAATAATTTAATTATTTTTTACTGTTAAAACTGTGAGTAAGGTAATAAAAAAGCTCATGAAATATTTCTCTCTCTCTTATTGTATTTTTTATTTATATCTAGTAAAAGTAATACATTAAAATTAATTAGAAAAAGAATAAGCTCTACAACCGATAACTAAATAAAAACCATAAGCATGCAAAACTATATAAAAAATCAAAAACAAAAATGAAATTGGAATGATAAAAAAGGCCCTTACAGAGAGAAAATCACAGAAGCGTTGGAAAAACCATCCAGCCTACCACCCAATTAGGCTATTCTTACCTTGTTCGTACATAATATATACCACTTTACTCCTTCACTTTTTGTAAAAAAAAAAAACCTTCATCTCATTCACATTTTACATTTTTGTTTCTTAAGAAACTGATTTTCAGGCACAAAATCCCAGTCTAGGGTTCTTGGTTTCTTCTGGAGACAACAAAAAGAGAAGTCGAGGAAACATGTTAGAAGGAAAAGCTTTGGTGGAAGACACAGATATGGCATTGAAGATGCAGATACATGCCATGTCTTCTGCTTCTCAAGCTTTGGATCACCACGATGTTTCTGACTGCAAATCTATTGCCGGATTTATCAAAAAGGTCTCTCTTTTCCCCCCTTAACTTGACATAAAAATCTATCCTTCTTTGCATGGTTTTGCAGTGGTTTGACTGAAAATTTTGATTTTTGGGTACAGGAATTTGACACCAAATATGGGGAAGGATGGCAATGTGTGGTGGGTTCAAAGTTTGGGTGTTATTTCTCCCATTCTACAGGGACTTTCATTTACTTTACAATGGGGAGTCTCAACTTCCTTCTCTTCAAAACAGCTTCATCTTCCACCTTCCATCTCCATTGATGCCCGTGACCAGCCTTAGGAACATTCGCAAGATTTTATGTTAAGTGTTCGAACTTGTAAAAATGGGGAGTCTCAACTTCCTTCTATTCAAAATGGCTTCATCTTCCACCTTCCAATCCCATTGATGCCCATGGCCAGCCATGTAATTTTCATGTTTTTTTGCTTTTATTTTCACTCCATCTACCCAATTTTAAGGGTGCATACAAAGACTAATCACGTCGAGCCATATAGAACCACAAGGATGATTGTATTCCCATGGTCTCCATTCTTGAACTTGTAATAGTTTCACACCGTTGATTTAAATGCTAGATGATATCTCTCTCTCTCTCTCTATATATAATATCAATTAGGGGTGAGTTAAACTCGACAGGAAAAAAGCGGTTTTTTCGATTCGACTCGGAAAATTTAAAAAAAATTGTGTTATAAAATGAGACTTTAAATAACTCGAAATTTTTTAGTAATTAGTGGATTAGTTTTCAAGTTCGAGTCGAGTCTCTAAACTTTGCTAGAATAATTCAAAATTTTTAGTAATAAGAACTAGGGGTGAGTAAAAATCGACTCTAAAATAATCAATTTTTTTGACTCGACTTAACTCGAATCATAATTTTACAAGTTCGAGTCTAGTTATAAAATGAGACATCGAATAACTTGAAATTTTTAGTAATATGAACTAAGGGTGAGTAAAATTTGACTCGAAAAAAATTAATTTTTTCGACTCGACTTAACTTGAATCATAGTTTTATAATCCCGGCTTGAAAAAATTTCAAATAAAGTTTGAGTTATAAAAACGGACTTCCAATAACTCAAATTTTTTTAGTAATTAGTATATTAGTTTTTAAGCTCGAGTCGAGTCCCTCAACTTTTCCTAATATATGTATGCCGCAAATGATATATGTATATATATATGTATATCACATATGATTATAGAAAACCGTTTAAATTGAAACCAATTACTATCATAACATTATAAATATCTACTATTAAATTTAAACAGAAACTTGAACAACTCACTCGAAAAATATTCAAATAAAGTTTGAGATATAAAATAGGACTCATAAACTCAAACAACTCAAAAAAAAATTATTCGACTCGATCAATTACTCACCCAGAATATCAATGTTTCGTTTGTTACATTAAAAACTGACACCAACAATGTTGGTTCTAATCTATGTTTTTTTTTTTTTTACATTTTGCACCTAAGGAGAGAGGGAAAGGAAAATCTGCTTCTAATGGGATTGAACCCACAATCTTAAGGAAAGAGAATGTCAACTGAGAGCTTTTAACTACATGCATATTGTTAACGGTTCCTATTTATGTTAAATGAGTAGAATGAGAAAATTGCTCTTAAAGAACTTTGCAATATTGCCCATATTGAACATTTATATGAGATGGAAATCGTTTACCCCTAACTATGCCCTTATTGGTGCCTCCATTTTAAAATAGCATGTTTAGAGTTTGGGGTTTAAAGTTAGGGCTTAGGGTTAGGGTGTAGGGAATTAGGGGTAAGGTGTATTTTTTAGGGTTTAGGATATGGAAATTAGAGTTAGGGCTTAGAATTTAATTTTTAGGTATTTTTTAGTAGGGGGCATACAAGGAGGCATAGTTAGGGGGCAGAAGATTTTTACTTATTTATGGATGGAAATCGTCTACTCCTAACTACTCGATCGAAATTTATTGCTAACTCTTCAGTTTATTCCGATGTCGATATAGGGTTTTGACTCGATTTCTTACATTCCGATTGTTTAAGCAATGCTGTAAATCAAGGGTAATTTTTGGGATAATGTTGTCAATTTCTTATATCAAGTTGTGAAGTGTTTTCTTTTCATGATCTAAGGTAATTGTCTTCAAATCAATAGAGTAACCTATGTGATTTAAAGAAGTAACCAGCACTAAGAACTGCAATTAGCCTAAAGTCGACCTGCAGTGCTGGCAAATTTTTCTATACTCGGCTGGAGTCAACTTACAGTACTGACGACTCTCCCAGAAATCGACATTTAGCGTTCGCGACTATCTAAAGTCACCGTAACAATCACCCTAAAATAAAAAAAAAGTCAACAACTTGATTGAAAAAAAAGCCCTGCAAACCATAAGCAAAACTAAAAAAAAAACAACAACAAAAATGAGAATGGAATGATAGAAAAAGGCCTGACAGAGAGAGAAAAGCACATAAGCGTTGGCAAAACGATCCAGCCTACCACCCTAATATTACCTTGTTCGTGCGCTATATATACCACTTTACTCCACTTTTGTAAAAAAACAAACAAAACAAAAATCTTCATCTTCATCTCCTTCGCATTTTGCTTTGTTGTTTCAGGTATAAAATCCTAGACTAGGATTCTTGTTTCTTTCTGAGACAACATAAGAGAAGTAAAGGAAACATGTTGAAAGGAAAAGCTTTGGTGGAAGACACAGACATGCCATTGAAGATGCAGCTGCATGCCATGTCTTCTGCTTCTCAAGCTTTGGATTACTACGATGTTTCTGACTGCAAATCCATTGCAGGATTTATAAAAAAGGTCTCTCTCTCTTTTTTTTCTTACATTGACATGAAAATGTATCCTTCTTTGCATGGTTTTGCAGTGGTTTGACTGAAAATTTTAAATTTTGGGTTGCAGGAGTTTGACAGCAAATATGGGTAGGATGGCAATGTGTGGTGGGTTCAAAGTTTGGGTGTTATTTCTCCCATTCTATAGGGACTTTCATTTACTTTACAATGGGGAGTCTCAACTTCCTTCTCTTCAAAATGGCTTCATCTTCTACCTCCCATTCCCATTGATGCCCGTGACCAGCCTCAGAAACGGACGCAAAGTTTTATGTTAAGAGTTCAAACCTGTAAAAATGGGGAGTCTCAACTTACTTCTCTTCAAAAATGGCTTCATCTTCCACCCTCAATCCCATTGTTCCCATGGCCAACCATGTAATTTTCATGTTTTTTGCTTTAATTTTCACTCCATCAACCCATTTTTAAGACTGTATACAGAAAGGCTAGTCACGTCGAGCCATTTAGAGCCACAAGAATGATTGTATTTCCATGGTATCGAATCTTGAACTAGTAATAGTTTCACACAATTGATTTAAATGCTAGATATTATATCTCTATATATATTGATATGATATGAATTAGGGGTGAGTAAAACTTGACGGGAAAAAAATCGATTTTATTGGTTCAACTCGGAAAACTTTCAAATAAAGTTTGTGTTACAAAATAAGACTTCGAATTTTTAATAATTAGTGGATTAGTTTTCAAGTACGAGTTGAGTCTCTCAACTTTGCTCGAATAATTTAAAAAATTTAGTAATATGAACTAGGGATGAGTAAAATTCGACTCGAAAAATTTGATTTTTTTGACTCGACTCGACATAACTTGGATCATAATTTATAAATTCGAGTCAAGTTATAAAATGAGACTTTGAATAACTCAAAAATTTTAGTAATATGAACAGGGGTGAGCAAAATTCGACTCTTCAGTTTATTCCAATGTTGATATACTATTTCGAATCGACTCCTTGCATTCTGATTGTTTAACCAATGCTATTAATTAGGGATAAATTTTAGGATAATACTGTTAAGTTTTTTATTTCAAGGTTTGAAGTGCTTTTTTTTTCTTGATCTATGATGATTGTCATCAAATTAATGAAGTTATCAATAAAATTTGCTGAAGTGACCAACAATCAGACTGCAGTTAGCCTTAAGTTGGCCTGAAGTGCTTGCGAATTTCCTTGTACTCAGTTAAAGTCAGCCTGCAGTTCTAGCAACTTTCCCAAAAGTTGACATGTATTGTTCGCGACCAGAGTCGTTCCTGAGATTTTAGTAGCCCAAGGGCGAACCTAAAAATTAGGCCTCTAATAACAAATATTAAAAAAAATAAATTTTAAAAGTAGACCTCTAATAACAAGTATTAGAAAAAATAAATCTCTAACAGGTATTGAAAAAATAAATAAATTTTAAGAGCATGTTCTTGATAACCAATATTGGAAAAAAAATTATGCCCACAAGAATAAGTATTGGGAAAAACTGGACCCTAATAACAAATATTAAAAATATTATTTTTTGACTAAACATAATTTTAATCCTAATCCTACCTATAGGCGAGGGGAAGGGAGATTTCATGGGAAGGAAGAGGTGCCTATAATGGGTCTAGAACTCATAACCTAAAGGAATATGGGAGAACAAAGATGAGGAGCTTGACCAACCAGTCAAATGTACTTGCTCAAAAACATTGAATTTTAAGAGTATATCCCTAAAAATAAATATAGGGGAAAATTGAGCCATAGTTGTAAGCATTAAAATAATAAATTAGCTCTCTAGTAACAAATATTGAAAAAATTTAAATTTAAGAGAATGTCCCTAATAACAAATATTAAAAAACAGGCCCTTATAATAAGTATTGAAAAAGTTAGATCTCTAATAATAAATATTGGGAAAATTGAATATTAAGAGTAAGCCCCTAATAATAAATGTTGGGAGAAAATTGAGTCCTAATAATAAGTGTTAAGAAAATTAAATATTAAGAGTAAATACTAAATAAAAAACACTCAAAACTTAAAATAAAGGGTTAACAACTTTATTGCAAAAAAAACCCTGCAAATTGCAAACCATAAGCAAAACTGAAAAAACAAAAACAAAAAAAATGAAAATGGAAAGGCAAAAACGTTGGCAAAACGATCTAGCCTACCACCATATCGTTACCTTGTTCGTACGTTATATATACGGTATATATACCACTTTACTCCTTCACTTTTGTAAAAAAACAAAAAACAAAAAATCCTTCATCTCCTTCACATTTTGCTTTGTTGTTCACAATTTGGGTGTTATTTCTCCCATTCTTTTTTTTTTGAAAGGTAAAAGGGCCTCGTTAAAAACCCCCACTAGACCTAGGAAGGGGGAAAAGAGTGCCCGAATTTATTTATAAAACTCAAACCATTACAAACCAGCTTTTAGAGATCCTATTACATCCCATGATTTTGAAAAACATATAATGCCTAAGAACCTGCTACCCAAAATGAAGCAAACCATGTACCAAAATTATCCAATACCCTCTTTAGCCAAGGAATCTGCTCTAGTATTGCATGACCTAGGGATCCATTTTAACAGACAGCCAAACCTCCTCAATTTACACCTTAGAGCTTCAATAGTCCCCGCAAGATGCGTCAGAATATTTGCTTCTTGGAGAATCAAGTCTACCGCGACATTGCAATCCGATTCAATAACAATCCTAGCCTTACTATTCTAACCTGAATTCAAACAAAAATTCAGTCCCATTTTTATTGCCCATACTTCAATCACCAAGGGAGGGCCCGACTGGCACTGTTCCAAAAAGAAACCAAGTGTCTCCCCTGAATCGTCCCTCAAAATGCCCCCAACGCCACATTTTCCATCGGAAACTCTCATAGCACCATCAACATTCATCTTAACCCAACCCACTGGCGGGGGCTTCCAAGTAGGACGAGGAGCCAAACATTTCTTATGTAACATATTATTCTCCACCACTAGAGGGTCTGAGATTATGCTATCAAGATGGACACGACACTCGTTGAACTTTGCTTTGATCAAAAGTGCAAGCCTCCATCGAACCAGAAAATACAATTAACTCTCGTCTAGTTTTGATTTATTGAAAATCAACTCATTCCTATACAACATGATCGACCACACTATTGCAAAAGGAATTAGGCACCATACCTCGCTCAATTTCGGTTTGCCCAAAGAGCCTCACGCTTCCAAGAACGATGTTGGGTTACAAGGGAAAACGCTGATTTTACCCAGCAGCGCACAAAAAGTAGACCACAGCCTCCAACTTATTGAACAAGTAAAAAATAAATGCGCTGACGTCTCCGGATTTTCTTTGCACAAAGGCATAAGATGTCTTCGATATGGCAACCCCTTTTACCTAGTTCAGCTCTTACCGGAACTCTATTTTTCATCAACAACCACATGAACAATTCAACCTTAGGGGGAGCAAGGCCAATCCATATGAATTGATTCCAAAATTTACTATCAGCAATAGGTCCTACACATAATTGTTTCAAAGATTTAACAGTAAAAGTCACATCACTCGCACCCGACCAACGGACCCAATCCCTGTCAAGGCCACTATCTTTAAAGTTGTTGAGGCAGTTTAATAACTCTTCCCAAGACGGCAACTCGCGATCAAATAGAGCCCTTCGCAGTGGAATATGCCACGACCACCCTATGGAGGATTTGCATCCAAAATCGGAGATCACACCGGCTTGGGAGCATGCAAGGCCATAAATCCGGGGAAACCTCGACTTCAAAGAACAATCGCCTATCCACACATCGTCCCAGAACAAGATATTAGCCCCATTGCCGACTTGGAGAGAGAGATTTGCCCTTATGCTACATCCAATCGAATCTTCGCTATGGAACGCTCTAAGGATATCGTTCCAAATCCAAGAGAAATTACGATATGAAGGATTTGGTGGAAGCAATCCTTTCTCTGTTTCGGAGGATTTACAATCCAAGACCCTTCGCCAAAAACTGTCTCTTTCGTTACTATATCGAATCCCCCACTTACATAGCATTGCTTTGTTGGTAACGGTTAAGTCATTAATTCCAAGCCCCCCCGCTTGTTTAGGGAGACAGACTTGTGCCCAGCTTACCCAATGAACCTTGTTCTTTTCTGCAGAACCTCCCCAAAGAAACCTCGCCATCAAAGAATTAAGGCGCTTAAACACTGAAATAGGCATTTTAAACAGCGAAAGGAAGTAAACAGGGAGGCTGGAAAGTATAGCTTTAATGAGAACGAGTCTACCCCCGTACGATAGAAATTTCGGTTGCCACCCTTCAAGCCTTTTATGGAATTTGCTAATTATTGGTTCCCAAATAGTAGCTGAGTTTCATTTCGCTCCCAATGGTAGTCCCAAATAATTTGTAGGGAATTTCTCCACCATACACCCAATAGAGTCAGCCCATCCTTGCAGAATATGGTCTTGAACATTAATACCCAGTATCTTACTCTTTTTCAGATTTAGTTTCATTCTCGACGCTAGTTCGAAAGTTCTAAGAACTCGCTTCACATTTTTTAGTTCCACTTCAAATCAAAAAAGGGCTTCAAATTTAATATTATCTCTTGTTTGGTTGTAAATTGGAAATTATGAATTTATTTAGTGTTATGAAAAATATAAATGCTTTTATACATAGTGTCATAGAAATTTTTAATTTTTTTTAGGGAAAACTACACCAGTGACCACCGAAGATATTAGGGATACCTATTTGAACCACCGAACTAAAAAAAACGTCAATCACACCACCAAACTTATTAAATCAACCTATTTTGACCACCGCCGTTAAAAAATTAACGGAGGGGTGACGGAAGTGCCACGTGGCAGTTGATGGATATATTTAAAAATTACACATTTGGTCTCTGTTATTTACACATATTTTCAATTTAGTCCTAATTTTCAATTAATAAAATAATAAATTATTTAATTAAGTGGTGACACGTGTCAAGACCTTATTGGAGGATTTTAATTATTTATATTTAATTTTATTAATTTATTTTTCCCCTCCAATCAGGTGGTGACACGTGTCACCACCAATTTAGAGGAGAAAAAAAATATTTCACTCCATGCGTGTAAGGGGACTTGAACCTGGGTCTCCCAGGTGTAAATGCAACTAGTTTGCCACTGCACCAAGCACAGCTTTATGCCATAATTCTCCACATATAATATATATCTATTATTAGTTTCTACATTTATAAGCCAAAAGCTCAAACCCTAAACACTAATTTCACATATATAAATCCTAAACCCTAAACTCTAACCCTAAATATTTCAAATTAAACATCAAACCCTAAAATTTTTAAATTAATTCCACGCTAAATATCCTAAACCCTAAATTAATTCCACATATAATATATATCTATTAATTCCACGCTAAATATCCTAAACCCTAAAATCAGATTTTAGACTTAAAATATCTTAGAAAAATCTGGAGAAACTCCCTTTGGGTAAATAGCTCCTTAAAGATTCAAAGTTTCAACCCTTTATAAAACAGCCACCAAACTTGCGAAAATTACATTTTGGTCACTAGCCAAAATGTCACACTTCCAAAACTCATTTTCCAAAATTGATTTCACAGTTCACTTAATTATATTAAAAGGTGATTTTAGAACATTTTTCCATATTTTTAATGCAACCCGAACTAGGCTTTCCTAAATTCACCTCTTTAGACTCGAACAACACTTTGACCAAACCGGTCAACGCCCAAAACTCCTAAGCCCAAAACCGGGGCGTTACAACTCTCCCCCCTTAAGAAATTTCGTCCTCGAAATTTACCTGAAGGAAAGAGATAAGGAAACTGCTTCAGCATGTCTTCCTTCCGCTCCCACGTGGCTACCTCAATACCTCGATGCTTCCACAGCACTTTCACCAACTCAATGGTCTTGCCACGAAGAACCTTGCTATCCGAATCCAGAACCTTCACCGGTTCCTCATCATAGGTCAAATCCGGATTCAATTCCACTTCCTCCACAGGCATCACATGCGAAGGATCAGATCTATACTTCCGGAGCATAGAAACATGGAACACATCATGAATCTTCTCCAACTCCTGAGGTAACCTCAACCGATACGCAACAGGACCCACTCGCTCAACCACCTCATATGGTCCAATGTACCGAGGGCTCAACTTACCCTTCCGGCCAAACCTCATCACCTTCTTCCAAGGCGAAACCTTCAAGAACACACGGTCACCCACCGCATACTCTATCTCCTTACGCTTCAAATCCGCGTAAGACTTCTGCCGATCAGAAGCAGCCTTCAACCGCTCACAAATGAGCTTCACCTTCTCGGTGGTTCCTTTCAACAAAGCTGGCATCGAAACTAACTTTTGACCAGTTTCAGCCCAACAAAGAGGAGTCCTACACTTCCTCCCATACAGAGCCTCATAAGGTGCCATCTGTATACTCGCCTGATAACTATTGTTATAAGCGAACTCAACCAAAGGCAGATGCTTCTCCCAAGAACCTTGGAACTCAATCACGCAACACCTCAACATATCCTCCAAAATCTGGATAACCCGCTCAGACTGACCATCCGACTGAGGATGATAGGATGTACTGAAATGCAACCTTGTACCCAGAGCTTGATGCAAACACTGCCAGAAACGCGATGTGAACCTCGGATCTCTATCCGACACAATCGACTTAGGCACACCATGCAGCCTCACAATCTCAGCAATGTACAGCTCTGCCAGCATATCCAAAGAAAACGTAGTATGCACAGGCAAGAAATGCGCACACTTCGTTAGGCGATCCACAATCACCCAAACAGAATTCTTCTTTGACGGAGACAAAGGTAAACCAGATACAAAATCCATGGTAACCCTCTCCCACTTCCATTCAGGGATTCTCAACGGTTGCAACAAACCAGAAGGAACCTGATGTTCAGCCTTAACCCCCTGACACACCAAACACTTGCTCACAAACTCTGCAACATCCTTCTTCAAACCCACCCAATAGTACTCATCACAAAGATCACGATACATCTTAGTACTACCAGGGTGCATAGCAAAAGGACTACTATCACCCTCAGTCAGAATAGCACGCCTCAATTCAGCATCTGCAGGCACTACTATTCGACTCCCAAAACACAACACACCATCATCATTAAAGCTGAAATCCGAAGGCCTACCCTCTGCGATATCCTGAACATGAGACACCAAGGAATCATCAAACAACTGCTTTTCCTTGATCAACTGAACCAAAGATGGTTTCACTTGCAACTCAGCAACAAGACCACCATCACGCGATATGCTCAAGCTAGCAAACATAGCCCTCAGCTCAACAGCTACCTTCCTACTCAAGGCATCCGCAACAACATTAGCCTTTCCAGGGTGATACTCAATCGTCAGATCATAATCCTTGAGCAACTCCAACCAACGCCGCTGCCTAAGATTCAACTCCTTCTGAGACATCAGATACCTCAAACTCTTGTGATCCGTGTACACAGTACACTTCTCACCATACAGATAATGTCTCCAAATCTTCAGAGCAAACACCACTGCAGCCAACTCAATATCATGCGTAGGATAGTTGCGCTCATGCACCTTCAACTGCCGCGACGCATAAGCCACAACCTTACCCTCTTGCATCAACACACATCCCAAACCAACATAGGACGCATCACTGTAGACCACAAACTCTTTCCCTGATTCAGGCTGAATCAAGATAGGAGCTTGCGTCAAAGCCATCTTCAGCTTCTCAAAAGCCTGCTGTCTCGCTTCCGTCCACTCGTACTTAACATCCTTTTGCAACAGCTTCGTCAAAGGAGCAGCTATCTTGGAAAAACCATCTACAAACCTCCGGTAGTATCCCGCCAAACCAAGGAAACTACGGACCTCATGAACAGACTTAGGAACCTTCCAGTTCATCACCGCCTCAATCTTCTGAGGATCAACATGAATCCCCTCAGCTGAAACTACATGACCAAGGAACACCACCTCCTTAAGCCAGAACTCACACTTACTCAGCTTAGCATAAAGCTGATTCTCCAACAAAGCTTGCAGCACAATCCTCAAATGCTCTTCGTGCTCCTCCTCCGTACGCGAGTACACAAGGATATCATCAATGAACACCACAACGAACTTGTCCAGGTATTCATGAAACACACGATTCATCATGTCCATGAAAGCAACAGGAGCATTTGTCAAACCAAACGGCATCACAAGGAACTCATAATGCCCATACCTTGTCCTAAAAGCTGTCTTAGGCAACATAAACAGGGTTTACAATTCAAACAAAACATCTAAAAGCCAAACCAACATCACATGCATCCAAGCTCAACTTAACAACACCTATCCCATTGCTTGACTATTACAATCTACAATTTAAAGATCATACTTGAGCTAACCAAAAGTGACACTTGGAGACCTTTCCTTGCCCTTGCCACCCACAGGCTACTGATATGCATTATCGAACAAAAAGGAGCGTAAGCATAAAAGCTTAGTGAGGGTAAGCTCATAAAACAAACCTTCGACAATGCAGGGTCCAAGCACGAGCAACTACCATGATGGAATGCATGATCTTACCTCCGTTCCACATGAGCCAAAATATACATGATGCATGAACATATAATCATCACTATACCATGATCAACAATTCATAAGCCCAACACATGAAGATACATATATCAATGTATTATTAACAACATATCTCAATCTATATTGGAGATCGCATTTCATATCATATTGGCACACATATATAATCTCATATTGGCACCTAGTTATGACTCGAATACACAGATAACACGTTGGAACGCATTTCCAACATAACCAATACCTTCGGTGGGATTACACTCATCACCGGTTCTCGCGGAGGGGATTCCACTCATCCTCACGCCCCGTCGATGGGATTCCACTCATCACCGACTATTATATAAACATTTTCGGTGGAATATTACTTCACCGTACTCCTCCTTGGTGCCTTAACGCCACCAAGGCCATGCGCGACTTTGACTCTCGTGTGCACACTAATTCTAATGATCGATCATTGTACCCAAGCATACTAGTGCCAATATTAAACACAATCCATGATCTTTCACAACGTAATATCACAACAACTTCCGTGCTTAGCACGTACTCACCATGATCCTCGAAATCATGCAACCATCTCATAGTATCATTTCACAAGTCAACTCTACATATATATCATCAAACAATTATCACATCGTATTTCACACATATGTATACCCACATTATACATATCATCAAAATGCATATGACAATGCATCGAACCATGCGTCAACATACATGTATAACAACATATACATAACCACCATAATCTCGATTAAACATGAGACACAACATCAAATAGAGTACAACTAAAGTCTCTAACTAAAGCTTAGGATTAGGCTACCACTCTAATCCCAACTCTAGGTGGGTCTACCAATCCCAACCTAGTCCACATGCTTGAACCAATTGCTCAAAACCATTTAAAACATTTTAACCACTCACCGACTATTCCAAGCTCAACACACTAGCCGATCAAGCTGCCAACGATTCCGAATTTGTTCCCGGGGCTTCACCAACACAAAATATTGCTTCTAATCATCTCAACACAATCAAAACAACCTCAAATCAGTTCACACAACAATGTAGCAAACCCGGAACACTAATCAAGCACAAAACACATGTTTTTCAAACCAAGAGCAACCCAAAAGCTCCAAACCCGAGCAGCCATCAAACTCAATCCAAAACTCATGATTTTAACCTTTTTAGCACACTCAAATGCTTCCAAAACAGCCCCTAACTATTACCCTAACATCAACCCTCAAATTCCAACACAAACCATACCCAAAACTCATCCCAAAACCCTTCAAAAACCCCCATTAAACCCAAATCTGGGAAACTTAAAAAAACACTCTAAAAATTATATATGTTGGACCATTTGGTTCATAAACATCATATCTAACATTATTAAATCAAAACCTTAAGTTAAAAACAATAAAGATATCATTTTTATTCAAATCTTTCAAAAACTCAAATTCTAAAACTTGAACCAAAATGAAAACTAGTTGTACTTTTAAAGAGAGGAATATGAGAGCAAGTCGAAAATGTAGTTACCTTTCAAAACCGAGCTAAAATGGAGAAGCAAGAAAATGGAATAGTGGAAATGGAGGGGAGGAGTTTCTCACATTGGAAATTTGGGAGGTAGAAGATGATGGCAACTTTTGGGTGTTTGAAATAAGAGGAAAAGGGTTTTATTTCTACAAGTCCATGTATTTACCAAAACACCATTAATGAGATGACCAAACTCATCTATTTGTAAATCCCATGGAGTTGGGCTTTAATATCAAAACATGTCCAACATAAATATTTGTTCTTAAAACCCGAGGCCCAAAAGATTATTTTAATTATAAACCAGAGACTAAAAATATTATTTAAATATTATTTTCTCCCGATCCCTAATCCCGGGTGTTACAACTCTCCCCCACTTAAGGAAATTTCGTCCCCAAAATTTATCGAACAGGAAGAGCCACGGAAACTGTCCCTCCACACGTTCCTTCTCACCACAACATACTAACCAACTCGGTAGACTTACCACCCAACATTAGCTATCTAATGCTAAGATCTCAACTGGTTCTCCATAGCTTGTCAATTTTAAACTGAACTCAATCTCTTCAACAACATAGCACGGGACGGATCTGATTCACACTACCGAAGCATAGATACCCAAAACACATTACAAACCTCTTTCTAACTATGATGGTAACCATAACAGATAAACAAAAGAACTAGCCCAAATCACAATCTCATACGGTACCGTTTGAATACTTGACCGATAACTTTCTCTGACTGATCATCTGACTTCAACAGGTAACCAAATACTATGCAAACGTCTTCAAAAATCTAGTAGAAATCTCGAATCCCTGTTGGCCATTATTGATTTCAAGACACCGTGCAACTCACACTCTCGCTAAGGCACGACTCCGCCATCTTACACAAAGTACAAGTAATGTGAACATGTATAAAATGAGCACACTCGATGCAACCATCATTGTTTACTCGGCTAAGCTCTCACGGAGGAAATCGAAGGTGAATCAGACACAAGGTCCCTCAAATCTATCACCCACTTTCATTATAAATCTTCCACGGATGTAACAAACTAGAAGAAAACTGATGCTCGGTCTTGACACGCTGGCAAATTATACCCTTACTCTCATATTGAACCACATCATTCATCAACTCAATCCAGAAGTACTCATCTTTAACCCACAATATGTCTTCATACTACTCAGATGCAATACAATGAACTGCCGTGTGCTTCGGTCAAAACAATACGTCTCAGAACACCATGTCATTCGGCATGACTATTCTGTCTCAAAAAATACAAACTCTATCATCTCTAAAGCTGTATTCTGAAGGTCTTCCTTCTGCCATGTCTTGCACGCGAGGTGCCAAGAACCTGTCTTGCAACTGTTTCCCTTCAAGCATCTGACTCAAAGTAGGTTTAACATGGAACTCGACCACAAAACCACTATAATTTGGTAAACTAAATCCGTCAAATACATCTCGCAACTCAACTACTAACCTAACAACAAATGTAACTCGGAACATCGGTTACTACGTTGACTCTCTTCGGATGGTACTCAATCTTGAGATTACGGTCTTCAAGCAGTTCTAACAACTTATACTATTCAAGTTTCCACCCTTCTTACGCCGTCAAATATTTCAAGTTCTGATGACATGTATACATATATTGTGCATTTCTTACTATACAAGCTTTGAATCTAAATCTTCGAAGCAAATTCAACTGTAATTAATTCTATGTCTCGTGTCAGATAATTCTTTTCATGTACTTTCTACAGTCTCGACGAATAGGCCACAATCTTCTGTCTTGCATAAGCACACAACCTAACCTTACATGTAACACATCACTATGGTTCACAAATTCTTTCTCTGATATAGGCTGGATCAAGGTCGAAGCTCTCTTCAAAGTTTCTTTCGGTTTCTCAAGGGCTCGTTGTCTCGCATCTAACCACACAACTGAACATTCTTCTGTAGCAATCTGTCAATGGAGCAACTATCTTCAAAAGATCATTTACAAACCTTCGATAGTAACAATGCTAGACCTAGGAACCATAAATACCTGTCATAGTCTTCAATTTCTTCCAACTCACATCTTCTTCTGCCTACTTAAGATTTACTCTAATACACTCGGCTAATCTACATGTCCTAGGAGAACATATTCCTTGACTCGGAGTTCAAGTTGCACAACTTGGCATACAAATGATTCCCTAATAGGATCTACATCAATAAATCCAAAGCTTGTCATGGTCTTCTTCGGTACGTGAACGTACACATATATCATCTATGAGAACTACTACAACTGATCAAGGAGCTTAGGAAATATTTTGCTCGACATCTCTATAAAAGTAGCTAACACACTAGTCAAACAAAACAGCTTAACTCAGAACTCAAGTGATCACATCTTGCCCCGAAAGCTGTCTTCGGTACATCAACCTCTCTCACTTTCACTGGTAGTAATCGGATCTCAAATTAATCTTGAAAAGACTGAAGCACACCTTAACTGATTAACAAATCGCTGACGCTCAGAAATGGATACTTGTTCTTCACTGTTAACTGATTCAACTGTCTGTAATCTATACACATTCTCGTATTGTCTTCTCTCTTCTTCCCTAACAAGAGACAAACCGGCAATTCTTCCAAACACTTTTAGGAAAACACAACTATTCTAACATTCTGCGGTCTAATCTTCATTCAAAAATCGAATCCATCACATTTGCTAGGCAAGCCCGTCAACCAAGCTCAATCAATCTTTGACCTCTAAAGCTAGATCAACATTCGATAAGAAGTTCACATCCTCACCTACCACTACAGTCCCACAGAAATCTGCAACTTTGAGGCAACTCTCTCTTTGTCTGAAAGTATACCCTAACTCTGTGTTCTACGAGCCAAACCATGCCAAACGTTACATCGAAACCGTAAAAAGACAATTACTTCACATCTACTAGAAACACGTAATCTTGAACCACCAACAAACATCTTCCGTACATCTTTCTAACCACCACTACCTCACCAAAAGGACTAGTCACATGTGTCCCTACGTCTAAGATCTCAATAGGTATATCAAATTTCCTTGCATGCTCACACAAAAGGACGGATCCGCAGAAATTGCAACTTCACATGTACACAACTGATAGTTTTTGGTTCTCTTGCTTTCAGGCTGGTCCTTCAACATAACCTAACTCTTCAAAACCGTTCTTAGAGCATCTCGAAACTTCAAAATTCAGTTCTGATCAAACACAGACAATCAAGCTTGAACTTGTTCTATAACATCGGTCTTGAACATTAATACCCAGTATCTTACTCTTTTTCAGATTTAGTTTCATTCTCGATGCTAGTTCGAAAGTTCTAAGAACTCGCTTCACATTTTTTAGTTCCACTTCAAATTTAATATTATCTCTTGTTTGGTTGTAAATTGGAAATTATGAATTTATTTAGTGTTATGAAAACTATAAATGCTTATATACATAGTGTCATAGAAATTTTTAAATTTTTATTATAATCCTAACTTAAATCTCTAATCCCTGAATTTAACCCTTTGTGAAAATTATTTTTCCACGTAAGTCTATTGAATAATTTCACTTCAATCAAATTAAAACTTTCAAATAACTGTTTTTAAAAATGAGATAGAAGAATTGAGTAGAAATTTTGAGAGATACACAAATTAACCTAGTGACCAATGAAATTCATATTATCCCATCTTATAGAAAAAATATTAGATGGATCTGGCTCATCACGTCGTATGTGGTCCCTACCATTAAAGTCCATCTATCTCATATTTTTTCAAGGTGAATCTTTACATCTTTCGTATGTCTAAATAAAGAATGAGTAGTTATTTGAAAGTTATTGTGAGATGGATGGCGACGTCGCGAAGGAATTTGAATAAAAAAAATATTGTGAGATGGATGAACCTTATTGGTTGGGGGCCACGGATGACGTGGTGAGCCGTGTCCATCTAATAACTTTTTAATCTTATATGAGTTCTAATACTAACATTTATCTTGAAAATATAATATCTCTACTTAATAAAAAATGATACTAAAAAATTTAAAATAATTTAATTATTTTTTACTGTTAAAACTGTAAGGTAATAAAAAAGCTCATGAAATGTTTCTCTCTCTCTTATTGTATTTTTTATTTATATCTAGTAAAAGTAATACATTAAAATTAATTAGAAAAGGAATAAGCTCTACAACCGATAACTAAATAAAAACAATAAGCAAGCAAAACTATATAAAAAATCAAAAACAAAAATGAAATTGGAATGATAAAAAAGCCCTTACAGAGAGAAAATCTCAGAAGCGTTGGAAAAACCATCCAGCCTACCACCAATTAGGCTATTCTTACCTTGTTCGTACATAATATATACCACTTTACTCCTTCACTTTTTGTAAAAAAAAAACCTTCATCTCATTCACATTTTACATTTTTGTTTCTTAAGAAACTGATTTTCAGGCACAAAATCCCAGTCTAGGGTTCTTGGTTTCTTCTGGAGACAACAAAAGAGAAGTAGAGGAAACATGTTGGAAGGAAAAGCTTTGGTGGAAGACACAGATATGGCATTGAAGATGCAGATACATGCCATGTCTTCTGCTTCTCAAGCTTTGGATCACCACGATGTTTCTGACTGCAAATCCATTGCCGGATTTATCAAAAAGGTCTCTCTTCCCCCCCTTAACTTGACATAAAAATCTATCCTTCTTTGCATGGTTTTGCAGTGGTTTGACTGAAAATTTTGATTTTTGGGTACAGGAATTTGACACCAAATATGAGGAAGGATGGCAATGTGTGGTGGGTTCAAAGTTTGGGTGTTATTTCTCCCATTCTACAGGGACTTTCATTTACTTTACAATGGGGAGTCTCAACTTCCTTCTCTTCAAAACAGCTCCATCTTCCACCTACCATCTCCATTGATGTCCATGACCGGCCTCAGGAAACGACGCAAATATTTTATGTTAAGAGTTCGAACCTGTAAAAATGGGGAGTCTCAACTTCCTTCTATTCAATATGGCTTCTTCTTCCACCTTCCAATCCCATTGATGCCCATGGCCAGCCATGTAATTTTTCATGTTTTTTTGCTTTTATTTTCACTCCATCTACCCATTTTAAAGGGTGCATACAAAGACTAATCACGTCGAGCCATATAGAACCACAGTGATGATTGTATTCCCGTGGTCTCTACTCTTGAAATTGTAATAGTTTCACACAGTTGATTTAAATGCTAGATGATCTCTCTCTCTCTCTCTCTCTCTCTCTCTCTCTCTCTCTCTCTCTATATATATATATATATATATATATATATATATATATATATATATATATATATATATATATATATAATATCAATTAGGGGTGAGCTAAACTCGACAAGAAAAAGTCAATTTTTTTGATTCGACTCGGAAAATTTAAAAAAAATTGTGTTATAAAATGAGACTTTAAATAACTCGAAATTTTTTAGTAATTAGTGGATTAGTTTTCAAGTTCGAGTCGAGTCTCTAAACTTTGCTTGAATAATTCAAAATTTTTAGTAATAAGAACTAGGGGTGAGTAAAAATCAACTCTAAAATAATCAAATTTTTTGACTCGACTCGACTTAACTCGGATCATAATTTTACAAGTTCGAGTCTAGTTATAAAATGAGACATCGAATAACATAAATTTTTAGTAATATGAACTAGGAGTGAGTAAAATTCGACTCGAAAAAAATAATTTTTTCGACTCGACTTAACTTGAATCATAATTTTATAATCTCGGCTTGAAAAAATTTCAAATAAAGTTTGAGTTATAAAAACAGATTCCAATAACTCAAATTTTTTTAGTAATCAATATATTAGTTTTTAAGCTCGAGTCGAGTAGAGTCCCTCAACTTTTCCTAATAAATGTATGTCGCAAATGATATATATGTATATATATATGTATATGTATATCGCATATGATTATAGAAAACCGTTTAAATTGGAACCAATTACTATCATAACATTATAAATATCTACTATTAAATTTGAATATAAACTTGAACAACTCACTCGAAAAATTTTCAAATAAAGTTTGAGATATAAAATAGGGCTCATAAACTCGACCAACTCAAAAAAAATTTACTCGACTCGATCAATTACTCACCCAGAATATCAATGTTTCGTCTGTTACATTAAAAACTGACACCAACAATGTTGGTTCTAATCTATGTTTTTTTTAACAATTTGCACTTAAGGAGAGATGGAAAGGAAAATCTGCTTCTAATGGGATTGAACCCACAATCTTAAGGAAAGAGAATGTCAACTGAGAGCTTTTAACTACATGCATATTGTTAACGGTTCCTATTTATGTTAAATGAGTAAAATGAGAAAATTGCTCTTAAAGAACTTTGCAATATTGCCCATATTTAACATTTATATGGGATGGAAATCGTTTACCCCTAACTATGCCCTTATTGGTGCCTCCATTTTAAAATAGCAGGTTTAGAGTTTGGGGTTTAAAGTTGGAGTTTAGGGTTAGGGTGTAGGGAATTAGGGGTAAGGTGTATTTTTAGGGTCTAGGAAATGGAAATTAGAGTTAGAGTTTAGAATTTAATTTTTAGGTATTTTTTAGTAGGGGCATACAAGGAGGCATAGTTAGGGCGTATAAGATTTTTACTTATTTATGGATGGAAATCGTCTACTCCTAACTACTCGATCGGAATTTATTGCTAACTCTTCACTTTATTCCGATGTCAGTATAGGGTTTTGGCTCGATTTCTTACATTCTGATTGTTTAAGCAATGCTGTAAATCAAGGGTAATTTTTGGGATAATGTTGTTAAATTTTTAAATCAAGTTGTGAAGTGTTTTCTTTTCATGATCTAAGGTAATTGTCTTCAAATCAATAGAGTAACCTATGTGATTTAAAGAAGTAACCAGCACTGAGAACTGCAATTAGCCTAAAGTCGACCTACAGTGCTATTAAATTTTTCTATACTCGGCTGGAGTCAACTTGCAGTACTGACGACTCTCCCAGAAATCGACATTTAGCGTTCGTGACTATCTAAAGCCACCTTAACAATCACCCTAAAATAAAAAAAGTCAACAACTTGATTGAAAAAAGCCCTGCAAACCATAAGCAAAACTAAAAAAAAAACAACAACAAAAATGAGAATGGAATGATAGAAAAAGGCCTGACAGAGAGTGAAAAGCACATAAGAGTTGGCAAAACGATCCAGCCTACCACCCTAATATTACCTTGTTCGTGCGTTATATATACCACTTTATTCCTTCACTTTTGTAAAAAACAAACAAAACAAAAATCTTCATCTCCTTCGCATTTTGCTTTGTTGTTTCAGGTATAAAATCCCAGGCTAGGAGTCTTGTTTCTTTCTGAGACAACATAAGAGAAGTAGAGGAAACATGTTGAAAGGAAAAGGTTTGGTGGAAGACACAGACATGCCATTGAAGATGCAGCTGCATGCCATGTCTTATGCTTCTCAAGCTTTGGATTACTACGATGTTTCTGACTGCAAATCCATTGCAGGATTTATCAAAAAGGTCTCTCTCTTTTTTTCTTAAATCGACATGAAAATGTATCCTTCTTTGCATGGTTTTGCAGTGGTTTGACTGAAAACTTTGAATTTTGGGTTGCAGGAGTTTGACAGCAAATATGGGGAAGGATGGCAATGTGTGGTGGGTTCAAAGTTTGGGTGTTATTTCTCCCATTCTACAGGGACTTTCATTTACTTTACAATAGGGAGTCTCAACTTCCTTCTCTTCAAAATGGCTTCATCTTCTACCTCCCATGCCCATTGATGCATGTGACCAGCCTCAGAAACGGATGCAAAATTTTATGTTAAGAGTTCAAACCTGTAAAAATGGGGAGTCTCAACTTACTTACTTCAAAAATGGCTTCATCTTCCACCCTCAATCCCATTGTTCCCATGGCCAACCATGTAATTTTCATGTTTTTTGCTTTAATTTTCACTCCATCAACCCATTTTTAAGACTGTATACAGAAACGCTAGTCACGTCGAGCCATTTAGAGCCACAAGAATGATTGTATTTCCATGGTCTCGAATCTTGAACTAGTAATAGTTTCACACAATTGATTTAAATGCTAGATATTATATCTCTATATATATTGATATGATGTGAATTAGGGGTGAGTAAAACTTGACGGAAAAAAATCGATTTTATTGGTTCAACTCCGAAAACTTTCAAATAAAGTTTGTGTTACAAAATAAGACTTCAAATTTTTAATAATTATAGTGGATTAGTTTTCAAGTACGAGTTGAGTCTCTCAACTTTGCTCGAATAATTTAAAAAATTTAGTAATATGAACTAGGGATGAGTAAAATTCGACTCGAAAAAATTGATTTTTTTTGACTCGACTCGACATAACTTGGATCATAATTTATAACTTCGAGTCAAGTTATAAAATGAGACTTTGAATAACTCAAAAATTTTAGTAATAAGAACAGGGGTGAGCAAAATTCGACTATTCAGTTTATTCCAATGTTGATATACTATTTCGAATCGACTCCTTGCATTCTGATTGTTTAACCAATGCTATTAATTAGGGATAAATTTTAGGATAATATTGTTAAGTTTTTTATTTCAAGGTTTGAAGTGCTTTTTTTCTTGATCTATGATGATTGTCATCAAATTAATGAAGTTATCAATAAAATTTGCTGAAGTGACCAGCAATCAGACTGCAGTTAGCCTTAAGTCGGCCTGAAGTGCTTGCGAATTTCCTTGTACTCAGTTAAAGTCAGCCTGCAGTTCTAGCAACTTTCCCAAAAGTTGACATGTATTGTTCGCGACCAGAGCCGTTCCTGAGATTTTAGTAGCCCAAGGGCGAACCTAAAAATTAGACCTCTAATAACAAATATTAAAAAAAATAAATTTTAAAAGTAGACCTCTAATAACAAGTATTAGAAAAAATAAATCTCTAACAAGTATTGAAAAAATAAATAAATTTTAAGAGCATGTTCTTGATAACCAATATTGGAAAAAAATTATGCCCACAAGAACAAGTATTGGAAAAAACTGGACCCTAATAACAAATATTAAAAATATTAATTTTTTGACTAAACATAATTTTAATCCTAATCCTACCTATAGGCGAGGGGAAGGGAGATTTCATGGGAAGGAAGAGGTGCCTATAATGGGTCTAGAACTCATGACCTAAAGGAATATGAGAGAACAAAGATGAGGAGCTTGACCAACCTGTCAAATGTACTAGCTCAAAAACATTGAATTTTAAGAGTATATCCCTAAAAATAAATATAGGGGAAAATTTGACCCTAGTTGTAAGTATTAAAATAATAAATTAGCTCTCTAGTAACAAATATTGAAAAAAATTAAATTTAAGAGTATGTCCCTAATAACAAATATTAAAAAAAACATGCCCTTATAATAAGTATTGAAAAAGTTAGATCTCTAATAATAAATATTGGGAAAATCAAATATTAAGAGTAAGCCCCTAATAACAAATGTTGGGAGAAAATTAAGTCCTAATAATAAGTGTTAAGAAAATTAAATATTAAGAGTAAATACTTAATAATAAGCATTAAAAAATTGAACCATAATATAAAATATTATAGAAAAAATTGGACCTTCGGTACACACCCTTTCTACCCATACTTAGAGACGGTATTATTCTCGACTACCTCAACCACAGTAACAATTACTCTAAATCGTGAAATAAAAAACACTCAAAACTTAAAACAAAGGGTTAACAACTTTATTGCAAAAAAAAAAACCCTGCAAAGTGCAAACCATAAGCAAAACCGAAAAAACAAAAACAAAAAAATGAAAATGGAAAGGGAAAAACGTTGGCAAAACGATCCAGCCTACCACCATATTGTTACCTTGTTCGTACGTTATATATACGGTATATATACCACTTTACTCCTTCACTTTTGTAAAAAAAACAAAAACAAAAAAATCCTTCATCTCCTTCACATTTTGCTTTGTTGTTCACAATTTGGGTGTTATTTCTCCCATTCTTTTTTTTGAAAGGTAAAAGGGCCTCGTTAAAAACCCCCACTAGACCTAGGAAGGGGGAAAAGAGTTCCCGAATTTATTTATAAAACTCAAACCATTACAAACCAGCTTTTAGAGATCCTATTACATCCCAAGATTTTGAAAAACATATAATGCCTAAGAACCTGCTACCCAAAACGAAGCAAACCATGTACCAAAATTATCCAATACCCTCTTTAACCAAAGAATCTGCTCTAGTATTGCATGACCTGGGGATCCATTTTAACAGACAGCCAAACCTCCTCAATTTACACCTTAGAGCTTCAATAGTCCCCGCAAGATGCGTCAGAATATTTGCTTCTTGGAGAATCAAGTCTACCGCGACATTGCAATCCGATTCAATAACAATCCTAGCCTTACTATTCTAACCTGAATTCAAACAAAAATTCAGTCCCATTTTTATTGCCCATACTTCAATCACCAAGGGAGGGCCCGACTGGCACTGTTCCAAAAAGAAACCAAGTGTCTCCCCTGAATCGTCCCTCAAAATGCCCCCAACGCCACATTTTCTATCGGAAACTCTCATAGCACCATCAACATTCATCTTAACCCAACCCACTGGCGGGGGCTTCCAAGTAGGACGAGGAGCCAAACATTTCTTATGTAACATATTATTCTCCACCACTAGAGGGTCTGAGATTATGCTATCAAGATGGACACAACACTCGTTGAACTTTGCTTTGATCCAAAGTGCAAGCCTCAATCGATCCAGAAAATACAATTGACTCTCGTCTAGTTTTGATTTATTGAAAATCAACTCATTCCTATACAACCAGATCAACCACACTATTGCAAAAGGAATTAGGGACCATACCTCGCTCAATTTCGGTTTGCCCAAAGAGCCCCACGCTTCCAAGAACGATGTTGGGTCACAAGGGAAAACACTGATTTTCCCCAGCAGCGCACAGAAAGAAGACCACAACCTCCAACTTATTGAACAAGTAAAATATAAATGCACTGGCGTCTCCGGATTTTCTTTGCACAAAGGGCATAAGATGTCTTCGATATGGCAACCCCTTTTACCTAGTTCAGCTCTTACCGGAACTCTATTTTTCATCAACAACCACATGAACAATTCAACCTTAGGGGGAGCAAGGCCAATCCATATGAACTGATTCCAGAATTTACTATCAGCAATAGGTCCTACACATAATTGTTTCAAAGATTTAACAGTAAAAGTCCCATCACTCGCACTCGACCAACGGACCCAATCCCTGTCAAGGCCACTTTCTTTAAAGTTGTTGAGGCAGTTTAAGAACTCTTCCCAAGACGGCAACTCGCGATCAAACATAGCCCTTCGTAGTGGAATAAGCCACGACCACCCTATGGAGGATTTGGATCCAAAATCGGAGATCACACCGGCTTGGGAGCATGCAAGGCCATAAATCCGGGGAAACCTCGACATCAAAGAACAATCGCCTATCCACACATCGTCCCAGAACAAGATATTAGCCCCATTGCCGACTTGGAGAGAGAGATTTGCCCTTAAGCAACATCCAATCGAATCTTCGCTATGAAATGCTCTAAGGATATCGTTCCAAATCCAAGAGAAATTACGATAAGAAGGATTTGGCGGAAGCAATCCTTTCTCTGTTTCGGAGGATTTACAATCCAAGACCCTTCGCCAAAAATTGTCTCTTTCGTTACTATATCGAATCCCCCACTTACATAGCATTGCTTTGTTGGTAACGGTTAAGTCATTAATTCCAAGCCCCCCCGCTTGTTTAGGGAGAAAGACTTGTGCCCAGCTTACCCAATGAACCTTGTTCTTTTCTGCAGAACCTCCCCAAAGAAACCTCGCCATCAAAGAATTAAGGCGCTTAGACACTGAAATAGGCATTTTAAACAGTGAAAGGAAGTAAACAGGGAGGCTGGAAAGTATAGCTTTAATGAGAACGAGTCTACCCCCGTACGATAGAAATTTCGGTTGCCACCCTTCAAGCCTTTTATGGAATTTGCTAATTATTGGTTCCCAAATAGTAGCTGAGTTTCATTTCGCTCCCAATGGTAGTCCCAAATAATTTGTAGGGAATTTCTCCACCATACACCCAATAGAGTCAGCCCATCCTTGCAGAATATGGTCTTGAACATTAATACCCAGTATCTTACTCTTTTTCAGATTTAGTTTCATTCTCGACGCTAGTTCGAAAGTTCTAAGAACTCGCTTCACATTTTTTAGTTCCACTTCAATTCAAAAAAGGGCTTCAAATTTAATATTATCTCTTGTTTGGTTGTAAATTGGAAATTATGAATTTATTTAGTGTTATGAAAAATATAAATGCTTATATACATAGTGTCATAGAAATTTTTAATTTTTTATTATAATCCTAACTTAAATCTCTAATCCCTGAATTTAACCCTTTGTGAAAATTATTTTTCCACGTAAGTCTATTGAATAATTTCACTTCAATCAAATTAAAACTTTCAAATATCTGTTTTGAAAAATGAGATAGAAGAATTGAGATGAAATTTTGAGAGATACACAAATTAACTTAGTGACCAATGAAATTCATATTATCCCATCTTATAGAAAAATTATTAAATGGACCTGGCTCATCACGTCATCTGTGGTCCTAACCATTAAAGTCCATCTATCTCATATTTTTTCAAGGTGAATCTTTACATCTTTTCTATGTCTAAATAAAGAATGAGTAGTTATTTGAAAGTTATTGTGAGATGGATGGCGACGTCGCGAAGGAATTTGAATAAAAAAACATTGTGAGATGGATGGACCTTATTGGTTGGGGCCACGGATGACGTGGTGAGCCGTGTCCATCTAATAACTTTTTAATCTTATATGAGTTCTAATACTAACATTTATCTTGAAAATATAATATCTCTACTTAATAAAAAATGATACTAAAAAATTTAAAATAATTTAATTATTTTTTACTGTTAAAACTGTAAGGTAATAAAAAAGCTCATGAAATGTTTCTCTCTCTCTTATTGTATTTTTTATTTATATCTAGTAAAAGTAATACATTAAAATTAATTAGAAAAGGAATAAGCTCTACAACCGATAACTAAATAAAAACAATAAGCAAGCAAAACTATATAAAAAATCAAAAACAAAAATGAAATTGGAATGATAAAAAAGCCCTTACAGAGAGAAAATCACAGAAGCGTTGGAAAAACCATCCAGCCTACCACCAATTAGGCTATTCTTACCTTGTTCGTACATAATATATACCACTTTACTCTTTCACTTTTTGTAAAAAAAAGCCTTCATCTCATTCACATTTTACATTTTTGTTTCTTAAGAAACTGATTTTCAGGCACAAAATCCCAGTCTAGGGTTCTTGGTTTCTTCTGGAGACAACAAAAGAGAAGTAGAGGAAACATGTTGGAAGGAAAAGCTTTGGTGGAAGACACAGATATGGCATTGAAGATGCAGAACTTGTATTCCCATGGTGAGCCATATAGAACCACAAGGATGATTGTATTCCCATGGTCTCCACAAGGATGATTGTATTCCCATGGTCTCCACTCTTGAACTTGTAATAGTTTCACACAGTTGATTTAAATGTTAGATGATATATATATATATATATATATATATATATATATATATATATATATTGATATTGATATAATATGAAACAGGGTGAGCGAAACTCGACATGAAAAAAAAATCGATTTTTTCTATTTGACTCGGAAATTTTTTAAAGAAAGTTTGTGTTATAAAATCAGACTTTGAATAACTCAAATTTTTTTAGTAATTAGTGGATTAGTTTTCAAGATCGAGTCGAGCCTCTAAGCTTTGCTTGAATAATTCGGAATTTTTAGTAATATGAACTAGGGGTGAGTAAAATTCGACTCGAAAAAATCAATTTTTTTTACTCAACTCGACTTAACTCTGATCATAATTTTATAAGTTCGAGTCGAGTTGTAAAATGAGACATCAAATAACTCGAAATTTTTAGTAATATGAACTTGGGGTGGGTAAAATTTGACTCGAAAAAATTGAACTTTTCGACTCGACTTAACTTGAATCATAATTTCAAATAAAGTTTGAGTTATAAAAAAGGACTTCGAATAACTCTTTAGTAATTAGTATATTAGTTTTTAAGCTCGAGTTGAGTAGAGTCCCTCAACTTTTCCTGATAAATGTATATCGCAAATGATATATATATATATATATATATATATATATATATATATATATATCCTATATGATTATAAAAAGTCATTTAAATTGGAACCAATTACAATCATAACATTATAAATATCAACTATTAAATTCGAACAGAAACTTGAACTCAACTAAAAAAATTCAAATAAAGTTTGAGTTATAAAATAAGGCTCATAAACTCAAATTTTTTTTGAGTCAACTCGATCAATTACTCACCCAGAATATCAATGTTTCGTTTGTTACCTTACAATATGGCACCAACAATGCTGGTTCTAATGTATGTTTTTTTTAACAATTCGTAGCTAGAGAGAGGGAAGGGAAAATCTGCTCCTAATGGATATTGAACCCACAACCTTAAGAGAGAGAAGGATGTCAATTAAGAGATTTTAACCACATACTCTAGATATTGTTAAAGGTTTCAATTTATGTTAGATGAGTAAAATGAGAAAATTGCACTTAAAGAACTTTGCAATACTGCCCATATTAAACATTTATATGTTAATGCTGAGTTTAACTACTTGATCAAAATTTATTGCTAACTCTTCAGTTTAATCCGATGTTGATATATGATTTTGACTCGATTTCTTGCATTTCGATTGTTTAAGCAATGCCTTACACAGAGAGAAAAGCACAAAAGCGTTGGCAAAACGATCCAGCATACCTACCACCCTAATATTACCTTATTGGTGCGTTATATATACCACTTTACTCCTTCACTTTTGTAAAAAAACAAACAAACAAAAACCTTCATCTCCTTCGCATTTTGCTTTGTTGTTTCAGGCATAAAATCCCAGACTAGGATTCTTGTTTCTTCCTGAGACAACAGAAGAGAAGTAGAGGAAACATGTTGGAAGGAAAAGGTTTGGTGGAAGACACAGATATGTCATTGAAGATGCAGCTGCATGCCATGTCTTCTGCTTCTCAAGCTTTGGATTACTACGATGTGTCTGACTGCAAATCAATCGCCGGATATATAAAAAAGGTCTCTCTTTTTTCCCTTAACTTGACGTAAAAATGTTTCCTTCTTTGCATGGTTTTGCAGTGGTTTGACTGAAAAGTTTTGAATTTTGGGGATACAGGAGTTTGACCGCAAATATGGGGAAGGATGGCAATGTGTGGTGGGTTCAAAGTTTGGGTGTTATTTCTCCCATTCTACAGGGACTTTCATTTACTTTACACTGGGGAGTCTCAATTTCCTTATCTACAAAACAACTTCATCTTCCACCTACCATTTGCATTGATGCCAGTAACCAGTCTCAGAAACGGACGTAAAATTTTATGTTAAGGGTTCAAACCTGTAAAAATTGGGAGTCTCAACTTCCTTCTCTTCAAACATGGCTTCATCTTCCACCCCCAATCCCACTGTTCCCATTACCAGCCATGTAATTTTCATGTTTTTTGCTTTAATTTTCACTCCATCAACCCATTTTTAAGACTGTATACAGAAAGGCTAGTCATGTTGAGCCATAAAGAACCACAAGAATGATTGTATTTCCATGGTCTCGATTCTTGAACTAGTAATAGTTTCACACAATTGATTTAAATGCTAGATGATATCTATATATATTTTGATATGATATGAATTAGGGCGAGTAAAACTTGACGCAAAAAATCGAATTTATTGATTCGACTCGGAAAATTTTCAAATAAAGTTTGTGTTACAAAGTAAGACTTCAAATAATTCAATTTTTTTTATAATTAGTGGATTAATTTTCAAGTACAAGTTGAGTCTCAACTTTTCTCGAATAATTCAAAAAATTTAGTAGTATGAACTAGGGATGAGTAAAATTCGACTCGAAAAAATCGATTTTTTTGACTCGACCCAACTTAACTTGGATCATAATTTGATAAGTTTGAGTTATAAAATCGAGTTTGTAAACTCAACTAACTCAACAAATTGAGAAATTTACTCTTAATGAGTATTGAACCCACAAATTAAAGAGAAAAAAAGATATAACTAAGAGTTTATAATCATCTGCTCTAGAGATTGGTGACGGTTTCAATCTATGTTAAATGAGTAAAATGAGAAAATTGCAGTTAAAGAACTTTGCAATATTTCCCGTATTGAACATTTATATGTTAAATGCTGAGTTTAACTACTCGAGCGAAACTTATTGCTAACTCTTCAGTTTATTCCAATGTTGATATACTATTTCGAATCGGCTCCATGCATTCTGATTGTTTAACCAATGCTATTAATTAGGGATAAATTTTAGGATAATGTTGTTAATTTTTTTTTTATTTCAAGATTTGATGTATTTTCTTTTTCTTGATCTATGAGATTGTCATCAAATCAATAGAGTTATCAATGAAATTTGTTGAAGTGACCAACAATCAGACATGCAGTTAGCCTGAAGTCGGCCTGCAGTGCTTGCACATTTCCTTGTACTCAGCTAAAGTCAGCTTGCAGTGCTAGCAACTTTCCCAAAAGTCGACATGTATTGTTCGCGACCAGAGCCGTTCTTTAGATTTTAGTAGCTCAAGGACGAACTTAAAAATTAGGCTCCTAATAACAAATATTAAAAGTAGACATCTAATAACAAGTATTAGAAAAAATAAGTCTCTAACAAGTATTAATAAATAAATAAATAAATTTTAAGAGCATGTTCCTGATAACCAATATTGGAAAAAAATTATGCCCATAAGAACAAGTATTGGAAAAAACTGAACCCTAATAACAAATATTAAAAAAAATATTATTTTGACAAAACATAATTCTAATTCTACCTAGAGGCGAGGGGAAGAGGGACTCTATGGGAAGGAAGGGGTGCTCCTAGTGGGTCTAGAACTCATGACCTAAGGAAATATGAGGAAACAAAGATGAGGAGCTTGACCAACCGGCCAAATGTACTTGCTCAAAAATATTGAATTTTAAGAGTATGTCCCTAAAAACAAAAATAGGGGAAAATTGGACCCTAATTGTAAGTATTAGAAAAATAAATTGATTCTCTAGTAACAAATATTGAAAAAATTATAATTTAAGAGTATGTCCCTAATAATAAATATTGAAAAAATAGGCCTTATAATAAGTATTGAAAAAGTTGGATCTCTAATAACAAATATTGGAGAAAATTAAATATTAAGAGTAGGCATCTAATAACAAATGTTGGGAGAAAATTGAGTCCTAATAATAAGCGTTAAAATTAAAATTTTAAAAGTAAACCCACCCCTAATAATAAGCATTAAAAAATTAGACTATAATATAGAATATGATAGAAAAACTTGGCCCTGCCAGAACATAGGGGTTTAAGGGGGTTTGATCCCCGCCAACTTTTTTCATTAGGAATATGATAGATTTTTTTATAGAAAAAAAGTAAAATTACTTCTATAATCTCTTCAAAGTTTGTAAAATCTTAGTATGAACCCCTCAAAATTTTTAATTTCATTTGGCCCCTTTATAAATTTTATTTTTTTTAATTTTATTTTGATCCTTATAAATTTCTAGTTCCGCCCCTGTACCCATACCTAAAGACGGTATTGTTCGGCTGTTCGCCACTGCCTCAACTACCTTAACAATTACTCTAAATCATGAAATAAAAAACACTCAAAACTTAAAATAAAAGGTCAACACCTTTAATGCAAAAAAACCTGCAAACCATAAGTAAAACTGAAAAAACAAAAACAAAATATGAAAATGGAAGGACAAAAGCGTTGGCAAAACGATCCAGCCTACCACCATATCATTACCTTGTTCGTACATTATATATACCACTTTACTCCTTCACTTTTGTTAAAAAAAACAAAAACAAAAAACCCTTCATCTCCTTCACATTTTGCTTTGTTGTTTATTAAGAAACTGATTTCCAGGCATAAAATCCCAAACTAGGATTCTTTGTTTCTTTGGAAGACAACAAAAGAGAAGCAGAGGAAAGATGTTGGAAGGAAAAGCTTTGGTGGAAAACACAGACATGCCATTGAAGATGCAGATACATGCCATGTCTTCTGCTTCTCAAGCTTTGGATTACTACGATGTTTCTGACTGCAAATCCATTGCCGGATTTATAAAAAAGGTCTCTCTTTTTTCTTCTTAAATTGACATGAAAAACGTATCCTTCTTTGCATGGTTTTGCAGTGGTTTGACTGAAAATTTTGATTTTTGGGGTACAGGAATTTGACAGCAAATATGAGGAAGGATGGCAATGTGTGGTGGGTTCAAAGTTTGGGTGTTATTTCTCCCATTCTACAGGGACTTTCATTTACTTTACAATGGGAAGTCTCAACTTCCTTCTCTTCAAAACAACTTCATCTTCCACCTACCATCTCCGTTGATGCCCGTGACCAGTCTCAGGAACATACGCAAAATTTTATGTTAAGGATTTGAACTTGTAAAAATGGGGAGTCTAAACTTTCTTCTCTTCAAAATGGCTTCATCTTCCACCTTCCAATCCCATTGATGCCCATGGCCAGCCATGTAATTTTCATGTTTTTTGCTTTTATTTTCACTCCATCTACCCATTTTTAAGGGTGCGTACAAAGACTTATCACGTTGAGCCATATAGAACCACAAGGATGATTGTATTCCCATGGTCTCCACTCTTAAACTTGTAATAATTTCACACAGTTGATTTAAATGCTAAATGACATTGGATAAATATTCTATACACAGGCGGTGGAAACGGAAAGTTTCCACAAGCGCCTTAGTTTTAGGGTATCGAGAGTTAGTTTAGGGTATAGGGTTTATGGGTTCAGGTGTAGGGGTGGAAACCTAAATCCTCACCATATTACCCTAAAAACTAAATCCTAACCTATAAACCCTAAATTATAACCCTAAACCTTAAATTGAAACAACTATCCCTAAATTCTAAACCATACACCTAAACCCTATACCCTAAACTCCCTATACCCTAAAACTAAGGCACTTGTGGAAACTTTTAGTTCCAACCGCCAGTGTATAGGATATTAATCCAATGATATTTATATATATTTTGATATAATATGAACTAGGGGTGAGCGGAATTTGACATGAAAAATGTATCCTTCTTTACATGGTTTTGCAGTGGTTTGACTGAAAATTTTGATTTTTGGGGTACAGGAATTTGACAGCAAATATGGGGAAGGATGGCAATGTGTGGTGGGTTCAAAGTTTGGGTGTTATTTCTCCCATTCTACAGGGACTTTCATTTACTTTACAATGGGAAGTCTCAACTTCCTTCTCTTCAAAACAACTCCATCTTCCACCTACCATCTCCATTGATGCCCGTGACCGGCCTCAGAAACAGACAAAATTTTATGTTAAGAGTTCGAACCTGTAAAAATGGGGAGTCTCAACTTCCTTCTCTTCAAAATGGCTTCATCTTCTACCTTCCAATCCCATTGATGCCCATGACCAGCCATGTAATTTTCATGTTTTTTGGCTTTTATTTTCACTCCATCTACCCATTTTTAAGGGTGCATACAAAGACTAATCACGTTGAGCCATATAGAACCACAAGGATGATTGTATTCCCATGGTCTCCACTCTTGAACTTGTAATAGTTTCACACAGTTGATTTAAATGTTAGATGATATATATATATATATATATATATATATATATATATATATATATATATTGATATAATATGAATTAGGGGTGAGCTAAACTCGACATGAAAAAATCGAATTTTTCGATTCGACTCGGAAATTTTTTAAAGAAAATTCGTGTTATAAAATGAGACTTTAAATAACTCGAAAAGTTTTAGTAATTAGTGGATTAGTATTCAAGTTCGAGTTGAGTCTCTAAACTTTGCTCGAATAATTCAAAATTTTTTTTTTGATCGGCAACCGTATGTTTTTTATTAAGTAATAAGGAAAAACATACAGCTTGACGAAATCGCACGCCTCGTTAAAAACCTCCCTAAACCTATTGGAGGAAAAGAGTACGATACGATCCGTCGAGTACAAAAGGAAACAAAGCACATAATATCAAGTCACAAACATGCCATGAACGTGGAAAGTCTATCTACTCCCTCCTTTGCCAGTGCATCCGCAAATCCATTCGCTTCCCTCGGCACGTAGCAGAATTGGATATCATATATGACTTGACAAGCCTGATCAATTACAAAAAATACCTCCCATAGTCGCCAAGGTCGTTTTGCGGTCTGAGTAATCCAGCTCAACGCGACTTGAGAATCCGTCTCCAAAATCACACAACCCTGCCGCCATTCCCTCTCCTGAATCATACCCAAAGCAAAGGCTATCGCTCGGACCTCTGCTTCATTCGACTCCATCACGCCTATAGGGCCTGAAAATAGACCCAAAATGCGACTATCCGCATCTCGTAACACGCCACCAATCCCTGCCGGACCCGGTTTTCCTCGTGCCGATCCATTCGTATTAAATTTTAGAACATTTCGTAACGGGGGCTGCCAGCATCTTCCCCCCGCATTCTCTTCGGTTGGACCGTAACCTCAATTTTGGAAGGACAAGTCCACCAAGCTGCCTCCGCTACCAATTCTCCCCGCCTATCAGCTTTTATCCGGTAATAGGATCGCAATTTTACCAAGAAGCACAATTCAGCCAAGTTCCATCATTTCCCACGGAAAATAAATTCATTCCTTGCAATCCATAACGACCATAAAACAGCGGCAACACACGCTATCCACCACATATTCATGCATCCCTTGAAAACACTATGAAAGTCAAGAACGTAAAATGCATCAAAACTAACCGGTAAGCTTGAGTCCATTCCCCACCATTGTCGCATCCATAGCCAAACCGATTGCGCAAAAGGGCATTCATAGAGGATGTGGGCGATGCTCTCCTCTACCATCGCACACCAAGGGCATCGGCCTTGGTCATCCGGCAGTGGAACCCCACGTGCTCGCAAGAAATCCGCAGTGGGTAGTCGACGCAACCATGTAAACCATAAGAACGCTTGAACTTTCGGCGGCACCAGCACCTTCCAAGCGAAACATTCACCAAACTCCATTTCCCCCGCCTTATCGAGCATGAGCAGTTTCGATAAAGTCCCAACTGAAAAAATTTCACGCTCGTCCGGTCTCCAAATTAGCATGTCTAGCTTGCCTTCCCATGCGCGAAAATTGGACACCATTTGAATTAAATCTCGTAGCATTCCTAGTTCAAAAACTCGTAATGGGCGTCTAAAGAACTCTGCCCATAGTTCATGCGATAAGCTGCCCTCCACCATATAATCCCACACCCTCGCTAATTTGTCACATGCCAACGAGAATAAGCGCGGAAATACATCTTTTAAAGCCACTTGTTCTATCCACGGATCAAACCAAAAAAGTATCGATCTACCATCACCAAGTTTCCATAAAAAACCGGTCATACCCATATGTTTTTCAACCTGTGCATCGCATGAGAGTGCTACAATTTGTCGCCATACAAGCGACATGGACGACATCTTTTCCGTGTTGAAACGCCACCATTGTGGATGTTCTCCATATTTTGATAGCATCGCCATGTTCTTTACTCGCAAATCCGCAACCCCCAAACCCCCTAACTGTTTCGGGCGACATACCACCTCCCATCCTACTCTGCTCATCCGCCGTTCCAAATCGACACCCCCCATAGGAAAGCTCTTCGAATTTTATCAATCCTCTCAATTACCCCTTTAGGAGCGACAAACAAACCCATATAGAATATCGGTAACGAAGAGAGGACCGAATTGACCAAAACCACCCGAGCCGCAAAAGACAGAGAGGTCCTTTTCCATCCCGCTAATTTGCGTCGAAAATTTGCAATCACCGGTTCCCAAGTAGCTAATAGTCTCGGACTTGCACCTATTGGAAATCCCAAATAGACGAACGGAAACTCAGCTTTCCTACATCCCATTACCTCAGCCACGTTACTGCCCAAATCGTCCCCTATGCCAATTGAGTACAAGGAGCTTTTGCCGAAATTAATCTTCAACCCCGAGCAAACTTGGAAACAGTGCAGAATTCGTTTCAAGTTTTGCGCAACTTCTAACGAGCCCTCAAAGAACAAAAGTGTGTCATCGGCAAACTGCAAATGTGTCACTGATATCCCAGCCGCTACTTGCACCCCACGAATTAAACCCCCTAATTTAGCCCTTCACAGCATCAAATGCATTGCTTCCGCGACTATCACAAAAAGCAAAGGTGATAGCGGACAACCTTGTCTCAAGCCTCTACCCATTCTGAATTCTTTGGTGGCATTACCGTTGAGAAGCACCGACAACCTGACTGAACTAATACATTCCTGAATCCATTGTCGCCATATGTCGCAGAAGCCCATTCTTCCTAACACCTCATCCAAAAAGCACCAACTAACGCAGTCATACGCCTTTGCAAAATCAAGCTTCAATAAAAAACCACTTGCACCCCGTTGTCGTAAGGAATGCACCACTTCATGTGCTAGAAGTACTCCATCCACCAATTGACGACCCTTTATGAATGCTGATTGTGTATCACTTATCAAATCCGCCAAGACCGCTTGCAATCGAGTCGCAAGACATTTTGCCAAAATTTTATAAACTGAGTTGACTAAGCATATAGGCCTATATTCGCCAAGGGTCGTGGGAGAAGTTACCTTAGGAATTAAGACAATGAAAGTGCAATTCACATCCTTAGGTAGCCGCCCACTTGCATGAAAATTGTCGAAGAAACGTAGAATATCACCATTGAGCACCTCCCACCCTTTCTTAAAGAAATCCAACGTAAAGCCATCCGGGCCCGGTGCCTTCGAACCATCACAACCCCTCACTATACCGTGTACCTCTGCCAAAGAGAATGCCGCCACCAAATTCCCCCTAGCTGTCTGCGATAACTTCCTAAAATCCCCCTCGAATTGCCATACACATTCCCTCTTGTCGCGAGAGAAATGCTTCATGAAAAATTGAACTACGCGACGTCGCATAAGTGGTGGCGAATTGATCCAATTGTCATTAATCATGAATCCTGGAATAAAATTTATTGCCGCTCTCAGCTTAGCGGATCGGTGGAAATATGCTGTATTTCGATCTCCCAAACGCAACCATGTCGCTCTTGATTTTTGTCTCCACATTGCTTCCTTATATCTCATAGCTTTCCACAGAGCTTGTAACCACTGTCGCCTTTCCGCCTCTATTTCCTCATCAATATTAGATGTATATGTTGCTGAGTCCGCCCGGTCAATTTTTTCTTGCAACTCTGATATTTTCTCATTCACATCCCCAAAGCTGTCCCGATTCCACTGTTTCAAAAATACCTTCAAATGTCGCAGTTTCACCATAATATTTACCGTGCCAATGTCCAACTTAGTTAACCGAATCCATTCCTCAATAATTTGCCTCATGTGATATCTGCCCTCCATCCAACAGTTAAAAAATCGGAACGGATGGGGACCCCAATCGTTCTCATCGCACTTCAACAATAATGGCGTGTGGTCGGATACACCCCGTGCTAGCGCCTCTTGTTGGATTGAGCTGAATGCGTCCATCCAACTTGACGATATCAAAAATCTGTCGGTTCTGCTACATCTTTTCTTTGGGCCAAACCATGTATAACGTTTGCCTAAAAGTGGTAAATCCATCAAACCTGCTTGTAGAACAAAATCGCCAAAAGCTTCCATCTCCATATTCCTGTCCGATGTACCAATTCTATCCGACTCGAGTAATATGGCATTAAAATCTCCCGCTATGCACCACGGGCCTTCTTGATTGCTAATCTTACTCAAAATCGTTGCCCATACAGCTTGCTGCCCTTCCAATTTGGACGGTGCATAAACCATGACCAAACCACAACATAGATCATCATACAACCATCTACCTCTCATCATAATGAAATTGCGTTCAATCTCTACCACATCTAATTTAAATTTACTTACCTCCCATATCACTAAAATATCGCCCGACGCACCAATTGATGGCGTGATCACTGATTCGAAATTATCGGTTCCCCATAGATTTGCTAGCCACAGTTTCGGACACTCCTCCATCTTTGTTTCTTGCAACATTGCCATATCCGCATCATATTTCCTTATCACATCTCGAACAAACCGACGTTTAGCACTCCCTCCCAAGCCCCTAACATTCCATGATAGCATTTTCATGAGTCACAAACCTCGACGATCGCCACTAATCACTCTTGATATGTCTCGAATAATCTCTTCTTCCCGGCCGTTGGAATTAACCCCAATCAATGAACCCAGCTTCACCGTTTCAATTGCTTCTATTTCAATATTGTTCACTGCTTGACCGTCGTCTCCCCCTCCTGTATTCGATATTTCTTGGTTGGCCTTGTTCAAACGGTTGTTCTTCCTTTTTCTAGAAATCTGACACCCTTCCAAATTGCCCCCTAAAAACCGTCTGATCTTGCAATAAGCCTGACCCACCTGGACAATTTCTGTTTTGCTCAAATCTGATTGTGCACTTGTCGAAAAAATAGGAGGATAATGTTTTAATTTAGAATTTAATTTAGAATTAAATTCTGAATTATCCCCCATTTGAATATTAGACTCCTGTTCATTTGAATCACTTGCTTTAGAATTATCAATTCTCGCTATATCCAAACTCTTGCAATGTTGAATGTCTCCTGTCTCTGCAGGACTCTTCTCACCACCGTCCTTCTCCCCGCTCAAACATCTTTCCGCCATCTCCATTAGCCTTGCCGGTGGACTCATCGTTGGCCTGTCTGGCGATTGAGTAGAGTTGATTGATGCCCCTTGTTCGTCATTGCAATTCCGATCAGATTGGCGTTCTTCATTGGTTTTTTCGGATGGATCTCCCTGTTGCCCTTCCCATGCTTCATTCGCAAGCCATAACACCGAATTTGTATTTTCTTTTATTGTTTCTGCTTCCTCTCCGTTTCCCACTCTCTTAGGCGGTAATGAATTATTTTCACTACTACCTTCTTCGTCCGTCGAATCTATTTCCCTGCAATCACATTCCACCGCGGGGGATGTGCCATCCATTTCTAACACGCGGATAGTATATGTTTCCCCCTCAAATTGAACTTCAATGTGTTCTTCAATCCGATTGAACGTGGATGTTTCTACCATAATTCTACCGCAATCAAATGAAGATGGTGTTTCCGTTTCATCATCCATTCGAATAAAAATACCCCATATACTTGCAATGTTCATGAAAGTCCTTTTGTGCCATAAGTGTATCAGGAGGCCAATTATCGACATCCATACCCGTCGCGATTCCACTTTGATCGCTGGAGACCATTTTTCTACCCTCACGAAACATTCTTTCACCCGGTCAAGTTGCATGATTTTATCGCGAATGGGTGCCGATGTACAAATTAGCAAGATCATTGATCCGGATAATCGCATGATCGAGAAACCATCGTGTTTGTCCACCTCCAACCTTTCCGCTAGAGTCTTTATGCTGCACGGATTCAGGCACCAACCCACCGCACACCATTGCAATATTTCCCATTTGTCTTCATCCACTATCCCTGGTACTTTCGATCTGTTTTGTTTCACTTCGTCTCTCTCTATCGACGTTTCTGATTTTCTTGATTCCTCGCTTTCCTTCTTCCCATGTTGTTTTGTGTTTCCCACTTTCTAACGAACCCAAACCGCTGTCCATCACTGGCCCTTTTGTTCGGTATGAATGCATCTTTTACAATCCCATGTCTGTCACACACTTGCCACAATCCTTTCCAGTGGATTGTCCGAGAGAGACCACTGATGAATAAAGTCCAAACTTGCTGATTTTTCTGGTCTCGTTGCACCGATCTGCTGCCTGTGTGTGATTCACTGTTCCGGCCGGTGATATTTTCCTGTTCGGCGGCGAGGCATTTCCAAATTCCCGTGGAGAGCATTTTGATGGTGTTACATAAGTAATTTTTAGATTTAGTAATAATGTTACCAGAGAGCAAAAATTTTAGTAATAAGAACTAGGGGTGAGTAAAAATCGACTCTAAAAAATCAAAATTTTTGACTCGACTCGACTTAACCCGGATCATAATTTCACAAGTTCAAGTCTAGTTGTAAAATGAGACATCGAATAACTTGAAATTTTTAGTAATATGAACTAGGGGTGAGTAAAATTCGACTTGAAAAAAATGATTTTTTCGACTCGACTTAACTTGAATCATAATTTTATAATCTCGGCTTGAAAAAATTTCAAATAAAGTTTGAGTTATAAAAACAGACTTCGAATAACTCAAAAAAATTTAGTAATTAGTTTATTAGTTTTTAAGCTCAAGTCGAGTAGAGTCCCTCAACTTTTCCTAATAAATGTATGTCGCAAATGATATATATATATATATGTATATCGCATATGATTACAGAAAATCGTTTAAATTGGAACCAATTACTTTCATAACATCATAAATATCTACTATTAAATTTGAACAGAAACTTGAACAACTCACTCGAAAAATTTTCAAATAAAGTTTGAGATATAAAATAGGACTCATAAACTCGACCAACTCAAGAAAAATTTACTCAACTCGATCTATTACTCACCCAAAATATCAATGTTTCGTCTGTTACATTAAAACTGACACCAACAATGTTGGTTCTAATCTATGTTTTTTTAACAATTTGTACCTAAGGAGAGAGGGAAGGGAAAATCTGCACTATTGAACTCACAATCTTAAGGGAAGAGGATGTCAACTGAGAGCTTTTAACTACATGCAGATTGTTAACGGTTCCTATTTATGATAAATGAGTAAAATGAGAAAATAGCTCTTAAAGAACTTGCAATATTGCCCATATTGAACATTTATATGGGATGGAAATATCTACCCCTAACTATGCCCTTATTGGTGCCTCCATTTTAAAATAACGAGTTTAGGGTTTAGGGTTTAGGGTGTAGGGAATTAGGGGTAGGGTGTATTTTTTAGGGTTTAGGATATGAAAATTAGAATTAAGGCTTGGAATTTAATTTTTAGGTGTTTTTTAGTAGGGGGCATATAAGGAGGCATGGTTAGGGGCAGAAGATTTTTACTCATTTATGGATAGAAATCGTCTACCCCTAACTAATCGATCGAAATTTATTGCTAACTCTTCAGTTTATTCCGATGTTGAAATAAGGTTTTGACTCGATTTCTTACATTCCGATTGTTTAAGGATAAAATTCGTCTGCCCTTTTTCGTTGCCCCTACATATGTCCCAACACTAACAAACACTACAAAATTAAATTCTAAGCCCTAACCCTAAATTCTAAATCTTAAACCCTACACCCTATACCCTAAAAAATACACCCTACCCTAAATTCTCTAAACCCTAACCACAACCCTAACCTAAAACCCTAAACTATAAACCCTAAAGTTAATTTTGAGCGTGAGAGCATATGTAGGGGCACTGAAAAAGGGTAGAGGATTTCCATCCATTGTTTAAGCAATGCTGTACATTAAGTGTAATTTTTAGGATAATGTTGTTAAATTTTTTATTCAAGTTTGAAGTGTTTTCTTTTCATGGTCTAAGGTAATTATTCAAATCAATAGAGTAACCTATGTGATTTAAAGAAGTAACCAGCACTGAGAACTGCAATTAGCCTAAATTCGACCTGCAGTGTTGGCAAATTTTTCTATACTCGGCTGAAGTCAACTTGCAGTACTGACGTCTCTCCCAGAAATCGACATGTAGTGTTCGCGACTATCTAAAGCCACCGTAACAATCACCCTAAAATAAAAAAAGTCAACAACTTTATTGAAAAAACCCCCTGCAAACCATAAGCAAAACTAAGAAAACAACAACAAAAATGAAAATGGAATGATAGAAAAAGGTCTGACAGAGAGAGAAAAGCACATAAGCGTTGGCAAAACGATCCAACCTACCACCCTAATATTACCTTGTTCGTGCGTTATATATACCACTTTACTCCTTCACTTTTGTAAAAAAACAAACAAACAAAAACCTTCATCTCCTTCGCATTTTGCTTTGTTGTTTCAGGCATAAAATCCCAGACTAGGATTCTTGTTTCTTTCTGAGACAACAAAGACAAGTAGAGGAAACATGTTGGAAGGAAAAGCTTTGGTGGAAGACACAGATATGCCATTGAAGATGTAGCCGCATGCCATATCTTCTGCTTCTCAAGCTTTGGATTACTACGATGTTTCTGACTGCAAATCCATTGCAGGATTTATCAAAAAGGTCTATCTTTTTTTTCTTACATTGACATGAAAATGTATCCTTCATTGCATGGTTTTGCAGTGGTTTGACTTAAATTTTTGAATTTTGGGTTGCAGGAGTTTGACAGCAAATATGGGGAAGGATGGCAATGTGTGGTGGGTTCAAAGTTTGGGTGTTATTTCTCCCATTCTAAAGGGACATTCATTTACTTTACAATAGGGACTCTCAACTTCCTTCTCTTCAAAACGGCTTCATCTTCCATCTCCCATTCCCATTGATGCCCGTGACCAGCCTCAGAAACAGACACAAAATTTTATGTTAAGGGTTCAAACTTGTAAAAATGGGGAGTTTCAACTTACTTCTCTTCAAAAATGGCTTCATCTTCCACCCTCAATCCCATTGTTCCCATGGCCAGCCATGTAATTTTCATGTTTTTTGCTTTAATTTTCACTCCATCAACCCATTTTTAAGACTGTATACAGAAAGGCTAGTCACGTCGAGCCATTTAGAACCACAAGAATGATTGTATTTCCATGGTCTCGATTCTTGAACTAGTAATACTTTCACACAATTGATTTAAATGCTAGATGATATCTATATATATTTTGATATGATATGAATTAGGGTGAGTAAAACTTGACGAGAAAAAAATCGATTTTATTTGTTTGATTCGGAAAACTTTCAAATAAAGTTTGTGTTACAAAATCAGACTTCAAATAATTCAAAATTTTTAATAATTAGTGGATTAGTTTTCAAGTACGAGTTGAGTCTCTCTTCTTTGCTTGAATAATTTAAAATTTTAGTAATATGAACTAGGGATGAGTAAAAGTCGACTCGAAAAAATTAATTTTTTTGACTCGACTCGACATATCTTGGATCAAAATTTTATAAGTTCGAGTCAAGTTATAAAATGAGACTTTGAATAACTCAAAATTTTTAGTAATTAGTTGATTAATTTTTAAGTTCGAGTCAAGTCGAATCCCTCAGCTTTTCTTGATATATATATATATATATATATATATATGTCGCAAATGAACAATATATATATATCTATATTGTTTATGATTGTAAAATAGGATTCGTAAACTCAACTAACTCAAAGGAATGAGAAATTTACTCTTAATGAGTATTGGACCCACAAACTAAAGAGAAGGAATGATGTAACTAAGAGTTTATAATCATATGCTCTAGAGATTGATAACGGTTTCAATCTATGTTAAATGAGTAAAATGAGAAAATTGCAGTTAAAGAACTTTGCAATATTTCCTATATTGAACATTTATATGTTAAATGCTGAGTTTAACTACTTGAGCGAAATTTATTGCTAACTCTTCAGTTTGTTCCAATGTTGATATACTATTTCGAATCGGCTCCTTGCATTCTGATTGTTTAACCAATGCTATTAATTAGGGATAAATTTTAGGATATTGTTGTTAAGTTTTTTATTTTAAGGTTTGAAGTGCTTTCTTTTTTTTTGATCTATGATGATTATCATCAAATTAATAGAGTTATCAATAAAATTTGCTGAAGTGACATGCAATCAGACATGTAGTTAGCTGAAGTCGGCATGGAGTGTAACACCCCAAAAAATAATGAATGAAATGGGGGCTGGTGGGGTTTGAACCCACAACCTCACCACTCCCTTCCCCCTTGAGTGCTAAACCATTGAGCCATGTGTTCATTTGAATAATGTATTGCATGGAACAATATTAGAATCAAGTCCGAGAGGTATATTAAATCAGATTTAATATCCCATCTAACTCTTCACCTACCCGAAAAAATATTGACCCTTCAGATCCAAGTCTGAAGAACCAAAACCCTAGAGAATTCTAAACGCTCTCACCCACCCTATCTCCGTCGCCATCACCGTTCTCCTTCTCTCGTTGCTCCGTGGCGTACACCGCCACCATCACCAGCTTCACCGTTGCCCGGCGGTCAAACCCCTACCTGTCACTCGCTGTTTTGCCTTATTGTAACCCCCTTAGCCCGGACGAACTACAAAGATTACACGGGGAAAACCAAAGTCAACCTGAAAGTCAACATTGACTAACGACCCTTTTTTATTTTAATCTTGTCTAGATGCACATTAAGCCTATGTGAATACTCAAGAATCATAGAAGAGAAAGGCACAGCGATCGAAAAACATTTAGGAACTCAATTGCGTGAATTTCACTTTTAGGGACCAAAATGTAACAAATTTTAGGTTTACCAATATGTAATTAATCATATTACATGCTCCTCTGTCAAATTTCAGCACAAAAGAACATTCCAAGCTCAAGCAATTGCGTCCGCAAAATTCAAGACTAAAATGTAATCATGGAAACTTAAAACAATTCAAATTCATCATCCAACGGTCACCAGTTCCGAAACACCAATCCTTCGTACCGAAACGCCCGTATCGAAACGGAGTTAACCGTTTCGGTACTCGGGTGTGTTTCGAGATCGGAATGAAACATGCCTCTTCAGTAGCCAAACTGTTTCGAAACATCTTCAGCTGTTCCGGAACGCTATGGCCATTACAGGCCTCCGTTCCGAAACAGTTAAGGGTGTTTCGATACACCCTACACTTTGACAGCAAAAATTGCTGGTTTTTCACCTTTAAACCTACTCAAATATGCTTCAAAGAGTACCATAACATACCAGCAACCCATTTAGACACCAAAGACCATAATTAAGACCCTTAAGCTAGAGGATGACATCAAACCAAAAAACATTCAATCTAAAGACATGCTTCCTAGTCACAAATCCAAATATAAGCTCTCAACCTCAAACCAACCAATTAGGAACATTTACAACCCAAAGAAGCCATCACAAACATGCCACAAACTTAGGGAGTTCAAACACATCTCCCAAATACAACCTTGAAGTCCCATTGCCAAATATCAAAACTAAAGTGTATAAAAACATCACCATACATGAGCTTTGTACTTCCTTGGATGTTCTTAACCTTCTTGCTGCCCGAAAACACCTCAATTATCTGCATTATTGGTAAAAGAGAGCGTAAGCACAATTGTTTAGTGAGGCGTGCTCTAAAGAAAACCAACACAATAATGCATTTCTTGGAAACACTTTCTCAAAAGCTTTTTCTACAACATGCTCATTCTATCTCATGCTTGAAAACCATTTCAAAGCAAAACCTCATTGAAAACACATGTACCTCAATTCTATCTCATGCATTTAAACCAATGCAAATCTCATGGCAAAGCCATACACATGCTTGTGAAAACCAAGCATTTCATATACAAATCTCATATGCAATTCTCATAGCATAAATCATCTCAACAAAAAGGCACATGTGATTCAAAAGAATTTTCATATATTATATTGGCATTTCACATCTCATTATTACTCGGATATGCGGACATCATTCTCAAACCACTAGACGCTTCCGGTGGAATCTCACATCATCGTACTCACTTGTCTAGTAACATAGTTTCCGGTGGAATCTCACATCACCGTACTCACATGGCGGAATCTCTCATCGACACAAAGCTTGGGTATTTCACCAAGTCCTACCCGATGGAATGCCCATCATCGGTCTCTCCCTTTGGATTTAACCAAAGAGCACGTACGAATTTTTAGTTTATAGTGCACTCTCATCCTATTGATTGATCAATTATATCCGATAAGTATCTCATCTTCTATGCCAATATATTATGTCAAAATATCATCTCACCTACTGTTTTTCATGCAACATTTCTCAAACCTTTCTCATCTCATTTCAAAACCATAACATTTGCCATGCTTTAAAACAAAAGCTCAAATCTCATCAATGCAACATGTTATTTCATGAAATCATCTCAAGCATCATCTCATGCTATAAATCATGCATAAAAATAGTAGGAATTTATCTATCTCAAACCATGAGCATGTAAAAGCATTTTAGGGGCAACCACCACATATAAGAGAGCAATCTAGCCAATACTTACTTCTGGACTTAGGAAGGTGTTTCAAACCTTTCCTAAATCCCCAAACCTTGATTCTTTGTCCCTCAAGGACTTCTAAAACCATTCGCACTCACCGATTACGTTTCGCTTGCTCGCCGAAACGCTAATTAATCTCCTAGATCAACACCAAAGGCGTCCGAAGATGTCTCCCCTGTTTATAACACATAAGAGTAGGGGATTAATGCATCATCATACATTAAAATCATCAGCCACACACCTAAACTCGTTGCTCTACTCAAGAACCTCATTTCGGCTACCAAACACAACCGAAATCATCTCCAAACTCTTCCAAAACAAAGCCCAGCCAAGATCTACCACTTCTAATCATTTCTAAACATCAATCAACATCAAAAATCACCACAAACTCGTCCTTATACCTCCAGCTATGACAAAACACCAAAACCACCCCAAAAACCACCATTCTAGCATACAAAACTTGGGAATCCAAGCCTATTCGGGATATGTTTGATAAAACCTCATTTATAACATCAATTAACATCCAAAATACATTAGAAAACAACCTCAAAACAGAGCCTAACCATCAACCACGAAAATCATCAAGATCTCTCCAAAAACCTTGAGTTTTAATACAATTTCTTGTTTCTAACATTAAAGCAACTCAAAAATCATTAACAAAGGATTGATAACTTGGGAATTTCAGTAAAGAACTGATCATTAGAGGAGAAAGACGAAGCTTACCTCTAATGGCTAATTTCTCCTTGAATTGGGCAAGTTTTCTTGAAAATCCAATGTAAAAACAAGAGGATTTGTTGAGGAAAAGATTAGGAATCAGAAGGAGGTTGAAATCTCATCAAAAGCAATGAAAATCAAAGGATAATTGATGGAGGAAATGTGTTTGGCTGAAAAGAAATTGAGAGAAAATGAAATGAGAGAAAATTGATGAAAGATAGTTATGAAAAGTCAAAGATAGTTTTCCTTTTAATTAATCTTTATTTCCTTTAATTAAAACATTATTAAAATCACCCAAAATAAGAAGAAATCTGATTAAAAACATTTTGGTAAAATTAGCTCCTTAAAGATTCAAAGTTTCAATCCTTTACAAAACAATCACTATTTAACTTTTGCAAAAACTGCGATTTGGTCACTACACCGAAATGTAATATTTCCAAACCTTATTTTGTAAAATTGTTTTCACCATAGTTATTCATATAATAAATGAAGATTTTTAGATATTTTCCATATTCTTAAAGCATCCCGAACTAGGTGTTCCTTAAATCTCCCTTAAAGATTCGAACCGTTCTCAACCGGTCCGATTCGAACTCTAAAACATCTAGGCCCAAATTTGGGGTGTTACAACTCTCCCCCTCTTAAGAAATTTCGTCCTCGAAATTTACCTGGAGGAAAAAGGTAAGGAAATTGCTTCTTCATGTCTTCCTTCTTTTCCCACGTGGCTTCCTCAACACCACGATGTCTCAACAACACCTTAACCAACTCAATGGTCTTACCATGGAGAACCTTACTATCCAAATCCAAAATCTCATCAGGTTCCTCATCATATGTCAAATCTGGATTCAACTCAACTTCCTCTACAGGCATAACATGCGAAGGATCCGATCTATACCTCCTAAGCATGGATACATGAAACACATTATGTATCTTTTCTAACTCTTGAGGTAGTCTCAGCTTATAAGCAACATGACCCACACGTTCTATCACCTCGTATGGTCCAATGTACCTTGGGCTCAACTTGCCCTTCCGACCAAATCTCATCACCTTCTTCCAAGGTGAAACTTTCAAAAACACACGATCACCCACAGTAAATTCCATCTCCTTACGCTTCAAATCCGCGTAAGACTTTTGCCGATCCGATGCCGCCTTCAACCGCTCACAAATGAGCTTCACCTTCTCGGTGGTTCCTTTCAACAAAGCCGGCATCGAAACCAACTTTTGCCCCGTTTTAGCCCAACAAAGAGGAGTTCTGCACTTTCTCCCGTACAAAGCTTCATAAGGTGCCATTTGAATACTCGCCTGGTAACTGTTATTATAAGCAAACTCCACCAATGGCAAGTGCTTCTCCCAAAAGACTTGAAATTCAATAACACAGCACCTCAACATATCCTCAAGCACTTGAATAACACGCTCCGACCGTCCATCCGTCTGCGGATGATAAGAAGTACTGAAATTCAGCTGCATACCCAATGCTTGATGCAAACACTCCTAAAACCTTGCAGTGAACCTTAGATCTCTATCCGACACTATAGAATTTGGTACACTATGCAAACGTACAATCTCAGCAATGTACAACTCCGCAAGCTTATCCAAAGTGTACGTAGTATGCACATGCAAGAAATGCGCACACTTCGTAAGGTGATCCACAATCACCCAAACATAATTCTTCTTTGATGGCGGTAGAGGCAAACCAGACACAAAGTCCATGGTGATCCACAATCACCCAAACATAATTCTTCTTTGATGGCGGTAGAGGCAAACCAGACACAAAGTCCATGGTGATCCTCTCCCACTTCCATTCAGGGATCCTTAATGACTGCAACAACCCCGAAGCAAATTGATGTTCAGCCTTAACCCGCTGACAAACCATACATTTGCTCACATACTCAGCGACATCCTTCTTCAAACCCACCCAATAGTACCCATCCTTCAGATCATGATACATCTTTGTACTACCAGGGTGCATAGCAAAAGGACTGCTATGAGCTTCGGTCAGAATAATGCGCCTCAACTCATCATCATTCGGCACCACTATCCGACTCCCAAAACATAAAACACCATCATCATTGAAATATAAATCTGATGGCCTATCTTTAGCAATATCCTGAACATGTGGGACCAAGGAATCATCCAACAACTGTTTATCCTTTATCAACTGAATCAAAGATGGTTTCACTTGCAATTCAGCAACAAGACCACCATCCCGCGATATGCTCAAGCTAGCAAACATCGCTCTTAACTCCACCGCCACTTTCCTGCTCAAAGCATCGACCACAACATTGGCCTTCCCCGGATGATACTCGATCGTTAGATCGTAATCCTTAAGCAACTCCACCCATCGCCGTTGCCTAAGATTCAACTCTTTCTGAGACATTAGATACTTCAAACTTTTGTGATCTGTGTACATCGTACACTTTTCACCATAGAGATAATGTCTCCAAATCTTTAGAGCACAAACCATTGCAGCCAACTCTATATCATGCGTAGGATAATTGCGCTCATGCACTTTCAGCTGTCGCGGTGCATAAGCCACCACCTTACCCTCTTGCATTAACACACACCCAAACCAACATAGGATGCGTCACTATACACCACAAACTCTTTCCCTGATTCAGGTTGAACCAAGATAGGAGCTTGCGTCAAAGCTGCTTTTAGCTTCTCAAAAGCTTGCTGTCTCACTTCCGTCCACTCATACTTAACATCCTTTTGCAACAACTTCGTCAAAGGGGCAACAATCTTAGAAAATCCATCCACAAACCTCCTGTAGTATCCTGCCAACCTAAGGAAACTACGGACTTCATGAACGGACTTAGGAGGCTTCCAATTCATCACCGCCTCAACCTTCTGGGGATCAACTCGAATCCCTTCGGCCGAAACCACATGACCAAGGAAAACAACTTCCTTTAGGCCAAACTCACATTTTCTCAGCTTAGCATAAAGCTGGTTTTCTAGAAACGCTTGCAAAACAATCCTCAAATGACCTTCATGCTCCTCCTCAGTACGAGAGTACACAAGGATATCGTCGATGAACACCACAACGAACTTGTCCAAGAATTCATGGAAAACCCTATTCATCATATCCATGAAGCAGCATGAGCATTCGTCAAACCAAACGGCATCACAATGAACTCATAATGCCCATACCTCGTTCTAAAGGCTGTTTTCGGCACATCCACATCTTTCACCTTTAACTAATAGTACCCTAACCTCAGATCAATCTTTGAAAACACAGCCGCACCCCGAAACTGATCAAAAAGATCATCAATCCTCGGCAAAGGATACTTGTTCTTGATGGTCAACTTATTCAACTGACAATAATCAATGCACATTCTCATCGTGCCATCTTTCTTTTTCACAAACAAGACCGATGCACCCTAAGGTGACACACTAGGCCGAATGAAGCCACGGTCAAGCAACTCCTGAAGTTGCGTCTTCAACTCTTTCAACTCTTTGGGTGCCATGCGATAAGGAGCAATGGACACCGGAGTTGTGTTCTCATACAACTCAATCCCAAATTCAACCTATCGACTAGGCGATAAGCCAGGTAATTCCTCCGGAAACACTCCAGGAAACTCACACACGATCCTTATATCCTAGACGCGCACCTCCTTTGAACTGGGATTCATAACAAAGGCTAGGTAAGCCTTACATCCTTGCCGCAAAATCCGGCTTGCTTCCAACGTCGACACCACATTAGCTAGAAACTTCACATTTTCTCCCACCACCACCACCTCATAATCATCCGTAAGTTTCAACGAAACTCACTTGCTTTCGAAATCCACAACGGCTCTATGCTCAACAAGCCAATCCATGCCAAGAATTACATCAAAACCATAGAATGACAATTCCATAAGATCAACAAGAAACACATGATCTTGCACCTTTAAGGGGCATCTCCTATACAACTTTCTTGTTACAACCGTCTCACCAAAGGAACTAGTCACACGCATACCAACATCTAAAGACTCAACAGGCAAACCAAGCATTTGAGCATGTTCACGCAATATGTACGAGTGTGTAGATCTAGAATCAATCAAAGAAAGTAATGACAAGGATTGCAAAGTAAAGGTACCTGCGTTCACGTCCGTGTCATTCCTTCCCTTACGATGGGATACACTCGAGCCTGACCACCACCCTCAGGTTGGACAGCCACCACATGCGCCACATTCCTTCCACCCTAATCTTTACGCTGAAAATTACCACGGCCGCGCCCACGACCTCTCTATGGCTCAACTGCTCTCACCGGAGCCTGTCCCTCTCTCAGCGGTTGAGGACAATCTTTCTTCATATGCCCACGGTTACCACAGCTCCAACAAGTACCAAGGTTAGCCCAACACTCACCAGCGTGTCTCCTACCACACCGGTTGCACTCAGGAGTCCTCAAGAAGGCATTAGGTCCTTGCTGACCTCTTCCAGGGTTACCACCCCCGCGCCTAGCATCAAAATGCGGCTTTCTATCCTTATGTCTCTTGTTGCGATCTCTACCATAATCGCGTTCTGCAGCTCGCTTCCCCGAGCTAGATCCACCGGCTCGGCTCACCAAACCAAGATTCAATTCAATGTCCTTGGCTCTAGTGACCAAGACATCGAAATCAGTGTAATCAGCTGCAAGCATATAGGTTTTCACGTCCGCTACCAGCCCATAACAGAACCGTTCACACCTTTCCCTCTCGCTAGGAATTAGCTCAGGTGCATATTGGCTAAGGCGAACAAACTGAATCTCATATTCAGCCACATACATGCTCCCTTGCACAAGAGACATAAACTCCCTCTTCTTCTCATCGAGGTAGCGAACTCCCAAATATTTTCGCTTGAACGCATTCAAAAAGAATGTCCAAGTCACCTCATCATCCTCCATCCCATAGATAGTGGTCGTCCACCACGTATATGCGTAACCATGAAGTAGTGACACAATGTAACCCCCTTAACCCGGCCTAGACGGTTGACCCGAATTAAGAAAGTCACACGGGGAAAACCAAAGTCAACCTGAAAGTCAACCTTGATTAACGACCCTTTTTTTTCTTTTTAATCTTGTCTAGATGCACATTAACCCTAATTGTGATCACACAAACATCATACTCAAAGATCACAAACATCAGAGGTCAAACAGGGACCCAATTGAACAAATTACAACTTTAGGGACCAAATTGTAAATTCTGAAAACTTTAAGGACTTAACCAGACTTTAAGTTACCAACTTAAAATTAATCATGTTACATGCTTCTCTGCCAAATTTCAGCTCAAACGGACATCCCAAACTCATACAATTGCACAAACAAGATTCAGGACCAAAACGCAAACAATTCAAAACATTTAACTGCCAATGTCAGCCCCCAACGGTCACCCGTTCCGAAACAGGCAGAGCCCGTTTCGAAACGCGGGGCCGTTCCGCAACGCGTACCGAAACAGGTGACTGGCAGAATGCCTTCCGTTTCGAAACAGTGTCTGCCGTTTCGGACGCCTGGGCTGATTCAGGGCATCCGTTCCGAAACGGTAGTCCCTGTTCCGAAACGCCCTGCACATAATGCAGAAAAAGACATGCTTAAACACGCAATTGACCATTCGAACATACTCCAAAAGCCACCAAACTTTACCAACATGCAATTCAACATATAAGAGACATACTTGCATCAGCAATTCAACAAATTATCATCATATACGAAAAACCCCAATTCTATATGCATGCTTCCTACACAAGCAACCATTCAAGCATAAACTTCCAAATAAATCCCATAAAAGCCAAATACATGTTCCAACAACATCAACAACATAAAACCACTCTTGTCCGAACATATTCGAACACATAAACCACATCCCAAGAGATTCTACCCCCATTGCCTTTATTAATTATAGCTATTCACCGAGACATACATCTCAATTGGAGTCCTCCTTGAATCCCTTGCTTCTCGCTGTCCAAACTTCAAGAATCTGCATTGATGGACAAAAAGGAGCGTAAGCACATAATGCTTAGTGAGGAATGCTCAAAACCAAAACACCCTCAATGCAGCGGGTCATAAAAACACATTTAAAACAAACCCGATTTGTTAACCAAGCAAAGCTTGAAAACCCTTTTTCAACATCATGCTTAAAACCATGCATTGCACATACATGAAAACCAACCCTTAGCTTAGCAAGCTAAGAAAACCTTTTCAAAGCACAACTTGCAAAGTCATCCATTTAACCATTCCATGCATAAACACCATATGCAAAGTTAAATTCAAAACCTTGGAAAACACTTCCATTTCATGTTATACCTTTCATATACTTGAACATTATTTCAAGCAAGAAACCCTTTAAAACCATTACTCAAACAATCCAACACATGCATTAAACCAAGGCAATATATGAACCTCAACATTATCATCACATGCTTTTAAAACAAGTCTTAACAAGACTCCAATGCATTTAAGAGATTCCATGCACACATGCATCATTTACCAAATGATAATCAACACTTGTTCAACTTAACAAGTAAACATGCATTCACAAGCATTATACACTTTCCATGCAACCATGCATCTTTTCAAGCATCTCATGCTTCTTTATAATCAAGAACATTACATTGGCTTCCAAGTGATCAACCACATCTACTTTTCAACTCAACACCTGATCGGATACGCGGATCACAAGCGTTGTCCCCCACGCTTCATACACACTACCAATCCAAGGTCTCCAAATGGACTTTTAAACACCATTTGACCTCACCATCCTAAGGTTCCCATGTATGGACTTTTAAACACCATACAACCTTAGCTTTTCCCGAGGTTCCCATGTATGGACTTTTAAACACCATACAACCTCAACTTTTCCCGAGGTTCCCATGTATGGACTTTCAAACACCATACAACCTCAACTTTTCCCAAGGTTCCCATGTATGGACTTTTAAACACCATACAACCTTGACATGCACAAGGTTCCCATGTATGGACTTTCAAACACCATACAACCTTTGCATCACCGATTGGTAGTTGTATAACATCACTAACGAGATCCGGGACACCCTACACAAGATCCACACATGGACTTTACACCTCCATTGTGATCTTAACAAGCACAAGGTTCCCATATATGGACTTTTAACCACCATATAACCTTTGCTTAACCAAGGTCCTCGAATGGGCATTCCACCTCCATTATGACCTTAACCATCTCGTTAGGATACTTGAAGGGAGTTTACCGGTTCACACTTAACCACTCCACCTCCAAGGCGACTTTATTCACGGTGCACCCAATCCTATAGCCGGCTAACTATATCCGATCAAAGAACCAAGAACCACTTACATCACTTGCCAATATAACCACCTTACCACATTAGTCCAATGATTCACATGCATAACCACAATGCAAAAACCATCATTTACCATCATTAATTCACTGTTTTAAAGCATTACACAAAGCCATTGAACAACATGCAACACCATGCATCAAAACCACAATTTCCATGTACAAAACCAAGGATCTCTTACCTTGAGCATCCTTCACACATGGCTTTCAAAACCAGCATTAAACCATGCTAAAAATATGCTTTCAAAACAGAATATAAACCATGCAAATCACATGCATTGCAACCATCAAACACAATTGCTTTTAAAGCCAATTCTCAACACAAACCAAGAGCGAAAAACCATTCACTTACTCTTGAGCTTAGCAAAGTTGTTTAGACTTAAACTAAGCTCCCAAAACCTTCAAACCTTGGTTTAAAAGCTGAAAACCCAACTTCACTCACCGATACACAAAACAAGGCTAGCCAACAAGCCTTCCAAGCATCCGAAACCTTCCGCAACACCTCTAAAGCTCACGGATCAAACTCCCCTGTTTCAAGCACACAAAAACAGAGCATTAATGCATCTTTATGCATTAAAAACACCAGCAACACAACACAACTCGCTGCTCATCACAAATCCAACATTTCGGCTACCAAACACAACCGAAATCACCTCCAAACACTTCCAAAACTTAACCCAGCCAAGATCCATCACTTCTAACCATTTTTAAACATCAATTAACATCCAAAATGATCACAAACACATCCTTATACCTCCAGGTATAACAGATCACCAAAAACACTCCAAAAACAACCAAAAACTCAAGCCAAACTTAGGAAATTCAACCTATCCGGGATTGCATTAATTAAGCCTCAACTTCTAATCAATCTAGCATTCATTTAACATCAATTTGACACCTCAAAACCCTGCTTAAACAGATCACACGAAAATTTCACCAAAAATCACCAAATCTTGCATTTTAAGCCAAAATCAAGATTTCAATTGAAAAGCCTTTAACAAATCACAAATCAAGGATTGAGAACTTAGGAATTTCAGTAAAGAACTGATAGTTTAGAGGAGAAGGACGTTCTTACCTCCAAACTTGAATTTCTCCTTTTTAGAACCAAAAAGCTTGATGAAACCACTTGCAAATGATGAGGTTTTGTTGTAGAGATGATTAGGAATCCAAAGAGAATTGAAAAGGAAGATTTGAGTGACAAAATCAGAGGAGAAAATCTGGAGAGATGTGTTTGGGTTGAGAGAAAATGAGAGAAAAAGAGAATTGAAAGAAAATGGAAAGTTAGTTATGAAATAGTCAAAATGACTTTCCCTCCTCTTTCATATGTTTTAAAATCAGAATAAAGCCTTAAAATATCTTAGAAAAATTTGGAGAAACTCTTTTTGGAATAATAGCTCCTTAAAGATTCAAAGTTTCAATCCTTTATAAAACAGTCACGCAACTTTCAAAAATTACATTTTGGTCACTAGCCAAAATGTCAACCTTCCAAACCTCATTTCTCAAAATTGATTTCACAGTTCACTTATATATATTAAAAGATGATTTTATAACATTTTTCCATATTTTTAATGCAACCCGAACTAGGCTTTCCTAATTTCACCTTTATATATTCGATCAGCACTTTGACCGAACCGGTCAACGCCCAAAACTTCTGAGCCCAAAATCGGGGCGTTACACACAATGCATCCCAACTTCTGAACATTATTGCAGTTCAGCTGTCCAAGAATCCTCTTGGTGCTCTCCAACCAAGATTCAGAACCTTCCGGTGTCAAACCTCTAAACTCAGTCCCTCCTAGACTACGGAGACGCTCCAACGGCAATCTCACATTAGCACCATCCTGAGGTGCATCTCCATGCGCTCCAGCTACTGCTGCCTGGAAAGCTCCAGCAATAGCCTGTATCAACATTGTCATATCAGGAGCAGCTTGCCCCTGACCTCCCTCGGGTCCAGCAACCCCAGCACCAACTCCAGCAGCACCAGCCCCAACTCCACCAGCACCAGGTGGTCCACCAGGGGGGAAGAGGTAAATCCTCAGCACTCTCTATGTTCTCATTCTCATCCATAGATCGAGTATTGATTCTCAGCTCTCTACGTGGCCCCATAATAAAAACAATGCACTGACACAAAAATGCAACAAACACAATTAGGCATAATAAGGTAAGTAATCCAAGTACTCAAGCTCATTTTTGAAACCACTTCTTCTCAGTAGTAATGATATGGCAATGGGATCCCCAACCACACTCCAAACATAGCATAACATCACAAATTCATCTCAATTGAATCATACATCAATGTTCATACAACATACTTCCACCGAAAAGTCACAATCATACATAACCACATACAACAACCACATACCATGTAACACCCTGAAAAAAAAAAAGAAAAAATAAAGGAATGAATAAATGAAAGTTGCAACCAAGGGGATTCGAACCCATTCTCTATGGCATTGGGAATGAATGGCTTAACCATCTGAACTAAGGCCACAATTGGTCTTAGCCTTTGTTTTTTTTATTTAACGTGTATGGTTTTAATATCGGTAATAAAGGGGTAATTTGACTCCTCACCTACCTATTCTTATCTCGAGTCTGGAAGCTTCCCAAGATCCCAAACCCGTCCCCTCGCCTTTCCCCCTTCCCCCGACCGAACTCAGATTTGCCCTCACCGTGCCACCGTGGCACTCACCGCCGCTCTTGTCGTGTTCACCGTCGTACCCCGCTCCTAACCCACCGTCCCACTCGCGCTACATCGTCGCCGTTCGACGGGAAGAATGGCTAGAAATGTTCGACGGAAATCTTTTTTTCGCGCCCTCTGTCCATTGCTTTTTCCGGCCACCCACGTCGACCGTTCGAGAAACGGACTTCGGTTCCGTGTTCACGGCGTTGAGGTGAGCAAAACCCCTTTGGTTGATCATCCATTCGCCGTCGGCAAAGGCCTCATCGGAGCAACGAGTATTCCGACCGTTCACCTTCGTTTTGGGTAAGATTCGGTGCATTTCCGGCTTCATTCCGATTTTATTTCAACATATATCGTATGGGTTGAACTAACTATGCTTTCCCCTCTGTTTTTCCGGCGAAATCGAGGCTTATAGGGTCTCCGGCGACAATTTCGGCCACCGTCCGGCCACCGTTCGGCCACCAGAAGTTTTTGGGTAAGCGAATCGGCCCAACCCGAACTGAACCGGTCCAACCCGGTCTAAGCCCAACCCGACCCGTCAACCTGAGTCTGACCCGATCCGTCAACCTGAGTCCGACCCGACCCGTCAGCCGAGTCAACTCGTCCGAGTCAGCCGAGTCAACTCGTCCGAGTCAGCCGAGTCAACTCGTCCGAGTCAGCCGAGTCAACTCGTCCGAGTCAGCCGAGTCAACTCGTCCGAGTCAGCCGAGTCAACTCGTCCGAGTCAGCCGAGTCAACTCGTCCGAGTCAGCCGAGTCAACTCGTCCGAGTCAGCCGAGTCAACTCGTCCGAGTCAGTCGAGTCAACTCGTCCGAGTCAGCCCGAGTCAACTCAGTTGACCGTTGACCAAAAAGTCAAATTTTCCGAAAACTCTTATTTTATGTTTTTCGGCGTCCTGGGTCCATTTTTGAAGCCCGTTTTGCAAAATTCTGATCCGAAAGCCTCCGAATCTGACCTTGAACCCGAGAGTGCTTATGTATTTAATTATTTGGTTAAGTGCTTTGTGAATGAGGTCTGATCTTGGGATTTATGTAATTGAAGGTACTCATAGTTCATGGAATACGAATTGTTGAGGGATGTCAAATCCGGGTTCAAGGGTGTTCGAATGTCATTCAAAGATCGATCGTTGTAGCTTGGAGCCAAGGTAATACATTACTACCTTCTGCATGCTTTTGCAACATGTTGGTATTCGGTTAATGTTTACACGACCATGTTTGAGCATATGATTATTTTCGATTATGTCGATCAATTATGAAATAAAAATAATAATGGCTAAGGCAATTATTCGAATAAGAGGTTTGATAAATCGAATGGACTTCCGAGTTCAGTAAACGATTAATAAAAACGTTTGATCTCTAGGTCCGGTTATTTTGGCTAATGAATTTCAAAAATGCCATTGATGTGTGAAAAATGACTAAAATACAAATATTAAATGAAGTAGTCTCAGAATCTATACCAGATCCGGTAAAACAACTAATCCTTCTGAAAATCTTGAAATTTGCCTGGGAAGTTATAGTAGCGAGGCTTCATATTTGAGTCTGTAAATTGCTCAGATTCTTTTTGAGATTGAATATTCTCTGAAGATATTTGCGAGAAAATAATTGTATGGTTGGATTAGACAAAGTCACGTAAATTGCTGAATTAATCGAGATGACTGAAATGTTTGGAAATACTGATAAGGTTGAATCGGTCGAAATATCCATAATGACTAAAAAGAATAATGCATCATCGACACCAATTGCCAAATTAATCGAAATGACGAATACACACTCGAGATCGGAAAAGAATGAATAGTTGGAACGACCGAAAGGCTCAGAATTTTTGGAACACCTTCGGACATGAGGCATCTGAAATACCTGCGAATGTTGAAAATGGCTGAAGGTACCTCTAAGACTAGAATAAGGAATACCAATAAAGCTAGACAATACAATGACTCCAAAATGGTAATTCATGGTCCGTGTTTGTTGGTAATTTCTGATACTATCGAAATTTTGGAAAGACACCATGTGGTGACATGTTCGAGTTATTTGGAGAAAGTGCTCAACTATTGGTAAGAGCAACATGTTTCCTCGAAAAGATAAATTCGATGCTAAAGAACGAGTTCGGGGGTTATATACATGTTAATGAATTTGGAAAATTACTGCTTGGATACATGTTTGATCTCTCGTAGTAAGTTCAGTGGATGCAGGGTGAAGACGAACTGCTTTGTTGTTACGCTGTAATTAGCTCTGGAAATGAATGCTTAAGATGCACTTATCTGATTATATTTCAAACTCTGCGTTAATGGTTTCAATTAGTTCGGAGGGACTCCGAAGCTTGATGAGCATCTAGAATTCTTGAATTTGGGACATCACCGTTTATACCTTGTTGATTCAGTTTACCAAATTACCCTTCGAAGGCCGGAATGACCAACAATACCCTCGTAAGCTTTAGCGATCGAATCACTCTCGATACATCTGAAATCCCAATGATTCTGATGTATTAACTTTCGATGTTAACCCGATCCGTCTTACCGAACTCCCCAATTCGTAGGGACCTTGTTCTGAAATCAGTCTAAATTTGTCAAATGCCATCTTTCTGATATATACCAAGTATCTTTAAGGAATGAATTAGGCCATAAAGCGCGTACCCTGTATCTATAAATACTTTCTGTTCTAAACCAAGACAAAATACTTAAAATTTTAAAGTATGATACGGTAATACGAAAGGAAAACAATTCTCTGATTTCTGACCTCTGTTATGAAAAATATATCTGATATATGACATTGAATACGAAATAATGATAATAAATAAATTTGATACATGTCTTCTGGTATAAAATGGATTCGATATTTATTTTCTGCAATATTGTCTTTCGAATATAAATTGAAATCGTCTGTAGTATATTATCTGGACATGAATGATGATCTGTAGGCTCAGCGCTGGTAAGTCCTTCTGTACCTAAGCTCCTACGCCCAATGGGCCTAGGGTAAGCCTTTCTGTTAAGCTCCTATGCCCACGGGCCTAGGGTAAGTCTTTCTGGACCTAAGGCATCCCCTTAGGTAGGCTCCTACGCCTCAGGCCTAGGGTAAGACCTTCTGTATGCAGTTCAGGTGGAATTGCATTTTGGGGTTCGGTTGGAGGGTAGTTAAGTAAGTTAATAAAACTTTCTGACCTCTTCTTAAACATACCCTACTAAATTAATGTATTAAAGTTGAACTCTCAGTAAACTTACAATTCGCGTTTAATGAACTACTCTGAACTCCTTAATTCAACTTCTGAAATCTGAATCTCTTTTGAATCTCTGCTTTAGACTCACATCTTAAGGTTCAGGTGATCTAATAAAGAACAACTTTGTTACCTTCTGGTGTAATGCTCCTTTGAAATCTCGAATCGTAATTTGAGCTTATCGTTACCTAGTTTTTCATGACAGCGTTAAGCTTGTCATACCTGCTTGTGCTTTTAGCATCCCTTGGTAGTTTGTATTACTGAGCTTTTCGAAGCTCACGTTGTTTTTACCATCACAGGCTAGAAGATCGACCATGTCGCAGCTGTCAACATCGGTATGGAGTTTCTTCGGCTTGCTTGTGGAGTATGGTATCTGTGTAATTAGGGGGCATGTATGTCACATCTTGATTTACTTTTGAGTCTGAAACTTGTATTAATAAATTGTATCATAGTTTTGTTTTATTGTCTGAATATTTTCTGGAATTGTATTTTAATTCAAAACTTGATTTATGAATTTTAAATGATTTGACAAATTGTTTATTTAAAATTTTATCGTGGGTCGCTCCGGTGACCCTAATGCGACTTCTTAGGATCCGTATTAATGCATAGGCGGGTCTAGGGGGTTACATACCAAGCCTCAATTATTCGAAAACCTAGCTCTGATACCAACAAATGTAAACCCATTAGCCCAGCCGAACTACGAAGATTACACGGGGAAAACCAAATCAACCCAAAAGTAAACCTTGATTAACGACCCTTTTTTATTTTAATCTTGTCTAGATGCACATTAAGCCTATGTGAATACCCAAGAATCATAGAAGAGAAAGGCACAACGATCGGAATACATCTAGGAACTCAATTGCGTGAATTTCACTTTTAGGGACCAAAATGTATTTTTTAGAAAATAATAGGACTTTGCAAATTTTAGGTTTACCAATATGTAATTAATCATATTACATGCTCCTCTGTCAAATTTCAGCACAAAAGAACATTCAAAGCTCAAGTAATTGCGTCCGCAACATTCAGGACTAAAATGTAAACATGGAAACTTAAAACAATTCAAATTCATCATCCAACGGTCACCCATTCTGAAACACCAATCCTTCGTACAGAAACACCGTATCGAAACGGAGTTGACCGTTTCGGTACTCGGGTGTGTTTAGACTGGTATCGAAACATGCCTCTCCAGTAGCCAAATTGTTCCGAAACATCTTCAGCTGTTCCGGAACACTATGGCCATTACAGGCCTCCGTTCTGAAATAGTTAAGGGTGTTTCGATACACCCTGCACTGTGACAACAAAAATTGCTGGTTTTTCACCTTTAAACCTACTCAAATATGCTTCAAAGAGTACCATAACATACCAACAACCCATTTAGACACCAAAGACCATAATTAAGACCCTTAAGCTAGAGCATGACATCAAAAACAAAAACATTCAATCTAAAGGCATGCTTCCTAGTCACAAATCCAAATATAAGCTCTCAACCTCAAACCAACCAATTAGGAACATTTACAACCCAAAGAAGCCATCACAAACATGCCACAAACTTAGGGAGTTCAAACACATCTCCCAAATACAACCTTGAAGTCCCATTGCCAACTATCAAAACTAAAGTGTATAAAAACATCACCATACATGAGCTTTGCACTTCCTTGGATGTTCTAACCTTCTTGCTGCCCGAAAACACCTCAATTATCTGCATTATTGGTAAAAGAGAGCGTAAGCACAATTGCTTAGTGAGGCATGCTCTAAAGAAAACCAACACAATAATGCATTTCTTGGAAACACTTTCTCAAAAGCTTTTTCTACAACATGCTCATTCTATCTCATGCTTGAAAACCATTTCAAAGCAAAACCTCATTGAAAACACATGTACCTCAATTCTATCTCATGCATTTAAACCAATGAAAATCTCATGGCAAAGTCATACACATGCTTGTGAAAACCAAAGCATTTCATATACAAATCTCATATGCAATTCTCATAGCATAAATCATCTCAACGAAAAGCCACATGTGATTCAAAAGCATTTTCATATATTATATTGGCATTTCACATCTCATTATTACTCGGATATGCGGACATCATTCTCAAACCACAAGACGCTTCCGGTGGAATCTCACATCACCGTAATCACTTGTCTTGTAACCCCCTCGTCCCGGTCCGGACGCTTGACCGGTCTGAGTGGGCCACACGGGGAAAACTGAAGCTAAACCCGTTAAGGTTTCCCCTCGGTTAACGACCCTAAAAATTTCTTTTATTTATCTTGTCTATATGCATTACCATTGTCCTATGTGAGACTCGTCAGCGGAACATAAGCAATCATGAAAACGATCATTCAAACCATCATACGCAAAACATCCCATTTTAGATTATTAGGCAGGCCGTTTCGAAACACCCTCAAGGTGTATCGAAACGCCTTGACTTGGTCAACGGCTCTAAGCCTACACTAGGAGGCCGTATCGGAACAGAGGTCAACCGTTCCGAAACACCCTCAACGGTCAACTTATCGTGGTCAACGAGATATTGACTGTTCCGAAACACTTAGACCCGTTTCGAAACCCCATCATCTCGGCAAATTCTCAGCTTTCTAGTAGCCAAAGTGTTCCGATATCCGTTTTGGAACAGGGATTCACAGTGGCCAAACCGTATCGAAACGAGTGCCGATACGGGGTCCCTGAAGCCTAACCCGTTCCGAAACAGCCCAGCCCGTTTCGAAACACTGGTTGTCTGCAAAATCCCAAAATCTATTTTAGACAACTCCTAGAGGTTCCAAACGCCCGAAATGACTACATGAAGCATACAAAACATACGAATACATTCTAGAGGCATGCTCCCTAGAAACCATACACAAGATATACAAAGCACTCATTCCAAAAGACCATACATGGCATTACAATTAGCATACTTCAACATAGTCAACACTTAGACAATTCGAGGTAAGCAATTACCAACAAGGTTTACAAGCAAGGGCATACATCTCAAAAGCCAAGTAAACGAATACATACGAGGAGTCTAACATGCTCCTAAACAACAACAACATACTCCAAAAGCATCATAACACGATTACATGTCCCATTGCTTGACCATTACATCATAAACTAAAAACCATACTTGATAGCTAGCACCACAAGCACACACACTTGGAGGCCTCTTCTTGCACTTAGCAACCCACGAGCTACTGATCTGCATTGTCGAACAAAGAGAGCGTAAGCAATAAAGCTTAGTGAGGGAAAGCTCTTTAAAAACAAACCTCGACAATGCAGGGTCCAAGCACGATCTCAACCAAGGTAAATGCATGATTATACCTTCGATCCTCAAGAGCCAATATGATAATGATGCATGAACAATATTCAATTATATGCCAAGCTCAACAAGCTCTATTTCACAACATATGTAAACTCATATAAACATCCAAGTAGGAATCACATTCCACGTCACATTGATACAAATATCAATCAATATTAGCACCTAGCTATGACCCGAATACGCGGACAAACACGTTGGAACTCACATCCAAAAACCACTTTACCTCACGGTGGGATTACACTCATCACCGGTCTCGCGGAGGGGGTTCCACTCATCATCGACTATATATATAATTAACAATTTCCGGGCGAACCCATACTCCTCCTTGGTGACTCAACGCCACCAAGGCCACGCGCGAATTTTGACTCATGTGTGCACACTAACATCCTAATGATCGATCATTTGTACTCAGCATACTAGTGCCAACATTTAACTCAATCCACATTATCCATTACAACCAATTTCGTGCTTAGCACGTACTCACCATGATCACAATCATGAACCATCCACATGCATAACACAATGCATCACATCCATGCCTCATCACACATGTATAACACTTTATACATAAACAATCATATCACAAATAATACGAGGCATAAACATCCATTACAAGTTCAACCAATGGCTCTAGTTTAAGTTTAGGATTTGGCTACCACCCTAATCCTAACTCTAGGTGGGTCTACCAAGCCCGGCCTAGTCCACAAGCTCGAACCAAACACTTAAAACCACTTTAAAACATTAACCACTCACCTATACTTCCAAGCTCAATTACCAAGCAAGCAACCACCTTCAAGCTTCCGGATTTCCTCCCGATGCTTCACCAACACAAGTTCTCGCCTCTAAACAACCTCAACACAAACCAAACAACTTCCAATCAGCCCAAGCATCAAAGTAGTTAACCCGGAATACAATTCAAACATTAAACTCAACATTTCAAGCCATGAACAAACCCCACTTTTAACCAATTCGAGAAGCTCTCAAACCTTGATCAAAACTCAAGTTTCCAACACATTTTATACCCACAATTGACCCCCAAAGCAACCCCTAACAATAGTACTAACATTAGCCCACCAATTCCAACCTAAAACAACCCCCAAAATTGACCCAAAACCCTTCAAAAACTCCCTTTAAACCCCATCTCGAAAATGAGCTCAAAACCAAGTAAAATTCATATATGTGGTACCATTTAGCTCCTAGACTTCATAACTAACAACATTAAATCGAAATATTAAGTTAAACATAGTAAATGTATCATTTTTAATCAAAACCCTTGAAAACTCCATTTCCAAAACTTCAATGAAAATAAAAACTAATTGTACTTTTGAAGAGAGGAGGTTGAGGAGAAGTCAAAACTGATGTTACCTTTCAAAAACGAGTTGAAATGGAGAAGAAATGAGATGAAATAGTGGAAGGAGGGTTGGAGCTCTATTTCACGTTAAATTTGTTGGAGAAGAGAGTGAATAGTGAAATGTTTGAGAAAAGGGGATTTAAAATTGGAACTTGTATTATTTACAAGTTTGCCATTAATGAATGGCTATTTCTCATTTTCTTTAAAATCCTCCAAAATTGTATTTCATTCATTTTAGTCCAACACAAAAATATTTGTTTTTGAAACCCTAGGCCCAAAAGATTATTTTAATTATAGAACCGAACCCCAAATAATATTAAAATATTATTTTCACCCGACCCCTAAACCCGGGTGTTACAACTCTCCCCCACTTAAGGAATTTCGTCCCCGAAATTACCTGACGGAAACAAATACAGAAACTGCTCAAGCATATCAGCTCTCCTCTCCCACGTGGCCTCTTCCACACCTCTATGTCTCCACAACACCTTGACCAACTCTATGGTCTTACCACGCAACACCTTGCTATCAGAAGCAAGTATCTCAACAGGCTCTTCATTATAAGACAAATCCGGATTCAACTCTATCTCCTCAACAGGCATAACATGAGAAGGGTCTGACCTATATCTCCTAAGCATCGACACATGAAAGACATCATGGATCTTCTCTAACTCAGAAGGCAATCTCAAACGGTAAGCTACAGGCCCAATCCGCTCAACTATCTCATACGGACCAATGAACCTCGGACTCAACTTGCCCTTCCGGCCAAATCTCATTACCTTCTTCCACGGAGACACTTTCAGAAACACTTTCTAACCCACAGAGAACTCAATCTCTTTCCTCTTCAAATCTGCATAGGACTTCTGACGATCGGAAGCTGCTTTCAAACGGTCACAAATCAACTTCACCTTGTCGGTAGTCCCCTTAAGCAAATCTGGCATAGGTAACAATCTCTGACCTGTTTCCGCCCAACAAATCAGAGTCCTACATCGTCTACCATACAAAGCCTCATAGGGAGCCATCTGAATACTAGACTGATAACTGTTGTTGTAAGCAAACTCAACTAAAGGTAAGTGCTTCTCCCAAGAACCCTGGAAGTCAATCACACAACAACGAAGCATATCCTCTAGAATCTTTATCACTCGTTCTGACTGCCCATCGGACTGCGGATGATAAGACGTACTGAAATGTAAACGGCTTCCTAAAGCATTATGCAAGCAACCTAGAACCTCGAAGTAAATCTAGGATCCCTATCTGAAACAATAGACTTCGGAACTCCATGAAGTCTCACAATCTCACGGATGTACAAGTTTTCCAAATTGTCTAAAGAATCCATAGTGTTCACTGCTAAGAAGTGAGCACACTTAGTGAACCTGTCAACAATCACCCATACGGAATTCTTCTTCGAAGGAGACAATGGTAACCCCGACACAAAGTCCATGGTGATCCTCTCCCATTTCCATTCCGGAATCTTCAAAGGCTGTAACAAACCTGAAGGAACCTGATGTTCTGCCTTCACTCTCTGACAAACCATACAACGGCTCACATACTCGGCTACATCCTTCTTCAAACCAACCCAGAAGTAATCGTTCTTCAAGTCACGGTACATTTTCGTACTACCCGGATGCATAGAAAAGGGACTCGAAGGTGCTTCACTCAGAATCTGACGTCTCAACTCAACATCTTCATGTACAACAATTCTATCTCTAAAGCACAACAAGCTCTCACCACTGAAACTATACTCGGTCGGTCTTCCTTAGGCTATGTCCTGAACATGAGGAACTAGAGTCACATCTTGCAACTGCTTCTCTCTAATCAACTGAATCAAAGAAGGCTTCACTTGCAACTCGGTGATCAAACCACCATCATCGGATACACTCAATCTAGCAAACATAGCTCTCAACTCAACGATAACTTTTCTACTCAAAGCATCGGCTACTACATTTGCCTTCCCCGGATGGTACTCAATGGTCAAATCATAATCTTTTAGCAACTCAAGCCATCTTCTCTATCTCAAGTTCAACTCTTTCTGTGTCATCAAATACTTCAAGCTCTTATGATCGGTGTAAACTATACACTTCTCACCATACAAGTAATGACGCCAAATCTTCAATGCAAACACAACTGTGGCTAACTCTATATCGTGAGTAGGGCAGTTCTTCTCATGAACCTTCAACTATCTAGAAGCATAAGCAACAACTCTTCTTTCTTGCATCAAAACACATCCTAAACCTATGTAGGAAGCATCACTATAAATCACAAATTCTTTACCTGAAACAGGTTGCACTAACACTGGAGCATTTGTCAAAGCTTCTTTCAATTTCTCAAAGGCCTTCTGTCTTGCATCTGACCACTCGAACTTAACTTCTTTTTGAAACAATTTAGTCAAAGGAGCAGCTACCTTAGAGAAACCATCAACAAATCTCCTATAGTAACCGGCTAATCCTAGGAAACTCCTAATCTCGGTCACAAACTTAGGTTGTTTCCACTCAACAATAGCCTCAATCTTCGATGGATCAACACGGATACCTTCGACCGAAACAACATGGCCAAGAAACACAACCTCTCGAATCAAGAACTCACATTTACTAAGCTTCGCATACAACTGATTGATCAACAATCTATGTAAAACAAATCTCAAGTGCTCATCATGCTCTTCTTTCGTCTTCGAGTACACAAGTATATCATCAATAAAAACAACTACAAAACGGTCTAGATAGTCTCTAAAAATCCTGTTCATCATATCCATGAATGCTGCAGGTGCATTCGTGAGCCCAAACGGCATAACAAGGAACTCATAGTGACCATATCTAGTCCTAAAAGCTGTCTTCAGAACATCGCACTCTTTCACTTTCAACTGGTAGTACTCAGATCTCAAATCTATCTTCGAGAACACTGCAGCACCTCTCAACTGATCAAACAAATCATCTATGCGAGGCAACGGATACTTGTTCTTCACAGTCAACTGATTCAACTGCTTGTAGTCAATACACATGCGCATACTACCATCTTTCTTTTTCACAAACAACACATGAGCACCCCAAGGAGAACTACTAGGCCTAATGAAACCACGGTCTAATAATTCTTGCAACTGACTCTTCAATTCTTTCAACTCCTTCGGAGCCATACGATACGGAGCTATCGAAACTGGACTAGACCCTGAAACAGTCTCATTCACAAACTCAACATCTCTGTCAGGAGGCAAACCCGACAACTCTTCAGGAAACACATCCGGAAAGTTACAAACTGTTCTAATATCTTTCAGCCTAGCCTCACTCATATTCGGATTCATAACGTAAGCTAAATAAGCCCCACATCCGGAATCCATCAACCTATGAGCCTCTAAAGCTGACACAACATTAGACAAGAACTTAATGTTCTCGCCTACTACTACCACCTCGTAGTCATCAAAAAGTTTCAAGGAAATCCTCTTCGTCTCAAAATCCACACTAGCTCGGTGCTCAACTAACCAGTCCATACCCAAAATAATATCAAAACCGTAGAAAGGAAGTTACATCATATCAACAGAGAACACATGACCCTAAATCTTCAGTGGACATCTCCTATACATACGTTTGACCACAACTGTCTCACCAAAAGAACTAGTCACATGCATACCTACATCTAAGATCTCAACAGGTATATCTAACTTCCGTGCATGCTCACTCAAAATATAGGAATGTGTAGAACCTGAATCAACCAAAGAAAGCAAAGACATAGACTGTAACTCGAAATTACCTGCTATCACATCAGTGTCGTTCCCGGCCTCTCTCTGAGCATAAACTCTCGCTGGTCCTCCTGCCTCTGGCTGCACTGCCACAACATGAGCAAGGTTCCTCTGAGCATCTACTCTAGGTGCATCAGCCCTAGGCTGGAAGTAGCCACGACTGTGCCCACAGCCTCTCTGAAAATCATTCGCTCTCGCAGGAGCCTAAGCAATGTTCGGTGCTTGTGCCGCCTGATGCGGACAATCCCTCCTAAAGTGGTCCCTCGAACCACAGTTCCAACAAGCATGGAAGTTACCCCAACACTCACCAGCGTGTTGTCTCCCACATCGTGTGCACTCGGGCAAACACCCTCCTCCTCTATGGCCCTGATGGCCCCTACCATGATGGCCACCGCCACGTCTATGGTCAAACTGATGTCCTCCACCTCTATGCCTCTTGGCATCTCTACTGTCAAAGTGGTTATGCCTCTTACCAGAACTAGATCCACCAGATCGTTTGGCCGAACCCAAACTGTGCTCTAAGTCCTTGGCCCTCGCGACCAATACATCAAAGTTTGAGTAGTCAGAAGCTAACGTGTACCTCTTGATCTCCTCGCTCAACCCATAGCGGAAACGGTTACAACGTTCCACTTCAGTAGGAACCAACTCTGGACCATACTGACTCAAGCGAACAAAACAGATCTCATAGTCAGTCACAGAAGCATCTCCCTGAGTAAGGGCCATAAACTCTTGCTTCTTCTCATCAAGATACCTCGATCCCAAATACCTCTTCCTGAATACAGAATCAAAGAAATCCTAATCAACCTCTGCCTCTGGAACTCCGGTAGTAATGGTGACCCACCAGGTGTAGGCATCACCCTGAAGTAAGGAGATCACACAGCCCAATCTACGAGCACCCACACAACCCATCTGAGCTAAGATGCGAACTGTCTTCTCCAACTATAACTCAGACCTCCCTGGCGTAGATCCTCTAAACTCTTCGGCCCCCAAGCTACGGAGCCTCTCCAAAGGTAGACTAGCATTGCCACACCTAGGCTGAGCTGCAGCCTGAGCTCCCGCAACTGCGGCCTGAAATGCTCCCGCTATAGCTTGCACTAGCGGAGTCATATCAATTACGGCCGGACCTTGGCCACCCTGAGGTCCCTCTCCTTCAGCTCCATCATCGCCCTCAACTCTAGGTGGAGGAGGTGGTGGTGGAGGTGGTGGAGGAGCTCCAACTCCAGCAGCTGTAGGCCCTTCTATATGAGCCTCTACTCCAACCACCGGCTCAACAGGAGTCGCAACACGTGGTTCCTGACGAACCACCCTCAGCCTAGACATCGCTCACAGACGATAACTACAACCACAACAAACAAAATATACAAGATTGGGTTAGCAAGGCAAGGCTTCCAAGTGCTCAAGTACGTTTCCCTCACTTAAAAATTCTTTTCCGATGTAATAGTAGCAATGGGACTCTCAGACAACATGCTTTTAAACAAAACAATCAACATACTCGTCACACAAGCAATCATGCTTACAATGCAAGCAAACACCGTGCATATCAATTCAAAACTTAAACTTACCTCACTTACCTGCCCAAGGTCACGGTAACCTTAGGCTCTGATACCAACAAGTGTAACCCCCTCGTCCCGGTCCGGACGCTTGACCGGTCCGAGTGGGCCACACGAGGAAAACTGAAGCAAAACCCGTTATGGTTTCCCCTCGGTTAACGACCCTAAAAATTTCTTTTATTTATCTTGTATATATGCATTACCATTGTCCTATGTGAGACACGTCAGTGGAACACAAGCAATCATGAAAACGATCATTCAAACCATCATACGCAAAACATCCCATTTTAGATTATTAGGCAGGCCGTTTCGAAACACCCTCAAGGTGTATCGAAACGCCTTGACTTGGTCAACGGCTCTAAGCCTACACTAGGAGGCCGTATCGGAACGAAGGTCAACCATTCCGAAACACCCTCAACGGTCAACTTATCGTGGTCAACGAGATATTGACCGTTCCGAAACACTTAGACCCGTTTCGAAACCCCATCATCTCGACATATTCTTAGATTTCCAGTAGCCAAAGTGTTCTGATACCCGTTTCGGAACAGGGGTTCACAGTGGCCAAACCGTATCGAAACGAGTTCCGATACGGGGTCCCTGAAGCCTAACATGTTCCGAAACAGCCCAGCCTGTTTCGAAACACTGGCTGTCTGTAAAATCCCAAAATCTGTTTTAGACAACTCCTAGAGGTTCCAAACGCCCGAAACGACTACACGAAGCATACAAAACACACGAATACATTCTAGAGGCATGCTCCCTAGCAACCATACACAACATACACAAGATATACAAATCACTCATTCCAAAAGACCATACATGGCATTACAATTAGCATACTTCAACATAGTCAACACTTAGACAATTCGAGGTAAGCAATTACCAACAAGGTTTACAAGCAAGGGCATACATCTCAAAAGCCAAGTAAACGAATACATACGAGGAGTCTAACATGCTCCTAAACAACAACAACATACTCCAAAAGCATCATAACACGATTACATGTCCCATTGCTTGACCATTACATCATAAACTAAAAACCATACTTGATAGCTAGCCCACAAGCACACACACTTGGAGGCCTCTTCTTGCACTTAGCAACCCACGAGCGACTGATCTGCATTGTCGAACAAAGAGAGCGTAAGCAATAAATCTTAGTGAGGGTAAGCTCTTTAAAAACAAACCTCGACAATGCAGGGTCCAAGCACGATCTCAACCAAGGTAAATGCATGATTATACCTTCGATCCTCAAGAGCCAACATGATAATGATGCATGAACAATATTCAACTATATGCCATGCTCAACAAGCTCTATTTCACAACATATGTAAACTCATATAAACATCCAAGTAGGAATCACATTCCACGTCACATTGATACACATATCAATCAATATTGGCACCTAGCTATGAACCGAATACGCAGATAAACACGTTGGAACTCACATCCAACAACCACTTTACATCACGGTGGGATTACACTCATCACTGGTCTGGCGGAGGGGATTCCACTCATCCTCACGCCCCGTCAATGGGATTCCACTCACCATCGACTATATATATAATTAACAATTTCCGGGCGAACCCGTACTCCTCCTTGGTGACTCAACGCCACCAAGGCCACACGCGAATTTTGACTCATGTGTGCACACTAACATCCTAATGATCGATCATTTGTACTCAAGCATACTAGTGCCAACATTTAACTCAATCCACATTATCCATTACAACCAATTCTGTGCTTAGTACGTACTCACCATGATCACAATCATGAACCATCCACATGCATAACACAATGCATCACATCCATGCCTCATCACACATGTATAACACTTTATACATAAACAATCATATCACAAATAATACGAGGCATAAACATCCATTACAAGTTCAACCAATGGCTCTAGTTTAAGTTTAGGATTAGGCTACCACCCTAATCCTAACTCTAGGTGGGTCTACCAAGCCCGACCTAGTCCACAAGCTCGAACCAAACACTTAAAACCACTTTAAAACATTAACCACTCACATATACTTCCAAGCTCAATTACCAAGCAAGCAACCACCTTCAAGCTTCCGGATTTCCTCTCGATGCTTCACCAACACAAGTTCTCGCCTCTAAACAACCTCAACGCAAACCAAACAACTTCCAATCAGCCCAAGCATCAAAGTAGTTAACCCGGAACACAATTCAAACATTAAACTCAACATTTCAAGCCATGAACAAACCCTACTTTTATCCAATTGGAGCAGCTCTCAAACCTTGATCAAAACTCAAGTTTCCAACACATTTTATACCCACAATTGATCCCAAAGCAACCCCTTACCATAGTACAAACATTAGCCCACCAATTCCAACCTAAAACAACCTCCAAAACTCACCCAAAACCCTTCAAAAACCCCATTTAAACCCCATTTCGGGAATGAGCTCAAAACCAAGTAAAATTCATATATGTGGTACCATTTAGCTCCTAGACTTCATAACTAACAACATTAAATCGAAATATTAAGTTAATCATAGTAAAGGTATCATTTTTAATCAAAACCCTTGAAAACTCCATTTCCAAAACTTCAATGAAAATAAAAACTAATTGTACTTTTGAAGAGAGGAGGTTGAGGAGAAGTCAAAAATGATGTTACCTTTCAAAAACGAGTTGAAATGGAGGAGAAATGAGATGGAATAGTGGAAGGAGGGTTGGAGCTCTATTTCACGTTAAATTTGTTGGAGAAGAGAGTGAATAGTGAAATGTTTGAGAAAAGGGGATTTAAAATTGGAACTTGTATTATTTACGAGTTTTCCATTAATGAATGGCTATTTCCCATTTTCTTTAAAATCCTCCAAAATTGTTTTTCATTCATTTTAGTCCAACACAAAAATAATTGTTTTTGAAACCCGAGGCCCAAAAGATTATTTTAATTATAAAACCGAACCTCAAATAATATTAAAATATTATTTTCACCCGACCCCTAAACCCGGGTGTTACATGTCTAGTAACATAGTTTCCGGTGGAATCTCACATCATCGTACTCACATGGCGGAATCTCTCATCGCCACAAAGCTTGGGTATTTCACCAAGTCCTACCCGATGGAATGCCCATCATCGGTCTCTCCCTTTAGATTTAACCAAAGAGCACGTACGAATTTTTAGTTTATAGTGCACTCTCATCCTGTTGATCGATCAATTATATCCGGTAAGTATCTCATCTTCTATGCCAATATATTATGTCAAAATATCATCTCACCTACTGTTTTTCATGCAACATTTCTCAAATCTTTCTCATCTCATTTCAAAACCATAACATTTGTCATGCTTTAAAACAAAACCTCAAATCTTATCAATGCAACATGTTATTTCATGAAATCATCTCAAGCATCATCTCATGCTATAAATCATGCATAAAAACAGTAGGAATGTATCTATCTCAAACCATGAGCATGTCAAAGCATTTTAGGGGCAACCACCACATATAAGAGAGCAATCTAGCCAATACTTACTTTCGAACTTAGGAAGGTGTTTCAAACCTTTCCTAAATCCCCAAACCTTGATTCTTTGTCCCTCAAGGACTTCTAAAACCATTCACACTCACCGATTACGTTTCGCTTGCTCGCCGAAACGCTAATTAAGCTCCCGGATCAACACCAAAGGCATTCAAAGATGTCTCCCCTGTTTATAACACATAAGAGCATGGGATTAATGCATCATCATGCATTGAAATCATCAGCCACACACCTAAACTCGCTGCTCTACTCAAGAACCTCATTTCGGCTACCAAACACAACCAAAATCATCTCCAAACTCTTCCAAAACAAAGCCCAGCCAAGATCTGCCACTTCTAATCATTTCTAAACACCAATCAACATAAAAAATCATCACAAACTCGTCCTTATACCTCCAGCTATGACAGAACACCAAAACCACCCCAAAAACCACCATTCCAGCATACAAAACTTAGGAATCCAAGCCTATTCGGGATTTTCTTGATAAAACCTCATTTATAACATCAATTAACATCCAAAATATATTAGAAAACAACCTCAAAATAGAGCCTAACCATCAACCACGAAAATCATCAAGATCTCTTCAAAAACCTTGAGTTTTAATACAATTTCTTGTTTCTAACATTAAAGCAACTCAAAAATCATTAACAAAGGATTGATAACTTGGGGATTTCAGTAAAGAACTGATCATTAGAGGAGAAGGGCGAAGCTTACCTCTAATGGCTGATTTCTCCTTGAATTGGGCAAGTTTTCTTGAAAATCCAATGTTAAAACAAAAGGATTTGATGAGGAAAAGATTAGGAATCAAAAGGAGGTTGAAATCTCATCAAAAGCAATGAAAATCAAAGGATAATTGATGGAGGAAATGTGTTTGTCTGAAAAGAAATTGAGAGAAAATGAAATGAGAGAAAATTGACGAAAGGTAGTTATGAAAAGTCAAAGATAGTTTTCCTTTTAATTAATCTCTATTTCCTTTAATTAAAACATTATTAAAACCACCCAAAATAAGGAGAAATCTGATTAAAAATTTTTTGGTAAAATTAGCTCCTTAAAGATTCAAAGTTTCAATCCTTTACAAAACAATCACTATTTAACTTTTGCAAAAACTGCGATTTGGTCACTACACCGAAATGTAATATTTCCAAACCTTATTTTGTAAAATTGTTTTCACCATAGTCATTCATATAATAAATGAAGATTTTTAGATATTTTCCATATTTTTAAAGCATCTTGAACTAGGTGTTCCTTAAATCTCCCTTAAAGATTCGAACCATTCTCAACCGGTCCGATTCGAACTCTAAAACTTCTAGGCCCAAATTTGGGGTGTTACACTCATCGATCACCGTCCCGTGAGGTTTGAAGCTTCGCCAAGTCGTGCTCATCTTTTGTAGTTTCCGGCCAACGTCACCGTTGTTGGTGAACGACGTTGGTCCAGGCGTGACCAGCGTCAAAGGCCGATCAAAATCCCCTTAGCCGTTCACCGTAACAACGCTGGGAAGAGCCTCATTGGCGTCGCATCTTTATGGTCGCATCGTGTTCGTTTTAGGGCTTTTCCGGTAAGTTTCCGGCCATATTTGGATAAATTGTTGGATGCATTTTTGAGCCCATTTGTTGACCTACATTTTTTCAGCAGGATCGCGACATTTGGTGTCTTCGGCCTCTTTTTGGCGGTCGTCCGATGACCAGAAATAATTGGGTAGGTGAACCGGCCTGAATCGGCTAGACCGGTTAAATCGGTCGGTCCATGACCCAGACCTGAACCGTCTCAACCCGAGTCCGACCCGACCCGCCTCTAACCCATATCCGACCCAGCTGAGTCAACTCACCGAGTCAACTCAGTTGAGCTTGACCGATGACGTCATGCTGACGTCAATGTTGACTTGATTGCTGACGTCAGCGTTGACTTTGACCAAAAAGTCAAAATTTCTGAAAAAGCCTTATTTTATGTTTTTCGACATGCTGAGTCCATTTTTAAAGCTCGTTTTGCAAAATTCTGATCTGGAAGCATCCGAATCTTTCTTTGAACCTGAGAGTGCATGAGTTAAATATTTAGTATAAGAGCAATGCAAATGGGAACTAATTAAAGGTATTGTTTTATTGAAGGTATCCATGTATCTCCGTATCTTAAATGTTATGGGACATCGAATTCGGGTTCGAGTGGAATCGAATGGGGTATCATGAATCGACCGATGTAGCTTGGAGTTAAAGTAATACTTTTCTACCAATTGTATGCTTTATGAACATGTTGATATCCGGTTGTAGCATGCATGCTTATGATGAGGTATATTGTTAATCTACCTAAGTCAAATCAAATACAAAAATAAGTAAAAAAATTCAGATAAGTATGACATATACGATTCAGAAAAAAATGAATAAATCAATAAGATCTGGAGTTCTATAATTATTTTGAATAAGATTTGATTGATGCGAATAAGAAATTGATGATCGATGAGTAATACAAGTTCAATGGTTAATCGGTAAAACAGTTCACCTCGAAACATCCAATTCAGATTATTTCATGATTAAAGAGCTAATGCTCAGAATGTTGGGTTGGGAAATGGCAAAGACGCCTTGGTGTATAAGAAAGACAAAAAATACCTCTGTTAATGGAAGCAATCTAGAAATCTTCACTAGATTCGGTAACACAATCGATTCATTCGAAAACCTCGGTTTTTCTCCGAAAGTTATGTTAATGAAACCTAAACCTTTAAAATTGCAAAGTGCTAAATTCTTCCCGAGTTTAGAATAAACCTCCGAAGATAAGACTACGAAAAACTGCTCGTATGTCTAGATTAATCTAAGAGGCGTAAAAGTTGAATTGTTCGATGACTAAAGGATTGGAAATGCTGATAAGGCTGAACTAGTCAGAATGTGTATAATGACCAAAAGGACAGAAATACCCTCGGGCTCTAGATGCCGAATTAACCATAATCATGGATGTACCCCCGAGACTTGAATCGAATGAATTTTTGGAAGGAGTCGAAAGGCTCGGGATAATTGGAAAACCTTTGAACATTGAAATGACTGAAAATACCCTTAAGACTCGGATTGTGAAACACCGATAAAGCTAAACAAGTGTGTGACTCTGAAAGTGGTAATACACGACTCGTGGTTGTTGGCTGCTTTTTTTCTTATACATACGTGAATTCGGATGAATGCCATATGAAGGCATATTCGATCTATTTAGGGCAAATACATGGTTAACGGTAAGAGAAAATCTGTTTAAGTGTACGTTCAATCTAATGGATTGAGTTTGGGTGTATTGCTCATGTTCGAATACTTGGTATATATCGCTCGAATATACATTCGATTGCTCGTTGTAAGTTCAACGTATGGTTGGTTATGGCGAGCTTTTCGGTTATACATTTTAGTCAGTCCTGAGAAATGAAAGTTTAAGGTGTACCCACACGGTTAGATAATAACATTGTGTTAATGAGTTTTGATCGTTTTGAAGGGAGTCAAAAACTAGATGAACAACTAGAATTTTTGAATCCTGTACACCACTGTCCTTACCTTGTTGGTTTAAAATACCAAATTACCCTTAAAGGTCTGAATGACCACTCCACCCTTGTAAGCTTTAATGTTTGAATTCCTCATGATATATCTAAAATCTCAATGATCTCAATACATCAATTTTTGACGTTTTGGTTCGATCTGTTATCACTAAAACTCCCCTTTTTTGTAAGGAGCCTGTTCTGCAATCAGTCCCAAATCGTCGAATGATCTCTTTCTAATCACTACAACAAAATAGTTCTTTAGCGGCGTTTTTTTAACCCCTAAAAATTTTCATGGTGCTTAAGAAAGTGCAGCAAGAAGTGCCGCTTAAAGCAGCGCCGCAATAGTTCACGTCGTTTTTCAGTAAAAACGCCGCAAAAAGTCGAGATCTATAGCGGCGTTTGTATTTACAAACCGCAGTGGAACCCTTTTTTTGTGATTGTCTGTTTGTTTTTACTTCTGAATCACTCATCCCTTCAGATACCTTCTTAGATTCCAATCTATCAGGTCCAGCAACATTTGATGTATCATTCTTGGACTTATCAGAAAGATGGTCATCCTCTTGCTTCTTTATGGAGTTTGAATCGGTCAATAAGTTGTCTTCAGAAGTTTGCACTGTGCCATTGCTAACAACTGACTTGGGAGATTTTTCATCTGCAAGACCAACTTGTTCAGTAGAAACTGCTTCTTCAGGAATTTCTTTATACTCCTGAAAGGGAATTCAAAGATTCATAAATGATAACTTTCCAGTATTAAATTCTAACGAGAAGAGGAAGCACTGGAATTCACGTGCGCACAGAGAGTCACATATAAAATATTGACAATCGACGATAAAAGCATGAAACAGAACGTACCTGAGTTGTCTTATCCAAAGGTAACTCTAGTGGTCTGTTCTCATCATCCTACAGAAAATTCACCCAAGAAAGGAGAATAAATTATGAGCAAGTTCAGTGAACAAGGCATAAAGAATTGACAAATACAATCAAGAGAATGAACTCCTAAGTCAAGCAGTAAGTTTTTACCTTATTGACTTAAGGAAATGCTGGAACATCTCAATGATTAGTGCATCGCATTCAAGATCCAACATCACCACACACGATCTGACTTTGGCAACAGTTTCAAGAATTGAGGTCCTCTTAATGAATGTGCGGCTGGACTTGTCAGACAAATTTTCAAATGATGATACAATCAGTTGAAAGACCTCCTGCATACATATTAGTAGAAATCAACTCATAAATGCAGAAAAATATTTAAAAATGATAATTTGCAAAAGCAACCAGAATCAATAATTTTAAAGGAATCACTTACATTTCAGATGAACCATCGGGACTTGAATGGTTAGCTGCATCTTCTTGTTCAGATGAAGTATTAGCAACCTAGAACACGAAACAAGTAAAAGCAAATTACCTATAAATTAGAGAACTACCCACCTCATCTGGTTCAGACTCGTCTTCAATTATCTTCCACTTTTCTCTCTTAAGATTTAAAATTTCCGTATCACCATCGTCATAATGCTTGCAAAAAAGAACAAAAACCAACTTCAAACAGCAAAATAAATAACAAAAGAGAAAAGAGAAAAGGGATAGAAACTTTGCGTGAATGAGTGGAGGAGCTAGTCATGGCCGATAAATCGAAGAGGCAGAGGATTTTAGAGTGACGAGAGAGAGAGAGCAGCGTCGAAAGAGATTTGGGGATTAGGGTGAGGTGAGGGAGTGTCTGACGGTGAGCTTTAATATTCAGATGAGTTTTACGGCGTTTGAGACAAAACGTCACTAAAGAATGAAATTTTTTGCGGCGTTTTTTAAAAGAAACGCCAATAAATGATGCCTTCTGCGACGTTTTCAGAAAACGCCACCAAAAATAGCGCCTATTGCGGCGTTTGTATAAAAAACGCCACTACAGCACGAGTTATTGGCTGTGAAATCTGTCATTTCGTGGCGTTTGATCTAAAAACGCCGCAAATGTAAAAATTTAGCGGCGTTTTCTCAAAAAAAAAACGCCGCTATATACCAAGTTTGGTATAGTGAATAATTACTAAGTTTCTCTAAAAATGAACCGAACCATAGAGTGTTTATTGAAAAAGTATATCCTCTCTGATCTGAAACTAATCTTCTCTCTGATTCGAATCATGAATTATGTCTGGCTAAATTATATACATCTGTATCTGATCTGTAATGCATGCTCTCTGTTTTCTGATACTCTGAAAAATTACATGTATTATTACTACTCAGTCTGTATTCACTAAATTATTCTAATTGAGGTACTTCTGGGTTATGTTATGAAGTCTTTGTAGGTTCAGCGCTGGTAATTCCTTATGGACCCGAGGTCTTCCCTTGGGTAGGTTCCGATGCTTCGGCACGGGTAATCCTTATGGACCTAAGGCAGCCCCTTAGGTTGGCTCCTATGCTCATTGGGCCTAGGGTAAGTCCTTATGGATGCAGTTCTAGGGAACTGCATATCGGTGTACGGTTGGAGGGTAGTTATGTTGATACTTAGTTTTCCATGTTCTCTCTCTAGCCTCAGTCAAACTCTATTGTTGTCTGAAATATTACGTCTATCATTCTTGATCTGTAACTGTCGGAACACCTTAAACTCTCTTGTTGGATTTTCGTAATCTATGTCCCTTCTGATTACCTGAGTTAGACATCGTGTTTGGTGATCGGGTAATTAATCAGAAATGAATATGTTACTTTTAAGTGTAACAACTAAACGAATTGTATTATATATCTGAAACTTGATAATGCTTGCTCCTGCATTTTTTTCTGATACATCTGATACTTACGTGTGGCATGAAGCTTCTTTTGGTAGTTTTGTATTACTGAGCTTTCCCAAGCTCATGTTGTTATTACCACCGCAAGTTAGGAGATTTATCATGGTAAAGATCGACATCAGTGGTTGGAGTTCTCTCAGTGTCACTTTTGGAGTGCGGTACCGGTTCAATTAGTGGGCATGCATGTCATGTATTATTTTATGACAGTGTTTGTAAAATGTTTTCTGAAATTATGGTTATATGTTTAAATGATTTTCTGGAAGTGTATTTTAAAACAATAGCCAATGTTGTGGTTCAATTAAATGTTTAAAAGAAAAATATTTTTATGTAGATTTTAACTGTGAGTCGCTCTTGTGACCCTAATATGACTCTCTAAGATTCGTGATAACACATAGACGAGTTTAATGGGTTAGATGAAGTGCTTGCGAATTTTATTGTACTCAGCTAAAGTCAGCCTGCAATGCTGGCAAATTTCTCTATACTCGGCTGAAGTCAACTTGCAGTATTAACGACTTTCCCAAAAATCGACATGTAGCGTTCGCGACTATCTAAAGCCGCCGTAACAATCACCCTAAAATAAAAAGTCAACAACTTTATTGGGAAAAAACCCTGCAACCCATAAGCAAAACTAAAAACACAACAACAAAAATGAAAGTGGAAGGATAGAAAAAGGCCTGACAAAGAGAGAAAAGCACATAAGCGTTGGCAAAACGATCCAGACTACCACCCTAATATTACCTTGTTCGTGTGTTATATATACCACTTTACTCCTTCACTTTTGTTAAAAACAAACAAACAAAAACCTTCATCTCCTTCGCATTTTGCTTTGTTGTTTCTTACGAAACTGATTTCAGGCATAAAATCTCGGACTAGGATTCCTGTTTCTTTCTGAGAAAACAGAAGAGAAGTAGAGGAAACATGTTGGAAGGAAAAGCTTTGGTGGAAGACATAGACATGCCATTGAAGATGCAGCTGCATGCCATGTCTTATGCTTCTCAAGCTTTGGATTACTACGATGTTTCTGACTACAAATCAATCGTCGGATATATAAAAAAGGTCTCTCTCTTTTTTCCCTTAACTTGACGTAAAAATGTTTCCTTCTTTGCATGGTTTTGCAGTGGTTTGACTGAAAAGTTTTAAATTTGGGGATACAGGAGTTTGACCGCAAATATGGAGAAGGATGGCAATGTGTGGTGGGTTCAAATTTGGGTGTTATTTCTCCCATTCTACAGGGACTTTCATTTACTTTACACTGGGGAGTCTCAATTTCCTTATCTACAAAATGGCTTCATCTTCCACCTACCATTTGCATTGATGCCAGTAACCAGCCTCAGAAACGGACGTAAAATTTTATGTTAAGGGTTCAAATCTGTAAAAATTGGGAGTCTCAACTTCCTTATCGTCAAACATGGCTTCATCTTCCACCCCCAATCCCACTTTTCCCATGGCCAGCCATGTAATTTTCATGTTTTTTGCTTTAATTTTCACTCCATCAACCCATTTTTAAGAATGTATACAGAAAGGCTAGTCACGTCGAGCCATAAAGAACCACAAGAATGATTGTATTTCCATGGTCTCGATTCTTGAACTAGTAATAGTTTCACAAAATTGATTTAAATGCTAGATGATATCTATATATATTTTGATATGATATGAATTAGGGCGAGTAAAACTTGATGCAAAAAAATTGATTTTATTGATTCGACTCGGAAATTTTTCAAATAAAGTTTGTGTTACAAAATAAGACTTCAAATAATTCGAATTTTTTATAATTAGTGGATTAATTTTCAAGTACAAGTTGAGTCTCAACTTTTCTCGAATAATTCAAAAATTTTAGTAATATGAATTAGGGATGAGTAAAATTCGACTCGAAAAAATCGAATTTTTTTACTCGACCCAACTTAACTTGGATCATAATTTGATAAGTTGGAGTCAAGTTATAAAATGAGACTTCGACTAACTCAAAATATTTAGTAATATGAACAGGGGTGAGCAAAATTTGACTAAAAAATCAAAATTTTCAACTCGACTTAACTTGAATCATAATTTTATAAACTCGACTTAAAAAATTTCAAATAAAATTTGAGTTATAAATTGGGGCTTCAAATAACTCAAAATTTTTAGTAATTAGTTTATTAGTTTTTAAGTTCTAGTAGAGTCGAATCCCTCGACTTTTCTTGATATATGTATGTTGCAAATGAAAAATATATATCCATATTGTTTATGATTATAGAAAGTCATTTAAATTAGAAGTAATTACTATCATAACATTATAAATATCTATTATTAAATTTAAAGTTTGAGTTATAAAATCAAGTTCGTAAACTCAACTAACTCAAAAAAATGAGAAATTTACTCTTAATGAGTATTGAACCCACAAATTAAAGAGAAAAAATGATATAACTAAGAGTTTATAACCATCTGCTCTAGAGATTGGTGACAGTTTCAATCTATGTTAAATGAGAAAATTGCAGTTAAAGAACTTTGCAATATTTCCCGTATTGAACATTTATATGTTAAATGTTGAGTTTAACTACTCGAGCGAAACTTATTGCTAACTCTTCAGTTTATTCCAATGTTGATATACTATTTCGAATCGGCTCCATGCATTCTGATTGTTTAACCAATGCTATTAATTAGGGATAAATTTTAGGATAATGTTGTTAAATTTTTTATTTCAAGATTTGATGTATTTTCTTTTTCTTGATCTATGAGATTGTCATCAAATCAATAGAGTTATCAATGAAATTTGTTGAAGTGACCAACAATCAGACATACAGTTAGCCTAAAGTCGGCCTGTAGTGCTTGCGCATTTCCTTGTACTCAGCTAAAGTCAGCTTGCAGTGCTAGCAACTTTCCCAAAAGTCGACATGTATTGTTCGCGACCAGAGCCATTCTTTAGATTTTAGTAGCTCAAGGACGAACTTAAAAATTAGGCTCCTAATAACAAATATTAAAAGTAGACATCTAATAACAAGTATTAGAAAAATAAGTCTCTAACAAGTATTAAAAAATAAATAAATTTTAAGAGCATGTTCCAGATAACCAATATTGGAAAAAATTATGCCCATAAGAACAAGTATTGGAAAAAGCTGAACCCTAATAACAAATATTAAAAAAATTATTTTTTTTGACAAAACATAATTCTAATTCTACCTAGAGGCGAGGGGAAGAGGGACTCTATGGGAAGGAAGGGGTGCTCCTAGTGGGTCTAGAACTCATGACCTAAGGAAATATGAGGGAACAAAGATGAGGAGCTTGGCCAACCGGCCAAATGTACTTGCTCAAAAACATTGAATTTTAAGAGTAAGTCCCTAAAAACAAATATAAGGGAAAATTGGACCCTAATTGTTTTTTTTATCAGCAACTATATGTTTTTATTAAAATAAGTAAAAACATACAGCTTGACGAAATCGCACGCCTCGTTAAAAACCTCCCTAAACCTATTGGAGGAAAAGAGTACGATACGATCCGTCGATTACAATATGCAAAGCATGACGCTTAGGGACAAGTCACAGACAAGCCATGAACATCGAAAATCTATCTACTCCCTCTTTCGCCAGTGCATCCGCAAATCCGTTCGCTTCCCTCGGCACGTAACAGAATTGAATATCATATATGACTTGACAAGCTTGATCAATTTCCAAAAATACTTCCCATAGTCGCCACGGTCGTTTTGCATTCTGATTGATCCAGGTCAACGCGACTTGAGAGTCCGTCTCCATAATCACACAAACCTGTCGCCATTCCTTCTCTTTGATCATTCCCAACGCAAAGGCTATCGCTCGGATCTCTGCTTCATTTGATTCCATCACGCCTATAGGGCCTGAAAAAAGACCCAGAATACGGCTATCCGCATCTCGTAACACACCACCAATCCCTGCCGGACCCGGCTTTCCTCGCGCTGATCCATCCGTGTTAAATTTTAGAATATTTTGTAACGGGGGCTGCCAGCATCTTTCTCCCCTCGTCCTCTTCGGTTTGGCAGCAACCTCAATTTTAGAAGGACATGTCCACCAAGCTGCCTCCGCTACCAATTCTCCCCGCCTATCATCTTTTATCCAATAATAAGATCTCAATTTCACCAAGAAACACAATTCAGCCAAGTTCCATCTCTTCCCACGGAAAATAAACTCATTTCTTGCAATCCATAAAGACCATAAAACAGCGGCAACACATGCTATCCACCACATATTCATGCATCCCTTGAATATACTATGAAAATCAAGAACATAGAATGCATCAAAACTAACCGGTAAGGTTGTGTCTATTCCCCACCATTTCCGCATCCATAGCCAAACCGACTGCGCAAACGGACATTCATAGAGGATGTGAGCGATGCTCTCCTCTACCATCGCACACCAAGGGCATCAGCCTTGATCTTCCGGCAGTGGAACCCCACGTGCTCGCAAGAAATCAGCAGTGGGTAATCGACGTAACCATGTAAACCATAGGAAAGCTTGAACTTTCGGCGGCACCGGCACCTTCCAAGCGAAACATTCTCCAAAGTCCATTTCCCCCACCTTATCTAGCATGAGCAGTTTCGATAAAGTCCCAACTGAAAAAATCCCACGCTCGTCCGATCGCCAAATTAACGTGTCCAGCTTTCCTTCCCATGCGCGGAAATTGGATACTGTTTGAATTAAATCACGTAACATTCCTGATTCAAAATCTCGTAGTGGGCGTCTAAAAAAATCATTCCAACCATGGTGCGATAATCTACCCTCCACCATATAGTCACCCACCCTCGCTAATTTATCACATGCTAACGAGAATAAGCGCGGATATGAATCTTTTAATGCCACTTGTTCAACCCACGGATCGAACCAAAACAAAATCGATCTACCATCCCCCAGCTTCCATAGAAAACCGGTCATGCCCATATGCTTTTCAACTTGTGCACCGCATGAGAGAGCTACGATTTGCCGCCATACAAGCGACATAGATGACATCTTTTCCGTGTTGAAACGCCACCATTGTGGATGTTCTCCATATTTTGCAATTATCAAGCCACGCCACAATGAATCTCTCTCTTGTGCATAACGCCACACCCATTTTGATAGCATCGCCATGTTCTTAACTCGCAAATCCGCGACTCCCAAACCCCCTAATTGTTTCGGACGACAAACTACCTCCCATCCTACTCTGCTCATCCGCCGTTCCAAACCCACACCCCCCACAGGAAAGCTCTTCTAATTTTATCGATCTTCTCTATTACTCCTCTGGGAGCGACAAATAATCCCATGTAGAATATTGGTAACGACGAGAGGACTGAATTAACCAACACCACCCGAGCTGCAAAGGACAAAGAGGTCCTTTTCCAACCTGCTAATTTGCGACGGAAATTAGTGATCACTGGTTCCCACGTAGCTATTAGTCTCGGACTTGCACCTATTGGAAATCCCAAATAGACGAATGGAAATTCCGCTTTTCTACAACCCATTACCTCGGCTACATTGCTGCTCAGCTCATCTTCTATACCAATTGAGTATAAGGAACTTTTACCGAAGTTAATCTTCAACCCCGAGCAAACTTGAAAACAGTGCAGAATTCGTTTCACGTTTCTCGCAATTTCTAACGATCCCTCAAAGAACAAAAGTGTGTCATCGGCAAACTGTAAATGTGTCACGGATATCCCTGTCGCTACCTGAACTCCACGAATTAGACCCCCTAATTCAGCCCTTCGCAGCATCAAATGCATTGCTTCCGCGACTATCACAAACAGCAAAGGTGATAGCGGACAGCCTTGTCGCAAGCCTCTGCCCATTCTGAATTCCTTGGTGGCATTGTCGTTGAGAAGCACCGACAACCTAACTGAACTGATACATTCCTGTATCCATATTCGCCATGTGTCACAAAATCCCATTCTTCCTAACACCTCATCCAAAAAACACCAGCTCACGCAGTCATACGCCTTGGCAAAATCAAGTTTCAATAAAAAACCACATGCACCCCGTTGTCGTAGGGAATGTACCACCTCAAGTGCTAGAAGTACACCATCCACCAATTGTCGACCCTTAATAAACGTCGATTGAGTATCGCTTATTAAATCTGCCAATACCCCTTGTAGTCGAGTCGCAAGGCATTTTGCCAAAATTTTGTTCACTGAGTTTACTAGACATATCGGCCTATATTCGCCAAGGGTCGTGGGAGATGTTACCTTAGGAATTAACACGATGAATGTGCAATTCACATCCTTAGGTAGCCGCCCACTTGCATGGAAATTTTCAAAGAATCGTAGAATATCAGCATTGATCACATCCCATCCTTTCTTATAAAAATCCAGCGTAAAACCGTCCGGGCCCGGTGCCTTCGAACCATCACAACCTCGCACTATACCGTGTATTTCCGCCAATGTGAATGTCGCCACCAAATTCCCCCTAGCTGTCTGCGATATCTTTCTAAAATCCCCCTCAAATTGCCATACGCATTCCCTCCTATCACAAGAGAAATGCTTCCTGAAAAATTGAACTATGTGGCGACGCATAAGAGATGGCGAGCTGATCCAATTGTCATTAATCATAAATCCTGGAATATAATTTCTTGCCGCTCTCAGCTTAGTGGATCGATGAAAATAGGTTGTGTTTCGATCCCCTAGACGCAGCCATGTCGCTCTGGATTTTTGTCTCCACATCGCTTCCTTGTGTCTCAAAGCTTTCCACAAGGCCTGTAGCCATTGTCGCCTTTCCTCCTCTATCTCCTCATCAATACTAGCTGTAGAAATTGCGGAATCCGCCCGGTCAATTTTATCTTGCAACTCTGATATTCTCTCATTCACATCCCCAAAGCTGTCCCTATTCCATTTTTTCAAAAATGCCTTCAAATGTCGCAGCTTCACCATAATATTTATCGTGCCAATGTCTAATTCAGTAAGCCGGATCCATTCCTCAAAAATCTGCCGCATGTGATATTTGCCCTCCATCCAACAATTAAAGAAACGGAACGGACGAGGACCCCAGTCATTTTCATCGCATTTCAACACTAAAGGTGTGTGGTCGGATACGGCCCGTGCTAGTGCCACTTGCTGGATTGAGCTGAAAGCATCCATCCATTTTGACGATATCAAAAATCTGTCAATTCGGCTACATCGTTTCTTTGGACCAAACCATGTATAACGTTTGCCTAAGAGTGGTAAATCCATCAGACCTGCTTGTAGAACAAAATCCCCAAACGCTTCCATCTCCATAGTCCTGTCTGAAGTACCAATTCTATCTGACTCGTGTAGTATGGCATTAAAATCTCCCGCTATGCACCACGGGCCTTCTTGTTCACTAATTTTACTCAAAATTGCCGTCCAAACAGTTTGTTGCCCTTCCAATTCGGACGGTGCATAAACCACTACCAAACCACAACTTAGATCATCATGTAACCATCTACCTCGCAGCATAATAAAATTACGTTCAATCGCTACCACATCTAAATGAAATTTACTAACCTCCCATAACACTATAATACCGCCCGACGCACCAATTGATGGCGCGATCACGGATTCGTAATTATCACTTCCCCAAAGATTGGCTAACCACAATTTCGAACACTCCTCCATCTTTGTTTCTTGTAGCATTGCCATATCCGCATCGCTTTTCCGAATTACATCTCGAACAAACCGGCGTTTAGCACTTCCTCCCAAGCCCCTCACATTCCATGATAATATTTTCATGAGTCACAAACCGCATTGGTCGCCACCAATTACTTTTGAGATGTCGCGGATAATTTCTTCTTCCCGGCCGTCGGAATTTACACCAATCAGAGAGCCCAGTTTCACCGTTGCAATCGCTTCTTTTTCAATGTTGTTTGCTGCCTGACCGTCGTCCCCTTCACCTCCCGCATTCGATAATACTTGGTTGGTTTTGTAAATTCGGTTAGTCTTCTTTTTTCTAGAAATCCGACACCCTTCTAGATTTCCCCCTACAAATCGTCGAATCTTGCAATAAGCCTGACCCACCTGGACAATTTTTGTTTTACTCAAGTCTGGGTGTTCAATTGTCGAAAAAAGGATAGGATAATGGTTTAATTTAGAATTTAATTTTGAATTAAATTCTGAATTATCTTCCCTTTGTAAATTAGACTCCTGCTCATTTGAATCACTTGCTTTAGAATTAGCAATTCCCGCTATATCCAAACTCTTGCAAATTTGAATGTCTCCTATTCCTGCAGGACTCTTATCACCACCGTCCTTCTCCCCATTCACACCTCTTTCCGCCGTGTCCACTAACCGTGCCGGTGAACTCATCGTTGGCCTGTCCGGCAATGGAGGTGATTTGTTGGATACCCTTTGTTCGTCGTTGCTGTTCTGATCAGACTGTCTTTCTACATTTGTTTTTTCGTGTTGATCACCTTGTGGCCCTTCCCATGCTTCGTTTGCAAGCCATAGCACTGAATTTGTATTTTCTTTTATGTTTTCTACATCCTCTCCGTTTCCCACTTGTGAATGCGGTAGTAAATTATTTTCACTGCTTCCTTCTTCGTCTGTCGAATCAAACTCCCCGCAATCGCATTCCACCGTAGGGTAGGTGCCATCCATCTCTAACACTCGGATGTTATATGTTTCCCCCTCAAAACAAACTTCAATGTGTTCTTCAATCCGGTTGAATTGGGATGTTTCGACCATAATTCTACCATAATCAAAAGAAGATGGTGTCTCCGTATCGTCATCCATTCGAATGAAAACACCCCAAAGGCTTGCTATGTTCATGAATGTCCGTTTGTGCCATAGGTGTATCGGGAGGCCAATTATCGACATCCAAATCTGTCGCGATTCCACTTTGATCGCTGGAGACCATTCCTCTACCTTGGCGAAACATTCCTTCACCTGATCAAGGTGCATGATTTTGTCACGGACGGCTGCCGATGTACACATTAGCAATATCATTGCTCCGGATAAACGCATGATCGAGAAACCATCGTGTTTGTCTACCTCTAACCTTTCCGCTATGCTCTTTATGCTACAAGGGTTTTGGCACCAACCCACCGCACACCATCGCAATATTACCCATTTGTCTTCATCCACTATCCCTACGACTTGCGATTTATTTTGTTTCACTTCGTTTCTTATTGTCGTTTCTGATTTTCTTGAATCCGCACTGTCCTTCTTCTCGTGTTGATCTATGTTTCTTCCTTTTTTACTGTACCATTCCGTTTTGCCTCTCCACGCCATAGCAACTCTCAATCTGCCGCTGTGTATCCATTTGCCGTTTAATCTCTCTATCACCCTGTTTGCATCCTCCTCCGACGCCATTCTAACGAAACCAAACCTCTGTCCATTCCTGGCTCTTTTGTTCGGTATGAAGGTATCTTTTACAATTCCATGTCTGTCACATACTTGCCACAATCCTTTCCAATGGATTGTCCGAGAGAGACCGCTGATGAATAAGGTCCAAACTTGTTGATGTTTCTGATCTCGGTGCACCGTCCTGCTGCCGGTATGTGCTTCACTGTTCCGGCCGGAGCTATTTTCCTGTTCGGCGGCTAGGCGTTTCCAAATTCCCTTTGAGAGCATTTTCCTTGACGAAAAGATCTGATATTTTAGTGTTGGAGCGAGTAATTGGACCCTAATTGTAAGTATTAGAAAAATGAATTGACTCTCTAGTAACAAATATTGAAAAAAAATTAAAATTTAAGAGTATGTCCCTAATAATAAATATTGAAAAAATAGGTCTTATAATAAGTATTGAAAAAGTTGGATCTCTAATAACAAATATTGGGGAAAATTAAATATTAAGAGTAGGCATATAATAACAAATGTTGAGAGAAAATTGAGTCCTAATAATAAGCGTTAAAATTAAATTTTTAAAAGTAAACCCACCCCTAATAATAAGCATTAAAAAATTAGACTATAATATAGAATATGATAGAAAAACTTGGCCCTGCCAGAACATAGGGGTTTAAGGGGGTTTGATCCCCGCCAACTTTTTTTTCATAAGGAATATGATAGATTTTTTTATAGAAAAAAGTAAAATTACTTCTATAATCTCTTCAAAGTTTGTAAAATCTTAGTATGAACCCCTCAAAATTTTTAATTTCATTTGGCCCCTTTATAAATTTTATTTTTTTTAATTTTATTTTGATCCTTATAAATTTCTAGTTCCGCCCATGTACCCATACCTAAAGACGGTATTGTTCGGCTGTTCGCCACTGCCTCAACTACCTTAACAATGACTCTAAATCATGAAATAAAAAACACTCAAAACTTAAAATAAAAGGTCAACAACTTTAATGCAAAAAAAAAACCTGCAAATCATAAGTAAAACTGAAAAATCAAAAACAAAATATGAAAATGGAAGGACAAAAGCGTTGGCAAAACGATCCAGCCTACCACCATATCATTACCTTGTTCATACGTTATATATACCACTTTACTCCTTCACTTTTGTTAAAAAAAATAAAAACAAAAAACCCTTCATCTCCTTCACATTTGCTTTGTTGTTTATTAAGAAACTGATTTCCAGGCATAAAATCCCAGACTAGGATTCTTTGTTTCTTTGGGAGACAACAAAAGAGAAGCAGAGGAAAGATGTTGGAAGGAAAAGCTTTGGTGGAAGACACATACATGCCATTGAAGATGCAGATACATGCCATGTCTTCTGCTTCTCAAGCTTTGGATTACTACGATGTTTCTGATTGCAAATCCATTGCCGGATTTATAAAAAAGGTCTCTCTTTTTTCTTCTTAAATTGACATGAAAAATGTATCCTTCTTTGCATGGTTTTGCAGTGGTTTGACTGAAAATTTTGATTTTTGGGTACAGGAATTTGACAGCAAATATGGGGAAGGATGGCAATGTGTGGTGGGTTCAAAGTTTGGGTGTTATTTCTCCCAATCTACAGGGACTTTCATCTACTTTACAATGGGAAGTCTCAACTTCCTTCTCTTCAAAACAGCTTCATCTTCCACCTACCATCTCCATTGATGCTCGTGATCGGCCTCAGAAACAGACAAAATTTTATGTTAAGGGTTCGAACTTGTAAAAATAGGGAGTCTCAACTTCCTTCTCTTCAAAATGGCTTCATCTTCTACTTTCCAAGCCCATTGATGCCCATGACCAGCCATGTAATTTTCATGTTTTTTTGCTTTTATTTTCACTCCATCTACCCATTTTTAAGGGTGCATACAAAGACTAATCACGTTGAGCCATATAGAACCACAAGGATGATTGTATTCCCATGGTCTCCACTTAGCCTAAAATACACCCTAACCCTAATTCCTATTTGAAGATGAGAGGGGAGACCAAAACGAGTTGAAATCTTGAAATTGGTTGAAAATTGAAAGGATTTGGTTAGGGTTTTGAAAAGGGGGCGGTTTTGGGTGTTTTAGATGGTATTTGCTCGAATATGGTGTAAAAGGAAGAAAAGAACGTGTTTAAAACTTTAAAAGTTGTGCGCCCAACCATTTAGCCTAAAGGGATCGATCCCTCCGGTTAGGGGATCGATCCTTTTAGAGGATCGAACAAAACAGAGCTCACTGCCAAGCTTGGGATCGATCCCTTCTCCTAGGGGATCGATCCTTTTTCTGGAAAATTTTCATTTTAAGCACTTGGACCATTTAAGATGAGATTTAAACTCAATTAGAGGCATCCTATGTTATATGTATGATATGAAATGAGTTTTAAATGCCTTAGAAGATACCCAAGGACATATATGTCAACATGAAACAACAAGACATGCAATTTACATCATATATCAAATTTTAGACCTCTAATTGCACACTATCAAGATTATTTCAAGACACATACACTCAAAGGCTCTATAAGTGCCTAAGCATGCATTTTGACAAAAATTGCTACAAGACAACCTCATATTCTCAAAATTTATCATAAAAGATCATATTAAGCATAGAGAACATGATTTCACAAAATCAAACAAATATTGCAAATTTAAGGCCAAAAACATAATTATGAGCATATTAGGCCATAAAAGTGTAACTCGTGCAATCTTGACTCCCCCTTATTCAAAAGCACTTAAGCAACATATGGGGACCCCCAAACATGATTTAAAACATATAAACACACAAAATCAACATAAATGAATAAAGATTGCATGTTAAATAAAATGTTACCACTTGAACCAAGATAGGTTGATTAGGCTATATCCTTTTCAAGTGTCCTTCCTTCTAGTGTGTCTAGAGCTTTTCGATTTCTTCATTTTGCTCACCATGGCTCCAACACACCTACAACAAGGAACTATGCATGTTTTGGTACCCAAACTCTTTTGGGTCCATGAGAGTTAGTTCCTACAATTTTAGCCCCTTTAGGTATCCATTTAGACAAGAGATCATATTCTTTGTTAGCAATGAGTCCTTTTGGAACTCAAATGTTTTTAATTATCTTTCTATTATATGATTTTTGGGGACCACTATATCTATATCCATTAAAGTTCTTTCTAACATAGTTGGATTTTGAATTTTCACCCTTTTCAATTTGTTTTGTTCCAACTTTGTTGAAAGAAGCTTTTAGATCATCAAGTTCCTTTTGATGATCATCATGGACCTTTGAAAGTAAGTTGTGCAAGTCTTAATTTTTCTTTTCAAATTCTTTTATTCTGACTTGCATTTCCTCAAATTTACTTTCAAATTTCTTATTAGATTTGGAAAGAGTCATTTTCATTTTTCAATTTTAAAATGATTTTTTTTCTATTTTTCAAAATTGACTCTTCAAATTCCAAAGCTAATTCATCATAAGCCTCTTGCAATTCATCAAAAGTATAATCAATTGAAAAAGATGAATTAGAGGTTACCATGGAGTCATCATCAATAGCCATGAGACACAAGTTGGCAACTTCATTCTCGTCCTCGTCGGATGATTCATCATCGCTCCAAGTAGCTACATGAGTCTTGTGCTTCTTTTTCTCATAGCTCTTTTTCTTCAATTGGGGACAATCGAACTTGATGTGTCCCGACTTTTTGCACTCATAGACAATAATTTGATCTTTCTCTTTGTTTTCATTCCTGAAACTCTCTTCTTCTTTTTTTATCAGCAATCGTATGTTTTTTATTAAGAAATAAGGAAAAACATACAGCTTGACGAAATCGCACGCCTCGTTAAAAACCTCCCTAAACCTATTGGAGGAAAAGAGTACGATACGATCCGTCGAATACAATAGGAAAAACATATCACATAGGGACAAGTCACAAACAAGCCATGAACGTCGAAAGTCTATCTACTCCCTCCTTCGCCAATGCATCCGCAAAGCCATTCGCTTCCCTCGGCACGTAGCAGAATTGAATATCATATATGACTTGACAAGCTTGATCAATTACCAAAAATACCTCCCATAGTCGCCACGGTCGTTTTGCAGTCTGATTGATCCAGCTCAACGCGACTTGAGAATCCGTCTCCAATATCACACAACCCTGTCGCCATTCATTCTCCTTTATCATTCCCAACGCAAAGGCTATCGCTCGGACCTCTGCTTCATTTGATTCCATCACGCCTATAGGGCCTGAAAATAGACCCAAGATGCGACTATCCGCATCTCGTAACACACCACCAATCCCTGCCGGACCCGGTTTTCCTCGCGCTGATCCATCCGTGTTAAATTTTAGAACATTTTGTACCGGGGGCTGCCAGCATCTTCCCCCCCTCGTCCTCTTTGGTTGGGCAGCAACCTCAATTTTAGAAGGGCAAGTCCACCAAGCTGCCTCCGCTACCAATTCTCCCCGCCTATCAGCTTTTATCCAATAATAGGATCTCAATTTCACCAAGAAACACAATTCAGCCAAGTTCCATCGTTTCCCACGGAAAATAAATTCATTCCTTGCAATCCATAAAGACCATAAAACAGCGGCAACACACGCTATCCACCACATATTCATGCATCCCTTGAACATACTATGAAAGTCAAGAACATAGAATGCATCAAAACTAACCGGTAAGGTTGAGTCCATTCCCCACCATTGTCGCATCCATAGCCAAACCGATTGCGCAAACGGACATTCATAGAGGATGTGAGCGATGCTCTCCTCTACCATCGCACACCAAGGGCATCGGCCTTGATCATCCGGCAGTGGAATCCCACGTGCTCGCAAGAAATCAGCAGTGGGTAATCTACGTAACCATGTAAACCATAGGAAAGCTTGAACTTTCGGCGGCACCAGCACCTTCCAAGCGAAGCATTCTCCAAATTCCATTTCCCCCACCTTATCGAGCATGAGCAGTTTCGATAAAGTCCCAACTGAAAAAATTCCACGCTCGTCCGGTCTCCAAATTAACATGTCCAGCTTGCCTTCCCATGCGCGAAAATTGGACACCATTTGAATTAAATCTCGTAGAATTCCTAGTTCAAAAACCCGAAGCGGGCGTCTAAAAAAATCAGTCCATCGATGATGCGATAATCTGCCCTCCACCATATAGTCCCCCACCCTCGCTAATTTATCACATGCCAACGAGAATAAGCGCGGATATGCATCTTTTAAGGCCACTTGTTCAATCCACGGGTCAAACCAAAACAGAATCGATCTACCATCCCCAAGCTTCCATAAAAAACCAGTCATACCCATATGCTTTCCAACCTGTGCATCGCATGAGAGAGCTACGATTTGTCGCCATACAAGCGACATAGATGACATCTTTTCCGTGTTGAAACGCCACCATTGTGGATGTTCTCCATATTTTGCTACTATCAAGCCGCGCCACAGTGAATCTCTATCTTGCGCATAACGCCACACCCATTTTGATAGCATCGCCATGTTCTTAACTCGCAAATCCGCAACCCCCAAACCCCCTAATTGTTTCGGGCGACAAACTACCTCCCATCCTACTCTGCTCATCCGCCGTTCCAAACCGACACCCCCCATAGGAAAGCTCTTCGAATTTTATCAATCCTCTCAATTACCCCTCTCGGAGCGACAAATAAACTCATATAGAATATCGGTAACGACGAGAGGACTGAATTGACCAAAACCACCCGAGCTGCAAAAGACAGAGAGGTCCTTTTCCATCCTGCTAATTTGCGTCGGAAATTTGCAATCACTGGTTCCCACGTAGCTATTAATCTCGGACTTGCGCCTACTGGAAATCCCAAATAGACGAATGGAAATTCAGCTTTTCTACAACCCATTACCTCGGCTACGTTGCTGCCCAGCTCATCTCCTATGCCAATTGAGTACAAGGAACTTTTGCCGAAATTAATCTTCAACCCCGAGCAAACTTGAAAACAGTGCAGAATTCGTTTCACATTTCTCGCAACTTCTAACGAGCCCTCAAAGAACAAAAGTGTGTCATCGGCAAACTGTAAATGTGTCACTGATATCCCGGCCGCTACCTGAACCCCACGAATTAGACCCCCTAATTCAGCCCTTCGCAGCATCAAATGCATTGCTTCCGCGACTATAACAAAAAGCAAAGGTGATAGCGGACAGCCTTGTCGCAAGCCTCTACCCATTCTGAATTCCTTGGTGGCATTACCGTTGAGAAGCACCGACAACCTGACTGAACTGATACATTCCTGAATCCATTTTCTCCATGTGTCACAGAATCCCATTCTTCCTAACACCTCATCCAAAAAACACCAGCTAACGCAGTCATACGCCTTGGCAAAATCAAGTTTCAATAAAAAACCACATGCACCACATGCATCCCATTCTTCCTGAAACTCTCTTCTCTTTGAAATCTTCTTTCTTTGTTGGACCTCATGAATCTTTTGAATCTCTTGGCAAACATAGCCATCTCTTTATCTTCATCCTCTCCACTAGAATCAATATCTTCTTTTGATGCCTTGAGAGCAACACCAAATTTCTTCTTTTCCACTTCCTTCTTCTTTTCTTCCTTACCTTTGACATCATTTCATGTGTAAGCAAGGAACCAATAAGCTCATCCAACTTGAGAGTCTTGAGGTCCTTTGCTTCTATGATCACTGTTTTCTTTGAATCCCATGAATCGGGAAGAGAGTAGATCATCTTCCTCACAAGTTTATCTTCCGGATCACTTCTCCATAGCCCTTCAATCCATTAACAATCATGGAGAATCGATCAGACATATTTTTGATGTCTTCTTCGGGGTCTACCTTGAAGTTTTCATAAATGAGATTGAGAAGCCCGATTTTGGTCTCATTCACTTGATTGGTTCCTTCATGTGCGACTTCAAGTTTGTCCCAAATCTCTTTAGAATTGGAACAAGATGACACCCTTCCATACTCATTCAGGCCAAGGGCACAAAATATGAATTGCATTGCCTTAGCATTTGTGGAGAATCTCTTGTTTTCTTCATTGTTCCATGTCTCCATACTACTAGTTGGTGCGGTGTAACCACTCATGATGATCTTCCAAGCTTCAAGATCAAAAGTTTGAATGAATAGCTTCATGCGGTTATTCCAATAAGCATAATTAACTCCAATGAAGAAGGGAGGCTTGTTGGTAGGTTGAGAATCGCCCCAAGCTTCAATGGTGGAGGTGGAAGTCATAGATGACCTTGTAGATGATTGTACACTTCTTGGATCTTCTCAAGAGGTTGTAAGACCTTCTAATGAGCCGAGCTCTGATACCAATTGTTGAGAGTGGCAATCAATCGATTAAAACCAAGAGGGGGTGAATTGTATTTTTGAAAGAACGGTGGACACTAATTGCAAAGGTAGAAATTGCAAGGAGATTTAGAGTGGTTCAACTCCTTTAATTGGAGTCTACATCCACTACCTTAGTGACCACACTAAGGATTTTCCACAAATCCACTAATTTGTCTTTCCTTTAAGAATAAGGAGTAACCTTACACAATTCAATAGACTTATACCCCAAAGTTTATTGAATCCTTTCCCCAAAATAAATACAAAGAATCAAACTAGGAAATCCTCACTAGGAATGTGTTTGCAAAGTTTAAGCTCTCTCACACACCCAAAGAAACACTAGCAAAAGAATTACAATGAAGAACACTCTAGTGTTTACAAGAAAGATAAAAAATTAAGCACAAAATGGACTCTTGAAAGCTTGAATGTTTGTGTAGACTTTCTTGTTGTTGCTGAGATATTTTTTTCTTTGTTTTTGTATCCTCTCAGTTAATACTAGTCATTGGAGATGTCATAAAGCCGTAACCTACATGAAAACAGAGCATTTATAGCACGAGGGATCGATCCTTTTACAAAGGGATCGATCCTTTCTTATGAAAAATATGACCAATGCAAATAGGAATCGATCTCATACACCAAGGGATCGATTCTTTTGCACTAAGACAAAATTTGTATGAAACTGTCCAACAAGGAATCGATCCCTTGCATTAAGGGATCGATCCTTTTTGCCTTGAAGTCTGGAAAACAGTTTTTGCAGTGCAAAAACAGATCATACTTGTTTTGAAAAAGATCGGTAAAGTTGGAAAACATTCGAAATGAATTTTTCAAGTTTGTTAGGACTTTGAATTATTTTTGCAAGAATTAATATATTCGATTAAGTCCAAAAACATTTTTCTTTTAATTTGTTATATCAAAATATTAGTTCATCAAAAAGTTTTCAAATAAAATTTGAGTTATAAAATAGAAATCGTAAACTTAATTAACTCGAATTATTTTACTCGACTCGAACAAATGTTCACATAAAGTATCGACGTTTCGTTTGTTATCATAAAAAACCGGCACCAACAGTTGGTTCCAATCTATGTTAAATTAGTCAAAAATGAGAAAACAACACTTAAAGAACTTTGCAATATTGTCCATGTTCAACATTTATATGTTAAATGCTGAGTTTAACTACTCGATCGAAATTTATTGCTAATTCTTCAGTTTATTCTTGAGTCTGATCTCGACTCGACTTCTTACATTCCGATTATTTAATTAATGTTGTAAACCAATGGTAATTTTTGGGATAATGTTGTTAACTTTTTCATTTCAGGTTTTAGAGTGTTTTTTTCATAATAAAGTAATTGCCACCAAATCAATATGATAATTAATAAAATTTACTGAAATGACTTGCCATGAATACTACAGTTAACCTACAGAGTTAGCAAATTTTCCTGTACTCAACTGAAGCTGGCTTGCAGTATTGACGACTTTCCTTGAAGTTGGCATGTCTGTCGTTGTAACAATCCCCTAGAAAATAATAATAAACCTCAAACCTTAAAATAAAAAGAGTAAACTATTTGGGTGACCACTCAATTATTGGGTCTGACACATTTTGATCACCGAACTATAAAATTTCAAAATTCGACTACCCAACTATTTAATTTTTTTTTTGCTCAATAATGTCGTATATTAAGATGCAATATACAACCAAAAGGCCACAACGGTCGCCTCGTTAAAAACCTCCCTAAAGCTTAACAGAGGAAACGAGTACGAACCGTATGTGGTGAAACCAGAGTCCAATGAAATTACAAACGGAAATAACACCAAAGAAACCTATCACTAACAAGCACAAAACAGCGAAATACATGTTACCCCCTCTTTTGCCAAAGCATCCGCTAAACCATTCGCCTCACGGAAAATATGAGAAAAGCAAACCGAAGCCAAAGATGAACAACAATTGTCGATCTCGCGAAACACCTCCCAAAATCGCCATGGCCGTTTGTCCATATGTAACACCCAGCTAACCGCAACCATAGAATCCGATTCCACAATCAAAGGAATCATTGCCCATGTTGACTTCCGGAAGTATGACAAAGCGAAAGCAATCGCTCGCAATTCAGCCTCGTTTGATTCGATACACCCAAGGGGGCCAGAAAACAACGCCAATATGCTCCCAAACTCATCGCGTAACACACCCCCATAGCCTGCCGGGCCCGGCTTACCACGTGCTGAACCATCCACCGAAAACTTCAACGTCCCCCGCGATGGCGGTTCCCAAACTACACCAACCCGCGCTGGTCGCGAAAGAGACGTCTCGGAAAAAAGGCTCGAACAATCCCACCACAACGCCTCGCCAATGCACAAGTCAGTCCTTAAAGTCCGCATCCAATAGAACGAGCGCAATTTAATCAAAAAGCACACCTCCTCAACCGGTAAAAGTTTCTTGTTGAAAACCATCTCATTTCGTGCTAACCAAATCGACCATAGCATCGCTGCCACGCACGATACCCACATACTACGACGCATACCCGAAAATGAGCAATGGAAGTCAGGTACAAAGAACTCGGACAATGTTCGTGGTAACGGCAAACTCACTCCCCACCAACAACGAAACCAGACCCATAAACGCTGAACAACCGGGCATAAGTACAACAGATGATCAACGTCTTCCTCACATTCCCGACACCAAAAGCACATCGTGCATTGCCCTTCAAAAACAACACCCCTTCGGCTCAAAAAAGCAAAAGTCGGCAGGCGACGTAACCACACAAACCACAAGAAAGCCTGTACTTTCGGAGGGACTAAGATTTTCCACGTGAAACAAGCCCCAAACTCACTCTCCCCAGCTTCATCTAACATCAAAATCTGAGAAACAGCTTTAACCGTGAACATACCTCTCCTATCCGGAGTCCAAATCAGCTTATCACAAATTCCTGTATATAAATGCGTGTTGCCTACCACTGCCCGCATGTCTCGCAACAGCCCCGCCTCGAAAACACGAAGCGGACGACGGAAAAATTCAGCCCAACGTGAATGATGGAACCCCCCCTGAACAGAATAATCCACAACCAACGCCAATTTATCGATAGCACAAGAGAATAACCTTGGGAAAATATCCTTCAATGGCCTGCTCGCGCACCATGAGTCAAACCAAAAGAGGACTCGATTACCCTCCCCCACTTGCCATACCAACTTCTCGTGTAAATTTCGCTGCACTTCATCCGAGCAGGCAGTTTGCACTATTTGCTTCCATACCACCGACATCGCATGCTGACGGGAGGAATTAAATCTCCACCATTGAACATTCTCCCCGTATTTAGCCACTATAATAGCCCTCCATAGCGACGATGCATCCGTGGCATATCGCCACGACCATTTAGATAATAAAGCCGTGTTGCGAACTTGTAAATCCGATATTCCCAAACCACCCAAGTGTCTCGGTTTACACACCAACTTCCAGCTAACTCTGCTCATTTTCCTATGTAGATTTACACCACCCCAAAGGAAAGCACAGCGGATCTTGTCAAGGGCTGCGATAACTCCTTTAGGAATGCGAAATACACCCATGTAAAAAATCGGTAGTGAAGACAGGACGGCATTAACCAGAGTGACTCGAGCCGCAAATGACAGCGAGTTGCGTTTCCAACCTGCTAATTTCCGCCTCACATTTGCAATGACCGGTTCCCAAACTGCCAAACTTCGCGGATTAGAGCCTAGCGGCATCCCCAAGTATGTGAAAGGGAAAGACCCGCGTCAACACCCCAATGCCTTAGCACACAAATCAGTAAAATCCTCATCAACCCCGACCGCAAATAAAGATGACTTGCTGAAATTTATTTGTAAACCTGAGCAAACTTGGAAGCAATTGAGTAACCGTCGGATAGAGTCGGCACAACCAGGGGAAGCCTCAAAAAACAAGACGGTGTCATCTGCAAATTGTAAGTGCGATATAGATACCCCCGGTGCAACACAAACGCCCTTTATCAATCCCGTCGACTCAGCTTGAACCAATAAACTATGAAGAGCCTCCACTACAATAACAAATAACAGTGGCGACAGTGGACAGCCCTGTCTCAAACCACGCCCCAAATTAAATTCAGACGTAGCGCACCCATTTAGCAAAACAGACATACGAACCGTTGAAACACATTCTAATATCCAATGGCGCCAAGTCTCACAAAAACCCATACAAACCAGCGTATGATCGAGGAAATCCCATTGCACGCAATCATAGGCTTTAGCAAAGTCTAGCTTAAGCACTAAGCCACCCCTCGAACTCTTCCGTAAAGAATGAATTATCTCATTTGCCAAAAGGATACCGTCTATTATCTGTCGGCCACGAATGAAAGCCGACTGATGCTCACTAATCAACGATCCTAGCACCCTTTGCAACCTCATAGCTAACACCTTCGCAAGAATTTTGTACACTGAATTAACAAGACTTATCGGACGGTAATCACTAAGTACTTTTGGCGAGTCAATCTTAGGAATCAACACAAGAAAAGTGCAATTTACACCCGGTGAGAATCTGCCTGTTGCGTGAAACTCGCCAAGAAATCTTAGCACATCCTCACTCACTGTGTTCCAACATGCCTTGAAGAAAGCCATGCTAAACCCATCCGGTCCTGGCGCTTTCGATCCATCGCAACCCCGTATAATCTCCCACACTTCCTCACGACAAAACGGTGCCACTAACATCTCATTATCGTGCCTATCCACCCGTCCAAAATCGCCCACAATGGTCCAAGAGCATCGACGTTGTGTGGCCTTAAAATGCATATCAAATTCTGCCACTATATACTTCCGAAGGCGCTTAACATTCGTTTCCCATCGTCCATGTATCATCAGACCAGAAATCAAATTACGCGCAGCTCTAAGCTTTGCCGTACGGTGAAAAAATGCAGTGTTACGATCCCCTAACCGCAACCAGCTTGCCCTTGATTTCTGTCGCCAAAGCGATTCTTTGCGCCTTATAGCCTGCCATAAACATTGTAGCCACTCTCTTTTCTTCTCAATTAACGCAGCTTCCGATTCGTTCAGTTCTTCATTTGAAGCCGCTGCATCAGCAGCGTCCAAATTCCCTTGCATCAACTGTATATCCTTTTCCACATCACCAAAAACCGTCCGGTTCCAAATGCGCAGGAAATTCTTCATGCTTCGGAGTTTAACCATAATGTTATCATTACCAACCCCCTGATCCGACAGTCGGCTCCATTCATTAGAGAGTTCAAGCACACTTTTATTATTTTCCAACCAACAATTTATAAAACGAAAAGGGCGAGGTCCCCAATCCTGTTCATCACACAGCAACAAGAGGGGTGTATGGTCCGAAATCCCCCTTGGCAAAACATGTTGACCGATATTGTTAAAAGCATCAACCCAACTAGGAGAAAGCAGAAACCTATCCAGTCGACTACGCCTAAAGCCCCTCCCAAACCAAGTAAACTGTTTTCCTATCAGCGGCAAATCAACAAGCCCCGTGTGTTCGATAAAATCAGAAAAATCTTGCATACCTGTCGATATTGTGTTACATCCCGCACGTTCCGATTGCCAACGTATGGAGTTGAAATCCCCCGCGATACACCAAGGTTCATCAACGCCCAGAATAATCTCCCCTAGTCTTTGCCACAACTGATTTCGTGCATCTGCGTCACAAGGTGCATAAACATTCAGCATGCAACAACTTAAATCATCCGCAAGCCATTTACCTTTAACAAAAATAAAATTTCTATCCGCCTCTACAGAAGATAGACTGAAACGTGATGTCTCCCAAACCGTTATCAAGCCCCCTGATGCACCTATCGACGGCGAAAAGACAAAATCAAAACCATCCGACAACCACATACACGTGAGCATTCGTGCTGAAACCTCCTCTAATTTCGACTCTTGAAAAAATGCCATATCCACCCTTTGCTTCTTTATAACATCACCTACTGTTCTACGCTTCAAATTTGAACCCAACCCCCTAACGTTCCAAGACACGATCCGCATAATGTCAGAAACTATCGCTTGTCCCCAGTAAAAACCTGTTGGAGATCTTTGATAATGTCCGCTTCACATCCCACCGTTCGCACGCCCACAATGTTCCCCAATGCCACTGTCGCCTCTATCTCTTTAGCAATCAATCTTTGCCGGTTTTGTACATCAGAATCTGTCAAAGACGCGTTTGCAACTTGCGTTGACACAATCTGTGTGTTGAAGAATTTTCGCGGTCTGCCCCTCCCAGGTTTCACTGACGATACCACACCGGAAATAGAGTTGATTGATTTTGTTTTTTTACCGTTTATGCGAATGGTATTACCAATATCTGAAAATCCTTTGTTGTTGCCCACTGAAGTTCTTGTTTTCTCTATATTAAAATCCACGTTTTCCACCACCTATGTAGCCTTAGGGATAGATTTAATTACCTCCTGAAGTGTAGTATTCCAATCAACGGAATTTGAATTGGACTGAAATTCCTCAACTAATGGTGTGTAGCCAGGACTCTGCGTCCCTTCACTCGTGAAACTCCTAGAGCCTTGCCCCACCACCAGGTCGGTTTCCTCTCCGATAACCTGTGCCTCCACCAGAGCACTCGTGTGCCTATTTTGACCACCAGCCGTTAAATTCTAACGGAAAGGTGACGTGACAATTAAAATAAATTTATATAATTACACATTTAATCCCTATTATTTATATATTATATCAAATTGGTCATAATTTTAATTTACCCTAATATAAATATAGAAGAAAAAAAGGAAAGTAAATAAAAATTGGATTTTAGTAGCTAGGAAGTATTGAACCTGTGTGCTTTATTTCTAGTTAAGTCTTGCACCGATTTATTTTTAAACCATAGCCTTCAGTTATTCGAAATTAAATAAAGCCAACTCCACCAGTTTCGTAATTAATTCTAGTTTCAGATTAAAAAGAGATATATCGAGATATTCTCCCAAAAACCATATGGAAATCCTCCGCCCCTTTTCGGTGCCCCTATTTATGCTTCCACGCTTAAAATTAGGTTTATGGTTTTAGGTTAGGGTTTAGGGAATTTAGGGTTGGGTGTATTTTTTAGGGTATAGGGTGTAGGGTTTAGGATTTAGAATTTAGGGTTAGGACTTGGAATATAATTTTGTAGTACTTTTTAGTGTTGGGGCATAAGTAGGGGCATCGAAAAGGGGTAGAGGATTTTTATCCACCAAAACCTTTCATCTCCCCTCACCGGTCACTCGTTGATCTCGGCCACTGCCGCACTGTGACCTTCACCGCCTCTACCAGCTTGACCGTCGCCCTCTCCCGACCACATCCTGACAACCACTCGCGGTGAAGCTCTATCGTTTGCCGTGGAGATCAACTTAAAGGATCGCCAAACCTATCCCTTTCGCTATCTTTTCGATCGAGCTCCGGCCATCCATATCATTAGATTCGTGGCTTGCACCGCCACCACCTCTGTGTTTCTCGTCGTCCAACGATTAAAACCATGCCTCTCACTCGCAGTGTTTCTACATCGTTCCCCGTGGAAGCTGAGTAGAAGATTTGTCGAGAACCCCAAGTGCTTCAAATTTTCACCAATTCTAGCCGCCTCTGCTGTCCGTGCTTTATACGGTCGCCACCACCGAACTCCTCGTCGACCCACAAGCAAAACTCACCTACCAGTAACAATCAGCGATGGAAAGACTGTAACAATCAATGATAAGTTGGGTAATTATACAAAATATGACCAAATTGATATAATATGTAACTAACAATGATCAAATGTGTAATTATACAAATTTACTTTAACTGCCACATCACCTCTCCGTTAGATTTTAACGGCGGTTGGTCAAAATAGATCCAATTAAATAGTTTGGTGGTCAAAACAGGTCAGACCTAATAGTTGAGTGGTCACTCAGGTAGTTTACCCAAATAAAAATGGCTAAAGGGATTATATTGCCCACGAGTTCGACTCGGAAAACTTTTAAATGAAGTTTGTGTTACAAAATAAGACTTCAAATAATTCAATTTTTTTAATAATTAGTGGATTAATTTTCAAGTACGAGTTGAGTCTCTCAACTTTGCTCGAACAATTCAAAAAATTTAGCAATATGAACTAGGGATGACTAAAATTCGACTAAAAAATCGAATTTTTTTTACTCTACTTGACTTAACTTGGATCATAATTTTATAAGTTCGAGTCAAGTTGTAAAATGAGACAGCGAATAACTCAAAATTTTTAGTAATATGAACAAGGGTGAGCAAAATTCGACTCGAAAAAATCAAAATATTTAACTCGACTTAGCTTGAATTATAATTTTATAAACTCGACTTAAAAATTTCAAATAAAATTTGAGTTATAAAATTGGACTTCAAATAAATCAAAAAAATTTAGTAATTAGTTGATTAGTTTTTAAGTTCGAGTTGAGTCGAATCCCTCAACTTTTCTTGATATATGTATGCCACAAATGAAATATATATATATATATATATATATTGTTTATGATTATAGAAAGTCATTTAAATTAGAATTAATTACTATTATAACATTATAAATATCTATTATTAAATTTAAAGTTTGAGTTATAAAATATGATTCGTATCTCAGTTCTCTCTCTTTGGCCGCTATCAAATTAGCATAGTACGCAACACCAATCAGCAACGCGATTCACGGCCTCTGGTTTGCACTTGGAGACTACGAAACCTTGTGTATCAACGCTTGCATTCATCTTTTGAATGAGAAGTGAAAATGGATTGGATTTGATGTGTGCACATCATGTGTTTGTGAATATTTCTGAATAAAACTGTGTGCACAATTGAAATTTCAAGTAAGAATTAGAGGCGTGCACGCAACCTTAATGGTGAGGAAAATGAGCTTGGGAAATCAGATTCAAAGAGTTTGGACGGTTTTTGTATCAAACTTGTCGGAGCAACTACATTGGCAAGGCGTTTGGCAAGTTTTCGACAGACATGGAGTGGTTGTGGATGTGTTTGTACCAAGAAAGAGAGCGAGAGATGGAACCAGATTCGGATTTGTACGTTTGGGGTCAAAGGTGGATGCGGATCGAATCATAGAGCGTTTTCATGGATTTCGGCTTTATGGATACAAATTAAAGGTAATGATGGCGTAAAGGGAGACTAGCTAGGGATACATTTTGGAGAAGAAAACGTGATAACATTGATTCAAGGACGAACAAGGAGATCCAGAAACAGTGGGATGATCATGATCATATGAACAATTCTAAAAGGAATCCAGTGAGGCGACGTAACAAGGATGAGGATGGTGATGATCGAATCACAATGAAAGAGCAATCTAGAGTGGAAGAGAAACGCAAATGCATGGATGGGGTTGTTGATGCCGATAAATGGGAAATTTTATAGAATTGCGCTTTGGGTTTTTGCCGTCAACCCAGCCAAATAGCGGATCTTGCAAATGAGATTACAAAGGCGAAATTGACAGGTTTTACGTTGATGCGAGTTGCGGGCTCTCTTGTATTATTCATGTTTGAAGATAAAGAATCGAGGAAGAGAATTTTGGAGACTAGGCGTCTAGAAACATGGTTTGAAAATTTAATTGAATGGTCGCCTACATCATTTTTACCGAATCGAAGGGTATGGCTTTCAGTAAGTGGAATTCCTATTCATGGATGGTCTGAAGAAACATTTCAAAATATTGCAGTGATTTGGGGCGAACTCGTACGAATTGACATTGAGACTTTGGCACCTTCGACGTTTGAACGATGTCGATTTCAGATCGAAACTGACTGGATTTCACACATAGATGAAGTAATGGACTTGCGCATTAACGATAACGTCTTCACAATTCGCGTTACAGAAATTGAGGAAGCGATTGGCCCTAAGTGTGATTGTAGTTGTGAGGCGACGGACTGCTCGGAAGATACATTGAGTATTGAGGATTTGAACATGGATATGTCCAGCCCGGTTAAGGTGTCTATAAGTGGGAGGTCAGCAAATGATACAGTGGTACCCAATTCTTTCTCTTATTCGGCTCTGGGATCGAGCCAAATTGATCGTATGTGGAATGAGAACAAGAGGGAGGATTGGCGTGTCATGAGCACGGCAAGTTGGATGGCGGATGAAGATGTAAGCTTTGTCCATCGTGAAAGGGAAAGTCAGCGAATTCTGTATGTTTTGCCGAGTGATGCTGTGGTGGATGTTTTTCCAAACAATGTGGGAGTACCGTGTGATGAACTAGTTATCGAAGAACTAGTAGCTGATGAATTGAGCCCACGTGTTGATAGGTCAAGGATAGAAATTCCTAGGGCTAATAAGGCTCAAACAATTGAATACAATGGAGAGTTTAGAAGGTTACGACAGGTTTCATAAATCGAACCAAGTTTTTTATCGCCTGGTGAGCGAGGTGAGGCTGAAGCGAAGCTAGTAAAAAGGGCAGAGGTCGTCCGAAGAAAAACAAAAAACCATCAGAGGTAATTGCTAATGGCTCTTTGTCAGATTCGAACTTCTATAATCGGAAACGAATTATTTTAAGAGAAGCGGAGGAAACATTGAAATTGGGTAAACTGATTGGGGTGAAAACAATTGGAAACGAACAAGAAATTGTAAAGGATATCGCGCGTATGATTGAAGCGCGAGAACGACAATAATTGCGAAGAGCGTTGAGTTTGTGGTCGTGGAATGTGAGAGGGATTGGTTCAGCGTTGAAGCGTAATTCGGTTCAACACTTTTTGAGACAACAAAGGTGTGCGATGGACATTTTATATGTGACTAAATTAAAGACATCAATTGATGGTATGGTGAATAAGATATGGTTTACGAATGATTTTGTTTATGTGTTTACGCCTTCTTCGGATGTTTTTGACATTCGAGAGAGGAGACGGATTTGCTCGGTTCTTGGATGTTTGTTTTTGTGGTATAGTAGGAGTATACATACCGTGTATGGGAGGGGATCAAGCGAGTTTGTTAGGCGATATGTGGTGTGGTAATCTACAACGAGGTATGGTGGAATTATTCATTGGTTGTGGTGCGTGATTTCCTTTGTGTCGATAGAGTGGCGTGGTGTGGTTTGTTAAAAGTGTGAGGATCGAATAGTATGGAAACACACAACATCGGACCATTTTTTTGTTGGTGCTTGACGACATCTTTTGGCCTGGAAATTACATCTGAAGGGGATTATTGTTGAGCTCATGTATTCATGTTTTTATCGAGAAACGAATTGCTTGGATGACTTTTTGGCGAGGGGTGGTGTTGATCGCACATCTTGGTTTTGCATGATAGCGTGAATGTTTTGTGTTTTGGTTTCTTGCTTTAGTTTTTTCGTGTTTGTTCGGTTGTTTTTAGCATTTTTTCTTTATCTCGTACTCCTCGGTACTCTTTTCCTCCATTTAGGTGTAGGGAGGTTTTTAATGAGGCCACGAAGTGTGATGACATTGTATGATACTTATTAATAAAATCATACTCTTTTGTCGATAAAAAAAATATGATTCGTAAACTCAACTAATTCAAAGGAATGAGAAATTTACTCTTAACGAGTATTGAACCCACAAACTAAAGAGAAAGAAGGATATAACTAAGAATTTGTAACCATTTGTTCTAGAGATTGATGATAGTTTCAATCTATGTTAAATGAGTACAATGAGAAAATTGCAGTTAAAGAAATTTGCAATATTTCCCTATTGAACATTTATATGTTAAATGCTGAGTTTAACTACTCGAGCGAAATTTATTGCTAACTCTTCAGTTTATTCCAATGTTGATATACTATTTCGAATGGGCTCCTTGCATTTTGATTGTTTAACTAATGCTATTAATTAGGGATAAATTTTAGGATAATGTTGTTAAGTTTTTTTATTTATTTTAAAGTTTGAAGTGCTTTCTTTTCTTGATTTATGATGATTGTCATCAAATTAATGGAGTTATTAATGAAATTTGCTGAAGTGACCAGCATCAGACATGCAGTTAACCTGAAGTTGGCCTCTGGTGCTTGCCAATTTTCTTGTACTCAGCTAAAGTCACCCTGCAGCGCTAGCAACATTCTCAAAAGTCGACATGTATTGTTCACGACCAGAGTTGTTCCTGAGATTTTAGTAACCCAAAGGCGAACCTAAAAAATAGACTCCTAATAACAAATATTAAAAAAATGAATTTTAAAAGTAGACCTCTAATAACAAGTATTAGAAAAAAATAAGTCTCTAACAAGTATTGAAAAAATAAATAAATTTTAAGAACATGTTGCTGATAACCAATATTGAAAGAAAAAAATTATGCCCATAAGAACAAGTATTGAGAAAAACTGGACCCTAATAACAAATATTAAAAAAATTAATTTTTTGACAAAACATAATTCTAATCTTAATCCTACCTAGAGACGAGGGGAAGAGAGACTCCATGGGAAGGAAGGGGTGCTCCTAGTGGGTCTAGAACTCATGACCTAAGGGAATATGAGAAAACAAAGATGATGAGCTTGGCGAACCGACCAAATGTACTTACTCAAAAACATTGAATTTTAAGAGTATGTCCCTAAAAATAAATATAGGGAAAATTGGGCCCTAATTGTAAGTATTAGAAAAATAAATTGGCTCTCTAATAACAAATATTGAAATAAAATAAAATTTAAGAGTATGTCTTTAATAACAAATATTGAAAAAAATAGGCCCTTATAATAATTATTGAAAAAGTTGGATCTCTAATAACAAATATTAGGAAAAATTGAATATTAATAGTAAGCCCCTAATAACAAATGTTGGGAGAAAATTGAATCCTAATAATAAGCATTAAAAAATTGGACCATAATATAAAATATTATAGAAAAAATTAGGCCATGGGTAGATGGATGGAAATCCTATGCCCCTTTTTGGTGTCCCTACTTATGTCCCCATGCTCAAAATTAGATTTAGGGTTTATGGTTAGAGTTTAAGGAATTTAGGGTAGGATGTATTTATTATGGTATAGGATGTAAGGTTTAGGATTTAAAATTTAGGATTAGGGCTTCGAATTTAATTTTGTAGTGTTTTTTAATGTTGGGGCATAAATAAAAACACCGAAAAATGGCAGAAATTTTTTATCTAAGTAGACACCTTTTCTACCCATATCCAGAGACAATATTATTCTCGACTACCTCAACCACCGTAACAATTACTCTAAATCAATGCTTTAATAATTTCCCCATATGAGTAGATAATGCTGCAAATCTGAATCTCCGAAATGGTTTTGAACGCGCCCCACGCGCTATCCAAGATAATCCCCTCTTCGAAACCCTCGTCCCTCAGGTGGTGGTTTTGCCTTCTCGTTCCGATCTTCCTGCTCGTCCCTGCGCGAGGGGGGAGTTTCCCTTCCAAGGGTCGTCGGTTGCTGGCGTAGGCTGGTGGTTCGGACTAGAGTTTTGGAGCGGTTGTGGTTGTGGCTTGGACTGCATCGCGGGATGTTGCCGCTTGGCAGGGCTCAGATTTATCAACGCCGTCGCGTACCGCCTCTTACCAAAGTTCCGATTTGAGCAAAGTTGACACCGTTAGTTGGAGGCTCCTGAAAATAAAGGTGCTCGTCCGGGTCCTGACCCCTCTCCGGCGATGTCGGTTCTATTGCCCTCAATCTTGGTTTTCCTCCACATGTCGGAGCCTGGTTATCAGTCCCCCTTCGCGCTGTTGTCTCCTCCTCGGTTGGCTCTGGTAGACGGGTTGTCAGCACCTTTGGAGATCCCAAACCGGGTCTGCCCCTTTGGATCCAAAGTGTGGGTTGTTGGTCTCCAGGGAAGTACGCCGGCTTTCTCGTCAAACTTTAGTGCAACCAGTAAATCAAAGAATGCTACTTCGGCTAAGGTGAGAATCGCTTCGGTCTTGGTTGCTTGTGGTACCGGGAGTAGTTTCGAACCAGACATAGACGCAAGGAAGCTTGCATGGACTTTTAGGTCTTTCCCACCACCTTGGTCTCTTTCTGTTGTCCAGCTTTGGTGTGCACCTTCACTGAAAATTTCCCCTTTAAGCCTGGCATATCTATTCGCTTTGAGTCTTGGGGTGATTCTGTCAGAGATTTGGTCATCTTAAATCTTTTCATAGAGGTTGACTTTCCCTTTGAAGAAAATCTAGGTCCTCTCCTGACTCAGGTTGTCTTTATCGTGCTTGAAGCCTTCTCTAGTAAGTGGAAAAGAAATCTTTTGCAGTCTAGACCACGGACTCGAAAATCCGGGTGTTCAGCCCCTCAATCATCTTGCTGTTTGTTGGATGCCTCTTTTGACCTTGGTTTGGGTTTTGCGTCTGCGGATAACCCCGGAGAGGGTTATCCGCGTTAAGGATGAGGCCTTTGGTCGCCGCTATTGTCGTCGGGAAGGATCGAGCGGTAGTGGCAAGTTCCCATCCTTCCCAAAGGATTTGTGGACTCTCGTGCTTAGTGGATGATCCAAGGATTTCTAGGTTTTCTGTTAGTTTTCTCGTTGCTAGCTTGCTGGTGTTACACGACGGGCTCATTTGGTTTCAGATTCTGGTGTTTGTTCCACGATCTTTCCTATGGACTCTAGATGTAAATGCCTTGATAAGGACCACATTATCTGAAGTTGAAGCCTGCCTTCGGACGGAGCTCTCATGCATGCTCATCTATGGTCTTTTTTATCATTGGGACAAGGTTGCCGTTACAAGAATCTCCGGCCTTTTTTCCAGGCCTCCCTGGTCGTTAAATGCTATCCAGCGCACTTTCTCTGGACGCATTCTGCTGTTTTGTACCGGTTGGTGCTTAGACCTTTCGTGCCCTTTGTGTTTGCATGTTAGACAACTGCTGTCTTTTAGGTTGATGGTTTTTGTCTCTCTTTTCTGTTTGTTTTCGGGATGCTTCATGGTTTTCCCACTGTTGTACGTTAGGGGCTTTGCCCTTTTTTGCTAATGAATCATCCTTCTTTATGATAAAAAACAATTACTCTAAATCATGAAATACTAAAAAACACTCAAAACTTAAAATAAAGGGTTAACAACTTTATTGCAAAGAAAAAACCCTGCAAAGTGCAAACCATAAGCAAAACCGAAAAAACAAAAACAAAAAATGAAAATGGAAGGACAAAAGCGTTGGCAAAATGATCCAGCCTACCACCATATCGTTACCTTGTTCGTGCGTTATATATACGGTATATATACTACTTTACTCCTTCACTTTTGTAAAAAAAACAAAAACAAAAAATCATCCATCTCCTTCACATTTTGCTTTGTTGTTTCTTAGGAAACTGATCTCCAGGCATAAAACTCCAGACTAGGATTATTGGTTTCTTTGGGAGACAACAAAAGAGAAGCAGAGGAAACATGTTGGAAGGAAAAGCTTTGGTGGAAGACACAGACATGCCATTGAAGATGCAGTTGCATGCCATGTCTTCTGCTTCTCAAGCTTTGGATTACTACGATGTTTCTGACTGCAAATCCATTGCCGGATTTATAAAAAAGGTCTCTCTTTTTTCTTCTTAAATTGTCATGAAAAATGTATCCTTCTTTGCATGGTTTTGCAGTGGTTTGACTAAAAATTTTGATTTTTGGGGTACAGGAATTTGACAGCAAATATGGGGAAGGATGGCAATGTGTGGTGGGTTCACAATTTGGGTGTTATTTCTCCCATTCTACAGGAACTTTCATTTACTTTACAATGGGGAGTCTTAGGTTCCTTGTCTTCAAAACGTCTTCATCTCCCGCCTACCATTCTCATTGATCTCGTCGGAGTAGCGGATGCGGTTGCAACGTCGCAGTGATTTTTCTTTAAAATATAACTATAATTCTAAATGCGGTTGCGGTTTGCGTTGTTGCGAGAACTTCTAAAACCGTTACGATGCGGTTGTTACACTGCGTTATGGCCGCAATTTAATCCTGGACGCAAGATTTTCTGTTAAGAGATTCGAACCTTCAAAAAAAAATTAGGGGTACGAAATCAAATTATATAGTGGGGGGGGAGTTCCTTCTCTTCGAAATGACTTCATCTTCCACCTTCCTATCCCATTGATACCCATGGCCAACCATGTAAATTTCATGTTTTTTATTATTTCATTTTCACCCCATCTACCCACTTTTAAGGGTGTATAAAGAGACTAATCACGTCGAGCCATATAGAAACACAAGGATGATTGCAATCCCATGGTCTCGACTCTTGAACTTGTAATAGTTTCACATAGTTGAATTAAATGCTAGATGATATCTATATATACTTCCATATAATATGAATTACGAGTGAGCAAAATTCGATGCGAAAAAAAATAAAATTTTTTGACTTGACTCGAAAATTTCTCAAATAAAGTTTGTATTGTAAAATTAGACTACGAATGACTTGAAATTTTTTAGTAATTAGTGGATTAGTTTTCAAGTTCGAGTAAAGTACCTCAACTTTGTTCGAGTAACTCAAAATTTTTAGTAATATGAAACTAGGGATGAGCGAAATTCGACTCGAAAAAAATCAAATTTTTCGACTCGACTTAACTTGAACTATAATTTTATAAGTCATAATGCCAAAAAATGCTTATAACGTTTGACTGAATAGTCATTTTGACCCATATTCTTTTTTGAAGCATTTTAACCCTTAATGTTTCATTTTAGGTCAAAATGACCTCCCCGTAGATGAAAATTGTTAGTCAATTAACTTTAAATAATTTAAAATGATGTGACAAACCTACATGGCAGTGCATGCTGACATAGTTGTGTCATATAGACAAATGTGCCGACTTTACAGAATGACACATCGGTCAAATAATAATTTTATTAAATTGTGTAAAATATAAATTATTTTTTCTAATGACATGTCAATCTCTCAAGTCATTTCAAGTTGTTTATCATCAGTTGATTGACAATTTTCATCCACGGAGGGTAATTTTGACCAAAAATGAAACGTTGAGGATTAAAATGCTTCCAAAAAATAATAGGGGGCAAAATCACTATTTAATCAAACGTTAGGGGCGTTCTTTTAGACTCGAAAAAAATTCAAATAAAGTTTGAGATATAAAATGGGACTTCAAAAAATTTAGTAATTAGTAGATTAGTTTTTAAGTTTGAGTCAAGTTCCTCAACATTTTCTTATATGTATGCCGCAAATGAAAAAAAAGATGTATATCGTATATTACTATAGAAAACTGTTTAAATTGAAATCAATTATTATCATAACATTATAAATATTTACTAAGAGAAACTTAAACAACTTGACTCGACTCGAAAATTTTCAAATAAAATTTGAGTTATAAAATAGAACTCGTAAACTTAATTTAACTCGATTTTTTTTACTCGACTCGAACAAATTTTCACATATAGTATCGACGTTTCGTTTGTTACCATAAAAAACCGGCACCATCAGTTGGTTCCAATCTATGTTAAATGAGTCAAAAATGAGAAAACAGCACTTAAAGAACTTTGCAATATTGTCCATGTTGAACATTTATATGTTAAATGCTGAGTTTAACTACTCGATCGAAATTTATTGCTAATTCTTCAGTTTATTCATGTAACCGATCTCGACTCGACTTTTTGTATTCCGATTATTTAATTAATGCTGTAAACCAATTGTAATTTTTGGGATAATGTTGTTAAGTTTTTCATTTTAGGTTTTAGAGTGGTTTTTCTTTTATGATCTAAGGTAATTGTTATTAAATCAATAGAGTAATTAATAAAATTTACTGAAGTGACTTGCAATGAATACTAGGGGTGTTCATTTCCGGATACCTAAAATTTCAGGTACCAAAATGTCGGCCCGTTACCTGGCCCACAGAAACCGGGTACCTATAAAACCCGAGTACCCGCTAATTCGAGTAGTAGGGTACCCATTTTTCTTTATTTGTTTTTTATTTTTAAAAGTAAATTAAAAATAAAGCCAAATCTAATTTGAAGAAACATGCCTTCATTACAAACTTAATTTGAAAAACATGTACAACTTCAACACTGTATGACTAATTCAATTGCTTTGATACATACATACATCCCATTCCCCTTATCATTAATAATACTTGTGTAGGAATATAATTCAAACAAAATGCAAATATAAAACATGTAGTTTAAGTAAAATAGCGGGTATCGGGTGACTTGGCAAGGGACTGGGACAGTGAGGTACAGAAACAGTGACTTTTAGATTTTAAGTAAAATAAAAAAATAAAAAATAATAACTAAACCAGATATCGGGTAGTCGGGTACCGGACTAAGAGCTATTTTCTGACCCGGGCCCGACCCAGATTAGAGATGGGCACGGGTCGGGTCGGGTTTTGGCCCACCCAACCTGAAAATAGATACACTATACCTGACCCGAAAATAAATACACTGAACTCGACCCCGACCCGACTTATAGAAAAAATAATAATTTTTAGGGACCTAATTGTAAAAAAGTAATTTTAGGGGACATAATCGTAAAAAATATAAATTTAAGGACTAAATTGTAAATAAAAATTCAATTTTAAGGACCTAATTATAAAGAATATAAAGAGAGACTATTATTATAAATATTCCTAAAAAATTAGGGAAAATTACACAATTAGTCCCAGGTCGGGTACTTCACCCTTAATAAAAACCCAACCCAACCCAAACCCGATTTTTTATTAAAAAATACGACCCGGTCGGGCTAGACCGGGTCGGGTAAAATGCCCATCCCTAACCCGGATACCCGAGAAAAATAGCGGACCGGTTACCCGACCCAAAAAATTCGAGTCTTTTCAAAAAAAATACTCGATAATTTTAGATAAGGTATGTGGGTCAGCGGGCCAGGTCGATCGGGCCGAGTACTTTAAACACCCCTAATGAATACTATAGTTAGCCTGAAGTTAGCCTACAGGGTTTGGGAATTTTCCTGTATTCGACTGAAGTTGGCTTACAGTAGTGACGACTTTCCTTGAAGTTGATGTAACCCCCTAGACTCGCCTATGCGTTACAACGAGTCCTAGGAAGCCACATTAGGGTCACAAGAGCGACCCACTGTAAAAATACATATAAAAACATTTTTTCCTCAAAACACTTATTAAACTGTAAAATCAACTCTTGTTTAAAATACCATTTCAGGATGTCATTTAAACACATAACAAAAAATTCAGAAAAGTATTTTATAGACACTATCATAAAACAATACATGATATACATGCCCACTAACTATACAATACAGTACTCTAGAGGCAACGCCGAGAGAACTCCGAACACTGATGTCAAACACTAAACCATGATATATTCTTTTAACCTGCGATGGTAAAAACAACGTGAGCTTGGAAAAGCTCAGTAATACAGAACTACCAAAAGATGCTATAAGCTCATGCAGATATATGGTAGGCATAACATTTTCATGATGTTCCATGTAGTAACAATCTCCATTTCTGTTCTACTATTTCGAGGTAGCATCATACTCGAGAATAACGATATTTGTTCTTTATTCGAACATCAAGAATTAGACGAGAATTATATAAGTTGGTAGCATACGGAGGTGGAATCAGAGAGTTTAGCGTCTACTGTGTTCCAACAGTACGACGTTAATGCATGAAATGTAACAATACAATAAACCCTTTTATTTCAAATACATTTGTTTCAAGTAGTAGTAAAGTTCATTTTAATTCTTTATTTACCCTCCAACCATACTCTAGTATATAGTTTTCCCAGTGCGGTATCATGTACAAGCATTAACCCGAGACCATTGGGCGTGGGTACCATCCTAAGGGAATACCTTAGAATATGGGCGGCCCTAGCCGAAGCACAAGAACCGAATACGGGCGGACCCAGCCGAAGCATAGGAACCAAATACGGGCGGACCTAGCCGAAACATAGGAACCGAAAATGGGCGGACTTACCTGCTGGATCAGGGCTGAGCCGTCAGTAACTTCATATCATATCCCAAGTACCCAGTGAATTAGATCATCAATAGTTCATTAATCAATAACAGTATTTTTAGTAATACATTATCCATATAACATGTTTTTTTATATCGGGTGCATAGGCATATATCAGAAATACAGTACGTACGGTCATGCTTAATTTATAAAACATGTCATGTTCATGTGAATTCAAGTATGTCAGTCATGTGCACGTGATCAGTATTATAACATGTAAATCAGTATGCAAAAATAGTCGTGTAGCACACATGGAACACACTAGGTGGAACAATTTATTTCTTGGAGATACTTGGCATTTATGGAATGGGACACATTAAACTTTTGACAATTTGAACGGATTTTTGAAACGAGGCCCCTATAAAAAGGGGGTTTGTACTAATAGTTCAAACCAGGTATTCATGAGATGATATACCAAGATCTTTGAGAGTTTAGATATATCATGAGTGATTCAGTCATTTAAGCCTACACGGGCATTATGGTCATTTTGTTATACATGGGCATTTTGGTAATTTATACCAAAAAGGCATAAAAGGAGACTCGGGAATTCCATTTGCCCATCAGGTTTCCAACCAAGCATTCAGGAATTTCTAAATCAAGATCTTTCACGATATCGGATACATTTAGGGCTATTTCGGTCATTTTGGCCAATGAGGGCATTTTGGCCATTTGAATGTCAGGGGTGATTTTGTAATTCCACATACTAAGGACAAATTAGTAATCTGCATACATGAAGATCTCCACGGTTTATCAGGTTTCCAAATTTAGTCGAATTTACGGATCTCAATACTACGATATTTACCAAGTATTCGAACATGGGCAGTACACCCGAACTTAAACCATAGTATCGAACATACCCTTAAACAGACTACTCTTACCGTTAGCTATGTATTTCCTCCAAACAGATCGAATATGCCTTCATATGGTATTCACTCAAATTCACATATATATCAAACGGCCAGCAAACACGAGTCTTAGAGATATTTTCACTCATTTTAGTGTTAAAAGGTTTTTCAGTTATCTTGAGCCTTTCGAGTCCTTCTAAATATCCATTTGATTCAAGTCTCGATGGTACATCCATCATTATGGTTAATTCAACATCTAGTGTCTGAGGGTATTTCTATCATTTTGGTCATTATACACATTCTGACTAGTTCAGTCTTATCATCATTTTCAATCCTTTTAGTCATTTTAGATCAATTCAACTTTTACGCCACTTAGATAAATCTAGACATGCAAATAATTTTATGTGGTCTTATCTTCGGAGATTTATTCAGAACTCGAGAAGATCTTAGCACTTTGCAATTTTGAAGGTTTAGGCTTCATTAACATAACGACCGGAGCAAAATTAGGGTTTGCAGATGAATTGATTGTGTTACTAGATCTAGTGAAGGTTTCTAGATCGCTTCCATTAACAAAGGAAATTTTTAGTCTTTCTTATACATCAAGGCGTCTTTGTCACTTCACAACCAAACATTCTGAGCATTAGACCTTAAATCAAGAAATAGCCTGAATTGGATGTTTCGAAGTGCATTGTTTTACCGATTAACCATTGAACTTGGATCACTCATTGATCATCAATTCCTTATTCGCATCAATCAAAATCTTATTCAAAAGTAATTATAGAACTCCAGATCTTTTCGATTATTTAAATTATTTATTATTTTTAATTTTTTATCGAATATGTCATACTTATCAAAATTTTCATACTTACTTTTCGTATCTGATTTAACTTAGGTAGATTAACAATATACTTCATCATGAGCATGCAGGCCACAACCGAATATCAACATGTTCATAAAGCATACAAGTGGTAGAAAAGTATTACCTTGGCTCTGAGCTATAACGGTCGATCCATGAACGACATTCGAACACTCTTGAACCCGGATTCGAAGTCCAGAAACAATTCGTATTCAAAGAACCGTGAGTACCTTCAATCACACAATATCCCATTTTAATCCTTATTCATAGAGCTCTTAACTGAATAAATAAATACATAAACAAGTTCGGGTTCAAGGTCAGATTCGGAGGCTTTCGAGTCAGAATTTTGCAAAACGGGCTTCAAAAACGGAATCAGGACGTCGAAAAACATAAAATTTGACTTTTTGGTCAACGGTCAAAGTCAACACTGACGTCAGCAGTCAACTGGTCAAAGTCAACAGTTAGAGTCAACGGGTCAAAGTCAACTAAGTTGACTCAGACGAGTTGAATCGGTTGACTCGAACGAGTTGACTCTGACAAGTTGACTCGGTTCGGGTCAAACGAGTTTGAGTCGGGTCGGGCTGGATACGGGTTGGGTTGGTTACGAGTTGGGTCTGAGCTATGAGCCGACCGGTCCAGCCTGTTCGGTCCACATGGACCGGTCTTCTTACCCTTAAAAGAACGGCCGTCGGACGGTCACCGGAATGTCGCCGAAACTGTGCCGAAAATGCCGATTCTGCTGGGAAAAATACACCCATCAATTGAGCATTCAAAACCAACCAATAACAACCCAAATCGACCAAAAACTCACCGAATCTAACCTTATAGTCTCGAAATCGCCGGAAAGTGACAAACCACCGATGAAGCTTTCTCGGCACCGATAATACGAAAAGTTAAGGGGGTTTTACGCGTCTCCCCTCAACGGACACGGTTGAGCCGACGACGCTCCTAACCGGTGATGTACGTGGTCGGAATCAACAAAAAATAGGCTTGGGCTTTCGACGGGGCTGTGATCGAGATTTCGACGGTGACAACACGTCGAAACAGCACGTGGCTACTACAGGTGAGATCGAACAGCTGAGCGGAGCCCTGACGCCGACGGTGAAACCCACGGCCAGGCGATGACGACGGAACATGGCTGGGAATAATGGTATCGGAGAGACTAGGTTTGGAGATTTAGATTCGAATAGCCAATTTTTTGGTAGGTGAAGGGTCAAATGGGTTGTAAACCTTATTTAATAAGCTTCCCACTTTGGCTCTAATATTATACGAAGCAACCCTTAATAGAAATGAGTACTTGGCTGAGCAGTTAAACAAAAAGGCTATGAGGCTAGGGTGCGGTTGCTGGTTCGAAACCCACCAGTCTCAATTCTCTTCTTATTTCATTTTTACCTATATTTAGTATTATCATCAACGCTATTTGGGGGGTGTTACAGTTGACATGTTTGTCGTTGTAATATTCCCCTAGATCATAAAATAAAAAATACACTCAAACCTTAAAATAAAAAAATGGCTAAAGGGGTTATTTTGCCCCCAAGTTTGACCCAAATTAGTAATGTTGCTCTTTACGCGAAAACGCGTTCAATTAGGTCCTTCAGTTTGTACATTGCATCAAATTAGCCCCTTGACTAACGTTGACCGATGGAATCGTTAATTGTTGCCTACGTGGCCGTTAACTACATGTCACGTCACGGCTGATGTGTCAAAAAAAATGTTGACGTGGCATTATTTTTTAAAAAAAAGTTAACTTCTTTTCATATTTATTTTTATATTAATTTTTATTTAATCAGATGATGACTCGAGGCATCATTTGATTGGTTTTAAAATAAAAAGTTAAAATAACTCATAATTTAGAGAGCTGGGAATCGAACTCAATCTGATGGTGAAGCATTAAAATCTTAACCTTGTCAACAAACACCAAATGTGTTATATAACCTCGTTAAAATCTTCCGTGTTCACTTCTCCCTCATGCATGCATGGGGAGAAAAGCTCAAAACAAATACTATCCTTCGTTATTGTCATTTTAAATTAAATATTAGCACAACGATGAAAGGATTAACTCAAACAAAAGCAAGTATTTCAGGGATAAAAATCCTCGTTCCTAATTATGTCTCCTTCTATGTCTCACATTAAAAATTATTTAAAAATTAAATTCTAAACCTTAACCTTAATTTTCACATCCTAAACCTTACACCCTAAAAATACACCCTAACCCTAATTCCCTAAACCCTAACCGCAACTCATAATCTTAAACCCTAAACTCTAAACCTTAAACACACTATTTTAAAGTGGGACCCTGCTCCGAAAATAATCACATTGAACTGCAAAATCTAACAAATTAATCACAAAAAGTACAGCAGCAATGCCAATACAAGCACATGTAGTTGCATATTTATCATATATGCTATAAAGCAAAAAACAGAGCAGCGGAAAATAGAGAGAAAAGGCTAATCAATGCAAAATCCAGATACTGAATACCAGCAGCTTTCCATAAGCACAAATGCTGGAAGCAATAGCGAGAGTCCTCGGTGCCCGGTGCCGGTTTTGGAGTTGCAGAGGATGCATAAAAACAGCATATTCAGGTTGAAAGGGAAAAAGGATGAAGATAACTCAGTTTCATTGACCTTCCGCATTCAGTGGCGGACGCTCAATGGAGCCAGTGGGGACCTAGGCCCCCCAAAATTTCCTAATTTCACATTTAGTCCTTTAAATATTTAAAAAAAATAATTTGGCCCCTACAAGAATTTTAAAATTTGATATTATATTTTAAATTTTTTTAATAGTTTTAATTAAATCCTCTCTTAAAAAAATTAAAAGTCATGATAAACCTTAAATTTTTTAAAATTTAGTTAAACTACTATATTTTTTGAAAATTTCAAATTAAACCCTTCAAAATTGTTGAAAATTTTAATTTAAGCTTCTAAAATTTAAAAAAAAATAAATAGGCCCCCTCAAACTTGGTTGTCAAGATCCGCCCCTGTCCGCATTGCTGATTCTTGCGATAAGCGCTTGCAGTACCTTTAAACATTGAGTTGATTCCTGATCTCAGTATAATAAAACAGAAATTACCTGCTATTTAACGGGTCGACTCAGAAACATACACTTCCAATTTTACATTGATTGGTGTTTATTGACAAGGCTAGAAGGTTAGAAGGTTGGCCTGGTGGTGAAGCACTAAGCTTTCCATCTACTAGATTTGGGGTTAATTCCTAGCTTCTTTATTTTAGAGTTATTTTAACTCTTTACTTTAACATCTAATTGGATAAATTTTAATATGAAAAAAATACTTATTTTTTTAGAATTTATGCCACATCAGCGTTTTTGACATGTTAGCTGTGACATGACATGTAGTTAACGACAACATAACTAGCAGTTAACGATTTCGTCAGTCAACGTTGGTCAAAAGGCTAATTTGTTGCAATGTGCGAACTGAAAGACCTAAATAAACGCCTTTTCGCGCGAAAAATTACATTGTCAATTTAGGTTGTACTTGAGGGTAAAATAGGATAAAAATCATCTGCTTCTTTTCGGTACCCTACTTATGCCCCAACACTAAAAAATATTACAAAATTAAATTCTAAGTCATAATCCTAAATTCTAAATCATAAACCCTACACCCTATATCTTAAAAAATACACCATACCCTAAATTCTCTAAACACTAGCCATAAACTCTAACCTAACCCTTTAAACTCTAAATTTTAAACTTAATTTTAAATGTGAGACATAAATATGGGCACCGAAAAGAGATAACAAATTCAATCTGGCAAAATAACCCTTTAGGCAAAAAAAAAAAAATCAACAACTTTATATCAGAAAAAAGTCAAACAACTTTATTGAAGAAAAAAACCTGCAAACCATAATCAAAACTAAAAAAAAAAAGAAAATGGAAGGGAAAAAAGGTCTTACAGAGAAAGAGAGAAGCACAAAAGCGTTGGCAAAACGATCGAGGCATCCAGCCTACCACCCTAATATTACCTTGTTCGTACGTTATATATACCAATTTACTCCTTCACCTTTGTAAAAAACAAAAACAAATACAAAAAACTCTTCATCTCCTTCACATTTTACATTTGCGTTTCTTAAGAAACTGAGTTTCAGGCACAAAATCCCAGTCTAGGATTCTTGGTTTCTTTGAAAGACAAAAAGAAGTCGAGGAAACATGTTGGAAGGAAAAGGTTTGGTGGAAGACACAGACATGCCATTGAAGATGCAGATACATGCCATGTCTTCTGCTTCTCAAGCTTTGGATCACTACGATGTTTCTGACTGCAAATCCATTGCCGGATTTATCAAAAAGGTCTCCCTCTCTTTTTTACTTACATTGACATAAAAATGTATCCTTCTTTGCATGGTTTGCAGTTGTTTGACTGAAAGTTTTGAATGTTGGGATACAGGAGTTTGACAGCAAATATGGGGAAGGATGGCAATGTGTGGTGGGTTTAAAGTTTGGGTGTTATTTCTCCCATTCTACCGGGACTTTCATTTACTTTTCAATCGGGAGTCTCAATTTCCTTATCTTCAAAACGGCTCCATCTTCCGCCTACCATTCCCATTGATGCTCGTGACCATCTTGAACGAACGCAAGATTTTATGTTAAGGGGTGCGAATTTTTAAGAAGTTACAATTGAATTCAAGGGTGCAAATTTATAAATTTGTAGGGTGCAGAATCAAATTATATCAATAGAAAATACAAAGAAAATATCTAAATTGTATGAGAATTAAAAAAATTCAAGGTACAACCGCACCCCTTTGATCCATCCCTGGCAAACCTTGTAATTTTCATGTTTTTCTTTTATTTTTTCACTCCATCTATCCATTTTTAACTGTCTGTACAAAGACTAATCACCTCGAGCCATATAAAACCATAAGTCTTTTTTCTTGTACTTCATGTTGATTTAAAATGCTTATGATATCGATATAATATGAACGTTTCGTTTGTTAGCTTATAGAAACTGGCTTCAACAATGCTGGTTCCAATCTGTGTTAAATGAGAAAACTGCATTTAAAGAACTTCGCAATATTGTCCATATTGAACATTTAAATGTTAAATGCTGAGTTTAAGTACAAGATCTGACAACTTCCTCGAAAATTATTGCTAACTCTTCAGTTTATTCCGGTGCTGACATACGATATCCACTCGGCTTGTTGCCGTTCCGATTGCTTAACAGAGGCTGCAAATCAGTTGGAAAAAAATCAGAACGACTTAATGCAATCAACATTATGTATGAAAAAAAATTGAACACAGGCAAAGGATTGGGAGAGAGTGACATTACTATTGGCAGTCATCGTCGGAGGGATACAAGGGCACGGGGAAGGGGACATAAAAACAAATTATGGGAAGCTTCTTCGCTCTATCCGGCTTGTAATCGTCGTGCACCGCGATCTTGCGAATGCATTTGCAGATGGTCCGACGAGTTTCGCATCGGGTAAAGTCAAAGGAATAGTATGTGAGGTACAAACCGTTGCAACATTGCCGATCGGGTTGGTCTACTTCACCAACCAAGTATGGCTTGCAAAGGTCTAGGAAACCATGTATGCAATCTTCGCATGTCGCTGCTCGAGGACGATGAAACGCCCGCACGGAGTTGGAACAGACAATAAAAAACACTAACACCGAAACCCGTAGAAACGAAGAGAAACTCATCATTTTCTTCTCCATTTTGCAACCTTTTTTTTCACTATAGAAAAAGTATGATGAACAGATTTTATACTGAAACCTTGCTAGTTGCTTCTCTTTTGAGTTCATAGGCCTGTAAAGGTCATATATTAATACACATGATTAATGTTTAGAATTATTAATGTATTTCCTTTTAGAGTTCATGTATTAATTCTCATAATTAATGTCCAGATTTCATGTATTAATGCAGATAATTTACTTTTGGAGAGTAGTTGTATTCTAATGAAGGGTGATTAAGACCAGACTTGAAAAAAGTTTTTGATTGGATACAAAAATACTCAACTCGTCTTGATTTGGCTCGACTAGAAAAGATTTCAAATAAAGTTTAAATTATAAAATAAAAATTCGAATAACTCAAAAATTTTAGTGATTAGTGGATTCAGTTTTCAAGTTTCTATCAATTAGGCCTAATATATTTAATCACATATAAAAATACAAAGAAATATATGTATTGTATATGATTATATAATGTCGTTTAAATTGCTAATAATTAGTATCATAATATTATAAAGACTTAACTACAAAATAAGTGCTCAAATTATGCCTCTTTTTTGCAATAGGTGCCTAAAGTATTTTTTGGGTGAAATAAGTGTCTGCAGTTTCGTTTTTGGTTGAAATAGGTGCACAAGTAGGTGCCAAAATTGACTACAAAATAAGCCAAAAATGAATGTTTAGGCACTTATTTCAGCCAAAAAATCGTTTAGGCACCTATTCTAACCAAAATAAAAGTTTAGGCACCTATTCCAACCAAAAAATACTTTAGGCACCTATTACAAAAAAGAGACATAGTTTTTGCACTTATTTTGTAGTTTAGCCTATTATAAATGTTTACGATTAAATTTGAACAGAAACTCGAATAATTCAACTTGACTCAGATTTCATAAACTTGACTCCACTTAGAAATAAAATAAAATAAAATTGAGTCATAAAATAAGACTTGTCAACTCGACTAATTCGAAATTTTTTGATTTGACTCGACTCGATCAAATGCTCGCCCCTAGTTCTAATTTAATTATTTGAGTGGACTCCCACTTGTCATTAAATTTTATTAAGAGTTACGCATTCCTTCCCCTAGAGTCAGGGGCGGAACTAGAAATTTTTAAAGGGGGGACCAAAATGAAATTAGAAAAAACTAAAAATTTATGAAGGGAACCAAAATGAAATTAAAAATTTTGACGGGGGCCAAACTAAAAATTTGCAAATTTTAAAGGGATTATTGAGGTAATTTTACCTTTTTTCTAAAAAAAATTCTGTCTTATTACTAATGAAAAAAAATTGGGGGGGACCATACCCCCTTAAACCCCCCTATGGTCCGCCCATGCCTAGAGTCTGCCCTTCATCTCCCCTTAAACCCCCTTCATGGTGTGAAATGCTTTCTAGGGTGATTGTCTTTAAATCAATGGAGTAATCAATGTGATTTAGTGAAGTAACCAGCACTGAGAGCTGCAATTAGCCTAAAATCGACCTGCAGCGCTGGAAAATTTCCCTATACACGGCCGAAGTCAGCTTGCAGTGCTGACGACTTTCCCAAAAATTGACATGTAGTGTTTTTTTTATCAGAACAAGAGAAAAACTAGCATTCAACCAGGAAAATAACGTACAACAAAGCTTCCAAGAAGCGTACAAACTATCATCCGAAAAAGAAAAACAAAGACAGCAAGAAACCGATAACGAAGACAATTAAACAGACACACAACGGACAATCGAAAACCAGACACAAACAGACACCTTGTGCAAATGGAGAAACAACCGTGACCACCAACGTCGTTGGGGCAACCTCGGCAATCCTTAACAGACCTGGAAATACTTTGCTGGGGAAAAAACGTGTCTTCCACCTTGTCTGGCGAGGTTACACCACCATGGCTTCGCCTGAGAGCTCTATCAAGAGGCAGGCTTCCGTTACGACGGTAACGGCCCTTATCAAGGAAATAAACACAATGATCCTCAACCAACCAAAAACCAGAAAACCAAGACTCCTGCCCTTTCCAAGCTGCAAAAACGGTGCAAAAACGCTTAACAGAAAACCAAAAGCATAGAGACGACATCAAGGCCACTGAAACCAACGTAGCCATTGGAACCTTAACCACCTTCTTGGAAGGATCACGAATTGGCTGACACCTATTAGCCTTCCGTTCATAGGTGTCTTTACCGGAGAAGATCATGGTGTTGTCGGATAACTCTCGAAAGAGTTATCTGATTCATGGTCATAAACTTCATTAATTTTCAGGGCAGGACCTGGTTCGTCTCCATCACTAATTTGAATTTCTTCGTTGAGGAAGAAATTGTCATCCACACACATCGAAGGAACCTTCATTATTTTCTTTCCAAACGGATCGATTCCAAGCTCGATTAATCCAACCTCGTCCACCATAATATGGGAACATTCCATCGAGAATTTGCGTCTCGCATCTTTGCGGATGAGCGTGAGGCGTTTGGTTCCGAACGTCTTTCCCTTCTTACTTCTTTCGATATCGTGGATTATCCTTGATGAGTTTAGGTAAGACGATTGGAATAGAGCTGCTTTCAGAACTTCATCATTTGCCGCAAATTCTTTCTCCAAAATACACCAGTTACGTGGCGCCACTTGCACAATGGCATTAGAGACTTGCTCCAACATTACTTGACGTTTAACTTTGCTGAAATATTCACCTCCATCTTCCTCACGGTTCCTTTTTTGCATGTTGAAACCGCCATTTTGTCAAACCAATCCGCCAGGAAGCTTCCCCATGAGACCTTCGAGTTCCCTATTGACGATGATGGATTGAGATTGTAACACCCATGTTTTGGGGTCGGGAGTTGAGTATGTGAATTGGGTCCGAGTCGTCAGATTCGGTTTAATTTAAATGATATTAAAATCCTAGCAATGGCATTTTTGTAAATAGTTCAAAATAAGGAAAAAAGATGAGCCTTTTTCAACAAAAAAAAGGGAGAGTCTTCTTCTTCATTTTCATTTCCACGTGAAAAACCCAAAACCCTCCCCAAGTCACTATTCCATCTCTTTTATTCATTTCAAGAGCTCCTTTCAAGGTAACTTCATTTTTGGTTTCTTCTCCTTATTCCAAGCATCTCCATGGTTTTAGATTTCAAAATCATCATCTTTTTAGTTTTTCAAGTTTTCAAGGTTTGAAGAAAGCATGAAACTTTAATGGGTTCTTGACTCGTTTTTGGTTTGTCTAGTTAAGTTTTGAGTTAACCTTACCTTAATACACCTTGTCTTTTGATTGGTTAGAAGCAAGGGAAACATCGGAGAAGGTTCGGGATCGATTCCGGAAATTGTGGAGACTTGAGTGGCTTTGCTTGGTGTTGCGTGTAAAAGAGTCTATCGCAATTGTAGTGGAAGTATACACGACGCAAGTAGTAAAGTGATACGAAGTATCGGATATCGTCTCCACAGGGATTGGGCTAATGACTTCACCTAAATTCACTGCACAAAGTAAAGGAAATATTTAAGAGAAGTTGTCATGAATAATAGAGTAAAAACGTAAATAAAAGATTGAGATATCAAGATAGAGAGAATGGGTTGGTATTGAATTGCTCAGTAGTGCAGGTATTGAATTGCTTAAGATTTCCAGTTCTGTCGTCGCGCCTGTCGCCGACAGCACCTGTCGCGGCGGCTGTCCGTTAGCTGTCGTGGCAGCGAACACTAACTCTGTACTTCAAGCTTGGCAAGAATCCCTGATCTGCCTTGCCCTATCCCTAGGCACAAGTCTGTCGATGATCACGTCTTTGATGATACCTCCCGGCGTGAATCGAAGGATGAACACCGATGTGTATGAATTCTTCTTTAGCCACTTAACCTCGCCCTATCCCTAGGCACGAGATGGTTCAACTATAAACTAGAGAACGCGCTCTTATCTCTTTCGTATACTTAACTCTCCCGATGCTAAGTAAATGGATAACCTCACAATGCTCTCCCGATGCTCTTGCAAGATATTAAAACCAACATAAAAGAACTTGAAGTTTATTTTATTGAACTTGGAAAATCCTAAAACAAAACAATCCTTGCAACTACTTTACAAAACAACCCGTAGCCCTAGGGGGAATTTAGAACATGTCGGTGACAGGTAAACGGCAGGGGTTTGGTTTCGGTTATGGGGTAATCGGTTCTGCCCTAGGTTAAATCTATGCCCTTATATAAGCTTTGGGCTCAAGTTATCTAAGGTAACAAGGATTACAACTTTAATTAAAAGTAAGATTCTAATAAAGACTAAATCTCTAAAGTCTCCTACTTTCCAGCCGCATCCTTATTTTGTGGGAATTCCTTTCCTTGAGCTTTGGCTTGTCATATCTTTTGATCCGGGGCTTGGAAAAATATTTGGCTTTCACACGACAGACGAGCAGATTTTTCTCTATCTGTCGAGGTCCACTTTGCTTTTCCTCTTCATTAGTCTGTTGTCACCATGCTGTCACGACAGGTCCATGACAGGTTCGTCTTCTTCGGCTGCTTGTCCAGTTCAGCTTTCCTGCTTATCTGCCCTGCGCCTGCCTTCATCGTCAACCATGGCAGCTACCTGCAAAATACACCATCTTTTAGTAGAATCCGTGCCTTTTTTATAATTGTGATGTTTTACTGAAAACTAACCTAAATGCAATGCAATGATGCTTGAATGCAGCAGAAATATGGGTTAAAAAGGGTGTAAATAATAGAACTTTTACACACTCAACACACCCCCAAACTCAAGTTTTTGCTTGCCCTCAAGCAATGAAGACTTAAAAGAAAACAGAAAATTTTTGTGTTGGCCTTCAAACAGTGAACTGTCCCTTACCTGTCGCTCATTCTCTGCGGCGGCAGCAATCTGTCGGAAAGGTTAGGATCTGTCCGGAATCTCCCTATAGCTCTCGTGCAGTGTGTGCATGCTTGTGAACAATTATATGCTAAGACTCTCTTAGTTTCACTAGAATATTCAACTCCTTAACTCGAATTTTTATGCCAAAGTTTACTTTCTTTTAGAAGGCACATTTTCATGCTTCTTATTCTTCTATTTTTAAGCTAAGTTTTTCTAGAGCCAGTTTCGGGCACCTCTAGTTAGCTTCCTAGAGCCGGTTTCGGGCACCTCTAGGTTTTTGATTTTCTTTTGCTAAACTTCTTTCCTAGAGCCAGTGTTAGGCACCTCTAGGGGCTATTCAAGTTCTAAGCATCCTACTCTAGTTTGGCTAAAGGAAATCTAAGCAATATAACAGTCACAAAAGTGTTTAAGTTTTTCAGAACTATAGAAAGGCTCTAAACTTTTCCTTAACCTGTCCTAAAGATGCTGCCACGACAGAGCCGTCATGACAGGTAAGTTAACTTCATAGTTTTGAGCCAACAGTTTAAATTTTCTGTTTTTTTAAGAAAATAAATAAATAATAAGACATAACAAATAATAAAGAGATGTGCTAAAGACTCCATTAATGATGGAGGGTTGCCACCCCCAAACTCGAGGGTTGCATTGCTCTCAATGCAAAATGACATGAAAAATAAAGAAAAACAAGATAAATAAAAGGACATCACAAAAGATAAGGCAGGCAGCAGTAAAGGAAAAATAAAAACTTAAATTTTCACTCGTTGTCCTCGCTGCTGCTGCTGACGCGGATCTGGTGGCGGCGTCTGCGCTGTGGAGGGGGCTGGGCAGGTTGAGGGGCAGGTTGCTCCACTAGCCGGACGTCAGAACTGCTACCGCTGTCCCATGAGCTGCTGGTGGTAGTGGCTCTGGGCAGCCTTTTCTTGTGCGCCTCGTGCTTAATTCGTTTTACCCTCGTAAAGTCGCTCTCCAAATTCCTCCGGATAAGCGGGCTGTCATCAGTGGCAGGTCTCTTGGTTCCTCGAGGGGAGGTGTCTGCCGGTGGGCTGCTGGCTGCCGTCGGGGCAGGGGATGGTGTGGAAGTGGCAGAATGTGTATGGGGAGAGACAGGTGGTGTGGGAGTGGGGGAGGGGATATGGAAATAATGGGCGGGGAAGGTGGGGAAGATGACATCCGAATAATGTAAAGTATTAGTAATGAAATTTACCGTTGCATTTGAGAAGTCACGGATAAAAGTCATCAAACCCATTTGGCGCTCCTCTACCCTTAGGATGGCAGCAAGGATGTGGGCAGACTGATCTGTCGGAGCGGTGTCGGCAGCAGCATCTGGGGCAGGTTCGGTGGCAGGTTCATCATCGGAATCAGCAGGAGGGGCATTTGGGTCGAAGGCGTTGATGGGTGATACGACTATGACCTCCATGAGGCTGGATATGTTGCTGTCAGTCCAGCCGCTGCCCGTCTTGATTTTGTCGGAGGGTTCCTCTGGTACGGCAGCACAGCGGCAGAGGGCGGTGATGGTGAACGGCAGGCAGAGTCGTGAGTCTGAGCGGAAGGCACAATCGATGATGCTGTCCCTCATGTACCTGCCCACATTGATGGGCCTGTCATGCATAATCGAGTGAATGAGGGCCAAGCGCTGTCGGTTGACTGTCGTATGGTGAGATGAGGGCATGATACGCTTTTTGATGAAAGCGTTCCACAGTTTTGCCTCGGGGAGGAGCTGCCCCCTATTGACTGAGTGGGGGTTTTTCTTGCTGGTAGTCCATGTCGTACCGGCTTCTGTCAGCTCCACCATGATGGCATCATAGGCAGCAACGTCGAGGGTGTCCAGAAATTGTTGGTGAGTATCATCGTTGGGGCCAAAGAAGAGGCCGAACACATGGTTGATGCTGTTTGCGGTAAGGGGCACTTCCACTCCTCGGACAGTGACAGTTGTCGCTGTTTTGCTGTCGATGGCCTCGTAAAACTCTCGGACCAAAGTATCATTTAACTCTGCCGGCTGCTCGGCAAAGTCCTCCCATAGCTGTGCCGTTATGGCCTTCACAATGAGCGGCCGCAGTCCCATATGAGGGGCATCTCTGTTGTATATAAAGCCACGCTCCTCCCATAGCTCCTTTTTGGCGAATGGTGATGCTGCTGCTGAAGAAGAAGCGGCAGCAGCGCTCTGACGGGTTTGTCTCGACGACATTTTGGTTGCAAGGGCTGAAAAAGAGAGAAAATAGATAAAACTAGAGGAGAACAACAAGAGAGAAAAATCAGAAGTGATGAAAAATGAAAATGGGAAGGGGTTTATATAGCGGTCGAGTGGCTGCCCATTTAATGCCGCAACGGCAGGCGGGTATAACGGGGCGGCAGATTGAATGTAGCGTGTCTGACGCGTCTGACACGCATTTATGCGTCTGTTACGCGTCTGCCGCACGCTTCTGCGTCTGCCGTGTCAGTCTGTTGACAGCCTGTCATATCCGTCCGCGGCAGCAGCCGAAACGACATGTTTCCATAAATTGGCTTTATTGGGCTGATGGATGGGCGGTGGGCTTGGGTCACTTCTCCTTTTCTTCTTGACTCCTTTATTTCCTAAAAACTGAAATTAGAAAAACAAAACATTATTCGAATAAAATAAACCTAATTTCCTAATAATAGTAAATAAATAAAATAAAATAAATAAAAATAAAAATTAGGTTAAATTAGGGATGCCTTGTGGGGCATCACCTAAAGTAACCACTTCCTGTATTCCTGGGCTTCAGTCCCATGATAATGCTTGAGGCGTTGTCCATTGACTTTGAATTGGTGCCCGTCCTTTAATGATTGAATTGTAATGGCACCATGGGGAAAAACTTGAACCACTTGGAACGGGCCAGACCATCTAGATTTGAGCTTCCCTGGAAAGAGTTTCAACCTAGAATTAAACAACAACACAAGCTGCCCTGGGCAGAACTGTCGTGGCAGCAGCTTCTTGTCATGCCACTTCTTAGTCTTTTCCTTGTAAATCCTTGCATTGTCGTAGGCCATTGTCCGTATTTCATCGATCTCATTCAAATCTAACAGCCTTTTCTGGCCTGCCTTGTCCAAGTCCATGTTTACTGCCTTGATTGCCCAATATGCTTTGTGCTCGATCTCGACAGGCAAGTGACATGTTTTCCCATAAATCAGTCGAAAGGGAGACATGCCCAATGGAGTCTTGAAAGCTGTCCTGTATGCCCATAAGGCATCATTCAGAAGTAGAGACCAATCTTTCCTAGTTGGTTTAACCATCTTTTCAAGAATGTTCTTCACTTCCCTGTTAGAAATCTCAGCCTGTCCATTGGTCTGTGGGTGGTATGCTGTCGCGATCCTGTGCTTGACACCATATTTCTTCAAGGCGGCAGCAATTACCCTATTATCGAAATGTCTCCCTTCATCACTGATAATCGCCCTAGGGATGCCAAATCTAGAAAATATGTTTTTGTGCAAAAACTTTTGGACCGTTTTGGCATCATTCTTTTGAGTTGCGATTGCTTCTACCCACTTGGAGACATAATCCACTGCTAGGAGGATGTAAAGATTTCCACATGAAGATGGAAAAGGTCCCATAAAATCAATCCCCCAAACGTCGAAGATCTCGACTTCTAAAATGTTCTGTAGTGGCATCTCGTTTCTCCTCGAGATGTTACCTGTCCGCTGGCACCTGTCACAGTTCTTGTAAAAGTCCTGTGCATCTTTATACAGTGTCGGCCAGTAGAACCCTGACTGCAGCACCTTGGCAGCAGTTTTATTGCCTCCTAAGTGTCCTCCATATTGTGAAGCATGACAGTGATGGAGAATGTCTTCTTGTTCTTCTTGTGGTACACACCTCCTTATAACCTGATCTGCGCACATTTTGAAAAGAAGAGGTTCGTCCCAATAATAATGCTTAACATCATTTTGGAACCTCTTCCTGGCTTGATAATTAAGATCAGAAGGAAATATTCCGCTAACTATAAAATTAACGAAATCAGCATACCAGGGAAGGTCAGAAGACTTACCTGCCGCCATGGCTGTCGCGACAGCGATTGCGGCAGCAAAGAGCTGCTCATCTGGGAAGGTCTCCAGTATGTGTGTCTCATCGAATGGTAGACTCTGTCCCTTCTCCAACCTCGACAAGTGATCTGCCACCTGATTTTCTGTCCCCTTTTTGTCTTTGATCTCAAGGTCGAATTCTTGTAATAGCAAGATCCACCGTATCAATCTAGGCTTGGCATCCTTCTTTGCGAACAAGTACTTAAGGGCAGAATGGTCGGTGTGCACTATTACTTTCGTCCCAAGTATGTAAGAACGAAACTTGTCGATGGAGAACACCACAGCTAACAGCTCTTTTTCTGTGGTGGTATAGTTCACTTGGGCATCATTCAATGTTTTGCTAGCGTAGTATATGACATGAAACAGCCTGTCCTTGCGCTGCCCAAGTGCTGCCCCGACAGCATAGTCACTGGCATCACACATGATCTCAAATGGTTGTGTCTAGTCTGGTGGCTGTACTATGGGGGCTGTCACTAGCTTTTCCTTCAGAACCTTGAATGCTTTAGTACATTCTTCATTAAAGTCAAAGGGTCGGTTCTGCTCTAAGAGATGACATAGGGGCTTCGTGATTTTTGAGAAATTCGCAATAAATCTCCTATAAAAACCAGCATGCCCTAGAAAACTCCTAATGCCCTTGACTATGGTTGGCGGCGGCAGCTTCTCAATTACCTCTATTTTGGCCCTGTCGACTTCTATCCAACGGCAGCTAATCTTATGGCCAAGGACTATCCCCTCATCCACCATAAAATGGCATTTTTCCCAATTTAAAACAAGATTAGCTTTTTCACATCTTTCAAGTACCTTTTGTAAGTTGCCGAGGCAGCTCTCAAAATCGTCTCCAAAGACGGAAAAATCATCCATGAAAATCTCAAGGAAGTCCTCTACCATGTCGGAGAATATGGCCATCATGCACCTTTGGAAGGTGGCAGGTGCATTACAGAGTCCAAACAGCATCCTCCTAAACGCGTATGTACCGTAGGGGCATGTGAACGTCGTTTTCTCTTGATCCTCTGGTGCAATAGCAATTTGGTTATAACCTGAGTAACCATCAAGAAAACAATAGTAAGGTTTACCCGCTAATCTATCAAGCATTTGATCAATAAAGGGTAAAGGAAAGTGGTCTTTTCGGGTAGCTTTATTAAGCTTCCGATAGTCCATACAAACCCTCCAACCGGTCACAGTCCTGGTTGGGATTAACTCATTGTTTTAGTTGGTTATCACGGTCATGCCTCCTTTCTTGGGAACACATTGCACCGGGCTTACCCATTTGCTGTCGGAGATGGCGTAAATAATACCAGCATCTAACCATTTGATTATCTCTTTACGCACTACCTCCTTCATCGCAAGGTTTAACCGCCTTTGGGCATCTATAGTCGGCTTATGATCTTCCTCAAGGAGGATTTTGTGCATGCATAATGCCGGACTAATGCCTTGAATGTCTGCTATCGTCCATCCAATCGCCCTCTTGTGCTGCCTTAACATGTCGATCAGCTGTCGTTCCTGTTCCTGCGGCAGCTTAGCAGAGATGATTACGGGCAGTGTGTCATCACAACCAAGATAAGCATATTTAAGCTGCCCTGGCAGGGGCTTAAGTTCTAAGACAGGTGGTTCAACAGTAGATGGCTTTTGGATTAAATGGTTATCCGAAGTGTAATTCAAGGGTTCGAATAACTTACCTGGACGATGGTCTAACCAGTTTACCTCCTCATGACCTTCAGTATCAGATGTATCGGATTCAGAGGAGTCGCTGTCGTCGGTGCTGTCATCGTTGCTGTCGTGACAGGACTGTAGATGGCTGTCGCAGCAGTGACCAAATTTTATCACGGCAGCCCGACCTGATGCAGGGTTGATCAAAGGTCACCTCAATGATGGCCTTACATTCTTCATCCACATCAGCATGTTTCATTGCTTGGAGAACATTCAACTTAATTTCTTGATCGTTCACGCGCATGGTGAGTTCTCCTTTCTCCACATCAATCAATGATCTGCCCGTGGCTAAGAAGGGTCGCCCAAGGATGACTGGTGCGTTTTCATCTGCCTCACAATCTAAGATAAGAAAGTCAGCAGGAAATATAAGCTTATCCACTCTTACCAAAATATCTTCAATTTTTCCCTCGGGGTGAACGTAAGAGCGGTCGGCTAGCTGTAGGGTAACTGTCGTGGGCCGCGCCTTGCCAATACCTAGTTTCTGAAAAACAGATTTGGGCATTAGATTAACACTAGCACCAAGATCACATAATGCCTTACCCACAAATCTGTCGCCGATTACGCAAGGTATGATGAAGCTCCCCGGATCCTTCTTTTTCTGGGGTGGCTGCCTATGAAGAATACTCATGCAACCTTCTGTCATCTTTACCGTTTCAAATTCCCCAAGTTTTGATTTTTTTGACATAACATCCTTGAGAAATTTAGCATAACCGGGCATCTCCCTAACAGCATCTAACAACGGAATATTAATATGAACCTGTTTAAAAATATCATAAATCTTTTTAAGTTGAGATTCATGCTTAGCTTGCTGTATCCGTTGCGGAAAAGGTGGTGGAGGACGGTAATCAGCAATGCGTCCTTCCCACTGCATGCGAATCTGAGGACGATACTCATCTTTTTTCTCCTCTGTCGCTTCTGCTGTCGTGACAGGCTCATCGGCAGCAGTCTGTTTATCACCTGTCGGGGCAGCTTCCTCGGCAGGTTTATCCAAGGCAGGTTCCTTTTCTGTTTCAGCTTTTTTTTCCGGCCCTGGTAACTTTTTCCCACTCCTAGTAGTAATCGCCTTACATTGCTCATGTGGGGGCAGTCTAGCATTTTCAGTATTGCTAGGGAATCCTCCATTCTGCCTTGGCTTAATATGCTGCGACACCTGACCCATTTGTGTCTCTAGTGATTTCAAGGTAGCCTCATGATTTGTCATTCTCATCTTGGTTTCATCCATAAAGTTTTCCGTCTTCTTGACAAACTGATTAATATTCTCCATATACGTACCAGTCTGAGACATAAAGGTGGCCAGAGTCTGTTCCAATATACTACTCGTGGAAGGTGGTGGCTGCTGTTGTTGCTGAGGTGGCAGGTTCTGCGACAGGTTCTGCGGCAGGTTCTGCGGCAGATGCTGTCGCGTCAACAATCTAGGGCCCCCTGATTCTGATTATGCGCTTGTGGATTCAGGACATTGTTGGGGTTACTCCAGGAGAATTTGGGATCCTTCCTCCAATTGGGATTATAGTTGTTGGAATTGTAGTTCGGCTTGTAATTTCCAACATATTTTCCCTCTTCTATATTTATTGGGCAATCATCCCTACTATGATTTCCCTCACAAGTAGCACAAACTTCCTCGACAGCAAATCCTTGTAATTCATCATCATTCAATAACTTTTTCATTGCTTTAGTAAGGAATGCTACCTGCGATTTCATAGTGCTGTCGGCTTCATAGTCCTTGACAGCAAGTACTCGTTTACCCCCTCTTCTTGCGGTTGGAAACTGCTCCTCATTCTTAGCCAGATGTTTCAAAACTTGCAGAGCCTCGTCCGGATCTTTATCCAATAATAGTCCATTCGCTGCAGAATCAATTCGAATGCGAGTTTGTAAGTTAGCAGCATTATAGAACTTAGTTACCTGATTCCAGACGGGGAATCCATGCATTGGGCAGTTTCGAAGAAGAGTTGTAAATCTGTCCCAGGCCTCGTGCATCGGCTCGTCATCTTCCTGTTGAAAAGTAGCAATTTCGTTACGTAATCGCTCAGCTAAATGTGAAGGATTAAAACGAGAAAAAAATTCACGAGTTAAATCTGCCCAAGTCATAATAGAACCCGGTGTAAGTTTATTCCACCAAGTTTTAGCTCTGTCCCTCAATGAATGGGGAAATAACCGAAGCCTCAGTATCTCCGGACTAACTCCTGGCAGTCTAAACGAACCACAGATCTCCTGGAATGTTTTGAGATGCTCCCTGGCACCTTCTATCGCAGAACCACTAAACTGCCCGGCGTTGTTGATCATACTAAACATGACAGGTTTAAGTTCGAAGTTGTCAACGTCAATATCCGGCAGCGTGGTCTCCAGTTCTACATGATCGTTCAGCATGTAGTCACGACATGACCGTCGTCCACCTGCCGCGGGCGGGTCACCGACAGGCGGTACACCATCACCAACAGGCTGATTACGGGCCATCTGCTCTAGCTGTTTCTCAAGGTATTCGTTCCGGTCTAAGAGGTGGCGAATCTGTTTCTTAAGATTGAAGGAACGTTCGATCTCCGGATCTAATTTATACTCAAGATCTTCACCTCTTTTGGATCTGCGCATAAACAAGATAACCTCGTGAAAAGCAAGAGTTGGAAGCACAAAAGAAAAATTAAAGAAAAATAAAAATAAAAACGAAAATAAAAATAAAAGCAAAAAGTGCAATAAAAGAAAGATGTAGTTATGTTGCCAATCCCCGGCAACGGCGCCAAAAACTTGTTGCGTGTAAAAGAGTCTATCGCAATTGTAGTGCAAGTATACACGACGCAAGTAGTAAAGTGATACGAAGTATCGAATATCGTCTCCACAGGGATTGGGCTAATGACTTCACCTAAATTCACTGCACAAAGTAAAGGAAATATTTAAGAGAAGTTGTCATGAATAATAGAGTAAAAACGTAAATAAAAGATTGAGATATCAAGATAGAGAGAATGGGTTGGTATTGAATTGCTCAGTAGTGCAGGTATTGAATTGCTTAAGATTTCCAGTTCTGTCGTCGCGCCTGTCGCCGACAGCACCTGTCGCGGCGGCTGTCCGTTAGCTGTCGCGGCAGCGAACACTAACTCTGTACTTCAAGCTTGGCAAGAATCCCTGATCTGCCTTGCCCTATCCCTAGGCACAAGTCTGTCGATGATCACGTCTTTGATGATACCTCCCGGCGTGAATCGAAGGATGAACACCGATGTGTATGAATTCTTCTTTAGCCACTTAACCTCGCCCTATCCCTAGGCACGAGATGGTTCAACTATAAACTAGAGAACGCGCTCTTATCTCTTTCGTATACTTAACTCTCCCGATGCTAAGTAAATGGATAACCTCACAATGCTCTCCCGATGCTCTTGCAAGATATTAAAACCAACATAAAAGAACTTGAAGTTTATTTTATTGAACTTGGAAAATCCTAAAACAAAACAATCCTTGCAACTACTTTACAAAACAACTCGTAGCCCTAGGGGGAATTTAGAACATGTCGGTGACAGGTAAACGGCAGGGGTTTGGTTTCGGTTATGGGGTAATCGGTTCTGCCCTAGGTTAAATCTATGCCCTTATATAAGCTTTGGGCTCAAGTTATCTAAGGTAACAAGGATTACAACTTTAATTAAAAGTAAGATTCTAATAAAGACTAAATCTCTAAAGTCTCCTACTTTCCAGCCGCATCCTTATTTTGTGGGAATTCCTTTCCTTGAGCTTTGGCTTGTCATATCTTTTGATCCGAGGCTTGGAAAAATATTTGGCTTTCACACGACAGACGAGCAGATTTTTCTCTATCTATCGAGGTCCACTTTGCTTTTCCTCTTCATTAGTCTGCTGTCACCATGCTGTCACGACAGGTCCATGACAGGTTCGTCTTCTTCGGCTGCTTGTCCAGTTCAGCTTTCCTGCTTATCTGCCCTGCGCCTGCCTTCATCGTCAACCATGGCAGCTACCTGCAAAATACACCATCTTTTAGTAGAATCCGTGCCTTTTTTATAATTGTGATGTTTTACTGAAAACTAACCTAAATGCAATGCAATGATGCTTGAATGCAACAGAAATATGGGTTAAAAAGGGTGTAAATAATAGAACTTTTACACACTCAACACTTGGTTTGCTTAAGGAATGGTGGTGAGTGAAACTTTCAAACTTATTTAAATTGGTTCAAGTGTGTGGTTGAGGTTTTGGAATGTGCTTGGTAGGCCATTCCAAGGTAGAAGTTAAGTTGGTAGCTTAACTTCTTGTATGTTTATAAGCTTTAAATGATTATGCCTATTATGATCTTGTGGAGCATGAATTGTTTATGTATGAGTATACATTGATGTTTGTGGTGATGGATATGTGATATGCACGATGGTTTGACATGATGTGGTTTTAATAGTATGATTGGCACTAGTTAACTTACCGGGTATAAGTGATCGATCATTAGGATTAGTGTGCACACGGTTGAGTCAAATTCGCGCGTGGCCTTGGTGGCGTAAAGCCATCAAGGAAGAATACGGTGATGTAATATTCCACCGGAAATGTTTATATTATACGTGATGATGAGTGGAATCCCATCCGTAGGGCATGTGATGATGAGTGTAATCCCATCCATGCGAGGTCCGGTGATGAGTGTAATCCCACCGAGGTAATGTTGTTGTTGAGTGTAATCCGCATATTCGAGTAATCTAATAGTGGCCAATATACTTGTTCACGAGGTCATGTTGTTAAGATTATGTTATATCTTGTTGAGCTTATCATGAAGTAAGATGCCATGTTATTGCATTGTGAGTTGCTAGTTAGGTTGCCATAATGATGCTTATGTATGTTTGAGTGTGATGTTAAGGATGATATGCTTGAACCCTGCATTGTCGTTGTTTTTGGTTTTAGAGCATCCTCACTAAGCTTCTAGCTTACGCTCTCATTTTCGACAATGCATATCATTAGCGTGGAGTTAGCAAGGAGCAAGGAATGGGCATTCCAAGCTTTTGTAGTTGCTTAAGTATGGTTTAGTCAATAAAGTAGTAGTTTAGCAATGGGGCTGCTATGTGATTGTATGAGCGTTGTATGACTCATAAATGTTGAATGTTGTTTATGCTATGCTTTGGATTTGTAACCGTGTTATGTTTTGGTCAAATGCTTGAGATGTAAGGTTATGCCTTTGGATGCTATATGTTATTTTAGTGAGCATGTAAACCTTGTGAGTGAAAACATGTGCCTTTTGGCTTCTAAGCTTTTTAAGTATGCCTAGAAATGCAATATCCTTCTTTGTATGAATGCCATGTTGAAAATGCTTCGTTGTTTATCTAAATTGTTCTATATGTTAGTTCTTGGTGGTTGAATGTTGTATGGATGGTTGTTCGTGGCTAGGAGAATCGAGAATTGCATTTAGAGTTGAGTCTCGTATCGTTTTGCTGCCAATTGGAGTCTTGCAGTGCAGGGCGTATCGGTACGCCTAAGGGCCGTATCGGTACGGTCCTACACCTTGGGACTCAGATTTGGCTAGCGTACCGATACACGGGGGTGTATCGATACGCCAAAACCTCACTGGAAATCCGAGTTTTAGACGAGATTTTGGCGTATCGGTACGGTTTTGTATCGTTGACCACGAGATGTTGACCGAGGAGGGTGTATCGATACGGTCTCCCTGAGTTGACTGGAGGCAGTTGATTTGGTCAAGGCGTATCGATACCCTTGTCTGGTGTATCGATACGGCCTACTGTGTAAGTTTAAAATGGGTTGTTTAAAGTGTTGTTTTAGATTGGATGTTTTTATTTCGTGGTGTTTCCGCTATCGTGTTCACATAGGAAATAAATATGCCTTTAGACAAGATATAATTAAAAGAAAATTTCTAAGGTTGCTAACTGAGGTGGGACCTTAACGGGTTTCACATCGGTTTTCCCTGTGTAGCCTACTCGGACCGGTCAGTCGACCAGACCAGGACGAGGGGGTTATATTTGTTGGTATCAGAGCCTGAGGTTATCGAGACCTCGGGCAGGTAAGTGAGGTAAGTTTGAAGTGTTAAGTAATTGTTATGTCTCGGTGAATATTTTGCCATGTATGCTTGTTGTTTGTTCATTCGTATGGTGTTTGGAAGCATGATTGTTGTGTCTGGTGTAGTGTCGAGTTCCCATTGCTACTATTACTTAATTTGAAAAAGTTTTGTAAAGGAAGATACTTGAGCACGGTTGGACCCTTGCCTTTGCTAACTTAATGCTTATATGTTTGTTTGTTGTAGTTGTTATCTTGCTAGTTGTGAAATGAGACCAAGAGGGAGGCCTAGGATGGTTCAACCGGAACCACGGGCAGCAGCTCCGGGAGTTGAGCCAGTTGTTGAGGCGCAGGCTCCTCCACCTCCTCATTCTCCTCCTCGTCAATAGGGGGTGAGGCAAGAGCCGAGGACGTAGAACCTCAGGTTGGCCAAGGACCAGCCGGGATAGATTTATCTCCTCTAGTTCAGGTGATAGCCGGGGCTTTTCAGGCTGCCGTGGCTGGGGGTCAGGCAATGGCACAACCCCAGGGTGAGGGTACTGGTTTACCGTTAGAGAGGCTCCGTGGTCTAGGGGCTGAAGAGTTCAGAGGATCTACACCGGAGAGGTCTGAGTTGTGGTTAGAGAAGACCGTTCGTATTCTGGCACATATGGGATGTACCGGGGAACACAAGCTAGGGTGTGTTGTATCTCTGCTTCAGGGTAATGCCTACACTTGGTGGGTCACCATCACTACGGGTATGGCAGAGGCTGAGATCACTTGGGAGTTTTTCGAGTCAGCTTTCCGTAAGAAATATTTGGGTCCCCGTTATCTCGACGAGAAGATGAGGGAATTTATGGCTTTGCTTCAGGGGAATATGACAGTGACGGACTATGAGATTTGATTTGTCAGGCTGAGCCAGTATGCATCCGAGCTTGTTCCTACTGAGGGGGAACGTTGTAACCGTTTCCGCTATGGGTTGAGCAAAGAGATCAAAAGGTACACTTTAGCTACTGACTACACAAATTTTGATGTCTTGGTCGCTAGGGCCAAAGACATAGATCATAGATTGGGCTTGACCAAACGATCTGGTGGTTCTAGTTCCGGGAAGAGATCTAGCGACTTTAATAGAAGTGATGCCAAGAGGCATCGGGACAACAGGTGTCACTATAACCATAGACGTGGTGGTGGTAACCACGGTAGGGGCCATCAGGGCCAGAGGGCTGGTGGGCGTTTGCCCAAGTGTGCTCGTTGTGGGAGGAATCACACCGATGAGTGTTGGGGGAACTTTCACTCGTGTTGGAGCTGTGGAGCTAGAGATCATATTAGGAATGACTGTCCACATCAGGTAGGACAGGCACCAATTCAGACTTAGGCTCCTGCTAGAGCTAATGACTTTCAGAGAGGTCATGGGCGCGGTAGAGGTAACTTACAGCTGAGAAATGATGGCCAGAGGAACATAGCGCATGTAGTTGTTGTCCAGCCAGAGGGCGAAGGCCAGGCCAGAGTTTACGCTCAGCGTGAGGGTCAGCACGACACAGATGTGATTGCAGGTAACTTCTCGATACAGTCTTTGGGTTTGATTTCTTTGATTGACTCCGGATCTACATATTCATATTTACTGAGTGAGCATACAAAGTTGTTGAAATTGCCTTGTGAGGTATTAGAGGTAGGAGTTAGTGTTACTAGTTCCTTCAGGGATACGGTAGTAGTTAGGAAGATGTACAGAAGATGTCCGCTAATGGTTCAGGGGTATGTGTTTCCAGTGGATATGATGGAGCTACCGTTTTATGGCTTTGATGTGATTTTGGGTATGGACTGGCTCACCGAGCATAGAGCTAGGATAGACTTTGAGACTAAGAGGATTTCCTTGAAACTCGCGGATGATTATGAGATAGTGGTGGTAGGTGAGAACGTGAAGTTCTTATTGAATGTAGTTTTAGTTTTAGAGGCTAAGAAGCTAGTCGAGTTGGGTTGTGAGGCGTATTTGGCCTATGTGATGAATCCAAACATGAGCGAGGTTAGACCTCAAGACATCCGGACAGTGTGTGACTTTCCAAGTGTGTTTCCGGAAGAATTGTCGGGTTTACCGCCAGACAGAGAGGTAGAGTTTTCTATAGAAACATTTCCAGATTCAGCTCCTGTTTCGATTGCTTCGTATTGTATGGCACCGAAAGAACTAAAAGAGTTGAAGACTCAGTTGCAAGAGTTGATAGATAGAGGCTTCATTCGACCGAGTTCTTCGCCTTGGGGCGCTCCAGTTTTGTTTGTAAAGAAGAAAGAAGGAAGCATGAGAATGTGTATAGATTACAGACAGTTGAATCAATTAACAGTGAAGAACAAGTATTCGTTACCGAGAATTGATGACTTGTTTGACCAGTTGAGAGGGGCATCAGTCTTTTCGAAGATCGACTTGAGATCCGGTTACTACCAGCTGAAGGTAAGAGAGGTTGATGTACCGAAGACGGCCTTTAGAACTAGATATGGTCACTATGAGTTTTTAGTCATGCCTTTTGGGTTGACTAACGCACCGGCTGCTTTCATAGATATGATGAATAAGATCTTCCATCAGTACCTAGACCAGTTTGTAGTTGTCTTCATAGATGACATTTTGGTGTATTCGCGTACCGAGGAAGACCACGACCAACACTTGAGGCTAGTTTTGCAGACTTTGTTAGACAACCAGTTGTATGCAAAGTTGAGTAAGTGTGAGTTCTTGATCTGAGAGGTAGTCTTCCTAGGGCACATAGTGTCAGCCGATGGGATTAGAGTTGATCTGAAGAAAATAGAAGATATCGTTGAGTGTAAGTAACCGAAGTCAGTAACAGAGGTTCGTAGCTTTCTAGGCTTAGTTGGATACTATAGAAGGTTCGTAGAAGGTTTCTCAAAGTTAGCCGCTCTCTTGACACAGTTACTTCAGAAGAGTGTTCAGTTTGAGTGGTCAGATGCAAGACAACGAGCCTTTGAGAAGTTGAAAGAAGCTTTGACCCAAGCACCGATCTTGGTTCAGCCAGAGTCAGGGAAGGAATATGTGGTTTACAATGATGCTTCCTATGTAGGCCTAGGTTGTGTTCTTATACAAGACAAGATAGTGGTGGCTTATGCCTCAAGACAATTGAAGACTCACGAGCGTAACTATCCGACCCATGACATAGAGTTGGCTGCGGTCGTGTTCGCTTTGAAGATTTGGAGGCATTACTTGTACGGTGAGAAGTGCACAGTGTACACAGATCACAAGAGTTTGAAGTATATCATGACTCAACGAGAGTTAAATCTTAGATAGCGTAGGTGGTTAGAGTTGCTAAAGGACTATGATCTTACGATTGAGTACCATCTGGGTAAGGCCAATGTAGTGGTCGATGCTTTGAATAGAAGGGTAGCTATAGATTTGAGAGCCATGTTTGCTAGATTGAGCTTGTCCGAGGATGGTGGCTTAGTGGCTGAGCTTCAGGTTAGACCTACTCTAGGTCAGTTGATTAGGGAGAAGCAGCTCTTAGACAGATCTTTGGCACCTCACGTGCAAGACATAGCCGAGGGTAGACCTTCAGACTACAGTTTCAGTACCGATGGGGTCTTGTGTTTCAGAAATAGGATAGTTGTGCCAGAAGACAATGACTTGAGACATACGATCTTGACTGAAGCGCACAGTAGTTAGTTTGCTATGCACCCTGGAAGTACGAAGATGCATCGAGATATGAAGAATGAGTACTTTTGGGTTGGTTTGAAGAGAGACGTAGCCGACTTCGTGAGTAAGTGTATGGTGTGTCAGAGAGTGAAGGCGGAACATCAGGTTCCCACAGGTTTGCTGCAACCACTGAGAATTCTGGAATGGAAATGGGAGAATATCACCATAGATTTTGTTTCGGGCTTGCCTTTGACTCCTACGAAGAAAAACTCAGTTTGGGTTATAGTAGATTGTTTCACGAAGTGTGCTCACTTCTTAGCAGTCAATACGACTCACACCTTAGATAGATTGGTCGATCTGTACATTGGTGAGATTGTTAGACTGCATGGTGTGCCGAAGTCGATTGTGTCCGATAGAGATCCGAGGTTTACAGCTCGATTTTGGGAGTGTCTGCATACAGCTTTGGGTACCCGTTTGAATTTCAGCATGTCATATCATCCTCAGACAGATGGTCAGTCAGAGAGGGTTATACAGATTTTAGAGGATATGTTGCGTTGTTGCATTATTGATTTTCAGGGTACATGGGAGAAGCACTTGCCTTTAGTCGAGTTTGCTTACAATAACAGTTTTCAGTCGAGCATTTAGATGGCTCCGTATGAGGCCTTGTATGGTAGAAAGTGTAGAACTCCAGTTTGTTGGGCTGAAGCGGGACAGAAGTTGTTACCTATGCCAGATTTGCTTAAGGGGACTACCGATAAAGTGAAATTGATTTGCGATCGCTTGAAGGCAGCTTCGGATAGATAGAAGTCCTATACTAACTTGAAGAGGAAGGAAGTTGAGTTTTCAGTGGGTGAGAAGGTATTCCTAAAAGTGTCTCCGTGGAAGAAAGTAATGAGATTTGGCAGAAAAGGGAAGTTAAGTCCGAGGTACATAGAACCGTATGAGATTGTGAAAAGGGTTGGCCCAGTCGTTTATCAGTTGCGTTTGCCATCCGAGCTAGAGAAGATACACGATGTGTTTCATGTTTCGATGCTCCGTAAGTATAGGTCAGATCCATCACATGTTATGCATGTAGAAGAGATCGAATTGAATCCGGATTTGATTTATGACGAAGAACCAGTTGAGATCTTAGCTTCAGACAGCAAGGTGTTGCGGGGTAGATTGATTGAGTTAGTCAAAGTACAGTGGCAACGTCGAGGGGTGGACGAGGCCACTTGGGAGAGAAAGGAGGATATGAAAAAGCAATTTCCTTATCTCTTTCAGTCAGGTAATTTCGGGGACGAAATTCCTTAAGTGGGGGAGAGTTGTAACACCCGTGTTTTGGGGTCGGGAGTTGAGTGTGTGAATTGGGTCTGAGTCGTCAGATTCGATTTAATTTAATTAGACCTTGGTTTTAATTTAAATGAGATTAAAATCCTAGCAATGGCATTTTTGTAAATAGTTCAAAATAAGGAAAAAGATGAGCCTTTTTCAACAAAAAAAAGGGAGAGTCATCTTCTTCATTTTCATTTCCATGTGAAAAACCCAAAACCCTCCCGAAGTCACTATTCCATCTCTTTTCTTCATCATTTCAAGAGCTCCTTTAAAGGTAACTTCATTTTTGGTTTCTTCTCCTTATTCCAAGCATCTCCATGGTTTTAGATTTCAAAATCATCATCATTTTAGTTTTTCAAGTTTTCAAGGTTTGAAGAAAGCATGAAACTTTAATGGGTTCTTAACTCGTTTTTGGTTTGTCTAGTTAAGTTTTGAGTTAACCTTACCTTAATACACCTTATATCTTGAAATGGAGGGATTTTGTTAAAAATCCCGAAATGGGTCTTGGGAGCATTTTTTAAAGTTTCAAAACTTGAAATTTTGATGTGGTTTTGTGTTGGGTTGAAGAGCTGATGATGTAGGGTTGTTAGGAAAGTGTTTTGGAAGTCTTTAAAGGTAATTTGGGTGTTGGAAATGGTAGATTTCAGCTGGGTATAAATGGAGTACGAAAATGTGAGTTTGGTAGTTAGCTTGAGTTTGAAATTATGAAGTTTTGGCTTATGATTGTGGGTTGGGATTGTGGCTGAGTTTGGCAATGATTTGGTTGAGTAATACCTTGTCTTTTGATTGGTTAGAAGCAAGGGGAAACATCGGAGAAGGTTCGGGATTGATTCCGGAAATTGTGGAGACTTGAGTGGCTTTGCTTGGTTTGCTTAAGGAAGGGTGGTGAGTGAAACTTTCAAACTTATTTAAATTGGTTCAAGTGTGTGGTTGAGGTTTTGGAATGTGCTTGGTAGGCCATACCAAGGTAGAAGTTAAGTTGGTAGCTTAACTTCTAGTATGTTTATAAGCTTTAAATGATTATGCCTATTATGATCTTGTGGAGCATGAATTGTTTATGTATGAGTATACATTGATGTGTGTGGTGATGGATATGTGATATGCATGATGGTTTGACATGATGTGGTTTTAATAGTATGATTGGCACTAGTTAACTTACCGGGTATAAATGATCGATCATTAGGATTAGTATGCACACAGTTGAGTCAAATTCGCGCGTGGCCTTGGTGGTGTAAAGCCATCAAGGAGGAGTACGGTGATGTAATATTCCACTGGAAATGTTTATATTATACGTGATGATGAGTGGAATCCCATCCGTAGGGCGTGTGATGATGAGTGGAATCCCATCCGTAGGGCATGTGATGATGAGTGTAATCCCATCCATGCGAGGTCCGGTGATGAGTGTAATCTCACCGAGGTAATGTTGTTGTTAAGTGTAATCCGCATATCCGAGTAATCTAATAGTGGTCAATATACTTGTTCATGAGGTCATGTTGTTAAGATTATGTTATAACTTGTTGAGCTTATCATGAAGTAAGATGTCATGTTATTGCATTGTGAGTTGCTAGTTAGGTTGCCATAATGATGCTTATGTATGTTTGAGTGTGATGTTAAGGATGATATGCTTGAACCCTGCATTGTCGTTGTTTTTGGTTTTAGAACATCCTCACTAAGCTTCTAGCTTACGCTCTCATTTTCGACAATGCAGATCATTAGCGTGAAGTTAGCAAGGAGCAAGGAAGGGGCATTCCAAGCTTTTGTAGTTGCTCAAGTATGGTTTAGTCAATAAAGTAGTAGTTTAGCAATGGGGTTGCTATGTGATTGTATGAGCATTGTATGACTCATAAATGTTGAATGTTGTTTATGCTATGCTTTGGATTTGTAACCGTGTTATGTTTTGGTCAAATGCTTGATATGTAAGGTTATGCCTTTGGATGCTATATGTTGTTTTGGTGAGCATGTAAACCTTGTGAGTGAAATCATGTGCCTTTTGGCTTCTAAGCTTTTTAAGTATGCTTAGAAATGCAATATCCTTCATTGTATGAATGCCATGTTGAAAATGCTTCGTTGTTTATCTAAATTGTTCTATATGTTAGTTCTTGGTTGTTAAGTGCTGTATGGATGGTTGTTCGTGGCTAGGAGAGTCGATAACTGCATTTAGAGTTGAGTCTCGTATCGTTTTACTTCCAATTGGAGTCTTGCAGTACAGGGCGTATCGGTACGCCTAAGGGCCGTATCGGTACGGTCCTACACCTTGGGACTCAGATTTGGCTAGCGTACCGATACACGGGGGTGTATCGATACGCCAAAACCTCGCTGGAAATCTGAGTTTTAGACGAGATTTTGGCGTATCGGTACAGGCTCAGGCGTATCAGTACGGTTTTGTATCGTTGACCGAGGAGGGTGTATCGATACGCCCAAGGGCCGTATCGATACGGTCTCCCTGAGTTGACTGGAGGCAGTTTATTTGGTCAAGGCGTATCGATACCCTATCTTGGTGTATCGATACGGCCTGCTGTGTAAGTTTAAAATGGGTTGTTTAAAGTGTTGTTTTGGATTTGCTGCTTTTATTTCGTGGTGTTTCAGCTGTCATGTTCACATAGGAAATAAATATGCCTTTAGACAAGATATAATTAAAAGAAATTTTCTAGGGTTGTTAACCGAGGTGGGACCTTAACGGGTTTCACATCGGTTTTCCCCGTGTAGCCTACTCGGACCGGTCAGTCGACCAGACCGGGACGAGGGGGTTACAGAGATTTTCTGAGTTGTAAGCAGCAAAAACATTCTCCATGTTGTTGCTCTCACAGGTTGCAGCAGCAATCTTTGCTGTCAAGCTAGGGCGCAATGGTTCGGTTGTATGAGAGATCTTTAGGGCTGGATTTTCTTCATGTAAAGTCTCGTTGGGAGGTTCCCAAGCCATGCTAAGGTCTTTTGAAACCTGACATGTGCCAGGTTGTTTTGTTTCCGAGAAAGGAAAGACGACGTTGACCTCATACCTTAAAGATGTGACAACTGGAGTTACCTTAACCGATGGGCTAGCAGTTTCGGAAAATCCTAAGGATTTTTCATCCCTCAGGTCCAGCGTTGCCTTGTCTTTTCTGCAGTCCCTAGAGTCCAGATTGTCATTTACCGTCGGCAACATTCGATGACTTCCTTCGCTAGAGAACGAAGATGATTTCCGGGGCTTGCCACCATAAGAGGCTCGGAGCCAAAGACCAAACCTACCTGCAAGCTTGAACATGGTAGTGTCTTTGCTGCATTCCCGTTCGTCTGCCCAATTCTTCCGCATCGGAAACAAAACTTCGAGAGACCTTCGTATTTGAATGCTACCTCGAGGGGCTTGTCCTTCTTTCTATTGAGAATAAAGCATGTTTTCAGAGGATCTTCGACCCTAATAGCCACCATCAGGCTCACTGAGCCAAACCGATGGGAGTTGCTACCGTCGTCCAGGGAGGAACCGTAAAAAACTGGGAACAACTTGCCGATCCTCCTCACATTATCCGGCGTGATTAATCCAATTGGTAAGTTGTGGACTTGTACCCAGAATTCTTCGAAGTGAGAAATCAATCTCTTCAAGGGCCTTCTTCGGCTGCCGCTCCTTCAGTATGAGTAGAGAATCTTGCATTGCCCATGGTTTGTTGCCGAAGATTCTAAGCCGATCTTCTGTCGACTGAAATATGAAGAGGAAGAAGTTCCTTTCGAGGTCGTGGCATTCGACACTATCACTCCTCCAGGCCTTACATATGATGGTCGTTAGTGCCAAAGGTTTGATAGGTACTGGCGTTAATAACTCTCCTACCAGGGACTGGTTTTTCAAAGTAAAATTAACCTCCCCATCCTCATTTAATTCCAACTCATTAAGAAAATCTTGACTAAGAAAGTTAAGGTCGGTGGGGTTGTTGGGGAAGCCGTTATTTACTACCCCTAGGTTTAAAGAAGAAAAGTTTGACATAGCTTCTTAAAGGGTTGGAGATACCTAGGTTGACTCGTGTTTGGGGGAGGGACTATGTGGGACAAGAGAGATGACCTTAGAAAGCTAGAAAAATCAACCCCAATCTAAAGTAGAACACACCTCACTGGTCCGGCAAGAGTGCGGATAAACCCGACGAGAGGAGACTTTGAGAGAGGAGAGCCTGCTTCCCTTAAAATGTCTTAATTGACATGTAGTGTTCGCGACTATCTAAAGCCACCGTAACAATCACCCTAAATAAAAAACTAAACAACTTTAAAGGGAAAAAACCCCTGCAAATCATAAGCAAAACTAAAAAAACAACAACAAAAATGAAAATGGAATGATAGAAAAATGCTTGACAGAGAGATAAAAGCACATAAGCGTTGGCAAAACGATCCGGCCTACCACCCTAATATTACCTTTTTTGTGTGCTATATATACCAATTTATTCCTTCACTTTTGTAAAAAAAAACAAACAAAAAAAACCTTCATCTCCTTCGCATTTTACTTTGTTGTTTCAGGCATAAAATCCCAAACTAGGATTCTTGTTTCTTTCTGAGACAACAGAAGAGAAGTAGAGGAAACATGTTGGAAGGAAAAGCTTTGGTGGAAGACACAGATATGCCATTGAAGATGCAGCTGCATGCCATGTCTTCTGCTTCTCAATCTTTGGATTACTACGATGTTTCTGACTGCAAATCCATTGCAAGATTTATCAAAAAGGTCCCTCTTTTTTTTCTTACATTGACATGAACATGTATCCTTCTTTGTATGGTTTTGCAGTGGTTCGACTGAAAATTTTGAATTTTGGGTTGCAGGAGTTTGACAGCAAATATGGGGAAGGATGGCAATGTGTGGTGGGTTCAAAGTTTGGGTGTTATTTCTCCCATTCTACAGGGACTTTCATTTACTTTACAATAGGGAGTCTCAACTTCCTTCTCTTCAAAATGGCTTCATCTTCCATCTCCCATTCCCATTGATGCCTGTGATCAGCATTAGAAACAGACGCAAAATTTTATGTTAAGGGTTCAAACATGTATAAATGGGGAGTCTCAACTTACTTCTCTTAAAAAATGGCTTCATCTTCCACCCTCAATCACATTGTTCCCATGGCCAGCCATGTAATTTTCATGTTTTTTGCTTTAATTTTCACTCCATCAACCCATTTTTAAGACTGTATACAGAAAGGCTAGTCACGTCGAGCCATTTAGAACCACAAGAATGATTGTATTTCCATGGTCTCGATTCTTGAGCTAGTAATAGTTTCACACAATTGATTTAAATGCTAGATGATATCTATATATATTTTGATATGATATGAATTAGGGGCGAGTAAAACTTAAAGTGAAAAATCGATTTTATTGATTCGACTCGGAAAACTTTCAAATAAAGTTTGTGTTACAAAATAAGACTTTAAATAATACAATTTTTTAATAATTAGTGGATTAATTTTCAAGTATGAGTTGAGTCTCTCAACTTTGCTCGAATAATTCAAAAAAAAATTTTTTTGCTCAATGAATGTCGTATATTAAGAAGCAATATACAACCAAGATGCCACAACGGTCGCCTCATTAAAAACCTCCCTAAAGCCTAACGGAGGAAAAGAGTACGAACCGTATGTGGTAGTACAAAAGTCCAACAGACCACACCCGGAAACAGAAACAAAACACTATCACTAACACGCACAAAATAATGACAACCGTGTTACCCCCTCCTTGGCCAACGCATCTGCTATGTCATTCGCCTCCCGGAAGATATGGGAGAAACATACTGAGTGTAGCGCAGAACAGCAACTATCTATCTCACGAAATACCTCCCAAAAGCGCCATGGTCTTTTGTCCATGTGTAACACCCAGCTAATAGCGACTATGGAATCCGACTCTATTACCAAAGGAAGAATCGCCCACTTGGATTTCCGAAAATACGATAATGCAAAAGCAATCGCTCGCAGTTCAGCCTCATTAGAGTCAATACAACCAAGAGGGCCTGAAAATAATGCCAAGATACTACCATGCTCATCACGTAACGCGCCCCCAAAACCTGCAGGACCCGGCTTACCACGAGCAGAGCCATCCACCGAGAACTTCAAAATCCCCCGCGATGGTGGTTCCCAACAAATACCAAACCGATTTGGTCGCGATGGTGACGGCTCAGAATAAAGGCTCGGGCATTCCCACCACATTGCCTCGCCAATGCATAGATCATTCCGCAAAGTTCGCATCCAATAAAACGAACGCAACTTAATCAGGAAACACACCTCCTCGGTCGGTAAGAGTTTCTTGTTGAAAACCATCTCATTCCGTGCTAGCCAAATCGACCATAACATCGCTGCAACGCATGACACCCACAGGCAACAGCGCGTATCCGAAAACGAGCAATGGAAGTCGGGTAAAAAGAAATCCGACAACGTTTGCGGCAGCGGTAAGCACACTCTCCACCAGCAACAAAACCAGCCCCATATGCACCGAACCACGGGACACGAATACAATAGGTGATCGGCGTTCTCCTCCCATGCCCTACACCAAAAACACAGTGTACTCTGCCCCTCAAAAACAACACCCCGACGGCTCAAAAAATCAAACGTCGGCAGGCGACGCAACCAAACAAACCACAGGAAAGCCTGAATTTTCGGTGGAACCAAGATTTTCCACGTGAAGCATGCCCCAAACTCGCTGTCCCCAGCCTCATCCAACATCAAACATTGAGAAACAGCCTTGACCGTGAACATGCCTCTATTATCCGGAGTCCAAACCAACTTGTCGCAGACACCTCGATGTATAGAAATGTTGCCTATCACTGCCCACATATCGCGCAGCTGCCCCAACTCAAAAACGCGAAGCGGTCGACGGAAGAATGTTGTCCATCGTGGATGATGAAAGCCCCCTTGTACTGAGTAATCCACTACCAAAGCCAATTTGTTGATCGCGCAAGAGAATAGCCGTGGGAAGATATCTTTTAGAGGCTTAGTCGCACACCAAGAATCAAACCAAAAAAGGACTCGATTTCCCTCCCCCACTTGCCATAATAGCTTCTCGTGGAAATGTCGTTGTACTTCAGCCGAACAAGCATTTTGCACAATTTGTTTCCATACCACTGACATCGCACCCTGACGGGAGGAATTAAATCTCCACCATTGAACACTCTCCCCATACTTAGCCACTATAATGGCCCTCCAAAGCGACGATGTATTCGTAGCGTATTGCCACGACCATTTAGATAACATAGCCGTATTGCGTATCTGTAAATCTGCTATTCCCAGACCACCCAAATGTCGCGGTCGACATGCCAACTTCCAGCTAACTCTGTTCAATTTTCTATGTAAATTTACACCACCCCAAAGGAATGCACGGCGAATCTTATCAATTGCTGCAATAACACCCTTAGGAACGCGAAACACACCCATATAATAGATCGGCAGTGAAGAGAGTACAGCATTTACCAAAGTGACATGTGCCGCAAAAGACAGCGAATTTCGCTTCCAACCTGCTAGTTTCCGACGAACATTTGCAATAACCGGTTCCCATACCGCCAACCTCCTCGGATTAGAGCCAAGCGACATCCCCAAGTAGGTGAAAGGAAAAGAACCACGTCGACATCCCAATGTCTTAGCGCATAAATCAGCGAACTCCTCCTCAACCCGAATCGAATACAAAGATGACTTGCTGAAATTTATTTGTAAGCCTGAACATACTTGGAAACAGTAAAGGATGCGTCTGATAGCCTCAGCACAACCAGGAATAGCCTCAAAGAACAACACAGTGTCATCTGCGAATTGCAAATGCGATATGGAGACCCCCGGTGCAACATAAACACCCTTGATGAGACCCGCCGTCTCCGCTTGAACCAATAAGCTGTGAAGCGCCTCTACAACAATAACAAATAATAACGGCGACAATGGACAGCCCTGTCGCAATCCACGCCCCATTGTAAATTCAGTCGTAGCACACCCATTTAGCAGCACTGACATTCGAACCGTTGAGACACATTCCATAATCCAATGACGCCACACCTCACAGAAGCCCATACAAATCAACATATGATCCAGGAAATCCCATCGCACGCAATCATAGGCTTTAGCAAAGTCCAGTTTAAGCACCAAACCACCCCTCGATCTCTTCCTTAGTGAGTGAATTATCTCATTTGCTAGAAGAATACCATCCACTATCTGTCGGCCACGGATAAATGCCGACTGATGTTCACTAATCAGCGACCCTAATACTCTTTGTAACCTTGTAGCTAACACTTTCGCGAGAATTTTATAGACTGAGTTAACAAGACTTATCGGACGAAAATCACTGAGTACCTTAGGTGAGTCGATCTTGGGAATCAACACTAGAAACGTACAATTCACACCCGATGGCAGCTTGCCTGTAGCATGAAATTCTCTTAAAAACCGTAGCACGTCCTCGCTCACAGTGTTCCAACATGCTTTAAAGAAAGCCATGCTAAACCCATCCGGTCCCGGCGCTTTCGAACCATCACAACCACGTATAATATCCCACACTTCCTCACGACAAAAAGGTGCCACTAAAACTGCATTGATGTCACTATCAACCCTGCCAAACTCACCCATAATAGTCCAAGAACATCGGCGTGTTACTGCCTTGAAATGCAGTGTAAAATCTGTCGTTATGTGTTTCCGAAGGCGATGGACATTCGTTTCCCACCGACCATTTATCGACAGCCCTGAGATCAAATTTCGCACAGCCCTAAGCTTTGCCGCACGGTGGAAAAATGCCGTATTGTGATCCCCCAACCGCAACCAAGTCGCCCTTGATTTCTGTCGCCAAAGCGACTCCTTGCGTCTGATAACTTGCCACAAACGTTGTAACCACTCCCTTCTCCATTCAATTAAGGCTTCTTCCGATTCACACAGTTCAGCATTCGGACCCGCATCATCAGCATTATCCAATTTCAATTGGATCGATTGGATATCTTTGTCCACATCACCAAACACTACCCGGTTCCAATTACGCAAGAAGCTCTTCATGTTTCGGAGCTTGACCATAATGTTAGCATTGCCAACCCCCTGATCCGATAGTCGACTCCATTCGTTGGATATATCAAGAATATTTTTGTTGCTCTCCAACCAACAATTTATGAAACGAAAAGGGCGAGGGCCCCAGTCCTGTTCATCGCACACCAGTAATAGAGGCGTGTGGTCCGACACCCCTTTCGGCAACGCAATCTGACCGATATTATTAAAAGCCTCCATCCAAGCAGGAGATATCAAAATTCTATCGATTCGGCTACGTCTAAAACCCCTCCCAAACCATGTAAATTGTTTCCCTATCAACGGCAAATCAACAAGCCCAGTATGTTCAATAAAATCAGAAAATGCTTGCATACCTGGCGCCACCGAATTACACCCTGCACGTTCCGACATCCAACGTACAGAATTAAAATCCCCTGCGATACACCAAGGTTCATTGCCATCCAGAATAAGCTCCTCTAATCGTTGCCACAACCGTTTCTGTGCCCCTGTCTCGCAGGGGGCATATACATTTAGTATGCAACAACTTAATTCCTCCGCTCGCCATCTGCCTCTGATAAATATGAAATTGCGATCCACCTCCAAAGTAGTAACATCAAAACGCGATGTTTCCCAAACCGTAATCAAGCCCCCTGATGCACCTACCGATGGTGAAAAAATAAAATCAAAGCCATCCGATGTCCACATACACGTAAGCATTAGTGCTGATACTTCTTCTAATTTCGACTCCTGTACCATTGCCATGTCCACCCGTTGTCTTTTTAAAACATCGCCCACTGCCCTACGCTTCAAATTCGATCCTAGCCCCCGAACATTCCAAGACACGATACGCATTGCAAAATCTATCGCCTGTCCCCAGTAAAAACCTGTTGAAGATCTTTTATAATGTCCGCTTCACATCCTACCGTTCGCACACCCACAATGCTACCTAGAGCCACAGTTGCCTTTATTTCTTTATCGATCAAGCGTTGTCGGTTCTGAATATCTGAATCCGAAAGAGACGCATTTGCCACATGTGTCGATACAGGCTGTGAATTTAAGAATTTGCGCGGTCTGCCCCTATTGGTTTTCACTGTCGGTATCACTCCTGAAAGAGCATTAACGGATTTTGTTTTTTTCCCGTTTATTCGAACGATAGTGCCAATGTCCAAAGCACCCGTGTTTTCGCCAGTTGGAGCCCTTAATTTCTCAGCTTCTGAATCCACCTTATCCGCCAAAGCAATAGGATTAACCAATTCTAAAATTTTAGTAATATGAACTAGCGGTGAGTAAAATTCGACTCGAAAAAATTGAATTTTTTTACTCGACTTGACTTAACTTGGATCATAATTTTATAAGTTCGAGTCAAGTTATAAAATGAGACTTCGAATAACTCAAAATTTTTAGTAATATGAACATTGGTGAGTAAAATTCGACTCGAAAAAATCAAAAAATTTAACTCGACTTAACTTGAATTATAATTTTATAAACTTGACATAAAAAATCTCAAATAAAATTTGAGTTATAAAATTAGACTTCAAATAAGTCAAAAATTTTAGTAATTAGTTGATTAATTTTTAAGTTCGAGTCAAGTCGAATCCCTCAACTTTTCTTGATATATGTATGTCGCAAATGAAAAATTATATCTAGAATGTTTATGACTATAAAATAGGGTTCGTAAACTCAATTAACTCAAAAAATGAAAAATTTACTCTTAATGAGCATTGAACCCACAAACTAAAGAGAAAGAATGATGTAACTAAGTGTTTATAACTATCTGCTCTAGAGATTGGTAACAATTTCAATCTATGTTAAATGAGTAACATGAGAAAATTGCAGTTAAAGAACTTTGCAATATTTCCCGTATTGAACATTTATATGTTAAATGCTAAGTTTAACTATTCGAGCAAAAATTATTGCATACTCTTCAGTTTATTCCAATGTTGATATACTATTTCGAATCGGCTCCTTGCATTCTGATTATTTAACCAATGCTATTAATTAGGGATAAATTATAGGATAATATTGTTAAGTTTTTTATTTCAAGGTTTGAAGTGCTTTCTTCTCTTGATCTATAATGATTATCATCAAATTAATGGAGTTATCAGTTAAATTTATTAAAATGACCAGCAATCAGACTGTAATTAGCCTTAAGTCGGCCTGCAGTGCTTGCGAATTTCCTTGTACTCAGTTAAAGTCAGCCTGCAGTGCTGGCAACTTTCCCAAAAGTTGACATGTATTGTTTGCTACCAGACCAGAGTCGTTCCTGAAATTTTTGTAGCCCAAAGGCGAACCTAAAAATTAGACCTCTAATAACAAATTTTAAAAAATAAATTTTAAGTAAACCTCTAATAACAAGTATTAGAAAAAATAAATCTCTAACAAGTATTGAAACAATAAATAAATTTTAAGAGCATGTTCTTGATAACCAATATTGGAAAAAATTATGCCCACAAGAATAAGTATTAGAAAAACTGGACCCTAATAACAAATATTAAAAATATTAATTTTTTGACAAAATATATTTCTAATCCTAATCCTACCTAGAGGCGAGGGGAAAGGAGATTTCATGGGAAGGAAGAGGTGCCTATAATGGGTCTAGAACTTACGACCTAAGGGAATATGAGAGAACAAAGATGAAGAGCTTGACCAACCAGTCAAATGTACTAGCTCAAACACATTGAATTTTAAGAGTATATCCCTAAAAATAAATATAGGGGAAAATTGGGCCCTACTTGTAAGTATTAAAAAAAATAAATTGGCACTCTAATAACAAATGTTGAAAAAATTAAAATTTAAGAGTATGTCCCTAATAACAAATATTAAAAAAAACAGGCTCTTATAATAAGTATTGAAAAAGTTAGATCTCTAATAATAAATATTAGGAAAATTGAATATTAAGAGTAAGCCCCTAATAACAAATGTTGGGAGAAAATTGAGTACTAATAATAAGTGTTAAGAAAATTAAATTTTAAGAGTAAACACCTAATAATAAATATTAAAAAAATTAGACCATGATAAAATATATTATAGAAAAAATTGGGCCCTGAGTAGACACCCTTTCTATCCATACCCAGAAACAGTATTGTTCTCGACTACCTCAACCACCGTAACAATTACTCTAAATCATGAAATACCAAAAAACACTCAAAACTTAAAATAAAGGGTTAACAACTTTATTGCAAAGAAAAAAACCCTGCAAAGTGCAAACCATAAGCAAAACCGAAAAAACAAAAACAAAAAATGAAAATAGAAGGACAAAAGCGTTGGCAAAATGATCCAGCCTACCACCATATAGTTACCTTGTTCGTGCGTTATATATACGGTATATATACTAATTTACTCCTTCACTTTTGTAAAAAAAAACAAAAACAAAAAATCATCCATCTCCTTCACATTTTGCTTTGTTGTTTCTTAGGAAACTGATCTCCAGGCATAAAACTACAGACTAGGATTCTTGGTTTCTTTGGGAGACAACAAAAGAGAAGCAGAGGAAACATGTTGGAAGGAAAAGCTTTGGTGGAAGACACAGACATGCCATTGAAGATGCAGTTGCATGCCATGTCTTCTGCTTCTCAAGCTTTGGATTACTACGATGTTTCTGACTGCAAATCCATTGCCGGATTTATAAAAAAGGTCTCTCTTTTTTCTTCTTAAATTGACATGAAAAATGTATCCTTCTTTGCATGGTTTTGCAGTGGTTTGACTAAAAATTTTGATTTTTGGGGTACAGGAATTTGACAGCAAATATGGGGAAGGATGGCAATGTGTGGTGGGTTCACAATTTGGGTGTTATTTCTCCCATTCTACAGGGACTTTCATTTACTTTACAATGGGGAGTCTCTGGTTCCTTGTCTTCAAAACGTCCTCATCTCCCGCCTACCATTCTCATTGATCTCGTCGCAGTTGCGGATGCGGTTGCAACGTCGCAGTGATTTTTCTTTAAAATATAACTATAATTCTAAATGCGGTTGCGGTTTGCGTTGTTGCGAGAACTTCTAAAACCGTTACGATGCGGTTGTTACACTGCGTTATGGCCGCAATTTAATCCCGGACGCAAGATTTTCTGTTAAGAGATTCGAACCTTAAAAAAAAATTTAGGGGTACGAAATCAAATTATATAGTGGGGGGGAGTTCCTTCTCTTCGAAATGACTTCATCTTCCACCTTCCTATCCCATTGATGCCCATGGCCAACCATGTAAATTTCATGTTTTTTATTATTTTACTTTCACCCCATCTACCCACTTTTAAGGGTGTATAAAGAGACTAATCACGTCGAGCCATATAGAAACACAAGGATGATTGCAATCCCATGGTCTCGACTCTTGAACTTGTAATAGTTTCACATAGTTGAATTAAATGCTAGATGATATCTATATATACTTCCATATAATATGAATTATGAGTGAGCAAAATTCGATGCGAAAAAAAACAAAATTTTTTGACTTGACTCGAAAAAATCTCAAATAAAGTTTGTATTGTAAAATTAGACTACGAATGACTTGAAATTTTTTAGTAATTAGTGGATTAGTTTTCAAGTTCGAGTAAAGTACCTCAACTTTGTTCGAGTAACTCAAAATTTTTAGTAATATGAAACTAGGGGTGAGCGAAATTCGACTCGAAAAAAATCAAATTTTTCGACTCGACTTAACTTGAACTATAATTTTATAAGTCATAATGCCAAAAAATGCTTATAACGTTTGACTGAATAGTCATTTTGACCCATATTCTTTTTTGAAGCATTTTAACCCTTAATGTTTCATTTTAGGTCAAAATGACCTCCCCGTAGATGAAAATTGTTAGTCAACTAACTTTAAATGATTTAAAATGATGTGACAAACCTACATGGCAGTGCATGCTGACATAGTTGTGTCATATAGACAAATGTGCCGACTTTACAGAATGACACATCGGTCAAATAATAATTTTATTAAATTGTGTAAAATATAAATTATTTTTTCTAATGACATGTCAATCTCTCAAGTCATTTCAAGTTGTTTATCATCAGTTGATTGACAATTTTCATCCACGGAGGGTAATTTTGACCAAAAATGAAACGTTGAGGATTAAAATGCTTCCAAAAAATAATAGGGGGCAAAATCACTATTTAATCAAACGTTAGGGGCGTTCTTTTAGACTCCAAAAAAATTCAAATAAATTTTGAAATATAAAATGGGACTTCAAAAAATTTAGTAATTAGTAGATTAGTTTTTAAGTTTGAGTCAAGTTCCTCAACATTTCCTTATATGTATGCCGCAAATGAAAAAAAAAGGTGTATATCGTATATTACTATAGAAAACTGTTTAAATTGAAATCAATTATTATCATAACATTATAAATATTTACTAAGAGAAACTTAAACAACTTGACTCGACTCGAAAATTTTCAAATAAAATTTGAGTTATAAAATAAAACTCGTAAACTTAATTTAACTCGATTTTTTTTTACTCGACTCGAACAAATTTTCACACATAGTATCGACGTTTCGTTTGTTACCATAAAAAACCGGCACCAACAGTTGGTTCCAATCTATGTTAAATGAGTCAAAAATGAGAAAACAGCACTTAAAGAACTTTGCAATATTGTCCATGTTGAACATTTATATGTTAAATGCTGAGTTTAACTACTCGATCGAAATTTATTGCTAATTCTTCAGTTTATTCATGTGACCGATCTCGACTCGACTTTTTGTATTCCGATTATTTAATTAATGCTGTAAACCAATTGTAATTTTTGGGATAATGTTGTTAAGTTTTTCATTTTAGGTTTTAGAGTGGTTTTTCTTTTATGATCTAAGGTAATTGTTATCAAATCAATAGAGTAATTAATAAAATTTACTGAAGTGACTTGCAATGAATACTAGGGGTGTTCATTTCCGGATACCTAAAATTTCAGGTACCAAAATGTCGGCCCGTTACCTGGCCCACAGAAACCGGGTACCTATAAAACCCGAGTACCCGCTAATTCGAGTAGTAGGGTACCCATTTTTCTTTATTTGTTTTTTATTTTTAAAAGTAAATTAAAAATAAAGCCAAATCTAATTTGAAGAAACCTGCCTTCATTACAAACTTAATTTGAAAAACATGTACAACTTCAACACTGTATGACTAGTTCAATTGCTTTGATACATACATACATCCCATTCCCCTTATCATTAATAATACTTGTGTAGGAATATAATTCAAACAAAATGCAAATATAAAACATGTAGTTTAAGTAAAATAGCGGGTATCGGGTGACTTGGAAAGGGACTGGGACAGTGAGGTACAGAAACAGTGAGTTTTAGATTTTAAGTAAAATAAAAAAAATAATAACTAAACCAGGTAGTCGGGTACCGGACTAAGAGCTATTTTCTGACCCGGGCCCGACCTAGATTAGAGATGGGCACGGGTCGGGTCGGGTTTTGGCCCACCCAACCTAAAAATAGATACACTATACCCGACCCGAAAATAAATACACTGAACTCGACCCCGACCCGACTTATATAAAAAAATAATTTTTAGGGACCTAATTGTAAAAAAGTAATTTTAGGGGACATAATCGTAAAAAATATAAATTTAAGGACTAAATTGTAAATAAAAATTCAATTTTAAGGACCTAATTATAAAAAATATAAAGAGAGACTATTATTATAAATATTCCTAAAAAATTAGGGAAAATTACACAATTAGTCCCAGGTCGGGTACTTCACCCTTAATAAAAACCCAACCCAACCCAAACCCGATTTTTTATTAAAAAATACGACCCGGTCGGGCTGGACCGGGTCGGGTAAAATGCCCATCCCTAACCCGGATACCCGAGAAAAATAGCGGACCAGTTACCCGACCCAAAAAATTCGAGTCTTTTCAAAAAAGTACTCGATAATTTTAGATAAGGTATGTGGGTCAGCGGGCCAGGTCGATCGGGCCGAGTACTTTAAACACCCCTAATGAATACTATAGTTAGCCTGAAGTTAGCCTACAGGGTTTGGGAATTTTCCTGTATTCGACTGAAGTTGGCTTACAATAGTGACGACTTTCCTTGAAGTTGATGTAACCCCCTAGACTCGCATATGCGTTACAACAAGTCCTAGGAAGCCACATTAGGGTCACAAGAGCGACCCACTGTAAAAATACATATAAAAACATTTTTTTTCCTCAAAACACTTATTAAACTGTAAAATCAACTCTTGTTTAAAATACCATTTCAGGATGTCATTTAAACACATAACAACAAATTCAGAAAAGTATTTTATAGACACTATCATAAAACAATACATGACATACATGCCCAATAACTATACAATACAGTACTCTAGAGGCAACGCCGAGAGAACTCCGAACACTGATGTCAAACACTAAACCATGATATATTCTTTTAACATGCGATGGTAAAAACAACGTGAGCTTGGAAAAGCTCAGTAATACAGAACTACCAAAAGATGCTATAAGCTCATGCAGATATATGGTAGGCATAACATTTTCATGATGTTCCATGTAGTAACAATCTCCATTTCCGTTCTACTATTTCGAGGTAGCATCATACTCGAGAATAACGATATTTGTTCTTTATTCGAACATCGAGAATTAGACGAGAATTATATAAGTTGGTAGCATACGCAGGTGGAATCAGAGAGTTTAGCGTCTACTGTGTTCCAACAGTACGGCGTTAATGCATGAAATGTAACAATACAATAAACCCTTTTATTTCAAATACATTTGTTTCAAGTAGTAGTAAAGTTCATTTTAATTCTTTATTTACCCTCCAACCATACTCTAGTATATAGTTTTCCCAGTGCGGTATCATGTACAAGCATTAACCCGAGACCATTGGGCGTGGGTACCATCCTAAGGGAATACCTTAGAATATGGGCGGCCCTAGCCGAAGCACGGGAACCGAATACGGGCGGACCCAGCCGAAGCATAGGAACCAAATACGGGCGGACCTAGCTGAAGCATAGGAGCTGAAAACGGGCGGACTTACCTGCTGGATCAGGGCTGAGCCGTCAGTAACTTCATATCATATCCCAAGTATCCAGTGAATTAGATCATCAATAGTTCATTAATCAATAACAGTATTTTTAGTAATACATTATCCATATAGCATGTTTTTTTATATCGGGTGCATAGGCATAGATCAGAAATACAGTACGTACGGTCATGCTTAATTTATAAAGCATGTCATGTTCATGTGAATTCAAGTATGTCAGTCATGTGCACGTGATCAGTATTATAACATGTAAATCAGTATGCAAAAATAGTCGTGTAGCACACATGGAACACACTAGGTGGAACAATTTATTTCTTGGAGATACTTGGCATTTATGGAATGAGACACATTAAACTTTTGACAATTTGAACGGATTTTTGAAACGAGGCCCCTATAAAAAGGGGTTTCGTACTAATAGTTCAAACCAGGTATTCATGAGATGATATACCAAGATCTTTGAGAGTTTAGATATATCATGAGTGATTCAGTCATTTAAGCCTACACGGGCATTATGGTCATTTTGTTATACATGGGCATTTTGGTAATTTATACCAAAAAGGCATAAAAGGAGACTCGGGAATTCCATTTGCCCATCAGGTTTCCAACCAAGCATTCAGGAATTTCTAAATCAAGATCTTTCACGATATCGGATACATTTAGGGCTATTTCGGTCATTTTGGCCAATGAGGGCATTTTGGCCATTTGAATGTCAGGGGTGATTTTGTAATTCCACATACTAAGGACAAATTAGTAATCTGCATACATGAAGATCTCCACGATTTATCAGGTTTCCAAATTCAGTCGAACTTACGGATCTCAATACTGCGATATTTACCAAGTATTCGAACATGGGCAGTACACCCGAACTTAAACCATAGTATCGAACATACCCTTAAACAGACTACTCTTACCGTTAGCTATGTATTTCCTCCAAACAGATCGAATATGCCTTCATATGGTATTCACTCAAATTCACATATATATCAAACGGCCGGCAAACACGAGTCTTAGAGATATTTTCACTCATTTTAGTGTTAAAAGGTTTTTCAGTTATCTTGAGCCTTTCGAGTCCTTCTAAATATCCATTTGATTCAAGTCTCGATGGTACATCCATCATTATGGTTAATTCAGCATCTAGTGTCTGAGGGTATTTCCGTCATTTTTGTCATTATACACATTCTGACTAGTTCAGTCTTATCAGCATTTTCAATCCTTTTAGTCATTTCAGATCAATTCAACTTTTACGCCACTTAGATAAATCTAGACATGCGAATAATTTTATGTGGTCTTATCTTCGGAGATTTATTCAGAACTCGAGAAGATCTTAGCACTTTGCAATTTTGAAGGTTTAGGCTTCATTAACATAACGACGGAGCAAAATTAGGGTTTGTAGATGAATTGATTGTGTTACTAGATCTAGTGAAGATTTCTAGATCGCTTCCATTAACAAAGGAAATTTTTAGTCTTTCTTATACATCAAGGCGTCTTTGTCACTTCACAACCAAACATTCTGAGCATTAGACCTTAAATCAAGAAATAGCCTGAATTGGATGTTTCGAAGTGCATTGTTTTACCGATTAACCATTGAACTTGGATCACTCATTGATCATCAATTCCTTATTCACATCAATCAAAATCTTATTCAAAAGTAATTATAGAACTCCAGATCTTTTCGATTTATTCAAATTATTTATTATTTTTAATTTTTTTATCGAATATGTCATACTTATCAAAATTTTCATACTTACTTTTCGTATCTGATTTAACTTAGGTAGATTAACAATATACTTCATCATGAGCATGCAGGCTACAACCGAATATCAACATGTTTATAAAGCATACAAGTGGTAGAAAAGTATTACCTTGGCTCTGAGCTATAACGGTCGATCCATGAACGACATTCGAACACTCTTGAACCCGGATTTGAAGTCCAGAAACAATTCGTATTCAAAGAACCGTGAGTACCTTCAATCACACAATATCCCATTTTAATCCTTATTCATAGAGCTCTTAACTGAATAAATAAATACATACACAAGTTCGGGTTCAAGGTCAGATTCGGAGGCTTTCGAGTCAGAATTTTGCAAAACGGGCTTCAAAAACGGAATCAGGACGTCGAAAAACATAAAATTTGACTTTTTGGTCAACGGTCAAAGTCAACACTGACGTCAGCAGTCAACGGGTCAAAGTCAACAGTCAGAGTCAACGGGTCAAAGTCAACTAAGTTGACTCAGACGAGTTGAATCGGTTGACTCGAACGAGTTGACTCTGACAAGTTGACTCGGTTCGGGTCAAACGGGTTTGAGTCGGGTCGGGCTGGATACGGGTTGGGTTGGTTACGAGTTGGGTCTGAGCTATGAGCCGACCGGTCCAGCCTGTTCGGTCCACATGGACCGGTCTTCTTACCCTTAAAAGAACGGCCGTCGGACGGTCACCGGAATGTCGCCGAAAATGTGCCGAAAATGCCGATTCTGCTGGGAAAAATACACCCATCAATTGAGCATTCAAAACCAACCAATAACAACCCAAATCGACCAAAAACTCACCGAATCTAACCTTATAGTCTCGAAATCGCCGGAAAGTGACAAACCACCGATGAAGCTTTCCCGGCACCGATAATACGAAAAGTTAAGGGGGTTTTACGCGTCTCCCCTCAACGGACACGGTTGAGCCGACGACGCTCCTAACCGGTGATGTACGTGGTCGGAATCGACAAAAAATAGGCTTGGGCTTTCGACGGGGCTGTGATCGAGATTTCAACGGTGACAACACGTCGAAACAGCACGTGGCTACTACAGGTGAGATCGAACAGCTGAGCGGAGCCCTGACGCCGACGGTGAAACCCACGGCCAGGCGATGACGACGGAACAGGGCTGGGAATAATGGTATCGGAGAGACTAGGTTTGGAGATTTAGATTCGAATAGCCAATTTTTTGGTAGGTGAAGGGTCAAATGGGTTGTAAACCTTATTTAATAAGCTTCCCACTTTGGCTCTAATATTATACGAAGCAACCCTTAATAGAAATGGGTACTTGGCTTAGCAGTTAAACAAAAAGGCTATGAGGCTAGGGTGCGGTTGCTGGTTCGAAACCCACCAGTCTCAATTCTCTTCTTATTTCATTTTTACCTATATTTAGTATTATCATCAACGCTATTTGGGGGGTGTTACAGTTGACATGTTTGTCGTTGTAATATTCCCCTAGATCATAAAATAAAAAATACACTCAAACCTTAAAATAAAAAATGGCTAAAGGGGTTCTTTTGCCCCCAAGTTTGACCCAAATTAGTAATGTTGCTCTTTACGCGAAAACGCGTTCAATTAGGTCCTTCAGTTTGTACATTGCATCAAATTAGCCCCTTGACTAACGTTGACCGATGGAATCGTTAATTGTTGCCTACGTGGCCGTTAACTACATGTCACGTCACGGCTGATGTGTCAAAAAAATGTTGACGTGGCATTATTTTTTAAAAAAAAGTTAACTTCTTTTCATATTTATTTTTATATTAATTTTTATTTAATCAGATGATGACTCGAGGCATCATTTGATTGGTTTTAAAATAAAAAGTTAAAATAACTCATAATTTAGAGAGCTGGGAATCGAACTCAATCTGATGGTGAAGCATTAAAATCTTAACCTTGTCAACAAACACCAAATGTGTTATATAACCTCGTTAAAATCTTCCGTGTTCACTTCTCCCTCATGCATGCATGGGGAGAAAAGCTCAAAACAAATACTATCCTTCGTTATTGTCATTTTAAATTAAATATTAGCACAACGATGAAAGGATTAACTCAAACAAAAGCAAGTATTTCAGGGATAAAAATCCTCGTTCCTAATTATGTCTCCTTCTATGTCTCACATTAAAAATTATTTAAAAATTAAATTCTAAACCTTAACCTTAATTTTCACATCCTAAACCTTACACCCTAAAAATACACCCTAACCCTAATTCCCTAAACCCTAACCGCAACTCATAATCTTAAACCCTAAACTCTAAACCTTAAACACACTATTTTAAAGTGGGACCCTGCTCCGAAAATAATCACATTGAACTGCAAAATCTAACAAATTAATCACAAAAAGTACAGCAGCAATGCCAATACAAGCACATGTAGTTGCATATTTATCATATATGCTATAAAGCAAAAAACAGAGCAGCGGAAAATAGAGAGAAAAGGCTAATCAATGCAAAATCCAGATACTGAATACAAGCAGCTTTCCATAAGCACAAATGCTGGAAGCAATAGCGAGAGTCCTCGGTGCCCGGTGCCGGTTTTGGAGTTGCAGAGGATGCATAAAAACAGCATATTCAGGTTGAAAGGGAAAAAGGATGAAGATAACTCAGTTTCATTGACCTTCCGCATTCAGTGGCGGACGCTCAATGGAGCCAGTGGGGACCTAGGCCCCCCAAAGTTTCCTAATTTCACATTTAGTCCTTTAAATATTTAAAAAAAATAATTTGGCCCCTACAAGAATTTTAAAATTTGATATTATATTTTAAATTGGATAAAATTTATTTTAGAATTTAATATGAAAAAAATACTTATTTTTTTAGAATTTATTCCACATCAGCGTTTTTGACATGTCAGCTGTGACATGGCATGTAGTTAACGACAACATAACTAGCAGTTAACGGTTTCGTCAGTCAACGTTGGTCAAGAGGCTAATTTGTTGCAATGTGCGAACTGAAAGACCTAAATAAACGCATTTTCGCGCGAAAAACTACATTGTCAATTTAGGTTAAAAAATATTACAAAATTAAATTCTAAGTCATAATCCTAAATTCTAAATCATAAACCCTACACCCTATATCTTAAAAAATACACCATACCCTAAATTCTCTAAACACTAGCCATAAACTCTAACCTAACCCTTTAAACTCTAAATTTTAAACTTAATTTTAAATGTGAGACATAAGTATGGGCACCGAAAAGAGATAACAAATTCAATCTGGCAAAATAACCCTTTAGGCAAAAAAAAATCAACAACTTTATATCGGAAAAAAGTCAAACAACTTTATTGAAGAAAAAAACCTGCAAACCATAATCAAAACTAAAAAAAAGAAAATGGAAGGGAAAAAAGGCCTTACAGAGAAAGAGAGAAGCACAAAAGCGTTGGCAAAACGATCGAGGCATCCAGCCTACCACCCTAATATTACCTTGTTCGTACGTTATATATACCAATTTACTCCTTCACCTTTGTAAAAAACAAAAACAAATACAAAAAACTCTTCATCTCCTTCACATTTTACATTTGCGTTTCTTGAGAAACTGAGTTTCAGGCACAAAATCCCAGTCTAGGATTCTTGGTTTCTTTGAAAGACAAAAAGAAGTCGAGGAAACATGTTGGAAGGAAAAGGTTTGGTGGAAGACACAGACATGCCATTGAAGATGCAGATACATGCCATGTCTTCTGCTTCTCAAGCTTTGGATCACTACGATGTTTCTGACTGCAAATCCATTGCCGGATTTATCAAAAAGGTCTCCCTCTCTTTTTTACTTACATTGACATAAAAATGTATCCTTCTTTGCATGGTTTGCAGTTGTTTGACTGAAAGTTTTGAATGTTGGGATACAGGAGTTTGACAGCAAATATGGGGAAGGATGGCAATGTGTGGTGGGTTTAAAGTTTGGGTGTTATTTCTCCCATTCTACCGGGACTTTCATTTACTTTTCAATCGGGAGTCTCAATTTCCTTATCTTCAAAACGGCTCCATCTTCCGCCTACCATTCCCATTGATGCTCGTGACCATCTTGAACGAACGCAAGATTTTATGTTAAGGGGTGCGAATTTTTAAGAAGTTACAATTGAATTCAAAGGTGCAAATTTATAAATTTGTAGGGTGCAGAATCAAATTATATCAATAGAAAATACAAAGAAAATATCTAAATTGTATGAGAATTAAAAAAAAATTCAAGGTACAACCGCACCCCTTTGATCCATCCCTGGCAAACCTTGTAATTTTCATGTTTTTCTTTTATTTTTTCACTCCATCTATCCATTTTTAACTGTCTGTACAAAGACTAATCATCTCGAGCCATATAAAACCATAAGTCTTTTTTCTTGAACTTCATGTTCATTTAAAATGCTTATGATATCGATATAATATGAACGTTTCGTTTGTTAGCTTATAGAAACTGGCTTCAACAATGCTGGTTCCAATCTATGTTAAATGAGAAAACTGCATTTAAAGAACTTCGCAATATTGTCCATATTGAACATTTAAATGTTAAATGCTGAGTTTAAGTACAAGATCTGACAACCTCCTCGAAAATTATTGCTAACTCTTCAGTTTATTCCGGTGCTGACATACGATATCCACTCGGCTTGTTGCCGTTCCGATTGCTTAACAGAGGCTGCAAATCAGTTGGAAAAAAATCAGAACGACTTAATGCAATCAACATTATGTATGAAAAAAAATTGAACACAGGCAAAGGATTGGGAGAGAGTGACATTACTATTGGCAGTCATCGTCGGAGGGATACAAGGGCACGGGGAAGGGGACATAAAAACAAATTATGGGAAGCTTCTTCGCTCTATCCGGCTTGTAATCGTCGTGCACCGCGATCTTGCGAATGCATTTGCAGATGGTCCGACGAGTTTCGCATCGGGTAAAGTCAAAGGAATAGTATGTGAGGTACAAACCGTTGCAACATTGCCGATCGGGTTGGTCTACTTCACCAACCAAGTATGGCTTGCAAAGGTCTAGGAAACCATGTATGCAATCTTCGCATGTCGCTGCTCGAGGACGATGAAACGCCCGCACGGAGTTGGAACAGACAATAAAAAACACCAACACCGAAACCCGTAGAAACGAAGAGAAACGCATCATTTTCTTCTCCATTTTGCAACCTTTTTTTTTCACTATAGAAAAAGTATGATGAACAGATTTTATACTGAAACCTTGCTAGTTGCTTCTCTTTTGAGTTCATAGGCCTGTAAAGGTCATATATTAATACACATGATTAATGTTTAGAATTATTAATGTATTTCCTTTTAGAGTTCATGTATTAATTCTCATAATTAATGTCCAGATTTCATGTATTAATGCAGATAATTTACTTTTGGAGAGTAGTTGTATTCTAATGAAGGGTGATTAAGACCAGACTTGAAAAAGGTTTTTGATTGGATACAAAAATACTCAACTCGTCTTGATTTGGCTCGACTAGAAAAGATTTCAAATAAAGTTTAAATTATAAAATAAAAATTCGAATAACTCAAAAATTTTAGTGATTAGTGGATTCAGTTTTCAAGTTTCTATCAATTAGGCCTAATATATTTAATCACATATAAAAATACAAAGAAATATATGTATTGTATATGATTATATAATGTCGTTTAAATTGCAATTAATTAGTATCATAATATTATAAAGACTTAACTACAAAATAAGTGCTCAAACTATGCCTCTTTTTTGCAATAGGTGCCTAAAGTATTTTTTGGGTGAAATAAGTGTCTGCAGTTTCGTTTTTGGTTGAAATAGGTGCACAAGTAGGTGCCAAAATTGACTACAAAATAAGCCAAAAATGAATGTTTAGGCACTTATTTCAGCCAAAAAATAGTTTAGGCACCTATTCTAACCAAAATAAAAGTTTAGGCACCTATTCTAACCAAAAAATACTTTAGGCACCTATTACAAAAAAGAGACATAGTTTTTGCACTTATTTTGTAGTTTAGCCTATTATAAATGTTTACGATTAAATTTGAACAGAAACTCGAATAATTCAACTTGACTCAGATTTCATAAACTTGACTCCACTTAGAAATAAAATAAAATAAAATTGAGTCATAAAATAAGACTTGTCAACTCGACTAATTCGAAATTTTTTGATTCGACTCGACTCGATCAAATGCTCACCCCTAGTTCTAATTTAATTATTTGAGTGGACTCCCACTTGTCATTAAATTTTATTAAGAGTTACGCATTCCTTCCCAGAGTCTCCCCTTCATCACCCCTATAGGGAGGATATGATTAAAATTAGAATTTGTCAAAAATAAATAAAAAAATAGATTTTTTTATACATAGTCCATGTATTTTTTAAAGTTTAAATCCTAAAATCTTAAATCCCAACTCTAAAATTCAAACTCTTAAATTTTAAACTCTAAATAAAATCCTAAACCCTAAAATTAATAATCTTATTTACCTAACCTGTAAATCAAAATATATTCCTAAAATTAAAACTGCTAATCAATTATGAATTCCGCAAAACAGAATAAATATTTAATAAATTAATGTCATGTTTTACCTGTAAACTTTAGATAATTATTTAATACGCCTTAATTTTAAGGTATATGAACTCAGTTTAGGGTGTAAGGTTTAGTGTGTAGAGTTTAAGGTTTATGTTTAATAGTTTAGAATTTAGAGTTTATGTCTAAATTTATTGCTAACTCTTCGGTTTAATCCGATGTTGATATATGATTTTGACTCGATTTCTTGCATTCTGATTGTTTAAACAATGCTGTAAATCAGGGGTAATTTTTGGGATAATGTTGTTAAATTTTTTATTCAAGGTGTGAAATGCTTTCTAGGGTGATTGTCTTTAAATCAATGGAGAAATCAATGTGATTTAGTGAAGTAACCAGCACTGAGAGCTGCAATTAGCCTAAAATCGACCTGCAGCGCTGGAAAATTTCCCTATACACGGCCGAAGTCAGCTTGCAGTGCTGACGACTTTCCCAAAAATTGACATGTAGTGTTTTTTTTTTTATCAGAACAAGAGAAAAACTAGCATTCAACCAGGAAAATAACGTATAACAAAGCTTCCAAGAAGCGTACAAACTATCATCCGAAAAAGAAAAACAAAGACAGCAAGAAACCGATAACGAAGACAATTAAACAGACACACAACGGACAATCGAAAACCAGACACAAACAGACACCTTGTGCAAATGGAGAAACAACCGTGACCACCAACGTCGTTGGGGCAACCTCGGCAATCCTTAACAGGCCTGGAAATACTTTGCTGGGGACAAAACGTGTCTTCCACCTTGTCTGGCGAGGTTACACCACCATGGCTTCGCCTGAGAGCTCTATCCAGAGGCAGGCTTCCGTTACGACAGTAACGGCCCTTATCAAGGAAATAAACACAATGATCCTCAACCAACCAAAAACCGGAAAACCAAGACTCCTGCCCTTTCCAAGCTACAAAAACGGTGCGAAAACGCTTAACAGAAAACCAAAAGCATAGAGACGGCATCAAGGCCACTGAAACCAACGTAGCCACTGGAACCTTAACCACCTTCTTGGAAGGATCACGAATTGGCTGACACCTATTAGCCTTCCGTTCATAGGTGTCTTCGCCGGAGAAGATCATGGTGTTGTCGGATAACTCTCGAAAGAGTTATCTGATTCATGGTCATAAACTTCATTAATTTTCAGGGAAGGACCTGGTTCGTCTCCATCACTAATTTGAATTTCTTCGTTGAGGAAGAAATTGTCATCCACACTCATCGAAGGAACCTTCATTATTTTCTTTCCAAACGGATCGATTCCAAGCTCGATTAATCCAACCTCGTCCACCATAATACGGGAACATTCCATCGAGAATTTGCGTCTCGCAACTTTGTGGATGAGCGTGAGGCGTTTGGTTCCGAACGTCTTTCCCTTCTTACTTCTTTCGATATCGTGGATTATCCTTGATGAGTTTAGGTAAGACGATTGGAATAGAGCTGCTTTCAGAACTTCATCATTTGCCGCAAATTCTTTCTCCAAAATACACCAGTTACGTGGTGGCGGTGCCACTTGCACAATGGCATTGGAGACTAACTCCCACATTTCTCGACGTTTAACTTTGCTAAAATATTCACCTCCATCTTCCTCACGGTTCCTTTTTTGCATGTTGAAACCGCCATTTTGTCAAACCAATCCGCCAGGAAGCTTCCCCACGAGACCTTCGAGTTCCCTATTGACGATGATGGATTGAGATTGTAACACCCATGTTTTGGGGTCGGGAGTTGAGTATGTGAATTGGGTCCGAGTCGTCAGATTCGGTTTAATTTAAATGATATTACAATCCTAGCAATGGCATTTTTGTAAATAGTTCAAAATAAGGAAAAAAGATGAGCCTTTTTCAACAAAAAAGGGAGAGTCTTCTTCTTCATTTTCATTTCCACGTAAAAAACCCAAAACCCTCCCCAAGTCACTATTACATCTCTTTTCTTCATCATTTCAAGAGCTCATTTCAAGGTAACTTAATTTTTGGTTTCTTCTCCTTATTCCAAGCATCTCCATGGTTTTAGATTTCAAAATCATCATCTTTTTAGTTTTTCAAGTTTTCAAGGTTTGAAGAAAGCATGAAACTTTAATGAGTTCTTGACTCGTTTTTGGTTTGTCTAGTTAAGTTTTGAGTTAACCTTACCTTAATACACCTTGTCTTTTGATTGGTTAGAAGCAAGGGGAAACATCGGAGAAGGTTCGGGATCGATTCCGAAAATTGTGGAGACTTGAGTGGCTTTGCTTGGTTTGCTTAAGGAAGGGTGGTGAGTGAAACTTTCAAACTTATTTAAATTGGTTCAAGTGTGTGGTTGAGGTTTTGGAATGTGCTTGGTAGGCCATTCCAAGGTAGAAGTTAAGTTGGTAGCTTAACTTCTTGTATGTTTATAAGCTTTAAATGATTATGCCTATTATGATCTTGTGGAGCATGAATTGTTTATGTATGAGTATACATTGATGTGTGTGGTGATGGATATGTGATATTCATGATGGTTTGACATGATGTGGTTTTAATAGTATGATTGGCACTAGTTAACTTACCGGGTATAAGTGATCGATCATTAGGATTAGTGTGCACACGGTTGAGTCAAATTCGCGCGTGGCCTTGGTGGCGTAAAGCCATCAAGGAAGAATACGGTGATGTAATATTCCACCGGAAATGTTTATATTATACGTGATGATGAGTGGAATCCCATCCGTAGGGCAAGTGATGATGAGTGTAATCCCATCCATGCGAGGTCCGGTGATGAGTGTAATCCCACCGAGGTAATGTTGTTGTTGAGTGTAATTCGCATATTCGAGTAATCTAATAGTGGCCAATATACTTGTTCATGAGGTCATGTTGTTAAGATTATGTTATATATTTTTTTGAGCTTATCATGAAGTAAGATGCCATGTTATTGCATTGTGAGTTGCTAGTTAGGTTGCCATAATGATGCTTATGTATGTTTGAGTGTGATGTTAAGGATGATATGCTTAAACCCTGCATTGTCGTTGTTTTTGGTTTTAGAGCATCCTCACTAAGCTTCTAGCTTACGCTCTCGTTTTCGACAATGCAGATCATTAGCGTGGAGTTAGCAAGGAGTAAGGAATGGGCATTCCAAGCTTTTGTAGTTGCTTAAGTATGGTTTAGTCAATAAAGTAGTAGTTTAGCAATGAGGCTGCTATGTGATTGTATGAGCGTTGTATGACTCATAAATGTTGAATGTTGTTTATGCTATGCTTTGGATTTGTAACCGTGTTATGTTTTGGTCAAATGCTTGAGATGTAAGGTTATGCCTTTGGATGCTATATGTTATTTTAGTGAGCATGTAAACCTTGTGAGTGAAAACATGTGCCTTTTGGCTTTTAAGCTTTTTAAGTATGCCTAGAAATGCAATATCCTTCTTTGTATGAATGCCATGTTGAAAATGCTTCGTTGTTTATCTAAATTGTTCTATATGTTAGTTATTGGTGGTTGAATGTTGTATGGATGGTTGTTCATGGCTAGGAGAGTCGAGAATTGCATTTAGAGTTGAGTCTCGTATCGTTTTGCTGCCAATTGGAGTCTTGTAGTGCAGGGCGTATCGGTACGCCTAAGGGCCGTATCGGTACGGTCCTACACCTTGGGACTCGGCTAGTGTACCGATACACGGGGGTGTATCGATACGCCAAAACCTCACTGGAAATCCGAGTTTTAGACGAGATTTTGGCGTATCGGTACGGTTTTGTATCGTTGACCACGAGATGTTGACCGAGGAGGGTGTATCGATACGGTCTCCCTGAGTGGACTGGAGGCAGTTGATTTGGTCAAGGCGTATCGATACCCTTGTCTGGTGTATCGATACGGCCTGCTGTGTAAGTTTAAAATGGGCTGTTTAAAGTGTTGTTTTGGATTGGATGCTTTTATTTCGTGGTGTTTCCACTATCGTGTTCACATAGGAAATAAATATGCCTTTAGACAAGATATAATTAAAATAAATTTTCTAAGGTTGCTAACTGAGGTGGGACCTTAACGGGTTTCACATCGGTTTTCCCCGTGTAGCCTACTCGGACCGGTCAGTCGACCAGACCAGAACGAGGGGGTTATATTTGTTGGTATCAGAGCCTGAGGTTACCGAGACCTCGGGCAGGTAAGTGAGGTAAGTTTGAAGTGTTAAGTAATTGTTATGTCTCGGTGAATATTTTGCCATGTATGCTTGTTGTTTGTTCATTCGTATGGTGTTTGGAAGCATGATTGTTGTGTCTGGTGTAGTGTCGAGTTCCCATTGCTACTATTACTTAATTTGAAAAAGTTTTGTAAAGGAAGATACTTGAGCACGGTTGGACCCTTGCCTTTGCTAACTTAATGCTTATATGTTTGTTTGTTGTAGTTGTTATCTTGCTAGTTGTGAAATGAGACCAAGAGGGAGGCCTAGGATGGTTCAACCGGAACCACGGGCAGCAGCTCCGAGAGTTGAGCCAGTTGTTGAGGCGCAGGCTCCTCCACCTCCTCCTTCTCCTCCTCGTCAAGAGGGGGTGAGGCAAGAGCCGAGGACATAGAACCTTAGGTTGGCCAAGGACCAGCCGGGATAGATTTATCTCCTCTAGTTCAGGCGATAGCCGGGGCTTTTCAGGCTGCCGTGGCTGGGGGTCAGGCAATGGCACAACCTCAGGGTGAGGGTACTGGTTTACCGTTAGAGAGGCTCCGTGGTCTAGGGGCTGAAGAGTTCAGAGGATCTACACCGGAGAGGTCTGAGTTGTGGTTAGAGAAGACCGTCCGTATTCTGGCACAGATGGGATGTACCGGGGAACGCAAGCTAGGGTGTGTTGTATCTCTACTTCAGGGTGATGCCTACACTTGGTGGGTCACCATCACTACGGGTATGGCAGAGGCTGAGATCACTTGGGAGTTTTTCGAGTCAGCTTTCCGTAAGAAATATTTGGGTCCCCGTTATCTCGACGAGAAGATGAGGGAATTTATGGCTTTGCTTCAGGGGAATATGACAGTGACGGACTATGAGATTCGATTTGTCAGGCTGAGCAGTATGCATCCGAGCTTGTTCCTACTGAGGGGGAACGTTGTAACCGTTTCCGCTATGGGTTGAGCGAATAGATCAAAAGGTACACTTTAGCTACTGACTACACAGATTTTGATGTCTTGGTCGCTAGGGCCAAAGACATAGAGCATAGTTTGGGCTTGACCAAACGATCTGGTGGTTCTAGTTCCAGGAAGAGATCTAGCGACTTTGATAGAAGTGATGCCAAGAGGCATCGGGACAACATGTGTCACTATGACCATAGACGTGGTGGTGGTAACCACGGTAGGGGCCATCAGGGCCAGAGGGCTGGTGGGCGTTTGCCCGAGTGTGCTCGTTGCGGGAGGAATCACACCAGTGAGTGTTGGGGGAACTTTCACTCGTGTTGGAGCTGTGGAGCTAGAGATCATATTAGGAATGACTGTCCACATCAGGTAGGACAGGCACCAATTCAGACTTAGGCTCCTACTAGAGCTAATGACTTTCAGAGAGGTCGTGGGCGCGGTAGAGGTAACTTCCAGCTGAGAAATGATGGCCAGAGGAACATAGCGCATGTAGTTGCTGTCCAGCCAGAGGGCGGAGGTCAGGCCAGAGTTTACGCTCAGCGTGAGGGTCAGCATGACACAGATGTGATTGCAGGTAACTTCTCGATACAGTCTTTGGGTTTGATTTCTTTGATTGACTCCGGATCTACACATTCATATTTACTGAGTGAGCATGCAAAGTTGTTGAAATTGCCTTGTGAGGTATTAGAGGTAGGAGTTAGTGTTACTAGTTCCTTCAGGAATACGGTAGTAGTTAGGAAGATGTACAGAAGATGTCCGCTAATGGTTCAGGGGCATGTGTTTCCAGTGGATATGATGGAGCTACCGTTTTATGGCTTTGATGTGATTTTGGGTATGGACTGGCTCACCGAGCATAGAGCTAGGATAGACTTTGAGACTAAGAGGATTTTCTTGAAACTCGCGGATGATTATGAGATAGTGGTGGTAGGTGAGAACGTGAAGTTCTTATCGAATGTAGTTTTAGTTTTAGAGGCTAAGAAGCTAGCCGAGTTGGGCTGTGAGGCGTATTTGGCCTATGTGATAAATCCAAACATGAGCGATGTTAGACCTCAAGACATCCGGACAGTGTGTGACTTTCCAAGTGTGTTTCTGGAAGAATTGTCGGGTTTACCGCCAGACAGAGAGGTAGAGGTTTGCTATAGAAACATTTCCAGATTCAGCTCCTATTTCAATTGCTCCGTATTGTATGGCACGGAAAGAACTAAAAGAGTTGAAGACTCAGTTGCAAGAGTTGACAGATAGAGGCTTCATTCGACCGAGTTTTTCGCCTTTGGGCGCTCTAGTTTTGTTTGTAAAGAAGAAAGAAGGAAGCATGAGAATGTGTATAGATTACAGACAGTTGAATCAGTTAACAGTGAAGAACAAGTATTCGTTGCCGAGAATTGATGACTTGTTTGACCAGTTGAGAGGGGCATCAGTCTTTTCGAAGATCGACTTGAGATCCGGTTACTACCAGCTGAAGGTAAGAGAGGTTGATGTACCGAAGACGGCCTTTAGAACTAGATATGGTCACTATGAGTTTTTAGTCATGCCTTTTGGGTTGACTAACGCATCGGCTGCTTTCATAGATATGATGAATAGGATCTTCCATCAGTACCTAGACCAGTTTGTAGTTGTCTTCATAGATGACATTTTGGTGTATTCGTGTACCGAGGAAGACCACGACCAACACTTGAGGCTAGTTTTACAGACTTTGTTAGACAATCAGTTGTATGCAAAGTTGAGTAAGTGTGAGTTCTGGATCCGAGAGGTAGTCTTCCTAGGGCACGTAGTGTCAGCCGATAGGATTAGAGTTGATCCGAAGAAAATAGAAGATATCGTTGAGTGTAAGCAACCGAAGTCAGTAACAGAGGTTCGTAGCTTTCTAGGCTTAGTTGGATACTATAGAAGGTTCGTAGAAGGTTTCTCAAAGTTAGCCGCTCTCTTGACACGGTTACTTCAGAAGAGTGTTCAGTTTGAGTGGTCAGATGCAAGACAACGAGCCTTTGAGAAGTTGAAAGAAGCTTTGACCCAAGCACCGATCTTGGTTCAGCCAGAGTCAGGGAAGGAATATGTGGTTTACAGTGATGCTTCCTATGTAGGCCTAGGTTGTGTGCTTATACAAGACAAGATAGTGGTGGCTTATGCCTCAAGACAATTGAAGACTCACGAGCGTAACTATCCGACCCATGACATAGAGTTGGCTGCGGTCGTGTTCGCTTTGAAGATTTGGAGGCATTACTTGTACGGTGAGAAGTGCACAGTGTACACAGATCACAAGAGTTTGAAGTATATCATGACTCAACGAGAGTTGAATCTCAGATAGCGTAGGTGGTTAGAGTTGCTAAAGGACTATGATCTTACGATTGAGTACCATCCGGGTAAGGCCAATGTAGTGGTCGATGCTTTGAATAGAAGGGTAGCTATAGATTTGAGAGCCATGTTTGCTAGATTGAGCTTGTCCGGGGATGGTGGCTTAGTGGCTGAGCTTCAGGTTAGACCTATTCTAGGTCAGTTGATTAGGGAGAAGCAGCTCTTAGACAGATCTTTGGCACCTCACGTGCAAGACATAGCCGAGGGTAGACCTTCAGACTACAGTTTCAGTACCGATGGGGTCTTGTGTTTCAGAAATAGGATAGTTGTGCCAGAAGACAGTGACTTGAGACATACGATCTTGACTGAAGTGCACAGTAGTTCGTTTGCTATGCACCCTGGAAGTACGAAGATGTATCGAGATATGAAGAATGAGTACTTTTGGGTTGGTTTGAAGAGAGACGTAGCCGACTTCGTGAGTAAGTGTATGGTGTGTCAGAGAGTGAAGGCGGAACACCAGGTTCCCACAGGTTTGCTGCAACCACTGAGAATTCTGGAATGGAAATGGGAGAATATCACCATAGATTTTGTTTCGGGCTTGCCTTTGACTCCTACGAAGAAAAACTCAGTTTGGGTTATAGTAGATTGTTTCACGAAGTGTGCTCACTTCTTAGCAGTCAATACGACTCACACCTTAGATAGATTGGTCGATCTGTACATTAGTGAGATTGTTAGACTGCATGGTGTGCCGAAGTCGATTGTGTCCGATAGAGATCCGAGGTTTACAGCTCGATTTTGGGAGTGTCTGCATACAGCTTTGGGTACCCGTTTGAATTTCAGCATGTCATATCATCCTCAGACAGATGGTCAGTCAGAGAGGGTTATACAGATTTTAGAGGATATGTTGCGTTGTTGCATCGTTAATTTTCAAGGTACATGGGAGAAGCACTTGCCTTTAGTCGAGTTTGCTTACAATAACAGTTTTCAGTCGAGCATTTAGATGGCTCCGTATGAGGCCTTGTATGGTAGAAAGTGTAGAACTCCAGTTTGTTGGGCTGAAGCGGGACAGAAGTTGTTACCTATGCCAGATTTTCTTAAGGGGACTACCGATAAAGTGAAATTGATTTGCGATCGCTTGAAGGCATCTTCGGATAGATAGAAGTCCTATGCCGACTTGAAGAGGAAGGAAGTTGAGTTTTTAGTGGGTGAGAAGGTATTCCTAAAAGTTTCTTCGTGGAAGAAAGTAATGAGATTTGGCAGAAAATGTAAGTTAAGTCCGAGGTACATAGAACCGTATGAGATTGTGAAAAGGGTTGGCCCAGTCGTTTATCAGTTACGTTTGCCATCCGAGCTAGAGAAGATACACGATGTGTTTCATGTTTCGATGCTCCGTAAGTATAGGTCAGATCCATCACATGTTATGCATGTAGAAGAGATCGAATTGAATCCAGATTTGATTTATGACGAAGAACCAGTTGAGATCTTAGCTTCAGACAGCAAGGTGTTGCGGGGTAGATTGATTGAGTTAGTCAAAGTACAATGGCAACGTCGAGGGGTGGACGAGGCCACTTGGGAGAGAAAGGAGGATATGAAAAAGCAATTTCCTTATCTCTTTCAGTCAGGTAATTTCGGGGACGAAATTCCTTAAGTGGGGGGGAGTTGTAACACCCGTGTTTTGGGGTCGGGAGTTGAGTATGTGAATTGGGTCTGAGTCGTCAGATTCGGTTTAATTTAATTAGACCTTGGTTTTAATTTAAATGAGATTAAAATCCTAGCAATGGCATTTTTGTAAATAGGTCAAAATAAGGAAAAAGATGAGCCTTTTTCAACAAAAAAAGGGAGAGACATCTTCTTCATTTTCATTTCCATAAGAAAAACCCAAAACCCTCCCCAAGTCACTATTCCATCTCTTTTCTTCATCATTTCAAGAGCTCCTTTCAAGGTAACTTCATTTTTGGTTTCTTCTCCTTATTCCAAGCATCTTCATGGTTTTAGATTTCAAAATCATCATCATTTTAGTTTTTCAAGTTTTCAAGGTTTGAAGAAAGCATGAAACTTTAATGGGTTCTTGACTCGTTTTTGGTTTGTCTAGTTAAGTTTTGAGTTAACCTTACCTTAATACACCTTATATCTTGAAATGGAGGGATTTTGTTAAAAATCCCGAAATGGGTCTTGGGAGCATTTTTTAAAGTTTCAAAACTTGAAATTTTGATGTGGTTTTGTGTTGGGTTGAAGAGCTGATGATGTAGGGCTGTTAGGAAAGTGTTTTGGAAGTCTTTAAAGGTAATTTGGGTGTTGGAAATGGTAGATTTCAGCTGGGTATAAATGGAGTACGAAAATGTGAGTTTGGTAGTTAGCTTGAGTTTGAAATTATGAAGTTTTGGCTTATGATTGTGGGTTGGGATTGTGACTGAGTTTGGCAATGATTTGGTTGAGTAATACCTTGTCTTTTGATTGGTTAGAAGCAAGGGGAAACATCGGAGAAGGTTCGGGATTGATTCCGGAAATTGTGGAGACTTGAGCGGCTTTGCTTGGTTTGCTTAAGGAAGGGTGGTGAGTGAAACTTTCAAACTTATTTAAATTGGTTCAAGTGTGTGGTTGAGGTTTTGGAATGTGCTTGGTAGGCCATTCCAAGGTAGAAGTTAAGTTGGTAGCTTAACTTCTTGTATGTTTATAAGCTTTAAATGATTATGCCTATTATGATCTTGTGGAGCATGAATTGTTTATGTATGAGTATACATTGATGTGTGTGGTGATGGATATGTGATATGCATGATGGTTTGACATGATGTGGTTTTAATAGTATGATTGGCACTAGTTAACTTACCGGGTATAAATGATCGATCATTAGGATTAGTATGCACACAGTTGAGTCAAATTCGCGCGTGGCCTTGGTGGCGTAAAGCCATCAAGGAGGAGTACGGTGATGTAATATTCCACCGGAAATGTTTATATTATACGTGATGATGAGTGGAATCCCATCCGTAGGGCATGTGATGATGAGTGTAATCCAATCCATGCGAGGTCCGGTGATGAGTGTAATCCCACCGAGGTAATGTTGTTATTGAGTGTAATCCGCATATCCGAGTAATCTAATAGTGGTCAATATACTTGTTCATGAGGTCATGTTGTTAAGATTATGTTATAACTTGTTGAGCTTATCATGAAGTAAGATGTCATGTTATTGCATTGTGAGTTGCTAGTTAGGTTGCCATAATGATGCTTATGTATGTTTGAGTGTGATGTTAAGGATGATATGCTTGAACCCTGCATTGTCGTTGTTTTTTGTTTTAGAGCATCCTCACTAAGCTTCTTGCTTACGCTCTCATTTTCGACAATGCAGATCATTAGCGTGGAGTTAGCAAGGAGCAAGGAAGGGGCATTCCAAGCTTTTGTAGTTGCTCAAGTATGGTTTAGTCAATAAAGTAGTAGTTTAGTAATGGGGCTGCTATGTGATTGTATGAGCATTGTATGACTCATAAATGTTGAATGTTGTTTATGCTATGCTTTGGATTTGTAACCGTGTTATGTTTTGGTCAAATGCTTGATATGTAAGGTTATGCCTTTGGATGCTATATGTTGTTTTGGTGAGCATGTAAACCTTGTGAGTGAAAACATGTGCCTTTTGGCTTCAAAGCTTTTTAAGTATGCCTAGAAATGCAATATCCTTCTTTGTATGAATGCCATGTTGAAAATGCTTCGTTGTTTATCTAAATTGTTCTATATGTTAGTTCTTGGTTGTTGAGTGCTGTATGGATGGTTGTCCGTGGCTAGGAGAGTCGATAACTGCTTTTAGAGTTGAGTCTCGTATCGTTTTGCTTCCAATTGGAGTCTTGCAGTGTAGGGCGTATCGGTACGCCTAAGGGCCGTATCGGTACGGTCCTACACCTTGGGACTCAGATTTGGCTAGCGTACCGATACACGGGGGTGTATCGATACGCCAAAACCTCACTAGAAATCCGAGTTTTAGACGAGATTTTGGCGTATCGGTACGGGCTCAGGCGTATCAGTACGGTTTTGTATCGTTGACCGAGGAGGGTGTATCGATACGCCCAAGGGCCGTATCGATACGGTCTCCCTGAGTTGACTGCAGGCAGTTTATTTGGTCAAGGCGTATCGATACCCTTGCTTGGTGTATCGATACGGCCTGCTGTGTAAGTTTAAAATGGGCTGTTTAAAGTGTTGTTTTGGATTGGCTGCTTTTATTTCGTGGTGTTTCAGCTGTCATGTTCACATAGGAAATAAATATGCCTTTAGACAAGATATAATTAAAAGAAATTTTCTAGGGTTGTTAACCGAGGTGGGACCTTAACGGGTTTCACATCGATTTTCCTCGTGTAGCCTACTCTGACCGGTCAGTCGACCAGACCGGGACGAGGGGGTTACAGAGATTTTCTGAGTTGTAAGAAGCAAAATCATTCTCCATGATGTTGCTCTCACAGGTTGCAGCAGCAATCTTTGCTGTCAAGCTAGGGCGTAGTGGTTCGGTTGTATGAGAGATCTTTAGGGCTGGATTTTCTTCATGTAAAGTCTCGTTGGGAGGTTCCCAAGCCATGCTAAGGTCTTTTGAAACCTGACAGGTGCCAGGTTGTTTTGTTTCCGAGAAAGGAAAGACGACGTTGACCTCATACCTTAAAGATGTGACAACTGGAGTTACCTTAACCGATGGGCTAGCAGTTTCGGAAAATCCTAAGGATTTTTCATCCCTCAGGTCCAGCGTTGCCTTGTCTTTTCTGCAGTCCCTAGAGTCCAGATTGTCATTTACCGTCAGCAACATTCGATGACTTCCTTCGCTAGAGCACGAAGATGATTTCCGGGGCTTGCCACCATAAGAGGCTCGGAGCCAAGGACCAAACCTACCTGCAAGCTTGAACATGGCAGTGTCTTTGCTGCATTCTCGTTCGTCTGCCCAATTCTTCTGCATCGGAAACAAAACTTCGAGAGACCTTCGTATTTGAATGCTACCTCGAGGGGCTTGTCCTTCTTTCTATTGAGAATAAAGCATGTTTTCAGAGGATCTTCGACCCTAATAGCCACCCTCAGGCTCACCGAGCCAAATCGATGGGAGTTTCTACCGTTGTCCAGGGAAGAACCGTAAAAAACTGGGAACAACTTGCCGATCCTCCTCACATTATCTGGAGTGATTAATCCAATTGGTAAGTTGTGGACTTGTACCCAGAATTCTTCGAAGTGAGAAATCAATCTCTTCAAGGGCCTTCTTCGGCTGCCACTCCTTCAGTATGAGTAGAGAATCTTGCATTGCCCATGGTTTGTTGCCGAAGATTCTAAGCCGATCTTCCATCGACTGAAATATGAAGAGGAAAAAGTTCCTTTCGAGGTCGTGGCATTCGACACTATCACTCTTCCAGGCCTTACGTATGATGGTCGTTAGTGCCAAAGGTTTGGTAGGTACTGACGTTAATAACTCTCCTACCAGGGACTGGTTTTTCAAAGTAAAATTAACCTCCCCATCCTCATTTAATTCCAACTCATTAAGAAAATCTTGACTAAGAAAGTTAAGGTCGGTGGGGTTGTTGGGGAAGCCGTTATTTACTACCCCTAGGTTTAAAGAAGAAAAGTTTGACATAGCTTCTTAAAGGGTTGGAGATACCTGAGTTGACTCGTGTTAGGGGGAGGGACTATGTGGGACAAGAGAGATGACCTTAGAAAGCTAGAAAAACCAACCCCAATCCAAAGTAGAACACACCTCACTGGTCCGGCAAGAGTGCTGATAAACCCGGCGAGAGGAGACTTTGAGAGAGGAGAGCCTGCTTTCCGTAAAATGTCTTAATTGACATGTAGTGTTCGCGACTATCTAAAGCCACCGTAACAATCACCCTAAATAAAAAATTAAACAACTTTAATGGGAAAAAAACCCCTGCAAACCATAAGCAAAACTAAAAAAACAACAACAAAAATGAAAATGAAATGATAGAAAAAGCCATAACAGAGAGAGAAAAGCACATAAGCGTAGGCAAACGATCCAGCCTACCACCCTAATATTACCTTTTTTGTGTGCTATATATACCAATTTATTCCTTCACTTTTGTAAAAAAAACAAACAAAAAAAAACCTTCATCTCCTTCGCATTTTGCTTTGTTGTTTCAGGCATAAAATCCCAAACTAGGATTCTTGTTTCTTTCTGAGACAACAGAAGAGAAGTAGAGGAAACATGTTGGAAGGAAAAGCTTTGGTGGAAGACACAGATATGCCATTGAAGATGCAGCTGCATGCCATGTCTTCTGCTTCTCAATCTTTGGATTACTACGATGTTTCTGACTGCAAATCCATTGCAAGATTTATCAAAAAGGTCCCTCTTTTTTTCTTACATTGACATGAAAATGTATCCTTCTTTACATGGTTTTGCAGTGGTTGGACTGAAAATTTTGAATTTTGGGTTGCAGGAGTTTGACATCAAATATGGGGAAGGATGGCAATGTGTGGTGGGTTCAAAGTTTGGGTGTTATTTCTCCCATTCTACAGGGACTTTCATTTACTTTACAATAGGGAGTCTCAACTTCCTTCTCTTCAAAATGGCTTCATCTTCCATCTCCCATTCCTATTGATGCCTGTGATCAGCATTAGAAACAGACGCAAAATTTTATGTTAAGGGTTCAAACCTGTATAAATAGGAGTCTCAACTTACTTCTCTTCAAAAATGGCTTCATCTTCCACCCTCAATCACATTGTTCCCATGGCCAGCCATGTAATTTTCATGTTTTTTACTTTAATTTTCACTCCATCAACCCATTTTTAAGACTGTATACAGAAAGGCTAGTCACGTCGAGCCATTTAGAACCACAAGAATGATTGTATTTCCATGGTCTCGATTCTTGAGCTAGTAATAGTTTCACACAATTGATTTAAATGCTAGATGATATCTATATATATTTTGATATGATATGAATTAGGGGCGAGTAAAACTTAAAGTGAAAAATCGATTTTATTGATTCGACTCGGAAAACTTTCAAATAAAGTTTGTGTTACAAAATAAGACTTTAAATAATACAATTTTTTAATAATTAGTAGATTAATTTTCAAGTATGAGTTGAGTCTCTCAACTTTGCTCGAATAATTCAAAAATTTTAGTAATATGAACTAGCGGTGAGTAAAATTCGACTCGAAAAAATTGAATTTTTTTACTCGACTTGACTTAACTTGGATCATAATTTTATAAGTTCGAGTCAAGTTATAAAATGAGACTTCGAATAACTCAAAATTTTTAGTAATATGAACATTGATGAGTAAAATTCGACTCGAAAAAATCAAAAAATTTAACTCGACTTAACTTGAATTATAATTTTATAAACTTGACTTAAAAAATCTCAAATAAAATTTGAGTTATAAAATTAGACTTCAAATAACTCAAAAATTTTAGTAATTAGTTGATTAGTTTTTAAGTTCGAGTCAAGTCGAATCCCTCAACTTTTCTTGATATATGTATGTCGCAAATGAAAAATATATATCTAGAATGTTTATGACTATAAAATAGGGTTCGTAAACTCAATTAACTCAAAAAATGAAAAATTTACTCTTAATGAGCATTGAACCCACAAACTAAAGAGAAAGAATGATGTAACTAAGTGTTTATAACTATCTGCTCTAGAGATTGGTAACAATTTCAATCTATGTTAAATGAGTAACATGAGAAAATTGCAGTTAAAGAACTTTGCAATATTTCCCGTATTGAACATTTATATGTTAAATGCTAAGTTTAACTATTCGAGCGAAAATTATTGCATACTCTTCAGTTTATTCCAGTGTTGATATACTATTTCGAATCGGCTCCTTGCATTCTGATTATTTAACCAATGCTATTAATTAGGGATAAATTATAGGATAATATTGTTAAGTTTTTTATTTCAAAGTTTGAAGTGCTTTCTTTTCTTGATCTATAATAATTATCATCAAATTAATGGAGTTATCAGTTAAATTTATTAAAATGACCAGCAATCAGACTGTAATTAGCCTTAAGTCGGCCTGCAGTGCTTGCGAATTTCCTTGTACTCAGTTAAAGTCAGCCTGCAGTGCTGGCAACTTTCCCAAAAGTTGACATGTATTGTTTGCGACCAGACCAGAGTCGTTCCTGAAATTTTTGTAGCCCAAAGGCGAACCTAAAAATTAGACATCTAATAACAAATTTTAAAAAATAAACTTTAAAAGTAAACCTCTAATAACAAGTATTAGAAAAAATAAATCTCTAACAAGTATTGAAACAATAAATAAATTTTAAGAGCATGTTCTTGATAACCAATACTAGAAAAAAATTATGCCCACAAGAATAAGTATTGGAAAAACTGGACCCTAATAACAAATATTAAAAATATTAATTTTTTGACAAAATATAATTCTAATCCTAATCCTACCTAGAGGCGAGGGGAAAGGAGATTTCATGGGAAGGAAGAGGTGCCTATAATGGGTCTAGAACTTACGACCTAAGGGAATATGAGAGAACAAAGATGAAGAGCTTGACCAACCAGTTAAATGTACTAGCTAATATTAAAAAAATTAGACCATGATAAAATATATTATAGAAAAAATTCGGCCCTGAGTAGACACACTTTCTATCCATACCCAGAAACAGTATTGTTCTCGACTACCTCAACCACCGTAACAATTACTCTAAATCATGAAATAAAAAACACTCAAAACTTAAAATAAAGGGTTAACAACTTCATTGAAAAAAAAAACCCTGCAAAGTGCAAACCATAAGCAAAACTGAAAAAACAAAAACAAAAAATGAAAATGAAAGGACAAAAGCGTTGGCAAAACGATCCAGCCTACCACCATATGTTACCTTGTTCGTACGTTATATATACAGTATATATACCACTTTACTCCTTCACTTTTGTAAAAAAACAAAAACAAAAAATCCTTCATCTCCTTCACATTTTGCTTTGTTATTTCTTAGGAAACTGATTTCCAGGCATAAAATCCTAGACTAGGATTCTTTGTTTCTTTGGGAGAAAACAAAAGAGAAGTAGAGAAAACATGTTGGAAGGAAAAGCTTTGGTGGAAGACACAGATATGCCATTGAAGATGCAAATACATGCCATGTCTTCTGCTTCTCAAGCTTTGGATTACTACGATGTTTCTGACTGCAAATCCATTGCCGGATTTATCAAAAAGGTATCTCTTTTTTCCCCTTGACGTAAAAATGTATCATTTTTTGCATAGTTTTGCAGTGGTTTGACTGAAAATTTTGATTTTTGGGATACAGGAGTTTGACAGCAAATATGGGGAAGGATGGCAATGTGTGGTGGGTTCACAATTTGGGTGTTATTTCTCACATTCTACAGGGACTTTCATTTACTTTACAATGGGGAGTCTCAGGTTCCTTGTCTTCAAAACGGCTTCATCTTCCGCCTACCATTCCCGTTGATGTCCGTCGCAGTTGTGAATGCGGTTGCAACGTCGTGGTGATTTTTCTATACGATATATTTATAATTCTAGATGCGGTTGCAGTTTGCGGTGTTGCGGGGTCCTCTAAAATCATTACGATGTGGTCATTACACTGCGTTGCGGCCACAATTTAATCCCGAATGCAAAATTTTATGTTAAGGGATTCAAAAAATTTTAAGGGTATGAAATTATAGAATTTAAAAGTACGAAATCAAATTATATATGGGGGGAGTTAACGACAACATAACTAGCAGTTAACGATTTCGTCAGTCAACGTTGGTCAAGAGGCTAATTTGTTGCAATGTGCGAACTGAAAGACCTAAATAAACGTCTTTTCGCGCGAAAAACTACATTGTCAATTTAGGTTGTACTTGAGGGTAAAATAGGATAAAAATCATCTGCTCCTTTTCGGTACCCTACTTATGCCCCAACACTAAAAAATATTACAAAATTAAATTCTAAGTCATAATCCTAAATTCTAAATCATAAACCCTACACCCTATATCTTAAAAAATACACCATACCCTAAATTCTCTAAACACTAGCCATAAACTCTAACCTAACCCTTTAAACTCTAAATTTTAAACTTAATTTTAAATGTGAGACATAAGTATGGGCACCGAAAAGAGATAACAAATTCAATCTGGCAAAATAACCCTTTAGGCAAAAAAAAATCAACAACTTTATATCGGAAAAAAGTCAAACAACTTTATTGAAGAAAAAAACCTGCAAACCATAATCAAAACTAAAAAAAAGAAAATGGAAGGGAAAAAAGGCCTTACAGAGAAAGAGAGAAGCACAAAAGCGTTGGCAAAACGATCGAGGCATCCAGCCTACCACCCTAATATTACCTTGTTCGTACGTTATATATACCAATTTACTCCTTCACCTTTGTAAAAAACAAAAACAAATACAAAAAACTCTTCATCTCCTTCACATTTTACATTTGCGTTTCTTGAGAAACTGAGTTTCAGGCACAAAATCCCAGTCTAGGATTCTTGGTTTCTTTGAAAGACAAAAAGAAGTCGAGGAAACATGTTGGAAGGAAAAGGTTTGGTGGAAGACACAGACATGCCATTGAAGATGCAGATACATGCCATGTCTTCTGCTTCTCAAGATTTGGATCACTACGATGTTTCTGACTGCAAATCCATTGCCGGATTTATCAAAAAGGTCTCCCTCTCTTTTTTACTTACATTGACATAAAAATGTATCCTTCTTTGCATGGTTTGCAGTTGTTTGACTGAAAGTTTTGAATGTTGGGATACAGGAGTTTGACAGCAAATATGGGGAAGGATGGCAATGTGTGGTGGGTTTAAAGTTTGGGTGTTATTTCTCCCATTCTACCGGGACTTTCATTTACTTTTCAATCGGGAGTCTCAATTTCCTTATCTTCAAAACGGCTCCATCTTCCGCCTACCATTCCCATTGATGCTCGTGACCATCTTGAACGAACGCAAGATTTTATGTTAAGGGGTGCGAATTTTTAAGAAGTTACAATTGAATTCAAAGGTGCAAATTTATAAATTTGTAGGGTGCAGAATCAAATTATATCAATAGAAAATACAAAGAAAATATCTAAATTGTATGAGAATTAAAAAAAAATTCAAGGTACAACCGCACCCCTTTGATCCATCCCTGGCAAACCTTGTAATTTTCATGTTTTTCTTTTATTTTTTCACTCCATCTATCCATTTTTAACTGTCTGTACAAAGACTAATCATCTCGAGCCATATAAAACCATAAGTCTTTTTTCTTGAACTTCATGTTCATTTAAAATGCTTATGATATCGATATAATATGAACGTTTCGTTTGTTAGCTTATAGAAACTGGCTTCAACAATGCTGGTTCCAATCTATGTTAAATGAGAAAACTGCATTTAAAGAACTTCGCAATATTGTCCATATTGAACATTTAAATGTTAAATGCTGAGTTTAAGTACAAGATCTGACAACCTCCTCGAAAATTATTGCTAACTCTTCAGTTTATTCCGGTGCTGACATACGATATCCACTCGGCTTGTTGCCGTTCCGATTGCTTAACAGAGGCTGCAAATCAGTTGGAAAAAAATCAGAACGACTTAATGCAATCAACATTATGTATGAAAAAAAATTGAACACAGGCAAAGGATTGGGAGAGAGTGACATTACTATTGGCAGTCATCGTCGGAGGGATACAAGGGCACGGGGAAGGGGACATAAAAACAAATTATGGGAAGCTTCTTCGCTCTATCCGGCTTGTAATCGTCGTGCACCGCGATCTTGCGAATGCATTTGCAGATGGTCCGACGAGTTTCGCATCGGGTAAAGTCAAAGGAATAGTATGTGAGGTACAAACCGTTGCAACATTGCCGATCGGGTTGGTCTACTTCACCAACCAAGTATGGCTTGCAAAGGTCTAGGAAACCATGTATGCAATCTTCGCATGTCGCTGCTCGAGGACGATGAAACGCCCGCACGGAGTTGGAACAGACAATAAAAAACACCAACACCGAAACCCGTAGAAACGAAGAGAAACGCATCATTTTCTTCTCCATTTTGCAACCTTTTTTTTTCACTATAGAAAAAGTATGATGAACAGATTTTATACTGAAACCTTGCTAGTTGCTTCTCTTTTGAGTTCATAGGCCTGTAAAGGTCATATATTAATACACATGATTAATGTTTAGAATTATTAATGTATTTCCTTTTAGAGTTCATGTATTAATTCTCATAATTAATGTCCAGATTTCATGTATTAATGCAGATAATTTACTTTTGGAGAGTAGTTGTATTCTAATGAAGGGTGATTAAGACCAGACTTGAAAAAGGTTTTTGATTGGATACAAAAATACTCAACTCGTCTTGATTTGGCTCGACTAGAAAAGATTTCAAATAAAGTTTAAATTATAAAATAAAAATTCGAATAACTCAAAAATTTTAGTGATTAGTGGATTCAGTTTTCAAGTTTCTATCAATTAGGCCTAATATATTTAATCACATATAAAAATACAAAGAAATATATGTATTGTATATGATTATATAATGTCGTTTAAATTGCAATTAATTAGTATCATAATATTATAAAGACTTAACTACAAAATAAGTGCTCAAACTATGCCTCTTTTTTGCAATAGGTGCCTAAAGTATTTTTTGGGTGAAATAAGTGTCTGCAGTTTCGTTTTTGGTTGAAATAGGTGCACAAGTAGGTGCCAAAATTGACTACAAAATAAGCCAAAAATGAATGTTTAAGCACTTATTTCAGCCAAAAAATAGTTTAGGCACCTATTCTAACCAAAATAAAAGTTTAGGCACCTATTCCAACCAAAAAATACTTTAGGCACCTATTACAAAAAAGAGACATAGTTTTTGCACTTATTTTGTAGTTTAGCCTATTATAAATGTTTACGATTAAATTTGAACAGAAACTCGAATAATTCAACTTGACTCAGATTTCATAAACTTGACTCCACTCAGAAATAAAATAAAATAAAATTGAGTCATAAAATAAGACTTGTCAACTCGACTAATTCGAAATTTTTTGATTCGACTCGACTCGATCAAATGCTCGCCCCTAGTTCTAATTTAATTATTTGAGTGGACTCCCACTTGTCATTAAATTTTATTAAGAGTTACGCATTCCTTCCCAGAGTCTCCCCTTCATCTCCCCTATAGGGAGGATATGATTAAAATTAGAATTTGTCAAAAATAAATAAAAAAATAGATTTTTTTATACATAGTCCATGTATTTTTTAAAGTTTAAATCCTAAAATCTTAAATCCCAACTCTAAAATTCTAACTCTTAAATTTTAAACTCTAAATAAAATCCTAAACCCTGAAATTAATAATCTTATTTACCTAACCTGTAAATCAAAATATATTCCTAAAATTAAAACTGCTAATCAATTATGAATTCCGCAAAACAGAATAAATATTTAATAAATTAATGTCATGTTTTACCTGTAAACTTTAGATAATTATTTAATACGCCTTAATTTTAAGGTATATGAACTCAGTTTAGGGTGTAAGGTTTAGTGTGTAGAGTTTAAGGTTTATGTTTAATAGTTTAGAATTTAGGGTTTAGGGCTAGAATTTAGAATTTAGAGTTTATGTCTAAATTTATTGCTAACTCTTCGGTTTAATCCGATGTTGATATATGATTTTGACTCGATTTCTTGCATTCTGATTGTTTAAACAATGCTGTAAATCAGGGGTAATTTTTGGGATAATGTTGTTAAATTTTTTATTCAAGGTGTGAAGTGCTTTCTAGGGTGATTGTCTTTAAATCAATGGAGTAATCAATGTGATTTAGTGAAGTAACCAGCACTGAGAGCTGCAATTAGCCTAAAATCGACCTGCAGCGCTGGAAAATTTCCCTATACACGGCTGAAGTCAGCACCTTCCCAAAAATTGACCTGTAGTGTTCTTTTTTTTTATCAGAACAAGAGAAAAACTAGCATTCAACCAGGAAAACAACATACAACAAAGCTTCCGAGAAGCGTACAAACTATCATCCGAAAAAGAAAAACAAAGACAGCAAGAAACCGATAACGAAGACAATTAAACAGACACACAACGGACAATCGAAAACCAGACACAAACAGACACCTTGTGCAAATGGAGAAACAACCGTGACCACCAACGTCGTCGGGGCAACCTCGGCAATCCTTAACAGACCTAGAAATACTTTGCTGGGGACAAAACGTGTCTTCCACCTTGTCTGGCGAGGTTACCCCACCATGGCTTCGCCTGAGAGCTCTATCCAGAGGCATGCTTCCGTTACGACGGTAACGGCCCTTATCAAGGAAATAAACACAATGATCCTCAACCAACCAAAAACCAGAAAACCAAGACTCCTGCCCTTTCCAAGCTGCAAAAACGGTGCGAAAGCGCTTAACAGAAAACCAAAAGCATAGAGACGACATCAAGGCCACTGAAACCAACGTAGCCACTGGAACCTTAACCACCTTCTTGGAAGGATCACGAACTGGATGACACCTATTAGCCTTCCGTTCATAGGTGTCTTCGCCGGAGAAGATCATGGTGTTGTCGGATAACTCTCGAAAGAGTTATCTGATTCATGGTCATAAACTTCATTAATTTTCAGGGAAGGACCTGGTTCGTCTCCATCACTAATTTGAATTTCTTCGTTGAGGAAGAAATTGTCATCCACACACATCGAAGGAACCTTCATTATTTTCTTTCCAAACGGATCGATTCCAAGCTCGATTAATCCAACCTCGTCCACCATAATACGGGAACATTCCATCGAGAATTTGCGTTTCGCAGCTTTGCGGATGAGCGTGAGGCGTTTGGTTCCGAACGTCTTTCCTTTCTTACTTCTTTCGATATCGGGGATTATCCTTGATGAGTTTAGGTAAGACGATTAGAATAGAGCTGCTTTCAGAACTTCATCATTTGCCGTAAATTCTTTCTCCAAAATACACCAGTTACGTGGCGCCACTTGCACAATGGCATTAGAGACTTGCTCCAACATTACTTGACGTTTAACTTTGCTAAAATATTCACCTCCATCTTCCTCACGGTTCCTTTTTTTCATGTTTAAACCGCTATTTTATCAAACCAATCTGCCAGGAAGCTTCCCCATGAGACCTTCGAGTTCCCTATTGACGATGATGGATTGAGATTGTAACACCCATGTTTTGGGATCGGAAGTTGAGTATGGGTCTGAGTCGTCAGATTCGGTTTAATTTAAATGATATTAAAATCCTAGCAATGGCATTTTTGTAAATAGTTCAAAATAAGGAAAAAAGATGAGCCTTTTTCAACAAAAAAAGGGAGTGTCTTCTTCTTCATTTTCATTTCCACGTGAAAAACCCAAAACCCTCCCCAAGTCACTATTCCATCTCTTTTCTTCATCATTTCAAGAGCTCCTTTCAAGGTAACTTCATTTTTGGTTTCTTCTCCTTATTCCAAGCATCTCCATGGTTTTAGATTTCAAAATTATCATCTTTTTAGTTTTTCAAGTTTTCAAGGTTTGAAGAAAGCATGAAACTTTAATGGGTTCTTGACTCGTTTTTGGTTTGTTTAGTTAAGTTTTGAGTTAACCTTACCTTAATACACCTTGTCTTTTGATTGGTTAGAAGCAAGGGGAAACATCGGAGAAGGTTCGGGATCGATTCTGGAAATTGTGGAGACTTGAGTGGCTTTGCTTGGTTTGCTTAAGGAAGGGTGGTGAGTGAAACTTTCAAACTTATTTAAATTGGTTCAAGTGTGTAGTTGAGGTTTTGGAATGTGCTTGGTAGGCCATTCCAAGGTAGAAGTTAAGTTGGTAGCTTAACTTCTTGTATGTTTATAAGCTTTAAATGATTATGCCTATTATGATCTTGTGGAGCATGAATTGTTTATGTATGAGTATACATTGATGTGTGTGGTGATGGATATGTGATATGCATGATGGTTTGACATGATGTGGTTTTAATAGTATGATTGGCACTAGTTAACTTACCGGGTATAAGTGATCGATCATTAGGATTAGTGTGCACACGGTTGAGTCAAATTCGCGTGTGGCCTTGGTGGCGTAAAGCCATCAAGGAAGAATACGGTGATGTAATATTCCACCGGAAATGTTTATATTATACGTGATGATGAGTGGAATCCCATCCGTAAGGCATGTGATGATGAGTGTAATCCCATCCATGCGAGGTCCGGTGATGAGTGTAATCCCACCGAGGTAATGTTGTTGTTGAGTGTAATCCGCATATTCGAGTAATCTAATAGTGGCCAATATACTTGTTCATGAGGTCATGTTGTTAAGATTATGTTATATCTTGTTGAGCTTATCATGAAGTAAGATGCCATGTTATTGCATTGTGAGTTGCTAGTTAGGTTGCCATAATGATGCTTATGTATGTTTGAGTGTGATGTTAAGGATGATATGCTTGAACCCTGCATTGTCGTTGTTTTTGGTTTTAGAGCATCCTCACTAAGCTTCTAGCTTACGCTCTCGTTTTCGACAATGCAGATCATTAGCGTGGAGTTAGCAAGGAGCAAGGAATGGGCATTCCAAGCTTTTGTAGTTGCTTAAGTATGGTTTAGTCAATAAAGTAGTAGTTTAGCAATGGGGCTGCTATGTGATTGTATGAGCGTTGTATGACTCATAAATGTTGAATGTTGTTTATGCTATGCTTTGGATTTGTAACCGTGTTATGTTTTGGTCAAATGCTTGAGATGTAAGGTTATGCCTTTGGATGCTATATGTTATTTTAGTGAGCATGTAAACCTTGTGAGTGAAAACATGTGCCTTTTGGCTTCTAAGCTTTTTAAGTATGCCTAGAAATGCAATATCCTTCTTTGTATGAATGCCATGTTGAAAATGCTTCGTTGTTTATCTAAATTGTTCTATATGTTAGTTCTTGGTGGTTGAATGTTGTATGGATGGTTGTTCGTGGCTAGGAGAATCGAGAATTGCATTTAGAGTTGAGTCTCGTATCGTTTTGCTGCCAATTGGAGTCTTGCAGTGCAGGGCGTATCGGTACGCCTAAGGGCCGTATCGGTACGGTCCTACACCTTGGGACTCAGATTTGGCTAGCGTACCGATACACGGGGGTGTATCGATACGCCAAAACCTCACTGGAAATCCGAGTTTTAGACGAGATTTTGGCGTATCGGTACGGTTTTGTATCGTTGACCACGAGATGTTGACCGAGGAGGGTGTATCGATACGGTCTCCCTGAGTTGACTGGAGGCAGTTGATTTGGTCAAGGCGTATCGATACCCTTGTCTGGTGTATCGATACGGCCTACTGTGTAAGTTTAAAATGGGTTGTTTAAAGTGTTGTTTTGGATTGGATGTTTTTATTTCGTGGTGTTTCCGCTATCGTGTTCACATAGGAAATAAATATGCCTTTAGACAATATATAATTAAAAGAAAATTTCTAAGGTTGCTAACTGAGGTGGGACCTTAACGGGTTTCACATCGGTTTTCCCTGTGTAGCCTACTCGGACTGGTCAGTCGACCAGACCAGGACGAGGGGGTTATATTTGTTGGTATCAGAGCCTGAGGTTACCGAGACCTCGGGCAGGTAAGCGAGGTAAGTTTGAAGTGTTAAGTAATTGTTATGTCTCTGTGAATATTTTGCCATGTATGCTTGTTGTTTGTTCATTCGTATGGTGTTTGGAAGCATGATTGTTGTGTCTGGTGTAGTGTCAAGTTCCCATTGCTACTATTACTTAATTTGAAAAAGTTTTGTAAAGGAAGATACTTGAGCACGGTTGGACCCTTGCCTTTGCTAACATAATGCTTATATGTTTGTTTGTTGTAGTTGTTATCTTGCTAGTTGTGAAATGAGACCAAGAGGGAGGCCTAGGATGGTTCAACCGGAACCACGGGCAGCAGCTCCGGGAGTTGAGCCAGTTGTTGAGGCGCAGGCTCCTCCACCTCCTCCTTCTTCTCCTCGTCAAGAGGGGGTGAGGCAAGAGCCGAGGACGTAGAACCTCAGGTTGGCCAAGGACCAGCCGGGATAGATTTATCTCCTCTAGTTCAGGCGATAGCCGGGGCTTTTCAGGCTGCTGTGGCTGGGGGTCAGGCAATGGCACAACCCCAGGGTGAGGGTACTGGTTTACCGTTAGAGAGGCTCCGTGGTCTAGGGGCTGAAGAGTTCAGAGGATCTACACCGGAGAGGTCTGAGTTGTGGTTCTAGAAGACCGTCCGTATTCTGGCACAGATGGGATGTACCGGGGAACGCAAGCTAGGGTGTGTTGTATCTCTGCTTCAGGGTGATGCCTACACTTGGTGGGTCACCATCACTACGGGTATGGCAGAGGCTGAGATCACTTGGGAGTTTTTCGAGTCAGCTTTCCGTAAGAAATATTTGGGTCCCCGTTATCTCGACGAGAAGATGAGGGAATTTATGGCTTTGCTTCAGGGGAATATGACAGTGACGGACTATGAGATTCGATTTGTCAGGCTGAGCCAGTATGCATCCGAGCTTGTTCCTACTGAGGGGGAACGTTGTAACCGTTTCCGCTATGGGTTGAGCGAAGAGATCAAAAGGTACATTTTAGCTACTGACTACACAGATTTTGATGTCTTGGTCGCTAGGGCCAAAGACATAGAGCATAGTTTGGGCTTGACCAAACGATCTGGTGGTTCTAGTTCCAGGAAGAGATCTAGCGACTTTGATAGAAGTGATGCCAAGAGGCATCGGGACAACAGGTGTCACTATGACCATAGACGTTGTGGTGGTAACCACGGTAGGGGCCATCAGGGCCAGAGGGCTGGTGGCCGTTTGCCCGAGTGTGCTCGTTGCGGGAGGAATCACACCAGTGAGTGTTGGGGGAACTTTCACTCGTGTTGGAGCTGTGGAGCTAGAGATCATATTAGGAATGACTGTCCACATCAGGTAGGACAGGCACCAATTCAGACTTAGGCTCCTGCTAGAGCTAATGACTTTCAGAGAGGTCGTGGGCGCGGTAGAGGTAACTTCCAGCTGAGAAATGATGGCCAGAGGAACATAGCGCATGTAGTTGCTGTCCAGCCAGAGGGCGGAGGCCAGGCCAGAGTTTACGCTCAGCGTGAGGGTCAGCACGACATAGATGTGATTGCAGGTAACTTCTCGATACAGTCTTTGGGTTTGATTTCTTTGATTGACTCCGGATCTACACATTCATATTTACTGAGTGAGCGTGCAAAGTTGTTGAAATTGCCTTGTGAGGTATTAGAGGTAGGAGTTAGTGTTACTAGTTCCTTCAGGGATACAATAGTAGTTAGGAAGATGTACTGAAGATGTCCGCTAATGGTTCAGGGGCATGTGTTTCCAGTGGATATGATGGAGCTACCGTTTTATGGCTTTGATGTGATTTTGGGTATGGACTGGCTCACCAAACATAGAGCTAGGATAGAATTTGAGACTAAGAGGATTTTCTTGAAACTCGCGGATGATTATGAGATAGTGGTGGTAGGTGAGAACGTGAAGTTCTTATCGAATGTAGTTTTAGTTTTAGAGGCTAAGAAGCTAGTCGAGTTGGGCTGTGAGGCGTATTTGGCCTATGTGATGAATCCAAACATGAGCGAGGTTAGACCTCAAGACATCCGGACAGTGTGTGACTTTCCAAGTGTGTTTCCGGAAGAATTGTCGGGTTTACCGCCAGACAGAGAGGTAGAGTTTGCTATAGAAACATTTCCAGATTCAGCTCTTGTTTCGATTGCTCCGTATTGTATGGCACCGAAAGAACTAAAAGAGTTGAAGACTCAGTTGCAAGAGTTGACAGATAGAGGCTTCATTCGATTGAGTTCTTCGCCTTGGGGAGCTCCAGTTTTGTTTGTAAAGAAGAAAGAAGGAAGCATGAGAATGTGTATAGATTACAGACAATTGAATCAGTTAATAGTGAAGAACAAGTATTCGTTGCCGAGAATTGATGACTTGTTTGACCAGTTGAGAGGGGCATCAGTCTTTTCGAAGATCGACTTGAGATCCGGTTACTACCAGCTGAAGGTAAGAGAGGTTGATGTACCGAAGACGGCCTTTAGAACTAGATATGGTCACTATGAGTTTTTAGTCATGCCTTTTGGGTTGACTAACGCAGCGGCTGCTTTCATAGATATGATGAATAGGATCTTCCATCAGTACCTAGACCAGTTTGTAGTTGTCTTCATAGATGACATTTTGGTGTATTCGCGTACCAAGGAAGACCACGACCAACACTTGAGGCTAGTTTTGTAGACTTTGTTAGACAATCAGTTGTATGCAAAGTTGAGTAAGTGTGAGTTCTGGATCCGAGAGGTAGTCTTCCTAGGGCACGTAGTGTCAGCCGATGGGATTAGAGTTGATCCGAAGAAAATAGAAGATATCGTTGAGTGTAAGCAACCGAAGTCAGTAATAGAGGTTCGTAGCTTTCTAGGCTTAGTTGGATACTATAGAAGGTTCGTAGAAGGTTTCTCAAAGTTAGCCGCTCTCTTGACACGGTTACTTCAGAAGAGTGTTCAGTTTGAGTGGTCAGATGCAAGACAACGAGCCTTTGAGAAGTTGAAAGAAGCTTTGACCCAAGCACTGATCTTGGTTCAGCCAGAGTTAGGGAAGGAATATGTGGTTTACAGTGATGCTTCCTATGTAGGCCTAGGTTGTGTTCTTATACAAGACAAGATAGTGGTGGCTTATGCCTCAAGACAATTGAAGACTCACGAGTGTAACTATCCGACCCATGACATAGAGTTGGCTGCGGTCATGTTCGCTTTGAAGATTTGGAGGCATTACTTGTACGGTGAGAAGTACACAGATCACAAGAGTTTGAAGTATATCATGACTCAACGAGAGTTGAATCTCAGATAGCGTAGGTGGTTAGAGTTGCTAAAGGACTATGATCTTACGATTGAGTACCATCCGGGTAAGGCCAATGTAGTGGTCGATGCTTTGAATAGAAGGGTAGCTATAGATTTGAGAGCCATGTTTGCTAGATTGTGCTTGTCCGGGGATGGTGGCTTAGTGGCTGAGCTTCAGGTTAGACCTACTCTAGGTCAGTTGATTAGGGAGAAGCAGCTCTTAGACAGATCTTTGGCACCTCACGTGCAAGACATAGCCGAGGGTAGACCTTCAGACTATAGTTTCAGTACCAATGGGGTCTTGTGTTTCAGAAATAGGATAGTTGTGCCAGAAGACAGTGACTTGAGACATACGATCTTGACTGAAGCGCACAGTAGTTCGTTTGCTATGCACCCTGGAAGTACGAAGATGTATCGAGATATGAAGAATGAGTACTTTTGGGTTGGTTTGAAGAGAGACGTAGCCGACTTCGTGAGTAAGTGTATGGTGTGTCAGGGAGTGAAGACGGAACATCAGGTTCCCACAAGTTTGCTGCAACCACTGAGAATTCTGGAATAGAAATGGGAGAATATCACCATAGATTTTGTTTCGGGCTTGCCTTTGACTCCTACGAAGAAAAACTCAGTTTGGGTTATAGTAGATTGTTTCACGAAGTGTGCTCACTTCTTAGCAGTCAATACGACTCACACCTTAGATAGATTGGTCGATCTGTACATTGGTGAGATTGTTAGACTGCATGGTGTGCCGAAGTCGATTGTGTCCGATAGAGATCCGAGGTTTACAGCTCGATTTTGGGAGTGTCTGCATACAGCTTTAGGTACCCGTTTAAATTTCAGCATATCATATCATCCTCAGACAGATGGTCAGTCAGAGAGGGTTATACAGATTTTAGAAGATATGTTGCGTTGTTGCATCTTTGATTTTCAGGGTACATGGGAGAAGCACTTGCCTTTAGTCGAGTTTGCTTACAATAACAGTTTTCAGTCGAGCATTTAGATGGCTCCGTATGAGGCCTTGTATGGTAGAAAGTGTAGAACTCCAGTTTGTTGGGCTGAAGCGGGACAGAAGTTGTTACCTATGCCAGATTTGCTTAAGGGGACTACCGATAAAGTGAAATTGATTTGCGATCGCTTGAAGGCAGCTTCGGATAGATAGAAGTCCTATGCCGACTTGAAGAGGAAGGAAGTTGAGTTTTCAGTGGGTGAGAAGGTATTCCTAAAAGTGTCTTCGTGGAAGAAAGTAATGAGATTTGGCAGAAAAGGGAAGTTAAGTCCGAGGTACATAGAACCGTATGAGATTGTGAAAAGGGTTGACCTAGTCGTTTATCAGTTACGTTTGCCATCCGAGCTAGAGAAGATACACGATGTGTTTCATGTTTCGATGCTCCGTAAGTATAGGTCAGATCCATCACATGTTATGCCTGTAGAAGAGATCGAATTGAATCCGGATTTGATTTATGACGAAGAACCAGTTGAGATCTTAGCTTCAGACAGCAAGGTGTTGCGGGGTAGATTGATTGAGTTAGTCAAAGTACAGTGGCAACGTCGAGGGGTGGACGAGGCCACTTGGGAGAGAAAAGAGGATATGGAAAAGCAATTTCCTTATCTCTTTCAGTCAGGTAATTTCGGGGACGAAATTCCTTAAGTGGGGGAGAGTTGTAACACCCGTGTTTTGGGGTCGGGAGTTGAGTATGTGAATTGGGTCTGAGTCGTCAGATTCGGTTTAATTTAATTAGACCTTGGTTTTAATTTAAATGAGATTAAAATCCTAGCAATGGCATTTTTGTAAATAGTTCAAAATAAGGAAAAAGATGAGCCTTTTTCAACAAAAAAAAAGGAGAGTCATCTTCTTCATTTTCATTTCCATGTGAAAAACCCAAAACCCTCCCCAAGTCACTATTCCATCTCTTTTCTTCATCATTTCAAGAGCTCCTTTCAAGGTAACTTCATTTTTGGTTTCTTCTCCTTATTCCAAGCATCTCCATGGTTTTAGATTTCAAAATCATCATCATTTTAGTTTTTCAAGTTTTCAAGGTTTGAAGAAAGCATGAAACTTTAATGGGTTCTTGACTCGTTTTTGGTTTGTCTAGTTAAGTTTTGAGTTAACCTTACCTTAATACACCTTATATCTTGAAATGGAGGGATTTTGTTAAAAATCCCGAAATGGGTCTTGGGAGCATTTTTTAAAGTTTCAAAACTTGAAATTTTGATGTGGTTTTGTGTTGGGTTGAAGAGCTGATGATGTAGGGTTGTTAGGAAAGTGTTTTGGAAGTCTTTAAAGGTAATTTGGGTGTTGGAAATGGTAGATTTCAGCTGGGTATAAATGGAGTACGAAAATGTGAGTTTGGTAGTTAGCTTGAGTTTGAAATTATGAAGTTTTGGCTTATGATTGTGGGTTGGGATTGTGGCTGAGTTTGGCAATGATTTGGTTGAGTAATACCTTGTCTTTTGATTGGTTAGAAGCAAGGGGAAACATCAGAGAAGGTTCGGGATTGATTCCGGAAATTGTGGAGACTTGAGTGGCTTTGCTTGGTTTGCTTAAGGAAGGGTGGTGAGTGAAACTTTCAAACTTATTTAAATTGGTTCAAGTGTGTGGTTGAGGTTTTGGAATGTGCTTGGTAGGCCATTCCAAGATAGAAGTTAAGTTGGTAGCTTAACTTCTTGTATGTTTATAAGCTTTAAATGATTATGCCTATTATGATCTTGTGGAGCATGAATTGTTTATGTATGAGTATACATTGACGTGTGTGGTGATGGATATGTGATATGCATGATGGTTTGACATGATGCGATTTTAATAGTATGATTGGCACTAGTTAACTTACCGGGTATAAATGATCGATCATTAGGATTAGTATACACACAGTTGAGTCAAATTCGCGCGTGGCCTTGGTGGCGTAAAGCCATCAAGGAGGAGTACGGTGATGTAATATTCCACCGGAAATGTTTATATTATACGTGATGATGAGTGGAATCCCATCCGTAGGGCATGTGATGATGAGTGTAATCTCATCCATGCGAGGTCCGGTGATGAGTGTAATCCCACCGAGGTAATGTTGTTGTTGAGTGTAATCCGCATATCCGAGTAATCTAATAGTGGTGAATATACTTGTTCATGAGGTCATGTTGTTAAGATTATGTTATAACTTGTTGAGCTTATCATGAAGTAAGATGTCATGTTATTGCATTGTGAGTTGCTAGTTAGGTTGCCATAATGATGCTTATGTATGTTTGAGTGTGATGTTAAGGATGATATGCTTGAACCCTGCATTGTCGCTGTTTTTGGTTTTAGAGCATCCTCACTAAGCTTCTAGCTTACGCTCTCATTTTCAACAATGCAGATTATTAGCGTGGAGTTAGCAAGGAGCAAGGAAGGGGCATTCCAAGCTTTGTAGTTGCTCAAGTATGGTTTAGTCAATAAAGTAGTAGTTTAGCAATGAGGCTGCTATGTGATTGTATGAGCATTGTATGACTCATAAATGTTGAATGTTGTTTATGCTATGCTTTGGATTTGTAACCGTGTTATGTTTTGGTCAAATGCTTGATATGTAAGGTTATGCCTTTGGATGCTATATGTTGTTTTGGTGAGCATGTAAACCTTGTGAGTGAAAACATGTGCCTTTTGGCTTCTAAGCTTTTTAAGTATGCCTAGAAATGCAATATCCTTCTTTGTATGAATGCCATGTTGAAAATGCTTCGTTGTTTATCTAAATTGTTCTATATGTTAGTTCTTGGTTGTTGAGTGCTGTATGGATGGTTGTTCGTGGCTAGGAGAGTCGATAACTGCATTTAGAGTTGAGTCTCGTATCGTTTTGCTTCCAATTGGAGTCTTGCAGTGCAGGGCGTATCGGTACGCCTAAGGGTCGTATCAGTACGGTCCTACACCTTGGGACTCAGATTTGGCTAGCGTACCGATACACGGGGGTGTATCGATACGCCAAAACCTTACTGGAAATCCGAGTTTTAGACGAGATTTTGGCGTATCGGTACGGGCTCAGGCATATCAGTACGGTTTTGTATCATTGACCGAGGAGGGTGTATCGATACGCCCAAGGGCCGTATCGATACGGTCTCCCTGAGTTGACTGGAGGCAGTTTATTTGGTCAAGGCGTATCGATACCCTTGCTTGGTGTATCGATACGGCCTGCTGTGTAAGTTTAAAATGGGCTGTTTAAAGTGTTGTTTTGGATTGGCTGCTTTTATTTCGTGGTGTTTCAGCTGTCATGTTCATATAAGAAATAAATATGCCTTTAGACAATATATAATTAAAAGAAATTTTCTAGGGTTGTTAACCGAGGTGGGACCTTAACGGGTTTCACATCGGTTTTCCCCGTGTAGCCTACTCGGACCGGTCAGTCGACCAGACCGGGACGAGGGGGTTACAGAGATTTTATGAGTTGTAAGCAGCAAAATCATTTTCCATGCTATTGCTCTCACAGGTTGCAGCAGCAATCTTTGCTGTCAAGCTAGGGCGTAGTGGTTCGGTTGTATGAGAGATCTTTAGGGCTGGATTTTCTTCATGTAAAGTCTCGTTGGGAGGTTCCCAAGCCATGCTAAGGTCTTTTGAAACCTGACAGGCGCCAAGTTGTTTTGTTTCCGAGAAAGGAAAGACGGCGTTGACCTCATACCTTAAAGATGTGACAACTGGAGTTACCTTAACCGATGGGCTAGCAGTTTCGGAAAATCCTAAGGATTTTTCATCCCTCAGGTCCAGCGTTGCCTTGTCTTTTCTGCAGTCCCTAGAGTCCAGATTGTCATTTACCGTCGGCAACATTCGATGACTTCCTTCGCTAGAGAACGAAGATGATTTCTGGGGCTTGCCACCATAAGAGGCTCGGAGCCAAGGACCAAACCTACCTGCAAGCTTGAACATGGTAGTGTCTTTGCTGCATTCCTGTTCGTCTGCCCAATTCTTCCGCATCGGAAATAAAACTTCGAGAGACCTTCGTATTTGAATGCTACCACGAGGGGCTTGTCCTTCTTTCTATTGAGAATAAAGCATGTTTTCAGAGGATCTTCGACCCTAATAGCCACCCTCAGGCTCACCGAGCCAAACCGATGGGAGTTGCTACCGTCATCCAGGGAGGAACCGTAAAAAACTGGGAACAACTTGCCGATCCTCCTCACATTATCTGGCGTGATTAATCCAATTGGTAAGTTGTGGACTTGTACCAGAATTCTTCGAAGTGAGAAATCAATCTCTTCAAGGGCCTTCTTCGACTGCCACTCCTTCAGTATGAGTAGAGAATCTTGCATTGCCCATGGTTTGTTGCCGAAGATTCTTAGCCGATCTTCCGTCGACTGAAATATGAAGAGGAAGAAGTTCCTTTCGAGGTCGTGGCATTCGACACTATCACTCTTCCAGGCCTTACGTATGATGGTCGTTAGTGCCAAAGGTTTGATAGGTACTGGCGTTAATAACTCTCCTACCAAGGACTGGTTTTTCAAAGTAAAATTAACCTCCCCATCCTCATTTAATTCCAACTCATTAAGAAAATCTTGACTAAGAAAGTTAAGGTCGGTGGGGTTGTTGGGGAAGCCGTTATTTACTACCCCTAGGTTTAAAGAAGAAAAGTTTGACATAGCTTCTTAAAGGGTTGGAGATACCTGAGTTGACTCGTGTTAGGGGGAGGGACTATGTGGGACAAGAGAGATGACCTTAGAAAGCTAGAAAAACCAACCCCAATCCAAAGTAGAACACACCTCACTGGTCCGGCAAGAGTGCTGATAAACCCGACGAGAGGAGACTTTGAGAGAGGAGAGCCTGCTTCCCGTAAAATGTCTTAATTGACATGCAGTGTTCGCGACTATCTAAAGCCACCGTAACAATCACCCTAAATAAAAAAACTAAACAACTTTAGTGGAAAAAAAAAACCCTGCAAACCATAAGCAAAACTAAAAAAACAACAACAAAAATGAAAATGGAATGATAGAAAAAGGCATAACAGAGAGAGAAAAGCACATAAGCGTAGGCAAACGATCCAGCCTACACCCCTAATATTACCTTTTTTGAGTGCTATATATACCAATTTATTCCTTCACTTTTGTAATAAAAACAAAAAAAAACCTTCATCTCCTTCGCATTTTGCTTTGTTGTTTCAGGCATAAAATCCCAAACTAGAATTCTTGTTTCTTTCTGAGACAACAGAAGAGAAGTAGAGGAAACATATTGGAAGGAAAAGCTTTGGTGGAAGACACAGATATGCCATTGAAGATGCAGCTGCATGCCATGTCTTCTGCTTCTCAATCTTTGGATTACTACGATGTTTCTGACTGCAAATCCATTGCAAGATTTATCAAAAAGGTCCCTCTTTTTTTTCTTACATTGACATGAAAATGTATCCTTCTTTGCATTGTTTTGCAGTGGTTGGACTGAAAATTTTGGATTTTGGGTTGCAGGAGTTTGACAGCAAATATGGGGAAGGATGGCAATGTGTGGTGGGTTCAAAGTTTGGGTGTTATTTCTCCCATTCTACAGGGACTTTCATTTACTTTACAATAAGGAGTCTCAACTTCCTTCTCTTCAAAATGGCTTCATCTTCCATCTCCCATTCCCATTGATGCCTGTGATTAGCATTAGAAACAGACGCAAAATTTTATGTTAAGGGTTCAAACATGTATAAATGGGAGTCTTAACTTACTTCTCTTCACAAATTGCTTCATCTTCCACCCTCAATCACATTGTTCCCATGGCCAGCCATGTAATTTTCATGTTTTTTGCTTTAATTTTCACTCCATCAACCCATTTTTAAGACTGTATACAGAATGGCTAGTCACGTCGAGCAATTTAGAACCACAAGAATGATTGTATTTCCATGGTCTCGATTCTTGAGCTAGTAATAGTTTCACACAATTGATTTAAATGCTAGATGATATCTATATATATTTTGATATGATATGAATTAGGGGCGAGTAAAACTTAAAGTGAAAAATCAATTTTATTGATTCGACTCGGAAAATTTTCAAATAAAGTTTGTGTTACAAAATAAGACTTTAAATAATACAATTTTTTAATAATTAGTGGATTAATTTTCAAGTATGAGTTGAGTCTCTCAACTTTGCTCGAATAATTCAAAAAATTTAGTAATATGAACTAGCGGTGAGTAAAATTCGACTCGAAAAAATTGAATTTTTTTACTCGACTTGACTTAACTTGGATCATAATTTTATAAGTTCGAGTCAAGTTATAAAATGAGACTTCGAATAACTCAAATTTTTTAGTAATATGAACATTGGTGAGTAAAATTCGACTCGAAAAAATCAAAAAATTTAACTCGACTTAACTTGAATTATAATTTTATAAACTTGACTTAAAAAATCTCAAATAAAATTTGAGTTATAAAATTAGACTTCAAATAACTCAAAAATTTTAGTAATTAGTTGATTAGTTTTTAAGTTCGAGTCAAGTCGAATCCCTCAACTTTTCTTGATATATGTTGTCGCAAATGAACAATATATATCTAGAATGTTTATGACTATAAAATAGGGTTCGTAAACTCAATTAACTCAAAAAATGAAAAATTTACTCTTAATGAGCATTGAACCCACGAACTAAAGAGAAAGAATGATGTAACTAAGTGTTTATAACTATCTGCTCTAGAGATTGGTAACAATTTCAATCTATGTTAAATGAGTAACATGAGAAAATTGCAATTAAAGAACTTTGCAATATTTCCCGTATTGAACATTTATATGTTAAATGCTAAGTTTAACTATTCGAGCGAAAATTATTGCATACTCTTCAGTTTATTCCAATGTTGATATACTATTTCGAATCGGCTCCTTGCATTCTGATTATTTAACCAATGCTATTAATTAGGGATAAATTATAGGATAATATTGTTAAGTTTTTTATTTCAAGGTTTGAAGTGCTTTCTTTTCTTGATCTATAATGATTATCATCAAATTAATGGAGTTATCAGTTAAATTTATTAAAATGACCAGCAATCAGACTGTAATTAGCCTTAAGTCGGCCTGCAGTGCTTGCGAATTTCCTTGTACTCAGTTAAAGTCAGCCTGCAGTGCTGGCAACTTTCCCAAAAGTTGACATGTATTGTTTGCGACCAGACCAGAGTCGTTCCTGAAATTTTTGTAGCCCAAAGGCGAACCTAAAAATTAGACCTCTAATAACAAATTTTAAAAAATAAATTTTAAAAGTAAACCTCTAATAACAAGTATTAGAAAAAATAAATCTCTAACAAGTATTGAAACAATAAATAAATTTTAAGAGCATGTTCTTGATAACCAATATTGGAAAAAAATTATGCCCACAAGAATAAGTATTGGAAAAACTGGACCCTAATAACAAATATTAAAAATATTAATTTTTTGACAAAATATAATTCTAATCCTAATCCTACCTAGAGGCGAGGGGAAAGGAGATTTCATGGGAAGGAAGAGGTGCCTATAATGGGTCTAGTACTTACGACCTAAGGGAATATGAGAGAACAAAGATGAAGAGCTTGACCAACCAGTCAAATGTACTAGCTCAAAAACATTGAATTTTAAGAGTATATCCCTAAAAATAAATATAGGGGAAAATTTGGCCCTACTTGTAAGTATTAAAAAAAAATTGGCACTCTAATAACAAATATTGAAAAAATTAAAATTTAAGAGTATGTCCCTAATAACAAATATTCAAAAAAAAAACAGGCTCTTATAATAAGTATTGAAAAAGTTAGATCTCTAATAATAAATATTAGGAAAATTGAATATTAAGAGTAAGCCCCTAATAACAAATGTTGGAAGAAAATTGAGTCCTAATAATAAGTGTTAAGAAAATTAAATTTTAAGAGTAAACACCTAATAATAAATATTAAAAAAATTAGACTATGATAAAATATATTATAGAAAAAAATTGGGCCCTGAGTAGACACCCTTTCTATCCATACCCAGAAACAGTATTGTTCTCGGCTACCTCAACCACCGTAACAATTACTCTAAATCATGAAATAAAAAACACTCAAAACTTAAAATAAAGGGTTAACAACTTCATTGAAAAAAAAACCCTGCAAAGTGCAAACCATAAGCAAAACTGAAAAAACAAAAACAAAAAATGAAAATGAAAGGACAAAAGCGTTGGCAAAACGATCCAGCCTACCACCATATCGTTACCTTGTCCGTACGTTATATATACGGTATATATACCACTTTACTCCTTCACTTTTGTAAAAAAACAAAAACAAAAAATCCTTCATCTCCTTCACATTTTGCTTTGTTGTTTCTTAGGAAACTGATTTTCAGGCATAAAATCCTAGACTAGGATTCTTTGTTTCTTTGGGAGACAACAAAAGAGAAGCAGAGAAAACATGTTGGAAGGAAAAGCTTTGGTGGAAGACACAGATATGCCATTGAAGATGCAAATACATGTCATGTCTTCTGCTTCTCAAGCTTTGGATTACTACGATGTTTCTGACTGCAAATTCATTGCCGGATTTATCAAAAAGGTATCTCTTTTTTCCCCTTACTTGACGTATAAATGTATCATTTTTTGCATGGTTTTGCAGTGGTTTGACTGAAAATTTTGATTTTTGGGATACAGGAGTTTGACAGCAAATATGGGGAAGGATGGCAATGTGTGGTGGGTTCACAATTTGGGTGTTATTTCTCACATTCTACAGGGACTTTCATTTACTTTACAATGGGGAGTCTCAGGTTCCTTGTCTTCAAAACGGCTTCATCTTCCGCCTACCATTCCCGTTGATGTCCGTCGCAGTTGTGAATGCGGTTGCAACGTCGTGGTGATTTTTCTTTACAATATATTTATAATTCTAGATGCGGTTGCAGTTTGCGGTGTTGCGGGGTCCTCTAAAATCATTACGATGCGGTCATTACACTGCGTTGCGGCCACAATTTAATCCCGAACGCAAAATTTTATGTTAAGGGATTCAAAAAAATTTAAGAGTATGAAATTATAGAATTTAAAAGTACGAAATCAAATTATATATGGGAGGAGTTGCTTCTCTTCAAAATGGCTTCATCTTCCACCTTCCAATCCCATTGATGCCCATGGCCAACCACAAGTAATTTTCATGTTTTTTTTTGCTTTTATTTTCACCCCATCTACCCATTTTTAAGGGTGTATAAAGAGACTAATCACGTCGAGTCATATAGAACCACAATGATGATTGTAATCCCATGGTCTCGACTCTTTAACTTGTAATAGTTTCACACAGTTGAATTAAATGCTAGATGATATCTATATATACTTCCATATAATATGAATTATGAGCGAGCAAAATTCAACGCGGAAAAATTAAATTTTTTGACTTGATGTGAAAAAAGCAAACTTTTTTTACTCGATTCAAAAAAATCTCAAATAAAGTTTGTATTGTAAAATGAGACTACGAACAACTTGAATTTTTTTAGTAATTAGTGGATTAGTTTTCAAGTTCGAGTAAAGTACCTCATCTTTGTTCGAATAACTCAAAATTGTTAGTAATATTAATTAGGGGTGAGCAAAATTCGACTAAAAAAAATTGAATATTTCGACTTTACTTAACTTGAACTATAATTTTATAAAGGCATAATGCCAAAAAATGGTTATAACATTTCACTGAATAGTCATTTTGACCCATATTCTTTTTTTGAAGTATTTTAACCCTTAATGTTTCATTTTAGGTCAAAATGACCTCTCCGTAGATGAAAACTGTTTGTCAACTAACTTTAAATGACTTGAAATGATGTGACAAACCTACATGGCAATACACGCTGACATAACAGTGTCATATAGACAAATGTGCCGACTTTGCAGAATGACACATCAGTCAAATAATAATTTTATAAAATTGCGTAAAATATAAATTATTTTTTTCTAATGACGTGTCAATCTCTCAAGTCATTTCAAGTTATTTATCATCAGTTGATTGACAATTTTCATCCACGGATGATAATTTTGACCCAAAATGAAAGGTTGAGGATTAAAATGCTTCCAAAAAATAATAAGGGGCAAAATTACTATTTAATCAAACATTAGGGGCATTCTTTTGGACTCAAAAAAATTCAAATAAAGTTTGAGATATAAAATGGGACTTCAAATAACTCAATTTTTAGTAATTAGTAGATTAGTTTTTAAGTTTGAGTCGAGTTCCTCAATTTTTTCTTATATGTATGTCGCAAATGAAAAAATATATAGATGTATATCGTATATTACTATAGAAAGTTGTTTAAATTGGAATCAATTATTATCATAACATTATAAATATTTACTAAGAGAAACTTAAACAATTGACTCGACTTGAAAATTTTTCAAATAAAATTTGAGTTATAAAATAGAACTCGTAAACTTAATTAACTCAAAATTTTTTTACTCGACTCGAACAAATGTTCACATATAGTATGGACGTTTCATTTGTTACCATAAAAAAACCGGCACCATCAGTTGGTTCCAATCTATGTTAAATGAGTCAAAAATGAGAAAACAGCACTTAAAGAACTTTGCAATATTGTCCATGTTGAACATTTATATGTTAAATGCTGAGTTTAACTACTTGATCGAAATTTATTGCTAATTCTTCAGTTTATTCCTGAGTCTGATCTCGACTTGACTTCTTACATTCCGATTATTTAATTAATGCTGTAAACCAATGGTAATTTTTGAGATAATGTTGTTAAGTTTTTCATTTAAGGTTTTAGAGTGTTTTTTTTATGATCTAAGATAATTGCCATCAAATCAATATGGTAATTAATAAAATTTACTGAAGTGACCTACAATGAATACTATAGTTAGCCTACAGGATTAGCAAATTTTCCTGTACTCAACTGAAGTTGGCTTGCAGTACTAACGACTTTCCTTGAAGTTGGCATGTCTGTTGCTGTAACAATACAAGCACATGCAGTTGCATATATATCATATATGCTATAAAGAAAAAAACAGAGCAGCGGAAAACAGAGAGAAAAGGCTAATCAATGCAAAATCCAGATACTGAATACAAGCAAGCTTTCCATAAGCACAATTGCACAAATGCTGGAAGCAATAGCGAGAGTCCTCGGTGCCCGGTGCCGGTTTTGGAGTTGCAGAGGATGCATAAAAACAGCATATTCAGGTTGAAAGGGAAAAAGGATGAAGATAACTCAGTTTCATTGACCTTCCGCATACCGCATTGCTAATTCTTGCGATAAGCGCTTGCCGTACCTTTAAACATTGAGTTGATTCCTGATCTCAGTATAATAAAACAGAAATTACCTGCTATTTCACAGGTCGACTCAGAAACATACACTTCCAATTTTACATTGATTGGTGTTTATTGACAAGGCAAGAAGGTTAGAAGGTTGGCCTGGTGGTGAAGCACTAAGCTTTTCATCTACTAGATTTGGGGTTAATTCCTAGCTTCTTTATTTTAGAGTTATTTTAACTCTTTACTTTAACATCTAATTGGATAAAATTTAATATGAAAAAAATACTTATTTTTTTAGAATTTATTCCACATCAGCGTTTTTGACATGTCAGCTGTGACATGGCATGTAGTTAACGACAACATAACTAGCAGTTAACGGTTTCGTCAGTCAACGTTGGTCAAGAGGCTAATTTGTTGCAATGTGCGAACTGAAAGACCTAAATAAACGCATTTTCGCGCGAAAAACTACATTGTCAATTTAGGTTAAAAAAATATTACAAAATTAAATTCTAAGTCATAATCCTAAATTCTAAATCATAAACCCTACACCCTATATCTTAAAAAATACACCATACCCTAAATTCTCTAAACACTAGCCATAAACTCTAACCTAACCCTTTAAACTCTAAATTTTAAACTTAATTTTAAATGTGAGACATAAGTATGGGCACCGAAAAGAGATAACAAATTCAATCCGGCAAAATAACCCTTTAGGCAAAAAAAAAATCAACAACTTTATATCGGAAAAAAGTCAAACAACTTTATTGAAGAAAAAAACTTGCAAACCATAATCAAAACTAAAAAAAAAGAAAATGGAAGGGAAAAAAGGCCTTACAGAGAAAGAGAGAAGCACAAAAGCGTTGGCAAAACGATCGAGGCATCCAGCCTACCACCCTAATATTACCTTGTTCGTACGTTATATATACCAATTTACTCCTTCACCTTTGTAAAAAACAAAAACAAATACAAAAAACTCTTCATCTCCTTCACATTTTACATTTGCGTTTCTTGAGAAACTGAGTTTCAGGCACAAAATCTCAGTCTAGGATTCTTGGTTTCTTTGAAAGACAAAAAGAAGTCGAGGAAACATGTTGGAAGGAAAAGGTTTGGTGGAAGACACAGACATGCCATTGAAGATGCAGATACATGCCATGTCTTCTGCTTCTCAAGCTTTGGATCACTACGATGTTTCTGACTGCAAATCCATTGCCGGATTTATCAAAAAGGTCTCCCTCTCTTTTTTACTTACATTGACATAAAAATGTATCCTTCTTTGCATGGTTTACAGTTGTTTGACTGAAAGTTTTGAATGTTGGGATACAGGAGTTTGACAGCAAATATGGGGAAGGATGGCAATGTGTGGTGGGTTTAAAGTTTGGGTGTTATTTCTCCCATTCTACCGGGACTTTCATTTACTTTTCAATCGGGAGTCTCAATTTCCTTATCTTCAAAACGGCTCCATCTTCCGCCTACCATTCCCATTGATGCTCGTGACCATCTTGAACGAACGCAAGATTTTATGTTAAGGGGTGCGAATTTTTAAGAAGTTACAATTTGAATTCAAAGGTGCAAATTTATAAATTTGTAGGGTGCAGAATCAAATTATAACAATAGAAAATACAAAGAAAATATCTAAATTGTATGAGAATTAAAAAAAAAAAATCAAGGTACAACCGCACCCCTTTGATCCATCCCTGGCAAACCTTGTAATTTTCATGTTTTTCTTTTATTTTTTCACTCCATCTATCCATTTTTAACTGTCTGTACAAAGACTAATCATCTCGAGCCATATAAAACCATAAGTCTTTTTTCTTGAACTTCATGTTCATTTAAAATGCTTATGATATCGATATAATATGAACGTTTCGTTTGTTAGCTTATAGAAACTGGCTTCAACAATGCTGGTTCCAATCTGTGTTAAATGAGAAAACTGCATTTAAAGAACTTCGCAATATTGTCCATATTGAACATTTAAATGTTAAATGCTGAGTTTAAGTACAAGATCTGACAACCTCCTCGAAAATTATTGCTAACTCTTCAGTCTATTCCGGTGCTGACATACGATATCCACTCGGCTTGTTGCCGTTCCGATTGCTTAACAGAGGCTGCAAATCAGTTGGAAAAAAATCAGAACGACTTAATGCAATCAACATTATGTATGAAAAAAAATTGAACACAGGCAAAGGATTGGGAGAGAGTGACATTACTATTGGCAGTCATCGTCGGAGGGATACAAGGGCACGGGGAAGGGGACATAAAAACAAATTATGGGAGTTATCAGTTAAATTTATTAAAATGACCAGCAATCAGACTGTAATTAGCCTCAAGTCGGCCTGCAGTGCTTGCGAATTTCCTTGTACTCAGTTAAAGTCAGCCTGCAGTGCTTGCGAATTTCCTTGTACTCAGTTAAAGTCAGCCTGCAGTGCCGGCAACTTTCCCAAAAGTTGACATGTATTGTTCGCGACCAGACCAGAGTCGTTCCTGAAATTTTTGTAGCCCAAAGGCGAACCTAAAAATTAGGCCTCTAATAAAAAATATTAAAAAATAAATTTTAAAAGTAGACCTCTAATAACAAGTATTAGAAAAAATAAATCTCTAACAAGTATTGAAACAATAAATAAATTTTAAGAGCATGTTCTTGATAACCAATATTGGAAAAAAATTATGCCCACAAGAATAAGTATTGGAAAAACCGGACCCTAATAACAAATATTAAAAATATTAATTTTTTTGACAAAATATAATTCTAATCCTAATCCTTTTTTTATCAGCAACTGTATGATTTTATTCAATCACGAAAAAGCATACAGCGTGACGGATCATACGCCTCGTTAAAAACCTCCCTAGTGGAGGAAAAGAGTGCGATATGACCCGTCAAAGAAAATACAAACACCAAGACAATCATAAACAAGCCACAAAAAGCGAGCAGTGATCCACTCCTTCCTTTGCGCATATCTCACCTTTCCGTGCATAAAAATGACCGTTTCATCTGCAAAATGAAGATGAGAAAGTTACACCTCCTCCGCCACACTCACACCCTCAACGACATCCATCTCCTCCGCCTTTCCTAAAAATTGATGTAACGCTTCCTCCACAATCACAAATAGTAAAGGTGACATCGGATCGCCTTACCTCAGTCCACGAAGCATTGGAAACTCTTTCGTTGAACTTCCATTAACCAATATTGATACACGCACAATACTGGTACGACCAGAAATCCATCGCCTCCATTTCACCTCAAAGTTCATTATTTCCATAATCTGATCTAAGAAATCCCACTGGATGCAATCATAAGCCTTCGCAAAATAATGGTCTAAACGGCTACATTTATTTTCGGATCCGAACCATGTAAATTGTTTGCCTTGCAACGAGAGATCCATCAAATTTCCTTATTCAAAAAATCCACAAAATTTGCCATACCACTCAAACTCCCTATGCAGCCACGCCTCTCTTCCATAGACTGAACCGTATTACAATCGCCACACATTCACCAAGAAGTCTCGAATCCCAGCATGTTTATTTTTAACAACTCCCATAGTGTCTTTTGATCATCCACCGAGCAGGGAGCATAAAAGCAAATAATACCACATTTCCAATTTTCTTTCACCCATCTTCCAATCACAAGAATAAAATTACGATTCACCTTTTTAAATTCAGTCTTTTCATCAGTCACAAACCTCGACTTTCCCCAGCAATAATCCGAGAAATGTTGTTGATGATATCTTCCTCCCTCCCACTTGATTTCACGCCAATTAAAGAGCCCAATTTTACCGTTGTCGCTGCCTCACTCTCTATATCTCGGGACCGTATTGGACCACTACCGGTAGCCCCTTCCCCCACTGATTTTTTCGAATGTTTTGATCGACAACCCCCCCCCCCCCCCAAATAGTCCCCTTCTTCAATCGAATATCACGGCCAGCACCTTGCAATTGTTCAGTCCCAATTATCTTCCTAACTTTGCAATATGCATGTCCTAACCGAATTAATTCAGGTTGGCCTAAACCAGATTTTGGTGCATTCGAATGTATAATAGGAGGAGAATTTTGTACCTCATGTATTTTATCACCCGTGTTGATCAAATCCCCCGTCCCCACCTCATCCAAATTACTTGAATTAGCAATTCCAGCTATGGACAAACTCTCACATTGTGGGATATTCTCAACAAACTCTAGAGTCCTAATGCCACCTTCCTGCTCAATTAACGGACTGCCTCTGCTCACCGGAGCTGGCGGCTGTTGATTCGACGGCCGGTCCTCTACTTGGAGCGACTGCTGATCCGACAACCGGTCCTCCACCTGGACATCATCATTCACATTTACATCCTGCTCCCATGCTCCCTCTTATAACCTTGACCCTTGCGGATCAATCCAAGCATCATTCATCACCCAATTCACCCGATCGTCTCCATGGAACCCTTTTGCCTCCGGTTCCATCCCATTCGGACCGTGTATGGTTGTAGCCAACTGCCCAGCGCGCTCTTCCCCTCCCATGTCGGATCCCTGGGCAGAATTTTCCTCATCCTCTGTCGTCTTCCATTCACAACAATCACATTCAACTTCAGGACCTTTTCCATCCATCTCTAACACACGTACCCAGTAATCTGCGTTGTCTACCTTGACCCGGATTCGTTCCTCAATGCGAGTGCATGTTGTTGTCTCCACCATGATTCTGCCGCAATCGAACGACGTTGGCGTTTCCGTGTCGTCGTCCAGGCAAATCAAAGATCCCCACAGTTGAGCAATATTTGTGAATGCTTGTTTGTGCCAAAGATGTATCGGCAGCCCCACTACCGACAACCACACCCTTCTCGACTCGACTGTAATCGATGGCGACCAAATCTCCACTCTATCAAAGCATTCTTTAACGTGATCCATCTGCATCACCCTGTCCCGGACGGTCGCTGATGTACACATCAATAGCACCATGCGACCGGACAATCACATGATTGAAAATCTGTCATGTCTTTCCACCTCTAATCGCTCCGTCAATGTTTTAATGCTACATAGATTCAAGCACCATCCTACCGCGCACCATTGAAGAACAACCCATTTGTCTTCATCGACGATGCCCGTGATCTCTATACACTTATCGTTTACCTAGAGCCGGGGGGAAAGGAGATTCCATGGGAAGGAAGAGGTGCATATAATGGGTCTAGAACTCACGACCTAAGGGAATATGAGAGAACAAAGATGAAGAGCTTGACCAACCAGTCAAATGTACTAGCTCAAAAACATTGAATTTTTTTAAGAGTATATCCCTAAAAATAAATATAGGGGAAAATTGGGCCCTACTTGTAAGTATTAAAAAAATAAATTGGCTCTCTAATAACAAATATTGAAAAAATTAAAATTTAAGAGTATGTCCCTAATAAAAAATATTAAAAAAACAGGCTCTTATAATAAGTATTGAAAAAGTTGGATCTCTAATAATAAATGTTAGGAAAATTGAATATTAAGAGTAAGCCCCTAATAACAAATGTTGGGAGAAAATTGAGTCCTAATAATAAGTGTTAAGAAAATTAAATTTTAAGAGTAAACACCTAATAATAAGTATTAAAAAAATTAGACCATAATAAAATATATTATAGAAAAAATTGGGCCCTGAGTAGACACCCTTTCTATCCATACCCATAAACGGTATTGTTTTCCACTACCTCAACCACCTTAACAATTAACACTCAAAACTTAAAATAAAGAGTTAACAACTTTATTGCAAAAAAAAACCCTGCAAAGTGCAAACCATAAGCAAAACTGAAAAAACAAAAACAAAAAATGAAAATGGAAGGACAAAAGCGTTGGCAAAACGATCCAGCCTACCACCATATCGTTACCTTGTTCGTACGTTATATATACGGTATATATACCACTTTACTCCTTCACTTTTGTAAAAAAACAAAAACAAAAAATCCTTCATCTCCTTCACATTTTGCTTTGTTGTTTCTTAGGAAACTGATTTCTAGGCATAAAATCCCAGACTAGGATTCTTTGTTTCTTTGGGAGACAACAAAAGAGAAGCAGAGAAAACATGTTGGAAGGAAAAGCTTTGGTGGAAGACACAGATATGTCATTGAAAATGCAGATACATGCCATGTCTTCTGCTTCTCAAGCTTTGGATTACTACGATGTTTTTGACTGCAAATCCATTGCCGGATTTATCAAAAAGGTATCTCTTTTTTCCCCTTAACTTGACGTAAAAATTTATTATTTTTTGCATGGGTTTGCAGTGGTTTGACTGAAAATTTTGAGTTTTGGGATACAGGAGTTTGACAGCAAATATGGGGAAGGATGGCAATGTGTGGTGGGTTCACAATTTGGGTGTTATTTCTCCCATTCTACAGGGACTTTCATTTACTTTACAATGGGGAGTCTCATGTTCCTTGTCTTCAAAACGGCTTCATCTTCCGCCTACCATTCTCGTTGATGCCCGTCGCAGTTGTGAATGCGGTTGCAGCATCGCAGTGATTTTTCTTTACGATATACTTATAATTCTATATGCGGTTGCAATTTGCGGTGTTACGGGGACCTCTAAAATCATTACGATGCGGTCATTACACTGCGTTGCGGCCGCAATTTAATCCCGGACGCAAAATTTTATGTTAAAGGATTCAAAAAATTTTAAGGGTATGAAATTATAGAATTTAAAGGTACGAAATCAAATTATATATGGGGGGGAGTTCCTTCTCTTCAAAATGGCTTCATCTTCCACCTTCCAATCCCATTGATGCCCATGGCCAACCACAAGGATGATTGTAATTTTCATGTTTTTTTTTGCTTTTATTTTCACCCCATCTACCCATTTTTAAGGGTGTATAAAGAGACTAATCACGTCGAGCCATATAGAACCACAAGGATGATTGTAATCCCATGGTCTTGACTCTTGAACTTGTAATAGTTTCACACAGTTGAATTAAATGCTAGATAATACCTATATATACTTCCATATAATATGAATTACGAGCGAGCAAAATTCAACGCGAAAAAAATTGAATTTTTTGGCTTGATGTGAAAAAATCAAACTTTTTTTACTCGATTCAAAGAAAATCTCAAATAAAGTTTATGTTGTAAAATGAGACTACGAACAACTTGAAATTCTTTAGTAATTAGTGGATTAGTTTTCAAGTTTGAGTAAAGTACCTCATCTTTGTTCGAATAACTCAAATTTTTTAGTAATATTAACTAGGGGTGAGCAAAATTCGACTCGAAAAAAATTGAATTTTTCGACTTGACTTAACTTGAACTATAATTTTATAAAGGCGTAATGCCAAAAAAATGGTTATAACATTTCACTGAATAGTCATTTTGACCCATATTCTTTTTTTTGAAGCATTTTAACCCTTAATGTTTCATTTTAGATCAAAATGACCTCTCCGTAGATGAAAATTGCTTGTCAACTAACTTTAAATAACTTGAAATGATGTGACAAACCTACATGGCAATGCACGTACGCCGACATAGCAGTGTCATATAGACAAATGTGCCGACTTTACAGAATGACACATCAGTCAAATAATAATTTTATAAAATTGCATAAACTATAAATTATTTTTTTAATGACGTGTCAATCTCTCAAGTCAGTTCAAGTTTTTTATCATCAGTTGATTGACAATTTTCATCCACGGATGGTAATTTTGACCCAAAATGAAATGTTGAGGATTAAAATGCTTCCAAAAAATAATAAAGGGTCAAAATTACTATTTAATCAAACGTTAGGGGCATTCTTTTGGACTCAAAAAATTCAAATAAAGTTTGAGATATAAAATGGGACTTCAAATAACTCAATTTTTAGTAATTAGTAAATTAGTTTTTAAGTTTGAGTCGAGTTCCTCAATTTTTCCTTGTATGTATGTCGCAAATGAAAAAAATATATAGATGTATATCGTATATTACTATAGAAAGTCGTTTAAATTGGAATCAATTATTATCATAACATTATAAATATTTACTAAGAGAAACTTAAACAATTGACTCGACTTGAAAATTTTTCAAATAAAATTTGAGTTATAAAATAGAACTCGTAAACTTAATTAACTCAAATTTTTTTTACTCGACTCGAACAAATGTTCACATATAGTATGGACGTTTCATTTGTTACCATAAAAAAACCGGCACCAACAGTTGGTTCCAATCTATGTTAAATGAGTCAAAAATGAGAAAACAGCACTTAAAGAACTTTGCAATATTGTCCATGTTGAACATTTATATGTTAAATGCTGAGTTTAACTACTTGATCGAAATTTATTGCTAATTCTTCAGTTTATTCCTGAGTCTGATCTGACTCGACTTCTTACATTCCGATTATTTAATTAATGTTGTAAACCAATGGTAATTTTTGGGATAATGTTGTTAAGTTTTTCATTTAAGGTTTTAGACTGTTTTTTATGATCTAAGGTAATTGCCATCAAATCAATATGGTAATTAATAAAATTTACTGAAGTGGCCTACAGTGAATACTATAGTTAGCCTACAGGGTTAGCAAATTTTCCTGTACTCAACTGAAGTTGGCTTGCAGTACTGACGACTTTCCTTGAAGTTGGTATGTCTGTTGCTGTAACAATCCCCTAGATAATAAAAAAAACTCAAACATTAAAATAAAAAGGGTAAACTAACTAGGTTACCACTCAACTATTGAGTCTTACCTATTTTGACCACCAAACTATAAAAATTCAAAATTCTACCACTCAACTATTTAATTGGACCTATTTTGACCACCAGCCATTAAATTCTAACGAAAAGGTGGCGTGACAGTTAAAATAAATTTATATAATTACACATTTGATACCTATTAGTTATATATTATATTAATTTGGTCATAATTTTAATTTACCCTAAAATAAATATAGAAGAAAAAAAAAGGAAAGTAAATAAAAATTAGATTTTAGTAGCTAGAAAGTATTGAGAAATTATACCATAGGCCCTTCCTACCACCTAGGATATGGGCCCAACCACTAAGATTTTTACATGTCATTATTTTTTACATGTCACACTTTACATGTCATCAGATCATCCTAATCATCTTTACATGTCATTAGCCCTAATATTAAATACAAAAAAGAAAAAAAAAAGGGAAACGTTGTCTCTGTGCAAATTCCCAAACAAATTTCAAATAAAAATTGTTTCGCTTTCACCAACCGACTTCTCTTCTCGCAAGATCTGATGGCTCAAGGTTCGTTTCTCATTCTCTCGTTCTTACAAAATTTCTCATGGTTATTGATTTACTTTCTGCTTGGTTTCAACATCTGATTTTACTTTTAGTTATTATTTTGTATTATCGATTTTAGTGATCGAACCCTTCACAATAATAATAGATGAATTCAGCACTAGTGTTGGAATTGAAAAGTGAATCTTAATTTACCTAGACAATCGATCAAAACTATATGTTGAGTATGCTAATAACTATAATTATTTGTTAAATTTGTTTATTTGCTGGGTATGCTTTCGTTGGATTTAATAATTTTGAACAACGTTGTAATTAGATTTGGCACATTTAATCAGTAAATATTATATATGTTTATTTATATGATGGGTATGCTTTCATTGGATTTAATAATCTTAAATTTTGAACAAAATCTGTTAATTTTGAACAGGTTTCGACAAGCTCTAAGTAAATATTATATATGCTTATTTATATGTCTATGTATAGATTGAATCAGTTGTGATTGTTGGTATTGGTCTTTATATTGTTTTAGTATATATTTGTTTTATATTGTTTTATATTTTCACTTTTTATCGATTTGTAGCTGTAATGTTAAAATTGTTAGACATATTTTGTGTTGAGATATCTTTACTCAACTCTTAAATTTGACAATCATCTTTTTTAATGAATATTTTAATTTTTCTTTAATATTGCCAGAAAACTAGTCAGCAATAGAGAAGTCATGTACTCGTATTATTCACTATGACAAAGAAACACCTGCAATTGCTAATGGAATTAAAGAAGCACTTGAAAGAAATGTGTTCCTGCAAAGATTGAAGCTATGGATAAAGCAATTGTGCTTTTATTGACTGGTGTATTGTCAAATAAGTTTTGCCTTCAGAAGATCATACAGTCTAAAAGCTTTTGATTCTGTACTTGGAGATAATTGGGAAAGCTGATATTGATATGTTAAAATTTGAGGAACATTCGCTAACATCCAAATGAATATATTTGTAGTGTTACCTTGCGGTTTGTTGATCAAATTAAGATAGTTTCTCATTGATGTTTGGTTTAGATCGATTCTGGTAATGTTACTTCTCCTAGAATTTCATGTATTTTATTTTGGTGAATAAAAATGAGGTTGTTATTTGTAACGATGAGGGTGTAAATGAGACCTATAATACTATTCAAGAGCATCGTTTTATAATATCATTATCATTTATATATGTTCAACTCGCCATGTTGTTGCTTATTCTGATTTTAGTGGTCATGTTTCCGCTATCCTGATTTTCGTGGGCATGTAGGATTCACAGGAGCTTTAGATGGATGTAACTCGACGAAAGTGACTCGAAAAACCGAATATAACGTGCCAACTTTGTTTGATGTTAACAAGTCAAAACTTTTCGTGGGATGCTCTCTCTGACTAACAATTCAGCTTGCCATAAGTTTATTTACTAGGAGGAATTACAAACAAATTTATAGTCACAAATAAAATAGATAATCAATTTTAAGATACAATAGTGTTTGGAGGTCCATTGTAAATTATTTTGCTAAATAACAAATCTCATTATATGAAAATCAAGTCATATGCTTGAAGATAAAAAAATGTATTGAAATTATGTACTGTTTATTTGTAAGAATGTAAAAAATAAATAAAATATGATCTTCACAATAGAATTTAACTTATGCTTGTATAGTTAACTAAGAGGAGATTTTTTTAAAACTCCATCAAAATATAAAGTTTAATGTAGTAATGTAACTCCATCAACAAATGTTCATATGAGAATTTTAACCTGCATCATTTGAAGAAAAAAATAGCGTTAAACTTGTGTAGAATAAATTCACTCTCAAACAAAATAAAATTAAGCATGAAATTGCATTATATATTTTTTTGTTTGAAATAAAATAACTAACCTATGTTTATAGTTTTGGATGTCCTTCACAACTTCCGTAAGATCCCTATAATTAATATAACATAAAATTAAACTTAAAAATTAAACTTCTTTAATAATACATTGAGATAAAATTATATATTTACCTGTATATTTGGTGTAAAATTAAAATTGTGTGCATAAAACATGTTTGGTTCTTCCATTCTCCATTCACTAGATGTCTATAGTAAAAATAATTAAAAACAAGTTAAAGTTGAGATAGATATGGCCATGACTATTATTTTGAGTTTAAGAAAAATACCTGTCTCAAATTTCGAGTAGCTACCCCATTATTTTGTTGCACAATTCTATGAGGTAAGTTGAAAGCATCATAGTGCCAACTACTACTTGAACCCTAAAAAACAAAAATAAAATCATTTAAATGTATTTTAAGAGTAATTAAAGGTTAATTGAGTATTATAATTACTTACCGTATTGAAAATTTGCATTGTGTTTTGATATGGAGGTCTATAAATATTGTTTGTTGGCATCATCATTGGAGGAACGATCTATAAAATAAAAGAAAATTATAATAAATTGTAACAACAAAAATAGTTGAAGATAATATGGTATTAAATAATCTTATACATACAATATTCTCATAATTTGGAGTGGTGCCAACCAAAACATTTATAGGCTGTTCAATCCTTGATTGCTTTATTTTTTCTGTAAAATAAACAAACATAACAAAATAAATATAACTTAAAAGATAAATAAATTTTAACAAAAGAATAATATCTTACTTTGTTTGGTCGACTTAGATGCTTTTGATTTTCTTTTCTCAAGATGACCTTTAAGTCTAGCATTAGAAACTCCTTTTGGCCTAACACACAGAGGATCTAAAACAGGAGAATTGTTATTTTCACATGTTTTCTCAATCTCATCACCACTATTTGGCAATTCTTCAATTAATGACCTTCTTACATTTCCTACACAAAAGACAAATTATTATCATATATCTTAAAAAAAACATGAAATAAACTAATTTTAGAGGTATAATAACTTACTTGTTCGTGCCATTACATTCGGTGCTCCCGGCTTATCTTTTTTGAGCTCAGAATCCTTGTTGGCATCTAACTTTCTCAATTCTTCTTCAACTTTCAAATCGCCTTCGTATAAAATCTTTTGACAGAGTTCTCTTGTTTTCTCATTTTTTTTACTTTTTATAACAAAGTCATAAGCAAAGCGAATCATACGATTACGAAATACACACTCACTGTCAGCTTCAGTAGTGTACTGTTGTGAGAACTCACCAACATTATCACCGTGTAAGTTCTTGTTAGCATCTTTAGTCCATCTTTTGGAGATGTACTGCTCAGGAATTTTCTTAATGTTTTTAACACTAAGAATTCGCAAGGCATGAGAGCAAAGATATAAACAAAAATCAAACTTCTTGCAAGAACAACGAATGTCCAGGGTAGATGCGTTAAATTCCACTATTCGTATTCTTGAAACATTCTCCTCCATCATCACTTCATATGTACACATTGGGCCATCTTGAGCAACTTCTCTCCATGACAAGGGAATCCCATCAAGAAATTCTTTCTGAAAGCACTTAAATATTTCATGAGTATAAACTTTCGATGCATGAATTAAAATACCACAATTTTTAATTGCACACATAACTGATTCATTTTTGCATTGAAAATCTTTCTCACCTTCAGAAGAACGCCATCTTGTAACTAAATGCTCAAACTCTAAAACAAATTCTGTAAGAGAAGTAGTGGCCTTCGAAATACCATGTAAAACATTATTTGTGACTTCAGCTCTCTAGGATGATTTAATTTGAGAAGAAAAGATATCAATGCTAAAAGCAGTACTCCATTTTTCACGGCATTTATACAAACCTTTCAACCATCGATGATCATGAAGCTTATGGTCATTTATCATTTTTGTCCAATTTTCTTCAAATTCTGCTTCTGATTCACAACCTTGCATGCATTTATAAAATAAAGCATGAAATTCCGCATTTGCATTAAGACTACCAAGATGTGAAGGAGCATTCTTAGAAATATGCCATAGGCATAACCTATGACGTGAATCAGGAAATACTTCTTCGATTGCTTTACTAATTGCATGATCCTGATCTGTCATTATAATCTTCGGTGATTGATTTCCCATTGACTGCAAGAAGGACTTGAACAACCATACAAAAGATGCAGCTGTCTCATCTAATAGAAAAGCACAACCAAACATTATAGTCTGTCAGTGATGATTAATCCCTACAAAGGGAGCACATATCAGGTTATATCTATTGGTACGGTAAGTTGTATCAAAAACCACAATATCACCAAAAGAGTCATAATCAAATCTGGATCTACTATCTCTCCAAAAAAAATTTGTCATTCGATTTTCTTGATCCACTTGAACCGTGTAGAAGAACATCGGATCTTCAGTAGCTCTAACTTTGAAGTGATTAAGTAAGCTTTGACCATCTCCCGCTTCAATAACCATCATTTTTTGTTTATTTACATAATTATAGCAATCTCTCTTAGTAAACCCAATATTTTCATATCCACATGCTTCCTTTGACAAGTAAGAATAAACATCTGTAGGACGTATCCCAGCACTAACCATTGAACTAATCACATCTGCTTTGGCTGTCGAAAGAGATCTCGATGACCTAAGTAAATGTCTTTTAGAAGGAGTTGCCAACTCATGATTATGCTCTGAAATAAAACGAGTGACTGTCCAATGGTTATCTTGTACCGTAAAACGAATCATCGCTAAACATCCAGTTCTAGTTTCTAATTTATTATATTGTTTCATATTGATACCATCTTCAAATTCTTTGAAACCTTCTTTAGAACAGTAAAAATCTTTGCAGCGAATATCCTTGGTGCCAGAAACATACCTGTTTTTTCCTCTTCGGACACTAAAACCTATACCATGAGCATAAGCTTTATACATGTCATAAGCAGCATCTTCACTATCCACTGTAACTCCCATCAGACTAACACTTTCATTTTCTTTTCTTCCTATGCAATTCAAATCTTTTAAATTTGCATCACCGTTATTAGGGATCGTATCTGTAAAAAATTATCATAATATTAGTTTTTATTAGAAATATAAAAACAAATTGTAATAAAAATTCATAATTTATGAACGATCAATATAAAAGTGAAAATATATACTAAAACAATATAAAGACCAATACCAACAATCAAAATTGATTCAATCTATACATAGACATATAAATAAACATATATAATATTTAACAAAACGATCAAAAGATCTTAAATTAGGTAGCTTTGAAAGTGAGATTGCTTTGAGAAAAATTAATGATTACTGGAAAGTTCATCAGCTTAGTTAAAATTGAAATGATAAATTAGCTTTATGATAAGAAAATATCTTTAATTAAGAATTAACAGTTAGAACTTGTATAAACAATAACAAACACTCATTACTGTACAGTTTAGGAGACCAATACCAATATAAAACAAATTATAATAAAAATTCATAATTTATGAACTATCAATACAAAAGTGAAAATATATACTAAAACAATATAAAGACCAATGCCAACAATCAAAACTGATTCAATCTATACATAGACATATAAATAAACATATATAATATTTACTTATAGCTTGTCGAAACCTGTTCAAAATTAACAGATTTTGTTCAAAATTTAAGATTATTAAATCCAATGAAAGCATACCCATCATATAAATAAACATATATAATATTTACTGATTAAATGTGCCAAATCTAATTACAACGTTGTTCAAAATTATTAAATCCAACGAAAGTATACCCAGCAAATAAACAAATTTAACAAATAATCATAGTTATTAGCATACTCAACATATAGTTTTGATCGATTGTCTAGGTAAATTAAGATTCACTTTTCAATTCTAACACTAGTGCTGAATTTATCTATTATTATTGTGAAGGGTTCGATCACTAAAATCGATAATACAAAATAATAACTAAAAGTAAAATCAGATGTTGAAACCAAGCAGAAAGTAAATCAATAACCATGAGAAATTTTGTAAGAACGAGAGAATGAGAAACGAACCTTGAGCCATCAGATCTTGCGAGAAGAGAAGTCGGTTGGTGAAAGCGAAACAATTTTTATTTGAAATTTGTTTGGGAATTTGCACAGAGACAATGTTTCCCCTTTTTTTTCTTTTTTGTATTTAATATTAAGGCTAATGACATGTAAAGATGATTAGGATGATCTGATGACATGTAAAGTGTGACATGTAAAAAATAATGACATGTAAAAATCTTAGTGGTTGGGCCCATATCTTAAGTGGTAGGAAGGGCCTATGGTATAATTTCTCGAAAGTATTGAACCTGTGTGCTTTTGTTAAGTGAACTCCAAACATTAACCATCAATATTAAGCTTGATATACAGTTAAATCTTGCACCGATTTACCATGGTCTTCAGTTATTCGAAATTAAATAAAGCCAACCCCACCAGCCTTGTTATTAATACCAGTTTCAGATCTAAAAAAAGATATATCGAGATATTCCCCTAAAAATCGGATGGAAATTCTCTACCTCTTTTCGGTGCCCCTACTTATGCCCCACGCTTAAAATTAGGTTAACGGTTTAGGGTTTTAGGTTAGGGTTTAGAGAATTTATGGTATGGTGTATATTTTAGGGTATAGGGTGTAGGGTGTAGGGTTTAGGAAATATAATTTAGGGTTAGGACTTGAAATTTAATTTTGTAGTATTTTTTAGTGTTGGGGCATAAGTAGGGACACCGGAAAGGGGCAGATGATTTTTATACCCCAAAACCTTTTATTTTCCCTACACCGATCACCCGTTGATCTCGGCCACCGCCGCACTGTGACCTTCACTGCCTCTACCAGCTCGACTGTCGCGACCACGCCCTGACAACCACTCGCGGTGAAGCTCTATCGTTTGCCGTGGAGATCAATTTAAAGGATCGTCAAACCAATCCATTTCTCTATCTTTTCGATCAAGCTCCGACCACCCATATATGTCGGTACGTGGCTTGCACCGCCACTACCTCTGTGTTTCTCGTCGTCCCGCAATGAAAACCATGCCTCTCACTCGCGGTGTTTCTATGTCGTTCCCCATGGAAGGTGAGTACAAGATTTGTCGAGAACCCCAAGTGCCTCTGGTTTTCACTAATTCTGGCCGCCTTTGCCGTCCATGCGTTATACGACCGCCACCACCGAACTCCTCATCAGCCCACAAGCAAAACTTACCTACCAATAACAATCGGCGATGCAAAGACTGTAAACAATCAATGATAAGTTGGGTAATTATATAAATTATGACCAAATTGATATAATATGTAACTAACAATGATCAAATAGAAAATTGGAAGAGAAGAAAATTAAATTTTGAAAAAAATCATATTTTGAATTGAGGGGAGAAGGGCGATGGGAGAACGACGAGGAGAAGGAATTGGGAACCGAGTATGGACGCTGTTTGCAGCGAATCTACCGAATCAGCTACACTGGCAGGGAATTTGGCAGGTATTCGATCGTCATGGTGTGGTGGTCGACGTGTTTGTGCCCCGGAAAAGAGCGAGAGACGGCTCTCGCTTTGGATTTGTTAGAATGGCATCAGCGATTGACACGGATAGGGTGATCGAAAGACTGGATGGGTTTTGGTTATATGGCTCCAAGATTAGGATTTCCATGGCGTATAATGGGGAGAGGGAGATGTCACGACAACGATATCGGAAGCCACAGACGGATGCGCCCCAACCTAATAGAAATCAACGGCCAGTGGAAAAGAAGGTGAAACCTAACGGGAGTAATGATCACCAAGATTTGGCAGGACAACAACCGGGAAGGGGGAGTGTTTCAATAACTCACGATACCCCAAACGAGGAGAAAAGAAAGTTGGGCACGACACCTCGAAAAAAATGCAAAAGGGGTAATCGACTTGGAAAAATCAGAAATTCTTAAGACATGTGCCATAGGCTTCTGCCGTCGACCGTATCAAATTGCAGAACTAGCGAAAGAATTGCATAAAGCAGGTTTAATGGGTCTATCAGTAATGTGGGTAGCGGGAGCGGTTGTGCTTTTGATGTTCCATACAGTGGAGGCCAGGGAAGCGATGTTACGATCAAATAAACTAGAACAGTGGCTTGAGAGTGTATCACCATGGGCGCCAACGATAGTGATCCCAAGTAGGAGAATTTGGCTTTCTATTGGGAATTTGCTGATACATGCCTGGTCGGAGGAAACTTTCAACAACATCGCGACATTATGTGGTGTATTGACTCGTATAGACATAGAAACACTAGCTCCATCCTCATTTGAAAGAGCACGAATTCAAATTGAAACTGACTGGGCCTTCCACATCGATGAAATAATTGAATTGGAAGTGGGGGAGGAGACATATCAAATCTGTGTTCTAGAATTTGAGGAAGCAATAGGTCCTAAATGCGATTGCAATTGTGATGTTGAACCAAGTGAGAGTACTGCAGAGGAGGGGGAAAGAGAAATTGATTGGAAAACTAATTCCGTCTATAATGATAACGAAACATCAATAGCAGATACTGTGGTACCAAATTTCGTCTCCATACACGACACGAAGACAATGGGAGAAATAAAGATCGATCGGAGCTATCTCGATTGCATTTGGAGGGAAAACCAAAGAGAGGAGTGGGGGTGGTCGAGACCTCGAGTTGGATGAATGATGAACAAGTGGGATTATTAAATAGGGAAGAGGGTGAACGGATTAGTGGTGAGGTCTTGTGTGCAGTGCAGGAGATTGATAAAATTTGTGAAGATCAATCGCAAGAAATTCGGACAGAACCGAGCCCAGCGAGGAATGGGCCAAGAGTGGAAATACCAAGAGCAAATAAAACGATAGTAGTTGAGGTAAATGGGGAACAGAAACGCATCCGACAATTAGAGGAGATTGAGGCATGCTTGGCGAAAGAAGGGGATAAACCGACAGTCGAACAACATACAAAAAGGGGACATGGACGGCCGCGGAAAAGGAAAGATTTTTCTGCTGAAACCGAGGTAATTGTGAATGGGTCTCTCTTAGATTCTGATTTTGTTTGTCGTAAACAAGGATTGTTGCGTGAGGCTAGGGAGACAGTAGATTTGGGGAATTTAATAGGGACAGTAATGGAGGGACGTGAAGACGAAATAATTAGTGATATAGCGCACTTAATTGAAGCGCGTAAACAAAAAACCTAGCAAATAATGAAAATGTTGTCGTGGAATGTTCGATCGGAGCGTTGTCGAAAAGGAGATCGATCCAACGTGTTCTACGCCAACATAGGTGCGTTTTGGCTTTCCTACAAGAGACCAAAACGGAAACTATCACAGAGGAGGTTGTTCGACAAATTTGGTATAAGGATGGTTTTGAATTTAGTTTTGTGCCTTCGGATGGGAGAGCTGGTGGGGTAATTGCAATATGGGATCCTAAAGGATTCAAATTAGAGTCACAGGAACGGCGGATGAACATGATCGTATTGATTGGTCGATGGGTGAAGGAGGATTGGGCGGCAGGGTTGATTGGAGTGTATGCACCGTGTGCGATCATGGAGCAATTGATCTTTTGGGAGGAAATTAGACATGTGGTACAAGAGAAACGTATCGAATGGTGTATATGTGGCGACTTTAACATGGTGACTAAAGAAGTTGAACGCACGGGAATGACACATAATGCTAGAGGTATGAGTAATTTTTGTGATTTCATTGGACATATTGCTGTGATCGATGTACCAATGCAGGGTAAGAATTTTACTTGGTTCGGTCCGGGGGGAAAGGGCAGTCGTTTGGATCGTTTTCTTGTGACACAAGGGTGGGTGAACCATTTTGAGGCGTTGACAGTAGTGAACCTGCCGAAGGAGTTGTCTGACCATTCGCCAATTTTACTTGTGGGTGATGTGTTTGACAGCGGACCGAAACTGTTTCGCATTTATAATGTGTGGTTGAAAAATATTACAGCAATAGAGGATGAATGGAAACGGCTAACAACGATTGATGAGGGTGCGGCTATATCGACAAAATTAAAAGGCTTGAAAAGTATGTTAAAAGGCTGGAATAGGGGTGTTACGGACATTGAAAATCAGTACACAAATGTGGTTGCGGAATTGGACGAATTGGATGCTAAGTTTGGGACTACGGGGCAGTCGTTGGACGACTTAGCACGGGCAAAGGAACTATACAAGCAGCTGTGGAGATTAGCAAAGTTGCATGACTCCATATGGCGTCAAAAATCACGCATACTATGGTTAGCGGAGGGAGATCGTAATACAAGTTTTTACCACAAAGTGACAAAGCTTCGACAACTCCAAAATCAGATTGTTGGCATACACGTAAAGGGCCGGTGGGAAACTAATCCAGAAATGATGAAGATTATGGTTCGAAGGGAGTTTCAACGGCATTTTGATAAACCAAAATCAGCTGGTTCCATGTTACCAAATGCGAATTTTGGGAGATTGTCGAGTGAACAGCAACAGGGCCTCGAGGTGGCATTCTCGGAGGAAGAAGTAAGGGCGGCGATTTGGAGTTGCGAGGGGGAAAAGGCACCAGGCCCGGATGGCTTCCCCTTCGAATTCTTCAAAAAAGGATGGGCATTTTTAAAGGGGGATGTTATGAGATTTATGACTAAATTTTTTGAATCCAGTAGATTACCACCAGGCGTAAATTCAACGTTTGTAGTGTTGATAGCGAAAAAAGACTGTCCGAGATTTATTGGGGATTTTCGCCCAATCTGTTTATTGAACTCTGTTTACAAGATACTGGCGAAGTGCTTGGCAAAAAGACTACAAGGGGTGCTGCCTTCGCTGATTACCGATGTACAAGCTGCTTTTATCCGAGGTCGACAAAATATGGATGGAATTCTATTAGCAAATGAGGTAATTCATTCCATGAAGAAAGGAAATTTGGCGAATGGAGGATTAATTCTAAAGTTAGATTTCGTGAAAGCCTATGATTGTATAGATTGGGACTGCCTAAGTAGAATTATGTGCCGTATGGGATTTGGGGAGAGATGGAGGGAACGGATAATGGCGTGTGTGAGCTCAGTTCGCCTGTCGATTTTGATAAATGGGAGTCCGACGAAGGAATTTCAGATGCGGAGAGGAATTAGGCAGGGAGATCCATTATCGCCACTACTGTTTGTGATCGTGGCTGAATTACTCCACCAATTCATGGTCAATGCGGAACGGGTGGGGCTGATACAAGGGATTCGAGTGGTGGGGGATATTATGTTGTCATACTTACAATTCGCCGATGACATTATTGTGTTCTTATCGGGCAATGTAGAGGGTGCAAGGAATTTAAAAAAGAGTATTGACATGTTTTGAGTATGCATCTGGTTTACAGATAAATTTTGATAAATCATGTTTATTTGGAATTGGGGTAGACAGTGAGTTAATTGCGGACTTTGCATCGGTCCTCGGTTGCACAATTGGTGAATTACCGATCATGTACTTGGGAATTAAGCTGGGGGTTCATCCGCGAGGGGAGGAAATATGGGAACCGTTGATCCGAAATGTGCGTAAACGGCTTGTAGGATGGAAGCGCAAGTCCCTATCGTTTGTAGGTAGATTGCTCTTGATCAACACTGTTTTATCGACTCTTCTTGTCTATTACATGGGAATTTTTATGGTCCCTAAAAAGGTGATACGGCGGATTGATTGCATTCGAAGAAATTTTCTTTGGGGTGGTTCGGAAGAGAGATCGAAGATGAGCCGGATTAGATGGGATGTGGTATGTAAACCGAAACGGATGGGAGGTCTTGGGGTGGTGAATCTACGTATCAGAAATTTGGCACTATTGGCCAAATGGGTTTGGCGTTTTGCACATTCGGATAACTCTCTTTGGAAAGCGATTATTGTGGCAAAATATGGTACGGATGTACAACAATGGAAAATTCAACATAAAGGTAAACGACACATGTCGGCAATGTGGAAACAAATTGTCAAGGTGCAGGAAGATGAATACGTGGAGGCATTTATAAATGTGGATCAATTTATATGGCTTGTGGGGGAGGGGAATAAGGTGCTGTTTTGGTGGGATTGTTGGGCACTCGACGTACCGCTGAAGAACTTATTTCCACGTTTGTTTGGGTTGGCGACTAATAAAATAAGCTTTGTATGTGAGGTGTTGAGCTTTCCAAGCGGGGAGTGGGTGACACATTTTCGACGGGAACTACGAGTCTTTGAAACAAAACAACTTGCTGAGTTGAGAGCATGTGTGGCAGACTTGAAATTACATGCGGGTGTATCGGATAGAATTGTATGGAAACATGTTGTGCCAGGACTGTTTTCGGTGGGAAAATTACATGGATTGATGTGCTCCATTGGCCTCCCCGATACAATGCAAGTGGGAATGGTATGGAACATGCCAATTGTGCCGAAAATTCAATGTTTCTTGTGGTTCATTTTGGTCGATCGTTTGCCGACTCTACGAATGTTGAGTGATCGTGGAGTTCCAATACCGATGGATTCTCTTGTATGCCGATGGTGTGATGGTGGTTAAGACAATTGCGACCACATCTTATGGTCTTGTTCATTCACATTTGAGGTATGGTCTTTTTTCTTCTCATGGTGGGATGTTGCTGTGGTGCGGACGCGAAAAGTGAGTGATTTTATTGCTCAATGCTGGCTGGGTTGGTTTCATGAGGAGATCCGAGCGTGGTGGGTGATAGGGTGTACAAGCGTTTTGTGGTCATTGTGGTTGACGCAGAACGATCTTATGTTCCAAGATCGCTGAACTTCGAGTTGGGTAGTCTTCTTTTTGGCCCAGCTTCGGGCATTGTATTGGACTCATGCTTATATGCGAGAGGCTTGTGTAAATGAGGCGAGCTGGTGGACTTGCCCGAGGGATTGCTGGTCTGTGCAGCAAGTAGCAAAACTGAATCGAATGCATATCGTGTGGCTGCCCCTTTGGAAGGTGTGTGGAAATTCAATGTAGATGGAGCCGCAAGGGGGAAACCGGGGATGGCAGGGTGTGGAGGGGTGTTACGGGATTGTCATAGCCGAATTCTGGCAATTTTTTTAGGTTCGATAGGAATTGCAGATTCTAATGTGGCGGAAATTCAAGCGGTTGCCTATGCATTACGACTGTTATGTGAGATGCGGTTGGGGACGGTTTCATCGATTGTGGTGGAATCCGACTCGATGGTGGCGGTATCATGGATGCATCGCACAGAGCATCGTCCGTGGCAGCTTTGGCGGTGGTTTCAACAAATTGATGAGGATTGTTCCGTGTTGCCTTGCGTCTGTTTCAACCATATCTTTCGAGAAGCAAATGGATTGGCGGATTCCTTGGCGAAGAGTGGGGTTGATAGGGGTAATTGGGTATGGTTGTATCGCCATTGACGAGTTGTTTGTCCGTCGGCACAATCACATTGGTCTTATTTTCCTCTACCTAGGCTTAGAGAGGTTTTTAATGAGGCCATTGTGCATTGTGATTTTTGTATGATTTCATTAATAAAATCATGCATGTTGTTAAAAAAACAAGGATCAAATGTGTAAGTATACAAATTTACTTTAACTGCCACATCACCTCTTCGTTAGATTTTAACGGCAAGTGGCCAAAATAGGTCCAATTAAATAGTTGGGTGGTAGAATTTAGAATTTTTGTAGTTCGATGGTCAAAACAGGTCAGACCTAATAGTTGGGTGGTCACTCAGGTAGTTTACCCAAATAAAAAATGGCTAAAGGGGTTATATTGCACTCGAGTTCGACCCAAATTAGCAATGTTACCCTTCGCGCGAAAACGCGTTCAATTAGGTTCTTCAGTTTGCACATTGCAGCAAATTAACCCCTTGACTAACGTTGACCGATGGAACCATTAATTGCTGCATACGTGGTCGTTAACTACATGTCACGTCACAACTGATGTGTCAAAAAATGCTGACATGGCATTAATTTTTTTTAAAAATAACTTTTTCATATTTATTTTTTTTTATTAAAGTTTAACCAGTCAGATGATAACACGTAACGTCATTTAATTGGTTTTAAAACAAAGAGTTAAAATAACTCATGACTTGGAGGAGTTAGGAATCGAACCCAATATGATGGTGAAGCATTAAAATCTTAACCTTGTCAATAAACACAAAATGTGTTATATAACCTCACTAAAAATCTTCAGTATTCACTTCTCCCTCACGCATGCATGGGGAGAAAAGCTCAAAACAATTATTATCCTTCATTATTGTCATTTTAAATTAAATATTAGCTCAACGATGAAAGGATTAACTCAAACAAAGAGTTTTAAGCCTTGTTTTGCTCATCCTCTTGTGTCCTGGTGGCAAAGGTAGATGTTTATCATCCCTTGAGACCTGGGTTCGAGCACCAGTAATATCATGTTGTGTGTACCGTCTTTGAAAAGACTAAGAAAATTAAACAGATGCTACCCTTGCATCATACCAGTATATTCAAAATGTGTCAACACCAAATTGGTTAATTAAGAGTATGGCTGAGGGTTTCGCACAGGGTCGACGGCAGGGGGAGGGTTTCTCGCAGGGACGAAGGCAGCATCGTAGGGTTTGGACATTGTTCGTCTTAAATTTGTCAGCCCAATTGCACTGGAAGGGAGTCTGGCAAGTCTTTGATCGTCGTGGTATGGTGATCGATGTTTTCATCCCGCAAAAGAAAACAAACAATGGACAGCGATTTGGTTTTGTGCGAATGGGCTCGAAGGAAGATGTGGATCGTGTCATAGAGAGGTTGGACGGATTCCGACTGTATGGTGAATAGATCAGCGTGAGATATGCGCAGCGAGAAGTAAGAACGAATATTTGGAAGAAGAAAAACGTAAATAATAATGGGGGGAATTCGTCGGACAAACAGAATGTAACACGAGTACGGGAGGAGGGATCGAAGGTGCAAGTGGAAACAAAGGAACGATCAATCGAAGGGGTGATTGATTCGGAAAAAAATTGATATCCTGAAGACATGTGCTGTGGGATTTTGTCGAAAACCCTACAATATTAGAGACTTGGCGTTAGAATTTAAAAATGCAAAATTAGAAGGATTTTCGATTATGCTGGCAGTGGTTTCCATGGTGCTATTAATGTTTCAGGATGGGGAAACAAGACGGAATTTGATGGACGCGAAAGTATTGGATACTTGGTTAGAAAACGTGATGGATTGGACGCCGGCGTTGGGTATGCCCAATAGACGAGTATGGTTGTCGGCAAGTGGGATTCCGATTCATGCTTGGTTATAGGGTACATGTCGTAACATTGCGGAGTTATGTGGGACGTTCAATCAAATGAACGCGGAATCTGTGGCGCCATCATCCTTTGAAAGATGTCGATTTTTAATTTAAACTGATTGGATTGAGAACATTGATGAAATGATTACTTTGACAGTAGATGTAAATTCATTCCGAATACGAATTGTGGAGATGGAGGAATCAGTAGGGGTAAAATGTGAATGTTGCTGTGGGATGAGGGAGGAAAGGGACGAGGCTGAAACAATGGCAGAGAAGGGGGAGGAAGACTCATCGGATGATGGAACCTCGGTGGGTACAACGACCCAATCAGTGGAGACAATAGTGCCTGAATCGGTCTCGACGGAGGTGGTTCGAGAACATGAGAAGGCGACATCAACAAAGGAGATAAGCTGGAAGGCAGATGAGGAAATTAGCTTTGTCTCTAGGCCGGTGAACGATAGGATTGGGATGATTGAATTGAATTATGATCATGAAATATTGGATAAGGATAGGGGAACCAAATCGGATAGAAAATTGGAGGTGGTTCAATTTGAGGAGGAGACTAGAGGGATAAGCGTGAATACAAGATTGGAAAGGCAACGGGTAGGTAAGGCAGAAGTCGTGGAAACAAACGGGGAAATAAAACGGGTGCGAAACTTATCGGAAATTATCATGAGTGATGGCTCCCAAGCGATGAAGCAAGGAATTGAGCAGAAATCGACAAAGAGAGGAAGGGGACGTCCGAGAAAACAATCAAATCGATCTACCGAGATTGCCAACGGATCTCTTTCAGATACGGATTTTGAGAATCGACAAAGGGCAATTCTAAAAGAGGCGCATGAGACATTGAATTTAGGCAAATATGTGGGTGCGAAGGTAGTGGGTAATGAAGACGATGTTATTATGGATATTGCGAGAATGATTGGTTCGAGGGAGGGGCAACAATTGCAATCCGCGATGTGGATGTTGTCGTGGAACGTGAGGGGTTTGGGAGGGGCATCGAAGAAGCGAGCGGTGCACAATCTAGTGCGACAACAACGGTGTGAGGTGTTGTTATTATAGGAGACAAAACTAGAAGAGGTGACTGGTAATTTAATTGGGCGTTTATGGTATTCGGATGATTATGAATTTGTGTTCTCGCCGTCATCGGGGCGATCTGGCGGTCTTGTGGCAGTTTGGGATATGAATAAATTCAAGGCGACAACAGTGGAATGGGGTGAACGGTTTGTGAAATTAATTGGAACGTGGTTGTTGGAGGATTGGCAGTGTGGTATATTAAGTGTATATGTGCCATGCGTAGTGAATGAACAGGAGGATTTGTGGCGTTTGCTAACTAAGGAGATGGCCGATTGTGGGGTATCGTGGTGTGTGTGTGGTGACTTCAACATGATTGTAGACCCAAGTGAGCGTCGGGGGGGGGGGGGGGGAAGTAATAACTCGAGGTATGACTTCATTTACGGATTTTATTGAGGCATATAACCACTTTAAGCAAAAAAACTATTTTACTGCAATGTACGAATTGAAAGACCTAATTAAACGTCTTTTCGCGCGAAGAACGACATTGTTAATTTGGGTCGTACTTGAGGGCAAAATAACCCCTTTAAGCAAAAAAAAATAACAAATTTATATAATAAAAAAAGTCAAACACTTTATTGAAAAAAAAAAAACCTAATATTACCTTGTTCGTACGTTATATATACCAATTTACTCCTTCACCTTTGTAAAAAAAATAAATACAAAAAACCCTTCATCTCCTTCACATTTTACATTAGTGTTCCTAAAGAAACTGTTTTTCAGGCACAAAATCCCAGTCTAGGATTCTTGGTTTCTCTTAAAGACAAAAAGAAGTAGAGGAAACATGTTGGAAGGAAAAGGTTTGGTGGAAGACACTGATATGCCATTGAAGATGCAGATATATGCCATGTCTTCTGCTTCTCAAGCTTTGGATCACTACGATGTTTCTGACTGCAAATCTATTGCCGGATTTATCAAAAAGGTCTCTCTTTTTTTTTCCTTCTTACATTGACATAAAAATGTATCCTTCTTTGCATTGTTTGCAGTTGTTTGACTTAAAGTTTTGACTGTTGGGATACAGGAGTTTGACAGCAAATATGGGGAAGGATGGCAATGTGTGGTGGGTTTAAAGTTTGGGTGTTATTTCTCCCATACTGGGACTTTCATTTACTTTTCAATCGGGAATCTCAATTTCCTTATCTTCAAAACGGCTCCATTTTCCGCCTACCATTCTCATTGATGCTCGTAATCATCTTGAACGAAGCAAGATTTTATGTCAAGGGATGCGAATTTTTAAGAAGTTAGAATTGAATTCAAAGGTGCAAATTTATAAATTTGTAGGGTGCAGAATCAAATTATATCAATAGAAAATACAAGGAAAATATCTAAATTACATGAGAATTAAAAAAATTCCAGGGTACGACCGCACCCCTTGGTCCATCCCTGGCCAACCCTGTAATTTCCATGTTTTTTCTTTTATTTTTTCCACTCCATCTATCCATTTTTAACTGTCTATACAAAGACTAATCATGTCGAGCCATATAAAACCATAAGTCTTTTTTCTTGTACTTCATGTTGATTTAAATGCTTATGATATCGATATAATATGAACGTTTCGTTTGTTAGCTTATAGAAACTGGCTTCAACAATGCTGGTTCCAATCTATATTAAATGAGCAAAATGAGAAAACTGCATTTAAAGAACTTCGCAATATTGTCCATATTGAACATTAAAATGTTAAATGCTGAGTTTAAGTACAAGATCTGACAAATTCCTCGAAAATTATTGCTAACTCTTCAGTTTATTCCGGTGCTGACATACGATATCCACTCGGCTTGTTGCCGTTCCGATTGCTTAACTGAGGCTGCAAATCAGTCGGAAAAAAATCAGAACGACTTAATGCAATCAACATTATGTATGGAAAAAAAATTGAACACATGCAAAGGATTGGGAGAGAGTGACATTACTATTGGCAGTCATCGTCGGAGGGATACAACGGCACGGGGAAGGGGACGTAAAAACAAATTATGGGAAGCTTCTTCGCTCTATCCGGCTTGTAATCGTCGTGCACCGCGATCTTGCGAATGCATTTGCTGATGGTCCGACGAGTTTCGCGTCGGGTAAAGTCGAAGGAATAGTATGTGAGGTACAAACCGTTGCAACATGGCCGATCGGGTTGGTCTACTTCACCAACCAAGTATGGCTTGCAAAGGTCTAGGAAACCATGTATGCAATCCTCGCATGTCGCTGCTCGAGGACGATGAAATGCCCGCACGGAGTTGGAACAGATGATAAAAAAACACTAACACCGAAACCCGTAGAAACGAAGAGAAACGCATCATTTTCTTCTCCATTTTGCAACCTTTTTTTTCACTATAGAAAAAGTATGATGAACAGATTTTATATTGAAACCTTGCTAGTTGCTTCTCTTTTGAGTTCATAGGCCTGTAAAGGTCATATATTAGTACACATGATTAATGTTTAGAATTATTAATGTATTTCCTTTTAGAGTTCATGTAATAATGCTCATAATTAATGTCCAGATTTCATATGTATTAAACTATTAGTGCAGATAATTATAAAATCAATTTTTTTGATTGGATAAAAAAACTCGACTCTTGATTTGGCTCGACTAGAAAAAGTTTCAAATAAAATTTGAATTATAAAATGAAAATTCGAATAACTTAAAAAAATTTAGTGCTTAGTGGATTCAGTTTTCAAGTTTATATCAATTAGGCCTAATATATATACATCACATATAAAAATATGAAGAAATATATGTATTGTATATGATTATATAAAGACATTTAAATTGCAATTAATTAGTATCATAACATTATAAATGTTTACAATAAAATTTGAACAGAAACTCGAATAATTTGACTTGACTCGGATTTCATAAACTTAACTCCACTTAGAAAATAAAATAAAAACTTAACTCCACTTAGAAAAAAAATTGAGTCATAAAATAAACCTTGTCAGCTCGACTAATTCAAAAAAAAATTATTCAATTCGACTCAATCGAATGCTCACCCATAATTCTAATTTAATTATTTGAGTGGACTCCCACTTGTAATTAAATTTTATTAAGAGTTATTGGTTCTTAATATAAACCAGTTAAGATTAAGAGTATATTGTCACGGTCCGTTTGCGTGATAGGCAAGACCGTGACGAGATGCTTGCTGGCTGTGCTTAAAGTCGGGATGCGGGATAGCATTAAGGGTGTAGTACGTGCCGTACAGCCGATCGGTCCTGGGGGCCGAGCGTGCTGGTTAGGCACCACACTGGTCGGGAGCTGTCCCCGCTTCCCTGATGAGCCCATGGGAGGGCGAAACCAGTAAGCATCGAATGGAAAAGGCTTAGCCCCGGGCTTATGGGAGCCCTGGGTTGCCGCACGGGGGAGTTGTCCCTGCGTGAAGACTCTGACCCCGTGACAGATGGTATCAGAGCCGGTCGTGTGCTAGCTGTGAGCTTACCAAGCGCTCCATGTGCTGCGTGTAGCGGGTCAAGTGGACGAGCGTTAGCCTCACACCCGAGTGAAGTGGTGTCCGCGAGTGGGACCTCTAGAAAGAGACTGAGACGAGGTAGGGTAGGCAGGAAGCTACAGCGAAAGTTCGCCAAGCACTCGCAGAACCTCGGTAATGAGGGCGAGCAGGCAGGGAATTGCACACTCGATCTGGGTTGGTTCCTCATAGAAGTGGGAACGAGCTTTCTCCCCATGCACGAGGGCGTGCATGAATTGAGTGGGGGAGATTGTCACGGTCCGTTTGCGTGATAGGCAAGACCGTGACGAGATGCTTGCTGGCTGTGCTTAAAGTCGGGATGCGGGATAGCATTAAGGGTGTAGTACGTGCCGTACAGCCGATCGGTCCTGGGGGCCGAGCGTGCTGGTTAGGCACCACACTGGTCGGGAGCTGTCCCCGCTTCCCTGATGAGCCCATGGGAGGGCGAAACCAGTAAGCATCGAATGGAAAAGGCTTAGCCCCGGGCTTATGGGAGCCCTGGGTTGCCGCACGGGGGAGTTGTCCCTGCGTGAAGACTCTGACCCCGTGACAATATATTAGAGTTTAGGGGTTAATTTAAGGGGTAGGGTTTAGGGGTTTATGTTTAGTAGTTTAGTATTTAGTGATTGTGAATATATATTAGAGTTTAGGGCTAGAATTTAGAGTTTATAGGTTAAAACCTAAATCCTCAACATATTACCCTAAAACTAAACCCTAACCTCTAAGTCTTAAATCACAACACTAACCCCTAAATCCTAACCATTGACCTAAATTTTAAACTCTTACACATAAACTCATAAACCTTACATATTAAACTAAATCTCTAAACCCTAATATTAAATCGCTTGCGAAAACCATTGTTGTTTGATATAAATCCTTATACTTTAACAGAATAATATGCGATATGGTATCTATAATATATATAATTGATATTTGTATCGTATGTATTATAATATTAGCTTAAGCGTGTCTTAAGCCACTGAAATTTTGAAAAGGATCAATCATGCCTTCAAATTTTTGGGTAAACTATATAAATAGTCCCCGACTATGACCCAAATCTTTGTTGAGTCCCTTTACTATAAAATATTACGAATAAGTCTCTGTACAACCAATATTTGATTTCGATATAACAAATAATTCAAGAACCAAATTGTAAAGTAAATAAATTTTTAAGTAATCAAAATACTTATATTTGACAAGTAAAATTTATACTTAAAATGTGTTGAAGTCAAAACTTAAACTCCATAAATTTTCTAAGTGTTTCAAAGCTAAAATACACAAAACTGCCTATGTGTTTCGGAACACCCCTAAAGTGTTTCGATACATTTTGCCAGTGGAATGAACCGTTTCGATACGGATTATTCCCGTTTAGATACGACATTCGTCTGGGCTTTTGATTTTTAAGTGTTGTTTCGAAACGGATCATATCGGTTCCGATACGGGGGCTAAGTATTTTAAAAATCGAGCATTAAATGTACTAGCTGTTACTTGTAAGAAACAAACTTTTGAAGATTTAGTTAAGTTTTTCGATACACCCCTAGCTTGTTTCGAAACACCCATTTACAGTTTCAAAACGTTTCAATACAACCCTTATATGTTTCGATACGGCCATCATTTTACATTTTACAATTTCAAACTGTTTCGATACGACCTATAGTTGTTTCGATACGAGCCCTTGTACACACAACGAATCTTTTTTTGTCCATTTCGATACAGGGGTTGTGTTCTGATACGGGTAGTTGCAGAACAACATTTATGGAGGGAAGAGAGAGCCCAAATGGCTCTATTGATAACTTCAACCACCCAAACGACTATAAATCAATGAGAATGTATAACAAGTCTCCAAAGCTACAACAACAACTATTGAACCTTTAAGCAACATCAAAGCATTCATTCTAAACCCTTGTGCCTTTAGAGGCAAATTCTTGTACTCAACTCATTTCAAATTTTTCATTGTAAATCTTTTTAGAGTTTGGAGAGTGTTTATGTGTAATTGGGTAAACAATTAGCCTTTGAGATGTACATACAAAGTTTGCCTATCTTTCCTTTGTAAAAGAGTGATATTGGGTCAATCCTTGGGTAGAGAGATTGACCGATTTGTAAGGTTTTCTCCTAAGTCGAGAAAAGAGGACGGATTCAAGTTAGTGAATTGTTGAAATCCTCAGTAGGGTGCTGAGGTAGTGGATGTAGAGCTTGTTCGAAGCTTGAACCACTATAAAATCGCTTTGTCTTCATTTTTAAATTATCCATTTGCATCCCTCAATTTTTATTCCACCAATTCACCCCCCTCTTGGTGTTTAGCCATCATTTGATCAACTCAATAGTCTCCCGACTGATTGCGACTAACAAATTAGTCCGATTTCGTTAAAAAATAAACGACTAATGATGGGGCAGTTAATAAAATTTGTATAGTAACATATTTAACCATCAACCTTTACATTTTATTTTAATTTGGTCCTAAATTTAAAATTTTAGGTCTCAACATTTAAGTATTACAACATTTTAGTCCCTTAAATCCTAAACTTTAACTTCTTCCCTTCTAAAAAAACAAACTTTCATTGTTGTTAACTCTAGCTATCTGCAACCCCATTTATATGAGCAATAAAAACAGTTAGAGAATCAAAACTTCCATTGTTGTTAACGATAGCTAATCTCTTTAAAAAGGCTCAAAAAATAACTAACCTCATATCATTTTCAGCTAAAGCTTTTATTTTCCTTTTATTTTACTCTCTTTTGCAAAGTTTAGTAAATTTATGACGATTTTGCAGAGCTGAATAAAAAAAAGGTTATTCTACATATTAGTAAATTCATGACGGTAGCTAATTTAGGACCAAATTAAAATAAAATGTAAAGGTTGAGAGTTAAATATGTTATTCTACATATTTTATTAACTGCCACATCATCAGTCGTTTGTTTTTTAATGAAATTAGACCGATTTGTTAGTTGCGATTAGTCGGGGGACCATTTATATAGTTTACCCTAAAAAAATTTATCCAGTTGAATCTTGTATGTGAAATTTCATTAATTCATTTATTTGATCAATAATGACTGTTAAATCTAAATGCTCTTTTTTGAATTAGTTGGTTTCATGCTTCGTGTTATAATGTTACTATTTGACATTTATTTAAAATCTATTTAATTTTTTTAAATCTAAAAAACTTTTAAAATTATTTTATAAAAAATTGTAAACGCCATGTGAAAAAAAATATTAAAAATTTTCATCCAATTAAATCTTGTATCGTGAAATATCATTAATTCGTTCATTTAATCAACAATAACTGTTAAATCTAAATGCTATTTTTAGATTAGTTAGTTTTATGCGCCGTGTTATTATTTGACATTTAAAAAAAATATTTTTAAAAAAAAATCTAAAAACTTTTAAAAATATTTCATAAAAATGTAAATGCCATGTGACAAAACTGTAATGTTTCGTGTGATAGTAATATCTTAAGGGGAAAATCCGTTAAGACTTAATGATCAAAATTGGTCAAAAAACTTAATTGATTTAATCTATCGGTTTGATGACTTACTTGATTCAATTATTCAAGTACAAAGACTCAATTAATTGTAAAAAATTAGACAATTAATTTTTTTATAAAAAAAAAATCAGAAACTTAAGCTACCTACATACTTATAATATTCTACTCTAAACCTTAAACACATAAATTCTAACCTCTAAAATAGATACTCGATTAATTGATTTTTCTTAATAGATACTTAATTATTCAATCTTAAATTCCGAACCCTACAACTTACATACATAAACTTTAAACTCTAAATCTTAAACTCCAAACACTAAATCTAACAAATTTATGTAAACTAAAGTTTACACAACTTGTGTATCAATTTCCCCCCTAAATTTAATCTGATTTCTCGAAGCATAATTAATAATTATTAATTAGTGGTGATATTCTAGGTAATATATAATGAATAGGTGTCTGATTTTTAGCAAAGGTTTGACTATGAAATTAAACTTGAACCATTAGTTGTTAAGCATTGTACTTAAATGAAAATAGAGCCTTTGGACATACATAGAATAATCTAAATTTGATCAGCTTAGGATTGTTATTCTCTTTCCCAAGTCCCTGTCTCAAAAACATGCACCCCACGTTCTTCCATGTCTCAAATATGGAAAATCCAACACAACTTTACATTCCTCTCAATCTCACTAAAACCCCCCATTTTCTCAATCCAAACCACCAGGGGAGATTCTCAAAACCAAAACTTGTTTTCTTTTTCCCTTAGTTTCTTCCCTCTTCTTCCATTCACAACACCATGCAGCAAATACAGTCGACCATATCGACAACCTTAAAGATGGTTGGCGCTGTTGAAAAGGACCAAGACAGTTTGAAGATCGGAAGGTTTTTTAAAAACTTCCGGGGCAAGGGGCAGAAGGCGGCGAGGAGTACGCAGAGTACGAGCGTCGACAAAGGTGGCGGCGGGTCAGAGGAGGCGGCCGAGGGTGATGGTGAGAACCAGGGATCGGATCCACTCTCATCGGATCAAGACGACGCCGAGGCGAGGCAGGCCATGGAGAACTTCATTGCCGCCTGCGAAGCCAGAGAAAAACAGCTATTGAGTGGTGTGTTTCGTATATGCTTTCTTCTTTAGACTAGAACGTTTTCGGTCGTATTGTGTTTATCGCGGTTGCGAACATAATAACAGAAAATAGCGGTAATAGAAGCCTGCAATGTATTTGTTTTGTGTCCAGATATGGAGCAGATGAAGGAAAAGTTTTCTAAATTACTCCTAGGAGAGGATATGTCAGGTGGAGGAAAGGGTGTTTCATCAGCTTTGGCACTATCAAATGCCATTACAAACCTTGCTGGTATGGTCCATTTTCCTGCTAATTCAACAATGGATTTTTGGTCTAATCTGTAGAGAACTTCTCATCAATGTTTTATGATCAATGTCCTCTGCGATTCCCTCACCGGCTTTTAGCTTCCGTGTTCGGCGAACAATCACGTCTAGAGCCGATGACAGCCGAAAGGAAATCGAGGTGGAGAAAAGAGATAGATTGGCTCTTTTCTGTAAGTGATTGGATTGTTGAATTTGTTCCCTCTCAACAGAAAAACAAGGATGGATCCAACATGGAGGTATGCTACCCTCTGTCTCTCTGCATGGGTGCAAATTATTCGGCACATCGATATCTATATCCGTATCTGTATCTTCTTCGATTTTCAGATTATGATCACGAAGCAACGAGCAGATCTTCTGATGAACATTCCGGCCCTCCGGACACTTGATACGATGCTTCTTGTAAGGGCTATTTATATATTGAGCTTGGATTACCTCAGTGATGATATAAATTGAGCAACAATCTAGTACCTCATGTAATGATTAATCTTAAGTTACAATGGTCAGGATTGTTTAGATTCTTTCAAAGATCAAACTGAGTTCTATTATCTGTCAAAAGATGCCTCAAATGAAGAGAAAGGGAACGCCAAAAGATTAGATGATAAATGGTGGCTGCCTACGGTTAAAGTTCCCGAAAACGGTTTGTCGGATGCGGCAAGAAAGAACCTGCAGAGACAAAAGGAATCCGTGACACAAGTGCTTAAATTGGCAATGTCCATCAACGCTCAAGTTCTGTCGGAGATGGAGATCCCGGAAAACTACATCGAGTCCCTCCCAAAGGTAAAAACGAAGATGAACATACCAAAGTTACATGATTTCCATGAAATGTGGTGTCATACATGGTCCATTGATTAATGTGTTTTTTGTTGGTGATTTTTGTTTAGAATGGGAGAGCTAGTCTTGGGGATTCAATCTATAGGAGTATCACAGTAGAGTTATTTGACCCTAATCAATTTCTCTCAGCCATGGACTTATCATCAGAGCACAAGATATTAGACCTCAAGGATAGAATAGAGGCATCCATTGTGATATGGAAACGGAAGATGGTCCAAAAGGACGGGAAATCGGCGTGGAGCTCCGCTGTTAGCTACGAAAAGAGAGAACTCTTTGAAGAGAGAGCCGAGACGGTTTTACGCATTATCAAACACCAGTACCCCGGAATTCCTCAGTCGGCACTCGACATCACCAAAATCCAATACAACCGGGTAATTATATTATCCCTCTTCTGTTCGCGTGCTCGTGCACGCGCACACACATATATATTACCACCTATGCATTTGGACTTGTTTAAGGCTATCTTGCTGGTAATGCAGGATGTGGGACAAGCTCTCCAAGAGAGCTATTCAAGGATACTGGAAAGCTTGGCCTTTACCATCTTGTCCAGAATAGGAGATGTCCTCTATGCTGATTCTGTTGTTCGAAAACCGAATCAAACAACAACCAAGATCCTACCGAATTCGGCGAATCCGGGATCAGGAAACGAGGGGGAAAAAGGGAATTTGATGACCCTCTCGGACTTACTTACATGGAGTGCAGAACAACTCGAGATCGACGAGGAAATCATAGACTGCAAAGAAGAGAGATCCAGAGAGATTGATGAAAAACAGATGCAAAATCTACATTCAGTGACTACCAAGAAGACATATGTTGAAAGCTTGGGTGGGGTAGGAAGTCCAAAAGAACGCCATTAATGGAAGCATAGTGATAGAGAGACCAAAAAGAGTTTGATAGATTCAACCTATATAGATATGGCCATATGGGATTACTCCTGACTTTTGCAGGCTATTTGCTAACTTCTGCAATTCTTTTCCATGGATTCCTTTTGTAAATAGGAAAAAAAACAAGAGAAAAATTAAAACTATGGAGCTTAAAGCATTCCATATATGTGTATCATATGAAAACCAAGAACTGAGTTTTGTAGTTTGATAACCATTGAACATGTTTTCTTTAAATGCCAGCCTCTTGCACCCAATGGTTGTTTACTACCATTGATTGTGAATTTCTACACATTGGTCATATTCACAAGAACAAAGCAACAACGTATTTATTGAGGAAGGAAGGTAACTGCTCCTAATGAGTCTAGAACTTATGACTTAAGGAAATATGAGGGAACAAAGATAAACAATTTGATAAGACCAAATGTGTTTGCTCGTGTTTAGAGTTATATTTAGATGCACAAGTTGTGTAAAAAAATATTGGGTAAAGAACACCTTTAGTCACTTAACTATTTCTGCTTTCCTGTTTTAGTCATCAAACTATTATTTTTAACAAAATCGTCACTATTTTTTAGAAAAAAAAACAATAGTTTGATTACCATAACATGATAGAAACAATAGTTTGGTGACCAAAACAGGAAAAAAGTAATATTACTAACCAAAATAGAAGAAAAAAAATACCATCAATGATGATTTTGCGCAAAATAATAGTTTGGTGACCAAAAACAAAAAAGAGGAAAAAAGTAACAATAGTGACCAAAATAGAAAAATAAAACATACCATCAATGATGATTTTGCACAAGATAATAGTTTTGTGACCAAAATAAGAAAAAAAGTAATATCAGTGACCAAAATAGAAAAAAAACATACTATCAATGATTTTGCGCAAAATAATAGTTTAGTGATCAAAATAGAAAAGCGGGAATGATTTAGCGAATAATGGTGTTGTTTACCCAAAAATATTGTACAACCTTCTTTGAAATTTAAATTCTAAATTATTAAAGATAATCATTTGATACAATTGGTGGAAATATTTAGTTTTCAATAGCGTCTTAGTTTTAAGGTTTAAAGACTTAGTTTATGGTGTAGGGTTTAGATTTAGTAATTTAAAATTCAGTGGTTGTGAATAAAATTTAGAGTTTGTAGGTTAAAACTTAATTCTTCAACATACTACCCTAAAAACTAAACCTTAACCTCTAAACCATAAATTCTAAGTTTTAATCATTACTCTAAATTCTAAACCCCTAAACCATACATTCTAAACTGAGACTCTAAACCCTAAAACTAAAACACTTGTAAAAAAAATTTCATCACCAGTGTATTAGATATAAATCTAATTATTAAACCTAAAACCATTATACCCAACTTTATACCTTAAATTCCTAATAAATTTGTGTAAAGTGTAAACTTTAATTTAGTCGATTTTTATAGTGATCTAGTGATTCGCGTGTAGGCAACGCGCCCCCAAAATTTTCTCTCTACCCAGAATCCCCGAGCCTCGTTCGGAGTATTGCTACTGTGCCCCAGTGGTATTGATCTGAGCTGTCTTGAGTGGCTTGTCCTCTCAGGAAGCTGTCGTGCTTCCGGCGAGTAGGTATCGTCCCCGGAAGTGGTTTGCTCGCGGCGGTTTTCTGGCGGTGACGAAGTTTTTGAAGGCGCGAGGGTCACCCAGTCCTACTGAGCCGACGAAGATATTACGCGCAAGCGAACCTTGCCTTGCGGTGCACCCGCGGTTTACTGTAAGGTTTCGGTTTCTTTTCGCCCGGTGGTCTTGAGTCTCCCCGCTCTCTTGTATCTGAATCCCATTCTCCCCCTCTATTTGCCCCATTTTCTGGTGACTGTTCCCCTTCTCCCCTCTCCTTGTCCCGCCTCTTGTGGACTTTCCCCTTCTTTGAATTTGTGGATTGGTTGTTTATGTTCATTGTTTTACTGTTGGACTATTTTTTGCTGGATTTCTTCAATCAACGGCTTTGAGCTGTGATTCAAGGGTCTTTTCTGTGCTTTATTCCTTGCACTGAGGGAGCCGTGAGGCTTTCGGCGAGGGTATCTCTGCGGCAGCGGTTCTTTGCTGGTTCTTTTGTTGGTCCCCTATCTTCTCCTTCGTTGCTTTTGAACGGTCGGTGGGGTCTGATTGCTGCCTCACTCTGGCGAAGAAATAGTGGCGGGTTTCGAGTGTAAGGTTACTTATCTGGGGTTGACTCTGACGAGAAGGAATCCGGTTTTGATCTCGGAGTCATTGTTGGTTCCTTGTGATGGAGAGCTCTATGTCCATTCTTGCGTGGAACATTCGAGGAGTTGGCAACCGAAAATCAGTGAGGGCCCTCCACAATTCCATTTTCAAGGTCAAACCGAGTATCATTTTCCTCAGTGAGACAAAGCAGAAGAAACGGTACCTGGAAAAAATCAAGATGAAAATGAAAATGGTTTCGTCTTTCTATGTCGAACCACAGGGGCTTGCGGGGGGCCTTGCCCTTTGGTGGAATTCGGAAGCGGATGTTACCATTTTGGGCTTCGATCAGAACTCCATTGATACGAGAATTCGACTTCAAGAAGGAGACAGTTGGTATAGCACCTTCATTTATGGTCCTCCTCATAAAGAAGATCGGCAAGCCTTTTGGCAGAATTTACCGAAATACAGAAAGCCTTCACAAGACAGATGGGTGATCATAGGGGACTCCAATACGGTGACTAGTCAGGCTGAAAAAGAAGGAGGAAACCCGTTCCACCCCTCTGATGCTAAAGGATATACTGAGTTTGTTGATTCAACAGGAATGATAGAGATCCCGATCAAGGGAGGCAAATTCTCCTGGTACAACCAGAGAGGGGGGGAAGGTGCTATTCTCGAAAAGCTGGATCGAATTCTTGTATCCCCGGAATGGAGCTTTGCTTTTCCAAAAGCCACAGGGGTAATGGAGCCTACCACAGCCTCTGACCACACACCTATAGTCCTACTTCCTAAAGGACTATCCAGAAGATACAAGAAAGATTTCAAATTTGAAACTAAATGGCTTCTAGAGGATGACTGCCCCCAGACAGTGGCTAAAGGATGGAACATTTCCCCCGGAGAAAGGGTGAGGTCTAGATTTCGGAGGAAAATCCAGAGCACCAAAATTACCCTTATGAAATGAAACAAAGAAAAGTTGAAAAAGAGAAATGAGAGAAAACAGGCCCTAATGCAGGAATTATCAAAATTACAAGACAGAAAACTGTCGGATAAGGAAATTGAAGAATATGGAAAGCTGAAGGAAAAGATCGATGGTGAATGGGAAAGCGAAGAAAGATACTGGCACCAGAGATCGAGAGTTAACTGGTTAAGATGGGGGGATAAAAACACCAAATTCTTTCATGCTACAACCATCCAACACAGAAGGGCAAACTCGATTGTTAAGATCAGACATGATAATGGGTCTTGGCTGGAGGATCCGGAGGAGATTGCCACCTTTCTTCTTCACCATTTCCAAAAGGTCTTCACAAAGGATCATTCTGTTGAGTTCTATCGGCTTAGAGGCTTCATTCCCAAGATTGTCACCGATGAGATGAATAGAGCCTTGTGCAAGCCGATCGAGGAGGAAGAAATACAAAGAGCTGTGTTTGAGATGGGGCCAACGAAAGCTCCGGGGCCCGATGGATTTCCTGGATGTTTTTATCAAACCTTCTGGGATACAGTGAAGAATGATCTGTGTGGGATGGTAATTGACTTTTTCAAGGAAGGAAAGTTGGATCCAATAAGTAATAAAACCAATATAGTGCTCATCCCAAAGAAGCCAAATCCCACTGAAGTTGGCCACCTCAGACCAATCAGCTTATGCAATTTCTCGTTAAAAGTGATCACCAAAGTTATGGCAACCAGATTAAAGGTCTTTATGCCAGCTCTTATACCGCAGCACCAGTCTGCTTTTGTGAAAGGAAGGACAATCCACGACAACATCATTCTAGCAAACGAGGCTTTCCATGCTATAAAACGGACCCAAAAAGGAGGTAGAGGCTTCATGGCTCTAAAGATTGATCTTGAAAAAGCATATGATAAAGTGGACTGGAATCTCCTCCATTTTATTATGAGGGAAATGGGCTTTGATAACTGGTGGATAGACAGAGTTATGACCCGTGTCTCAACAGTCTCTTTCTCCTTGGTGGTCAACTGGGAACGAAAGGGTGAATTTGTCGCTGAGAGAGGATTAAGACAGGGCGATCCTTTATCTCCGTTCCTCTTCACCTTCATCGCAAGTGCTTTCTCTTGGATAATTGAATCAGAAATGGAAAGGGGAGGTTTCACAGGTCTAAGAATCAAGAGAAGATGTCTCGTTCTCAGCCACTTGTTGTTTGCAGATGACTGTCTTGTCTTTGCAGAAGCAAATGAGAAAAACTGTGCGGGGCTTCTGCAAATCCTCAAGCTCTTCCAAAAGTCCACAGGACAGACTGTTAGCCACATGAAGTCCTCTGTTTTCTTTTCTCCAAATGTAAGCAACAGACTCAAATCTCATCTCCAGCATCTCCTAGGTTTCAAAGCCATGGAGGAAGAGTCAAAGTATCTTGGTCTTCCATCTTTTTGGGGACGGAGTAAGAAAGAAGCGCTAGCCTTTATACGGGAACGTGTTACCAACAGACTGAAAGGATGGAAAACCAAATTTCTTACTAGTGCTGGTAAAGAAATCCTCATCAAAGCGGTGGCTCAGGCTATTCCCACTTATGTAATGCAGTGCTTCCTCCTTCCAGTCACCTTCTGTGATGAGATTAGTTCAATGGTGGCCAAATTCTGGTGGAATAATTGTAATGAAAAAGAAAGGAGTATTCACTGGATAAACTGGAAGGATCTTTGTAAGCCAAAAGATAAAGGGGGAATGGGTTTCAGAAATCTCAGATGGTTTAATAAAGCCCTGGTTTCCAAGATTACCTGGAAAGTGATCAGAAATCTTGACTCCTTACTTGCTAAGGTACTTCGTGGAATCTATTTCCCAAATGGGAACATTTTTGAGGCCCCAAAGTGCTCGAACCCCTCTTGGGCCTGGTCTGGAATAAGGGAAGGGATCAAGGTTATTAAGAACGGATCTCTTTGGAGAGTTGGGAATGGCATAAGCATTTCAACCTGGTTCGATGATTGGATCCCGAAGATCAAGGGATTTCGGCTGTCAAGTCATCAGCCACAGGGCCTCATTGCACCTTCCGTTAAATCTCTCATCAATTCTGACTGGTCCTGGGATGAAACCAAGATTCGTGAAATTTGCTCGGATTCAGAAACAAAGGCGATCATGACAATTCCGATTGGAGGACCAAATGTTCCGGATCGGCTCATATGGGCTGGCAATAAAAACGGAGAATATTCGGCTAAGTCGGGTTATCGGTTTTTGGAGGAACAGTCCCGGGAGGAAAACAAGCCTTCTTCAAGTGAAGACTCTTTGACCCAGGAAGTGCTTTGGAAGTCAATTTGGAAGCTGAAGGTCCCCTCAAAGATTAGATCCTTCTTGTGGAGACTCAGCCATGATATTGTTCCCACCAAGAGATCATTGAGAGCCCGACTACATGGGAACTTCAGGGAACAGGATGTCTGTCCTCACTGCTTTCTTTCAGAGGAATCGGCAGAACACCTGCTATTCTTTTGCCCTTTCGCTCAAGCTGTTTGGAAAGCGTCAGGGTTTAATTATGCTCCTACAGAAATCGGATTCCCTGGTTTTCCCAAATGGTGGTATAGAATACGTCAAGACAAGCTTCTAGGTCTCTCTGGTGAAGAACACGCCCACCTTGCCTTTATTCTCTGGAACATTTGGAAAGCAAGGAATTCGGTGGTTTTTGAAGGAAGGAAAGACTCTCCCTGGGATGTCTGGCTTAGAGCAGATAGAGCCTTTGTGGAATTCCAACAAGCAAATAAGCGAGATTCCTCTACAAAATCGAATGATGCTCCGAAAAGTTCGGAATGGGTTCCTCCTCCTCCGGGGACCATCAAAATTAACTGCGATGCTGCCTTTGATCTGACCTCAGGGAAAGCATCTATCGCAGCCGTGTTTCGAGATTGTTCAGGTTCTTACCTCCTCGGGGTTTCTGCTCCGTGCTGGGCTTCTACTGTGGCAGTGGCTGAAGTTTTTGCAATTCAACTAGGTCTAAGGACAGCAATCCTTAATGCCTTTGACAATGTCATTGTCGAGGCGGACAACAAAGCAGTTATTGAGAGACTATCTTCAGGAGACCTCTCGGACTGGAACACTTCCGCCATTGAAGAAAATATTATGGAATTGAAGAGACTGTTTGTTTCTTGTAATTTTTCTTTTGTCAAACGGTCTTGTAATCTGGCAGCTGACTGGCTAGCCAAATTTGCGAAGTCTGAGCAGGCCCAGGTGGTATGGAGTCCTGCAGTCTTCCCTGCTACTCTGTTTTCATCTTGATTTCTTGAAATGGAAGTATTATTTGATCAAAAAAAAATTTAGTCGATTTTTATATCAAAGTTATTTTACGGAGTTCTCGGGTTATTACCACATCTACTCGAACGGCTCTCACTGTCTACTAATAACATATCCAACGGTCCCAAATTCCCCACCCCAAAATACCCAATCCATAACAGAAAAAAATAAATAAATAAAAGCTCCCTCAATTCCCTTATCCTCTTCTTCTTCAACACCAAAAAAAAAATGTCAATCACTTCCTCTCTCCACTCTCTGAAACTTTCCTCGCCATTTCTCAATGGCTCAATTTCCCTCTCTCATCTCTCAAAACCCAATTCTTCCCTCTCTCCCCAGCCCCCAAACCCCCCGTCTTTTCTCCCTCAAATCAGGGCAATGAAGTCCATGCAAGGCAGGGTGGTTTGTGCCACAAACGACAAGACCGTGTCCGTGGAAGTGGTGCGCTTAGCCCCGCACCCCAAGTACAAGCGGCGTGTGAGGAAGAAGAAGAAGTTCCAGGCTCATGACCCGGACAACCAGTTCCAAGTCGGTGACTTTGTGCAGCTGGAAAAGAGCAGGCCTATTAGCAAGACCAAGACTTTCGTTGCTGTGCCTATTCCCAGTAGGACTGGGCAGCCTCGGAAGGAAGAAACAGGGGAGCTTGGGATCCCGTTGGAGTCTGACCAGTCCCAAGAGCAGCAGCCGGCTTAGTTGGTTTGGTAAATTTGTAATCTTTTGCAAGGGAAATTTAAGTGTTCCAAAGACTGCTTTTTGTTAATGTAACGATTGTTGTTCCCATTGATTATGGATTGTTTAGTTGGTTTTTTAATATTCTATGCTTGTTAACAACAATTATGAGTTTACAATTGATGTCTCTGTTGAATCAAAAGGCTGTTGTGATCAACCATCTCACACTGTAAGCTGGTCTTAATGTTTTTGCAATGTGCAAGATTCCATGGTTAGTTTGGCAGATGGGGAGCTGTTTGTTAGGATTTGGAAGGCTATTGTAAGCAAAGAACCTCCTTCGCATCATTGTTCGTGTCCAGAAGTGATCGATTTGAGTCCGTCGGGGAGAATGGAGACATCCGGTGATCACCGACTGCATACAGTTTATGTTCACAGGAGCAAAGACCACCATGGATTCGAAAGCATTAGTGCAGCTGTCTTGGAGCTCCCACATGGTATTTCTCTTTGGACTTCATTGTCTGAAACATATAACACGATGCAATTTAGATGACGGATGACTCAGAGAGAAAAATCCCAGATTTAGTTTGGGAAAATGCTCTGCTGGGAAATGGAGAACATACATGAACTGTTACCGAATTGCCGCTATCTTGCGACAATTCGGTAACATAACATCCCACTACAAGTTTACAGAAGAAAGGTGGTGATATCTAGTCGATTGTCATAAACTTGTACAAAACAAAAGGCTTATATTAGACTATTAGTACATCACTGCGACGAACTTCGTCCCTCAAGAAATTTATTAAGAGATTAGGAGAGACGGGCAAACCAAACCGAGGAAACTGCACAGGCAATCACACCAAGAGGTTCACTAGGGCCATTTAAGTTTTTCCTTGAGGAAACTCTAATGTCTTCTTTGTGCCAACTTTAAAATGCTCTTCCTCCCGGCAAACGTTGCAACTCCTAGATTTAGTTGCAAAATTTTCTTTGCTGAAACATATAAATTTGTTAGTTCAACATGATGCAATAGGGGTGAATTCTAAACTTTACCGGTTGAATCCTTAGTTGGAACATTAGTTGTCATGCAGAAAACAAGCCGCTCACACTGAAGTTGCAGTGTTGTCATCGAATGCCTCGCACCAAAGGCTAGACCTCTTCTAACCACGGTCCGATACAGGGCGAGAACAACGATTTTCTGGCACTCGAGGTGTTCGGCCCAAGTCACCGGAAAATTCGATCAAATTATCCGCGCATCTTGCTTTAAGCAAAGAAAGAAAGTTGGCAAATCTGGCATTTACATATGTGATGATTGCCTTGCAAATGGCCTTTGGATAATATTTGTGAAAATTGAATGAAATCAAAATTTCATGCATGCAATTGCAGGAAATCTAAATTTTATGTATAACATTGCACATTTGACCAAAATTTATGTATAATTTTGATATTTTGATATTTATTCCCATATTATATAATGTTTACAAGGACAATATCTATTATCCGACTTTGATAATAACAATTTTGTATGCTACAATTAGAGATGGCAATGAGGTGAGATGAGTCAGATTTTTTGTCACCATCTTATTGAAAGGTTAAATTTATTAAACTATGAGAATTAAAACGAGGATCAAATTGATAGAATTTTTAAATTTTAAAAGTTATTTTCAAACTAAAATCAAATTGATAGAATATATATAAGTTGTAGGAACTAAAACTGTTATTATATCATACCACATCATCCACCTTGTTAATTTTTAGCGGTCTATGACCAAAAAAAACCTAACAATAGTGGCCAAATTTGTAGAAAAAAGTTTGAGAAAAAAGTATAAAAGATAAATTACTTTATGACCAATGGTGTAGTTTATCCAGCAATAAACATCCCAGCGGGAGAAGAGAGAATAAGAGCCATAAATTAAATTAAATTAAAAAAATAAGAGCCATAAATCAGACTGATAAAAAAAGAATTTATTTTTTATCAAAAAAAAAGAATTTCTCTATTTTCGCCGCCTGACCACAGAATTTTTATAGTAATTAATTATTATTGAAAAAAAAGTGTCTCTCGCTCTCAGTTTCTCTTTTAGCTGCAACTCAGGTGGAAACCTTAAACTCGGTTCTCTTCTTCATGTTAATATATTTCTTCTTTTTCATGGTTAATCTTAACCCTTTTAGACTCCAACCAAAATAACCCACTTTTCAAAATTGTTTTTTTGGCCTTTTCTGGCAGGTATTTTCATGGCTTCCCTTACTACAAGTCTGCTCCCGCCATTGCTTTTACAAGATAGAAAGACCCTTTTCAGGACTTCTCAGAAACCCCTAGTTTCTTTTACCGGAGGTGTGTTATTCACTTCATTTATCCTTAAGCAACTGTCTTTTAAGATTTTACTGTAAATTTGAATATTATGGTTCAATTTTCACTTGGGTTGTCTTTGGATAGTTCATAGTTGAATTTGAGTCTATATTTTCATATTTTTTTTTACTTTTTTCTTATGGTAGTTATAGATTTTTATGAGATAGATGATGCTTTTAGTTACATATAAACCCTGACATAAATATCAATCTCTGGATACTTGAGGTTAAAAATGTGGTTTTGGGGAGCTTCTGCTAAAACAATGGATTGTATGTGTAGATGTGTGTGTGAGAGTGACATGGAAATGAACAATTATTGTGGCAGTCATTGGTGTTTAGAAAATTGAACTTAGGGCAAGGCAGAAATTCTCAGTTAATGTTCTTCGGCTCATTGTGCCGTCTGATTAGCCTTCATGCTACGAGGCCGGAATGGGGTTCAACACTTCAAGTATGTTAATCATTTGGATTTTGGCTGTTGCAGTACAGGTACAGAACAATTACTTGAAAATTGGAATTAGGTGTTTATGACTTATCAGTGGGGGATTATAGAGAATCGTTTTTAGTTTCTCTGATGTTGATGGGAAACTTGATTCATAGCTGAAAATGTTTGGCAATTAGGTTCTGTATTAGTTGCAATATTCCATGCTTTGGGTAACTCTCTCTTTGCTCTTGTTGCCTGGTTTCCTTGTATTGCAGGGACGCGAAACTGTGCTGTTATTGTGAAGGCTACAGGTGATAGCTCGGAGTCTTCAACCTCGCTTAGTATTGTCAAGTCTGTGCGAGATGTTGTAAGTTTCTCTCTCACAGACAAAAAGTTGTGTATTATTATCATGATTACGCTCCATATGCGCAAGAAATAACAGAGTTTCTAATTTCATATAACTTTTTGGTTTTCATTTCTCCTCCTGTATTTCCCAATATTGTCTTCTAGTTTGATTTCAGTAAAGCAAGAAAAAGTCTTCATCTTCGATTCCTGTCTTAGGCAGCAGTGTTCATAAAGGCATAATTTCCTTTTTCTTTTCCTGATTTTGCTTTAAATTGTTTGGAACAGTGGGATAAATCTGATGAAGATAAGGTAGGTCTCATTGGTCTGGGATTTGCAGCCATTGTGGCCCTGTGGACATCAACAAATGTGATTTCGGTAATTGACTGCTTTGGAGTTTCAAACCATATTTGTAAATTTTAACTATTAGAATAATAACTTTGATCTCAGACATGACTTCAAACCTCCTTTGATATGAACAGGCTGTTGACAAATTACCAATTATCCCAGTTGTGCTAGAAATTATTGGAATACTGTTTTCTACGGTAAGTTGCCTGAACACGCTTTCAACCGTGCTTAACATATCACCGGTACATATTTATGTTTCTCCATCTCCACCGAGGCTTCAATTACTAGTTCATATTTTCCTTTTTTCAGTGGTTTGTTTACCGGTATCTCTTGTTCAAACCAGATCGGTAAGTAGAATTCCTCAAACTTTAGAGATTGCTTGATGGTGAAACCCATAGTTGTTACTTGTACACGCAACACAACACAACATTTTTCTATGTTGAAGAAGAGAGCACCACCATAGGTGATTTTGTGAATCTTTAACAACCTAACTCTGAACCTCCCCCTTTTGCAGGGAAGAACTGTACCAAGTCATTAACAAGACAATATCACAAATATTTGGACAGTGAATTCTGGTGCGAAAGATGTAATTGAGGATCAACCCTGCAATTCGAATGCGGTTTGTTGCAGTGGTGTCTAAATATGACATCTATTTTTATGGTGTAACCCTTTTTTGTATTATTGTGAAGTGTGATGCCGTTTAACTTCAAAACACAACCTTATTATAAATTACCTGAAAGTTGAGCCAAGGGCCTCCAGTTTCCAGTGTTCTTAGTCATAGTAGCAACGGAAGCATATATTTATCAGAGTTTTTCTAATTGATTGAATGAAAGAATATAAACTAATAACATCCAATTCATACCCAAGTTATGCGTTATGCAACTTGCCAGTTACCAGCTAAATGGAGAAACATGAAAAATGTCAATGCTTCTGTATTGTAGACAGTAAAAATGTCTCAGACACCACCATCTTCGGACATGAACTCGGTACAGAAGATAGGGTCAGTGCAATGTAAAATTAGATGCAAAATTGTCGATATATTTTGGTTTCACGTCTCAACTTATTTAGTAGTCTCTTACAATTTACCCTTCAGTGAGGTTGCCTATATCAGTAGCACACTGATGAAGGTGCTAACATTTGTCTATATTGCGAGCTTTAGGATGATCATTGCCGCCAGCGGTTCAGCATCATGTTAAGCTAAACTTCAGTTCCTGTCTTCAGCATTGGGAGGGACTGCTCTAACATCATCCTTTCCTGCTCTGCATAGGCATTCTTGAGGTTACGGTTCAGAATCCGGTCTCCTGAAGTAGGTTCCATGAACTGTTTAAGTTTTTCATTACAGATTAATCTGACTATTCCAGGGGGTAAAGCCCTTCCTTCTTGCACGTTTGTGGCACACAAAAAAAACAATATTAAGGTCATCAGTAGCCCCTTTCCGAACTTCTGGTCCTCCACGGTAGTCGTCCTCGTTGGCTTCAAGAATATCACCTTTCTTGTTTTCTCCTGCATCTTTCACCTCTGGTTCAGAGTATTAAAAAAACAGTTACATGAATTTATAGGTCATATATCTTTCTGTAATATGATCTCAAGTCTCAACACCTTTATATACAATAGCAATAATTGAAACAGTGTACTAAGCTACCAAAAACAGTAGATGAGTGTATAGGAAAACTACAATTAAATATCACTGGTTAGTTTTTTTCTACAAACAGAATACAAAACTTTCTTTGAGTAAATAAATAATCTCAGGTTAATACAAAATGTATTGGAGAAATAGCAATCCTCCCCTCATATCCCTCAGAGTTCTTACAGACTCTGGTCTTGCTGTCTTCCTTGCAAGAAGCAGACATCAACTCCTTGCACACCTCAAAATTCTTGCAATGAGAGGAGAGGACCTTAGCTTGGAAACACACACAATACCTCTTGAGGCATTCGGATTTCCTTGCAGTGGCATCCCCTCTCCTGTCTCTCCACTTGTGGAGCATCCATTTTTATCACCCTGCTTGCTAATCATTTGTAGTTGACTATTGACAGAGTTGTGACCCAAATTCTCTTTTATATCTGTATGAATAGTAATAAAAAAGCAGTGACATACGTGGGGGCATCGGTCCTGCAGTAACGAAACTAATCAATATGTGCAGAATTCTACTTCATCCTTTGGATATACGTCGTAGAGTTGAAAACTCAGTTTGAGTAGAATTTCTTTCTATGCATGTTTATTTTCTAAGATACTAGAGATTAGGGTTGAAACCACAAGTTATATTCTTATATTTTCAACATAGTGATAAATCTCTCATCCTCTATCCATGTTTATTTTCTTTTCCGATCATTTCTTTTTCGTCATTATCGTCTTGATAATTATAATAACGATGGAATAGAACTGACAATAAATTAACATTATTTATTGCATCCAACTTAAAAACACTTAATAATAGGTGTTTCCAAGCTAAGGTATTGTGTTTCCAAATAGAACTTGAGCTTTGATACCAACCATTTAGTTAAACTTTTGCAAAAACAAATATTTCGCATTTAAATATTGTCAAACAAATGGTTAAAGTGTTACATCTAATTAAGTTATTGAGAACTTAAATCAATTAAGCTATTAAACTAAAAAATTACATAAACAATTATTTAACTAATAAATTTTAAACATTTTAAAGGTGTAAATTGTGAAAGTTCCGTGTTAATGTCTTAAAATTTTTCAACTAATCTATGATTGCGTCCAATTTTTGGAGTAAAAATCTCCTGCGCCCTAACCATGCCTCCTTCTATGCCCCTTGCCTAAAAATACTTAAAAATTAAATCTTGCCACATAACCCTAATTTTCATATCCTAAACCTCAAACCCCAAACCCTAAAAAATACACCATACCCCTAATTCCCTACACCCTAACCCTAAGCCCCAACCTTAAACTCCAAAACCTAAACCCTAAACCCACTATTTTAAAGCGGGGGCACAAATGGGGGCATACTTTGGGGGCAGATGATTTCCATCCCAATTTTTGAGTATTAAATTTTGATATCTGATATGTTGATAGACTAATTCAAATCTTATATTTCATAAATTCGATCCATTTAACTTAATTTATCTCATTCACAATTTTAGAATTCAAATTGTATTAACTTTTGCAATCTAAAAAACAAATCATAATATAAAAATCTATCAACTAATCTATAATCACAATATTTTGTATTAACTTATTTTTCTATTTATTTTTCATTTAAAATATAATTATTTTAACAAAAAGATTTCCTTAAAACATACATATTTCTAATTAACTTTTAGATAAAGTAAACAAATAGTCACTAAATTATTTTTAAAAATACAAAATGGTCGCTGAACTTTCAAAAGTTACACAATGATCATTAAACTTTATTTTTTATTACAAAATGGTCACTGAGCCATTACCTGCCGTTAAGTGGGCTGACATAGCAGTTACAGAAATTTGTATAATAACACATTTAACCCGCCATATTTACACATTCAATCAATTTAGACATCAATATTGAAGGTTAAATTAGAATTAAATAATTTCAATTGATTGAATGTGTAAATATGGAGAATTAAACATGTTACTATTCAAATTTTTGTAACTGTCACATCACACACTTAATAACAGTTAACTGCTTAGTGATTATTTTGTAACAAAAATTAAAGTTTAATTGCCATTATACAATTTTTGAAAGTTTGGTGACCATTTTGTATTTTCAGGGATAGTTTAGTGACAATTTGTGTAATTTACCTTTAACTTTTCTTCCTTTCACCTTATTATACAACAAAAACATAAAAATTTAAAGTTAAAAAAATAAAATAAAATTGAAATCGTGTTTCTACTCTAAAAACTTCAGTTTCTGGGGAAACGACGACGTACTGCCTCGAATCAATCATCTTCATCCACCCAAAAAGGAAGAAGAAAGGTAGATCGACTTCATTTCTTTCCGCTTCTTTCCTCGATCCACCGAGCTTCTCCTTCACTCTGTAAACCAATCTCTTCTGCGCATTTACTATCAGGTTACATTTCTCACTCATGCTTCTTCCCGGATCATTTGAATCTCGCGTTATCGTTGGATTACACATATGATTTTATCTCGAATCGATTCAATTGCGTATTCTTCTTAGTTATGACGTATCTTTCACTTTCTTTGATTTTGCTTATGAGTTATGGCGATGAATTTAACTAATCACAACAGCGATTTTTTGTTTTTTTCCCTTCAAATTTCCCTTTTTCGTTTATCACGTTCAGTGTCTCAATTCCTCAGCGTTTATATTCTTTTGAATGTATCTTTAATTCGTATTTCTTCCCTGGTATGCAAGTTTGGATTTAGATCTTGTTGGTTTCTGATTTGAACAAGTTGGATCGTGGTATTTTTCTATTAATCAAATTATTTGTGGTATGTCAATGTAGGGTTTCTAATGTGCTTGAATCGGTGGATTTGAGTTTCCAGATCGAGTTGTTTTAGGTATATATAGTTAAAAAAAAGGATGGCTTGGTTCAGCGGGAAGGTATCCTTAGGGAACTTTCCTGATCTTGCCGGTGCAGTCAATAAATTCCAAGAGAGCGTGAAGAATATTGAGAAGAATTTTGATACAGCTCTCGGGTTTGAGGAGAAGTCTGAATCTGAATCAAGCAACAATGAAGGTACTTTTTTTTGTTTTTGTTTTACATCGCCTTTTTTGTTAGTATTTTGTGTAATATTCAAGCATTTGGATGGAAATGTCTAGTATAAACCTATGTTAGGTTTTGCATTAAGATATTAGGTTCATTTTGGTAAATAGTAACAGATGCTGTCGTAGCTTGTGTGAATCAGCAGGTTACTAAACTAGAGTTGTAAAGTTTGTTAAGCAAGCGGCATGGAGTAATGCACACTCCTTCAGTTCCATGTTATAGGATATCAATTAGGAAGCCTAAGTTGTAGTTTGCCTCTACTGCCTATTGGAGTGCTAATCTTGTAGTTGAAGGTAGAAACGTGAAATATGAAAAAATAAATGAATTTTTTATATTTACCATTCCTGAATTATCCTGTGAAGGGTTAACTTTTCCTCTCTTTTATTTGAGTTTGGAATAATAAAATATAAAGCCTGTTTGTTAACTGTGTCTGCTTTATTTCACATTCCGTGGAATCCAATGAACCTCGAGTCAGTTTACTAATTTGCTTTCTTTGAAATGAAGTTATCTCCATATTACTGTATTTTGTCACATTCTTTGCATAAATAGGTCGATGCTGATATCATGACTCATGCTTAAAGAAGCACTGCATGCTGGTGACTTGTTTTTTTTTTTAACTTTTTTTGTGCGTGAAGTTCCAGAAAAGATGCTGCTTCTAATGGCTTATCGTTTCTAATATTTTCAAAGTTGAACAAATGTTGATTACAAGTAGATGGAAGTTATAATGTGGGTTTGAACCAGTCCTACTTATGTCTTTCTGTCTGTATTCTCTCCAGCTTCAGGATCGTGGTCTTCAGACAGAAAACCGCTATTTGATCCAGTTATGGCCTTTATGGGTCAGAAAAGTGAGGAGATTGATGTTGAATCATCAGAAAAACTTGAATCTTCAGAGAGTCCACCCAAAGTTGAGGAAAAAGAAAAGGCTGAAACTGACAAGTCAGTTCATTCTCATGTGAAAACCACTGTTGAAGAAGATAAAGATGCTGTTACGGTAGAAAAAAATAATGAGCATTCAGAGGCTGTGGAGAGAACAGATACTGTGACTTTGGACCCTTGTAAAGCTGAATCTGAATCAGAAACAGTTTCTGCAGAACCTTCTGAATCTACCTTTAATAATGTTAAGTTGTCAGATTCTCCAGAAAATGAACAACAGAAAGAAATTTTAGATGTAGTACCCTCTGCAGATTATGACTCCAAGGAAGCCAAACCCAATACTGTAGAGGTAGACACAGTTGAAGTTACCGAGCCTGTGCCGGCAGAGTCAAGGGATGCGGTAGACATGCATGAAACTGATGATGAACAAAAGACACAAACAAAAGAGATTTTAGAGAAGGGTTCTCCAGTTAAATCTGAGGAATCAAGTAATAGCCAATATGATGCTGGCCATGCCCCTGATGAGCCAATGCCCTCAAGTTCACATTCTGTTATCGTAGAGGAGACTAACAGTGCTCAGGAACTTATGCTGCCCACTGAATCGGTTCTTGAAAATGATGAAAATGCTACAAGAGTTGAAGTGGACCGGCAGATTAATGATGGTGAAACTGATTCTAAAGAAGATATACACTTGAGTTCTGCAACTGCCTTGTCTAACTCTGCAGATTCTATCCATGAATTGGAGAAGGTGAAGATGGAAATGAAAATGATGGAATCCGCATTGCAAGGTGCTGCAAGACAAGCTCAGGTACTTGACGTCTTCCATTGTTTTACAATGCTATTTTTATTAGAAGTTCCCTAATGTTATTCTAAGTTTTTTCTGAGCTCATGAGCATATTTCCTTCTCTTGTCATTTTCCCCTTCATATGCACATCACTTCCCCTATATGGAAAATAACATAACATAACATAGCGATGCTCTATAACATCAGGAGGCTTATGTTTAATTTTCTTTATTTTTTACTTTGAGATGTGTGTGTGTGTTGGGGGGGGGGGGGGGGTAAGTGGTTTGTATGCTACATCTGTCCAAGAGAAAGGGAGCCAAAGGGAAGAAATCATTTTATATTGTATGAACATTGAAGTTTTACGGCTCTTGAATCTCCAATTTCATTTTGTTTCATTTTCAGGCAAAAGCTGATGAAATCACTAAGCTCATGAATGAGAATGAGCAGCTCAAAGCTGCAATTGAGGATTTGAAGGTGTGTACAGCCATTTTGTTGCCCTAGATGGTTTAACATTGTTTGGTTTGTCTCTATGCTAGCCATATCTTTCTCCTTGTCTGTTGACTTTTGGTGCTTCCTTGAATAATAACACACATCTCGATAGAGATTAAAATGAAAAAGTTCCACGTTATCAATTACAAGGTTCCTCTCAACGACTCGGCTGTTAATATAATGATATTATCAGTATAACATGGCTGATGTGTGATAAAAAAAATGATGGATAAATAGTTTTTTTGTTTCCATTTTCCATTCGATATACCCCTATGCTTTATTGTCTTTGGTCAAGCTCTCTTGTTTTGCACGTGGTTTCACTTCCAAGTGTAAAAGTTAATATAAACCTTTACATACCTTAGAATCATAAATGTGTCTTTAAATTGGATATCTTATGGGCAAAAGATGGTCGAATCTCTCTTTAGGAAATTTTCTTTTATATATTATTTTGCATTGTGTTCATATTGGGCATAAGGTGGCCCCCATGGTGGATTTCTTTTCTTCCCTCACACATTTTGTATGAGTATGTTTGCTGTAAAATGCCGGTTTATATGCATTAATAATGTATCTTAGCAGTGGTTAGAGTTCTTTTTTATGCAAATCATTTGATATGATGGGGGCTACTACTATTCTCTTTGATTTTTATTTACAGCTAAACTATATTTGAAAAGTTGGTAACAGGGATTGTTGGTTGGCTCATTCTCAATTGAATTAATTTAATGATGTAAATACTTAATATTGCATTTCAATGAGAATACATATGTGTATGTTACTCTATCATGTTATCTCTAGTGCTACTGCTACTGCTATCGCTTCTGCTTCTGCTTCACATGATATACATTCAAATTGTTGGAACCTATATCATGCCATAACTATTATGACATTATCATTTGTAGCATGTTTGGTTTTTAGGCCTCATTGGGTGAGGCACAGGGATTCCATACTTTGGTTCAATGATTGCTATTCCTCGGAATAGTCCAAAAAGGTTCCCAAAATACCCTTGCAACCACCAACCGTTTTCATTCATTTTTTCCCTTAATATAAGTCAATCACTTTCTACCAGAGTGTCCTTTTTTCTTTTATTGTTTGAGATTAATTATCTAACAGTTAAAGACGAGCAATTACTAATTAAAATAAGATGTCTAGAAAGATACCCTACTGTCTCTGCCCTAATAACAATGAAAAAAGATTGCAAATTAACAGTTGAAAGCTTGGAACAGAGAAAATCCAATGAAGCAGAAATGGAGTCTTTGCGAGAGGAATATCATCAAAGGGTTTCAACTCTTGAAAGGAAGGTATGTTCCAAGCATTCCTCGTCATTTTTTTTCTTGATTTCTAATATTAGTTTCTTGTTTATATTCCCTGTGATATTGTCATTGAGAATTGTTTAGACTTCCTCCTGAAGCTTGAATAAGTATATTCATACATGCATGCAATATATATTCTTCCACTTTTCAAAAAAAAATCTTCCACTTCTTTAGTGAGTGAACAGTATAGCAATAGCATATTATTGGTTATTTAGGAAAGCATACCCATTCTTTGGGCTGCACATATGAGGCCTTGCCCTGTTTGATCACATGAATTCCATGCCCCCTGAAGTTTGAATCTAGGACCTCCCAATTAAATCCCCCGGATCTTATTATTGGGACGCTGAGTTTGGGACTAAATAAAATTGTTTTAAATGCTATACATGCTTTTAAAAATTCTAGCTTATTATCTCACCTTATCATTCACTGAACAATCTCTTCAGAAGTTAAATGCTATGCATGCATTGTACATGATTTTGTGTTTATTAAATAATATATTTTTATGGATTATTATCCTATACACTAGTGGTGGAAACTAAAAGTTTCCACAAGCGCCTTAGTTTTAGGGTTTAGGGGCTTAGTATAGGGTGTAGGGTTTAGGGGTTTATGTGTAGGGATTTAGAACTTAGGGATAGTGGTTAGAATATAGGGTTTAAGGTTAGAAATTACGGTTTGTGGGTTAGGGTTTAGTTTTTAGGGTAATATGGTGAGGATTTATATTTTAATCTATAAACCCTAAATTATAATCCTAAACTATAAATTTCAACTACTATCCCTAAATTCAAAACCCATACACCTAAACCCCTAAACCATACACCTAACCCCTAAAACTAAGGTGCTTGTGGAAACTAAAAGTTTCCACCGCCTTACCCTAATTTTATTCATGTAATTAATGCAAACTAATATTCTTCAAATTGTTGAGCACAATTAAATTATTATAATAATAAATGAAAATAATAATGATAGTCGATTTTTGGTGATTTTTTAGCCTAAACGTGGGAATGGGATACTGATGCATCTATTTTATCGTAGTAAGTCTTAGTTTAATTGATATATAATTGTAATATCAGGAGAAGTGAAACTCAACATTAATGAATTACACTGAAAGTATAATTTAACATGGATAGAAAGTGTAATTCAAGCTTCAATAAAATAGTTTTCTAATGTTCAAAATTTAATAATAATAAAATATTAATTTAATGTCAGTTTAGTAAGATAGTAAACCATAAAGGATAATTTCATTGTACTTTTTTTATATATTATAGATTCAGATGCCACGTATCATTGTGCATGCATGTTTGATGTCTATCAAGTGTATGGGCCTGGCCTTGTTCAAGAATCAGATTTCAGTCTCAATTTCAAGTTTGTTGAGTGCTCAAAGTTTATTGTAGGCAAGAAGCATATAAGTTGTAAATATTAAATATCTAGCTAGCTAAATTGATTGCAGAAAGACTATCCTATTGCAGCGAGTTTGAAATCAAGGGTTATTTTGTTGATCTTGATTGTAATTAGGGGTGAGCAAAAGGTTGGTTAAACCAAACTAACCAAATAAAACAAGCCAAACTAACCAAATTTATTTATTCACTTTCGGCAGTTAAATCGGTCCGGGTTCAGTTTTGGAAATCTAAGCCGGATAAACCAAGTATATACAGTTGAAATATATACAGAGACAATCTTAGTTTTCTAGGAAACTAAGTATTCTAGGAAACTATATATTCTGTAGTAAACACCTCTAAACACAAATCCCTAAGATATCTTACCAAAAGATAACTTTCTATAAGTACAGGATACTATACAAAATAATATATTTACATAATATTCTACACTCCCCCTCAAACTGGTGTGTATATGTTGTATACACCCAGTTTGGATAAGAAACCATCAAAGGTGACTCTTGGAAGAGCCTTGGTGAAAACGTCAGCAATTTGATTTGTAGTAGGAATGTAGTTGAGCTTCATAGTCCCACTGTTGACCTTTTCATAAATGAAGTGTCTATCTATTTCAATGTGTTTAGTTCTATCATGTTGAACTGGATTCCTTGCTATGCTCATTGCTGATTGACTGTCACTGTACACCTCAAAGTCCCCTTTTTCATTTAGTCCCAATTCTGTGATGAGCCTTTGAATCCACATTCCCTCACAAATGCCAAGGGCTAAGGCTCTAAACTCTGCTTCTGCACTGCTTCTAGATATCACAGCCTGCCTTTTACTCCTCCAAGTGACTATGTTACCCCATACAAATGTACAATAGCCACTCACAGATCTTCTATCTGTCAATTCACTTGCCCAGCTTGAATCTGTGTAGACTCTAACTGTTCGATCTTGATTTTTCCTGAAGATGAGTCCAGATCCTGGTGAAAATTTCAAATACCTTAGGATTCTGTTTACTGCCTCCATATGTTCCTCTCGAGGGTCACTCATATGTTGGCTCACAATGCTAACAACATATGCAAGGTCTGGTCGAGTCAGTGACAAATAGATTAGTTTTCCTACTAACCTTTGATAAGATTCTTTGTTCACTGGATTGCCTACTTCATCCTTGCTGGATTTCAAACCTGGTTCCATTGGAGTCTCTGCTGGTCTGCACTCGAGCATTCTAGTTTCTGTCAGTAGATCCAGAATGTATTTTCTCTGGTTGATCACTAGCCCTTCATCAGACCTTGCCACCTCCATTCCCAAAAAATATCGAAGACTTCCCAAGTCTTTTGTTTCGAACTCCTTTGCTAAATCAATCTTTAGTCTTTCTATCTCTTCCACAGAATTTCCAGTAACAATGATATCATCAACATAGACTATTAGAAGGGTAATTTTCCCATTAGGTGCTACCTTTTTGAACAAGGTATGGTCTGCCTGGCTTTGCTGGAATCCATTCTGAATCATAGCTTTAGCAAATCGATCAAACCAAGCTCTAGGGGATTGCTTTAATCCATATAAGGATTTACTTAACTTGCACACTGTCCCCTTTGTTGAGTGTTCCTTCAAACCTGGTGGGATCTCCATGTACACTTCCTCCTCAAGGTTCCCATTTAGAAAAGCATTCTTAATGTCCAATTGGTGTAGTTTCCAATCTTTGTTAACAACAATCGAAAGTAACACTCTGATAGTGTTTAGCTTGGCCACTGGTGCAAATGTCTCTTGATAGTCAACCCCATAGGATTGAGTAAATCCCTTAGCTACAAGCCTTGCCTTGTATCTTTCAATACTTCCATCTGAGTGATACTTCACTGTAAACACCCATTTGCACCCGACAGCTCTCTTTCCTTCTGGTAGATTAGTTAGACTCCAGGTATTATTCTTTTGTAGTGCTTTGATCTCTTCTTCCACTGCCTTTCTCCACTCAGAATTTTCGAGAGCTTCCTCTACTGTCCTTGGAATCTGCACACTGTCCAAGCTAGCTGTAAATGCTTTAAAACCAGATTGTAATTTTCCATAGGCCACAAATCTATTTATAGGATGAGTAGTGCATTTCCTCACTCCCTTTCTAATAGCAATGGGAAAATCATCTAAAGCAACAGTAGAAGAATCTTGAGGTATATCATTACCTTTTGTTTCAACAGTAGCGGGACTCAAAATTAGTTCTTGGCAAGTGTTAGGTTGAATAGCAGCCTCGGGGAGAAGTTTTTTCTTTCTGGTATAAACACTAAGTTGTTTGTTTATAGGTTGAGGAGTTAAAAGGTCGGGAGATAAATGTGATATAGCTTTAAGGGTTGGAGGAGGTGTAGTATGAGGACTAGAGTTTTTTAAGGGACTAGGTTGTGAACTGTTCTGTTGTGGGGAAGGTATATCTACTGGATTAGGAGCTGGAGTATTAGATATACTAATAACTTCATTTAAGGGACTGGATTGATGTGAAGAAGATGATGAAGTATTAGAGATCTCACCATCAAGAACAGGTAAAACAGGAAGAAGTTGTAGATCACCCAAGGACTGAAATTCCTTGTAAGTCTCCCCCTGAATTGCAGTCCTAGCAAAATAAGGATGATGTTCAAAAAAGGTAACATCAAAGGAGACATATGTTTTTCGAGTAGCAGGACAGTAACACTTGTAACCCTTTTGAGAGGAGGAGTACCCTAGAAAGACACATTTTAAGGACCTAGGATCAAGCTTACCTCGATTTGGACTGTGCACATGAACAAAAGCTGTGCAACCAAAAACTTTGAGAGGAAGGGCAGAAGATAAGGGCAGAAAATGTGGAAAAAATTGGTGAAGAATTTGAGAAGGAACTTTAAACCCCAGAGTCTTGCTAGGCATCCTATTTATGAGGTATGTGGCTGTAAGGAGAGCATCCCCCCAAAGGTTTTTAGGAGCATGAGCAGAAAATAATAGAGAACGAGTGACTTCTAGAAGGTGTCGATTTTTTCTTTCAGCCACACCATTTTGCTGAGGTGTGTTGACACAAGAAGTAAGGTGAAAGATGCATTTTTCCCTGAAAAAATGCCCAAGAGAATTGCTAAAGTACTCACTCCCATTATCACTCCTCACAATCTTAATAGGTGTAGCAAACTGATTTTGAACCATTGCATAAAAAGTTTGAAAGATATTAACAACAGCAGATTTCTCTTTCATTAAAAAAGTCCAAGTGGTCCTAGAGTAATCATCAATGAAGGAAACAAACCATCTATATCCAGAGAGGCTTGGGATTTTAGAAGGGCCCCAAATGTCACTATGAATAATGGAAAAAGGTGAAGTAGATTTAACAGATGAAGGAACATAAGTATTACGAGTATGTTTAGCCATTTGACACACATCACATGTAAAGGAAGAAGGATTTTTATTGATAAACAACTTGGGAAACAATTTTTTGAGATAATGAAAATTAGCATGGCCCAATCTAAAATGCCATAGCATTACAGAATTTGAAATGAGGCTAGAAGACAAAACAGAGGTGTAAAGACCAGTAGAGCAAGTAGATGCGGAAAGAGGCAGGTTGTCAAGGATATAGAGGCCATTACTCAACTTAGCATTTCCAGTCACCATTCTCGAGCCCTGTTCCTGAAAAACACAACCATCAACTCCAAAGTGAACATCACAGTGAATATCTCGAACAAGTGCACTAACAGATAACAAGTTGCAGTGTAAAGTAGGAACATAAAGGACATTAGGAAGAACTAGCTTTGCACTGAGTCGAACTGAACCCCTTCCAATAACCTTAGAAAGAGAACGATTAGCAATTTTAATGAAGCAAGGAGAGCTGTGGTTAGAGAAGGACTGGAACATCTTGAGATTCCCTGTCATATGGTCAGAGGCACCAGAATCCACTATCCACTGAGAGGAATAGACTGAAGGCAAGGAAAATAAAGTACCTTCAGTGGTTGTCAAAGCCGTGGAAGGTGATGAAGAGGAAAGACGACCGAAGAGCTGTTGAAGTTCCTCCATTTGCTGTGGGCTAAAGCCACTGGTCGAAGGCTCATGAGAAGCAAGATGGGCAGCCTGTTGAAATCGAGATGTAGAGGGCTTCCAATCTGCTGGTTTCCCATGCAGTTTCCAACATTTTTCCAGCACATGGCCTGCTTTCTTGCAGTGTGTACACCAAGGTCTGCCCCTTTTTTGCACAGTTCCAGAGGTGGAATGTGTGATAAGAGCAGAAGCATCTGCTGGAACAACAGGGGGTACCATCAATGACCTCCTACTTGCTTCCCTCCTTATCTCAGAAAAAGCCTCCCGAACTAGAGGAAGGGGCTTTGTAGCTAGAATCCTACCCCTGGTACTGTCAAATTCTCCATTCAGACCTGATAGAAATTGAAACAGTCTTCTCTGATTTTTAAGTTTGTTGTAAAAGCTAAGATCATCACTGCATTTCCACTCATTTGCCTCATAAAGATCCAGCTGTTGCCAGCACTTAGTAAGAACGCCAAAGTATTGAACCACAGTCATCTCTCCTTGTCGGAGATCCTTGATCTGATTTTCAACTCCAAATAGTTCAGATGTGTTATCAACACAAGAGTAAGTGTCTCTGGCTGCATTCCAGATTTCAGCCGCAGTTTGATAGAGCATGAAGTTCTCTCCAATTTCAGGAACCATGGAATTGATCAACCACGACATGATCATGGTGTTTTCACTCAACCAAGTTGGGTAGGCAGAATCAGATTCAGAAGGAATAGGAGTGGAGTCTGAGAGGTAGGAAGCTTTTCTTCTCCCAGTTAGATATAGCCTAACAGATTGGGACCAAGGGAGGTAGTTACTTCCATTAAGTTTGTAGGATGTAATAGGGGAAATGGATGAATCTGACAAGAGAAAATCAGAAGTACGAGAGACATTTGGAGAACTGACTTCGGAATTTTCAAGTACCATTGAGAAGAAGAAATCGATCGAAGAGGAGAAGAAATAAAAGGAGAGGATCGACCTAATCTGATACCATGTAGAGAAGTAGGAAAAACTCACTTACTTTTATTCATAAGAAAAGTTGAAATATATACAGAGACAATCTTAGTTTTCTAGGAAACTAAGTATTCTAGGAAACTATATATTCTGTAGTAAACACCTCTAAACACAAATCCCTAAGATATCTTACCAAAAGATAACTTTCTATAAGTACAGGATACTATACAAAATAATATATTTACATAATATTCTACAAATATTAAATATCTAGCTAGCTAAATTGATTGCAGAAAGACTATCCTATTGCAGCGAGTTTGAAATCAAGGGTTATTTTGTTGATCTTGATTGTAATTAGGGGTGAGCAAAAGGTTGGTTAAACCAAACTAACCAAATAAAACAAGCCAAACTAACCAAATTTATTTATTCACTTTCGGCAGTTAAATCGGTCCGGGTTCAGTTTTGGAAATCTAAGCCGGATAAACCAATTAATTTTTTTCAAGTAATATATTACATGTATATGTTTAATTAATTAAATCTAAATATGAAATTAAATACCCAAATATGAAATAACTAATCAAATTATTTAATTAATAAAAAATATATGTTTAAATTTACAATGATAATTTTTTATTTTATAAATAAATCTTAAAAAAGTAACAAAGAAAATGATCAATTTGGTTCAGTCGGTTAGGGAGAAATTCCGTTTGGTTATTTCGGTTTTGACAATAAAGTTGGTTTGGTTTATAAAAACTGACCGAATGCACACCCCTAATTGTAATTGCATATTGTGGTTATAGAAATCCTTTAGTAACATTTTGTAATGTCTGTAGCCACATACTAAGTTTATAAACTATGTGGAATAGGTTCTCAATAAGACTAGATCTGTGGTATTATTGACTAGATCTATGAGATTAAGTATGATACCAGGTTATTACCTGGGTGATGATCTGTGGTTTTCAATACTTTGTCTCTCTTTCTCACTCTTGTACGAGTAGCAACAATGAGGTGATCTAATGCTTCAAGTTGCCTACATATAATTCAAAGGTTACCACACAATAATATTCAGTTTTCATCTTACTATGCTGTGGGATTATCTCCGTTAGCTAAGAAGAATTTTCTTGCTTGAGATCTTATTCATTTAGGATAATTTAGAAAAGTGATAAATGACACGTAGTTTACCCCCTGTAGTTGCAGTTATTTGAAAATGATGTGAATGCATTGTGCTTTCATAGAAGATGGTGATAACTGCACAGATGTTCTAGGAAAAAGGTTGGCTTTTTTAGCTCAAATATAATGTATTTCAAAGTTGTCTCTTGGTGTATGTTTTTCCAGGTTTATGCCTTGACTAAAGAAAGGGATACTCTTCGAAGAGAGCAGAATAAAAAAAGTGACGCTGCTGCTCTTTTAAAGGAAAAAGATGAAATAATTAATCAAGTCATGGCTGAAGGTGAGATCTGCAAACTGCTATATACATTTGATGTGCTATAACATTTTTTTATCTTATTCAAAAACATATTGTTTTCCTCTATCAGATATCTTGGAACTTGTACGATAGTCCTCACGTAATTTCTTTGTAATGGTGTTCCTGTAAAAAGAGCCTAACTGTAATGGAAAATATATGGACACACTTCATTATCAAGAAATAACTTAGTAGGTTTATCTGCAATACTTTTAAGAGGAGGATTGGGTAGGCGGGGGGATGGGTTGTAAATATAGAGAACTCCCTCAATCGGAGTGGTTAAAGTTCTCTGAATGTATCATCAATCCCTTTCCCACCTAACCCTTACTTGGGGCTACTATAGCGGAGGCTCGTATAATTTAGTATGGAAATTTAGTGTAAAAGGAAAATTCTTAGTGCATCTACTTCTGTGTCTGATTGAGATTTTAGTTGGCTAGATGATTCTTGAGCAAACCTGATCCCTTGTTGTCTATGAGTTCTTATTGCTAGATATTTGTCTCTCCTCTCAGGTGAAGAGCTTTCAAAGAAGCAGGCTGCTCAAGAGGCTCAGATCAGGAAATTAAGAGCTCAGGTATGACGATATGTTCAGTTGTTGTTTGAGTTTTCTAAATTTCTGGTAAATAATCTCTTCTTTCTCTTTGCTTTCTTACTATTCTTTTTCCTTGCATTTTTATTACTCTAGATTAGAGAGCTCGAAGAGGAGAAGAAAGGCTTGACTACAAAGCTTCAGGCAAGTCCTTGTCATAGAACTGGAACGTAATTTACTGATTACTTTTTTTCCTTTTATGTCTAGAATTCAAGATGATATGAGCTGTAATATGAGACTTTATGTTGTATTCAATCTTTTACCTCTCTTGGACAAAACATTGTCATTCAAATCAATTGGTTTTCCATAGTAATTCAAGGCTTAAAACTCAGTATTATTATTGTAAGTTATCCGAAAAGTGTTAGAGTTTGAGGGAGAGTGTAAGTTATCCGAGAAGTGGTAGAGTTTTATTTAATCTATAATTAGAGTTTATTCCCAAGTCAGTAGTTTAGATTTACTAGAAGTCTTATTTAAATTAGGGACAAATATTATTTAAATTAGAGATAAAAGTATAGTTTAACTATACTAAAACTCTGTAATTGCCTAACCACCTTTTTCATGTCCATCTTTTTCAAACAACAAATCCCTAACCACCGATCACACACACACACAAACCACCATCATTAATTGCATCTCCGGCCACCATGGCCCCTTTCTCACATGGTATCAGAGCCAACAACGGTCTTGATGTCGTCACCACTGCTGCCATCTCTGATCTGATTTTTTTCTTCTTTTTATATGCACATTTTTTTCCGCTGCTATCATTAGGCCACGCTCGTTCCTTGGCTTCTCCTTCGTTGAAATCTTACATCTCTGGTGAAATTTCTGCTCGTTTATTTTTGTTGTTTACTCGAAAAGGTTATAGTTTAGCCTTAAAAAAAACTATTTGGTTTTATCTTAGCCATCAATCCTAAAAAGATAGGAGAAAAGGTTTTAGTTTAGCCTTAAAGAAAAACTATATTATTTTTCAAGGGATTCTACATCAAAAATCCAAGCTGGGACTCTAGTACGTGTAACTACCAGCTTAAGGGGGAGTGTAGATTCTTGTGATCGTTATTGAATGGAAGCAGCTACTTAGTCCGTGAATGGCAGAAAAAGCTGGAAGTCATCTCAGAAGAAGATGCAAAAACCAGAAAAAGATCATCACTGACAGAGGAAAGCTGAAAGACATCCAAGGAAGGTGCAAAACCAACAACCACAACAAAGTTGGTAGTCATCTCAAGAAGGATGCCGAAATCAGCAACATCAGCTGCAAATTTTCAACAATGACCGTGCGAAGAACAACATGATTATATCCTAGTTGTTCAACTCCATGGCTCCCAGAAAAGGGAGATTTTCTTTTCTCTAAGAAACAACAGAAGAAATATGAGTGGGCATCACATCCAAGATCCAAGCTGGTGCTCTACTACGTTTGCTCACCAGCTTGAGGGGGAGTGTAAGTTATCCGAAAAGTGTTAGAGTTTGAGGGAGAGTGTAAGTTATCCGAGAAGTGGTAGAGTTTTATTTAATCTATAATTAGAGTTTATTCCCAAGTCAGTAGTTTAGATTTACTAGAAGTCTTATTTAAATTAGGGACAAATATTATTTAAATTAGAGATAAAAGTATAGTTTTAGTTATATTAGAACTCTATATCAACCTATTTAAAGGCTTACTCTGTATACATTTAATAATTAAGAACAATAAGAAAATACAGAGAAACATATTGTTCTCTCTGAAAAATATCATGTCCATCTTTTTCAAACAACAAATCCCTAACCACCGATCACACACACACACAAACCACCATCATTAATTGCATCTCCGGCCACCATGGCCCCTTTCTCACAATTATATCATATGGATTTACTAAATTGTAAATACTAGTCGGTGTAGACCTTTTATTTCATATTCTCTATCTGCACTTATGGATATCTGGTTTCATATTTGAGATTTTAAATTTGGTAGACTGAACTTCATAAAACTACGGGATGCTATTATTTTGTAGATGTTTTCTTCTGTAAAAATGTCCTTATACTTGGATTGCCATTGGTTGCTGCTTTGTTGTTTCGTTTATCTTCCTATCAAAACTATATGAAAAAGAAAAGAAAATATAAGAAACACTGCTTGTTATTTTTTACTAATTTTCTTCATTACTTCATTTTGGTCCAACTGATGTGAATGAATTAAAAAGATTACCCTATTCCTTGAGAGCTGAGATGAAGTTGAAACTCCGCAAGTTCTCTACCTGGGGGATATTTTACTCTATTTAGTATTGTCACTTCTTTGGGTTTATTTTTGTCTGGATTCCTTTGAATTTGCATAGAAAGAATTATGTCATTTATTTCAACTTCTTCATAGTCATGCTCCTTGCTATGCTTTCAGGTTGAAGAGAACAAGGTAGAGAGCATAAAGAAGGACAAAACAGCTACAGAGAAGTTGCTACAAGAAACAATTGAAAAACACCAAGCAGAACTTGCAGCTCAGAAAGACTTTTATACAAATGCTCTAAATGCTGCGAAGGAGGCTGAAGCACTAGCAGAGGCCCGTGCCAACAATGAAGCTAGAACTGAACTGGAGAGTCGGTTAAGAGAGGCTGAAGAACGTGAAACACTGCTTGTACAGACACTTGAAGAGTTGAGACAAACCTTAAGCAGAAAGGAGCAGCAGGTTTTGTGTTGTATTAGTTGAGATTCCAGATTTTATCATGCTAATTAATGAAAAGCGTGATGTTATTGTCATTTTCTAACAATGTAGGCTGTATATCAAGAAGACATGTTTCGCAGGGACATCGAAGATCTTCAAAAACGTTATCAGGTGCACTGAGTTTGTACTGGCCTATATAGATATTAAATCTTTCCTTGGTACCTTTACTCTCAGGAATTTGTTTCTAGTAGTTCACAGCTCGAATTTTGTTTTCTAGGCAAGCGAACGCCGGTGTGAGGAGTTGATTGCACAAGTGCCTGAATCTACGAGACCTCTTTTAAGGCAGATTGAAGCCATGCAGGTGAAATTTGTGGTTCTAATGCAATCTTAACAGTCTTCAAGGACTATTGCTCTTCATATATTTGTGCAGATATTGATTGTTGCTCTATTCTTAATAGGAAACAACTGCCAGAAGAGCAGAAGCTTGGGCTGCTGTGGAGAGATCTCTAAACTCTCGTCTCCAGGTGTGTGCAATGTGTAAAATGTTATGCATGTTATGATATCTCATGTGAAGCTTATAGAGAGTCCTATTCTATGGATTTACAGGAAGCAGAGGCAAAAGCTGCAGCTGCTGAAGAGAGAGAGCGATCTGTGAATGAACGTCTATCTCAAACCTTGTCACGAATTAATGTTCTTGAAGCTCAGGTTCTTCATCTGTGACTAATATATGTTTTATTTGTGTGGAAACATTTCTAGATATCAGCTTAACCTTTGTTTTTCTTTGGTTCAGATTTCTTGTCTCAGAGCGGAACAAACACAGGTAAGCAGGTCCCTTGAGAAAGAGAGGCAGAGAGCTGCTGAGAATAGGCAAGAATACCTTGCAGCAAAGGAGGAAGCTGATACTCAAGAAGGTCGGGCAAACCAGCTTGAGGAAGAAATTAGGGAACTAAGACGGAAACATAAGCAAGAGTTACAAGATGCTCTTGTGCATCGGGAACGTCTGCAGCAGGTTTTGCTTTTGATTCATTGCTAGGTTAAAATTACTATTAATCTCCTTGCACATGTAGCTTCAAAGAGAACTATCTACATTTGAAAATGCTTTTTTTCTTTAACTTTGTCGATGAAAAAGAAGACCATTTTGTATTCTTCACATGATACAGATGATAAAAGTTGCATATGTAGCTTAGCATTTGGAAAATTCTATCAAATTATCTGCTGGAGTTAGATGAGGCATTCTTTTGAGAGTTTCTTACACCTATATGAACATAGGAACCGTTTTAACTGAACTGTTGGTATTTAGATCTGATCTAATGGTTCCATTTACTGAAGGAATCTTTTCATTTGTCACAGGAAGTAGAAAGGGAGAAAGCTGCTCGGTTAGACTTGGAAAAGACAGTGCATATGCATTCTACGGCTGTATCTGAGCAAGCTCCAATAGCAAGGCGTAATTCCATTTCAGAGAATGGTATGGTGCTTTGTGTTATGACTTATAATGTAGATGATCTTATGCTGATCTTTATTTATTATGCAAATTTGGTGCAGGAAGCTTGTCCCGGAGACTCTCTACTGCTAGCAGCCTAGGAAGTATGGAGGAAAGCTATTTTCTGCAAGCATCTTTGGACTCAACTGATGGTGTATTCGAAAAGAGAAATATTGGAGAGGCAACCTTAAGTCCACTCTACATGAAAAGCATGACACCCAGTGCGTTTGAATCAGCCCTTCGTCAGAAGGAGGGTGAACTTGCTTCCTACATGTCTCGATTGGTATGCATTATTATTCTTTGAGCTCCTGAATTCAAACATAACATTGAGTCCTTGAATACATGTATAAACTGTGCTGAATACCTGATATTTCCTGGTTTCAAGTTGTGGGTCGTATCTGTACTGTTTAATAGCTTATATCAACTAGCTTTATTTGGTGTTTACTTCAGGCTTCCATGGAATCTATCCGTGACTCTTTAGCCGAGGAGTTAGTCAAAATGACTGCTCAGGTGAGTTTTCCACCTGCTACCTAGTTAAATGGTATCGAGGCTTTCTACTCTGTTCTTCTCAAATCATTGCCTTTTAACCTTATCTACATTTTCTGCAGTGTGAAAAGTTGAAGGCAGAAGCCGCCACAGTGCCAGGAATCCGGGCTGAGCTAGAAGCCTTGAGGCGGAGACACACTGCTGCGCTGGAGCTAATGGGTGAACGCGATGAAGAGGTACATGCCTTTCTAATTTTGGATTCTCTCTTGTTCTGGCTAACTAATTTTTATATTCAAGGATGTTATGAAGCTTATATATATAATGTTGATCTATGGTATCACTCTATCACTTAAGCAGAGACTATGAGTTTTGCTCAAGTAATATTAGTATGAAAAATGAATGTTCAGAGGTGATAGTGTTTCGAATATATTCTATCTCCGCATTAATGTATTTCCCACTCATTGTGGTTTCCGCATAGGAAAATGAGCGTATCATATGACATATTGTCTTAATCCATCATGTTCTTACATTTAAGTGGTTTCAACTTCCCAGCTGGAGGAACTCCGAGCTGACATTGTAGACTTGAAGGAAATGTACAGAGAGCAAGTAAACTTGCTTGTGAATAAGGTATTTTCTTTTCTTTTTCAAAACTCTCATCTCAATTTACATATAACATTATACTTATTGTAGTTATAACTTCATGCCTGTGTTTGACAGATCCAAACGAGTTCTTCGGCGGGTAATTCTTCGTAAGCAATTCTTTTTTTTTTCCCTTTGTTCGGTGTGGCAATTTCAGAGAAAGCATGTGCATGATATACTTTATAGTAAATGCAGTTAAATGCAACTGTTGATTCTAAAGAAATTTTGTTCTTAAAAACTCGAACTAGTTTAAAGATGTGCAATGATATATACGTTGTTGTAAAGGACAATTCTACTATGTGAAATCTGTTTTATTCCATTAGCCAACATGAAAATTGATCATATTGCCTATCTTTTAATTCTTTTTAATAATTTATATTTTATGTTTTGATAATAAAGAGAATATAGTTATATAGAAATGGTATACTAAATATTTAGTTGTCTATGGTTCATATATGAGCATGTAAAGAATAAATATAAAACTAATATTAAAGTATTAATGGAAGGTTTGGTAGGAGTTTTATTTACTACTTCCGTCCTATTTAATATGTCCACTATTAATTTTTTTTGGTTAATTCTTTTAATTTTAATTTATTAATATTTTAAATTTATTATTGATAAAAATGTGAAAAAATATGTTTTAGAAAGTTTCAATAAGTAATTTCAAAATATATATTTTATAAATTTTAATTAATTAAAATATTTAAAATAATTATGGTCAAAGTTTAAAATTTTTTACTTTTAAAAGGTCAATATTGAACATACTAAGTGAAACAGAGAGTATTTATTATTCGGTAAATTTTAGTATAAGAGTTAGCAATAATATTAACATTGGCAAGGCTTTCTTGTAACAAAGTAATTTTTATGTCACAGAACAAAAAATTTCTGTCACTTTCTATGACTTACATTAAAAAACATAAAAAAATAAATTTTAAATTTTAAATCTTAATCTTAAATTTTAAATCTTACACCTTAAAAATATACTTACTCTTCAATTTCTAAACCTAAATTTATTTTTTTTAAGTGGGACACGTTAAACGATGCATGGATAGTTTCTTTTAAGGAAATACAAATTGATTTTCAAAGCAAATTCCTAACTGTTTTCAAAGCCATGAAATAATTAAATGTGTGATATTTTGGATAATTATTTATAATTAATAGCTTTTACTTAATTGAGTGTAAATGTGTAATTGAAACGCTTTATTTATATTCTTCTATTTTAAAGAGTACAGTGCGAAATAAAATAAATCGAGTATTAAATATTGTATAGTTCCATTTGTTATGAGACTGGTAATCTAAATTGTCGGTGTTTATATAGATTATATATAATTTTTTTGGGTAAACTACATAAATGACCACCATATTAATGGTAAAGTCACGATTTGACCATCTTACTCTTTTTCGAAGTAATTAAGTCATCATACTATTAATTTGGACTCAACTTGGCCACATGCCGTTAGAATCTAACAGCAAAATGACGTGGCAGTTAAAAAAGAGTATAATTACACATTTGATCTCTGTTATTTACACATTCTTTCAATTTAGTCATAATTTTAAATTAATAAAACAAAATCCCTAATTTAGAGGAGAAAACAAAATACCTCTGTCATGTTCCTGGTGGGATTCGAACCTAAGTATGGCAGGTGGAGAAGCACCAAGCACAAGTTTAAGTAATAAATCACTAATTTTAATATATGTCTTATTATTTTTTACATTTTTTTATTTTACATATATAATCATCAAATTATTTTTTAATTTAATTTTAAAAAAATTCAATTAAATTATTATATATATTAGATTATATTTAAAAATAAAAATTTTAAATTATAATAAATTTCATTTAATGAATCCAAATCTCAATTAAATTATTATATATATTTTTTAATTTCACATATATAATCATCGAATTAATAATTTTAATTTATTATATATTTTTTCTACATTTATCTTTTTTAAAAATAAATATAAATACAACATAAATCACAAGATAAATGAATTGAAATCATGTTTGTGAGTTTAGATTCGCTAAACGAATTTTAATATAACACAAATCACAAGATAAATTCATTTGAATTATATTTGTGAGTTTAGATTCGATAAATGAAATTTTATTATAATTTAAATTTTTTTGAATATAATTTAATATTTATATAATAATTTAATTGAGATTTTTTAATTAAATTAAAAAAACAATTCGATGATTATATATGTGTAATTAAAAAATAAATATATAAAACAATAAGACATATATTAAAATTAGTGATTTAAAACACATACTTGTGATTGGTTTAGTGGCTAAGCCACTGCTTCTCATCTTGTCTTACTCGGGTTTAAATCCCGCCAGGTGTAGGATGGAGAAAATTTGTTTTTCTCCTCTAAATAGGTGGTGACATGTGTCACCATTTGGTTTGGGGAGGAAAATAAATTTATTAAATTAAATATAAATAATTAAAGTCCTCCAATAAAGTGTTGACATGTGTCACCACCTAATTAAATAATTAATTTATTTTAGGATAAACTACTCCAATGGCCACCGAACTTCAGGGTGTACCTATTTTTACCACCGAACTACCGAACTCGTCAACTAGACCACCAAACTTATTAAATTGACCTATTTTGACCACCGCCGTTAAAAAACTAACAGAGGGGTGACGTGACAGTTAACGAAAATTTGTAAAATTACACATTTAGTCCTTGTTATTTACCTATTATATCAATTTTGTCCAAATTTTAATTTAATTAAATAAAATTAACCAACCAACCAAGTAATGACACGTGTCACCATCTGATTGACCGTAAAGAATGAGAAAAAATAAAATGGTAAGGAAACTACTCCCATAGGAATTTGATCCCACACCAATTGCATGGAAAGCCCATGCTCCAGCCATTGAGCTAAATTCACTAATCTAATATAGGATACTAACATATTTTATTAAACCATTATTTTTCTGGTGAAAACTAAAGGAAATTTAAAGAAGAAAGAAAGAATAGTAATGGGAGATTTAAACTTAGGACCAAGGTGAGAAATTCTCATACCTTTACCACTGCACCAAGCTACTCTTAGTGATATATATTGTACACTTTTATATACATATCTTATACTACAGTTAGGAAAAAAAAGTAAAAATTGTTGAAAGGGGACTCGAACTTAGATCACTTGGGATGTGTCTAATCACACAAAAAATATTTGATTTAAAAGAAAAGAAATTTGATTTTAAAAAAATATTTAAATATTTTAAATCGAACTTAAAATATAAGAAGGGTGAGTTATTTGATGTTGATAAAAATGCATCATTTATTGAGCTGAAATTATTTAGAAAACTTTTACCTAAGAAAAAAATGAGAGCAATGAATTTGTTAAGATTCTTAAAATGTTATAATTGTTTCCCAAATGCGATAATTTAATATAGAATCTTGTTGATTATTCTTATTATTGTTGCTTCTACATAACGAAAATTTTTAAAATTGTAGTTATTGAAGTCATATTTACATACAACTATGTTGCAAGAAAGGTTAAATGCACTTACATTGATGGTAATTGAGAGTGGTTTTTTTGGAAGAAGTTGATATTGAAAATGTTGTAAATGATTTTGCTCAAAACATGCAAAAAAAAAAAAGAACAACACTTTTTTAACTAAAAAGTAAAAACACTAGATTTTTAGTTGTTTATATGTGAATTTTTCTTATTCAAGACAGTAATTAAATTATTTAGACTATAAATTAAGGGTTTTATTTTAATAAGTTGCATTGAATACCGTAATTAATCTTTGAACCGCACTTGCTAAACTTCTGTTGGTCTTTGATTTCGCTTATAATTGCTGAACGACCATACTAATGAACATATCCAATTTCCTTGCAAAAAGGAACTCTTTATTCATTGTCGGATTAGGAAAACTATTCAGTACATATACACGTAGTCTCGATCTCTCTACATATCTACCTTCTATTCTATTCTGTATACGTTTTGAAAAAGTTAATCGGCATGGCGAGTTTGAAAACCCTCACGTTGGTTATTTTGATTCAATGCACAATCTTCACTGAATCTTCTCAGCAGTCGAAGCAGAAGAAGGTTGATGGTTATGGTGACAATGTGTTTAATGTCATCAGCTTTGGAGCCACTGGAGATGGCACTACAGACGATTCTAAGGTTTTTTTTTTCTTCTATCGATTTTCTTTTTATGTTTTACATATCTGATCTGAATCAGATAGCATGTTTTCTAAAGCTATTTGTGTGTGTACGTATACACTTTAGGGGTTTAAGCAAGCATGGGATGTGGCTTGCAATTCTTCAGCTCCGTCACCAACTGTACTTGTACCACAAGGAAAGACGTTTCTGCTGCAACCCTTAACTTTCAATGGCAAATTATGCACTTCAAATCCCATTACTTTCCAGGTACTTAGTCTTTTTGTGTGTATTCGAAACGGTTCCTTAATCAGCTTTTATGGAAACTCTGTGCATATAAATGCGTGGACTGGTACAGATTGATGGCAGAATCATAGCCCCAAGCAAACCTGGTGCATGGCAATGCAGACCGAATTGTGACCATTGGATTAGCTTCAGAAAATGTGATGGTCTGTTGATTAAAGGATCCGGTTCCATCAATGGCCAGGGTTCTAACTGGTGGAGACTTTCTTGCAAAAATAAGAATAAGGCCTGTCCAAGTCGGAAACCAACTGTAAGTGTTGGAATATCATGTTTTGAAAGATGATATGTATATTCTCTGGTTTGTTGCATTGCATGGAAATGAATAAGTGTGTGGGTTTGGTGGTTTTAGGGTTTTGTGATAGCAGACTCCAACAACGTAGAGATGAATGGAATAACATTTGAAGACAGTCCAAAAATGCACATTGCATTTGAAAGGTCTACGTTGGTCCATGCTACTAACCTCACCATCAAAGCCCCCAAGAACAGTCCCAACACCGACGGCATTCATATCCAACATTCCACCAATGTTTCTATACACAACTCCATCATTCAAACCGGTACTTATTCTTTCTGTCTTCGTTTTATTTCATTATGTCTATAGTATTGATTTGTCTACTCATTCAGGTGATGACTGCGTATCAATCGGAAACGGTTCTAAATACATGCTAATTGCCATGGAATGATGTTGATAATGTTTGGAATGTTTGAAGATTGATGTTTGGATATGTTAAATATAAGTTAGAAGCATGCTTGGATGTTTATGGTTGCTTAAAAATGAGAAAAAACTAGCAAAAATATGATATTTCAGGTCCAGTGTTTCGATACGACTAAGGCTGTATCAAAACAGGGTCTCTAAAATAGGCATGGGGTTTCGAAACAGGGCATGGTGTATCGGAACATGCTCGTGAGGTCTGGCTACTGAAATTTGGTGTACCAAAACGTTTTAGAGGGTGTTTCGATATGGGCTCATGTTTCGAAACACTAGGTCTTGTTTCGAAACATGGTGTTTCGGTACGGTGCTCTGTGTACCGAAATGTTTTAGAGGGTGTTTCGATATGGGCTCGTGTTCTGAAACACTAGGTCTTGTTTCGAAACAGGGTGTTTCGGTACGGTGCTCTGTGTACCGAAACACCAAGTTGTTAAAGGTTCTGTTTCTTTATGTTTTAGTCCATGAATGTTGTGGATGCAATTAAATGAACTTGGATGATTGTTTTGAGCTAAGATTTGACAAAGTGACATGTAATGCGACTAACTAATGGTTGGTAACTTAAAAATTGAATATGTCCCTGTAAATTGCTAAAATTACAAAAATGGTCCCCAAAACGTATTTGTATTTATTTGAGTGCTTAATCGACGTTTGTTTGAGATGTTAATTGTTCTGATGCGATTCTTTACACTTAGGCTAAAGATATGCATTTAAACAAAATAAAAAGAAAAAATAAGGTCGTTTATTGAGGTAAACCTTCTCGCTTTACTTCAATATTTTCCGTGTGACCCGTTCGGTTCGATCTTTTGCCCAGACCGGATCAAGGGGTTACAGAAGGGCTAAAGATGCCATGGTTGTTAAGGTGTTAGTTTTTTAAGGGTTGGTCCATGTGAATAGAAATATTTTCTCTTTTTGGTACCTTTATTTATGCTTCACATTAAAAATTAAGTTTAGGGTTTAAGGTTAAGGTTAAGGTTTATGGAATTAGGAGCATGATGTATTTTAAGATTTATGACTTATGATTTAGAATTTAAGGCTGGGACTCAGAATTTAATAATTTAGTGTTGGGGCATAAAAATGGGCACCAAAAAGGGACAATGGATTTTTATCGTGGTCCATAGGGACATTGTAAATCACTTTGCAGTATATTATATTATTAATAAAAGTATAATTTTCTCGAGAAAAAAAACATAAAAATATGTATTTCAATTTTAATGTATATTTTAAATGTGTTTGTAAAAGAACTGCTTTAAGCATATAAATATATCTTAACACTTATAAATCGGAAGATTATATGAATATATTGAGAGAGTTATAATGTTCCAAGTATAAAAAAGGACTAATTCCAAATAAAGTAGAATAATTATGTAAAATAATAAATATACCAAAACACTTACGAATTGGAATTCCATTGCATTGTTAGATTATAAAAACCAATTTATATTAAATATATAATTACATTTCCTACTTTTACTAAACTTCATTATATTAGTCTTTGCAAAAAGGGACTCTTTATTCATTGTCGGATTAGGAAAACAATTCAGTATATATATGTAGTCTCTATCTCTGTACATATATATCCAGTTATCCACCTTCTATTCTATTCTGTATACGTTTTGAAAAAGTTCAGCAGCATGTCGACTTTGAAAACCCTCACGTTGGTTATTTTGATTCAATGCACAATCTTCACTGAATCTTCTCAGCAGCCGAAGCAGAAGAAGGTTAATGGTTATGGTGACAATGTGTTTAATGTCATCAGCTTTGGAGCCGTTGGAGATGGAACTACAGACGATTCTAGGGTTTTTTTTCTCTATCAATTTTCTTTTTATGTTTGTATACTGATTCGACAGCTTCTTTTCTAAAGCTATTTGTGTATGTGCGTATAAAATTAGGGGTTTAAGCAAGCATGGGATGTGGCTTGCAATTCTTCAGCTTCGTCACCAACTGTACTTGTACCTCAAGGAAAGACGTTTCTGCTGCAGCCCTTAACTTTGAATGGCAAATTATGCACTTCAAATCCCATTACTTTCCAGGTACTTAGTCTTTTGTGTGTATTCGAAACGGTTCCTTAATCAGCTTTTATGGAAACTCTGTGCATATAAATGCGTGGACTGGTACAGATTGATGGCAGAATCATAGCCCCAAGCAAACCTGGTGCATGGCAATGCAGACCGAATTGTGACCATTGGATTAGCTTCAGAAAATGTGATGGTCTATTGATTAAAGGATCCGGTTCCATCAATGGCCAGGGTTCTAACTGGTGGAGACTTTCTTGCAAAAATAAGAATAAGGCCTGTCCAAGTCGGAAACCAACTGTAAGTGTTGGAATATCATGTTTTGAAAGATGATATGTATATTCTCTGGTTTGTTGCATTGCATGGAAATGAATAAGTGTGTGGGTTTGGTGGTTTTAGGGTTTTGTGATAGCAGACTCCAACAACGTAGAGATGAATGGAATAACATTTGAAGACAGTCCAAAAATGCACATTGCATTTGAAAGGTCTACGTTGGTCCATGCTACTAACCTCACCATCAAAGCCCCCAAGAACAGTCCCAACACCGACGGCATTCATATCCAACATTCCACCAATGTTTCTATACACAACTCCATCATTCAAACCGGTACTTATTCTTTCTGTCTTCGTTTTATTTCATTATGTCTATAGTATTGATTTGTCTACTCATTCAGGTGATGACTGCGTATCAATCGGAAACGGTTCTAAATACATCAACATTAGCAACATCGAATGCGGTCCGGGTCATGGGATTAGGTAAAAAAAAATCACTTTTCTTTCAAAATCATCTTTCCTTTGTTCATGGAATGAAACATATACTGATTTTAATTTATAATTCCTAATTTTTGTTTGCGATATGAAGCATCGGAAGCCTTGGAATTAACGGAAAAACCGAGGAAGTTGAATTTGTTCACGTAAGAAATGTTACTTTCCATGAAACTACTAATGGAGTAAGAATCAAAACGTGGCAGGTATATATAATTACTTTAATCTCTTTCTCTAAGATATATTAATAATTTGTATATAACTAGTATTAATTGTGTATTTAGGGAGGGCATGGACATGCAAGAAACATCAAATTTGAACATATAACTTCTCATGCTTCGAATCGTCCTATCGTTATCGACCAATACTATTGCCCTCATAAACATTGCCAAAACCAAGTAAGTGATCAATCTTACATAAAATTTCGTGTTTATAATTAACTATTAGATTTCGAGTTAACAATTATACATGTTTGTAGACATCGGCCGTGGAGATAAGCAATGTTACGTATGAAGATATACAAGGGACATCAAGTAGGAGAACAGCAGTAGAACTTTCATGCAGTGAGTCCACCCCATGCACAAACATTATCATGAAAGACGTTACATTGAAATATAAAGACCAAAACGGCCACACTTCATCAACCTGCCTCAATGCTCATGGCTTTAGAAATGGAAGGGTTGAACCAAATGTGCCCTGCCTACATAAACATGATAATCTTTAGAGTTTTTCTTTTTCTTTTTTTTTTCCTTTTAATTTTAGTATCCATTTTTTTTAGAATATTATAAAGTTATTATGTGGTATTTAATTTCTTAATACATTCATCCACCAAATTCTTCAACAGTTATACATGACAATCTATAGGTTGTTTCTTTTCTTATGAATTTTAGTATCCAGTATTTTAAGAATATTTTATTTAAATTAAATTATAAAATATAAATATTAATATATTTTAAAAAAATATTTTTTGGATAATTGTTATTTTATTACCCAAAAAAACATAGAATCCCTGCTACAATAAAACCAATTTATACAAAATCAATCTGTACAATGAATCAAACAGCTATACTCCTATATCCCAATGATTACAAAGCTGTACATTAAAAAAATCAGTTTTATTTATCATTTTACCACCTAGCTTTGCCTGAATAACAGCTTTGATGGCCAGCAAACTAGACTCAATTTAGTTCCTAGTAGCTCGAAATATCCTGCAATTCCTTTCCCTCCAAAGAAAGTAAGCATAACCACTCCAAGCAAGCTTAAGAATGGTCACAATGAGTGACTTACCCTTAAGATGACGAATTGCCCAACCAAGCTTGCCTTCCCAATCACCCACATTTCTAGATAATTCACAAAGAGCCATAACCTCTTTCTAGATGCTTTTAGAACCCAAACACGTGAAGAACAAGTGATCTCTTGACTCATATTCAGACCCACACATAACACACCCCTTCTCATTAATCACCCCCACTTATACTACCTGTCCCTAGTAGGGAGTCTTCCCCAAATAGCCATACAAACAATTAAAGCATGCTTGGGAATATGAAAACCAGTCTAAACCAGTTTCTGTCAAGACACCTTCTCCCTGCATACTCTCATATCAGACCAGATGCGAGCAATAGGCAAAAATGTTTCTTCAACAGCTAATCTCCTAAGCAATAAAGCTTACTGGTCTCTAAGCTTCAAAAGCCTCTTTCAAAACCAACTCATAGAAGTTTTCACTTGAAGTTGCCAGAAACTTAGACCTTTAAGAACATATGCCATAGCTCAAGCAATCCATAGTGACCCCTGACCAGCGAGGATACTTCGAGTTAGCTGCAACATACAAGCATCATTCCAGCTAATTGTTAAGTCTATAGTTTAGATAGTTTCCAGCTGTAATGATGTTAGTTAAGCTGAGTCAGCAGGTGGTTAGGTTGTTAGTGTTAGTAACTACCTTAGTTGACTTGGTTAACTGACAAACACTTGTATATATTTCAACTCAGTCTCATTTTGAGATATTATGAGTTTTATTAATAAAATCTGAGAGTATTATTCTCTCTTTACTATTCCTTTCTATTCTTCTATTGGAGAATCTTAGCATGGTATCTTTTGCCGTTTTTCGGTTTTGGACCTGAGTTTTGTTCTTTCGCTTGCCTTTTTCGCAGTTCGATTGGTGGTTTCTTTTTTCGCGTTGGTTCTTTCTTGCTTCGGTGTTCTGGATTTCGATGGCGTCCTTGTGTGATACAGACTATGATTGTGGATTGAGCTGGTGACTCGATAATTGTAAGATTTTCGTACTCATCTAGCCTTGATCTATACATCAACTCTCTAGTTTCTATTTCTGAAATTGTTCGTTGTCATAAGGAAATCTGTTTCTTGATTAATTGATGTGAAATGGATTAGTGATGTTTGGACGATTTCTAGACTAGAGGTTGTGTCAATCGGGTGCTATTCATACCTTTTTTGACATCACGGTCTGCTCATGTGAGGTTGCTATACTCTGAATCTTTTTTCTGGAGGTTTGAAGTCTGGTTCTGGTTTCGTTTGTGGTGTTTTCTATCATATGTTTCTGCTTCTTTGTGAGTCTGGTATTACTTGCTTTGGTGTATCTGGTGATTGTTGCGGTGGTCAGGATTGCTCATCATCTGCTTGTTATTTTGTCTGTGTGAGTTGTGGTTGTTTTTGGTTACTATTCTCTGGTTTCTTGTCTGCACTCCAACTGTTTGTTGAATTGCTTCTGAGAATTTGATCTGCCATGGCTGGTGATTCTGTTGACACGTCTGGCTCTATTCCTGCTTCTTTATTGGTTGATACGAGTGCATATGCGGTTCAACAGCTCCCTAAGCTTGACACTGTCAAGTTGACTGAGAAAACCTATGTTCTTTGGAAGCATCAGGTTATGTTAATTGTGGATGGTTATGGTTTGAATTCTTTTCTTTCGGATCATAAAATTCCTGATAAAATAGTCGTGGATGACTCAGGACAGACTGTTCCTAATCCTATCTACTTGGCCTATCTAAAGCAAGATAAACTTCTTGCTTCGTGGCTTCTATCCACAGTGTCATCTGATTTGCTTCCTCACCTTACTGGCCTAGCAACTTCTCGTGCTACATGGGACGCTTTGTCGCGGAGGTTTGCTACGCGATCTTCCACAAAGATATCCTCTTTGCGTCACATTCTGCACTCTCAGCGTAAGCGGGGTCAATCAGTAAGTGAATATCTGGCTAAGATCAAATTAATATGTGATACGTTAGGGGCGTCAGGTAATATTGTCTCGGATCAGGAGCAGGTTAGTGTGGTTTTGTCTGGTTTGTCTGCTGAATTTGAGAGCGTCATTACTGTTGCGTCTAGAGAGGCACTTACACTTGAGAGTTTGTCTGAAATGCTCTTTGAGTGTGAGGCTCGACAACAGGAGTTCTTGACTGATGGAATGTCCATTCAAGCCAATGTTGTCACTCGTTCGACTGGGAAGAATCCTTCTTATAAAGGTGATGCAGGGGATGATTCTGATGCAGTTTCTGATCAAGATACTCAACAGTTTACTGCTACAAATTCATCGAATTATTCTAAAGGTCAGCGTGGAAATTCCTTTCGTGGGAGAGGACGAGGTCGTTTTGGAAATAACCGTCCTCAATGTCAGCTTTGTGGTCGTTATGGCCACCTGGTTCACAAATGCTGGTACAGGTTTGATCAGACGTTTCCTGGAGTCTTGTCTGGTGAACAGTCTTCTCGTGAGCCCTCATCAGGTGCTACTGCTCCTCAGTCCACTGGGTTTAGTCCTAGGTCTGACTCTTCTGTGGCCTCGGTTCAGGCTTATAATCACGTTTTACCTATGCATTCTTCTCCAGGGACATCTTTTCAATCGCATTACTCTTCTCCTGGATCAGTGTTCTCTTCTTATGCTCCGCCTCAATTTGCCTCTAATTCTATGCATGTTCCCTCTGCTCCTCATATCTCTTCTCCCAGGTTTGTTACTCCAGTTATGGCTAATTCGTTCTCTCCTCCGATGAGTGGTGGTGGTGCTCATTGTAGAACTTATGTTTTGATATAATAATTGAAAAATGTTTTGGACCAATTTGAAAAGAATTTAAAACTTGGTTTTAAGTCCAAACAACTTGAATTTATGTTTGAGGTATTTTAAGAGGTTTTTGGCAAAGATTTTTCATGTTTTAAACAGCCAAACTTGTGTTTTCAAGTCACCAGTATCGATACGGTTGTACCCGTACCGATACCTTTTTGGCTCAGTTTGGCCACTGTCAAAACCCGTATCGATACGAGGGTTTAGCGTATCGATACGGACCGGGGTCGTTTCGATACGCCACGTCAGCGTACCGATCCCTGTTCAACTACCCCAACGGCTATTTCCCAACGGCCATTTAAATATCAAGACGTATCGATACCGTTCCACGGGTATCGATACCCTCAGCTGGCAAGAGCTCAACGGCTAGTTCCTATGAAGGCCGTATCGATACCGTTGTACGTGTATCGATACCCCTGTGCTGGCAAAAGCCCAACGGCTATTTCTTCAAGAAGGCCGTATCGATACTGTTTCACGTGTATCGATACTGGTAGCTGCAGAACAGCATTAATGAAGGGAAATAAAGTCCTCAACGGCTCTAATTCATCCCCAACGGTCCTAAACGGCTATAAACTCATTTGGGAGTATAAAAGGGACCTCCAAGCATCAAGAGAAAACTAATGCTTCAATTGTCAATCAACAAATGATCAAGAAATGTCTTAGCACTTAAATTGTCAATTCTTGTATAGACAAACACTAGTGAGCCAAAATTGTCAAATTTGCTCAAGTGTTTTAGGTTTTGGGTGAGTGCTTAAAAGTGCAAACAAACACCTATTAGAGGGTTTAAGTTTGCTTTCTTATTTCTCTTTGTAAAAGAGGGTTTTGATCAAGGCTTGGGTAGAAGCTTGATCGGTTGTAAGGGTTTCCTCCTAATCCTAGAAAAGGGGACGAATCAATTAGTGGATTGATTGTGAAATCCTTAGTGGGAAGCTAAGGTAGTGGATATAGGTGCTTGTTAGAAGGCCGAACCACTATAAATCTTTGTGTCCATATTCTTTTTAGCTTCCTTAACCCTTCCACTCAAATATTCACTTCTCCACCACTTGGTGAGCATAATTGGTTGATCGAATCGAGCCCCACACAACCCAACAATTGGTATCAGAGCTTGGCTCAATCGAAGAGGATTCACATCCTATTGAGAAGATCCGGCAAGCTCGATCACTTTTTCATCAACCGGCTTAAATGGCGCAATCCATAGACAAACCGCCTTTCTTTGACGAAGACCACTACGCCCATTGGAAGACAAAGATGAAATTCTTCATCAAATCAAAAGATTACAAGTTATGGGATGTAGTTGAAGATGGTCCGTTCGTGCCTAAAAGAAGTAAAGCGGAGTGGAGTGCCGACGATCGCAAGAAGATGGAGCTTAATTGCAAAGCCTTGCACATATTGTTTTGTGCATTTGGTCCATCCATCTATGAGAAGATGTCTTCTTGTGAGAGTGCCAAGGAGGTATGGGACAAGCTTGAAGTCACATACGAGGGGACAAACGAAGTCAAGGAGACCAAGATTGGGCTCCTAACCTTGGAGTATGAGAACTTCAAAATGGATCCGGAAGAGAACATCGAGAAGATATTTGATAGGTTCTCCACCATCACCAATGGTCTTAAAGGTTATGGAGAAGCCATCCCGGAGGAGAAGCTTGTTCGAAAGCTCATCTACTCACTTCCCGAGTCTTGGGACTCAAAGAGGACCGCCATCATCGAAGCCAAAAATTTGAAGACTTTGAAGCTTGATGAACTCATGGGGTCTCTCCTTACTCATCAAATCATGAAGAAGAACAAGGAAGATGAGAAGAAGAGGGAAGAAATAAGAGCTATGGGAGAGAAGAAAATCAAAGGGCTTGGCATCAATGCTAGTGCCATGGCTCTCAAATCCTCCACTTGCCATCATGTCTACTCAAGTGAAGAGGAGGAGGAAGATGAAGAGATAGTCCATCTCTTCAAGAAGTGTGCCCCTTTCATGAAGAAAGCCTTGAGAGAGCTTGAACGAGAACCTAAAAGAAAGGAGAGGGCTAGCACTTCAAGCCATAAGAAGAAGGCACATGTGGCTACTTGGAGTGATGAGGACTCCACCGACGATGAACAAGCCAACCTTTGCCTTATGGCCATCGAAGAAGATTCAAGGGTAACTTCTAATTCATCTACTTCATGTTCTTACACTTTTGATGAATTACAAGATGCCTATGATGAATTGGTTTTAGATTTTAAAAGCCACATTTTGAAAAACAATAAATTGATTTTAAAGTTAAAAATTCAAAATGATTTGCTTTCTAAAACCAAACTTGAACTTGAAGCAAAACTTGAAGAGTTTGAACTAAAATGTCTTGATTTACAAAAATTGCTTCAAAATGTTCAAGTAGAAAAAGATTTGATTTCCAAAGAACTTGAAAAGAAAAACAATTTTGGAAAATCAAATTTTTATGTTAGACAATCTAGTGCCCCTAGATTTATAAATGGTAAATGTTTTAAAAGTGTTTGGGTCCCAAAAGGACTTAATACTTCAACTAAAAAGGATGAAATTGAAAAATGGATTCCAAAGGGGACTAAATTTTGTGCAACTAACGTTTATGGATCCAAAGCAATTTGGATACCAAAAGTTACTTGATTGTCTATTGTAGGTGTGATGGAGATGTTCAACAAGTCAAACTTTGAGGGGGAGCTCCATACACACAAGGAAGAACACTTGGAGAAGGAAGGCTTCACATCCTCCCTTAAATTCAAGTGTTGGTAAAATTCTAGTTGTTTTTGCTTTTATTTGTTTATTTTATTTTAAATTCAACTAGATGATCATATATGTTGGACTAACATTTTGATGATGCTTTGAGTAAGGGGGAGCCAATTTTTTTAAAAAAAAACCAAAATTTTAAGTGTGTCAATTTTTTTTGCCTCCTATGTTATCTTGAACTTAAATGTCATTTTAAATTCTTTTTGATATAACAAAAAGGGGGAGAAATTGGTTTGAAAAATTGAATTTTCAAATGAATAAGGGGGAGCTTTATTTGATTTCATATACTTAATCTCTTATTCACATTTTTAAAGTTAAAGGGGGAGAAACCCAAACAATTTTTCAAGTGAGTTTTATTATATCAAAAAGGGGAAGATTGTAGAACTTATGTTTTGATATAATAATTGAAAAATGTTTTGGACCAATTTGAAAAGAATTTAAAACTTGGTTTTAAGTCCAAACAACTTGAATTTATGTTTGAGGTATTTTAAGAGGTTTTTGGCAAAGATTTTTCATGTTTTAAACAGCCAAACTTGTGTTTTCAAGTCACCAGTATCGATACGGTTGTACCCGTACCGATACCTTTTTGGCTCAGTTTGGCCACTGTCAAAACCCGTATCGATACGAGGGTTTAGCGTATCGATACGGACCGGGGTCGTTTCGATACGCCACGTCAGCGTACCGATCCCTGTTCAACTACCCCAACGGCTATTTCCCAACGGCCATTTAAATATCAAGACGTATCGATACCGTTCCACGGGTATCGATACCCTCAGCTGGCAAGAGCTCAACGGCTAGTTCCTATGAAGGCCGTATCGATACCGTTGTACGTGTATCGATACCCCTGTGCTGGCAAAAGCCCAACGGCTATTTCTTCAAGAAGGCCGTATCGATACTGTTTCACGTGTATCGATACTGGTAGCTGCAGAACAGCATTAATGAAGGGAAATAAAGTCCTCAACGGCTCTAATTCATCCCCAACGGTCCTAAACGGCTATAAACTCATTTGGGAGTATAAAAGGGACCTCCAAGCATCAAGAGAAAACTAATGCTTCAATTGTCAATCAACAAATGATCAAGAAATGTCTTAGCACTTAAATTGTCAATTCTTGTATAGACAAACACTAGTGAGCCAAAATTGTCAAATTTGCTCAAGTGTTTTAGGTTTTGGGTGAGTGCTTAAAAGTGCAAACAAACACCTATTAGAGGGTTTAAGTTTGCTTTCTTATTTCTCTTTGTAAAAGAGGGTTTTGATCAAGGCTTGGGTAGAAGCTTGATCGGTTGTAAGGGTTTCCTCCTAATCCTAGAAAAGGGGACGAATCAATTAGTGGATTGATTGTGAAATCCTTAGTGGGAAGCTAAGGTAGTGGATGTAGGTGCTTGTTAGAAGGCCGAACCACTATAAATCTTTGTGTCCATATTCTTTTTAGCTTCCTTAACCCTTCCACTCAAATATTCACTTCTCCACCACTTGGTGAGCATAATTGGTTGATCGAATCGAGCCCCACACAACCCAACACTCATTCTTCTCGAGATGATGTGTGGTACCCCGAATCAGGTGCCACACATCATATTACCAATGATCGCTCTAATCTCCATTCAGAGGCAGCCTACACAGGTAAGGATTCTTTGTGTATGGGTAATGGAAACGAGGTGCAAATTACTCATGTTGGTTCAGGTTCTATGGTTATTGAAAATAGAACATTATGTTTGCGAAATCTTTTGTGTGTTCCTGATATCAAGCGTAACTTATTGTCAGTCTCTCAGTTTGCACGAGATAATGCCGTTTATTTTGAATTTCATCCTCACAAGTGTTTTGTTAAGGATGCTTGGACCAAGGACACGCTGTTGGAGGGGAAGCTCACTCGTGATGGACTATATAAGTTGGATTCTTTTCAGCCTGGTGGTGATTCTACTACGAGTTCTTTTTTACATTTTTCTTCTGATTTACAAAATAATGTTGTGCCCGAGTCATGTAATGCTGTAAAATCTTTGTCTTTGGATTTGTGGCACAAACGATTGGGTCATCCTTCGTTAAATGTTCTCAAAACAACCTTGAATTCTTGTAATATTTCTTTTACTGGTGATACTGTTTCTACAGTGTGTGCACCTTGTCTATAAGGCAAGGCTCACAAATTGCCATTTAAACCTTCTACTACAGTGTATGAATTTCCTTTTCAGCTTGTAGTTTCAGATGTTTGGGGTCCGGCTCCCAAGGCCTCTGATGGGTTTTTATATTACGTCTCTTTTATTGATGTCTACAGCCGTTTCACGTGGTTGTATTTACTTAAAAAAAATCAGACGTGTTTCAATGTTTTGTGGATTTTCACAAGATGGTTGAGGTTCAATATGGTTGTAGCATTAAGGCACTTCAGACCGACGGTGGTGGGGAATATACGGCTCTTGCAATTTGGCTTCAATGACATGGTATTGTTCATCGTGTGTCTTGCCCAAGTACGTCTGAGCAGAACGGCAAGGCCGAAAGGAAACATCGTCATATTGTTGAGATGGGATTGACGTTGTTAGCACAAGCTGGACTTTCTTTGCAGTTTTGGACTCATGCTTTTATCACGTCCGTGTTTTTGATCAATAGGTTGCCTACGAGTGTTTTAAGTGGGTGTTCCCCATATGAAGTTCTCCATAAGCAAAAGCCTAATTATGATGATCTTCGTGCCTTCGGATGTGCGTGTTTTCCACTAACCAGGCCATTCAATCATCACAAATTGGAGTTTCGGTCGCAACGTTGTGTTTTTATTGGTTATAGTCCCAAGCATAAGGGATATAAGTGCCTTGGTGATGATGGTCGGATATATGTATCCCATCATGTTATTTTTGATGAACAAACGTTTCCTATGGGCCAGCAGTCTGCTGTTTCTTTGGGCTCTGATTCAGCCTGTTCCTCTACGACACGAGATACTCAAGGACTACCGTTAGTATCTATGCGTTCTCCGGGCTTTTTGGGAAGTCAGCCCAAGTCTGTGTTACCACAAACTACCTCCCCTCTATCAGCCCCCTGGGCTCCTCCTGTGTCTACAACTTCTGGTCCAATGCCTGCGCCCACACAAGTTACTGATATGTCTGTGGCGCAACCTGAGCCCACACGTGTTATAGATACTTCTGTGGTGCAACCTGAGCTCACACATATTTTGCGTGACACTGGTCCTGCTATACGAGACATGTCTCCTGAGATTGGGCCTGATATTGGGCCTATGTCTCTAAATATTGAGCCTGTTCTGGAATCTCCGTCTGATCTTGCAAATCAGACTGTTGCCCATAACACACCCAATGTAATACCTGGGCTTGTGGCAACTGGGTCTTCGTCTGATGTCAGCCCTTCCAATTTGGCTGGTGATACAGTTCGTAATGCTTCTTCGGGTACTCCTTTGGGCTTAGGGTTTCCGTCTTCTACTTCTCAGATGGGGTTTTGTACTTTGATTGAGGGCTCTCCGTTACTTTCTCATAATGGTGGCGATGAAGTTTTGAATCAGGCTGATGGCGGTCCGGAGTCAGGTGCGTTGTCTTCCGATTCTCTCTCACCTGAGGTTCCTGGTCTTGATGTGGTTTCCTCACCGGCTGTGTCTGCTGAGTCTCTTTCTCCGTCTGTTGAACCGACGGCAATAGACTCTCGTTCTTTGTCTGTTGCGAATACCCATCCTATGGTGACTCGAGGGAAAAACGGGATTAGGAAACCTAAGGTGTTTGCTTCTGTATTGGCAAAATTTTCTGAACCTCAGAACATTAAAGAGGCCTTTCGTAGCGAACACTGGACTCGTGCTGTTCAGGAGGAGTATGATGCATTGATCTGAAACAACACCTGGTCCCTGGTAGAGTTGCCCTTGAATCGCACAGCTGTTAACTGTAAGTGGATATTCAAAGTAAAGCAAAACGCGGATGGCTCGATTTCCCGGTACAAGGCTCGCCTTGTCGCGAAGGGATACCTGCAGAAAGCTGGGTTCGATTTCAGTGAGACGTTTAGTCCGGTTGTCAAACCCACGACGGTGCGCACTATCTTGTCCATGGCAGTGTCAAAACGGTGGGTGCTTCGCCAGATTGATGTCAATAACGCGTTTTTGAACGGCGACTTGACGGAGGAAGTCTACATGGTGCAGCCTCCGGGTTTTGAAAAAGGTAATAAAGGGTTAGTTTGCAAATTAAACAAGGCTATCTATGGGTTAAAACAGGCCCCTAGGGCCTGGTTTGAAAAACTTCGTTCTTACTTGGTGTCTGCTGGTTTTTCAGTTTCTAAGTCTGATTGCTCATTGTTTGTTTGGAACTGTGGTTCTAATTTTGTGTATCTGTTAGTATATGTTGACGATATAATCGTTACTGGTAATGATAGTAATATTGTTCAGAATGTCATTGATAACTTGAACAAGTCATTCTCTCTGAAAGATTTAGGGGTCTTGTCTTATTTTCTGGGTATTGAGGTTCATCATGATAAGGATGGTTTGTGGTTGAGTCAGCGAAAGTATGTTACTGAACTACTGGAAAAAAGTGGTTTAGCTAGCTCTAAGGGGTTGGCTACGCCCATGGTATCGAATTGTTCTTTGTCTACTGAGACTGGAACTCCTATTGACAATGTTACCGAGTATAGGAGTATAGTTGGTGCGTTACAGTATATAGTAATTACAAGGCCGAATATTGCTTTTGCTGTCAATCGTGTTTGTCAGTTTATGCAGCAGCCCTTTGATACACATTTTCAAGCGGTCAAGCGTATCCTTCGGTATCTTCAGGCTACCATTGATTATGGGATAAATTTTACTGCTTCATCGCGTCTTGATATTGTGGCGTTTGTTGATGCGAACTGGGGCTCGGATCTTGATGATCGTAGGTCCACCACGGGTTTTTGTGTCTTTTTTGGTGGCAACCCTGTCTCTTGGGGTTGTAAGAAACAATCTGTGGTGTCTAGATATACAACGAAAGCTGAGTATCGTGCGGTTGCATGTGCTACAACTGAGGTCTTGTGGTTTCAGTCTTTGCTTCGTGAGTTGAATATAACTCCGGCTGGTCAGCCTACTCTCTGGTGTGACAATTCAAGTGCAGTAGCTGTCTCTGCGAATCCAGTATTGCATTCGAAATTTAAACATGTAGAGCTTGACCTGTATTTTGTTCGTGAGAAGGTTGCCGCAGGTACACTGGTGGTTAAAGAGGTTTCAGCATGCGAACAGGTTGCTGATATATTAACCAAGCCATTGACTACACCGTTGTTCACGAAGTTTCGAGGAAAGCTTGCTGTGTATCCAGTGCATGTATCCTAACAATAGTGTATATTTGTTTTTGTTTGTTCTTTGTTCTCTTGTCTTTGTTGCAGGTTAAAAAGATTTTGGATAGACACTCTGGTATTGACAAGTGAAGGCTGTTAATTAGGAGTAAGAAAGCATGGTGAATGTTAAGTCTATAGTTTAGATAGTTTTCAGCTGTAATGATGTTAGTTAAGCTGAGTCAGCAGGTGGTTAGGTTGTTAGTGTTAGTAACTACCTTAGTTGACTTGGTTAACTGACAAACACTTGTATATATTTCAACTCAGTCTCATTTTGAGATATTATGAGTTTTATTAATAAAATCTGAGAGTATTATTCTCTCTTTACTATTCCTTTCTATTCTTCTATTGGAGAATCTTAGCACTAATCACTTCCCACAAGCCTAAGCCACCCTCAAACTTAAATGTACAAATTGCGTCTCAATTAACACGAGCACCAGTGGCTGAAGAATCAGTCCCTTTCCATAGAAATCTAGAACAAAGTTGGTTAAGCCTCTTGAAAACTGCTTAGGCAGAATAAGTTGCCTTCTCTAATAATTTTGAATCTCATACAAAGTGGATCTGATCAACTCCAATCTCCTAGCAAAACTCAGATTCAATAACGACCACTGTTAAATCTTACATTGTACCTTATCCAATAAAGGCTGACAATTCTTTATAAAAAAAAACTTCTTGGCCACCAAAGGAACTCTTAAATAGCGAACTGGAAAACTTTAAACTTTAACCCAGTACAAGAGAGCACGTTCTGAAGCTCTTTAGTAGGAATGCCAGAAGTAAACAACTCACTCTTCGAGGCATTGAGCTGCAAACCAGACATTTGGTGAAACTCTAAACATAAATGTTTATTATTTAAAATAAAACAATTCATTTTTTTAGCCGACCAGGAAACGAGTATAAAAGATTGCAGATTGTGACCTGCCTACACCTAACTCTAAATATAAATGTTTTGATAATATAAAACGTGAAAGTGGAATTTGTGTTCATTTGGATAAGAATTAAATTTATTATTTATTTTGAAAATCAAGTTATTATAAATTTAAATAAATACACAATTTTTGTGTTAAATTAGGCTTTATTACAGAAATTATAAAAAAATTAAGCATTGTAAAGTTAAATATGAAATTAATAAAGATTGAATGTGTTATTATATAAATTTATTTTATTATCAGGTCAAAGAATGAACAAGCACATAGAAAGAGATGTTTTTATGTCAGAAGCAGAAGCCCAATCCACAATTTAATTAAGATTGATTTAATCCCCTCTTATTTCTTTTCTTCTTAACTAAGCCTAAGGGATTAATATTTTATTAATCTTTTAGATAGAATTAAAACAAGTAATTCAGAATAATCTGGTTAGAATCGATCTAAACCAGTGTATTATGTATATGATTTAGTATATCAACTATTAAACAACTTATTAAAAATGCAAGACAACCAATTATAAATGTCACAAAATCTCCTGCTCTTGGGGGGTGTCCTCAGTGCCGAGAAACATGTATTAGAGTGCATGTGCGACTTGTTCAGATTATGGGTTGAGAAAAAAAAATTCAATATCAATGATCAGTACCAATTAATAGAATGGGGTTCTTTTGTTCACTATCTACAAATGATTGAAATAAATTTGATATTTTAGTGACATAATTTGATAGTTTTGGCTTCATAAGCATTTTGAAGTTTGCCAATGGTAGAGCTAGGGGTGATAATGAGTCTAACCGGCTTGCGAACTACTCTGGTTCAGCTTGGTCAAAGCACGGCTTGAGTGAGTTCGATTCGGGCTCGAGACCTTAACAAGCAGAGCTGAGCTGACCCAAGCTCGGCTTGGAAACTCGCAAACATACTCGAAATAATTATATATATGCTACATATGCACTAAAAGTAATCTTTTTAGCAAAAAAACAATAAAATAAATTAGAGAAAATCGACTAAAAGCAAATTTTACTAAAATAAAGTGGATATTTTCCTTGGTTGTTGTTTGATTATGTGTTTGTATTGTAAGAATATTTCTTGGTTATTTGGATTAATCTAATTTTTGCCACTCTTTTCCCCTTTCCCAGCATTGAATTTTTTGCCACTATTTTTCTCTTTTTCGACGAGCTTTGAGCTCGAACTGAGCTCAATAGAATTGTTTTCGAGCCGAGCTCGAGCTTAAAATTTCGAGCTCGACAAGCCTCGAGTCTAAACCGAATCTAATAACATTATTTCCGAGCTAAGCCAAGCCTGACCAAACTCTGGCTCTCACCCCTAGGTAGAGCCAAGAAGGGCAACTGAAAGAAGACTAAACGCTAACCTTTCTACTTCTCAGGGTGGTCTATGTTTCCTTTTCTGGGTTGGAGTCAACTTACGGAATTGAAATTCAAATTTATTCATGGAGTTTGGCAAGGCAACGATGATCATTAACTATAGTATTAAATTGTAGTTGTGATCGTGATGTTATGGTTACATGATTTTTTTTAAAAAATAATTTTAAATTATAGTTGTAGTATTATCATGATTATATATTACAATTATTACGTTAGGTTACGATCACAATTTAATACGATATCATTATCACTAATCAATTAAAACAGATAGAAGAACCCGTTCATATACCTGAAATTAGGGGTGTTTTCGGGTACCTGAAATTCTAGGTATTAAAAATATTGGTTAGTGATATGACACGTTAACATTGGTTACCCGTAAGTTAAGTACCCGCAATGATTGGGTACCCGTAATTTCCGGTCACATGGTACCCGAATTAAATGTATGCATTTTTTTATAAATTATAAAATTTAAAATAATTCGAATGGACAAAATTAAAATTTAGAAGTCCAAATTACATAATAATATAATCTAAACATAAAGTTTAAATCCAAATTACATAATCAAAAGATAAAAATATTCGGGAATAAAATATAACTTTTATTATTGTAATTTTTTTCATTTGTAACCCCCTCGTCCCGGTCTAGCCGGATGACCGGTCCGAGTGGGTCACACGGGGAAAACCGAAGCGAAACCCGTTAAGGTTCCCCCTCGGTTAGCAACCCTATTCTTTTTTTTTTATATTAATCTTGCCTAGATGAATATTAGGTCCTATGTGATTCACAACAGCGGAAAACGTTCAAAGGAAAAACGCATTCGAAACACAGCCATGCAAAAATAGGCAATTTTAAGCTTATAAGGCAGGCAGTATCGATACCCTTGACAGGGGTATCGATACCCCCTTTTCTAGGTCAACCCAGGAAGTCAACACGAGAAGACCGTATCGATACCCTTGCCAGGGGTATCGATACCCTCTTCCTCGGTCAGCCTTCCTTGGTCAACAGATTGTCCCGTATCGATACTCGGGGACCCCGTATCGATACGCTCAATCCAAACTCCCAATTCCAAATTACAGTAACTTTGGGGAGTATCGATACCCTAAGGGTATCGATACCCTAGGCAAAATCTGAGGCATTTGGGCAAGAGAGTATCGATACCCTAGCCAGGGGTATCGATACCCTAGCCAGGGGTATCGATACCCCCTGCACTACAACTCCTCAATCTCAATTAAAACGACCCCAACACGACCCTAAATGCAGTTCTCGACTCACCTAAGCGTATACCAACATGCAAGCACACATATTTAAGCTAAGAGAGTCATTCAAACATGGATTAAAGCATCCTTACATAGCATTCCAATTAAAGAGCAATTTATGCATATATGGACATACAAGCACTTAAGATGTCATGCCTTAGCAACCAAAATATGTAGACATTCATGGCATGTAACATAAGCAATATTTACAATCAGACAAGGCATCCGCGAACCAAGCCAACAACGACATACATCAAAACTCAAATCAATAACATCTATCCCATTGCTTAACTATTACATTCTATTACTTAAAATTCATACATTGAGCTCACCAAAAGCAACACTTGGAGACCTTTCCTTGCCCTTTGCCACCCACAAGTTATTTATCTGCATTGTCGAACAAAAGAGAGCGTAAGCATAAAAGCTTAGTGAGGGTAGCTCAAAAAACAAACCTTCGACAATGCAGGGTCCAAGCTCAAGCAACTAACGTGATATTATACATGAATTTTACCTTCGATTCACATGAGCCATAAGTATAGGTGATGCATGAACATATTACCAAATTCATGCCATGCTCAACAACTTAATAGTTCAACATACAATGATACATAACTCAATGTATTAACCACATCATATATCATTTCACAATGAAATTCACATTGAAATATCACCTTGATACACATATCAATTCATATTATCATGTATGCATAATCTCATATTGGCATAAACATACTTTCTCTTATTGGCACCTAGCTATGACTCGAATACGCGGATAACATGTTGGAACGCATTTCCAACAACAACATTACCTCGGTGGGATTCCACTCATCACCGGTCCTTGCATGTGCGGGATTCCACTCATCGCCACATGCCCTACGGATGGGATTCCACTCATCATCACGTAGAAATATATAAAAGCTTCCGGTGGAATATTACATCACCGTACTCCTCCTTGGTGCCTTAACGCCACCAAGGCCACGTACGTTTTGACTCAATTTGTGTGCACACTAATCCTAATGATCGATCATTGTACCCAAGCATACTAGTGCCAATTAATCAAATTTCACAACCTTCGATGTTCAAGAGTAATAATATGGCATCTTACATCATATTAAACTCAACATCATCATACACAATCACAATACAAACCACATGCATAGCAATGCCTCAAACCATGTCTCAACAACATATATAACACATTATACATACCCAAATAATCAAGAGGCATAACATCAATTAAAGAGTTCATCCAAAGTCTCTAACTAAAGCTTAGGATTAGGCTACCACCCTAATCCTAACTCTAGGTGAGTCTACCAAACTCAACCTAGTCCACATGCTCGAACCAATTGCTCAAAACCATTTAAAATATTTTAACCACTCACCTCTACACCAAGCCCAACTACCAAGCAACCATGGTCTTCAATCTTTTTCCGGATTTGCTCCCAAGGCTTCACCAACCCAAAACCAAGCTTCTATACATCTCAACACAAGTAAAACAACCACAAATCAATTCATCAATTAATGTAGCAAACCCGGAACACTAATCAAACACCAAACTCAACATTTCAAACCATGAACAACCCCCAAAATCACCAAATCCGAGCAGCCCTTATACACAGCCTAAAACTTGTGATTCCAACACATTTAGCACATTCAAATGCTTCCAAAACAGCCCCTAACTATTACCCTAACACCAACCTTCAATTTCCAACACAAACCACACCAAAAACTCAAGTTTTACAACCTTAAAACTAGCCTTAAGACCATACTACGAATTTTCATCCAAAATTAACCAAATTAACATATGTTGAGTATTTCATAGTGCTTAAACAAACCCCCAATACAATTTATCAAAACAATTTGAAAAAACCCATTGAAACCCCAAATTTCCATATGAACCCTAATTTCCAAAACACCATATTTTTGAAATCTAAAACAAAGGATAGATAGAGATTGAAAAGGAGATTAAGAAAATGTAATTACCTCTTAAAACGGGGTTGAAATCGAGTGGTAGGATCCATGGAATAGAAGCTAGGGTTTTGAGAGGTTTTTAGAGATGGGGTTTCTTCCTTTTTTTGAAGTTGTAAAGAAGATGAAAAGAAGATGACAACTTTTAGTTAAAGTTGTCTAGCTTTTTAAAACTTTAGGGTCAAATTACCTCATAAGCCCTCCCCTTTCTACAAAAGTTCAATTAGGTCATTATTTGAAGATGAAATGTTTTAATTAAGTTTTATTTGACTCGAACTAAAACCCGGCTAACTCCTAGCCCCAAAACACGGGTGTTACAACTCTCCCCCACTTAAGGAAATTTCGTCCCTGAAATTCATCGATCACGGAGGGCCACTGAAACATGCACCTCCACGCTTTCCTCTCTCACCACAACGTACTAACCAACTCGAAAGACTTACCACACCACACTTGCTATCTTACACTAAGATCTCAACTGATTCTTCAAGGCATGCCAATTTCAAACTCAACTCAATCTCTTCAACAAATATAGCACGGAACAGATCTGACTCACATTTCTGAATCATAGATACACGTAACACATCTCAAACCCCTTTCTAACTCTGGTGGTAACCGCAACAGATAACAACTGAACTAGCCCGATTCACAAACTCATACATTACTGCTTGAACACTTGACTCATAATTTTCTCTGACTGATCATCTGTCTTCATCAATTAACCAAACACTATGCAGACGTCTTCGAAAATAATCTAGTTGATATCTCGAATCTCTATTACTCGCTTCCATTATGAACCTTCCACGGATGTAACAAACTAGAAGAAACTGAAGCTCGACCTTGACACGCTGGCAATTTACACACTTGCTCTCATACTGAACCACATTATTCATCCACTCATTCCGGAAGTACTCATCTTCAACCCACAATGCGTCTTCATACTACTCAGATGCAGTACAATGAACCACCGTGCGCTTCGGCCAAAACAATACATCTCAAAACACTAGGTCAGTCGGTACAACTATTCTGTCTCTGAAATGCAAAACTCTATCATCTCTGAAACTGTATTCTGAAGGTCTTCCTTCTACTATGCCTCGCACGTGAGGTGCCAAGAATCTGTCTTGCAACTGTTTCTCATCAAACATTCTGACTCAAAGTAGTCTCAACCCGAAACTCGGCCACAAAACTACTATCATTTGATATACGGAATTCGACAATTGCAACTCGTAACTCAACTACTAATCTAACAGCAAATACAACTCGGAACTCGGTTGCTACGTAGACTCTCTTCAGATAGTACTCAATCTTGAGATCACAGTCTTCAAGCAATTCTAACTACTCATGTTGTTCAAGTTCCAACCATTCCCAAGTCTTCAAATATTTCAAGCTCTAATGATACGTACATATACACTGCGCATTTCTTACTATACAAGCTTGTCTCTAAGTCTTCGAAGCAAATACAACTGTAATTAACTCTATGTCTCATATCGGATAACTCTTCTCACGGTCTTTCAACTAACTTGATGAACAAGCCGCAATCTTCTGTCTTGCATAAGCACACAACCTAACTCTACATGTAATGCATCATTGTGGTTCACAACTCTTTCTCTGACATAAGTTGATTCAAGGTCGAAGCTCTCTTCAAAGTTTCTTTCAGTTTCTCAAGGGCTCGTTGTCTCGCATCTAACCACACCACTGAACATTCTTCTGTAGCAATCTATCAATGGAGCAACTATCTTCAAGCACTATTTACAATTCTCTGAAAGTAACAATGCTAGACCTAGAAACTATAGGTATCTGTCATAGTCTTCAATTTCTTCTAACTCCCATATTCCTTTGTCTGTTCAAGATTTGTTCTAATACACTCTGCAAATTTTCACGTTCTAAGAGAACATCTTCATTAACTCGAAGTTCACGTTGCACAACTTGGTATACAGCTGATTCTCTAATAGAATCTACAATACTAACTCTAAGCCTGTCATGGTCTTCTTCGGTACTTGAATACGCTCATGTGTCAACTATGAGAACTACTATAACTGATCAAGGAACTCAGAAGTTATTCTGCTCGACATCTCTATGAAGGTAACTAATACACTAGCTAAACAAGACGGCATAACTCAGGGTTCAAGGTGATCACATCTTTCCCCTAAAGCTGTCTTCAGTACTTCAACTTTTCTCACCTTCAACTGGTAGTAAACGGATTTCAAATTAATCTTCAAATAGACTGAAGCACACACTAACTGATCAACAAATCACTGACACTTGTTTCGACTGTATGTAAACTGGACACATTCTCGTACTATCACTCTTTCCTCTTCACAATTTACACTGTAGAACTCTGAGATGATGCACTAGGCCTAATGAATCTAAGGTCTAACAAGTCTCGAAGCTAATTCTTCAACATTCTCAATCCTGTCGGAAACCATAAGATACCGAGCAACTAAAACACGAGCAAACTCGGAGACGACATCAATAATAAACTCTTCTTCGCTGTTAGGAGACAACTAGGCGTTTCTTCTAAACACCTCTAGGAAGAATCACAAACTATTCTAGCATTTTGCGGTCCAATCTTCATTCAAAATCAAATTCATCACACTTGCTAAGCAAGCCTACCAACTAAACTCAATCGACCTTTGATCTCTAAACTGGATCAACATTCAACAAGAAGTTCACATTCTCACTTACCACTACAGTCTCACAAAAATCTGCGTCTTCAAAGCAACTCTCTCTTTGTCTCAACGTATACGCTAACTCTATGCTCTTCAAGCCAAACCTTGTCAAAAGTTACATCAGAACCGTAGGAAGACGATTATTTCACATCTGCTAGAACTAGTAACTCCGAACCACCAACAAACATCTTCTGTACATCTTCTTGATCACTACTGTCTCCCAAAGAGGCTAGTCACATGTGTCCCTACATCTAAGATCTCAACAAGTATATCCAATGTCTTACATGCTCATGCAAAAGGAGGTGTTCGCAGAAATTGCCACTTCACATGTACACAACTGATAGTCTTCGGTCCTCTTGTTTTCAGACTGGTTCTTCAACAGAATCTGACTCTTCTAAACTGTTCTTAGAGCATCTCGTAACTTCAAGACTCAATTCTGATCGCACACAAACAGTCTTGCTGGACTTGTTCTACCCCTACCAAACAATCCTGAAGTCAAAGCTCAAGGCTCCCTTCTCGGCTCAACCATATCGGAAGTGACTTCATCTCTTCCGCTTGCTGGAAAACAACTCAACGTACACTGACTCAATCACACAAACTAGCTCCCACTCACGGACACTGACCGGCTGTCTTGCATTAAAATCATAGGCCAACCCCAACGGTCACAAACTAACACCTCACCAGGCATGATCAACTTGCATACTTGCTAACAATGTACAGAGATACGGATTCAGAATCAACTGGAGGAAACAACTTGTTACTGTACTAAGAGCTCATTCGATAAAACATTGACACCACTCTGACCCCCGCCCATAGGCCTTCACTTCTTCTTACTAACTAATGCCAGAGTCGATCACACCGTCCCTCATCCACAGGAATCAACCCATATACACATCGTCTCAAACGGACGAATTGTACCTCAATTCTGGTACAACCATACCTCTCTAACTGAGGTGATGGACTCCCTCAACCTAGTCCACCCTTTCAGAAACTACGACTTCTACTTACCGAAAAGCAATTAAATCAACAACAATATCAACAGTAAAACATACAAGATTGGGTTAGCAAAGCAAGGCTTCCAAGTGGCTCAAGTATGATTCCCTCACTTAAAAATCTCTTTTTCAATGTAATAGTAGCAATGGGACTCTACTAAACATGCTTCAAACAAATCAACACACATTCATACTCAACCAAGCATATAACAAGGCTTACTTGCTAAACAAGCAAACATATGCGTACTATCAAACAACATACATTCTCAATCAAACAATCATACATCACAGCATACACGGATAACGAACAACATGCTTTTAAACAAACAATCAACATACTTGTCATACAAGCAGTCATACTTACAGAGCAAGTAAACACCGTGCATATCAATTCATAAAACACAACTTACCTCACTTACCTGCCCAAGGTCTCAGAAACCTTAGGCTCTGATACCAACAAATGTAACCCCCTCGTCCCGGTCTAGCCGGATGACCGGTCCGAGTGGGTCACACGGGGAAAACCGAAGCGAAACCCGTTAAGGTTCCCCCTCGGTTAGCAACCCTATTCTTTTTTTTTATATTAATCTTGCCTAGATGAATATTAGGTCCTATGTGATTCACAACAGCGGAAAACGTTCAAAGGAAAAACGCATTCGAAACACAGCCATGCAAAAATAGGCAATTTTAAGCTTATAAGGCAGGCAGTATCGATACCCTTGACAGGGGTATCGATACCCCCTTTTCTAGGTCAACCCAGGAAGTCAACACGAGAAGACCGTATCGATACCCTTGCCAGGGGTATCGATACCCTCTTCCTCGGTCAGCCTTCCTTGGTCAACAGATTGTCCCGTATCGATACTCGGGGACCCCGTATCGATACGCTCAATCCAAACTCCCAATTCCAAATTACAGTAACTTTGGGGAGTATCGATACCCTAAGGGTATCGATACCCTAGGCAAAATCTGAGGCATTTGGGCAAGAGAGTATCGATACCCTAGCCAGGGGTATCGATACCCCCTGCACTACAACTCCTCAATCTCAATTAAAACGACCCCAACACGACCCTAAATGCAGTTCTCGACTCACCTAAGCGTATACCAACATGCAAGCACACATATTTAAGCTAAGAGAGTCATTCAAACATGGATTAAAGCATCCTTACATAGCATTCCAATTAAAGAGCAATTTATGCATATATGGACATACAAGCACTTAAGATGTCATGCCTTAGCAACCAAAATATGTAGACATTCATGGCATGTAACATAAGCAATATTTACAATCAGACAAGGCATCCGCGAACCAAGCCAACAACGACATACATCAAAACTCAAATCAATAACATCTATCCCATTGCTTAACTATTACATTCTATTACTTAAAATTCATACATTGAGCTCACCAAAAGCAACACTTGGAGACCTTTCCTTGCCCTTTGCCACCCACAAGTTATTTATCTGCATTGTCGAACAAAAGAGAGCGTAAGCATAAAAGCTTAGTGAGGGTAGCTCAAAAAACAAACCTTCGACAATGCAGGGTCCAAGCTCAAGCAACTAACGTGATATTATACATGAATTTTACCTTCGATTCACATGAGCCATAAGTATAGGTGATGCATGAACATATTACCAAATTCATGCCATGCTCAACAACTTAATAGTTCAACATACAATGATACATAACTCAATGTATTAACCACATCATATATCATTTCACAATGAAATTCACATTGAAATATCACCTTGATACACATATCAATTCATATTATCATGTATGCATAATCTCATATTGGCATAAACATACTTTCTCTTATTGGCACCTAGCTATGACTCAAATACGCGGATAACATGTTGGAACGCATTTCCAACAACAACATTACCTCGGTGGGATTCCACTCATCACCGGTCCTTGCATGTGCGGGATTCCACTCATCGCCACATGCCCTACGGATGAGATTCCACTCATCATCACGTAGAAATATATAAAAGCTTCCGGTGGAATATTACATCACCGTACTCCTCCTTGGTGCCTTAACGCCACCAAGGCCACGTACGTTTTGACTCAATTTGTGTGCACACTAATCCTAATGATCGATCATTGTACCCAAGCATACTAGTGCCAATTAATCAAATTTCACAACCTTCGATGTTCAAGAGTAATAATATGGCATCTTACATCATATTGAACTCAACATCATCATACACAATCACAATACAAACCACATGCATAGCAATGCCTCAAACCATGTCTCAACAACATATATAACACATTATACATACCCAAATAATCAAGAGGCATAACATCAATTAAAGAGTTCATCCAAAGTCTCTAACTAAAGCTTAGGATTAGGCTACCACCCTAATCCTAACTCTAGGTGAGTCTACCAAACTCAACCTAGTCCACATGCTCGAACCAATTGCTCAAAACCATTTAAAATATTTTAACCACTCACCTCTACACCAAGCCCAACTACCAAGCAACCATGGTCTTCAATCTTTTTCCGGATTTGCTCCCAAGGCTTCACCAACCCAAAACCAAGCTTCTAGACATCTCAACACAAGTAAAACAACCACAAATCAATTCATCAATTAATGTAGCAAACCCGGAACACTAATCAAACACCAAACTCAACATTTCAAACCATGAACAACCCCCAAAATCACCAAATCCGAGCAGCCCTTATACACAGCCTAAAACTTGTGATTCCAACACATTTAGCACATTCAAATGCTTCCAAAATAGCCCCTAACTATTACCCTAACACCAACCTTCAATTTCCAACACAAACCACACCAAAAACTCAAGTTTTACAACCTTAAAACTAGCCTTAAGACCATACTACGAATTTTCATCCAAAATTAACCAAATTAACATATGTTGAGTATTTCATAGTGCTTAAACAAACCCCCAATACAATTTATCAAAACAATTTGAAAAACCTCATTGAAACCCCAAATTTCCATATGAACCCTAATTTCCAAAACACCATATTTTTGTAATATAAAACAAAGGATAGATAGAGATTGAAAAGGAGATTAAGAAAATGTAATTACCTCTTAAAACGGGGTTGAAATCGAGTGGTAGGATCCATGGAATAGAAGCTAGGGTTTTGAGAGGTTTTTAGAGATGGGGTTTCTTCCTTTTTTTGAAGTTGTAAAGAAGATGAAAAGAAGATGACAACTTTTAGTTAAAGTTGTCTAGCTTTTTAAAACTTTAGGGTCAAATTACCTCATAAGCCCTCCCCTTTCCACAAAAGTTCAATTAGGTCATTATTTGAAGATGAAATGTTTTAATTAAGTTTTATTTGACTCGAACTAAAACCCGGCTAACTCCTAGCCCCAAAACACGGGTGTTACATCATTTATCCAAAAAAATAACTTTTAATTAAGAAGCCTTAATAGTCCAAAAATAAAAATAATATAGATAATTGGGCTGAGCACTCGTAAAATTCACCCATTTTTTTCGAAAAGAAAAATAATAACGGTTTATTTTTTATCGGATCAATGGATTTACAGGTCGGGAAGAAAAAGAGGAGTAGACAGAAGAACTATGAAGCACGAGGACGCCACCTTAAGGCCGTCCCGCGTCCCCAATACGTCTCCGGGACGGGGACGATGCGGGGACAGCTGGGGACGTCTCCGGAACGTCCCAACTTTACCAGGGACGGTCAAGTATAAACCGGGTACGGTCAATGTTAATTGGGGACGTACCCAGGGACGTACCTGAATATATTTAGTTTGAAGAAAAAAAATTAGAAAAGAAAAGTTGCAGAGGTTGAGTTGCAGAAGTTGAAGAAGAAGAAGAAGAGTTGCTCTGGTTGTTGAAGAAGAACAAGAAGAAAACACGTAATATTCTCCTATTTTAATTTATTTTTCATTTATTAGTTTTTGTGGGGCCCAAAAATACTTTAATGATTTTTTACTCTTTCTTGTTTTAATTCATTTTCAGTTATTTATTAAAATAATTAGGGTATTTTTTCCTTTAATTTTTTATAAGAATTTTGTATTATTATTATTATTATTATTATTATTATTATTATTATTATTATTATTATTATTATTATTATTATTATTATTATTATTTCAAACAAAAAAATTCACAAGCTTTTTAATTTTAGAGTTTGTGAACTTTATTTAAAGTATAATGGTTAGTCATTTAACAGTAAAAGTTTTGAATTTATGGGGTGTTATTAGAATTTAGACTCTAGAGTTAAAATTTAAGGCTTGTAGGTTAAAACATAAATGCCTAATCATATTCCTTAAAAATTAAACATTAAACTTTAAACTCTAAATTCTAACACTAAACCAAAAATTTTAATCATAAACTCTAAATTTTATACTCCTAAACCTTAAAACTAAAAGCCATTAGTGGAAACTTTCCGTTCTCACCGTCAGTGCATAAGATAATTTCCATATATAAAACAACTATATTATAAATTTTATGACTTAAGCTCCTAATTTATATTTAGAAATTTAATTTCAATACTAATTTTGATTTAAATTAATTTTATAGCTCAACCATATAAGCAAAGTAAGTTGTAGACAATTCTTTTTGGAATTATCACTTAAACGAGTTGATTTCGGAATATATTAATAATGTTTGATTTGTGTTGTTTAATATTGTTTTAGTCTTGAGATTTGATACTTTAATATTGTGATTTACTCATTGATTTTATTTTCTAATTTTCTAAGAAGTATTGAATTTATTTATGATTTTTTACATCTATATATAATTTTAATTTTTTATATGTCGTACCCTTACCGTCCCCGTACCCTGTAATTTTAAAAATCGCCGTTTTTTGTCCCCGTCCCCGTCCTCGTATCCAGGGACGGACCCAGGACTTTTAGGTTAGGGGGGCGAACCTATAAATTTCTAGGGGGCGAACTTATAGAAGTTTAGGGGGGGCGAAAATAGATTTTTAATAGAAAATACATAGAAAAAATCTAAAATTTTTCTAAATCATATATGATTTTCAAAATTTTAGGGGGGGCGGTTGCCCCCCAGCAACTCCCTCGGTCCATTCCTGCTCGTATCCGTCCCCGTATCCGTAGCAGTGCAACCTAGCAGAAGAACAATGAAGATTCAGGTGCAGGTATATATATGGAGTATATATAAATACAATCCGTACATAATTCTCAAAGCTTAGCTTGAGGCTGAGGTGATTTATAGTCATTAGCAGCCGTCCATTGAGTAGCGATTGCAATCAACCGTCCATTCTTAGATTTGTTTCGAACCTCGATCACCACTGATGTTAGCTTCCCTTTCTCTCCCTTCACCTTTGCGTCTATCTCTACTTCTTCCTGCCTCAGATTTATTCATTATTAATTAATGCCTTAATAACGTTTGTTTTACATTCATTAACTTTAATCGCCAAAAGCAACCAAATTGAACCTGAATCTTAGCCGTAGAATGATATTGAATGTTGAAACTGACGGTGACTTTCAAATGGTCGCCGGTGGAGTATATGGCGGCGCCACCAACGTTGTCGACTATCGTCGCTATGGCTCCGATATGCCAATTCCCGTTCATGTCCTGCATAATGAACAGAATCATTCACTGTTTTTCTTCTTTACTCGGGAAAAAACAGGGATTAAATGAGGCGAAATGAAAGCAGAATTTGAATTTGAACTTTTGAAGAAAAAAAAAACGCAGAAGATTATTCGTTACGTATACGGAAATTCAAAGTCGTGAAAAAGAGAGGAGAGATTACGGAAGCGTGAGCGGGGACGATGAAGTTACACCGTAAGAAACCGGTGTGAGCTTTGGTGACCTGAAGACCACGGAGGCTTCGAGCCTCGATCTCGTAACCAATGACACCGTTCGTGACGTCATAGAGCCATTTTAGAGATCTCTGCAACTGCAAATGCGACCGCTCAATGCTCTGATCTTCTTCCATCGAGTTTTCGGCCATCGTCTTTCTTCAGTCGCTCTCTTTCTCACGCACAAGATTCTCCTGCAATGAGATATATACATATATATATATATATATACGGTCGCTCTCTTTCTCACGCACAAGATTCTCCTGCAATGAGATATATATATATATATGGAGTACGACAGCTAACGCTTGAAAATTTGATATTAAATTAGGTTAAAAAAATAAACTATGCCAGGTAACATTAAATTTTTAGAGTTATCCGTTTTTACTATCAACATTTTAATTAGTTTAAATTTACAATTAAATTTTATTTTTTACTCGATTATATCACCGCGCCGTTAATTCCTTAACGATGAGATGACTTATAAACCCTATAAACCTAAATCATAAATCCTAAAATCATGAACGCATTAGTAGCCAAAATGAATGGATTTGTCGGTTTAAGCTTTAGGATTTTGGTGAAATTTGGGGGTTTCTTTTAAATTTTAAAAATTTCAGAATTTTTTAAAAATCTGTTTTTTAGTTTTTATAATAATATATTGTTTTAATATTATTTTTTATGAATAAAATTTTAGTGTTTAAGGCATATAGTTTAGGGTTAGAGTTTATGGGTTTATGATTTAAAGTTTTGTTGGATTTTGTGTTTTTTTTTGGAAATTTCAAGGTTTTAAAAATTAGTCTTTTAGTTTTTAGTAATATATTTATCTATTTAATATTATTTATAATATAAAAAATATTTATTTATTTTTATTTATTTATTATTTATATAATAATATTTGTATAGTAATATATTTATATTAGAAATAATATATTTATATTCTTTATATAGAGTAATATTATTTATATGATATACTACAGTTTGAAATATATATTATTTGTGCTGAAACAAAATAAAGGTGTTAAGTTAGCTTAGTAGTTAAATACCTTTGGTTCTAAAGGTTTTAGGTTCAAATCCTATTGAGTGCATAATTTTTTATATTTTCCTCCAACAAAACGAAGTCGTTTTGAGCAATTTAGTATCAAAATAGCAGCACCAAAACAACGTCGTTTTGGTCTAGCATCTAAGTTATCACGTTGCTAAGGAGTTAACGACGTGGTAGTATAAATGAGTCGGAAAAAAATTTGGTGACAAATTTGAACCAATTAAAAGGTTGGTAGTAAAACCAGATCATCTCCAATAATTTGGGGTACCCAAGAACAAACGCAGAATTTAATGTTAGAGGGGTGAACTTATAAAATTTTAAGAGAGATAAAAATGGATTTTCAGTAAAAAATAATAAAAAAAACTCCCAATTATATATAAATTTAATTTTTTAACAGGGGCGATTACCTCCTCCAACTCCTCTAAGTTCATCCAAAGTAATACCTGAGATAGTTTATCCTAAAAAAATTGCGGGAGTAGCCATCGAATTCGGAACGACAGATCTGGGCGGTGGACATGAGAAAAGTCAGCTTTTGAAGTTATTGGTTTTGTTCATTACAAGCATAGAAAAGCAGAGTGAAAAAGATGTAAAAGCAAATTTGCGTACCTTTTTTTGACTTGTTTTCATTCATGTTGAATTCCAATGTGCTTCTTTCTGCCTTTTGATTTTGAAGATTAGGTTAAAGAAAGGTAGATAGTTTACGATAGAATTAGATATAAATAATTTTGTATTAATTCAATGGTTATTATTCAACATACTAGTTGTGTAAAAAAATATTCTACAAACACGTCTAATTTTACTTTAAAAATTTAAAATTCTAAACACTAAATTCTAATTATAAACCTTATAACTTAAATTCTTAAACTCAAACCCCTAAATCTTAAATTATTTTGTTGAGGGACCTAAATCCTAAATTAGACGAATGAGAATCGTCTGCCCCTTAATTATGCCTCTTTTAGTGCCTCATTTAAAAAAAAGTTAGTTTAAGGTTTATGTTAGGGTTTAGAGAATTAGAGGTAGTGTGTATTTTTAAGGTGTAGTGTTTAGGATGTAGAATTTAGGGTTAAGTTAGAATTTAATTTTTTAATATTTGTAACGTGCGACATAAAAAGGATATACCTAGGGGTAGAAATTTTTTATTTAAATTAAACACATTTGTGTAAAATTATATTTTCTACCACTAGTACAAGGAATATTTTCTAATAAAGGGGTTTTAGAGTTTTACTTTGAATTAAACATTGTTTATTAGTCAAAATTGTAAAATTAGGTTTGTCAAATTCGGTTGATCAGTAATGGAATTGATTAGTCCCATTTTGACTTTATGGAAGGCAATACGTAATATTACCTACTTAGATTCCAATAAGTACACATAAAAAATAATTCTTACCTAACATTTGAATAATTAGAAACCGATTACGGGTAAGGTTACATTTGAGTCAATCAATTATGAATAAGGTTACATTTGGATCACCTAATTATTAAGTGTTACATTTGAGTTACTCAATTATGGGTAAAGTTATATTTGGGTCACCCTTCATATTTAAAAAATATATATCAATTTAGTCACTTTTTTTCTTCTAAATGTAACATTATCCATAATTGAGTGACCCAAATGAAGTACCTAATTATTTAGTCACTTTTTTTCTTCTAAATGTAACATTAACCATAATCGAGTGACCCAAATGTAATTTTTAATAATTGAGTGACCCAAATATAACCTTATCCATAATTAAGTGACATTCGTTGTAGTTTTCCCTCCAATTATTTATTTAGTATGTCCAAATGATATACATGTCACGATCCATTTACGCCGTGTAAAATTCATTTAACCTGGTAAACAAGGTAAAATCATACTATCTAACCAAATAAAATCGAAACCGAATTCGATATGTACTTCATGCCTAAGGCAAACTGAAAACAGAATCTGCACTAGTGTGCTATGCAATATGCAATGCAGTCTCAGTTTCCAGATCTCAGTTACTCAATTTCATGCCAATCCAAGCATTACAAACCCTTTTGAAAAACTAGAATGCTAGATCAAATGCAAGGAAAAAAGTCATTGTCCCTAAAACTTGCTTGCATTCTATGAATATGATTTTCCAACAAAAAAGGAATTCATGAATTAAGAATCTGAAGAACGTTAAAAGGGAGCAGCATTTTTCACAATTCGACTGCAGCATGGATGTTGAGTGTTAAGTAATCAATATACACACATAAATGAGATAATACTTAGTTGCAATTTCCATTCACCAAAATCATGCATTTACAGTGAGCAGAGCACTGCTTATATACACGTTTTGCTTAGGCTAAATCCTTCTAGAGGATTTGTTAGATTTGTTAGGGTCCAGCTGTGAATTGGTTATAACAACCCAATTCTACAACTTTCTACAATTGTTTCCCGCGTATTTTCCCTAACAACCATATTCCTTTCTTTGTTAATATTTCCCCTGCTCACTCAATCTCCAAGAGAAAGAAGATCACGTACACTTAAATGATAACGAAATTCTTCAAAGACTTGCACAGGTAATGCTTTGGTGAGGGCATCAGCAACCTGAGCAGAGGCTGGAACATAATTAACCTGTAGTTGTTGAGACTGAACTTTTTCTCGAACAAAAAATAGGTCGAGTTCCACATGTTTTGTCTTCGTGTGCATGACAGGGTTGGCCGCCATTGCTACGGCACTGGTATTGTCATTCCAAATGACAGGTGCATCAGGAAGATCGACATGCATATCTCGAAGAATTTCTTGAAACCAAAGGTTATCGGCTGCAGCGTCAGCCAAACTTCGAAATTCTGCTTCAGCAGTCGAGCGAGATACGGAACGTTGTTTGCGGGAGCTCCAGGAAAGCAGGTGACTACCAAGGTATGTGCAGTAGCCACTGATTGAACGACGGTCATCGGGGTCACTCCCCCAGTCGGCATCCGCAAAGGAATGTAAGTTGATAGAAAAGACAGGTTGAGGACTAAACCAAAGGCCAAACTGAAGTGTGCCTTTAAGATATCGAAGTATGCGTTTTACAGCCGTCCAGTGGTGATCAGTGGGAGAGTGCATAAGCTGAGCCACTTTGTTGACAAAAAATGATATGTCAGGCCGTGTGTGGCACACATATTGTAGAGAGCCAACAATGCTGCGATATGTGTGAGCGTCGGGTAGGGGACTGCCATCATCTTTGAGAAGTTTCGAGCTGGCAACCATGGGAGTAGGAACAGGTGTTGCATCTCGAAGATCAGTTTTTACCAAGAGCTCAGTGATGTACTTGTGCTGAGAGAGAAAGAGACCACCATGTGTCTGAATAACCTCGATGCCCAGGAAGAAATGCAAGTGGCCATGGTCTTTGAGAGCAAAATGACTGTTCAAGTGAGCAATGGTTTGCTACATGTGAAGAGAGGAAGAACTTGTTACCAAAATATCATCGACATACACTACAATGTATGTGTCAATATCCTGAGAATGATAAACAAACAAGCAGGCATCAGCATTTGAGGATTTAAAGCCAATATCAGCAAGTGAAGTCTTGAGCTTAGTAAACCAATTACGAGGTGCCTGACGCAGTCCATATAAGGCACGTTTAAGCTTGCACACAAGTGGACTGCCATCAGAAGCAAACTGAGTGAAACCATCTGGTTGAACCATATACACATCCTCAGTAAGGTCGCCTTGTAAGAAGGCATTGTTCACATCAAGCTGATGAATATGCCATCCATGTGTAACAGCTAAGGAAATAACCAAGTTTACTGTAAAAGTCCTGACCACTGGGCTGAAGGTTTCTCGAAAATCAGAGCCTGCGAATTGGGAGTAACCTTTGGCCACCAAACGGGCCTTGTATCGTTCAATAGATTGATCAGCATTATGTTTGATCTTAAAGATCCATTTGCAGCCTATGGCACGCTTATCAGAGGGTAAAGATACGAGCATCCATGTGTCATTATCCAAGAGGGCCTGATATTCAGAGAAAACTGCTTCTCGCCAGGTAGGATCTTGAAGAGCTGCATGAACAGTGGAAGGAACTTCTGACATTTGAAGGTGATATAGTTTGGGCTTAAATATTCCTGATTTGCTTCTTGTAGTCATGGGATGACTTGGAGGAGCAGGTGGAACATGTAAAGATGGTGAAGGATGAGATGTAGAGGGTTGAACAGGTGGTTGAAGTGGAGAATCTTGTATAGGTGGTGAAGGAGGAGGTACAGGTAAGGGATCATTGGAAATATTAGTTAGTAAGGGTGAAGTGGTCTGGGGTGGATCAGAGGGTATGGATGTAGGTGATTGTGTAGGAGATGGTTCAAGAGAGGGTGGAGCTTGTTGTGGTGTGGTGGATGGTGAAGAATCAAATGGATGTGAGGTAGTTGGTGATGGGGAACCAGTTGTAGGAGGAGTGGTAGGTAGTACATGAAGAGGAAAGGAAATACCTGGATCAGGAGGTGGTTGGGAAGCATGGGGCAAGTCTTTATAAGGAAATGTGGACTCAACAAAAACAACATTGCGGGAAATAAAGGTGCGGTGTTGAGCTTGATCAAGACAAACATAGCCCCGATGAGAGGGTGAGTATCCAAGGAAGAGACACGGTCTAGATCGAAATTCCATTTTATGTCTGTTGAATGGGCGAAGATGAGGATAGCACAAGCATCCAAACACCCTGAGGAATTTGTAGTCAGGAGCTCGATTGTAGAGAAGTTGATATGGTGAGATATTGCCAAGGCTCCTGGAGGGCATACGATTAATTAAGTACGTAGCACTGAGAACTGCATGGGACCAAAACGAGAGAGGGAGACCTGCATGAGCAAGCAACGTGAGAGCAGTTTCAATGAGGTGTCGATGTTTACGTTCCACAACTCCATTTTGTGGAGAAGAGTGTGGACATGTGAGTCGTAATTCAATCCCCAAACGAGCCAGTTCATTGCGAAGAAAATAAAACTCACCACCTCCATCTACTTGTACAGCTAAGAGAGTAGCAGAAAACTGAGTTTTAATTAATGTAAAGAACTGCTGAAAAGCATTACAAGCATCTGATTATTTTCGAAGCAAATACACCCAAGTTACTCTAGTAAACATGTCAACACAGGACATATAATAGGAGTATCCATCAGAAGTAACTGGAGCTGGTCCCCAGAGATCGATCTCTACAAGTTGAAATGGATGTGTGTAGGTAGTAGTCGATGGAGGATATGGAAGCACATGATTTTTCCCAAGTTGACAGGCATGACAGAGACTGGATTTATCTGCAACAAAGTGTTTATTCAACGCCAAATTAACGACCTCAGGTGCGGGATGACCCATCCTAGAATGCCAAAGTAAGTAATCTGAACTTGTCATGGAGAAGGTGGAGATGGAAGAGGAAACAGGAAACTCATAAAGTCCATTGGATTGTACCCCTCGAAGCAATTCACGACCAGAAGATTCATCCTTAAGAATGCAATGAGAAGCATGGAATTCAAAATACACACTATTGTCAGCAGTAAACCGAGATACAGATAGCAAATTGCGTGTAATATCAGGTACTAGGAGCAACTGATCAATAACAAGTGGCTTAGATGGGGAAGAGAGCATAGAGAAACCTGAGTGAGAGATGGGAAGGGATGAGCCATCTCCAATGTGAACGTTACCCTTGCCAGTGTATGGATGAAGCTGATGAAATTGAGATGGATCCTTGGTCACGTGATGAGTCGCACCGAAATCAGGAAACCAGCTGGTTGTGTTGGCAACAAGAGAATTTATATGTGGAGTAGGATCCTGAGCAATGGCCTGAGTAGTAGTCTTCGAAGACTTTGACCCTGAGGAAGCAGGAGTATCACTCGAGATATGAGGATTGTAACAAACTTCAGGACTCTCAGTGGCATAATTATATGTGTGTGCTTCAACAGTGGACTGAGATTTGAAGTCTTGATTGAATCGGTGCCAGCATCTGTCAGCAAGATGCCCTAGTTTGCCACAGATCTGGCAATGAATTCGAGGATGTCCACGAAATCGTCCCCCAGGGGAAAAACCAGTAGTAGAACGGCCTCCACGAGACCTGGATGAATCAGAACTGTGCGAGTCACAGGTAGTGTTGTGGATCCCAACAGACATTCGAAAAGGATCAGCAAGACGTGTTTCTGCATCAGCAAGAAGAGACACAGCACCATCAAACGTATAAGGTTCCTTACTAGCTGTGATAACAGCCACAACAGATTCAAATTCAGAAGGAAGGCCATTAAGGAGAGAAGCAACCTGCTCAATTTCTGAGATCGGGCTACCACTGATGGCAAGGAGGTCACATATTTCCTTGATCTGAGCAGAGAAGGAGTTAACCGAGAGATCACCTTTCTTTAATGAACGTAGTCGACAGTGCAAGTGCATGACTCTCGTGGTGGACAGTTTGGAATAGCGAGTAACAATGGTTTCCCAGATGGAACCGTCGTTTCACAGCCAACTAAATGAGGAAGAAGCGAGTTACTCATGGTGGATAGTAACCAGGAAGCAAGAGAGCTGTCCTGTTTGAAAAACTTCTGATAGACTGGATTTGGTGATTTGCTTCCATCAGCAGCTACAAGGTACTTCACAGGAGGAGTGAACTCAGTGTCGATGTAATGATCAAGTCCTTGACCACGGATCATCAACAGCACCTGCTGCCGCCAGAGAAGAAAGTTAGTATCATCAAGGCGTACGCTGATTTGCTTGTTGAAGAAGCCGGGAGAATCGGACAGATCGGTGGTAGTCTGATCGGTGGTGGTAGCATCAGATGAAGAAGGCGCCATGAGAGCGGAAGGAGAAGATCACCAGAATCAAAGGAAGAAGGCGATAGATACCATGTTAAGTAATCAATATACACACATAAATGAGATAATACTCAGTTGCAATTTCCATTCACCAAAATCATGCATTTACAGTGAGCAGAGCATTGCTTATATACACGTTTTGCTTAGGCTAAATCCTTCTAGAGGATTTGTTAGATTTGTTAGGGTCCAGCTGTGAATTGGTTATAACAACTCAATTGTACAACTTTCTACAATTGTTTCCCGCGTATTTTCCCTAACAACCATATTCCTTTCTTTGTTAATATTGAGCACATGGATATATCCAGCAAAGATCTATTCCCTTTCTTCGTGGAATTAAACATATACTGGTTTTCATTTCTAATTTTTGTTTAGGATACGAAGCATTGGAAGCCTTGGAATTAACGGAAAAACCGAGGAAGTTGATTTGTTCATGTAATAAATGTTACTTTCCATGGAATAACTAATGGAATAAAAATAAAAATATGGCAGATATATATAATTACTTTAATATCTTTCTCTAAGATATATAAATAATTTTTATTTAACTAGTATTAATTGTGTATTTAAGGAGGACATGGACATGCAAGAAACATCAAATTTGAACATATAACTTCTCATGCATCGACTCATCCTATTGTTATCGACTAATATTATTGTCGGAACCAAGTAAGTGATCAATCTTACATAAATTTTCGCGTTCATTAATTATTAGATTTCGAGTAAAAAATTATACATGTTGGATAAGCAATGTTACGTATGAAGATATATAAGGGACATCGAGTAGAAGAACAGCAGTAGAACTTTCATGCAGTGAGTCCACCCATGCACAAACATTATCATGAAAGACATCGCATTGAAAAATAAAGACCAAAACGGCCACACTTCATCAATCTGCCTCAATGGTTGAACCAAATGTACCTTGCCTACATAAACATGATAATCTTTAGGGTTTTTTTATGAAATGTAGTGTCCAGTATATTAAGAATATTTTTAAGTTTTTTGTATTTGATATCTAAATTATCATTCGGTTTTTGAAGTGAAAGTTATTGTTGATATCATTTTTAGATTTGAAAATATTTATTATTAGAAATATATTTTTTTTAAAAAAATTAGAGTCATCATCGTCGTTTGTACGACGTAAACTCGTAAAAATCACACATAAAATCAACTCAATACTGATGAATAAAATCAATTCAACACTTTCAATAAAAATGATTAAGTAGTTATTTAGTATCAACTTATTAAAATCAACATTTTTTTTATTTGGGCAATGATTCTATGCACAAGCGCTTGCGGAAATTTTGTTTACACAAACACTTTAGTTTTAGGGTTTGAGGACTTCATTTAAGGTTTATGGGTTTAAGTGTAATAGTTTTGAATTTAGGGGTTATTGATATAATTTAGAGTTCAAATTTAGGGTTTATAGGTTAAAACCTAACTCCCTAACTATATTACCCTAAACCCTAAATTCTAACAATGAACCCTAAATTCTAAACACCTACACTATAAACCTTAAATTGAAACTATAAACCCTAAAATTGAGCCGCTTGGGAAAACAAAAAGTTTCCACTGCTTGTGTATGAGATAATAATCATTTTTATTTTATATCAAACATAAATAAAGGGTTAAATTTATTAAATTAATTTAAATTAGGACTAAACTGGTAGAATATATGAGTTTTGAGCACTAAAAATGGCATTATATCAAACCTTTTTAGATGTTCTTTTGTATTTTAATGGAAGGATCCCAATCGCAACTAAAACTTTAATTGAGCGATCTAATTGTAACTTTTAATAATCGGGTGACCCAATTGTAACTTCATTAATAAATAAGTGACCTAGAATGTAGTTTACCCTAAAATATTTTGTGTTATAAGTGCTGACACGTGGTTTTATCGTTTTTCGATTCGAAATAGTCGCCTGGGTTTCGTTTGCTTTGTCCTCACTCAGAAAAAAAAGACGTCACTTTTCTCCCCCAAAAAATATATAAATAGTAATAAATACCAAAAAGGTAGACAATGCGTACGTTAGCAACAATCATCAGACACCTTCCTTCTCGGCGCATTCTAGTTCACTGTCTGTTACTCTGTTCCCATCTCTCTCTCTTTTCTTAAAGTTCCATAATCTTTCGCCATTATCAGATCATCCTTCGAAAGCTGATGCTCTCATTGCTAATCACAGGTATTTTCTTTGTTCTTCCTTAAACGACGTGTCGTTTTTGTTATGCTTCTTCTTCTTCTTGAATCTGAATCTGTTTCCCTCTTGATCTTTAACATTTCGATCTTTGCTCTGTTTCTCAACCATTGATTGTATTCTTGAATCTGAATCTGTCTCCTTCTTTAATGCTGAATCCCTGAATAGTAAGTTCTTTACACTCGATCTTTCCAATACGATGCCGTTTTTCAGCTAAATCCTCCTCTGCTCTGTTTCTCAACCATTGATCGATTTAATCTCTTCTCTTCTTTCTCCATTGCTTGATCCTTCAGAAACGTCGACGTTTCGGTTTGTTTCTAAATGTAGCCGATCAAGATTTAGAGTTAAATACGTAGAATATGTTTTAAAATTCTAAGCTCCGTAATTTTTTTGATCTCTCAATTTAGTCCTTTACTTACATAAACATTGGATGGATTAATTAGATCAATTACTCTTTCAATTAATTTTGCAGAGCAGTGGAACCAAAAATTTCTATTTTCCGATTCATTTTTAGAGAGGGTGTTTATAATAACCCGCGGCAATGCCAATGCGGGGACGACACGATGCTTATTCCATGTACAAGCGCGGCACCAGAGACCACGCTTTCGATGCCTATGACAAAGAGCAAGGTTCAGGTATTCTTCATTTTATATTCTATTTCCCCCCTTCCTTTTATTAGGAAGCAATTTATATAATAATAACCTTTAAAAAAAGTGCAAGTTGCAACTTGAAAGCTATGTTTTTGCATTCTTGTGTTATGGGTTTTAGTACCTTAGTGAAAGTAATGTAAAAGTCATTTTTGATTCAAACCAATTAAGATGGAGAGCATTTATATGTTTTAAGAAAGAAAAATAATTGAATGGGTGAATGCACTCTTATTAGTTTCAATAATATTAAGTTTGACAGTTTGCTGAATCTTTATATGGGATTTTCAGAACGTTTGCTGACTGGAGTGAGCAAAGATATTGGAAACCCTTCTTGGAAGCGTTCACTCCCGCATGTGGTCGTGGCAACATTATCTTCCTTCCTCTATGGTTATCATCTTGGGTGTGTTCCTCTTGGGATTTTTTTTTCTTTGGTTATTTCTTGGAATTCTGGAGATAATGTATTCTTAATGCTTGTTGTTATTAATGCAGAGTAATTAATGAAACACTAGAAAGTATTTCACGTGATCTTGGTTTTCATGGGAATACCATGGCTGAAGGTATTGAAGCCGATAATTTTTTTTTGTTTTTTTGTCTTATTTTGGAAATTGTTCTAATGTGTTGTCTTCTGTTAAAATCAAGGTCTGGTTGTAAGTACATGTTTAGGGGGTGCCTTTGTTGGATCGTTGTTCGGTGGTTTGATTGCAGATGGGGTTGGGCGTCGCAGGGCATTCCAGCTATGTGCTTTGCCTATGATAATTGGGGCTTCAATGAGGTAATTGCAATGTTATTTCTTCTACTTTAAGTTCTAGAATTTTTGTTTTTGACTTTTATCTCAAATAGTCTATTCCGTTATACTTAAATGCTTTTATATGATAATGTCTAAGGGTTTGTTCACAAGTTTTCTTTTTTGGATTTTAGCTCATACTAATATTCGCAAGGCAAAATTTGAGTTCAACTGATAAATTTATCTAGTTAATTTTAGGGTCCCTAAGCCATTTTGTTGAGAGATATTGACTCCCTTCTAGCTTTCTCCGATATTTCTCATAAGCAAATTGAGTTATAGAGATTATTTTAGGGATTCTCTTTGGCATCAAGGTTGCAGTCTTTTAAATTGATAATCTTAATAAAGTTTTGCCTTTTACATCTATAATTCCAAAATTATTCGTGCAGCGCAACGGCAAAAAACCTTTGGGGCATGCTTCTAGGGAGGTTATTTGTAGGGACTGGAATGGGTACTGGCCCGCCTGTGGCAGCTCTTTATGTGACAGAGGTAACTAAGAGATGATTAATAGACTATTTTTCTGTGATTTTCAACATCTTCTCTTTCCTCCCTTTTTTCACATAGTAATATGACCCATGCATAGGTTTCTCCGGCTTATGTAAGAGGTACATATGGAAGCTTCAATCAAATTGCAACAGGCTTAGGATTGCTGAGTTCTCTATTCATTGGATTCCCTGCTAAGGAAATTGAGGGTTGGTAAGAAATGATGGGTGAAATAATAGTAGCTTCAAAAATGATAATCAACAAAAAAGTTGTTTTAATCTGTTGTTCATGGTTATTTGAAGCAAATTTTAAGAATGCACCACCATTGGATGATGTGCCTGGTTGTTACTTTCTGTTTCTCAAAACTGTCACCTTAACAATAGTTTTAACTCGGGATTGTGCTTTGCGGACTCACAAAGTGATAACATGTTTCATTACTTGATGATGTGCGCAGGTGGCGCATGTGTTTCTGGGCACCTGTTGCTCCTGCTGCTATGCTTGCTCTTTTGATGGAGTTCTGTGCAGAGAGTCCCCATTGGCTTTTCAAGGTGATTTGCTCTTCCTCCACACTCGGTAATAATTTTTTTTTCACAAAAAAGAAAGCAATCATAGTTTTATACTCTCGCATTACATGGTCAGCATCAGTCAAGTTTCAGCTTCTCCTAATACAATTTAGACCCAGATAGACTAATGATACTAAAAATTATGAAAAGGGGAAAAAACAATGTTCAAATTTTATATTGTTATATTCTCTAGAATTGTGAACAATTTGCTTAATTATACCATGCATCAACTCCAATCATTTAAAATACTAAGATTTCTATTGCAATTTGATTTAAGATCTGAATATGAAGCTGACTTATGCAGTTGAGCATTTCTGTAAAGAGATATTCAATCGAAAAGCAATCAAATTTCAGTGCATGGATATAGTCTAGATGAATGGGATATTTAAGATTTTAGAAGTATCTACACGTTGAGAGGACGACAAACTCATCATATCGTTTTAAAGAGATAGGACAACAGACTCATCATATCGTTTTAAACAACTCTTCCGAGCCTGAAATTTTAATTTGATGGAGAATGTAACATACTAACATAGAAAGCTAGGTTTGTTCCTGAGTTGTGGATTATTCTGACTGCTACTATCTAACATCATCTCTTCATAGGACCCTTTTTCTCCAACATATAGTTCACCTTTATCTATAATAGGGGAAAAAAGGATATGAACAGTTTGATATCCTTTCCCTTTGGTTATCTTCAAGTTTCTTTTTCTCAATAAACTATTAAATTTCAGAGAGGTAGAGGCGTTGAAGCTGAAGCTGAGTATGAAAAACTTTTGGGAGGACAATATGTCAAAGGTGCTATGGCTGAATTGTCAAAGTCAGACAGAGGGGATGATGCAGATACATTCAAGTTCTCAGAGCTACTTTATGGCCATCATCGTAAAGGTGAACATACTAATAGTTTTCAGCAAAGATTTCAGTTGTATTTTATATACTTTCTAAACGATTACTTGTTAACTTCTCCATTTGCAGTTGTTTTCATTGGGTCTACCCTTTTTGCTTTACAACAGCTCTCTGGTATAAATGCTGTTTTCTATTTCTCGTCAACCGTCTTTAAAAGCGCTGGTGTACCTTCAGAGTCTGCAAACATGTGTGTGGGAATTGCCAATTTGTTAGGTATAAATGGCTACATTAACACATGTCCAACTTGTGCATCATTTTGGAGTGTTCCTTTAACTGTGTTATTTATGCTTTCAGGATCGTTTGTTGCAATGATTTTGATGGATAAACTGGGAAGGAAGGTACTTCTTATTGGAAGTTTTTCAGGCATGGTAAGGAGGAAAAGTTTTTGCTGGTATTTTACTATTTGGAGCATGCCATGAGCATATATATGTTTCTTTAGTTATGCATGGGGTTTATAATTGGTATCTGATTGTTCTAATCTTATAGAAGAGCAGTAAGTTCTTGTTCGCCAAGGTTACCTGATAGTGTAGACTACGTTAATGCTGTTTTCAGTTGTTGTTGACTATGGTGGATGAGAGTTACAAATTCAGAAAATGTAGGGGTAGCGCTAGAGTAAAATTCCGAGAGGTTATTTGTACAGCTGATTGAGTTGTTTATGTGGTACACATTTTCCCTGTTATACTTGAAACTAACAATTTTCGGATTGTGCTTATGTTGTGGTACATATATTTCTGACTGTTAGACTTCACCCTAACAACTTGTATTATTTTCAACACAATTTTGACGCACTAGCCAATTTTCAATTTATGCTTTTGTGCTTCAGGTAGTGGCAATGGGTCTTCAGGCAATTTCAGCCACTTCCTTAGTCTCAAGAAGCAGTGCGGTTTGTCTCTCTGTTGGAGGCATGCTTTTGTAAGTACTTAATCCTTTGAATATCAAAATGTTTGTTTCCAGAGTGGAGATAAGCTTATTAAACCTGTGTGGCTGTGTCAACTTACATATTGAGGATTTCTGCCTAATCCATCATGAATTGCAGTACAATATGCTAACTGAGAAAAACGAACTGTAGAGCATTCATGCAATATGTCTAGTATAAGCTGCCTGCTTAATATATATTTTTTCTAATTCAGTGGCATTCTCTCAACCAGTGTTAATGGTGTGAAAATGCAGGTTTGTCTTGGCCTTCGCTCTCGGAGCTGGACCTGTCCCTAGTATCCTCCTATCAGAAATGTTTCCTGGTCGGGTTAGGGCAAATGCTGTGTCAATTTGCATGGCCTTCCATTGGGTAACCCGTTTTTATCTTCTTCCTCTTAACATTCTGTTGCCTGAATAGATTGCAAGGATATATGAATCTGTTGTGGTCAGTTTTTGTTTTTTCTTCTTTCCCAATTGATGGTTTTTAAGCAACCATTTCAAATGCATTTGGTATTTAAAATGGATGGTGAACAGGCACCTGAATCTTGTGCAATTTCCTCTCTTTTGCTTGTCCTGATTTTATCTTCTTAAACTTTATGAAACTCATGCGACTTCGGTCTTTGTAACAGATGGTGAATTTCTTTGTCGGCCTGTTATTTTTGCGGTTGCTGGAGCTGATCGGACCATTAGTCCTGAATTCGATTTTCGGTACCTTTTGTCTTCTGGCAGTACTTTTCGTAAAGAAATATGTGTTGGAAACCAAAGGAAAATCACTTCAAGAGATTGAAATGGCACTTCTTCCATAAGAATAGAGGGTTTCTTCTTGCAATTTGAATTTGTTGACCATATTATTATCTCTCAGGGCGCTGCTGAATGTCTCTTGCAGCTAACCCTACCGGCTTATCAATACGAAAGATACAGACTTTGCTAAATGATGTCGATTGTAGCGGAAAGAACACATTCACTCTCCAAGCCCCATGTAAATTCTACGAGCAACTACTGTGTTGTTTCTTTGGATACTGAATCGAGTACATTAGCGTCTACGTACGACACGGGGTTTTCGCTTAAGATAATATGTTTTTGCTTCTATATGAGTTGAACCTGCTCTGAGATTTTGTTGGTAATGAACTGGCTTAGATAGACACTGAATTCTGAGAAATAAACTTTTGAGATTAAAGTGTGGTCAATTTTTATGATCATTTTCAGGCAAACAGGTGCCTGTTTGCTTGCATTTGCCAAAATGGAAAATATAGTAAATGAACAGATGTTTCGATAGTGGGCAGGCAAGGAGCCCTATTCCAATTTAATTTTCCATGTGATTTGGGTTGAGCCATCACAATCTAATCTACCAACTATTAGTTTATTACCGTTAAATAAAATTTCCACCCATAATCTCGGGGAAAATTACAAAATATTGTGACGGCATTTTATTATTTTTCAATATATTGCTGTTGGGATTTTATTTTCGAAAATATTGTAATTGGAATAGTGTAGTATAAGTCGGACTTTGATGAATAGATATCTAAATTCTTTTTTTTAAAGTCGATTTCATGTGAATCTGACTTCGGGTTTTTTAAAGTTGGCTGCATTTGAATCCGACTTTGGTGATATTTTTTTTTGGGGGGGGGGGAATTCTCTAAAGTCGAACTCTAATGGCTAGGGGTGTTCAAAAATACCTAGTTCGAATTACCCGACCCGCCGACCCGTCTACTCGATTAAAATTTATCGGGTATTTATTTTAAAGTACCCGAATTTTTTGGGCTGGGTACCCGACCCGCAATTTTTTTCGGGTAGTTGGGTCGGGTCAGAGCCGAAATTTTTTTATAACCGGGTACCCGACCTGACCCGCTAATTTTAATATTTATATATATTTTATATTTAAATTCTATTTTTATTTTATGTTTCTTATTATTTTTTCTTAAAATTAATTTTAAATCTTTAACTTCTTTTTATACTTGTATTATATACTTTTAAGTTCGCAAATTTTCAAAAATATTTATATTAGTTTGTCAATATGAGAGTCGAAAGAAAAATTATGATCAAAATTAATATTTTTAATACATTCTTTTGTCGATAAACTTTAATATATATATATATATATATATATCCAAATATTTCTCCTTTAAAACTAACCTCAAATCAATAATTTTTGTGTTTGAAATATATATCATGAAATTTTATGTGTTTCCTATGTTATTTTAAAAAAATAGATTTTAAAAATATAAAAAAAAAGTAAATCGGGTACCCGGTTCTTACAGGCCGATTTTTAGGTACCCGAAATTTAGGGTACCCGGATATGAACACCCCTACTTATGACTTAGGTTTCAAATGGGTGAAGTCTAGTTCATCACAATCCGACTTTGGGTGGAATCTCTCAGATCAGCTAAGTGACGAGACCAGTCACTGAATTCTGATTGAAATATATGTTTAGGCTGTGTTTTATTTTTAGAGAAGAGTTTTGATTCGAATATAGGTATAAGTTTAGGTTAGGTTTACTGTTTATTTTTGGAAAGAGGGGGAAGCAGATTAATTTTTGGGTAAACTACATAAATGGTCCCCCGACTATGCTCTAATTATCATTTACATCCTCCGACTATTAGATGTTACAAACTGGTCCCCCGACTTAAAAAAAGTAACAAATTAGTCCAACGACGTTAAAACATTAACAATTGATGATGTGACAGTTAACAAAAAATGACATAATAACACATTTATTCCTCAAATGTTACATTTTATTTTAATTTGGTCCCAGTTCTATAAAATCATCTCAATATTTTAATTTTCTATTAATTTAGTCTATCTCTCTCTCCCTCCCCTTACCCTCTTCCGCGACCATCTTTGCTCTTCCTCACTCTCGGGATTACATCTTTGCTCTTCTTCACTCCAAGGATTATAATGAATTCAAACTTTGAATTTAACTTGTTTAAATTTTTTAAGGGTTTGCACATTCTCAGGTTTTCATCTTTCTCTTCTTTGTCACTCTCTCTGGATATGTAATAATTAGTTAAATTTACATGTGCATTTGAATCCATTATGAGGTCTTTGTATTTTCTTTTTGTTTCTTCCCACTATTAGCAAATTGATTTTTGTTTCATTATTTTAATAAAGTTTTCTAGATAAATTTGACTTGGGGTTTTTGTTTGTTGATTACGTGAAAGAGATGCAACTTTTTCCCCAACCAATCGAATAAATTATTGTTTCCGTTTTGTATATTAAGTTTCGAGTTTTATTTCCTATTTCTTCGAGCTGATGGTTTACATTAACGTGCTGCATTTGGGTGACTAATGAAATAGGATACGATTGCATCGTTTGTTTTGATGGGTTTATAATTTTTTTAATGATTTGTTCAAGTTTAATAAATTTCATATTGGAAAAGTTAACTTGGTGAATTTTGATTAAAAAGGGTTTTGTTGAAAAAATTGGAATCATGGGCAGATTTGGCTGCAAATTCTGCAGTTGAGAATGTAGGACAGAGGGGGATCGCATTGGGCTACTCTTAGAAAAATATAGCAACCGATCAGGGTATGGTGTTAATGGTGGTTGACCTGGTGGATGGGGTGGAAAAAATGGTGGTTGGGATCGTGGAAGAGATAAAGAAGTTAATTCATTTGGAAATGATGATGATACAAAGTAGGTGTTTAGTGAGCAAGAGAATACTGCAATCAACTTTGATGGCGTGTGCTCAGATTGGCTTTGGAAAAATGATTTCCTTTTGTTTTTTAATTATCAGTGAAATTACGAGAGGCCCAATAATGAGGAAGAGCAAAGATGGTGGAGGAAGATGGTGAGGTGAGTAAGAGAGAGACTAAATTGGTAAAAAAAAATTAAAATGTTGGGATGATTTTATAGAATTAGGACCAAATTAAAACAAAGTGTAAATTTTGAGGATTAAATGTGTTATTATGTCATTTTTTGTTAACTGTCACTTCATCAACCGTTAATTTTTAACGATATTAGACCATTTTGTTATTTTTTTTAAGTTAGGGGACCAATTTATAACTTTTGATAGTTAGGGGACACAAAAAACAATTGAAGCATAGTCGGAGGACTATTTATGCAGTTTACCCATAATTTTTTTGGAGTAGTGGATGTAATTTTTGAATGGCGATGGGTTTATGATATTTTAAAATGTATAGGAGTAGAGGTTAAAAATTTATAGTTGTTAGATAGGTAAAGATAGGGCTACTATAAGGGATAAGAAAATTTTGTTTTTTGTTAAATAGTTAAGTTAAGGTTGAAAGGAAGTAAATATTGAAGTAGTAGTAGAAGAAGAAGAAGATAAAGAAAGTAGTGAAGAAAAGACCGTAAGTAAATTTGAATTTTTTTAGAGTTTTGTTTTTTTTATTTGGTAATTTTATTTTGTTATTTTGTAAGTAGATTCGAATTTTTGAGTTTGGTAATTTTTTTTTCAGTTTGGTATTTTTATTTTGTTATTTTGTATGTTTCAATTATTTTTAATTTTTTCATGTAGTTTATTTGAGTTACTTCGAATTTGGATTGGACAAATGGTATATTTTTTCATGTAGTTTATTTGAGTTAGTTTGGTAGTTTTAAATTTTAATTTCAGTTTATTTTGTAAGTTGATTTACTATGTTAGAAAAAAAAATATTCGAAATATATTTATTTTTTATTTCATTATGAGCATTTTGATTTAATATGTTTTATTTCGATCATGCAGAGAAAATGAGCAACAACAAATTTAGGTGATTGTTCATTACAATGGACAAATGGTGAAAACTGATGTCGGAGTTGTATTTGATTGTGAAAGCAGTACAAAGATGAGATTCGAGAAAGAAATCATGCTTCGAGAAATGAGGAAAAAATATCACAGAAAATTAGAAAAAAGATTCATGGTTTACGTTACTGATGGATGGCATGTGACAATCCGGTCAGATATTGTGCAATCACTCTCCAAGATGATGACGATGTTTCTTTGATGATCGCAAAGCATGATTCTATGAGAATTCGATATAACGAGTTGTTTGCCAAGGTGTGTGATGTTCCCGTCCCATCTACAAATGTTGTTGGAGAATCAGCTCAAATGAACGTTGGTGATGAGATTGATATGTCCGGAGGTAGTTTTGTTGCAATGTTGACAAGTGGGACATCAAATACATTTTATGAAGCTGGGCCTTCAACATATGCTTCATCACACGAGTCGAGTGTTGATCCTTCTGTTGAAGCTGGTGTGGAACCCTCACGAGGTCGATGGGGAGAATCACTTGCCGATTCTAGGGAAGATGAAGATATTGGGGATCACGATTTGTTCTCTGATGATGTTGGTGCAGCCCTTGATTTTGGTGTTGGCGAATTTGTTTTGTCCGGGGGCGACATTACATTTTATGAACCTCCTTCTCACATGAGTTTGGTGGATTTTGATGCAATGAGGGCGCCTGAATTCTCGGATTTGGCCCGATTAACCTCGAGTCAACACGGTGAATTATATGTTAAGCTTCAATTTGATGACAAGAATGAAGCTATATTGGCAGTGAAAGAGTACAACATCAAGAACTACGTGGACTACTTTGTCGCAGAATCCAGCCAGAGGACCTTCTTTGCCAAATGTGTGAAATACGAACAAGAGTGCAATTGGAAGATCCAAGTGACAAAGGTGCAGAGGTCAAATCGTTGGGAGGTCACAAAGTATAACGGTGTTCACATATGTTTACGAACTTCCATCAACCAAGACCACCAAAAATTGGACTCTAACGTAATATGTCGTCACATAATGAAGTTGGTTGAAGCAAATCTACGGGTTACAGTTTCAACGATTCAGGCAAGCATTTGCGCAGCAATTTGAATTGTAACCCCCTTGTCCTGGTCTGGCCGGATGACCGGTCCAAAAGGGCTACACGGGGAAAACCGAGTGAAAACCCCCTAAAGGATTCCCCCTCGGTTAGCAACCCTAAATTTTTTTCATTTTAAAACTTGTCTAGAGGAGTATTTAATCCTATGAGATCATACAGCGGGACATCACAAGCAAGACGATCGAACGAACTCAAAACCACATCCAAAAGATCAATTTTTAAGTTTATCTGCAGGCGGTATCGATACACCTATGGGGGTATCGATACACCTTGATTAAGTCAAAGGGGTCAGAGTCAACCCGTGGAGACCGTATCGATACACTTCCCAATTGTATCGATACCCTCCTCAAGGGTTGACTTCCCACGGTCAACGCTAGGTGACCGTACCAATACGCCTGAGGCCGGTATCGATACCGAGTTGGACAGTGTCTCCAGTGACCAAAATGGTATCGATACGCCTCCCCGCGTATCGAAATGATATGCCTGGAAAGAGAAGGCCGTATCGATACGGGTCTATCCGTATCGATACCCCTGCTCTGCAACATCTCATTTCACTACTTAACAACATCATGCATGGTTCTAGAGGCATACTTGAACACTCCTAAGCACACACAAGCATACATACAACAAACCACATTCAGGACTTGACATGAGGGGCATTTAATCCAACGAAAACATACAAATCAAGACTCCATACAAGTCCACGAGAAGCATACTTAGCAAGCATAAGGCAACTTTCACAATGTAGCTAACATAAGGCATACCTAGGCCAACATCATACAAGTTTAGGCATAAGCAATTAAACCACATGAGAAACATAGAACATAATCCAAGGAGCAAAACATAACACAACATGAGTTTAACAATTTCAAGCATAACTTCCTAGGGAGTTTGACCCCAACTCCTAACACACTATACCCCATTGTCTAGGCATTATTACAAAAGCAAATCATACTTAAACTTGCTTGAGAACTCCAAAAGCTCCTCCTTCGCCCGCTCGCCTCCCGAACTCTAACGATCTGCACGTTGGAAACAAAAGAGCATAAGCAATCTAGCTTAGTGAGAGAGGCTCTACAATTCACAACATGCAGTTTTCCAAAATACAATTTGTATGCAAGAAAACAATGGATGCACAAGGGTCTATCTCAACCACTACACTTGGTTTGCTCAAGCACAACCAACATACACTTACGGTGGGACTACACATCACCGTTTCGACTAGTGGATTTCCAATGGGACTACACATCAAAGGACTACCCTACTAGTCACTACCGGTGGGACTACACATCACCGTAGTTTAGACCACCATCACGTGAGGCACGAACTCAACTCGACTACACAATTAACAGCTCAAAATGCACTTAACGATTACGACATATATGCATTCAACATATCACAACAACATGGGAGTAGAGAGGCTTACACACGGGTTTAGGTGACCCCTCAAGGTCCCACCCAAACCCCAAAAGGATCCATGTCAAGCATAATGCATAAATCAACAATTCTACTCACCGTTGCTACCCAAGAGAAGATCGAAGACCAAGCTCAAGACTCCGAATTCCCCGAATTTGCCCCCGAAGCTTCTCCGACCAAAATTCTCGCCTCTAGCCAATCCAACACCAAGCAAATAATCTCAAGTCAGTCCATGTTCTAAAATACTCAACCCGGATTACAACCCAATTACAAGATATCAATTTTCACATGGAGAACAAGCCCAAAATTCCAAAATCCGAGCAGCCCTCAAGCACCCCTTAAAACCATTGATTTCAACCTTCAAACTACTCCCTAAAGCTTCCAAAACAAAGCTTTCATATACTCTAACCATTGGCCCTCTCATTTCTACATAGAACACCCCCATATTTCAATCCTAAACCTCCCAAAAACCTCCCCAAAACCTCATTTCGGGAATCACCCCAAACCTTGTAAAAATCATACCCATTGGACCCCTTTAGGCTTAAAATAGCTCATATAACTTTCATAAATCAAAAACCTAAGTTTAGAATGCTAAAAATGACATTTTTAATCAATATTTCAAAACACCCAAGTTACAAAAATCATGGGTTTTCTAGGAAATAAGGGTACGTACTCGTAGAGGACAAGGAGAGCAAGTCAAAAACGGCCTTACCTTTGAAAAATCTTCACGATTGGATGAGTTATGGAATGGAATAGTGTCTAGAAGGGGTGGGGAGCTCTTTGTCGTTAAAAAGGGAGTGGTGAGATGAAGAAGATGAGCCAAAAGGGCTTATTTTATGTTTGTTTAAAATGGGGAAGTCAAATGACCAAAACACCCTTAATGACTTGAGATAACTACAATAGATGACTCCCATAGCTATTTGAGTTTGTATTGACAAAGGTCCAACTAAATTTTGTTGTCTTAAAACCCGAGGCTCAAAATTATTTTTAATTACAAAACCGGACCCGGAAATAATATTAAATTATTATTTTTCACCCGACCCCTAACCGGGGTGTGACATGAATACCAAATACAATACAAGAAGGCCTGGCATGCAAGAGATAAGGCAATGGACTTGGTGTACGGTGATTACGATAAGTCGTACAACGAGCTATCGGCTTTATTACTAGCACTGACACATTTTATCCCGGGCACCATAGTGAGGTATCAAACCAAGGATACGAAAGACCGAGAAGGCCAAATTGTTGAAGGTTATAAATTTTTTCATCGACTTTTCTGGCGTTCAAGCCTGCTATCGAAGGCTTTCCCTACTGCAAACGTATGATACAAGTCGATGGCACATGGTTGTACGAGAGATACTCTCATATATTGTTGGTTGCTATTACGCAAGATGGTGACAACATCTTCCCGATTGCATCTGCAATTGTTGAGCAGGAGACGACGGAAGCTTGGAATTTCTTTTTGATGAATTTACGTGAGCATGTCGTCAAAGAAGATGAGGTATGCATTATATCCGATCAAGGGACGGGTATCAAAGTAGCAATTAATCGCGACGGAAGTCATTGGACACCACCGAACACATACCCTACCTACTGTATTCGTCATATCAGTAAGAACTGCTATGAGCGGTTCAAAAATCCTTATCTTCCCAGTGAGATTGAAAGCATGGGTAAACATATTTTTTCAAACTAAATTATATTTGCATATGCATTTATTTATTTATGTTTGATTTGTGCATATACTAATAATACTATGACATAAGATATCTACTAACACGACCACATTTTGAAAGGAATATGGAAAATTTAATGAAGTACGACAAGCAGGTTTGGAGTTGGGCAAATAAAATCGAGAGGGAAAGATGGGCCCAGTCATATAACGAAGGTAGTAGACGATACGGGCAAATGACTACCAACCTTGTGGAGTGCATAAATGGAGTACTAAAAGAATTACGTCATCTCTCAATAGCAAGCCCGGTGAAAGAGACGTACTATAGGTTGGCGAAAGTTTGGGTAGTTAAAGGAAAGGAAATCGAGGCCTTATTAAATAGGGGCCAAAGGTGGGCTCCCACTCTTCTGACGAAAATGACAGAGAACATGACAAAAGCAACGTCGCTAAAGGTTCACAGCTTTGACCGAACTAATCAGACATTTGATGTTGTTGGTTCCAGACGCAACAACGAAGCAGCGCACTCAAATGTATTTCGAGTTGATTTCAGACATAGTTGGTGTGATTGTGGAGCATTCCAAGCATGGCGATATCCATGCATTAATGCAATTGCATCGTGTATGCATGTAGGGGTTGACTAGTACACTTTTGTTGATGAATGCTTCGATCTCCGTAGGATGGTCAATATTTATAGAAGTGAGTTCCCACCGATTGCAAATTCAATTTATTGGTCGTCGGTAGAGCATGAAAAATGGTTACCGGATCCTACACTCGGTAGATCTCCAAATGGCCGACCTAGATCGACTCGCATATATACCAATATGGATCTTCATTTTAGGGAGAAGAGACAACGGAAGAGATGCACCATATGTAAGGCCGAAGGACATTCCAAATCAAAACTGTCTAAATGAACCAAGTTTCGTGTCAATGCCTTGGTGATTTCCAATGTTTGTATTTGAAAAATGTTATGTTGTGTTGTGTTGCGTTGTGTTGTGAAATAATTCAATTTAATCACTTAATTTAAATTGTTCTAATATAATTGATTAAGTAGAGAAATATTTTTCTTTTAAATTATTAGATATAAAATACAAATAAAAAACTTATTCAAACATTGCATTTTAACATAATCCACTAAAACTATTAACTACTTGAAATAAAAAAGCTAACAATGCTTATGTCCACCCGTACCACACCCCGGTGGATGACGAGACTGATTGGAATTGCGTCGATGACGAGGCTGAAGTTGCTGCTCTTCATCGACATCATCATCGTTCTCGGTTCCAATTGGCCCACCTATGAAGAACAAGGACTGCAGTGGTGTTAGCTGAACACAGGGGGTCCCAAAATTAGGTTGATACAGATATGTTGAGTTGTAGGGTGCTCGATTCCTTCAACCGATGTTGCTCACCAAGTGGTGTAGAGGTGGATTTTTGGGTGGATGTGGTGTGGAAGCTTAAATGTAAATGACACAATGATTTTATAGTGGTTCAACCTTCTAACCAAGGTCTACATCCACTACCTTAGCTTCCCACTAAGGATTTCCAATCAATCCACTATTGATTCGTCCCCTTTTCTAGGCTTAGGAGGAAACCCTTATACACCGATCAAGCTTTCTACCCAAAGCCTTGATCAAACCCTCTTTACAAGAGATAAGAAAAGCAAACACAAATCTCTCTAATAAGTGTTTGTTTGCACAATTAAAGCACTCACCCAAAACCTAAAACACTTGAGCAAATTTGACAATTTTGGCTCACTAGTGTTTGTCTATACAAGAATTGACAATTTAGGTACAAAGACACTTTTTGATCATTTGTTGATTGACAATTGAAGCATTAACCATTACTTGATGCTTGAAGGTCCCTTTTATACTCCTTGATGAGTTTATAGCCGTTACTAGCCGTTGGGGTTGATTTGGAGCCGTTGGAGACTTAATTTCCCACCATAAATGCAGTTCTGCAGCACTCCTTATCAAAACGCTCGAACCCGTTTCGAAACGCCCTTATTCAGAACTAGCCGTTGGAGTTTGAAAAAGTCAGCTGGTTTCGATACCAGCAAGGTGGTTTCGATACCACTAGCCCTGCATCTGGGTTTTGCTTACTGGAAGACCCCGTATCGAAACAGATCAAAGGTGTATCGATACGAGCCTTGTAAAGATGATATTTTGGCCATTTAAAAAGCGTTTTAGACATGTTAAAAACCTATGAAACCATTTCAAACATATTTTCAAGTTGTTTGGACTTTAAATAAGTTTTCAAAATATTCAAATAAGTCTAAAAACATTTTTCAATTATTATATCAAAACATTAGTTCTACAAGATACATATGGATTGATCCTTGAGGAACACTGGACGCGGCAGTCATCATCGGCGATGGGTTGGCCACAAGAAGTGTAAAAAAATCTATGTCCTCGCCCAGGTTCGTGTAGTTGGGTGTTTGTGGCGAAATAAACTCGGGTCTGTATAAATTAGGATCATTAAACCCTACATTACCTGAAGAGCTCCCTCCCACATTACCTGAATAGCTCGAGCTCACTAATGGATATACAAATGTAGCAGGCTGAAAAATCCTATATTATTCGAGTATATCAGGGCCACTTTCGATTGTACACAAGTAGGAGTCGGTTCTTTTTCTCATATAGCCATTGGTGGGGCCACTGGTGGCTCCCATGTCGTTGGCCAACCCGTAGGGTCTCTACTACAAATCTGTTGCCTCTGTGATGAGCTCGTTGCAGCCTTCGATGATTTACTTTTGCCTTCATATTTTTCGGAACTTTTCGCATTCCTCATGTTCGGACTGATCTATTAAGTACGACATTCCGTGACTACGATAGTAGATCATGTACTTTGAACTCTCGAAATCAAAATCGTCTGCTTCCATTGGATGACGTTCTGACAACGATAAACCTCTATTGTTCCACAAAGAAATATACTCACTATGTTTGACTTCCCAATCCGTATCTGGCCTGCCACGTCCATCATAGGCATGAAAATAGTAATGAGCACGTGAAATGCACGAAATAGGCTGGTGGAAGCTAAATTGCCTTAACATTCTATCTGCAAAGTGGAACTCTACAGTAGAGAAATGGGTCAACGTTGTAACATTACACCATAAAAGTGAATCATTCGTCAAATATTCCGGTACAAATATATGGTCATCTTCGTAGGCCTTCCAAATAAACTGCAAAAAATAATGGTTTAAAATAATACATTTAACTAACTAAGATGTGAAAAACACATTTAACGTCAAAAAGTACTTTCCATTCATATACTTGCTCTTGACAATGAGAATCAATAAGAGATCTACAAACTCTGACGTTATTGTGCGCCAACCCTGTCTCATGCTTTTCCTCGCACCATCTGCATACAAATCACAATATATTTAAATAACAAGTTAATTTAATTAATTTACAGATTCAACTAAGAATAAAGATATATATATATATATATTTACCTTTCAACGACAGGAAACTACACATGTGTTTGAGTAAGTGGAGTAAAAAAAGGTAGTCGTTGCCAAGCCCACGCTTGCAACAATAACAGGCAACCACCAATACCGTCTACCCTCTGACCCTTTTGCAGTAAAGCGTCTTTGCACAACTCGCGATACAAGCACGCTAATATAGCTGATCTCCAATTATATTAATAATCAGGTTCCCAAGGAGTATCCGAAAAAACGAAGATACCTTACACTGACCATATTGCTAGATTTATCCAGCATTAGTATACTTCCGATGATCTGTATGATATATGCTCGACTGACCATATTAATTTCTTCAACTGTATTATACTCGGTGAGTTGAAATTCTCTCTCTAGCCAACTCATTTTCACACGAGACCCTTTCACGTTACTTTCATAGGGTTCCTTCCTAAGGAACCGTTGACAAATTTCAGTCGTTGAGCCTACGATACGCTCGACCACTAGCTTCACGTTTACTGGGACCCTAATAAGATAAACCACGTCCTCGAGGGTGATCGTGCATTCTCCGCAAGGGATATGAAAGGTATGCGTTTCAGGTCTCCAACGCTCAATTAAAGTAGTAATCAATCCGGGCACCAACCGGTACCCATGGAGGAACGTGGCATGATAAAATCCTGTCATATATAAAAAAATTCCCGATTCTGTAGTCTAGGGGTTTGTTTGTCTACCATGCACAAATGATGTTTAAATGTTTCCTCTGTATCCTGTAAATAACATATTATTTAAACATAATTACTAACAAAAAAACACATAAGTGACATATTTCGTAATGAAACAATTTTTAAAAAATTATACCAGCTCATCAACTCTAAGGCTAGTAATGTGTTGATTTTGTAAATGCAACAATGGAGCTTGCTCAGCCATCCTACACGACAAATAAGAAAATATTAGTAAACCGAGACTAAATCTACCACATTAAAAATAACAATTAAAATAAATGTCGTATTTGCTTATTGTCTATTAAATCATCAATTTAACGTTTTATTCAATCATCTATAAATAAATATAATTAAATTAATGAACTTAAATAAAATAATAAAATCTATCCACCTATTTTTCTATATTCTCAAAATAAATGTATTTTCTCGTTTCTTCTCTTATATTCAAACAAATTTTCTATATTCTCAATATCTCTCAACCTATTTAACACAAAAATATTTAAACTACATTTTCTTCTCATATCTTCACCTATTTAACACGAAACTTTCAAATTACATTCTCTCAAAATAACATCAAAAATTCAAGGAACTTCAAAATAAAATTTTAAAAAATTAACGAATTTAAATTGAACAATATACAACAAAATATTTTTCAAACCCCCACATATTTAACACAAAATTCAAACAACAACTTCAAATTTAATCAAACAAATAACTTAACTTACTATATTCTCTTCAAAGTTCTTTCTTCTCTTCAACCACCTATTTAACACAAAAAATCTTAAACTTTAACTTAATAACACAAATATCCGATTTTCGTAATTACTAAAAATAAAATATAAAAAAATAAATTACAAAAAATAATACTTACTCATAATAATAAGAATAAATTACAAAAATAAAATACTTACTTTAATAAAATTCTTCAAATCTTCCTCTCTTCTTCTTCTTCAAAATATTTTCTCTCCAACTATCTACCTTCAACCCACCCCTTTAACCTAAAAAAAAATTAAATTTCAACCACATATACCACCTACCCAATTAAATTCTACCATTTATCCAACTAATTATTTTCTCCCTTTCAAGTGACACATTCAATTTTTTCTGCCCCCTCTGCCACCCTGTGCCCCTGCTATGCATGCACCGATCTGCTTTTCATGCAATGTCGAGCAGGTGTCAAAGTCGGATCCACTTGGCCCAGACTTTAGGGGAGCCAAAGTCGGATTCTAATGGAGCAGGCTTTAGCTTCTTTTTTTTTTCATTTTCGAACTCAAGAGAATCCGACTTCTACTGCACTATTTAGACAACCATATTCGTAGAAATAATCTAGGCAATGTAATAGAGTGGAAAATAAAAAAATCCATCATATTTTTTTTGAGATTTTTTCATAATCTCGATACGATGAAACACTAAATTTCTTAAATAAAATCAGAAGTTAAATTTTTGACGTTGTGAATAGAGCAAATTAAATTGTATAGTTTGATCTTATAATGACTTTTTCAATACTCGATCTAAATTTGTCAACTAATCCTCCAAAATTTCTCTTGATTAACATCATCAATCCTTAACTTGACTGAACTGAAATTAAAGTAGCAGTTAGCCAGTTAGAGATTAAAATGAAAAGTTGATTAGCTAAGTAAGCATAAAACGTAATTACTACGGAAATTATGACTATATTTATAAAACTTATTGTTTGAGAATTCACCTATCAGTTTAGGTTGATGGCTCGAGACATTAATTTTTTTTTTGGAGGGAGACATGAAATGTATATGAATATTTCGAGATCTATTAATTGGTCAAATGATTAAAAATATTTATGTAGTTCATTTTGTATGAATTCAAATTCTGCATAGAGAATGTAAATATTTTTTAATAAAAAATTATATGATTATTTCTAACAAAATAAACTTTAAAAAATTATTTAAGTGAAAAATATATCTATACAAAGAAAACACTTTGATACATAAGCCTTTTAATTATAGGTTTAAGGATTTAGGTTACATACTCTATAATTTATGGTTTAATATTAGAATTTAGGGTTTATGGTACTAGAGTTAGGAACTTATGTTTTAGATTTTATTGTTTAAATATGAAAGATTGTGTAAATATTTTTTATACAAATTATATATCAAAATATAAATTCTAAATTACTAACCTAAACCCTAAAATCTAAACTATAAACTCTAACTATAAAACTTAAATTCTAAATCTTACGATCTAAACTTAAACTCTAAACCAAAATCTATCAAACTTGTGTATCAATTTTTTTTCACTTATATCACTTACCTATCTCTGTATTTTTATTTTAAATATCATATAAAAAGACGTACTCAAATACACAAACACTTCACAATTTACGTGTCGATATCCGAATCAACCAACATAACTACCGGATCTTTTCCAAGTGTGGCGGTAATTTCTCTATCAACGAGCTTCAAAACGAACCAGAGCTTAAACCTTTCTCAAACTCAAAAATCTTCTAAAATCATAAGCTAAGTCATTTACCCAAATCTCAATCGTTATAATTGATCATCAATCTCTGAGTGTAAAGCCAGCCAATAAGGTACTCTCCTTTGTCCTCGTTTCCCCTATTCCTTTACTTTACTTGTTCCTTTTCGGTGACCCTGGAAGTGTTTGATAAAATGCTTCAGTGATGAAAATAAACAGGCCTTGTACATTGTAATGTTTCTATCTTGTGGTTGTTTTTGATAGTTTGTTTGAGCTGAAGCTATTTATATTAACAATGGAAAACAAAGACGACGAGGTGAAGAAATCACAAGTCGTGGAGGCCAGGGCAAGAAATATCAGCCACAACGTGCGGTGTACAGAGTGTGGGAGTCAGTCCATTGAGGATTCACAAGCTGATATTGCAATTCTCCTTAGAAAGGTGTAATGTGCTATTCTCTTCCAAATGGTCTCCTTAGAAAGGTGTTATTTCTGTCAGCAAAAGTAAACAGATGAATTCAGTGATTGTTAACAAATTTTCACTGTTATAGTTTCATTAAACAAAGAAAAGAATACTTCATTTCTTGTTCGAATTTAACACTTTTTTCTGTTCCAAACCTCTTATTTCTATCATTATAATCTTATCTCCAGTTGTTTGTGTTCTTGTTTTTTTGGGTTGAAACCAGGATATTCACCGCCGGTAACAGTTGCTAATCCCCTCGCCATAATTTGTTAACCTCCAATTGGACAAATTCTTGTTGTGTTCTAATGAACTTACGTATGTTCTTATATGTCTAAAACTCACATCGTTGGATCGACCATCCCTTTATGCTGAACAGCCATTTTATAAGAAAAATAGAGAAAAAATTCTTGCTGCATTGTTTTTGTTTGTCTAAACTTTTATGGTTATCTTTAGCAACTTTGCAAATGAGAAAGTTCTGACCTTTACATTTGTTATTGCAGTTAATCCGCGATGAGATTCGATCCGGAAAGAGTGACAAAGAGATTTATAAAAAGCTTGAAGAAGATTATGGAGAGACAGTGCTTTATGCCCCTAAGTTCGATCTGCAGACTGCTGCCTTGTGGCTATCACCGGTCGGTTTAAGATCTTAGGACCATCAGATGTTAATTGAATAACTAATAACTGTATCTTTATGTCTTTCGTATTTAAACTAAAATAGAATGTTTCCGCGTTCAGCTTCTTGTTGCAGGTGCTGCTGCAGGGGTCTGGGGTTACAAAAAGCACAGACAAAAGACGAATGTTCACATCATGGCCTTGAACCTTGTTAGAGGTGTTCCATTGACAGCAAAGGAGAAAGAAACTATGTTAGACCTCCTCACACCTCCTCCTCCACAAGGAGCCAATCCTTCTTCCTTGTGGAATCGGTGGCGAGGTCGGTGATGTTATTCAATTTTCTATCTCCGTTTTTACTTGACCATGAAGTTTCTTTTGATGTTGAAGATGAATCTATGCTAATAAGGAGAGTTTCGGAGTTGATTGGTGTAATCGATAATCTTGGTCGCAATTTTATGGTTTTCCTGCTTGTATTCCCATTCTCCATTATAGATTTTGGTATCATTCTTTGGTGTGTGTTCAAAATGGCTATTCAACAGTTACATTGAATGGGGCATTCAATTGAATTTATTCTTATATCAAAAATATGAACTGCACATCCCTGTATCTATGGATGAACACATGTTTTAATGTAGAATTTTTAGTATATCATATGAGAAAAATATGAATATGCATATACATTGATATATATGATTATAGAAAGTTGTTTAGATTAGACCTAACAAGTATTGTAATTAAATTTAAACAGAAATTCAAAGAACTTGATTCGATAAAAATTTAAATAAAATTTGAATTATAAAATATGACTTGCCAACCTGAATATTACAGATTATTAATAGTAAATGTTATTTGAGAATATATAATATTTATGTTGCCATTTATTTATTTTTAATGTAATACATTTTTTAACAACTCCTACCTAAGGGAGGGGGAAACGGAAATTTGCTCCTATTAGGTCTAAAATTCACAACCTAGGGGAGGGGAAATGTCAACCGAGAACTTTTAAGTTTTTAACTACTTGCTCTAGAGGTTGTCGACTATTATAATACATTTGTTTGTTTATTTTAACTAGTTATTATATTTTTTAAAAAATATGAGCAGAGAGTATTATATTACACCAAGGGCGGTTCAAAGATTTATAGGGACTGTATAGTTTATTAAAACGAAACATTTTAATTTATAATCCCGAAATATATAAGGTTTTTTTTTTAAATATATTTTATTTTAATAAAAAATATGTTATGGACCCTATTTAATGTTAACTTTTTAAATTTTTTTCTTGTAATTTATTATGCTATTTTTTTGTTTTCTCTTCATAAATATTTAATTTAAATTATTTAGACCCAGGGTTTATGCGATAGCTCACCTCACACATGTTTAAAACTCTCACCGTAATACACAATATCTTTTAAGAAAAAATTAATTATTATATTTAATATCGAAATCATATTTTAATTTTACATTTCTAATTAAAGAAACTCGGTCTAATTCTTTAAATCTCCTTCATTCTTTTTCTCAGCCATTTTGTATTGTTCTTAATTTGATGAAACTCTGAAGCATTGATTAGGCGTTAGAAGCCTTTTTATAAGTTAATCAATTACAGGTCACCATCACTGTCGCCATCCAAAGTTTTCCGTGGGGATCAAAATCTGCCGCTAGAAACCGAAAGCTCGTCACTGATAATCTGTAAGCAGTAGTTTTCGAAAATTACCACTTTGAATTCAAACTGTAGCCAAATAATCGGTTCATTAAAAATAAAGTACCAAGGCATCAGCAGGACCGAGATTCGACACCCGAATTTAATACAAGAAGAGAAAAGTGGGTACAAAATGACACCAATCATCAACTACTCATTTAAAGGTCTCAACCACGTCTCGCTACTCCGCCTCTCAGCTTTTAATTGCCATCGCTTCTATTATTTTAATCCTTTTCTCAGACCCCCTTTCATCAACGCTTCCTTCTCTTCCTCATCTACCTCTCAATCCTGTAAGTTTTCTCTCTTGGTTTGTTTTTTGGGTCTGTTTTTTGCTTTGTGTTGATTGCCTGTTTGGTGTTCGAGGAAATGGGTGGCTAAGCTTTTGATCGTTGTAGTTCCCGTGCTTTCTAATGAATTTACCCTTTTTTGTAAGCTGTTTGTTTCTTCCAGATGTGTTATGAAATACCCTTTGAATTGTTTTGTTTTGTTTTGTCTTTTGGAAGTGGGATCAGAACTGGGTACATTCATGGAGGTGTTCAAAGCTGCTTTGAGGCCATCTGTTGCAGAGAGAATAGCAATTCGAGCTGATCAAAAGAACTATACTTACACGCAGCTTCTTTCCTCTGCATGCAACGTGTCTAGACTGTTATCCGGCACCCACATCGAAATTGTATGCTTTGGGTGCATTTCATTTGAACAAATATAGCTATTGAATTTTTGGTAGTTTTATTCACACTTGTTTTTGGTGATTTCAGAACAATAAAGGCGCTAGTGGACATGGAAATCTTGGTGGAGCTCGAATTGGTATTGTGGCTAAACCTTCTGCTGAGTTCGTGGCTGGAGTGCTGGGTACTTGGCTTGGTGGAGGTGTTGCTGTTCCACTAGCTCTCAGCTATCCTGAGACTGAGCTCTTGCATGTTATGAATGATTCGGTATCCCCTGGAGTTAACTGTATTTTCCATTTCTTTAAATTGCTTATAGATTTTTGTTTTTCAACTTTAATATACTTTATCATTATTATGTGTCTCATTCAATGGTTGAACTTAATTGAGAATAGACTAGTCCTATAGATTAAGGAACTTGTGTCCTTGTCCATAAGCTAGGAATCCAGATCGGGTATATTCTTCAGTTCTCATTTGCATTTAATGTTTAACCATGGGCTTTGTAAGCTTTTCGAAGAGTATTCTGCAGCTGGATTCAGAATAATACTTTGTGTTAGATCGTAAACAACCTTAATATACTTATAACACTTACAATATTAGACGCAGTATGTATTTAGTGGCAGATGACTAGTGCTAAGTTCCCTATGAATGCTGAGAGTTATTTCCTTTCATGCCCCGGGGCATTCTCTCACTTGAAATTTATTAGTTTTTTCCCCCTTTTTTTCAATGTGTAATGTTACTCGATTTGTTTTTTGTTACTGTATTAGGATATATCTTTTGTATTGAGTACTGAAGACTACAGTGAATCTATGCAACGTGTTGCCACTAGATGTGCAGCACAGTTCTCTCTTATTCCTCCTGTTTCCAATACTTTCTCGTCCTCAAATATGACTGATGAATCACAAATTGGAGAGATAGGTAATATATAGAACTCTGATTGTGTTAATGGTTAATCTTTATGATAATTTGCAAATTTATCATCCTTTTTTGGACAAATCTCTCGGTTCACACTCCTTGTTTTCGTTTCCAATGTGCAGATGAAAATCCGGCATTGATCATCTATACTAGTGGTACCACAGGAAAACCTAAAGGAGTAGTTCATACCCACAAGAGTATCTCTGCACAGGTATTCTTCTAAATTTTGTGTCTGTTCTGCACTTAGGTCCTCAATTATAATATCCTATACAATATAGATGTTTAATTAATGAAATATATATGTTAATGATGTCAATATTATCCATAGGCTGCCATTAAAATAAAAGAGAAACATTTTCCTTCATCTAACTGTTCTCCAAATCAATTCTTAGAACAGAGACTCCTTACTATCTTTGCATGGAAGTTGGAAGTATGATATGTATTTGGGCATAATAATATTTTTTTTGAAACTAATACCATACGCAATGAGTAGAGTAGCAGATAATGCAATAGTGAACTTCTTGACATTCTGGATTCCCTTATTATCCTGTTCTTTTTTAACTCTTGAATTGGATTTACCTTTTGACAAGTTTTTCTTTATTTCAGGTGAAAATGCTGGCTGATGCCTGGGAGTATACATCTACTGATCAGTTTCTGCACTGTCTACCACTACATCATATCCATCAACAAATATTTATATTATTGAAATAGAATGAATTCTGTGGATATTATGGGTCTAGCATTCTTCCTTGCTTATGCTGTTATTACCTTCTTAGTGCCGATGCTGAATACCTGATTTGAGAATATTCTTTACTTTGATCTCCTTAACTCATACCATACATGTTCACGGGCTTTTTAATGCCTTACTTGCCCCTTTGTATGCCGGCGCATCCGTAAGCAATACTAATTTATTTCCCATTTTCTGATATGTGACACTTGTTTTTTTTTCTTTGTCAAGTTATATGTTTCTCGTTCAACCACTTATTTAAGCAACAACAGTGCTATATGACAATTGCTATCCAGCTAGAGTATAGTAGTTATAATTTCTCTATTTTGGGACAGATTATTTAACAGACATTATTGTTTTAATACGCCTTCTTTTGTTGAAGGTTGAATTTATGCCAAAGTTCAGTGTAAGGAGTATTTGGCAAAGATGGCGTGAATCATACCCGATAAATGGCACTAAGGCTGATGATGCCATTACTGTTTTTACAGGGGTAAGTGTAATTTGCACCTTAAACATTTCAGTATTTTAAATCTTGTATAGTTAAATCTTTGCTTCAATAGAACATAGAGGCTCATGGTGCTACTCCTGATTTTATTTTAGGTTACCTGTATTGAAAAAAAGTAAAACACCTAAATTTACTGGTATTTAGTTATGATCATTTAAATACGAGGAAAACTTTTGAAAAGAATTGAATAGATCTTTGCTGGATGTATCCATGTGCTCAACATCCATGCTGCAGTCCAATTGTGAAAAATGCTGCTCCCTTTTAACGTTCTTCAGATTCTCAATGTATGAATTCCTTTTTCGTTGAAAAATCATATTCATAGTATGCAAGCAAGTTTTAGGGACAATGACTTTTTTCCTTGCATGACCAAGCATGTGATCTAGCATTCTAGTTTTTCATGCTTATTCAGGAAAAATAGTCTGTGTAGAATGCTAATAATTTATGTTGTCTTTGTTATGCACAAGGTTCCAACAATGTATACTAGATTGATACAAGGTTATCAAGCAATGGATCCAGAGCAACAATCTGCCTCTGCCTCTGCTGCACGACAGCTGCGTCTTATGGTGAGCTTCCTGGAAATTTTTGTCATAACATGTTCATTAAAATTTGGGTAAATGTGTAAGATTTTCTTTCTGCCAATTTGCAGTCTAATTAATTCATGACAATCTGTTCATGGCCACAGAATATGTCTAAACATTGTGATGATATTCTAAAAGAAGGTAAACTGTTTATATTTTCAGATGTGTGGCTCTTCTGCACTTCCTCAGCCTGTCATGCACGAATGGAAAACCATCACTGGACATTGCCTTTTAGAACGATATGGGATGACTGAGGCGAGCAAACTCAAATTAAGACCAATTTTTGAGTTATTTCTTTGCATCATGCTATCTTGTTGATGTTGTCTGTTGGAAATGTTATGGTTATGCTGTTTTGTTGGATTGTATATATTCAGTTTGTTATGGCAATATCAAATCCATTAAGGGGTGCTCGGAAGGCAGGCACAGTTGGCAAGCCATTTCCTGGTGTGCAGGTTAGCAGGGTTTCGTTGGTTATGGTTTCTGATTTTGATAGTCATTGTTGTTTTAGAAACGGATATGCAGGGCCTTTAGATATGTCAGTTGATGATAGTTTCTTGTTGCTGTTGAACTCTTGAATATAGCCAAAAAAAAGTTTGATAATAAATTGTTTATAATTGGGGGAAATTGGGGCAGTACTTTTTCTTGTTACATGGAGAATGAATGTAAGGATGCCTTCAACTATGGAAAATTGGTTTTCTCTAAAAATGTTTTCAAAAAATAGACATCAAGTAGAAACTTGTTCAAGGGGCAACGTTTTGCCTCCTAGAACACCTGTTTTGCATGTGCCAGGGCATATATTTGATTTTTTTTCTTCAAATTATATACTTTTCTATATTACTAGAGAAAACATTGTTTCATACATGGACAATAAATTAGAGAATGTAGACCAGAACACATATGGTACTCAGAAAAGATTTCCAGCACTGAAGTGAGCACAGAAGAAGTATTATAGTGGGACAATTTTTTTCCCTTTCAAAAGGGTTACTGTACAACTTTTATTCCTTGACATGTTTAGAGAATTATTTTTTGGTTATTTATTTCTAATAGGTCAGGATTGCTGAAGATAAAAATGGGGGTGATACAACGGGCGAGGGTGAGCTTTGTGTTAAAAGTCCTTCATTGTTTAAGGAATACTGGAAACTGCCTCAGGTATTTCCTTTTATCATCTGACTTTTTCTTGTAATCTAATGGAATAATCTCCCAGGCTCCAGTTTTTCTTTTCTATTTTATCAAATGTAGTCACTGCTTTAGAATCATGAAAAAAATGCTCAATTGTTTTGATTCTAAAAATGCCTCTTTAGGTTTTCCAGTTTTGCTGGAATTTAGTTCTCATTGGTGCTGCTTTTCTATTCTTGAATTTAGGGAAATGGTCTTTCCTCCCTTTTCACTTAGTCAAGGACTAAGACCTGTCTTCAATTTTTCGTTCGGAGACATCCTAGACATGTTATGCAAATTATGCTTTAACCTCAAGGACTGTAAATGCTAAATCATTCATTTCCTAAATATAGGTAACCAAGGAATCATTTACTGATGATGGGTTCTTCAAGACTGGGGATGCTTGTAGAGTGGATGAAGACGGATATTATGTCATTTTGGGACGTAAGGAGATCTAGTTTTGTGTTGTTGATTGTTCAGTGTTCATTTGTTTGTGATAAATTATGCGAACATTTCCTTTCTGATCCTCGTCATTTCTCTTTCTTATAAAGAATTGGTGATAATGGCATGCATTTTTGCACTGTAAGAACACTCAATGTTGCTCATACTATGATCCTTCTGGTTGATACTGTCAATACATTCTGCCTCACCTCCTGTTGGATATGGAATATGTTCATTTATTTTCTCTATTTGGTTGAACTCCAGCAGTGTAGCTTCAAGTTTCATGTTCAGATTATGTCCTTCATGTATTTATGTGTAATTTTTCAGGTAAAAGTGCTGATATAATGAAGGTTGGTGGATACAAATTATCAGCCTTGGAAATCGAATCAGTACTTTTACAGGTAAACTCGTCCTCTCTATATTCCTGTTCCGAGTCATGAAACCCCTTTCTTTTTGTTTTCAGTATTTGTTCTTTGATTTCCTTTTGAGGAAAACTGACACAAAATGACTTCCCTGGAGGGGTAAATGATTAAACAATCATCAGTAGGCTAAATTTCATTTTTTGCAGCACCCTGATATAGCAGAATGCTGTGTGTTTGGCTTACCGGACAAGGATTATGGAGAAGCTGTATCTGCAATAGTGGTGCTGGAGTCCGATCGGAAAACGAAACTAGAGGAGTCAAACTCTGCTTTCAGTTTGGAAGATCTTTGCAACTGGGCTAAAGACAAACTTGCTCCATACAAGGTACAATAGCATTTCTATCTTTCACGAATTCCTTTTCTAATGCTGAATACCGAATCAATTCTACGGTCATCGATGTGTGATTATCGTGACAAATCAATCCACTTTATATTTTTGGATTAACTCATTGCATTTTCTGAACCCTGGCCGGAGCATTAACAAAAGAATAATTACATGTCTCTTTTCCAGCTTCCAACACGATTAATGTTGTGGGATTCTCTTCCTCGTAATGCGATGGGAAAGGTGAGTTTCTTCTTTGACTTTTGTTGCAAGCAAGTATTTCGTTTACCCTTACCATTATGCCGGTTAACGTTCTAGGCAAGAATCGCAATGATTTTTTTTCTTCTTCTGGCATATATGCTTTTGTTAAATTTCCAGGTGAATAAGAAAGAGCTGAAGAAACAGTTGGGTAATGAAAAGTAAGCAATCTTTATTCTCAACCAGACGATAGAACACAATAATTACAGATCGAAGATCGGGCTTGAAATATGAAAACTCGGAGGCTTATCCACAGAACCCTTCTACCATCGTCTAAAGCATCAAATAAAAGTGAAAGTTTTACGATTTTACTTTGTACGAACTTTTTTTCGCGCTTTTTTTTAGTGAAATGAAGTGTTTATCTTCTGATATGATCCCAACTCGTTATTGAATGTACAGAATTACATACATTTCTAAATAAAGAAGTTCTTTGTTTTTTTCTTGGCATCTTTTTGAAGGATAGATTTTGAGTCTGTAATGCTTGGATTGGCATGAAATTAAGTAACTGAGATCTGGAAACTGAGACTGCATTGCATATTGCATAGCACACTAGTGCAGATTCTGTTTTCAGTTTGCCTTAGGCATGAAGTACATATCGAATTCGTTTTCGATTTTATTTGGTTAGATAGTATGATTTTACCTTGTTTATCAGGGTTAAATGAATTTTACATGGCGTAAATGAATCGTAACTTGTATATGTTATATTTGTTTGGACATACTCAAACTCAACTCAACAAGCGAAATAATTAATTTAAGGGTAAACTATAACGAAGGCATTCAATTATGGGTAGGGTTACATTTGGGTAAGTTACATTTGGGTCACTCGATTATGGTTAAGGTTTACATTTGGGTCACCGAATTAATAAAGGATATACTTGAGTCACTCAATTATGGGTAAGATTTATATTTGAGATTTGTGTATTAGATTAATCAATAATTTCAAATGAAATACCCTTCAGTTGGTACTTCATTTGGGTCATTCAATTATGGATAATGTTACATTTGGAAGAAAAAAGAGTGACTAAATTGATATATTTCATTAAATATGAAGGGTGACCCAAATATTACCTTACCTATAATTGAGTGACTCAAATGTAACATTTAATAATTGGGTGATCCCAATGTAACCTTACTCATAATTGAGTGACCCAAATGTAATCTTACCCGTAATTGAATGACCTCCATTGTAGCTTACCCTTAATTGAAATGAACTGATTAATTATGTCATGACCATCATAATCAAGTTCTAATTATTCGAATGTTAGGTAAGAATTACTTTTTATGTGTGCTTATTGGAATCTAAGTAGGTAATATTACGTATTGCCTTCCATAAAGTCAACATGTGACTAATCCATTCCATTACTGATCAACCGAATTTGACAAACCTAATTTTACAATTTTGACCAATATACAATGTTTAATTCAAAGTAAAACTCTAAAACCCCGTCATTAGACAGAAATTTGAACACTTGATGTTTTCTGTGTTAATTCAGTCGCCACCGATATTGTAAACTCTTAAAAACGAAAATTTTAATAAGAAAATTAAATGAAGTACTTAACTATTTATGTTTATTTCATGGGTAAACTTTGGTACTTAAAATAATTAAGAATAAAAGTTATTTGAACTCAAGAAAATAACTCATTAGAAAAAAAGGAAAGTAATTATTGCTCTAAGAAAATCGGATTCGAATTAAGATGGTTCAAAATATAAATTTATGGATTAAATTATACGTGAAATAATAAAGAAATGGTATTTGAATTAAGGAAAAATATTTCATGCATTGAAAGTAGATTTTTTTACAAATATGTCTAATTTAAGATTTACGGATTTGAGTTTAAGGGTTTAAATGACATTGTTTATGGTTAGAATTTAAGTTTTAGAGTTTATAGATCATGCTTTAGTTTTAAGCTTTAGGGTTAATAATTTAAATTTTAATTTTTGAATAAAATTAGTCATACTTGTGAATTTTTTTCACTGTTAATACATAGAATAATAACTAGGGACTAAGGGCTCGGAAGAGGCCCATGCCCCAACCCATATTTTTTTAAAAGAAAATCATCTATCTCTTAATTATGTCCTTTTAGTGTCTCTCTTTAAAAAAGTAGATTTAAGGCTTATAGTTTAAAGTTAGAGTTTATGGTTAAGTTTTAAGGAATTAAAGGTATGTTATATTTTTTTAGGACGTAAGGTTTAAGGTTTAAGATGTGAAATTTAATGTTAAAGTTTAAAATTTGATTTTTTTTAGTGAAGAGCATACTTAGGGGCACGAAATTTTTTAACTCTATTATATATATCTTTTAAAAATGAATTATGTACATTATCCTTCACTTTTTAGATATTTTATATTTACCCTTTATCCTTCTATCATAACTCCGTCCCCGATAATAACCGTTAGATTTATACCAAATTCCTCTCTATCTAATTTTATCAGTAAACAATATACCTTTCTTTAACCTGATCTTCAAAATCTAAAGGCAGAAAGAAGCACATTGGAATTCAACATGAATGGAAGCAAGTCAAAAAAGGTACGCAAATTTGCTTTTACATCTTTTTCACTTTGCTTGTAAATTACTAAATTGTAATGAACAAAATCAATAACGTCAAAAGCTGACTTTTCTCACGTCCACCTCCCAGCTCTGTCGTTTCGAATTCGATGGCTGCTCCCACCATTTTTTAACCTAATTTAATATCAATTTTTCAAGCGTTAGCTGTCGTACTCCATATACATATATATATATATATATATATATATATATATATATATATATATATATATATATATATATATATATGTATGTATATGTATATATCTCATTGCAGGAGAATCTTGTGCGTGAGAACGAGAGCGACTGGAGAAAGACGATGGCTGAAAACTCGATGGAAGAAGATCAGAGCATTGCGCGGACGCATTTGCAATTGCAGAGATCTCTAAAATGGCTCGACGACGTCACGAACGGTGTCATTGGTTACGAGATCGAGGCTCGAAGCCTCCGTGGTCTTCAGGTCACCAAAGCTCACACCGGTTTCTTACGGTGTAACTTCATCGTCCCCGCTCACGCTTCCGTAATCTCTCCTCTCTTTTTCACGACTTTGAATTTCCGTATACGTAACGAATAATCTTCTGCGTTTTTTTTCTTCGAAAGTTCAAATTCAAATTCTGCTTTCATTTCGCCTCATTTAATCCCTGTTTTTCCCGAGTAAAGAAGAAAAACAGTGAATGATTCTGTTCATTATGCAGGACATGAACGGGAATTGGCATATCGGAGCCATAGCGACGATAGTCGACAACGTTGGTGGCGCCGCCATATACTCCACCGGCGACCATTTGAAAGTCACCGTCAGTTTCAACATTCAATATCATTCTACGGCTAAGATTCAGGTTCAATTTGGTTGCTTTTGGCGATTAAAGTTAATGAATGTAAAACAAACGTTATTAAGGCATTAATTAATAATGAATAAATCTGAGGCAGGAAGAAGTAGAGATAGAAGCAAAGGTGAAGGGAGAGAAAGGGAAGCTAACATCAGTGGTGATCGAGGTTCGAAACAAATCTAAGAATGGACGGTTGATTGCAATCGCTACTCAATGGACGGCTGCTAATGACTATAAATCACCTCAGCCTCAAGCTAAGCTTTGAGAACTATGTACGGATTGTATATATATATACCTGCACCTGAATCTTATTGTTCTTCTGTCTACTCCTCTTTTTTCTTCCCTACTTCTGAAGAAACTTCATACTCAGCTGGCATCCTCGTCTTGGAACAATCACAAATGGATGTCCCTTCACTAATCTCAGATAGGGTGTTTAAAATTACTCGACCTGTAAACCCATTGATCCAATAAAAAATAAACTGTTATTATTTTTCTTTTCAAAAAAATTGTGTAGGTGTGACCTGTTAAATTTCTTTTAGTCGGGTTTAGATCGCAGTTTTTAAATTTTACGAGTACTCAGCTCGGTTATCTATATTATTTTTATTTTTGGACTATTAAGGCTTTTTAGTTAGAAGTTATATTTTTTTGGATAAATGAAAAAAATTAACAATAATATAAATTATATTTCATTCCCGAATATTTTTATCTTTTGATCATGTAATTTGGATTTAAATTTTATGTTTAGATTATATTATTATGTAATTTGGACTTCTAAATTTTAATTTTGTCTTTTCGAATTACTTTAAATTTTATAATTTGTAAAAAAACTGCAAAAAATTTAATTCGGGTACCATGTGACCCGAAATTACGGGTACCCAATCATTGTGGGTATTTGACTTACATGTAACCGATGTTAATGTGTCAGATCACAAACCGATATTTTTAATATCTAAAATTTCAGGTACCCGAGAACATCCCTAATTTCAGTTATATGAACGGATTCCTCCATCTGCTTTAATTGATTGGTGACAATAGCATTGTATTAAATTGTGATTGTAACCTAATATAATAATTATAATATGTAATCGTGACATTACCACAACTACAATTTAATACTATAGTTAATAAGCATTGTTGCCTTGCCAAACTTCATGAATGAATTTGAATTCCATAAGTTGGCTCCAAGCCACCAACCCAAAAAATGAAACATAGACCACCCTGAGAAGTAGAAGGGTTGGCATTCAGTCTTCTTTCAGTTGCCCTTCTAGGCTCTACCATCGGCAATCTTCAAGAACCTTGTGAAGCCTAAACTGTCGGATTAGGTCACTAAATTATCAAATTTATTTCAATCGAGCCATTAAATGTTAATTCTTTATTAAATTTTTGACGTAATAGTAAAATAAATTTATATAATAACATATTCAATCTTCATTAATTTCATATTTAACTTTACAATGCTTAATTTTTTAACTTATGTAATAAAGCCTAATTTAACACAAAATTTGTGTATTTATTTAAATTTATAACATGATTTTCAAAATAAATAATAAATTTAATTCTTATCCAAATGAACAAAAATTCCCCACTTTCACGTTTTATATTATCAACACATTTATATTTAGAGTCAGGTGTTGGCAGGTCACAATCTGCAATTTTTTATACTCGTTTCCTGGTCGGCCAAAAAATGAATTGTTTTTCTTTATATAATAAAAAATTTTAAAAATGTATTAGTATTTATATTTTATAATTTAATTTAAATAAAATACTGTATACTAAAATTCATAAGAAAAGAAAAAAACCCTATAGATTGTCATGTATTAAGAAATTAAATACTACATAATAACTTTATAATATTCTAAACTTAACTGGATACTAAAATTAAAATGAAAAAAAAAGAGAAAAAGAAAAACCCTAAAGATTATCATGTTTATGTAGGCAGGGTACATTTGGCTCAACCCTTCCATTTCTAAAGCCATGAGCATTGAGGCAGGTTGATGAAGTGTGGCCGTTTTGGTCTTTATATTTCAATGTAACGTCTTTCATGATAATGTTTGTGCATGGGGTGGACTCACTGCATGAAAGTTCTACTGCTGTTCTCCTACTTGATGTCCCTTGTATATCTTCATACGTAACATTGCTTATCTCCACGGCCGATGTCTACAAACATGTATAATTGTTAACTCGAAATCTAATAGTTAATTATAAACACGAAATTTTATGTAAGATTGATCACTTACTTGGTTTTGGCAATGTTTATGAGGGCAATAGTATTGGTCGATAACGATAGGACGATTCGAAGCATGAGAAGTTATATGTTCAAATTTGATGTTTCTTGCATGTCCATGCCCTCCCTAAATACACAATTAATACTAGTTATATACAAATTATTAATATATCTTAGAGAAAGAGATTAAAGTAATTATATATACCTGCCACGTTTTGATTCTTACTCCATTAGTAGTTTCATGGAAAGTAACATTTCTTACGTGAACAAATTCAACTTCCTCGGTTTTTCCGTTAATTCCAAGGCTTCCGATGCTTCATATCGCAAACAAAAATTAGGAATTATAAATTAAAATCAGTATATGTTTCATTCCATGAACAAAGGAAAGATGATTTTGAAAGAAAAGTGATTTTTTTTTACCTAATCCCATGACCCGGACCGCATTCGATGTTGCTAATGTTGATGTATTTAGAACCGTTTCCGATTGATACGCAGTCATCACCTGAATGAGTAGACAAATCAATACTATAGACATAATGAAATAAAACGAAGACAGAAAGAATAAGTACCGGTTTGAATGATGGAGTTGTGTATAGAAACATTGGTGGAATGTTGGATATGAATGCCGTCGGTGTTGGGACTGTTCTTGGGGGCTTTGATGGTGAGGTTAGTAGCATGGACCAACGTAGACCTTTCAAATGCAATGTGCATTTTTGGACTGTCTTCAAATGTTATTCCATTCATCTCTACGTTGTTGGAGTCTGCTATCACAAAACCCTAAAACCACCAAACCCACACACTTATTCATTTCCATGCAATGCAACAAACCAGAGAATATACATATCATCTTTCAAAACATGATATTCCAACACTTACAGTTGGTTTCCGACTTGGACAGGCCTTATTCTTATTTTTGCAAGAAAGTCTCCACCAGTTAGAACCCTGGCCATTGATGGAACCGGATCCTTTAATCAATAGACCATCACATTTTCTGAAGCTAATCCAATGGTCACAATTCGGTCTGCATTGCCATGCACCAGGTTTGCTTGGGGCTATGATTCTGCCATCAATCTGTACCAGTCCACGCATTTATATGCACAGAGTTTCCATAAAAGCTGATTAAGGAACCGTTTCGAATACACACAAAAGACTAAGTACCTGGAAAGTAATGGGATTTGAAGTGCATAATTTGCCATTCAAAGTTAAGGGCTGCAGCAGAAACGTCTTTCCTTGAGGTACAAGTACAGTTGGTGACGAAGCTGAAGAATTGCAAGCCACATCCCATGCTTGCTTAAACCCCTAATTTTATACGCACATACACAAATAGCTTTAGAAAAGAAGCTGTCGAATCAGTATACAAACATAAAAAGAAAATTGATAGAGAAAAAAAACCCTAGAATCGTCTGTAGTTCCATCTCCAACGGCTCCAAAGCTGATGACATTAAACACATTGTCACCATAACCATTAACCTTCTTCTGCTTCGGCTGCTGAGAAGATTCAGTGAAGATTGTGCATTGAATCAAAATAACCAACGTGAGGGTTTTCAAAGTCGACATGCTGCTGAACTTTTTCAAAACGTATACAGAATAGAATAGAAGGTGGATAACTGGATATATATGTACAGAGATAGAGACTACATATATATACTGAATTGTTTTCCTAATCCGACAATGAATAAAGAGTCCCTTTTTGCAAAGACTAATATAATGAAGTTTAGTAAAAGTAGGAAATGTAATTATATATTTAATATAAATTGGTTTTTATAATCTAACAATGCAATGGAATTCCAATTCGTAAGTGTTTTGGTATATTTATTATTTTACATAATTATTCTACTTTATTTGGAATTAGTCCTTTTTTATACTTGGAACATTATAACTCTCTCAATATATTCATATAATCTTCCGATTTATAAGTGTTAAGATATATTTATATGCTTAAAGCAGTTCTTTTACAAACACATTTAAAATATACATTAAAATTGAAATACATATTTTTATGTTTTTTTTCTCGAGAAAATTATACTTTTATTAATAATATAATATACTGCAAAGTGATTTACAATGTCCCTATGGACCACGATAAAAATCCATTGTCCCTTTTTGGTGCCCATTTTTATGCCCCAACACTAAATTATTAAATTCTGAGTCCCAGCCTTAAATTCTAAATCATAAGTCATAAATCTTAAAATACATCATGCTCCTAATTCCATAAACCTTAACCTTAACCTTAAACCCTAAACTTAATTTTTAATGTGAAGCATAAATAAAGGTACCAAAAAGAGAAAATATTTCTATTCACATGGACCAACCCTTAAAAAACTAACACCTTAACAACCATGGCATCTTTAGCCCTTCTGTAACCCCTTGATCCGGTCTGGGCAAAAGATCGAACCGAACGGGTCACACGGAAAATATTGAAGTAAAGCGAGAAGGTTTACCTCAATAAACGACCTTATTTTTTCTTTTTATTTTGTTTAAATGCATATCTTTAGCCTAAGTGTAAAGAATCGCATCAGAACAATTAACATCTCAAACAAACGTCGATTAAGCACTCAAATAAATACAAATACGTTTTGGGGACCATTTTTGTAATTTTAGCAATTTACAGGGACATATTCAATTTTTAAGTTACCAACCATTAGTTAGTCGCATTACATGTCACTTTGTCAAATCTTAGCTCAAAACAATCATCCAAGTTCATTTAATTGCATCCACAACATTCATGGACTAAAACATAAAGAAACAGAACCTTTAACAACTTGGTGTTTCGGTACACAGAGCACCGTACCGAAACACCCTGTTTCGAAACAAGACCTAGTGTTTCAGAACACGAGCCCATATCGAAACACCCTCTAAAACATTTCGGTACACAGAGCACCGTACCGAAACACCATGTTTCGAAACAAGACCTAGTGTTTCGAAACATGAGCCCATATCGAAACACCCTCTAAAACGTTTTGGTACACCAAATTTCAGTAGCCAGACCTCACGAGCATGTTCCGATACACCATGCCCTGTTTCGAAACCCCATGCCTATTTTAGAGACCCTGTTTTGATACAGCCTTAGTCGTATCGAAACACTGGACCTGAAATATCATATTTTTGCTAGTTTTTTCTCATTTTTAAGCAACCATAAACATCCAAGCATGCTTCTAACTTATATTTAACATATCCAAACATCAATCTTCAAACATTCCAAACATTATCAACATCATTCCATGGCAATTAACATAAGTAAACTATAGGCATGCAACCTAGAAAATAAGTCAAGCAAGATATCGAAATGCATAATCAAGCATAAACCAAATACCAAAGGCCATTTACAAGTCAACATAGGTATCACAAAATTGCCACAAAATAGGGAGTTTCAAAACATACTCCCAAAACATTAAGGCATCCTCCCATTGCCAATTATTACTACTAGGTAAACGAAAAATCATACTTGAGCTTTGTATCACTCATTGAAATCCTTCTTGCTTCCTTGCTGCCCCAAATGTGCTATTTCTTTGCATTGTTGGAAAAAAAAGCATAAGAAATAATGCCTAGTGAGGGATGCTCAAAGCAAAGCAACAACAACAATCCATTATAAACCATTTCTCAAGTGGAAAACGCTATTTCATCATGCTCAATCTATCACATGCTTGAAACTATTTTCAAAGCAAAAATCACATCATTAAAACCACATGTACCATCTATCTCATGCATTAACCTTATTGCAAAATCTCAAGGCAAGGCTACTCATGCTTGTTTCTTATAAAGTATTTCTCAAATCATATTCTCATATGCAAACTCAATACATAAAATCATTTATAAACAAGGTACATGTGAATCTCATATATTGGCATTTTAGCAACATTACTCGGATAAGCGGATAGCTTGATGGAATTTCACGTCGTAAAGTCCTACCTCGGTGGAATCTCACATCACCGAACTCTGTTGAGATGTTAGGGGCTCGATTTCTTCAACCGTTCTTGCTCGCCAAGTGTGGAGATGTTGGATAATTTGGGTGTAAATGTGGGAAGGAAGAGATAGACAATTTACACAAGGATTTATAGTGGTTCAACCTTCTAACCAAGGTCTACATCCACTACCTTAGCTTCCCACTAAGGATTTCCAAACAAATTCACTAAGAATTTCGTCCCCTTTTCTCGGATTAGGAGGAAACCGTTACAACGATCAAGCTTTCTACCCAAAGCTTGATCAAACACTCTCTTACAAGAGAAAGACATAGCAAACTAGAAATCCCTCTAATAGGTATGTGTTTGCAATACTAAGCACTCACCCAAAACCTAAACACTTGAGCAAATTTAACAATGTTAAGCTCACAAGTGTTGTCTAAGCAAGAAATATACAATTAAAGCTCTAGACAAATTTTGAAATCATAATGTTGTAACAATTGAAGCATTAACCATTACAAGATGCTTGGAGGTCCCTTTTATACTCATTGATGAGTTTGTAGCCGTTACTAGCCGTTGGGATTGAATTGGAGCCGTTGGAGCCTTTATTTCCCACCATAAATGCAGTTCTGCAGCTTGGCGTATCGATACTCGTCAAACCGTATCGATACGTCCCCGATAAGGAATTAGCCGTTGGGCTTCTTCAGCTGATGCGTATCGATACGCTTACCTAGCTTATCGGTATGGTACTGCAAATTAAAAGACCATTGGGAAAATGACCGTTGGGGTAGTTAGGCGTATCGGTACGCGACTAGCCGTTGGGCTATTTCAAAACACACCGTATCAATATGGCAAGCGTATCGGTACATGTTTTGGCTACTGGAAAACTCATGTAGTTGAAACCCTAAGGCGTATCGGTACGAACACCTGAAGTTCTTGGTTTTGACTACTTTAAATGTACTTTAAAGCGTTTCAAAGCCTTGTAAAACCCTTAAACATATTTTCAAGTTGTTTTTAACTAAAAACATATTTTAAATTCTTTTCAATTTAGTCCAAAACATTTTTCAAATATTATATCAAAATACTTAGTCATACAATCTCCCCCTTTTTGATATAATAAAACCAACTTGAAAAAATGTTTGGGATTCTCTCCCCCTTTGAATTTTAAAAATTGAATAAGAGATATAAAATTTGAATTAGATTAAAGCTCCCCTTTATTCTCTTGAAAAACTTGAAAAATTAATTTTTCAAACCATTTCCCCCCTTTTTGTTATATCAAAAAGAATTTAAAATGGCTCAAAATAACTTAGGAGGTAAGAAAAATTTGACACACTTAAAAATTTGGTTTAAAAATTGGCTCCCCCTTACTCAAAGCATCATAAGAATGTTAGTTCAACATATATGATTATCTAGTTGACATAAATGAAAATAAATCAAATAAGAACAAAAACAACTAGATTTTACCACACTTGAACCCAAGGGAGGATGTGAAGCCTTCCTTCTTCAAGTGTTACTCCTTTGTGTGCATGGAGCTCCCCCTCAATTTTTGACTTGTTGATCACCCTCCATCACACCTAGCAAAAGACAATCAAGTAATTTTTGGCATCCAAATTGCTTTGGATCCATAGACGTTAGTTGCACAAAATTTAGTCCCCTTAGTGTAACCCCCTCGTCCCGGTCTGGTCGACTGACCAACCCGAGTAGGCTACACGGGGAAAACCGATGTGAAACCCGTTAAGGTCCCACCTCGGTTAGCAACCCTAGAAAATTTCTTTTGAATATATCTTGTCTAAAGGCATATTTAATTCCTATGTGATCACGACAGCGGAAAAACCACGAAATGAAAGTGACCAATCCAAAACAACATTTTAAACAGCCCATTTTAATCTTACACAGCAGGCCGTATCGATACACCAGACAAGGGTATCGATACGCCTTGACCAAGTCAACTACCTCCAGTCAACGCAGGGAGACCGTATCGATATAGCCCTTGGGCGTATCGATACACCCTCATCGGTCAACATCTCGCGGTTAACGGTACAAAACCGTATCGATACACCCTAGACCTGTATCGGTACGCGAAAGTCTCGTCAATAACTCAGATTTGGCGTATCGATACGCCCTCGTGTATCGGTACGCTAAGCCAAACTTGAGTCCAGAAGCGTAGGACCGTATCGATGCAGCCCTTAGGCGTACCGATACGCCCTGCACTGCAATGCTCAATTTTGCAGCCTAAGACTCTCAAACACGACTCTAGATGCATTTTAAGACTCCCCTAGCCACATACAAGCATACATACAACACATGACAACCAAGATGTAAGCATACGAGGCAACCAACACGAACAAGCATCATTCAATCAAGGGATTCATGCATTTACCAAAAGATGTCATACAAAGCACTTAAAGGTTCATGCTTCAACAAACATGCACTTAAACATCCACAAAAGGCACAGTGCCATCATACATGGTAAGCAAATAAAGCATGGTTTTACAATCCAAACATGACATCAACAAGCCACACTAAAACAACATAATAAGGAGTCTAAACATGCTCCTAAACAACCAACGATATCCATCAAAAGCACAAATCAACATCACATATCCCATTGCTTGACAATTACATCTCAAACTAAAAGGTCCATACTTGAAAGCTAAGATAGCACCACAAAGCACACTTGGAGGCCCTCTTCTTGCACTAGCAACCCACGAACTACGGATCTGCATTGTCGAACAAAAGAGAGCGTAAGCATAAAGCTTAGTGAGGGTAAGCTCGTTAAAACAAACCTCGACAATGCAGGGTCCAAGCACGAGCACAACCAAGGTAGAATGCATGTTCTTACCTTCGATCCACGAGAGCCAAAATGTACATGATGCATGAACATATAATCAACCTTATGCCATGCTCAACAAGTCATAACCACATCATATGTAAACACATATAATAATCCATATTGACAACACATCTCAAATCATTTTGGCGCACATATAATATCATATTAGCACCTAGCTATGACTCGAATACACGGATAACACGTTGGAAGTCACATCCAACAACAACCATTATCTTACGGTGGGATTACACTCATCACCGTTCACGCGGAGGGGATTCCACTCATCCTCACGCCCCGTCGATGGGATTACACTCATCATCGACTAGTATATATATAAGAAGGTTTTCCGGGCGAACCCGTACTCTATCTTGATGACTACCATCACCAAGACCACGCGCGCATTTGACTCACGTGTGCACACTAACATCCTAATGATCGATCATTTGTACCCAATCATACTAGTGCCAATATTAAACACAATTATTAACATCATTTCATAACCACTTCCGTGCTTAGCACGTACTCACCATGATTAACATCATGCACAATCCACATGCATATAACAATGCATCAATCCATGCCTCAACATACATGTATAACACCATATACATAGCCAACACAATCGCAATTAAAAATGAGGCATAAACACATTCAAAGATCAACCATAGTCTCTAACTATAGCTTGGGATTAGACTACCAATCTAATCCCAACTCTAGGTGGGTCTACCAAGCCCAACCTAGTCCACATGCTTGAAACAATATTTCTAAAACCATTTAAAACATTTAACCACTCACCTTCACTTCCAAGCTCAACAACCAAGCAACCAAGACCTTCAAGCTTCCGGATTCACTTTCGATGCTTCACCAACACAAACTCCTGCTTCTAATCAACTCAACACAAACAAAACAACCTCGAATCAGTTCTCACAACAATGTAGCAACCTGGAACACTCATTAAGCATAAAACACAAGATTCTCGGGCCAAGAACAACCCCAAAAACTCCAAATCCGAGCAGCCCTCATAACCCAATCCAAAACTCTTGTTTCAAACACTTTTAACACATCTAAAAGCTTCCAAAACAACCCCAAACTATTACACTAGCTTCAACCCTCAATTTCCAACATTAAACACACCTAAAACTATCCTTTAAACCCTTCCAAAAACCCCATTAAAACCCAAATCCAGGAATCTTAATAAAACTCTCTAAAATTCATATATGTTGGACCTTTTAGGTTGAAAACAACTTATCTAACATTAATAAATCAAAAACTTAAATCAAAACCCATAAAATATCAACCTTTAACATTTTCCTTGGAAAACCCAATTTCTAAAACAATGATGAAAATGAAATCTAATGGTACTTTTGAAGGGAGGAAGATGAGTGCAAAATGAGGATGCAATTACCTTTCAAAACCGACCAAAAATGAAGAAGAAAGGAGATGGAATAGTAACTTGGTGTAGAGAGCTCTTCATTGTCGTTAGATTTGAAAATGGGAATGAGGAAGAAGATGAGCACATATCTTCATCCTTTGTTTTATTTTAATTCACCCAAAAATCATAATTATAATTATGCCATTAATGAATGACTAAAACTATCATCTCCTAAAGTCCATGGATTTTAGACTTAGAAGAAAGGCCCAACATAAACTTTAATTATTTTCCAAACCCGAAGCCCATTAAAATATTTTATTATTTTAATTATAAAACCGAAACCCGAAGTATTATTTTAAAATTATTTTCACCCGACCCCCAAACCCGGGTGTTACACTTAGGAATCCATTTTTCAATTTCATCTTTTTTAGTTGAAGTGGTTAGTCCTTTTGGGACCCAAACACTTCTAAAACATTTACCATTCACAAATCTAGGGGCACTAGATTGTCTTACATAAAAATTTGATTTTCCAAAACTATTTTTCTTTTCAAGTTCATTGAAAATCAAATCTTTTTCTTTTTGAACTTTAAGAAGCAAATTTTGTAAATCAAAACATTTTTGTTCAAAGTCTTTTAATTTTGCTTCAAGTTCAAGATTTGTTTTGGAAAGCAAATTATTTTCAATTTTTATTTTTGAAATCAACCTTTTGTTCTTGGAAAATGATGCCTTGAATTCCAAAAGCAAATCATCATAGGCATCTTGCAACTCATCAAATGTATATGAATTTGAAATAGATGAGTTAGAAGTTACCTCCCCCTCATTGAGGGCCATCAAGCATAGGTGGGCTACTTCATCATCGGTGGAGTCTTCATCACTCCATGTGGCCACATATGCTTGTTTTGAAGATGATCCCCTCTTTTTAGATTTGGGGGAGTCCTTTATCTTCTTCATCGATTCATGCTTGAATTTTTCCATTTTGCTCTTCATGAACCGGGCAAATTTGTTGAAGAGATAGGCCATCTCTTCATCTTCACTTTCCTCCTCACTCGAATCTACATGATGACATGTGGAGGATTTGAAAGCTACGACACTTGCATTTATGCCTAGCTCCATGATCTTCTTCTTCCCCATCGCTCTAATCTCTTCCTTCTTCTTCTCCTCTTCTTTGTTTTTCTTCATTATTTGGTGAGTGAGAAGTGACCGCATGAGTTCATCAAGCTTCAAGGTTTTGAGATTCTTGGCTTCGATGATGGCGGTCCTCTTTGAGTCCCATGACTCGGGAAGGGAGTAGATGAGCTTCCGGACAAGCTTCTCTTCCGGGATGGCTTCTCCATAGCCTTTGAGTCCATTTGTGATAGTGGAGAACCTATCAAACATCTTCTCGATGTTCTCTTCCGGATCCATCTTGAAGTTCTCATACTCTAAGGTGAGGAGCCCAATCTTGGTCTCCTTTAATTTATTCGTCCCTTCGTATGTGACTTCAAGCTTGTCCCATACTTCCTTGGCACTCTCACAAGAAGACATCTTCTCATAGATGGTTGGGCCAATGCACAAAAGAGCATGTGCAAGGCTTTGCAATTAAGCTCCATCTTCTTGCGATCGTCGGCACTCCATTCCTGTAGAACTAGTGTTTTGATATAATAATTGAAAAATGTTTTGGACTAATTTGAAAAGAATTTAAAACTTGTTTTAAAGTCCAAACAACTTGGAATTATGTTTGAGGTATTTTAAGAGGCTTTTGGCAAAGATTTTTCATGTTTTTAATAGCCAAACTTGTGTTTTCAAAGTACCCGTATCGATACGGTTGTACCCGTACCGATACCTTTTTGCCTCAGTTTGGTCACTGTCAAAACCCGTATCGAAACAAGCTTGGCTGTTTCGATACGGATCGGGATCGTTTCGATATGCCTGGTAAGCGTACCGATCCCCTTTCAACCACCCCAACGGCTATTTCCCAACGGCCATTTAAAAAAGAACTCGTATCGATACGCCCTCAAGCGTATCGATACGCCCTCAAGCGTATCGATACGCCTAGGTTGGCAAGAGCCCAACGGCTAGTTTCTGATGAAGGTCGTACCGATACGATTCCACGCGTATCGATACGAATAGCTGCAGAACAACATTTATGAAGGGAAATAAAGTCCTCAACGGCTCCAAATCATCCCCAACGGCTAGCAACTGCTACAATCTCATTTGGGAGTATAAAAGGGACCTCCAAGCATCTTGTAATGGTTTATGCTACAATTGTTACAACATTATGATGTCAAAATTTGTCTAGAGCTTTAATTGTTTATTTCTTGCTTAGACAACACTTGTGAGCTTACATTGTTAAATTTGCTCAAGTGTTTAGATTTTTGGGTGAGTGCTTAGAATTGCAAACAAACACCTATTAGAGGGATTTCTAGTTTGCTAAGTCTTTCTTTGTAAAGAGAGTGTTCCTTCAAGCTTTGGGTAGAAAGCTTTGAGGGTTGTAACGGTTTCCTCCTAATCCGAGAAAAGGGGACGAAATTCTTAGTGAATTTGTTGGAAACCCTTAGTGGGGAGCTAAGGTAGTGGATGTAGACCTTGGTTAGAAGGTTGAACCACTATAAATCCTTGTGTCAAATTGCCAATTTTTCACCTCCCACTAAAACACCAAATTATCCAACTTCTCCACACTTGGCGAGCAAGAACGGTTGATCGAATCAAGCCCCTAAAATCTCAACAATTGGTATCAGAGCTTGGCTCAATCGAAGGGGATTCACATCCTATTGAGAAGATCCGACAAGCTCGATCAACAATTCACCAACCGGCTCAATGGCACAATCAATCGACAAACCACCTTTCTTCGACGGAAATCACTATGCCCATTGGAAGACAAAGATGAAATTCTTCTTGAAGTCAAGTGATTACATGCTATGGGACATAGTTGAAGATGGTCCGTTCGTGCCTCAAGGAAGCAAAGCGGAATGGAGTGCCGACGATCGCAAGAAGATGGAGCTAAATTGCAAAGCCTTGCACATGCTCTTTTGTGCATTTGGCCCAACCATCTATGAGAAGATGTCTTCTTGTGAGAGTGCCAAGGAGGTATGAGACAAGCTTGAAGTCACATACGAGGGAACCAATGAAGTCAAGGAGACCAAGATTGGGCTACTAACCTTAGAGTATGAGAACTTCAAGATGGATCCGGAAGAGAACATCGAGAAGATGTTTGATAGGTTCTCCACTATCACCAATGGTCTTAAAGGTTATGGAGAAGCCATCCCAGAAGAGAAGCTTGTCCGAAAGCTCATCTACTCCCTTCCCGAGTCATGGGACTCAAAGAGGAGCGCCATCATCGAAGCCAAGAATCTCAAAACCTTGAAGCTTGATGAACTCATGGGGTCTCTTCTCACTCACCAAATAATGAAGAAAAACAAAGAAGAAGAGAAGAAGAAGGAAGAGATTAGAGCGGTGGGGAAGAAGAAGATCATGGAGCTAGGCATCAATACTAGTGCCGTAGCTCTCAAATCCTCCACATGCCATCATGTAGATTCAAGTGAGGAAGAAAGTGAAGATGAAGAGATGGCCTATCTCTTCAACAAATTTGCCCGGTTCATGAAAAGCAAAATGGAAAAATCCAAGCATGAATCGGTGAAGAAGATGGAGGACTCCCACAAATCCAAAAGGAAGGGATCATCTTCAAAACAAGCATATGTGGCCACATGGAGTGATGAAGACTCCACCGATGATGAAGTTGCCCACCTATGTTTGATGGCCCTCAATGAGGGGAGGTAACTTCTAACTCATCTATTTCAAATTCTTATACATTTGATGAGTTATAAGATGCCTATGATGATTTGCTTTTGGAATTCAAGGCATCATTTTCCAAGAACAAAAAGTTGATTTCAAAAATAAAAATTGAAAGTGATTTGCTTTCCAAAACAAATCTTGAACTTGAAGCAAAGTTGAAAGATTTGAACAAAAATGTTTTGATTTACAAAATTTGCTTCTCAAAGTTCAAAAAGAAAAAGATTTGATTTCCAATGAACTTGAAAAGAAAAATAGTTTTGGAAAATCAAATTTTTATGTAAGACAATCTAGTGCCCCTAGATTTGTGAATGGTAAATGTTTTAGAAGTATTTGGGTCCCAAAAGGACTAACCACTTCAACTAAAAAGGATGAAATTGAAAAATGGATTCATAAGGGGACTAAATTTTGTGCTACTAATGTCTATGGATCCAAAGCAATTTGGATACCAAAAATTACTTGATTGTCTTTTTCTAGGTGTGATGGAGAGTGATCAACAAGTCAAAAATTGAGGGGGAGCTCCATGCACACATAGGAAGAACACTTGAAGAAGGAAGGCTTCACATCCTCCCTTAAGTTCAAGTGTGGTAAAATCTAGTTGTTTTTGCCTTTTGCTTTTATTTGATTATTTTTCATTTAAGTCAACTAGATAATCATATATGTTGAACTAACATTCTTATGATGCTTTGAGTAAGGGGGAGCCAATTTTAAACCAAAATTTTAAGTGTGTCAAATTTCTTTTACCTCTATTGTTATTTTGCACTTGATGTTCTTAAATTCTTTTTGATATAACAAAAAGGGGGAGAAATGGTTTGAAAAATTGAAATTTTTAAATGAATAAGGGGGAGCTTTATTTGATTTCATATCTTCAATCTCTTATTCACATTTTTAAAGTTAAAGGGGGAGAATCCCAAACAATTTTTCAAGTTATTTTTATTATATCAAAAAGGGGAGATTGTAGAACTAGTGTTTTGATATAATAATTGAAAAATGTTTTGGACTAATTTGAAAAGATTTTAAAACTTGTTTTAAAGTCCAAACAACTTGGAATTATGTTTGAGGTATTTTAAGAGGCTTTTGGCAAAGATTTTTCATGTTTTTAATTGCCAAACTTGTGTTTTCAAAGTACCCGTATCGATACGGTTGTACCCGTACCGATACCTTTTTGCCTCAGTTTGGTCACTGTCAAAACCCGTATCGAAACAGGCTTGGCCGTTTCGATACAGACCGAGATCATTTCGATACGCCTGGTAAGCGTACCGATCCCCTTTCAACCACCCCAACGGCTATTTCCCAACGGCCATTTAAAAAAGAACTCGTACCGATACGCCCTCAAGCGTATCGATACGCCTAGGCTGGTAAGAGCCCAACGGCTAGTTTCTGATGAAGGTCGTACCGATACGGTTCCATGCGTATCGATACGAATAGCTGCAGAACAACATTTATGAAGGGAAATAAAGTCCTCAACGGCTCCAAATCATCCCCAACGGCTAGCAACGACTACAAACTCATTTGTGAGTATAAAAGGGACCTCCAAGCATCTTGTAATGGTTTATGCTTCAATTGTTACAACATTATGATGTCAAAATTTGTCTAGAGCTTTAATTGTTTATTTCTTGCTTAGACAACACTTGTGAGCTTACATTGTTAAATTTGCTCAAGTGTTTAGGTTTTGGGTGAGTGCTTAGAATTGCAAACAAACACCTATTAGAGGGATTTCTAGTTTGCTAAGTCTTTCTTTGTAAAGAGAGTGTTTCTTCAAGCTTTGGGTAGAAAGCTTTGAGGGTTGTAACGGTTTCCTCCTAATCCGAGAAAAGGGGACGAAATTCTTAGTGAATTTGTTGGAAATCCTTAGTGGGGAGCTAAGGTAGTGGATGTAGACCTTCGTTAGAAGGTTGAACCACTATAAGTCCTTGTGTCAAATTGCCAATTTTTCACCTCCCACTAAAACACCCAATTATCTAACTTCTCCACACTTTGCGAGCAAGAACGGTTGATCGAATCGAGCCCCTAAAATCTCAACAATTCCACTTTGCTTCCTTGAGGCATGAACGGACCATCTTCAACTATGTCCCATAGCTTGTAGTCTCTTGACTTCAAGAAGAATTTCATCTTTGGCTTCCAATGGGCATAGTGATTTCCGTCGAAGAAGGGCGGTTTGTCGATTGATTGTGCCATTGAGCCGGTTGAGTAAAATGTTGATCGAGCTTGCCGAATCTTCTCAATAGGAGGTGAATCCCCTTCGATTGAGCCAAGCTCTAATACCAATTGTTGAGATGTTAGGGGCTCGATTTCTTCAACCGTTCTTGCTCGCAAAGTGTGGAGAAGTTGGATAATTTGGGTGTAAATGTGGGAAGGAAAAGATAGATAATTTACACAAGGATTTATAGTGGTTCAACCTTCTAACCAAGGTCTACATCCACTACCTTAGCTTCCCACTAAGGATTTCCAAACAAATTCACTAAGAATTTCGTCCCTTTTTCTCGGATTAGGAGGAAACTGTTACAACGATCAAGCTTCCTACCCAAAGCTTGATCAAACACTCTCTTACAAGAGAAAGACTTAGCAAACTAGAAATCGCTCTAATAGGTATGTGTTTGCAATACTAAGCACTCACCCAAAACCTAAACATTTGAACAAATTTAACAATGTTAAGCTCACAAGTGTTGTTTAAGCAAGAAATATACAATTAAAGCTCTAGACAAATTTTGACATCATAATGTTGTAACAATTGAAGCATTAACCATTACAAGATGCTTGGAGGTCCCTTTTATACTCTTTGATGAGTTTGTAGCCGTTACTAGCCGTTGGGATTGAATTGGAGCCGTTGGAGCCTTTATTTCCCACCATAAATGTAGTTCTGCAGCTTGGCGTATCAATACTTGTCAAACCGTATCAATACGGTGCCGATAAGGAATTAGCCGTTGGGCTTCTTCAGCTGATGCGTATCGATACACTTACCTAGCGTATCGGTATGGTCCTGCAAATTAAAAGACCGTTGGGAAAATGACTGTTTGGGTAGTTAGGCGTATCGGTACGCGATACAACCGTATCGGTACGCGACTAGCCGTTGGGCTATTTCAAAACACACCGTATCGATACGCTTGGAAAACTCATGTAGTTGAAACCCTAAGGCGTATCGGTACGGTCCAAGACCGTATCGGTACGGACACCTAAAGTTCTTGGTTTTGACTACTTTAAATGTACTTTAAAGCGTTCCAAAGCCTTGTAAAACCCTTAAACTTATTTTCAAGATGTTTTTGACTAAAAATATATTTTAAATTTTTTTCAATTTAGTCCAAAACATTTTTCAAATATTATATCAAAACACTTAGTTCTACAAACTCTCACGGTGATATCTCTCATCGCCACAAAGCTTGATGGAATCCACATCATCAAGACCTACCGTGGTGGAATCTCTCATCACCACATTCTCACTTCGAAACGAGATGGCACTACCCCCATTGCCCGAACCGAAGAGCACGTACGAATTTTGTATATTATAGTGCACTTCTCATCCTATTGGTCGACCAATTATATTCGGTAATAATAATCTCATCGCGTGCCAATATACACCTTTAAACTTTATTTACCTACTGTTTTTCAATGCATAATCATAAACCATTTCTCATCCCAATTCAAAAGCATAAACAATGCATAGCATTTTCACAACAAGTTTTATCTCTTTGAAATCATAAATATATCTCATGGGATCACATAAATCATCAAATCATTTCTCTAAACATGCATAAAAAGTAGGTTTAATTCTATCTTTAAAACATGAGCATGATTACATAAAACAATGGGATAAAACCGACAAACGAGAGCGAAACATCGCATACTTACTTCCGAGTTTAGATAAGAGTTTCAAGCATAATCTAAAACCCCAAACCTTGCTTTCAAACTTTTGAAAAGCTTTAAAACCAATTCCACTCACCTGCAACGCGTCGATTGCTTTGCTGAAGCGTAATCAAGCTTCCGGATCAACCACAACTCCCTCTAAAGCTAACAAAACATCATCCCTTGCTTCTAACCAAAGCAAAACAGAGAATTAGTGCACCACATTTCACCAAAATCCCCGGCAACACAACATCTCAACTTCTACCCACAATCGCCAAGAAAAAGTAAAACTTACATTTCAACATGAACTTATATAACATCCTTAGCAACAAGAAAAAGTAGTACTTAGATACATCCACAAACATTTACATCTTATAAACGAGCTTTTAAATGAGTCTATAAATGAGCTTATAAACGAGTCTATAAACGAACCTATAAATGAGCCTATAAACGAGCCTATAAACGAGCCTATTAACGAGCCTATAAACAAGCCTATAAACGGGCTTATAAACGAGCTTATAAACGAGCTTGCTCGTGAACATAAACGAACCGAAGACACCTATGTTCATGTTCGTTCATTTATTAACCGAACATAAAAATTGTGTTCATACTCGTTTATTTAGCTTAATAAACGAACATAAACGAATGTCATACGAACGGTTCGTCGAACGCTCTGTTCATTTGCATCCCTATGATTTACGTTGGATCAGGGGCGGAGCCAGAAATTCTAGTTTGAGGTGTCATAATTTAAAATTTTTATGAATAAAATCGTTTAATTAGGTTGGAACAAAAAAATTGGTGTCAATATCATTTAAAGTTGTATTAATTTTATTTTTAATATTATTTTATATTAAATTTACAGGAAAATTGTCTCTAAAATTTTTGGAGTGTCATGTGACACCCATGCTCAATGGGTGGCTCTGCTCATGCGCGAGATCAAGTTTCTTTGCATCTTCATGAGCAATGACCGGTAAGAAATAAAAACATGACGAAAAGAAAAAAAAAAAAGAGAAACGCCAGCATTTTTAACGGCATCAACTACAATAAAAGTAAATTAAAAGATAAGTGACTACAATATATATTTTAAAAATTCGGTAACTATATTACAAACATTCTAAAAGTTCAGAAATTACCGGTGTAATTTACATTTTAAAGTAATGTCGCATTCGTAATTTTCAATGAATTGGTGTATGAATTGACATTAACATTAAATTCGGTTATAATTTTAATAAATATTAGTATACATGTAATAAAACATTTTTGTAGAAAAATTTACAATATATTGAGTATCGGTGGAGTAATAAAACTAAAGTGCACTATATAGTAGTCTTTAGTCCGTGTAGGAATTTTAAGTAATAAATTCTTCTGTTTGGTCAAATTTTTAAAAAGTGATACCGATACGTAAAAATATTTTACGTAAAAAACTGTATTTCGAATAACTATATTACACTAGTAAATAATTTTAAGGGAAACTATACTGGAGATCACCCAACTATCATTATTTTTTAGTTTTAGTCCTCCAATTAATTTTTTGTCAAAATCGTCCTTCCCATTAGATATTTTTTCTATTTTGGTCTCTCTCCCTTAAAAAATTAAAGGAATCACTGACATAATTTTTTTTTATTTTCCACGCCAGCATTCTCTTTCCTCGTCAGCATTTATATGATATTTTTTATTATTTTAATCAACCAACCAAAAGGTGACACATGTCACCTCTAAATTTTGAACAAATTGAAGGAAAAAAATGCTCCTTAAAGTGTATGTGTGAAGAATTGAACCATAAAGGATCTAACACTTAACCATTGAGCTAGACTTGGAATTTTGTTAAATTTTAACTAAATATATATTTTAGTTATACTCTCCAACTTTTAAAAAAAGTGCATCTATGGTGATTTGTACCATGAAAATATTACACCAAAAAAGGTGTTTAACCATTAAGTTAGATAAAGAACTTGAGATATATCCCTAAATATAAATACTTAATTTAAAATATATTATCACCTTAAAATTAAATCAAATTACTATTAAAATTAAACTAAAATTATTTTTTATTCTTTTGGTAATAAAAAACTAATTATTTATTTTTATACAAATGTATTAGATCGTTCTAAAAATGAATTAAATGTAAAATAATTTGTTCATATACATGTCATGAATTAAATGTTATTTAAAAATTATATTTTATCCTAGATAAATATTATAAATTTAATTTTTAGAATTTTTTAATATTAGTTTTATAAAATAAATAAAATAGTATTTAATTATTATTTTTTATTTCAAAATGAAGTGAAAATAAATCTATTTTCATCTTCCATTTTAATTACAATTCAAGCTAAAATACTTTTTAAAAAATTAAAATAATAATTTTAAATCTAAATAGTTATTATCTTTCAAAAAAATCTAAATAGTTATTTTAAAATAATTCAAAAATTTTAAAATAATCTAATACATTTTTAAAAATATTAAATAATTAATTTTTTATTCCAAAAGAATTGAAAAAATAATTTTAGTAGTATTTTGATTTATTTTTTAGGTAATATTAAATATGTTGAGGGGATCGAATGATTGATATAAACTAAGAGGGGGTGAATTGGGTTTTTAAATTTTTTGGTAGTGGAATTGACAAATAAAAATGATAGACAAGGGAATTTAGAGTGGTTCAAGTTTCAATCGAACTCTACATCCACTACCTTAGCTTCACTAAGGATTTTCAACAATTCCACTAACTGCTCTTCCCCTTTTCTAGGCTAAGGAGGTAACCGTTACAATATCGGTCAAATTTTCTACCCAAAATTTGACCCAACCCTCACACAAGAATAATAAAGAAGTTGTTGGCTAAAACAAGTATCTCTCAATACACAAAATAGTCCAATTACAAGCACTCAACCCAATTGAAACGATAAGAATGAAAATTACAATTGGGGTTATAAGACATTAATGGGATTTAGGCACAAATGCTAGGATTTGATGTTTGAATGTTTGCTTTTGGATCAATAGTTGTTGCCGAAACTTTTAGAGGTCCCTTTTATACCTTCTCATTGAATTCTAGCCGTTGTGGTTGTTGCATTTATCAATAGAGCCGTTGGGGATGTTATCTTCCCTCCATAAATGCAGTCTGCAACCACCTGTTTCGAAACAGACCAAAAAAGAAAGAGTCGTTGGGGTTCATTAAAGAGCCCGTACCAAAACGGTTACGATCGTTTCGATACGCTAAGAGCCGTTTCGAAACACGTTTCGAAACATTTAGCCACTGTCAAAGCTCGTATCGAAACGGACTAAAGGTGTTTCGATATGCCTTAACGATCAATATAAAATTAGTTAAAATCAGTTAAAAACTTCAACGGTCATATTTTTTAAATCTGGCTTGAATGGCGTTTCAAAACGTTTGAGGTCGTTTCGATACTACCGTATCGAAACGGGTCAAACCGTCTCAATGTTCTTAAGCCGTTTCAAAGCCCGTTTTGAAACAAGGGTTCACAGTTTCAAAATTGTTTCAATACACGTTCCGAAACACAGGTTCACAGTTTCAAAAGTGTTCCGGAACGCCTAATACCGTTCCGAAACGGTGACTCGAAAATTACTGTTTTGGCTTCAAGAACACTTAGAAAAGTTTTGACAAATTAAGTTTTTAACTTAGGCATTTTCCTTTAAACATATAGAGAGGTTTGAGGACTTAAAAATTCATTTTCTCATTTTCAATTTAGTCCTTAAATTCTTTAGTTATATCAAAATTAATTTATCGGTTTCACAATCTCCCCCTTTTTGATATAACAAAACCAAAGTTAGAATTTTTAAGAGTTTTGAAAATCTTGAATACATTCTAACTCCCCTTCAATTTAAGATGGGTTTTAAAGTTTTAAAAAGATTTAAATCCAAGTTTTAAAATTCAAAAACACTTAAAACGAATTTTGGCTCTTAGATTACTTCTCCCCCTTTTTGTTAGATCAAAAATAATAAACAAGGCTCAAAAAGAAGAAACAAGGTTAAAGGCAATAAGCAATAAGCAACATAATATAGATTCATAGAATTCAAATATCCAAAACATAAATCTTAAACAATAAAGTTCAAAGCTTAATCCCAAACAAAGTAATCAAAGCATAGGTTCATAAAACAAAAAGGAAATAAAGATGCAAACTTAGATAAGCTAATATGATATGCCATGAAAATCCTAAGCCTCGTCGTCGTCACCATCACCATCCAAGGAATCATCGTCGTTCCTAGCTTGAGAGCAACGAAAACCCATCCATTGACCATAGAAGGTAGAGAATGACATGTTCATAGATTGATGTTGATTCTCAAGGGAGGTGAGTCGATTCTCCACGGATTGCAAGCGAGTATTTATAGTACCAAGACTCGCCTCCATTGTGTTGAACCGCTCAGTGAGAAAAGCCATAAGAGCTTCATTGTTAGGACCCGGATCTTGTGGTTGAGGTTCAACTTGAGGTGGAGGTGCATCCCTATCAACTCGTTCCCATTGGCTATTGTTGATGTAACAGAATCCGGCCTTGCGGAGAGAAGCTTCACCGATCTTTTGCTTGCGAGGTTTTGGAGAGTCATAAGTGCAATCAAGTTTGAGCACGCCAAAGATATGGCTTAAAACAGTCTCATATGTGAAGGATTTGAGAGCATCGGTCTCACGAAGTTTCACATTGTTCACCATCTCGGCAAACATAATCTTAACAAGATTTGGGCGCTCTCCACGACGAAAACATTCAAGCCAAAAATAATCTACTTGACGAACTTGAGAGAATTTACCTCCGGAGGGGTGAATAAACCACGAGATCATCAAGTGGAGGAACCTATCATGAGCATCCAAGGCAAGCACTGAACCGGTGTAAGAACCAAAATGAGTCTCATTCTCGATGCCTTCGTTCTTAAGACCAAAAGTAGTCTCTAAATAAGGGATGTCGATGACAATCTTCTTCCCCAAGATAAGAGACTCAATGCCAACAACTTCGGAGTTGTCTTTATTATTAATAAGTTGGGCATTCGAGTAGAAGATGAGAACCATGTGCTTGTAGAAAATATCCGGGATACTCAAGAAACTAATGAAGCCCCATTCTTGTAAACGGTGGAGATAACGGAAGAGAAAGCGCTCGGAGTCAAGGAATGAGATGTCAACAACACGCTCACGACGAACGACAATCTCCTTGACATAAGTGAAACAATCCCTCATCTCTTGAGTCTGAAGACTTTTGAGAAACAACTGGGTGAGATTAGGACGGATACCGGAATCACTTGCTTAACTCGTCTTACGCTTTTTGTTAACGTTCTCCATTGAAAAATCCTAAAAACATAAAGCAAGCATTTTTTAAAAAAAATTGAAGTGTATGCATGAAATTCCTTAATTCAATCCAATGGCAAATCACACTTAGGTTTAAAAACAAATTTAAGAACATAAATACAAAAAAATTAAGAGAAAATAATTTAAAAAAAACAAAAAAATACGAATGAAAAATAATATATTCGAATAAAAAATTTACGATTTTGAATTTTTTTTACAAGATTTGAAAAACCCAAGTAGCAAAACACATAATCTATACAAAATTAAAATTTTCTAACCTAGGATTCGAATACAAATTGAAGGAAAAAGAAAAGGATGAAAATATACCTTAGATTGGGATTTTGGATGAATAGATGGAAAAACTTGCACAAAATTGTTGATGCTTGCTTAGACTCGTGTTTGAGTGTAAAAACCCTCAAGATTTCGTGAAAAACAATGAGGTTTAGAGGGTTTTTATAGGAAAAAGCGATCTAGGGTTTTTAGGGTTTTGAAGGAATTTTAATTAAAGTGAAACTTTAACATTAAAAGGCCTCTTTAAAGTTGTCCGCAAACCCGTTTTGGAACAGGTTTCGACCGTTCCGAAACACGGGCATCAAATGTTGACTGACGTTTCAAGTCCAGCTGACCGTTCTGATACGGCTTTGACCGTATCGAATCCCACGTTGACTCGTATCGAAACATGTTTCGATACACCCATTGACAGTAGCAAAAACGTTTCGAAACCCTTGGAAGGCGTTTCGAAACACCCTTCTCTCAGATGGATTTTTAAGGCACCCGTATTGAAACAGTTGGACCCGTTTCGATACACCTGGGCCTGGAAGTGCAGATGAGGCTCTAAAATTGCACAAAATGAATTTTATGAAGTCCTAATTTGCATGAATGACATGAATGATAAGGAAAGACATGTATCAACAAAAACATACTCCCCTAACTATTAGCATGGATGGAATTAGGAGTAAAAATACATAAACATGGCATTTTCAAGAGATCAAGCAATTTAAGCACAAAAGGGTCCTAAAAGGTCAAGATAGGCTAGTTAGACCTAACTCTCTCCTAAGGGACCAAAAACGCTCTTTATCTAAAGGCTTTGTAAAGATGTCCGCTAGTTGGTTTAAGGTGTCAACATACTCTATAACAACATCTTCCTTAAGGACATGATCTCTAATGAAACGATGTCTTATTTCTATATGTTTGGTTCTAGAGTGTTGGATGGGATTTTTTGTCAAACATATGGCACTAGTGTTATCACACTTAAGGGGTATGGTTTCAACTTTAATACCATAATCTAAGAGTTGTTGCTTCATCCAAAGGACTTGAGCACAACAACTCCCTAAGGATGTGTACTCGGCTTCGGTGGTAGATAAGGCTACACTATTTTGTTTCTTAGAGAACCAAGATATGAGCATACTACCTAAGAATTAACATGTTCCCGAAGTACTATTCCTATCGATTTTACACCCCCATAATCCGCATCTGAATAAGCATGAAGGTTGAAGGTAGAGTCTCTAGGGTACCAAAGACCTAAACAAGGGGTATCTCTAAGGTACTTAAAGATTCTCTTAACGGCTATAAGGTGAGACTCTCTAGGACTAGCTTGAAACCTAGCACACAAGAAAACACTAAACAAGATATCTGGTCTACTTGCGGTAAGGTAAAGCAATGATCCAATCATAGAACGGTAAAGCTTAGAGTCAACACACTTACCTCCTTCATCTTTGCCAAGCTTTGTAGATGAGCTCATAGGTGTGGCTTGAGGATTTGCATTCTCCAAGCCAAACTTCTTGAGCATATCATTGATGTACTTTTCTTGATTGATGAAGGTGTCATCCTTCCTTTGCTTGATTTGGAGTCCCAAAAAGAATGAGAGCTCCCCCATCATGCTCATCTCGAATTCACCTTGCATTAACTTCGCAAACTCTTTGCAATGACATTCATTAGTAGATCCAAAAATAATATCATCAACATAAATTTGTACTACTAAGGTGTCATTTTTATACCTTTTTATGAAAAGTGTAGTGTCCACCTTACCTTTTTCAAAACCTTTTTCAATTAAAAAGTTTGAAAGTCTTTCATACCAAACTCTAGGAGCTTGTTTTAAACCATAAAGAGCTTTAGTAAGTTTGAAAACATGATTTGGAAATTTTTAGTCTTCAAAACCCGGTGGTTGTTCCACAAACACTTCCTCATTTATAAAACCATTTAAAAATGCGCTTTTAACATCCATTTGAAAAGGCTTGAAATCATGATAACATGCATATGCAAGCAACATCCTAATGGCTTCCATTCTAGCTACGGGAGCATAGGTTTCATCAAAATCAATTCCCTCTTCTTGAGTGTAACGTTGTGCTACTAATCTAGCTTTATTTCTCACAATGTTACCACTCTCATCTAGTTTGTTCCTAAAGACCCATTTAGTTCCTATAGTAGATTGATTACTATGCTTATCAACTAATGCCCAAACATTACTTCTCTCAAATTGATTTAACTCTTCTTGCATAGCCATAATCCAAAAATCATCTTTTGATGCTTCTTTTATATTTTTAGGCTCTATGCATGAGATAAATGCAACATGGTTCATAAGTTTAAGAGAAGATCTAGTGGTTACCCCCTTGGATGGATCACCCAAGATTTCACCACCTTTGACATAGTTGAACTCCCTTGGGTAGGGGTGGGAATTGTCGGGTACCCGGAAAACCGGGTACCCGGTTCATCCGGGTACCTCATTTATCGGCCCGTGTCCCGACCCATTATATCCGGGTACCCGGGATTCGGGTACCCATAAAATTCGGGTACCCGGTTCCTATTTTTTATTTTTTTATTTTAAAATAATAAAAAAATTACATGTTAAACACAAAAATATTTTTTAAAAAAATTAAACTTAAAACTTAAAAGAATATAATACAAACATAGAAAAAATTAGGAATTTAAACTTAATTTTAGAGTGAAAATATTAAGAAACATAAAATAAAAATATAATTTTAAATATAAAAAATATATATTAAATTTAATCGGGTCGGGTCGGGTACCCGGTAAGGAAAAACTTTCGGCCCGTGTCCCTGGAAATTTGCCGGGTCGGGTACCCGGCCCGGTTGGGTAATTTTTTTCCGGGAATTACCCGGTATTTTAGTTTCGGGTCGTCGGGTTTTCGGGTCGGGTCAATCGGGTCGGGTATTTTCTCCCACCCCTACCCTTGGGTAGCTCACATCCTTTTCCTCAAGAGCCAAGTCCTTCAAGGCTTCAAGAGGTGGATCTTGTGTGTCCTCTTCTTTTGTTGGAATCTCATCCTCCTTTGAAGTTTGTCCTCCATCAAAGGCATTAATGATTCCTACATCATCATCATCACGAGAATCCTTCCTTGGAAGGACGTTATCATCGAATACAACATGTATAGATTCCTCTACTACTAAAGTTCTCTTGTTAAATACACGACAGGCTTTAGAGTTTAAAGAATATCCTATGAAAATAGCTTCATCACTTTTTGCATCAAATTTACCTAAGTTATTTTTTCCATTATTTAAAACAAAACACTTGCAACCAAATGGATGAAAGTAGCTAATGTTAGGCTTTTAGATTTTAAAATCCCATATGGTGTTTTCTTTAAAATTGGCCCAATCATTACTCGATTTACAATGTAGCAAGCGGTGTTTGTGGCTTCCGCCCAAAAATATTTAGGTAAATTGTTTTCACAAAGCATGGTTCTAGCCATTTCTTGTAAAGTTCTATTTTTCCTCTCAACTACTACATTTTGTTGAGGAGCTCGAGGGGCCGAAAAATTGTGGCTAATACCATTTTCATTTAAAAACTCTTCAAACCCTAGATTTTGAAATTCGGTTCCATGATCACTTCTAATATGAGAAATTCTAATTTCAATATCATTTTGGGTTAATTTTGAAAATGTGATGAATTTTTCTAAAGCCTCATCTTTAGTACTTAGAAATAGAACCCAAGTAAATCTAGAAAAATCATCAACAAGCACAAAAGCATAAGATTTACCACCCAAGCTCATAGTCCTAATAGGCCCAAATAAATCCATATGAATAAGTTGTAAACACCTACTTGTAGAAATGTCATTAATGGATTTAAAGGATGACTTATGTTGTTTACCCGTAGAGCATGCATCACAAATTTTATCATTTGAGAACTTAATTTTGGGTAAACATCTAACTAGATCTAGGGAAACTAATTTTTCTAAAACACTAATGCTAGCATGTCCTAGTTTCCTATGCCATAGGCATGCATCATTTTCATTTTGAGCTACTAAACATGCATGAGATGTATGTATGTCATCTAAATGCACCATGTAAATGTTACCTATGCGATGACCTATGAGCATAATATTATTTGATTTAATGTCAACAATTTTACACCCATTTTTATCAATTAAGACATTAAATCCTTTATCACATAATTGACTTATGCTCAACAAATTGTGTTTAAGACCATCGACATACAAGACATTTTCAATAAGAATGGTAGAGTGATTACCTATGGAGCCAATACCTTTAATGTGGCATTTGGAGTTGTCACCAAATGTTACTACTCCTCCACTTTTTGGCTTTAAATCCATGAATCTACTCTTGTCTCCGGTCATATGCCTCGAGCATCCACTATCAAGGTACCATGAATTTTGACTTTGTGCTTTGGCCTTGTAGCAATGCTACCCCTACAAACAAAGATATTAAACTTTTTTTTGGTACCCAAATCATTTTGGGTCCACGAGTGTTAGCTCTCAATAGCTTGGTTCCCTTAGGAATCCAAGGTGACATAGTAACAATATTATTGGATTTGACAGGTTCCTTAGGAACACATACACTCCTAATCTTTTTAGTTCTATTATGTCTAGGGAAGCTACTTTGTTTGTAGTTATTAGTCTTTCTCCTAGGTTGGTTTGTTTTAGATGATTCGCCTTTTTCATGCTTCACATTACCAACATATTTAAAAGACTCTTTGAGCTTGTTAAGCTCACCTAACACCTTTTGGTGTTCACTATTGCATTGAGAAAGAAGATTATTTAGGTCTACATTTTCATCTTGAAAAAAATTTAAGTTCATCTTTCAAACCTAAAATCTTTTTCTCAAATTTTAAGTTAGCTTGAGAGAGTGAGTCATTTTTATCATTTAATTCCGAAATAATTTTTTTATTCCTAATGACCGACTCTTTGTATTTCTCAACTAACTCATCATAAACCTCTTGCAACTCATCATATGCATCATTTAATTCATCAAACGTAAAGTCAAAAGATGATGAGTTAGAGGTTACCATAGAGGAATCCTCCTCAAGTTCCATGAGGCAAAGGTTGGCCACTTCTTGTCGTCATCCTCAGATGACTCCTCATCACTCCAAGTAGCAAGCTTGGCTTTGAGCTTCTTCTTCTTCTCAAAGCCCTTCTTCTTGAGTTGAGGGCATTCCGAACGAATGTGATCGGGCTTTTTGCACTCGAAGCAAATGATTTGATCACTCTCTTCTTCTTTGTTTTTACCCTTGAAGTTCATCTTTCTTTGAATCTTTCTTCCTCGGTTGGACCTCATGAATCGTGAGAATCTTTTGGCTATCATAGCCAATTCTTCTAAATCATCCTACTCACTAGAAGTGCTCTCCTCATGTAATGAAGCTTTGAGAGCCACTCCCATTTTATTCTTCTTTTCTATCTCTAGCTTCTCCACTCTTTTCTCTTCCTTCTTCTTTTCTTCTTCCCTTCCTTGCTTCATTATTTCACGAGTAAGGAGAGAACCCATAAGCTCATCAAGTTTTAGAGTCTTCAAGTTTTTGGCCTCGATGATGGCGGTTCTCTTCTCATCCCAAGATTCGGGAAGTGAGTAGAGTAGCTTCCGGACAAGTTTGTCTTCCGGGATTGTCTCTCCAAAACTCTTAAGCCCGTTGACGGTAGTTGAGAAGCGGTCAAACATCTTGGACACCGTTTCGTCGGGCTCCATCTTGAAATTCTCATAACTAAGATTGAGAATTCCAATCTTGGTCTCCTTCACATCATTGGTTCCTTCATAGGTGGTCTCTAGAGTATCCCACACTTCCTTGGCACTTTCAATGGAGGAGACTTTGGAGTAGATATCGGGACCGAAAGAACAAAAGAGCATGTGAAGAGCTTTGTCATTTATTTGGATATTCTTCCTCTCATCTTCACTCATCTCTATCTTCTTCATTAGAACCATTTTTCCTTCATCATCTCTCTTCAATAGAATGTAGGGACCATCTTCAATGACATCCCAAACCAAGTAACCGTTGGACTTGATGAAGAGGCGCATCCGGTTCTTCCAAAACGGATAGTTGTCACCATTGAAGAATGGCAGTTTTGTAGTGAATTGAGACTCGTACATGCTAGATCCGAAGGTAGTGTAATCACTAATTTTATCCGAACCTTGAACACCTTCAAGTTTTTGTCAATATGGGCTTAACGGGCTTCGATATATATATGTCATATTATTACCATACTATTATCATTAATTAGTGCTATTTATTGTATATGTATGCATGTGACATATTAGATATAGGTGTGTTTTGGTTACATATTGTATACATATTATTATTATTATTATTATTATTTACATATTGTTATATTATTATTTATACTATATTGTTATTATTATCTTTATTATGTTTATTATTTATCTTTATTATTATTAGTGTCGGATATTATTATTATTATTATTATTATTATTATTATTATTATTATTATAATTGTAATGAAGATAAAAGAAGAAAATAAATAAAAGCCCAAATAAACTTTGATTAAAAAATATATACATAAGTCCATTAAATAAACAGTCCATTAAAAAACTACAAGCCCAAAATAATAAAAAGCCCAACATTAAAAAAAAACCCTAATATCCTTTGGTATGCAGCTGCAGCCGCCACCCATCTGTGACCGTTGGATCTGGCCGCGATCCAACGGTTCAGATCGCGCCCGAAGAATAAACCCTAGAGAGGGGCTTTCCTTATCCCTCGCGCCGCTAAACCACAGCCGTCAGATCTGCCTCAGATCTGACGGTCCAGATGAGGCCCAAAAGCACAAACCCTAGGGAGGCCCTCTTATCCCTCGCGCCGCACGCCCGCTGCCGTCCGATCTGGGCGAGATCAACGGCCCAGATCGGGTCTGAAGGAAACCCTAATGAGGGTATTGATCCGCGCCGCATGCCCCCCCACCGTTAGATCAAGATCTGATCTAACGGACCATATTGGCGCGTGCTCTACACCGGACGTCGGTTCGTGTTCCACGCGCGCGTCCATAACGTCCCAAACCCCTCCACGCGCGCGTAACTCGGTCTGTGACCCCTCGTCTGCACGCCTCTGACCTTCTGCCCCGCCGCGCACCTTCGGCCACCCTACGCTAACACCATTTTGGGGTGGTTTCGTCATGCAACAGAAAAAGAAAAAGAGGAATCAGACACCCAAAATGTAAACGGATACACAGAAAAGCAAAAGGTCAACCAAACAATGAAAAAAAGAGGGAGAGAGAGGATTCATCTTGTCTTGCTTTTTTCTCTATGTAATCCGGGTATAAAGTAGCCCGAAAAAAAAAACTTGTAATTCTTCTTCTCAAGCGAAAAGAAGAGGATTTTCAGAAAAGCAATAGAAAAAAAACCAGTTTCCAGAGGTACCCAAATCTCAATATGTCAATCTGATGCATGCATGAGAAATAAAAAGGGTTTTGTTTTTTTACCTTTCGAAAAGCTTTCTTTCCTCCTCCGTTCTGGATTCGAACCGGCAATAATCCCATCGGTTCCCGTTTAGGGAGTCACCCAGGGTGAGCCATCGGAGCCACGGGGAGAGGTTTTCCCTCTCTAAGGTTTCAAATGAGTTTTACAGGGGAGTTTTAGGGATTTTTTTGGTTTTAGGGTTTCGGTTGGGTTAAATCTTTTCCTTTTCTTTTTTTGTTCTTGCGCCGTCGATGGCCTGAGATTCATGGGGGTTTCTCTCCGTTTCTCTGAGATTTCTGACGCCGAGAACGGCCGACGGCGCCGAAAACCCTTTCTCGATGAGGCTAACCCTAACCGGTTGTGAAGAGGGGATGAGTTTTTTTGGATCTGAGTTTAAAATGGGCAAAAGGGAAAACCTATTCTGAAAAACACCTTTTTATAATGAATCTACGTTTTAAAATTGGCTTATTCGCCATTTTAGCCCCTCCGTGCTTTAAATATATCATCAAAGAGGTTTCCGTTTTTTGAAATCACGTCCTTGGTCACTGGTGTTTTAAACCTTTTTGTAATTTCGTCCCCAAATGTGTTTTAGCCTTTGCCGAATGGCTTAATGTCCATTTCGGTTCCCCCAGGTTGCAGTGTTCTTTCATTTTGGTCATTGTTTTAATGATTCAATGTTTGTTTTTTATGGTTTATTTACTTAGTCCATCCCTGGAAACAGTCCCAAATTCATTTTTAACCACTATCAGATTTACTTCTTTATTTTGTACAAGTTTGTTCATGCATTTAAATACTATTGCTTATATACTTGTTTTTATGCTATGTTTATTTTATGCGTTTTTTTGATTTATTCGTATTATTACATACATTGTTTATTTATTTTTGATATGCATGTGGTCATGTATTACACTAAGTTGCATCCGATTTTTTAATTGCAATGCGAGTGTCTCTTTATTCGGGAACGAACGAGGCCAGTACCAGTCGTAGTGGTGGTGGTTCGGACGTTCTTTCTCGAATATTAAGACCTTTAAAATTTACTCGCTCGTATAACCAAATTAAGATACGATTCGTCACTTTAATTTGCAAATTTTGATATTAATTAAGCGGTAATGTTTTTGGTACCGATTTTCGGGCACGACGGGGGTGCTCATCCTTCCTCGTGTGTAACCGACTCCCGAACCCATTTTTGAAAAGAATCTCTGGTTTTATTTCGGTGTCCGGTCTACCATTTTAAATGGCCGGTGGCGACTCCTCTATTTTTTTAAATCCGATTAATTTTCAAAAACCATTAAAACCGGGTTCTTGTAAGTTATACCGGTATTTTTAGTCGCAACAGATGGCGACTCCACTGGGGACAAATTTTTGTTTTCAAAAGCAAAAAAGAGAGTCAAGCCAAAAAAAAACTTTACCGCTCAATTAATATTAGAAGTTGCAAATTAAAGTGACCAAGTCGATCGATATTTGTTTATAAGTGCGAGTTTATTTTAGACGCATTTAAAATTGGCATTTAAACCCGTTCGTTTAAGTGGGGGGGGGGGGGAAACACTAGTGCTTTCGTGTGGATATTGTTCCTCCGTGTAGGCCTAGTAAGTACCTTCGGGGCTCGAATACCCTATATCTTCGTGAGAATATTGTTTCTCCGTGCAGATATAGCGAAAGGGTCCCCTCGAATTGAACTCGGTTAAGAGGAGCCTATAATGGGTGATGATCGGGGGCCTTGCTACCTTTAGAAGGGGACAGCAAGGACAATTCGAGTACCTCCTAGAACCAAAATTGCATTTAGAGAACTAGAATGCCCACCCCTTTTAGAGCCATGCGGATAACCTAGGTTTCGTAGATTAATAAGGTTGTTTGTTTATTGCGTACTTTGTTTCCTTTCTACTTAATGTGTAAAATTATGCTTATTCGGTACTGACATGCTCTCTTTGTCTTTCTTTTTTCTTTTCTTTTCACATTACCTTGGCATTTGCATTGCATATTCTAGGGGTGTTGAATCAAGGTGGTTCTATTCAGTTCCAAGGCATTCATTATGGACAGGAGGTTACTTAAAAAGGAAGAGGTCAACTCTCAAGTCAGGCTTTGGTCAGAGATGAATCAAAGAGTTTAGGGGGACAGCCCACCAAGTGAGCGCGTTGTACCAGGATACACGTATGTAAGTCTCCAACAAAGCGATCTGTACGAGTTAAGAGAAATTTGGGAAAGTTGGGATGAGAGGTTGCAAGGATTGTTCTGAAGTAATTATGGTGATGTGGCAGACCTAATATATGTAAGGATCAAGAACCTTTGTTCCGTGCTCTGTTTGAATTTTGGAATCCCGCTTTCTGTTGCTTTACTTTTAATGGAGAAGATTTGATGCCCACGATTGAGGAATATACGGCCTTTCTTCATCACAAGGAAGTAAACCGGGATTGGATTTATTCAAAACCTTCCAGATCTCAGAACTATTCAGCTAAGCTCCGGGAGGCGGCCGGAATGAGCCCGGATTGGGTTAAAGGTCTGATTCGGCAAAGAGGGGACGGCATGGTCTTCTCATGGGAATGTATTCGGGATTTGATACCGTCGCACCCAGACGAAGTAATGAAGATGGATCTTTTTGCCATAGGAGTATACGGTTTGATTATCTTTCCAAGAGCCCTAAACGGCATTGACGTGGTTGTCTTAGATATTTTTGAACGACTGAAGAAAAGAGCAAACCCTTCCGCAGCAATCTTAGCCGAAACTTTCATCTCATTAAATGCAATCTGGAGGCATGAAGAAGGACGCTTTCGAGGTTGCGCTCAGTTACTCCAAGTTTGGATTCAGAGCCACTTCTGGGTAACACCAAAAAGGGTTTTGCAAGGTGTGTTGTTCGAAAATTTCTCTCCGTTACAAGCATACTTGAGCAAAGAATGGCGGGAGGATATCGAAAAGGCGCAGTGGGTCACGATCCTTAGGAGCATCCAAGAAGGTGATATAGTTTGGAGAGCACCTTGGTTGGGTCGGGTTTCTTACTTTCTTTATCGTTGTGGAGATTATGATTGGCTTATGCTTCTGGGGCTCTACGGGGGAGTGGGCTGTGCCCCTCTCTTAGTATCAAGGCAGTTTGGGTCCCGGCAATTTGTACCTTTTACTTCTGGTTTGAGCCAAAGCGAATTCCTTTTAAAGGTGAATTTAGGGCGAAAATTGTGAACGCCACTCGGGCATGGGATCATTGCTACCGTATTCGGATTGAGGAGAATGCGACCAGTATGATCACCCCAGACTACGACTTTTGGAGGAAATGGAGGACCAACAATGAAATTCCGAGACCCGATCAAGGGCCAATCATGACTATGGAGGAACACATGAGGGTTGTGCCCTCCGACGCGGACATAACAAGACAAGAACTTGAAGAAATGAGAAAAAAGTTAGAAATTTTGCAAACCAAGCATGCCGACGAACTTTTTCAGTCGAGCTTGGACATCGACGTTAAAGAAGGTACAATCAAGGATTTGAAGAAGGAAAATGCTGAGTTAAAAGAAAAGATTACCCTTTATCAGCGAGACGCTGTCAGAATGCAAACCTCCTTAAGAAGAGCAAGTCAGAGGAAGCTCGTGGCGGTCGAAAAGGAAAGAAGGTATGGTATGTGATTGGTTGAAGAAGAAAAGAAAAAGGGTAAGCGAGAAGTTGAAGAAGAAAGAGAGGGAAGTAAATTGGTGTTAGAGAAGGAAAGAAAAGCTCTGAACAGCGTGATCAGCCGGGAGAGGGGAAAGGCAAGACAAGAATTGGAAAGGGAAAGGGAGAACTCAGTTGCATGGAAGAGAAAGGCACATGATCACAAGAATCGAGTGCAGGAGCTGCAAAGCTTGTATGAGTTAACCACCGAGAACTTAGAGCATAGTCAAGATTACATCACTCAGCTAGAAACAAGAGTGGAGGAATTAGATGTCGCCTTTCACGAATATCGTGAACGCAATGGTTTCTTCGAGCTCCAGAGCACCCAGCTAGAGAACGCTACTCTCCAAGCACAAATCGAAACCTTAAGAGCCACGGTACAAGATTGTGAGGCTAAGCTTTTGGTTCTCGAGGAAGCCGCGGTGGGTGGAGACGATTATTGGCGGCGGAGGCTCCGAGACGCGACCCGGATGATCCAAGATAGAGACGATTACTTTACTACCCTGATGGTGCAGGTACAAGAGGTGGCCCGGCACGTGAAGAACTTGTCTGCGAAAGCCGAAGCATTGCGCCCTTTTGTCACTCCCGATATGGCCGAAGCCCTAAGATTCACCCAGCTACTCCAGGCGGTGGGAGAGTTAGGAGTTAGGGCAGCAGCCTATCTTTAAATGACTGTTTCAGCTATTTTGTAAGAAGGGTCTCCCCTATGTCGACGTTGGTCCGCCTATCGGATAACGTCTTTTGTTAGTAAGCGGGGGGCCCGTTGGCAAAACTTTGATGTCATGACCTTTATTCCAAAGGGACTTTTTGATTAATGAAATGTGGCCTATGAGGAGCCACCCTTATGATCAACACCTTAGCTTACATACATGTTTGCATACATTCGTTGCATCCCTCATTCATTCCACAGCATTACATGCATTGACTGATTAACATCAATAAGTTGATAATCGAAAAATATTTTCAGAGAGAGAAAGAAGAACCTCAATCTACAATCATTCCGCGCTCATACGATACCCGTTCCCAATCCAGAGCAATGGAGGAGAGAATGGCAAGGGTCGAACAAGGCCAGAGGGACCTCGAAATTCGGTTAGACGGAATTGAAAACAACATCAAAGATCAAATCACCCAGTCACAAACTAGCATCATTGCCCAATTAACCGAACTACTCACAAAGAAGTTCGGTAAGGAAGGGGGCTCAGGGGAAGGAGTAGAGGAAACCACGTCACACATTCCGCCGGAACTGCCTGCCACAGGAAAGAGAGTCCACATCAATCTCGGAGGGACCTCCAACCCGGTTGGCCCTCAAAATCGCCACATGGGCTCTACAGCTCACCAACCATTGGACGTAGGTGAGGGCCCCGAACATGAGGTCCCAGATTTGAACATGATGAGCGAGGTGGAGGAACGAATTAGAGCCGAGATGGAAAGAAAATACGAGGAAAGGTTTCGATTCTTTGAAGAAAGGTTCAAAGCATTGCAAGGAATGGATGAGCAAGGGGGTGACGCTAGCGATCTAAGCCTCGTGGCGGATCTGGTTATACCGCCAAAATTCAAGGTTCCCGACTTCGCTAAGTACGACGGGACGACTTGTCCTTCTGCCCACATCACCATGTACTGCCGGAAAATGGCGGCCTTCATTAAGGATGAAAAATTGCTCATCCACTGCTTCCAAGACAGCCTGACAGGTTCAGCAACCCGTTGGTACACCCAGCTCAGTCGAGCCAACATAAAATCATGGAAGAGGATGTCACAGAGGAGGGATCATGGAAGCTATATTTCGATGGCGCCTCAAATGCCTTAGGGCATGGGATAGGGGCAGTGCTGATCTCGCCCGAGAACGTCTACTATCCTTTCACGAGTCGATTAGAGTTCTTTTGTACCAACAATGTAGCCGAGTACGAAGCATGTGTCATGGGGCTTCGTGCAGCCATCGAAAGGAGGGTCAGGGTCCTTCAAGTTTTTGGGGATTCGTCTTTAGTAATCTTTCAACTTAGGAAAGAATGGGAAACCAGAGATTCGAAGTTGGTCAAGTATTACGACCTGATCCAAAGATTAATCCAGAATTTCGAGAAAATCAGCTTCGCATACCTCCTTAGGGAAGACAACCAGATGGCGGATGCTTTGGCCACTTTGGCCGCCATGTTCAAGGCAAGCACCGAAGCAGAAATGAGACCAATCGAAATGCAGACTTTCGACTCACCAGCCCATTGTTGCGCCTTAGAAGAGGAGGCGGACGGAAATCCTTGGTTTTTCGATATCCTCCAATTCATCAAGCTCCAAGTTTATCCCAGAGGAGCCAATGAAAATGGCAAAAGGACCATCAGGAGAATGGCAGCGGGATACGTGCTAGACGAGGAGGTTCTCTACAAAAAGAGCAAAGACCAGGTATTGCTAAGATGTGTCAATGCTCAGGAGGCCAGGAATATTCTAGCCGAAGTACATGACGGATTGTGTGGAACCCATGCCAACGGTTTCTCTATGGCTCGCAAGATTATGAGATACGGGTATTTTTGGTCAACCATGGAAGGGGATTGTATCGACTATGCGAAGAAATGCCACAAATGTCAGGTGTACGCTGACAAAGTCCATTCTCCACCATTACCACTGCACACCATGAATTCACCATGGCCTTTTGCTGTCTGGGGCATGGACGTCATCGGGCAAATTCACCCAAAAGCCTCTAACGGGCATCATTTTATCCTCGTGACCATCGACTACTTCACTAAGTGGGTAGAGGCAGCCTCCTACGCCAACATTACAAAGGCAACTGTGTGCAAATTCTTGAAAAAGGAAATCATCTGTCGATACGGTTTGCCGGAAAGGATCATCACTGACAACGCTGCTAACCTAAACAACAAAATGATGGATGAGGTGTGTAAACAATTCAAGATCACCCACCACAATTCCACCACTTACCGTCCCAAGATGAATGGAGCAGTGGAAGCGGCAAATAAGAACATCAAGAAGATCATTTCAAAAACAACGGATACCTTTAAGGATTGGCATGAGAAGTTACCGTTCGCCCTCTTCGCTTACCGGACGTCAATACGAACGTCCACGGGGGCTACGCCTTACTCCTTGGTATACGGCTATGAAGCGGTTCTGCCCATCGAGATAGAAATCCCGTCGCTTCGAATATTGAATGAAGTAAAATTGGAGGATGTCGAGTGGGCGCAAACACGGTTCGACCATTTGAATCTCATTGAAGAAAAAAGGCTGAAGGCCATCTGCCACGGTCAGATGTACCAGAGGAGAATGATGCGAGCCCATGATAAAAAAGTTCGCCCGAGAGAATTTCGGGAAGGGGACCTAGTACTTCGGAGAATCCTACTTAATCAAAAGGACTCTCGAGGAAAATGGATGCCTAATTGGGAAGGCCCATTTGTTGTCAAGAAGCCTTCTCTGGAGGGGCGTTAATTTTAACAGAAATGGATGGAAACGAGCTAAAATACCCGGTGAATTCGGACGCGGTGAAGAAGTACTACGTATAAGAAGAAGCACTCCTTAAAGAAGAGAGTACCCAAGGCGAAAACCTTTAAAAGGGCGCCTCAAAAAAAAGGCTCACAAACAAACAAAAGGAGAAGGAGGTGGGGGAAAGGTCATGTTCAAGGCAAATCACGGACACCGATACCCTTAAGCCAGAACTTTCGGTATAGTGCGAGGAATTTCAAGATCCAGCTTGGTCAACGGGTTCTCGGCCATTCACGCAACTAATACTTGAAGTCTTGTTTTGTTTTCATTCCTTTTTGTTTTTGTTTTGTTTTTCGCTTTTTCCGTTTTCCATGACTTTTAAATCATCCAGGAATTATCAATAAAATTATGTCTTTTCTTATCTTTCACCCAAGTGTTTCATGAGTATACTAAGGTAGGGATTATAACATGCAAAGGATTTCCTAGCATTACTATGATTTAACCATTTAAAGAGTAGATTGTCCAAGGGCAAGCACCAACGTCAATTACGTCCAAGTCAGAACAAGTAATCAAGAGAGCTCTAGCAAAAGTCAGTAAAACGTCTCCGAAGGGATAGGGGCACCACGAAAAGTCAAACCTAGTGAAAACAAAAAAAATCCCTAACGAAGATAGAAGAAAGGGGGGAGGCAAAGAAAAGAGGAGACGCAATGGAAACCCGAAAGGCACTTTGCGAGTAAAGCAAAAATGAGAAGGACACTTCAAGACCACGGAAAAGGAGGTAGAAACTCAAAGCCAAGAGATTTTAGAGCAAAAGAGGCAGATACTCAAAGCTCGAGACAAAGACATATGACATCTGCTCATCTATTCGAGTGTTTAGAGAATAGAATCCACCTATCCGTTCGGGTACCCGGAGAACTGAAATCCGCCTATCCATTCAGACCTCCAAACAAAAAAAGGGGAGGAGAGAAGGGTCCAAAGTGAAAACCCGGAGGGGCACTTTGAAGCAGATAATTCCGTAAAAAAGGATCAAGAACAACGGTCCGGGAGAACCGAGAAGAGAGGCAATCAAAGCAAGAAGCAGCACCAAAGGACACGATGTCAATAGAATTAATATGACTAAATGACTTGCAAACCCCAACCATGCATCACAAGTAATTAGACATATCTAGGTTAGGAGCATGCTAACTCATACCATCATAGCATTTTTATCTCTCTTCACAGATTTTTACCTCTTGGGATAAGCAAAAAACGATGAAGCGAGAACTAAAAAAGATTTCAGGCGAAGCTTTTCAAGCCGCCGTGATATGATCTCGGTTATGGATTCCGAGTCATATACGAAGTTGCCCGATCGTGATTCTAGTAAGAACTTAATTCCCGAAAGCTTGAACTCTGAAATTGCAAAATAAAGATGTAAGAAGGATAAATATGATAATAATGATAAATGAAGGGTGGAATAAGGGATTGTAGATGTTGTTTGATGGTTATGGAAGAGTGATGGATTTGGGGTAAAATGAAAGAAAGAAAAATTGATGGTGAAGATGGTGAAGGTGGTGAAGGTGGCGTGGACTATATAGATATGTAAGGATGACGGATTGTGACCCGTTAGCTATAGAAAGCTAGGAACCAACAATATAAAAGTATGGAATCGAAGTGGTAGGAGTATGGAACGAGACCCACTAGCTATAAAGGAGCTAGGAACCAACGTTATAAACAAGTGGAATGGATGAAGACTACAAGCACAACTTGAAGCCGATAGAGTTCTCGCAAGAACTAAAATGAAAGCAACCTTTCAAAGGAGTTTTTTATAAAATCAAAATCTATCTTTACAATGAACCTAAGCTACCTATTTATAGTATTTTGGGCAGCATATGAAAAGGTTTACAAAAGATGAAAACAAATGCACTTGAATGCTTTGTCATGCACTTGAATGCATTGTAATGCTCTTGAATGCTTTGTCTTTCTTATCTCCAAGCTTTGGCTGAATATTCTAGATCAAATGGTGATGAATCTAGATATTTTTAAGATGAATGTGGCCTCAATTTCGTCCAAAAGGAGGAGTGACTCTTGGGCTACCTTGCTTTGCTTGATTAGGAGATAAAATGACTTGAATGGAGGCCTTGAATGGTTGTAATGATCTTGCTGTCCACTTTTGAGTGTCTCTTCCCATTCTATACTGATTTATATCACTAAATTGTAGTATTAAGTGAAATAATTCAGCCTTCAATGCATGTCACCTTGCTAGAACGTGAACAGCATCCAAAGGTGATGAATTCAGCCTTAAAAAGGTGAATTAATAAGATTTGAATGCATTGTTCTTGGTGGAATATGAACAGCCTTGAAAATATGATAAGAATTCAGCCTTGAATTGGTTTGAATATGAGCATTAAGATAGCCTTCAATTGCATGTCTCATGGATGAAGATGAAAGGACTCTTCCTTGGCTCAAACTCATCCAAATCATCCTTGTACAAAATTCCCGTAAAGAAAATTCCAGCCTTCATTGTCTTCAGTAAATCGATCATATCTCAAGCTCCCGATATCAGATTGAGGTGATTCAAAATGCGTTGGAAAGCTAAGGGATAGAGGAATAATTTCCAAGTGATCTCAAGACCCTAACATGTCTTTATCGCATCCAGAAGTTGAAAACATTCTGACTGAAATTCTTGCATTTATTGTGACTGTTCGTCTCCCTTCATGCACCTAGACACAAAACAAGCAAATGTTCATGCTAAATTGAAAAGATAATTAAATATGTCATGCAAAAAAAATTAAAGGAACTAGCTTTATTGAATGAACTACATGTATTAATGAACTAAATGCTTTAAATGAAATGCATGCCTTTAATGGGCAGCATGTTTATTAATGCAAATGGATGTTATGCCACTATGAATTGCTCATGCAAATTCATGCAAATAAATTATATCATATGATAAGACATAATGCATAAATGAGCAAATAGAGGATGAAGTAAGGTAAAACTCCCTTCGATTGAGCTTGATAGTTTGTCAAAGATGTGAGCACGTCATGAAGAAAATTGGTGTTGGTCAAGATCACATCATCCCCTCCCTCTTTAAAGCGATTTGTCCCCAAATCGATGCTTGCTACGAGCGGGAACAATTTTGATTTCCTTTGGGAAGGGAACTTCTTCACTTGCGTCTTGCACCGTATCCATTCTCTAGGGTCAAGATCTTCTCGTTTGTGAACTTTGCTTCCATGTTGCTCCCTTGATTTGAAGTTGATTCTCTTGCAACATTTAAGGATGTTGTGCTCACAACGTCTGAAACCTTTCACAAATATAACGTCTTGTGGAGCGCCATCTCCTCTTGTTCCCTTCCGAATGATGTCCTTCGAGTAGGTGGATAGTCCTCGCTTCATGTCTTTGAATTGAAAAATCACTTGGGAACTATTCAAGACGTCAAGCAATTGAACATGTTCTTTGTCTCCTCTCATCTTCCGGTGGAGTTCCTTCTCAAACTGATGTCTCCTTTCATTTTCTACAATCACAATTGGTTTAGTAGAAAAGAAAATCAAATTTAAAGAGATAAAGAAAACAAACCCAACAATGTTCATGGATAATGGTTGACGCTTGATGTTCTTCTTGGAAAACTCCATTGGTTCATCATGTCTTTCAGTTAAAGGACTCATCTTTTGGACTCCTCCTTTGCTTGAAACGTCATGACCATAGATGAAAGGACTTGTCCTTTTGTGTTTCTCCTTTGGATCAACACCATGCTTAAGAAAGATAACTCCACTTTCACTCCTTAACTCGTCATGTTGGCTGGTGAAGAGTGGTGCCTTTTGAACTCTTTCAAGTAGGTAGATATCACCAACTTTAGTCCTTGTACCCTTCCACATTAGGAATCTTGAATAGTTGGATAATGCTCGTTTCCTTTCCTTGAATCGATGATCACAAGCAAGAACAATTCCATGAATCAATGTTCTGCTAAATAAATCTAAGTTAGAACATGAATCACCATTAATAAAATGAATGAACATAGAGGATTCGCAAAAGTTCATGAATGGAATTTGACCCTTGACATTCTCAAGAATCAGATTCATTGAAACTTCCCTTTCACGAGGTTCATCGAATGGATGGAGTGTTCTTGGAATGTCAATGAATACGTTCCTTGAAATTTCAAGTGACACTTCTTTTGGAATTTCAAAAGATATGACGCTTGAATCGTCTTTTATGTCTCTCGGAATAACCTGCAAATTCAAAGAACGAATAGAAGAAAATAATTGATTAGCAGAAATCAAAACTTCCTTCTCCTCACATTCTTTTCTCTCATGCTCATGTTTGTTTTGAATTCTCTCTTCAATATCATATTCTTCTTGAATGCTCTCTTCACTCTCTTGTTTTGTTTGAAAGCTTCTTTCACTCTCGCACTCATTTTTATCATTTCTCTCAATCTTTTCAATGCCCTCAATTTCAATCACTTCAATGATTTTCTCACATAAAATCTCTTTTTCAACTCCAACGGTTGCATCTCCAAGTGTTTTTGTCACCTCAAAATGTTCTTCTTCAATGGTTTGCACGCTTAGGCTCCTTTTAACAACAAGAACATCTCCTTCCATGGCATGCTCGGATTCGTCTTCTTCAATGGCAGCATCTTCATTCTCAACCTCCTCTTGTTCTAATTCAACTGCTCTATCATCTCGAAGAAGCATGTTGTTGCGGTTCGGACATTGGCTTGCAATGTGAGCATGCCCCAAACAATTAAAACATTGTATATCACAGGAAGGATTTGGATTGACGGTAGTCTTACCCTTGCTGGTTTCGGCAATGGGCTTACTTCCGTTGGGTGGTCCTCCTCTTTCGTGGAATGGTAATGGGGAATTCTTCTTGTATGAACTTAGACCCCATTTTGATGTTTCACTCCCATAAGATCGTGTGGCACTCCGATTAGGACATTGGCTTGGTGGGTGTCCTTTTCCCAAGCAACGATAGCATCTAAAATCTGGATGTAAGTTGCTTTTAATTGAAGTAGTCTTCTCTTTTGACTTGTACTCTCTTGATTGAGATACTATGTCATTCCTTCTTGGACTTTGACTCGAGTTAGATATTGAACCCACATAGTGCTTTGGAGCATTCCTTTTTCTTGAAAGGGTTCTCAATTCTTCCCTAAATTGCCTTGAAAACTCACGAATCATTGCTTTCGTTTGCAAGTTTGGTGCGCCATCATTGTTTTGACCGTCACCTGCAATGGGAAAATTGTCTCTCGAGTGGCGGCGAGACATGATTAGTAATAAAAGAATAAAACCTCACAAAAAAAAACCTCACCAACACTCCAAGGAAAAGTCACTCCCACTCGTGTTTCTCTCGGGATGGCTTTTACCCTTAGTGTACTCTCGTGCCTTTTTCCACTCTTGCTCTCAATCAAGTCCTTTTAAGAACTTTCTCAAGGCTTGCAAATGGCTCATAGAATTCGGCTGAAAAGAACTTGGTTTGGATAGGAAGATATGGTAGAGAAAAGGGTGGCTACAAAGAAGAAATAGTGTAAATAGGTAAAGAAATAAATGAAGCGGCACAATATTGAAATGATGACTTTTTCCCTTCTTTTTTTTTGTAAAGATGAAAAAAGAAATAAGATATTCCCTCCCTCTTTAACACTTTTTCCTTTACTGATTTTTTTGATTTTTTTTTATTTTTTTTTGGATTTTTTTTTCACTAACCCGGTTGAGAGAAAATGATACTCTTACTGAATCGGCTCGCTCTGATGCCAAATGATATGATCTCGGTTATGGATTCTGAGTCATATACGAAGTTGCCCGATCGTGATTCTAGTAAGAACTTAATTCCCGAAAGCTTGAACTCTGAAATTGCAAAATAAAGATGTAAGAAGGATAAATATGATAATAATGATAAATGAAGGGTGGAATAAGGGATTGTAGATGTTGTTTGATGGTTATGGAAGAGTGATGGATTTGGGGTAAAATGAAAGAAAGAAAAATTGATGGTGAAGATGGTGAAGGTGGTGAAGGTGGCGTGGACTATATAGATATGTAAGGATGACGGATTGTGACCCGTTAGCTATAGAAAGCTAGGAACCAACAATATAAAAGTATGGAATCGAAGTGGTAGGAGTATGGAACGAGACCCACTAGCTATAAAGGAGCTAGGAACCAACGTTATAAACAAGTGGAATGGATGAAGACTACAAGCACAACTTGAAGCCGATAGAGTTCTCGCAAGAACTAAAATGAAAGCAACCTTTCAAAGGAGTTTTTATAAAATCAAAATCTATCTTTACAATGAACCTAAGCTACCTATTTATAGTATTTTGGGCAGCATATGAAAAGGTTTACAAAAGATGAAAACAAATGCACTTGAATGCTTTGTCATGCACTTGAATGCATTGTAATGCTCTTGAATGCTTTGTCTTTCTTATCTCCAAGCTTTGGCTGAATATTCTAGATCAAATGGTGATGAATCTAGATATTTTTAAGATGAATGTGGCCTCAATTTCGTCCAAAAGGAGGAGTGACTCTTGGGCTACCTTGCTTTGCTTGATTAGGAGATAAAATGACTTGAATGGAGGCCTTGAATGGTTGTAATGATCTTGCTGTCCACTTTGGAGTGTCTCTTCCCATTCTATACTGATTTATATCACTAAATTGTAGTATTAAGTGAAATAATTCAGCCTTCAATGCATGTCACCTTGCTAGAACGTGAACAGCATCCAAAGGTGATGAATTCAGCCTTAAAAAGGTGAATTAATAAGATTTGAATGCATTGTTCTTGGTGGAATATGAACAGCCTTGAAAATATGATAAGAATTCAGCCTTGAATTGGTTTGAATATGAGCATTAAGATAGCCTTCAATTGCATGTCTCATGGATGAAGATGAAAGGACTCTTCCTTGGCTCAAACTCATCCAAATCATCCTTGTACAAAATTCCCGTAAAGAAAATTCCAGCCTTCATTGTCTTCAGTAAATCGATCATATCTCAAGCTCCCGATATCAGATTGAGGTGATTCAAAATGCGTTGGAAATCTAAGGGATAGAGGAATAATTTCCAAGTGATCTCAAGACCCTAACATGTCTTTATCGCATCCAGAAGTTGAAAACATTCTGACTGAAATTCTTGCATTTATTGTGACTGTTCGTCTCCCTTCATCACCTAGACACAAAACAAGCAAATGTTCATGCTAAATTGAAAAGATAATTAAATATGTCATGCAAAAAAAAATTAAAGGAACTAGCTTTATTGAATGAACTACATGTATTAATGAACTAAATGCTTTAAATGAAATGCATGCCTTTAATGGGCAGCATGTTTATTAATGCAAATGGATGTTATGCCACTATGAATTGCTCATGCAAATTCATGCAAATAAATTATATCATATGATAAGACATAATGCATAAATGAGCAAATAGAGGATGAAGTAAGGTAAAACTCCCTTCGATTGAGCTTGATAGTTTGTCAAAGATGTGAGCACGTCATGAAGAAAATTGGTGCTGGTCAAGATCACATCACGTCGCTCCAGAATGTCAGGTGAAGCTTTCATGTTCGCCACTCAAGGATTTCAGATCAAAGCTTTCAAGCTTACCCTCAGATTCCAGAATGAAGGACCCTACAGAGAAAGGATCCGAAGAGGTTCCGTATAGGGGGAACGTATGGCTTCAGGATCTCGAAAGCGGAAGATCCCACGGAGAGGGGACTCGTAGATCCTTGATTTTAGAGAAGAGTTCGATAGAGAATGAACGACTACTCGAAGAAAATGCAAAGGAAGAGGAGTTCTGTGGAGAAAGAACTCAGAATCCTAAAGCCTTAGGTCTCAAAAGCGGAGGGTCCTACAGAGAAAGGACTTGGAGACCCTTGAAATACGAGGACGGAAGTTCTATATAGAAAGAACTATCACTCGAGGAATATGCCGAGAAAAGGAGTTCCGCAGAGAGAAAATTCTTGAAGGCTTCAAAGAGAAAATTGCTTAGTCTAACGCGTGGTGGTCGGCAATAAGCCTACCAACAGGGAAGTGGGACAAAATTAGTGCTTATGGTCTTTGCTTTATTCTTGTTACACAAGTATAAGCAAAGAGGGGCAGCTGTAATCACTAATTTTATCCAAACCTTGAACACCTTCAAGTTTTTGTCAATATGGGCTTAACGGGCGTTATGAAATTTAAAAATAAAAATAAAAAAAATAAAAAAAGAATATATATATATATATATATATATATGTCATATTATTACCATACTATTATCATTAATTAGTGCTATCTATTGTATATGTATGCATGTGACATATTAGATATAGGTGTATTTTGGTTACATATTGTATACATATTATTATTATTATTTACATATTGTTATATTATTATTTATATTATATTGTTATTATTATCTTTACTATGTTTATTATTTATCTTTATTATTATTAGTGTCGGATATTATTATTATTATTATTATTATTATTATTATTATTATTATAATTATAATGAAGATAAAAGAAGAAAATAAATAAAAGCCCAAATAAACTTTGATTAAAAAATATATACATAAGTCCATTAAATAAACAGTCCATTAAAAAATTACAAGCCCAAAATAATAAAAAGCCCAACATTCAAAAAAAAACCCTAATATCCTTTGGTTTGCAGCTGCAGCCGCCACCCATCTGTGACCGTTGGATCTGGCCGCGATCCAACGGTTCAGATCGCGCCCGAAGAATAAACCCTAGAGAGGGGATCTCCTTATCCCTCGCGTCGCTACACCACAGCCGTCAGATCTGCCTCAGATCTAACGGTCCAGATGAGGCCCAGAAGCACAAACCCTAGGGAGGCCCTCTTATCCCTCGCGCCGCACACCCGCTGCCGTCCGATCTGGGCGAGATCAACGGCCCGGAGCAGGTCTGAAGGAAACCCTAATGAGGGTATTGATCCGCGCCGCACGCCTCCCCCACCGTTAGATCAAGATCTGATCTAACGGACCATATTGGCGCGTGCTCTACACCGGACGTCGGTTCGTGTTCCACGCGCGCGTCCATAACGTCCCAAACCCCTCCACGCGCGCGTTACTCGGTCCGTGACCCCTCGTCTGCACGCCTCTGACCTTCTGCCCCGCCGCGCACCTTCGGCCACCCTACGCTAACACCATTTTGGGGTGGTTTCGTCATGCAACAGAAAAATAAAAAGAGGAATCAGACACCCAAAATGTAAACGGATACACAGAAAAGCAAAAGGTCAACCAGACAATGAAAAAAGAGGGAGAGAGAGGATTCATCTTGTTTTGCTTTTTTCTCTATGTAATCCGGGTATAAAGTAGCCCGAAAAAAAAAACTTGTAATTCTTCTTCTCAAGCGAAAAGAAGAGGATTTTCAGAAAAGCAATAGAAAAAAAACCAGTTTCCAGAGGTACCCAAATCTCAATATGTCAATCTGATGCATGCATGAGAAATAAAAAGGGTTTTGTTTTTTTTTTACCTTTCGAAAAGCTTTCTTTCCTCCTCCGTTTTGGATTCGAACCGGCAATAATCCCATCGGTTCCCGTTTAGGGAGTCACCCGGGGTGAGCCATCGGAGCCACGGGGAGAGGTTTTCCCTCTCTAAGGTTTCAAATGAGTTTTACAGGGGAGTTTTAGGGATTTTTTTGGTTTTAGGGTTTCGGTTGGGTTAAATCTTTTCCTTTTCTTTTTTTGTTCTTGCGCCGTCGATGGCCTGAGATTCATGGGGGTTTCTCTCCGTTTCTCTAAGATTTCCGACGCCGAGAACGGCCGACGGCGCCGAAAACCCTTTCCCGATGAGGCTAACCCTAATCGGTTGTGAAGAGGGGATGAGTTTTTTTGGATCTGAGTTTAAAATGGGCAAAAGGGAAAACCTATTCTGAAAAACACCTTTTTATAATGAATCTACGTTTTAAAATTGGCTTATTCGCCATTTTAGCCCCTCCGTGCTTTAAATATATCATCAAAGAGGTTTCCGTTTTTTGAAATCACGTCCTTGGTCACTGGTGTTTTAAACCTTTTTGTAATTTCGTCCCCAAATGTGTTTTAGCCTTTGCCGAATGGCTTAATGTCCATTTCGGTTCCCCCAGGTTGCAGTGTTCTTTCATTTTGGTCATTGTTTTAATGATTCAATGTTTGTTTTTTATGGTTTATTTACTTAGTCCATCCCTGGAAACAGTCCCAAATTCATTTTTAACCACTATCAGATTTACTTCTTTATTTTGTACAAGTTTGTTCATGCATTTAAATACTATTGCTTATATACTTGTTTTTATGCTATGTTTATTTTATGGGCTTTTTTGATTTATTCGTATTATTACATACATTGTTTATTTATTTTTGATATGCATGTGGTCATGTATTACACTAAGTTGCATCCGATTTTTTAATTGCAATGCGAGTGTCTCTTTATTCGGGAACGAACGAGGCCAGTACCAGTCGTAGTGGTGGTGGTTCGGACGTTCTTTCTCGAATATTAAGACCTTTAAAATTTACTCGCTCGTATAACCAAATTAAGATACGATTCGTCACTTTAATTTGCAAATTTTGATATTAATTAAGCGGTAATGTTTTTGGTACCGATTTTCGGGCACGACGGGGGTGCTCATCCTTCCTCGCGTGTAACCGACTCCCGAACCCATTTTTGAAAAGAATCTCTGGTTTTATTTCGGTGTCCGGTCTACCATTTTAAATGGCCGGTGGCGACTCCTCTATTTTTTTAAATTCGATTAATTTTCAAAAACCATTAAAACCTGGTTCTTCTAAGTTATACCAGTATTTTTAGTCGCAACAGGTAGATGCCATGCCTTTATTTTTTGATGATCACACTCTTCCTAGGAACTCTTTTTGTGGTTGTTAATCCTTCAAAGAGGTAGGCTCTGATACCAATTGTTGAGTGGATCGAATGATCAATATAAACCAAGAGGGGGTGAATTGGGTTTTTAAACTTTTTGGTAGTAGAATTGACAAATAAAAATGGTAGACAATGGGAATTTAGAGTGGTTCAAGTTCCAATCGAACTCTACATCCACTATCTTAGCTTCACTAAGGATTTTCAACAATTCCACTAATTGCTCTTCCCCTTTTCTAGGCTAAAGAGGTAACCGTTACAGTATCGGTCAAATTTTCTACCCAAAATTTGACTCAATCCTCACACAAGAATAACAAAGAAGTTGTTGGCTAAAACAAGTATTTCTCAATACACAAAATAGCCCAATTACAAGCACTCAACCCAATTGAAAGGATAAAAATGAAAATTACAATTGGGGTTACAAGACAATAATGGGATTTAGGCACAAATGCTTGGATTTGATGTTTGGATGTTTGCTTTTGGATCAATAGTTGTTGAAGCTTTTAGAGGTCCCTTTTATACCTTCTCATTGAACTCTAGCCGTTGTGGTTTTTACATTCATCAATAGAGCCGTTGGGATGTTATCTTCCCTCCATAAATGCAGTCTGCAACCACCCGTTTCGAAACGCCCGATCCTGTTTCAAAACAGACCAAAAAAGAAAGAGCCCTTGGGGTGCATTAAAGAGCCCGTACCGAAACGGTTACGATCGTTTCGATACGCTAAGAGTCGTTTCGAAACACGTTTCGAAACATTTAGCCACTGTCAAAGCTCGTATCGAAACAGACTGAAGGTGTTTCGATACGCCTTAGCGATCAGTATAAAATTAGTTAAAATCAGTTAAAAACTTCAACGGTCATATTTTTTAAATCTGGCTTGAATGCCGTTTCGAAACGTTTGAGGTCGTTTCGATAATATCGTATCGAAACGGGTCAAACCGTCTCGATGTTCTTAAGCCGTTTCGAAACAAGGGTTCACAGTTTCAAAATCATTTGATACACGTTCCAAAACACAGGTTCACAGTTTCAAAAGTATTCCGGAATGCCTAAGACCGTTCCGAAATAGTGACTCGAAAATCACTATTTTGGCTTCAAGAACACTTAAAAAAGTTTTGACAAATTAAGTTTTTAACTTAGGCATTTTCCTTTAAACATATAGAGAGGTTTGAGGACTTAAAAATTTGTTTTCTCATTTTCAATTTAGTCCTTAAATTCTTTAGTTATATCAAAATCAATTTATCGGTTTCACAAAACATTAAACTAAATATTAGATTTTGTGGATAAATAATAAATTTTTAATCTAGTTTAGTGGTTAAGCATAATTTTTTTGTTCAAAGTGTTATTGGTTCAAACCTCCATAAATATAATTTTGCTTGTTTTTAAAGTTAAATATTAGTTTGGATAAAGTTTAAACAATTCCAAGGTTTAGTTCAGTGGTTAAGCATTGGACCCCATGCATAAGGGGTCCTAGATTTGATTTTGCCAAGTTGCCAGAACAAAGAGTATTTTTTTCTCCTTCAATTTGTTCAAAATTTGGAAGTGACACGTGTTACCTTTTGGTTAGTCAATTGAAATAATAAAATATCACATAAATGCTGATGAGGAAAGAGAATGATGACGTGAAAAATTAAAAAAATAAATAAATAATGCCACATCAGTGATTCCGTTTATACTTTAACAGAAAGGGGCCAAAACAGGAAAGGTATCTAACAGGAGCGACGATTTTGACGAAAAAATTAGTTGGGGACCAAAACAAAAAAAATAATGATAGTTGGATGACTTCCGGTGTAATTTTCCCTAATTTTAAAAGGCGCTATAAAAACTATTTTAAATATATATTTTAAAAAAAAAGTTAATTGTATTTTCATCTCATGTCCCCAAACTATAATCTTTATTTTAAATTGATTTCCAAATTTTTAAATCTTTCAATTTTATTCTTAAACTATGATTTTCATTTTTAATTGGTCCTCAAATTTTAGAGCATTCCATCCTCAAAATAGGACACTTATTTTAAATTGGTCTCAAACTTTTAAATCTTTTAATTTTATCTTTAAATTATCGATATATATAATGGTACTACATGTTAATAAAATCGTTATACAAATTATCAATTATAATGTAAACACTAATGCGTATTATGTACTGAGCACAGAAGTTTAAAACGAAAAGCATCGGATTATGGATTTTAGTATTGGTGTTCGGTTCAACGATGGACTCCAATTCCATGGCCAAAAAGTCTTGGTCTTTAGTCTTTACCGATAAGAGATCAAAGAAAATAATGTTAAATTGGTTGAACCCGCCACCACCTCCCTTCTTCATCGTCAAAGAAAAACAAAATGCACCAGAAACTGAAAGAAACCCTGCAAGAAATCGAAGACGATGATATCCTGAAGCAACTCATCGGATGGTTTCAGGATCTCATCGACGGAACCATCGGCCAAGAACTGGAAACCCGAGCTCTCCAAGGACTGCGCCTCACCCATGCTAGAAAAGGATTTCTACGATCCGAGTTCGCCGTGCCCAGTCTCGCCGCCGTAATAATAATTCCGACTCTCCAACTACGATAGCTTTTTTGGTGTGTGTGTTTTTCTTCTTAATCCCATTTTAATACCCTGTTTTCATTTTTTTTAAAAGGATGTTGACGGGAATTGGCATGGAGGAGCTATTGTGTCCTTGATGGACGCCGTGGGAGCGGTTGCCGTTTATTCAGCTTTCCATCACGTCGTTAAATCAGTTGATTTCAGCATATCGCATTACTCCACTGCTAAGATTCAAGTCAGTTAATTCGGTTATATCGAGTCTTGTTTCGATTGATATTCGTGTTCGATAAACATGATTATATTGTGCAGGACGAGGTGGTGGTGGAGGCGAAGGTCGTGGGAAATCACGGCAAGATTGTACAGGTGATGATGGAGGCTCGAATGAAAGGAAATGGCGAGTTGATTGCTGTAGGGAAAATGTGGGTGGCTTTGAACAATTTCACCGTAACCACAGCCAGTAAGCTTTGAGAAACGGGCATTTAATATTTAATAAGTATGTGTTTCAGTTTACGTTTCTTTACATAAATAAAGTGTATGTTTCGGTTTGTGTTTCAGTTTAGCTTTCAGGTTTACTGTTGCTAAATCAATGAAAACGAATTCATTTCAATGAAAACAAAGATTATATAGTGTACAAAATTCAATCCCACAGTCTGATTCCAGGACTGTTTCAAGATTACAACTCGTCTTCTGATACATAATCTTCGCCGACGACATCCGAGGTAGATTCATAACATCTGCTACAAATGATGTAATAGAACACATTGAGGAGACTCAACCCTGCTAGAAGCCAATAATAATAGTCGTAGTGAGCCTCGTTAATGTTGTCTGCAACCCAACTGGATTGCCCATCTCGTGCAGTAGTGTGGTTCACAATGTTAAAGAGAGCACTATTCAACAAGTGAGCCATTGACAAGGACAGAAAGAACAGGGAATTACCAATGCTTGACATGGTCTTTGGGAACACTCGATGATAAAACTCGAACTGCCCGAGTGTACTCAAAGCCTCGGCTATCCCCATCACGATATACTGCGGGAGAAGCCACATTGCAGTAGGATATTTTATACGAAACTCTTGGTTTACTTCGTGTAATCTTACATTTTCAACCATTGCAGTTAGTCCCATGGCTATGACAGTGAGGAATAGACCCAATCCCATCCTCAAGTAGACACTGAGATATACTTGTTTACCCTTGATCTTTGACGCCAACGGAATTATAGCGCGTTCATACAGGACAATCCAGACCACCACTGTTAAATAGATAACTACGGTTAATGAGGCAGCCGGTATCTCGAAGCCTCCGACAATGTGTCTGTTCATAGTACTAGCTTGGAGCACAGGAAACAAGTGTTGGCTTCCGGCTATTGCCTTCATGATCCCTGTAGACCATATTGGTATGACCTTAAGAAGGGCTTTAAGCTCTTCGACTTTCTGCGCCGTGCAAACTCTCCAAGGGTCATCCAAAGTCGGTCCATCCGAGCCATCAGCATCTCTAATGATGCAGGCTTTGTTCAAAAACCTTAATTTCTCACTCGGCACGGTAATCTGCGAATCGGGTCCATGATGGTAACCTGAGCTTTCAGATGGGAGTGGGAGTTTTCTATTCTTATAAGAAACCACAAGAACTTGTACGAAGCCGGTGAAGAGGCTGGTGCTAGCTTTCTGCTTAACATATAAGGTAGAAGGGATGTAAAACACCACAGTTGCAAGAAACATTAGAAAAGTGCAAACTCCATAGCCCACTTTCCACCCATACGTCACCACCGAGGGATGCGGCGGCATAATACCAGCCAAAGTAGCTCTCGAGGTTCTTTTTGCTCGTGTTGCTCAACTGATCCGCACCGAACGGCATCGAACATGGTCTAATCCCCCCAGCTCCGATGGACTTGAAAAACAAGGCACAAACTAGTACAACCATTTGGCCCGGCGTTGCAGATTCGCAGGTCGTATTATACGTAATGTAATCGCAAGGAGGTGGCCTTGTTTGTGGCAGGAGAGTTGTTAGCCATAGAATTCCCACACCCTGCAATAAAACAATTAAAACATAATCATTATAGAATATAGATAGTAAGCAATGATGTTAAGGAACATGAAGATATAATTACCAGGAAACTGGCAACCGAACCCAAGCCGATGCTGATGAAGCGACCCATGTAAGAATCAGCAAAGAAAGCAGCCAAAATGGGAGCAAAATTGGTAAAAGCTTGCCAATTGTTGATAAGAGTATGTCCAGCAGCAATGGTCATGTGGTAGTGGCACCTCAAGTAGATCATCATGGTTGGCACCAAAGCATAGCTCGGAACCTTCTCAAGCACCTCGTTCGCTGCAGTTGGAACATTCAAAATTCCATGGAAATTTTTAAGCAAACGTTACTGGTTTTACAATTCAGAAACCAACAAGATTATGCATACGAGAATTCGACGCATGTTACCTATGATGAATGGCAAGGTGATGAAGCCACCTTTTGGCATTTTAGATGAATTTTGAAGGACCCCTTTCTCCATAATGTTTGCAGAAGCCAGCTATGTGTTAATTCGGATTGCAGAAATATTTGGGGTTGTAGGAAAACAGAGAAAGAAGAGATACTTAAGCTTCTCTCCCGATGTAAAACAAAACTGGTAGTTGTTATTCATGAACCATGGGAACAAAATGTCTAGTTTTTAAGCTCTGTTTAAGAGCAGAACTTGGTTATTAATTATATAATGTGAAGCCTTTTTGTGATCCTGCATTTGAGCAAATTTTACAGTTGAGAAATTGTTGTTGGTTTTCACATCATAAAGTATTTCCTCTGGGCTCTGATTGAAAACCATGGCCATCGTTTGGTTTATTCCATTATAAACCTAACTGAATAACCATTAATCATGTAAAGAACAATAACCACTGACCAAAATTTTAGTGTTTATTATTGACTTGTATTTGAAGTTTTTAAACAAATGGAACTGAAATTATTTCGATAGGTTAAACTTACAATGTTGATAAAAAAAAACATTTTACCTTAACAATATATTTAAGGGTAAACTACACTAGTAGTCATCGAACTTTTAGGGCACTTTCAATAAGGTCATTGAACTTTTAAAACTTTCATTACAGTCATCAAACTTTTAATTCGCTTTCAATAAGATCATTGTCGTCAGCCACCGTTAAAAAGGCTGATGTGGCATGTTAAATGTAAGGGTAAAATACACTGTTAGTCACTGAACTTTTAAGAGGCTTTCAATATGGTCACCAAACTTTTAAAACTTTCATTACCATCACTCAACTTTTAATTCGCTTTCATTACCGTTAAAAAAGCTGATGTGACACATTAAGTTTAAAAACAAACTTTTTCCCACCCTATTTTATCTCCATGTCTTATTTTTTTCCATCCAAACATGTATATCTTTTAGATACATTTTCCTTTGAACTCCTCATTATCCAGTGCATGACTCAGTAAATGTCGGGCCTGAAGCATAAAGAGGATTTTTATGAGCAAAATTTTAGTTATTTCTTTATCATTCCATCATCGGATGTGTCCCAATATTTTTCTTGTTCTCACACATGTCGCATGCATGTCTAGATACATTAATATTTTCCTTGATGTGTTACTAGAGAAGTAACGACATTCACCAAAAAATTACAATTTGATTCATATGGAAGAAAGAGACATATTTAAATGGAAGAAAATAAGAGGGGGGAGAAAATATGATGGGAAAACGTTTATTTTTAAACTTAACATGTCACATCAGCTTTTTTAACGGTAATGAAAGCGAATTAAAAGTTGAGTAATAGTAATGAAAATTTTAAAAATTCGGTGACCATATTGAAAGCCTCTTAAAAGTTCAGTGACTAACATTGTATTTTACCCTTACATTTAACATGCCACGTCAGCTTTTTTAACGGTGGTTGACGGCAGTGACCTTATTGAAAGCGAATTAAAAGTTGGGTGACTGTAATGAAAGTTTTAAAAGTTCAGTGACCTTATTGAAAGCGCCCTAAAAATTCAGTGACTACCGGTGTAGTTTACTCTATATTTAAAGGAGTTTATTAATACCGATTGTGTTTAGTCAAGTTGGCAGGTAATTAGTATTTAGTACAATATGTAGTAGAATATAAGATCGAATCTGCTTCGATGTTCAGTATTTATCAATTTATAGGTGGGGAAGAAGAGTATGTATAATATATATAATTAGATATTGTACTTAATTGTTTGTTTAAAAAATATTAGGGTGAAAGAATCTAACAAGTGTGCCAGTAGAAAAGTGATTGATGTTTATCTTAAAAGATACAGGTTCAAGTCGTTTTGTCTATATGATGGATTAAGAATATCAATGAAGAGATATTATCTTTAATCGGATAAAAATCGCATGCCCATTTTCGGTGCCCCTACTTATGCTTCAACACTAAAAAACATTACAAAATTAAATTTCAAGCTCTAACCCTAAATTCTAAATCCTAGACTATTCAAAAAAAAATATTAGGATGAAGTTTGTAGATGGTCACTGAACTTTGATAACTTATTTAAAATGGTACCAAATTTTTAATTATTTCAATGCGGACATTAAGCTTTTATTTTGATTCAAATTACTCACTGAGTCATTAACTCCGGTTAAAAGAGTGAACACTTAATAAAATTTGTATAATAACACGTTTAATTTTTTAAGTTTGGACATTCAATTAATTTAATTCTAATTCAAAAAAAAATACAATTTACAGCTTCTTTCAATTTGATTTTATATTTTTTTGTTAAAATAAATAATTTTTCCTTCAATTTGATGGCGATTAGTTTGGCAAATTGGTCTGAATATTCCCTTTTGAGAATTTATTGGGGAAAATAACCCTCAAAGATTGATATTGGGAAAAATACCCCCCTTTCATGCCATGTAGGACGAATTCGCGTCCTGGGGAAAGCGAATTCAATATTCGCGTCCTGCAGGACGCGAATTACTGCGTCGTTTCAGTGGAAAAGGGAATTCGCGTTTTGCAAGACGCGAATTCCACGAGATTTTATCCAAATTATCGCAGTAAATTGCGAATAAATTCGGACGGTTGGGGAAATAGAATTCGCGTTCTGCAGGACGCGAATTCTATTTATTATATTGAATTCGCGTTCTGCAGAACGCGAATTCGGTTTGAATTCACTGCCTCCCGTGACCGTTTTCTCTATAAAACCAGTGAAGTTGGGAGAGAATTTTCATTCTCTCCCAAAGTTTTGAAGAGGTTTTCAAGGGTTCTCAAGGGTTTTTGAGGAGTTTTGAAGTTATTGTGATAATGGCGGGTTTGCTAAGATTAGAGGAGGGCCACGTATCTAATTATCGTCGAAATAATGTAAGTTTTTTTTTATTTTAATTCGAATATGTAAATTTAATTTAGCGTTGTTGGCATGATTTGAATATGTTAATAGTATTTATTTTTAGAGTAAGAAAATTAGTTAAATTCGAATATGTCTTTAGATTATATTTTTAGAATAAGAAAATTAGTTAAATTCGAATATGTTAATAGTATTTATTTTTAGACTAAGAATGTTAGTTAAATTCGAATATGTCTTTAGATATTATTTTTAGACTAAGAAAATTAGTTAAATTCGAATATGTTAATAATATTTATTTTTAGACTAAGAATGTTAGTTAAATTCGAATATGTCTCTAGATATTATTTTTAGACTAAGAAAATTAGTTAAATTCGAATATGTTAATAATATTTATTTTTAGACTAAGAATGTTAGTTAAAATCGAATATGTCTTTAGATTTTATATTTAGAGTAACAAAATTAGTTAAATTCAAATATGTCTTTAGATTTTATTTTTAGAGTAAGAAAATTAGTTAAATTCGAATATGTTAATAGTATTTATTTATAGACTAAGAAAATTAATTAAATTCGAATATGTGTTTAGATTTTATTTATAGACTAAGAAAATTAATTAAATTCGAATATGTCTTTAGATTTTATTTTTAGACTAAGAAAATTATTTAAATTCGAATATGTTAATAGTATTTATTTTTAGAGTAAGAAAATTAGTTAAATTCGAATATGTTTTTAGATTTTATTTTTAGACTAAAAAAAATTAGTTAAATTCGAATATGTTAATAGTATTTATTTTTAGACTAAGAAAATTAGTTAAATTCGAATATATCTTTGGTATTGACTTATAGATTAAAAATTAGTAAAATTAGAATATGTTTAGTATTTTATTGTACACTATAAAAAATTGTGATATAATATGTGATTGTTAATATGTGTGTGTCATTAATTATTTGTAGAATGGAGAAGAACGTCGATTGGAGGTTTATATCACACGGATGAGGGTGCCCCCGGATCCTCTTCTAGCTGAGTACATAGCCGAAGCCGAATTTGGACATGTGGCGAAAATTAATGGAGGAGGTGCGAAATTAGACGTTGATTTAATCAACGCGCTTGTGGAAAGGTGGAGGCCAGAGACACATACCTTCCACTTACCATGTGGTGAGGCGACCATCACATTAAAAGATGTGTCGCATATTCTTGGCCTGCCTGTAGATGGGGAGGCTATCACTGGTGCCGCCAGTGACGATTGGGAGGGCTTATGTATGGACTTGTTAGGGAATAAGCCAGAAAAACTACAGGGCGGATGTGTGACTCTGAAGTGGTTGCGTACGGAATTCGCTAATTTGCCTGCTGGAGCCAATGAAGATGTGAAGAAGGTAAAAAAATATTTTTTTATTAGTAGTAATAAAATTATAAAATTATTATATTTTAATATTTTTTTTGTTATATTTTAGGCATATGCTCGGGCCTATATCTTACAGATCCTCGAGGGAATTTTGGTGGCCGACAAAACTCGCAACAAAGTTCACATGTTGTGGTTGCGGCACTTGCGGGATTTTGAAGAGGCTGGTAAATTAAGTTGGGGTTCGGCAGTACTTGCATTTCTGTATAGGGAGTTGTGCAAGGCTGCGAGTGCTGATCGACACGACATCGGAGGATGTCTTTTGCTACTTCAGTCTTGGGCGTGGTTTAGAATGCCATTTTTATGCCCTGAATTGTCCGCGCCAGCAGACTATTCGTATCCACTATGTTTGCGGTAAGGAAAATAATCTTAACTAAATTTTATTTATAAATTGGTTATTTTCCTAATATATAATTTTTAAATATTAAAATTATATTTTGATGTTATGTAGGTGGTTCCATGCTCTAACTCATGTTGGGATTCCGACTATGATGCATTCTATTAGGCAAAAAATTGACACGAAATCTGCAAATGAGGTAAATATTTTAATTTTATATTAAGTTGAAGTTTAATATGAATATAGTTTAGTTTACTTGTTTTTAATTATTTCTATATTTAATTTACAGTTTTTGTGGACCCCGTACTCTGATTCGGATATCAATGAATGTCTGCCTAATTTGATCATGAGACGATTTCCGCTTGGACGACCATGGTACCTCTCATCTGGTACGCTGTAGTTGAGTGGCATCCGGTTGATCGCGCCCAACGCCAGTTCGGTCGTCTGCAAACAATTCCGATAGATCCTCCTGATTTGGACGACTTACATAGGATCACCCGACAAGAAAAACTTGAGGTATAATAATTAAATTTGATTTAATAGTTATCGATTTATACTTACTTTACAATTTATAAATAATAATTTTGTTGATGTTTTGTGGTAGGTGGACTGGTCGGTGAAACATGTGCAGTGGATTGCACAGTGGCAGGCACTGAATGAGTATCGGATGTTTGATGAGCCTATGGTGAGCAGTAATTACTTTGCATGGTTCTTTGGTAGTGAGAAACCGTATCTCCTCACTCCGGAAGAACAAGCAGCTGTGTTTGAGCCTGTTCAGCGCAACCGCCCCCGAACTCATCGTACGAGCGGAGCAGGTGGATCGCAACGTCGAAGGGGAGCAGGTGCTTCATCCTCTAGAGCTACCGATCCGATTTGCCCCCAGGGCCGCACCCAGTTGATGATTCAACCGAGGCCCCCGAGTCCGACGGAAGGCTTTTTCACTCCTATTGTGGGGATGATGGGTGGATCTTCGATGCCGACTACGTACGGGTTTTTTCCTGGCATGACTAGCGGATCTTCGAGTTCCATTGTTCCCTCTGCTTCTGCCCCCTACCCGTTTCATGCTCGGCCTTATGATATTTCGGGCCCCGGGTTCGTTCAGCACACACCTCCACAGTCGTTGTTCTTTTCTGGTCCGCCTGTCGGATCAAGTGGTACTGCTGGAGACGACAACGTCAACGAGCCCGATCATGATCCTCAACAGGTTCCGGATCAACATGGACGACGCAATCCGGGTCGTGTTCGACGTCCACCAGATTGTGGTACCAGCGGACATAGACATATGTAGTAGTTATATTTTTTCTATGTTTTTCGAAATAAGTAATGTTAATTTATATTTTCTTAATTAAAGTATTATATATTCGGAATTATTAATTGATATTTTTATATTTAAAAAATTACATCAAAAGCACTACATCGAAAGCACCGAGTTCACAAAATACAAGTACGCAAGATAAATAACTTACATAACTTAATCAAAATTACATTACTAATCGTAGTCGGTACTTATGTCAGACGTTAAGTTTAGTTCCTCAATTATTTGTTCTTTCTCCTGCCGTCTCTGATAAATTTTTAAGAACACGTCATTCTCGTCTGGACTAGCTAACTCATTCTCGTCTTCGCCAGCTAACGCATTCTCGTCTTGGACAGCTACCACATTTGTTGAAGAACTTGATCCGTCATCAAATTTCACGCTAAGCTCGATGTTTGTTCCCCCAGCACGTTTGTATGCCCGAAACATCTTTCACATATCTTTCTTATCTGATAGTGTGAGCATATAATGCTCCTCGGGGCCGGGCTCATTGACTGGTACTTTCTCTTGCAAGGCCTCTATTTTTGCGTTGGTCGACTCTTTAACTCGTTTTGAGATCAACTCAAATAATTCATTTCACTTGCATATCTTTCTTACATGGCATGAAAGGGGGGTATTTTTCCCAATATCAATCTTTGGGGGTTATTTTCCCCAATAAATTCCCAAAAGGGAATATTCAAACCATAAGGCCGATTAGTTTATCCTTATAATTATATAACTAGTGGTGAACACATAATCTCTATCAAGTTACCTTAAGTAAAAAGTATTAACAATCAATTGATTTAACGAAATAAAATTCTTTGAACAATGTTAATTCTAGATATTGTAAATGAAAGAAAAATTAAATTATGAGAGTTTTCACACACTAAATATTTATAAAATTCGATATGTATTAGTTAATTAATGAGTATAATAACTGTTATTAAACTAAAAAAATCACATAAAAAATAGAGCTAAATAATAAAAGCAGGCCGCCCACCGAATGCCAGCAGAAAAATCACCATGTCTTGGACTCTGTAACATCTGCAAAGAGTAAAGAGAGTCTGGGAATGGAGGGAAATGGCAGCCTACAAAAATCCCAGAAATGGTTGAAAGGTCTCTCTAAAGGAACCATAAGCCACGAGCTGGAGGCACTCGCCCTTGAAGGGCTGCAGATCGTCGACGCCCAAACCGGTTCCATACTCTGCAATTTCATCGTCCCCACTCGTGCATCGGTAAACAAAATCCGAATCTCCTTTCAATCACACGCTGCTCTCTTTCCATCTGTTTTCAACAAAATGTCATACGCAGGATTCAGATGGGAATTGGCATGTTGGAGCGATGGCTACGCTTATCGACGACGTCGGAGCTGCCGCTATTTACTCCGTCGCCGACCATGTCAAAGCTTCCCTTGATTTCAGCATTTCATTTCATTCAACGGCCAAGATTCAAGTTAAGTGTTGTTATATGATGGAATCTTATCTTGGTTTTGTTTAAATTTGTGGGTTTTGGGTTTTAAAGATTGGGTGAGTTTGAATGGCGCAGGAAGAAGTGGAGATAGAGGCAAAGGTGGTGGCGGAGAAGGGAAAGCTTTCACTAGTGGTGGTGGAGATTAGAAGAAAACGAAACGGTGAGCTAATTGCTTTGGGTAAACAATGGATGGCCACAACTAAAGATAGTCTCAACGCATCCCAAGAGAGTAAGCTTTGAAACCTGGGTTTTCCCTGTTTGAAATTTGAAGCTTTTTGCTCATATTTGGGCATTCAACTGAGTAAAATAGCTTGTCGATTGAATTGCTGATTCTGGGTTTTGATTTAGGCTGATGAATTCTTAACATCACAACTCGAATTATGATAGATTGTATATTGACCTTTATACTTAATCAATACTTCATGCCATTTTTGAAATTTATTGGTTATTGTTGAGAATTAGACATTGTTTGGCTTAAACGTCAGATAGGTGCCCAAACTATACCCTTTTTTTCAATTAGGTGCCTAACGTTTGTTTCGGGCCACTTAGGTGCCTAACGTTTCATTCCGTAACTCATTTTAGGTTTTAGACGTGACAGACGTTAAATTTTACTGTTAAAGGACACGTGGCATGTTTTTAGATTTCCTGATATTAAAAATAATAAAAAAATAAATTAAATTAATTAAATCTCTTAAACCCATCTTCTTCCCCATCAAACCATCCCTCCCCTTCCCCTGTTTTTCTTCCCTCTCCTCTTCACCGTTGAACCACATATCCCTCCCCCTACCAGAAGACGAAGAACTTTGAGAGGTTGTCTTTTCTTTATCTCATAAATAGTAACCTGGATAAGCTATCCAAGATGCTGAAAATTGCGTTATGGGTCAATTTCACAATGCTTTGTATCTTGGTGATGTCCAAGAACGTGTAAAGATCTTGGAGAATGCTGGTCATTTGCCTCTTGCTTATGCTACAGCATCAGTCCATGGGCTACAGGATGTTGCCGAAAGATTAGCTGCTGTGTTGGGAGATGATGTCCCATTGTTGCCAGAAGGGAAAAAAACTTCCTTATTGATGCCTCCAGCACTCGTTATGTGTGGTGGTGATTGGCCCCTATTGAGAGTAATGAAAGGCATATTTGATGGCGGATTTGATAATATTGGTAGGGGTGCTACGGATGAAGAGGAGGAGGGTGCAGAAGGTGATTGGGGTGAAGATCTTGACATTGTGGATGTTGATGGCTTACAGAACGGGGACATTACTGCAATTTTGGAAGATGGCGAAGTGGGTGAAGAAAACGAAGAGGGTGGATGGGACCTTGAAGACTTGGAACTCCCCCTGAGGTAGAGACACCGAGGGTTTCTTCCAATGCTCGTTCTTCTGTTTTTGTCGCACCGACTCCTGGTATGCCTGTGAGTCAAATTTGGACACAGAGATCGTCACTTGCTGTCGACCATGCAGCTGCTGGCAATTTTGATACAGCTATGCGTTTGCTGAGCAGGCAACTTGGAATAAGAAACTTTGGTCCTTTAAAATCCATGTTTCTCGATCTTTACAGTGGCAGCCATAGCTATCTTCATGCATTTGCATCTGCTCCAGTGGTGGCCTTTAAAATCCATGTGAAGAAGATGGATGTTGCAACGGAGATGAAATGCCAATGAGCAATTTTTCACCTGTGGATATGTGGTTCAATGGTGAAAAGGAGGGGGAAGAAGAACAGAGGAAGAGGAAGGGGAAGGGGAAGGGGAAGGGGATGATTTGATGGAGAAGAAGATGGGTTTAAAAGATTTAATTAATTTAAATTATTTTTTTATTATTTTTAATATCAGAAAATCTAAAAACATGCCACGTGTCCTTTAACGGAAAATTTTAACGTCCGTCACGGCTAAAACCTAAAATGGGTTACGGAATGAAACTTTAGGCACCTAAGTGGCCCGAAACAAACGTTAGGCACCTAACTGGAAAAAAGAGTATAGTTTGGGCACCTATCTGACGTTTAAGCCGACATTGTTTTATTACTCTGGTCTCGATTCTTAATGTCTAAATGAGCAGCATGGACATTATCAGACCTTATCTTATATCTTTGGTGTTTATCAGAGAGACAACCGGTAGTTTTGCCATGCCGCACCTTAATTTAAGGCGGAATCGGTTGATAAGAATTTGTGACAAATTTTTACTTAACATAAATTCTTACTCAGTTGGCAATAATAGAAGTTATAACATAAATTTTTAGCTCAGTTGATAAGAATTTCAGTTCTACTTAAATCATCACTCAGGGCCAATTTGACAGGACTTTTAAAAAATGCTTTTAAAAGTGCTTGTAGAAAGTGATTTTGAAAAATTAATTGTAAGATTATAGTGTTTGCATTTGTTGTCTAAAAATGTTTTTAAAAAGATAAAATATCTATTTTAAATTCGTTATCATAAAATATTAATTTAATATAATAATTATTATTATATTTAATTGTTATGAATATTTATCTATGTGGATGTCTATCATGATTAGAACTTTATCAAAGGAGTTTGATTTATTTATTATTAGGAATATTATCTCTATGAATTAGAGTTTAATGTATTATGTACTTCTTATGCCTATAAATAGATGATTCATTGAAGACATTGTATACAAGTCTATATTTTGAGAATAATACAAATCTCCCTCTTTCTCTCATTTCTTTGTTCTTCTTGTTCTTATTATTGTTCTTCTTTATTTTATTCACAACATTAATCTTATTTTAATATATTATTATTAATATTAGTGTTAATAATTAAAAATAAAAAAAAGTAATTTCACACATTTTTGAATTTAAAACTGTTTGGCATTACTTAAAGACGGAATGTAATTTTTTAAAACAAAAGTTTTTTTTAAACCATGCCAAAGGAGCCTTCAATCTAAATAGACGTTTTTTAGCTGCTTAAGGGCGGCGCACCTTAGCCCCCGCTAGAGATAACATGGTGAGGAAATGATGGTGATGAGTGATGATATGTGAAGCGAAGTTAGGTGTTGCATTAAGAGTTCTCATATCGAATTGTTAAATTTTTGAGAATTAAATTCATCCATTATCATTTGAAGATTAGAAGAGGACCCCTAGCATCTATCGCGTCAGTATCTTATCTTCTAGCATGGCTTTAAGTTGGTATATGTATTTACATTGTAGGGACTTGATCTGGGTTTTTTTATAGTTCATGTCTATTTTATGGTCTATGTTTAGGATTTGTAGTTCTTTTTTTACCAATGTCATTTTTAAGTTCGAATATGAGTTCTCTTATTGGAAATACAATGTATCTTGTCATTGCTCCCAACACTTGGTTAGGGTGTGAGTTTTTAGTAGGCTGATTATTGTTATTTCTTTTAACACTTATTTGTCTTTTGATAGATTTTTTTATAACCATCGGAATTCAATTTATTGGTTGACTAATTCAGATCGGGTGTTGCATAAGCCTATTATGGGGCGATTCTTTCAACCCAATTGCTCCATTCATAATATCAGAATTCTAACACTCAATTTTGCTCAAGAGATCTATTTCACTAGGCGAACTAGTTGTTGGTTTGCTTTTATGAGGTTTTATTGTATACACGTAAGTGTGTTTTTAGCCTTTGTTTAGGAAGGGTTATTCGGTTGATGAGGGCAAACAATTGTATAGACTTTGTGGCTGCAATTACTCTTTTGTGAGATGGTAGATTAGGTTGGTTAGGAAGGTTTGTACATTGAAGATTGTTTAGTGGATTCAATCTCAAGGCAAGCCCCTAGATGTAGATCATTAGATCGACTTGCATCAATAATAATTTTGTGTTCGTCTTGTTTATTTTTTTATTGTTGTAGGATTTCGTTGAAAGATACAACTCATCGTCCAGTTGCGAGTTGCAACTCTTGTTGTGTCTCTTAGTTATTGCGCTATACGGTAAATTTGTATATTAAATCTCAATCGACTTTTTAATTGGTATCAGAGCCACGCATCGAACTTATTCGTATAAATCATTGAAGAAGCTTTAGGAAAGTATACTTCTTGTGAGGCAACTCCCATAAAAATTTTATATTTCAAAGAAATAAATCAAATCTAACATATCAAACATTAAAATTGCATACTATTTAATTAAATTCCTAATAAAATCACAACGTACCCAGCACCACCTTAGCGTGTTAACATTTCTCTCCAATTTTCACCTTTAAAAAAGTGTATAATCAGGGTATAATCTAAATTTATTAGTGATGCGTAAAATCTATATATTATTAGAATTTTAATTTTTAGAACTTATATGGCGACTATGATTCACCCATTTTCAAAGTGGATTATAATATAAATTTGTATTTATAGGAAACTACCAAAAAAATGTAAGTATAGTCCACTTTGTTATTATTTCCTACCTTCCCATCCCCAAAGTTTTAGTTTCATTCAACAAAATATTTTACATCAAATTTGATAAGTATAAAATTACATTCAATCACTAAATTAAAGATTATCATTAATTTTATAATCAAAATAAATTAAATAAATTATCTATAAAGGTTAGATTACAACTTCACATTAATTTAAATATATTTTAAATTTAATCATTTAGGGAATTACTCGTTAATTTTATCTTGTTTTTTCATAGTAAGAAATGAAAGAAAAGGCATGTTAATTTAAGGGAGGAAAAAACAAATTTCAGTTTTACATCCCACTTCCTTTTATAGAGAAGGCTTAATTCATAAATTAGCTTTTAAAAAATATTTGTTGAATATTTAGCATCTATTTTTTAATCAGAAGTAATATTTAATTTTTATAATTTTTTTGAGTATGAATATGCTAATTTTATTAAAAAAAAAATTCAAAATATAATGAAAGATTACATCTAAGTAAAAACACTTAATTCGGACATATTTCTAACAAAACTAACATCATTATATCATAAACAGAATTTTACAAAAATAATTTCCTTGACAATTATTAGTCAAAGATAATTATTGATATGGTTCAATAATTAAGTAATGGAGTAACTAATAAGTGAAAGTGTACATTGTGGTAAGTTCCGGTCGGTTGAAAGTTATTCTTAAACGGAAATTACATTTTAAGCAATTTAGGGAGGAAATAATATAAGGATTATTATTTTGGGTAAACTACACCGGTGGTACCTTAATTATGCCTGTATTCCTATTTTGGTCCCAAAACTATGTTTTTCGGCAAAAGAGTCCCTTCCGTTACATAGTTTTCCTGTTTTGGTCCCCCGACGTTAAATAACTAACGGTTTTGCTGATGTGGCATTTTTTAATATTTTTTAAGGCTGACGTGGCATTTTTAAATATTTTTTTAATCATTTCTCTCTCCTCTTATATATTATTTTTATTTAATTTTATTCACCCAATCATATTGTGACACGTGTCACTACACCATTAGATGAAAAAACCCCCCAAATATCCTAAAAATCGAAAGTGGTGTTGCTGGGATTCGAACCCAAGACCAGCAGCACACCAAGCATGCACTTGAACCAACTAGGCTAGGCTGGATAATTGATTCAAATCTACTAACAATTATATTTAAGCTATTGTTTAAAAATGGCGGCTTCCACCTCTGAAAACGATTTGAAAACCCAAATTCCAAGCTCAAATGAAGCAGAGCAACCTCAGATTCAAGCTATTCGAATGCCAAGCATGGAGGAGATTCGTGCCCAAGATGATTTTTAACTTGTTTAGCATGAACTAATCCAACTCAAATCAATTAATTTCACCACTGTGTATTACCCAAATCAATCAAATGGGCACTTACCAGCTTCATAATTTAAATACTCTGTAACACTGATGTTCTTCATCAATGTCCAGTTTTCACCAGTACCAAGAAGAGTTGATGGAAACATCACCTGAAATAGAAATATATTACATTTAAAACTCATGGGAGAAAACAGCTCCGCATTTTAACAGCCTATTAGTCAAGGAAATTTTGACCATGATACTTACAGTATGAAATGGTATATTGTCATTTCCCATGAACTGAAACAGCTCCACATTTTCAGGATTTTTCCACCATTTCTCCCAATCAGAAGTGTAGCATGAAGTAATTGAGACGTATCCAATAGGTGCATCAAACCAGACATAGAAAACCTATCACCAAAAGGTTTTGAATGTAGAATGAAAACTGAATATTAATGACAATATGGGCTAAAGTGCCATTATTTATTGAAGCTTGAATCTGAGGTTGCTCTGCTTCATTTGAGCTTGGAATTTGGGTTTTCAAATCGTTTTCAGAGGTGGAAGCCGCCATTTTTAAACAATAGCTTAAATATAATTGTTAGTAGATTGGAATTAAGTATCCAGCCTAGCCTAGTTGGTTTAAGCACATGTTTGGTGTGCTGGTAGTCCTGGGTTCGAATCCCAGCAGCACCACTTCCCTTTTTTAGGATATTTGGGGGGTTTTTTCATCTAATGGTGTAGTGACACGTGTCACAATATGATTGGGTGAATAAAATTAAATAAAAATAATATATAAGAGGAGAGAGAAATGATTAAAAAAATATTTAAAAATGCCACGTCAGCCTTAAAAAATATTAAAAAATGCCATATCAGCAAAACCGTTAGTTATTTAACGTCGGGGGACCAAAACAGGAAAACTATGTAACGGAAGGGACTCTTTTGCCGAAAAACATAGTTTTGGGACCAAAGTAGGAATACAGGCATAGTTAAGGTACCACCGGTGTAGTTTACCCTATTATTTTCTATACGGGCGGTGAAAACTAAAAATTTTCAAAAATATCTTAGTTTTAGGATTTAGGGGTAAGGATTTAGAATTTAGGGATAATGGTTAGAATTTAGGGTTTAGAGGTTATTATTTAGTTTTGGATAAACTACAACGTATGTCACTCAATTATGGGTAATGTTACATTTGGGTCACTCAATTATTAAAAGTTACATTTGGGTCACTCAATTATGGGTAAGGTTTCATTTGGATAACCCAATTATTAAAGGTTACATTTAGATCACTCAATTATGGGCAAAGTTACGTTTGGGTCACCCTTCATATTTAAAAAAGTACATCAATTTAGTCATTTTTTCTTCGAAATCACGTGTATATCCTCTTTAACATTAGAGTACTTCATTTTAAATTATTAATTAATCTAATACATAAATTGATGCACTTTTTTTAAACATGAAGGGTGACCCAAACGTAACTTTACCCATAATTGAGTGATCTAAATGTAACATTTAATAATGGGTGACTCAAATGTAACCTTACCCATAATTGAGTGACCTAAATGTAACTTTTAATAATGGGTGACCCAAATGTAACCTTACCCATAATTGAGTGACCTAAATGTAACTTTTAATAATGGGTGACCCAAATGTAACCTTACCCATAATTGAGTGACCTAAATGTAACTTTTAATAATTGAGTGACCCAAATGTAACATTTCTCATAATTGAGTGACATACGTTATAGTTTATCCTTTAGTTTTTAAGGTAATATGGTAAGGATTTAGGTTTCAATCTATAAACCCTAAACTGTAAATTTCAACCATTATCCTTAAATTCAAAACTCATACACCTAAACCCCTAAACCATACATCCTAAACTATTACAACCTAAAACTAAGGCGCTTGTGGAAACTTTTAGTTTCCACCACCAGTGTATCAAATAATTACTCATAATATAATACTTAAATTATTTAGATCTCAAAATCTCATGTCCCTTTTCAGTGTCTCTTTCTATGCCCAACATTAAAAATTAAATCTCAAGCCCTATCCCTAAATTTTAAATTCTAAATCATATACCCTACAACATAAAAAATACACATTACCTTAAATTTCTAAAACCCTAATCACAAACCTTAACTTTAAACCTTAAACCCTAAATTTAATTTTTAGTGTGAGCATAAATAAGGGCACCGAAAAATGACAAAAAATTTTGATTCTCTCATGAATAGATAGGAGGAAATACATGTTTTAGCGTGTTCGAACTCCTTTTTTTTTGTATATTGCATAGCAATTATATTAAACTAAGAACAAAAATTTGTTGTCTTTTTTAATGTCTCTATATGTTATAACACAAAAAATTTAATTTAAATTAATTTAAGGTTAGGTTCAGAATTTATTTATTTATTTATTTTTTTTTTTTTTTTTGAGAATCTAAGCCTCTAACATCACCAAAAAAGTCAAAGGGTCTGAAAAAAATGGAGGAGCATGCCATCGTACAGAAATCCCTGAAATGGTTAGCAGATCGATCAGAAGGAAACATAAGGCAGGAGCTAGAGCCACTGGCCCTCAAAGGACTGCACCTACTCCACGCCCAAAAGGGTTCCATTCGCTGCAGCTTCGTCGTTCCCAGCCGTGCATCAGTAAACACAAATCTCAATCTCCTTTCATTGCTCTCCCATCATCTGTTTTAACGAAACCTCAAGCTCACAGTGCAGCTTATGTATAGGATCCAGATGGGAACTGGCATGTCGGAGCCATGGCAACGTTAATTGACGACGTTGCAGCTGCTGCTATTTACTCCGTCGTCGACCATGTCAAAGTCTCCCTCGATTTCAGCATTTCCTTCCATTCAACGGCCAAGATTCAAGTCAGTTTTCTTATATGATGAAATTGAAACCCTTTTTGTTTAAATCTCTGGGTTTGGTTTTAAAGATAGGGTGAGTGAGTGAGTTTTAACGGCGCAGGAAGAAGTGGAGATAGAGGCAAAGGCGGTGGCGATGAAGGGAAAGCTTTCACAGGCGGTGGTGGAGATTAGAAGAAAACGAAACGGAGAGCTGATTGCTTTGGGTAAACAATGGATGGCCACTCATAAAGCAAGTGTTAAGCCTTCCCAAGTGAGTAAACTCTGAAACTTTTTCTGGGTTTTGGTTCAAACTTCAAACTGATGAGTTCTTAACATTTTTCTTTCAACTCAGATGAATAGTTTTTGAAGAATCGAAAGAAACATATAAATAGTGGATTTTTAGGTGCATAATCTGTGTTATGTTTCCACTTTCCACTTTCCATTGCATTTTCTTCATAAGATTAAAAGTCTAAACCCAATCACCATCGCAAATCTCCATGACTTTTGTGAAAGCTCCTATCAGACAATGGTTCGCCACATGTCCACTTTGATCCCACCTAATAGGCTGTTCATTGTCGGATATCGGATCCAGTCCGATCTGATCTGATTTTTCAGATAAGAGATATAGTAATCCATATCCGATTCAGAAAATCGGATATTTAGATATTCGAATATCAGGTAATCGGATCGAATATTCAGATATTCGATTATCCGAAAATATAATTGATTTAACTATTTTTTCGAATTTGAAGGTCGTATTCATGAAAATTTTGTAATTTCAAATGTAACAAACAACAAATTACTAAATATAACAAGATTAACATCTATGAAAATTTCTTTTTTTTTAATTTTCAGATATAACAAGCATCAAATTGTCAAATATAACAAGATTAATATTCATGAAATTTTGAATTTTCGAATTTTCAGATAATCCGAAACTTAAAATATTGCGATCCGTATCCGATCTGAAAAATTTAAAATCGAATTAGGTATCCGGTCCGAAAATAAAAATCGGATCGAATATTCAAATTTTCAGAGCGATCAACAATTAATCGGAACGGATCGAATATTTTTAAACACCCCTACCACCTAACCATGTCCTTTTGTTCTTGTTTGTTTATCTACCTCGATCTAATTATTGTTTTAGTCCCTTTTGTTTTATAATAATTTTAGTCAATACAAAATCACACTTGAGATTGTTGTCATTAAAAATAATAATTTTTTAAAAATAATAATTTTTATAACATTTAAAAAATTATAATTTTAAACATTCAAACTGATGTGCAAATTTATTATTAATTGAATATGGTTTATTAGATTTCTGGGTAACATACAATATTACCGAATAATAGTAAAGAAAATTCTTTATAATCATTTTTATCAATAATAAGTGCTATATTAACAATCAATTGGTAGAGCAGGATGAGACACTAATTTTTTTAAATAAGGTTTAAAATTTAAATTTTGACGTTATAAATTAAAATAACATTTTATTTAAATTATCAGTCAATCAATAAATTAAATATTAGTTGGTTATATAAGAAAAACTACAAATATTATCATTTGAACCTACTATTAATTTTAAAGTGGAATAACTAAATTGTGTAAACTTAAAGATATTAAATTTAGAAGAAAAAAAATTGTAATAAAGGGATTAAAATGAACCATCTTAATTTCCATAACATATCTGTATCTGGTTTAAGAGGTGAGGGCATAAATCTCGAGAAAGATGAAGTTAGAAACAAATTATATACTCCAGTATCAAATGTTGACAAATGGCTTACCTACTTGACTGACACCTCAGCAATGAAAATACTTTAAATTATAGGTTAAACTATAAAATAAGTGTTCAAACTATGTTTCTTTTTTGTAATAGATGCCTAAAGCATTTTTTAGTTGAAATAAGTGTCTAAACTTTTATTTTGGCTGAAATAGGTGCTTAAACTATTTTTTGGCTGAACTAAGTGTCTGAACTTTCATTTTTGGCTTATTTTAAAGGATAAACTATAAAATAAGTGCTCAAACTATGTCTCTTTTTTTGTAATAGGTGTCTAAAGTATTTTTTGGTCGAAATAGGTGCCTAAACTTTCATTTTGGCTGAATTAAGTGCCTAAACTTTCGTTTTTTGCTTATTTTAAAGTCAATTTTGGCACCTACTTGGGCAGTTATTCCAACTAAAAATGAAAGTTTAGGCACATATTTCAGCCAAAAAATAGTTTAGGTACTTATTTCAGCCAAGAACAAAACTTCAGGCACCTATTTCAGCCAAAAAATACTTTAGGCACCTATTGAAAAAAAAGAAGCATAGTTTGGGCACTTATTTTGTAGTTAAGTCTATTTTAAAGTCAATTTTGGCTCCTACTTGGGCACATATTTTAACCAAAAATGAAAGTTTAGGCACCTATTTCAGTCAAAAAAATAATTTAGGCACATATTTTAGCAAAAAACGAAACTTTATGCACTTATTTCAGCCAAATATTACTTAAGGCACCTATTACAAAAAAGACATAATTTATATACATATTTATAGTTAAGTCTAAATTATATTGAGCCCCACTTTCAATGGATTGCATATAACATTAAATATATTCAAAAGTAAAACCTAACATATAAAGATTTTCAATTTTATACATAATTAAATTGAGAAAGGAAATTGTTAATTAAGCTTAGCTCGATTGATATGATGTTGGTATAATAAATAAGACTAAATTGATTATAAATTATAAATTAAGGGTTCTATTTTAATAAATTGCACAGGGTTCTAAAATCTTTGAACCGCCCCTATGACAATTAAAGGGTGGGATTAATAGAATTAAGAAGCTCGATGGCTAAATTGATGAAATTGAAAAAGAGTAACAACATTGTTGGTTTTAGAAGACTACGAAGACTAAATTGATGGAATTTAAAAGGAGGGTCAACATTGCTGAAATTACCACCAAGCCTTAAAAAATAAAAAAAAATGTGACATTTTTAATTGACGGGACATTAAAAATGTTAATTGTTAGTCAACTAATGGTTTTCATCCAAAATGTACCATTTTGACCAAAATTAAAATGTTGAAGGTTGAGGTTGGTTAAAAAAATCAATAAGGACTAAAATGAAAATTTAGTAAAATGTTAAGGTCTATTTTTGACATTATGCCTAATATAAATTATAAAGTATTTTTTTTCAAAAATCATATTCATCTAATCAATAATTTTAAAGAACTATATAATTAATTTATAATAATCACATCTTTATAATAAAATTATTTAAAAAAATTTAATTTTATGTAACAGATTAATGTTTTATTGTTTTGGTATTAATAAATGAGAAAAAAATATATTTATTTCAATAAAAATATAATTAAATAGATCTAATGGAAAATAAATATGAACCTATATTGAATTTTAATTAAAAAATTTCTTTAATATCTTATGATTTTATAGTAGTATTTATTTATTTTTTAATCATTTAATAACATACACACATTACAAACAAATTGCTCAAACTCATTTTCTTAAGAATAATAACATTACTTTTACTGAATCACTTTGAAGATTCAACTAAAAAAACTTAACTCAAAAGACCCCACCTAATAGAACTGGAATCTAAATCTAACCCAAACTCACTCAATTGTGACTTGTAGCGAGTATAAAGAACGACGGCTTAATTTAAGGGTAAAAATGACAAATTTCAAAATTTGTCAAGCAACCTAAAATATTATATATATATATATATATATATATATATATATATATATATATATATATATATATATATTATAATATTTTAGGTTAATTTTTTTGACAAATTTTAAAACTTATTTTTTTTCTTAAGTTTTTCTTAGGTTGGTGATTTTTTCAACAAGTTTTAAAACTTGTTTTAAAATTTTGAAACTTGAGAAAAATCACAAAAAATATAATATTTTAAGTTGTTTGGACGAATTTTAAAACATATCGTTTTTTATTCTTAAATTAAAATGTTGTACCGTAGAACTACCGCGACTTGTATAGGTAGGTTAGTTGAAACCCAATATATCCAATAATATTAAATGTTCCACCTCCACTGGGACCACTACACCAATAACTCAGTACCAAACTTTGTATTATCAAATAAAGAACATTCCAAATTTTTTAATTATCCATTAATCAAATGTTAATTTTAGTGGTGGCTGATGACAAATGTTGCAGTGAACATTTAACATTATACCTTAATTATTTTCTTTCTTATAGTATAGTTTTTTTTATCTATTTTGTAGCAGTTTAATGTTTGTGTTGCGATCATCACAACGCATATATTTGATTGTAAAATATGACAGTTTTGTATAATTAGATCTCATTTTGTTGCACTTTATTGTTAATTTTAGAACTTCTAGCGAAATAATATGCAAGATTAATTTTATCGATTATCTCTTCTACATCGGTATTAAAATAGATAGAGACAAAAAAAATTGTTTGCTGGATTTTGTGAATTATAAATAACATAGTCAAGGAATGTTTTAATTTTTCTTTTCTTTTCACCACTTTTGAATTTTCATATTTTTATAAAATTTCTCAGTAAAACCTAGTAGTCAAATTTATTATCATATATTTAGATATGTTTTGTTATATATTTCTTAATTTTAATAAAGTCACATTTTCTCTTAAAAAAGAACATTATCCTTAATTGGTGAGAAAAAAGAAGTACAATTTTTCGCCTCTCGTTCTCCCAAATTGCTGAAAACTGCACACCATAGATGAAAGCAATTTAATTGTTAATATTTTATTTTGAGTCAAAATAATATATTTATGAATAAAAATTGTTAGTCAATTGACGATAAACAACTTGAAATGATTTGGCAAAATACATGTCAAAAGAAAAAAAATATTTTATATTTTATACAATTTTTTAAAATTATTTTTTGACTAGTGTGTCATTTTGTAAAGTCAGCATATTTGCCTATATAACATTGTTATTACAGCATGCAATGCCATGTAGGTTTGTCACGCCATTTCAAGTCATTTACCGTTGGTTGACTAACAATTTTCATTTGCAGAAGAGCTATTTTGACTCAATATAAAACATTAAAAGCTAAATTGCTCCAAAAAAATAAGAAGTAAAATGACAATTCAAATATTATGTGCAATTTTTTTTTTTTTTTTTTTGCATTATGTCTAAACCCAAATCCTATCCTCAGTTTCACACCAATATATAATTATATATGCAGGCCCAGGCCTGGTTCAAGTCAAATTTATTTTGTTCCATTGCACCAAAGCTGTAGTTCCGTCTCCTGAGGCCAACAGAGAAGCAGTGGCCGGTGGCAATCAGGTCGGGTTAGGGTCGGGTCTAGCAGTGGGTTGGTGGTTGTGATGCAAGAAACAACGTCAGGCTTACGAGGTCAGCAGTGGAGGAAAGCGGGTTGGCCCGCCCCGCCCATGGATTTGAGTTTGATCTGAAAAGGTGGACCCGGCCTAAGTCAGGGGGGGTCCATTTTAGCATATTCGGTCGGGTCTGTTGAGTGGTCTGGCAGTACGGCCACCGGGTTGCTCGTATTTCAAGCATTCCCTTTCCAGTTAGATATGGCTAAGAAACAAATAAGGATTGCTATAATGAGTATTCATGGAAAGTTCACCCTTTCAACCCCTAAATAAAATAAATGGTAAAGTATACTAGCAGCCCTTAAATTATGTCAAAATAATCTTTTTGGTTAGTAATCTTTTAAATGTTATAAAATAATCATTAAATCTATCAAACTATTATAAAATAGTCCTGACATGTTATAAAATAACAATAAACTTTAACAAGCATAAAAACCATTTTAATGACCATTTTGTAATATTTGAAAGTTCGTTGATCAAAATGATTATTTAACAGTTAACATAGTTTAAAGACAACTAATGAAGATTTCCAAACTTTTATCTTTACTCCCCCCCCCCCCCCCCCCAAGTAAAAGAAAACCATATAATTTTTTGAATTGAAATATAAATTCTTAAGTGTGGCGAAAATGCATTTCCATTATTAAAAGGTTAATATAGATTAAATTTCAAAAGGACTAAAATGGCAAAATCACCCTAACTCCATATATAATATTAGAATTTAGGTTGGAAAACTTATAAGCATACCCTAACTCCATTTATGAAAGTATAGCTAAACTTATCCACATGATTCATGTCATTATGTGCTTTCTCTAGCTTTTCCTTTTAATATATGAAGAAGGAAAAGAAAATTCATAAAGTGAAATAGAAAAGGTGCACCAACCATAAATTATCAAATTAAATATACATGTGGCCTAGTATTTTTAGCATAATATTTTAATAATAAAATTGGCAGAGGCCAATTATTAGGACTATAGTTAACACACAGTATATAATAATTGTGATTATATATATATAGGTTAAGATCGACTTACATCAAGTAAAATTTATTTGATTTTATATTTTTTGGACTATTGGAGGAGGGTAATTAAATAGATAGTTGAGATCTCATTATCTTTTATTCTAAATAAAATCTTTTCATTTTCTGGTGTCAATCTCAGTCATTCATTTACTTTCATATAAAATTTAAAAATTTTATTCGGTATAAAAAGATCATATATCTATATAAAATTGATTGAGCTAAAGATGCCTTAAACCAAGAACAAAATAGAAAATGTGAAGAAAAAGATGGAAAGGGGGAGATAATATGAATGGTACACATGGATTGTACTCACATTGTCAAATGCCTAATTATTGTCAAAATTGTAAAGTTTGCTTTAAGTGTGTGAAAGAGTTTCATGCCAAGGTCCAACGTTCAAGGGGGATATTTCTTTTATTTTGCCTTTCTTTTATTTTTCATCACCATCATTGAATTTTCAACATCACTTTTCCCATTCAATGAGATTATTCAATGCTTTTCATATTTCAAATTGCAAAGATTTATTGCTTTCGATGGGAGATATGGATATAGTCCTCTTCATGTAACTTGTAAATAAAGCACTCTATACTTTTTATATTTTTAATATTTTAAAAATAGAACAAGCACATTTGGCCGCTTAGTCAAGATGTTCATCTTTGTTTCCACATATTTTTTTAGGTCATGAGTTTTAGACCCACTAGAAGCATTACTCTTCTTTCTCTTAGAATTCTATTTTTTTCTCTTCTCTGAGTTGGAATAAGATTAAAATAAATATAAATCAATTTTTTAGTTAATTTATAAATCAAATTTTAACAAAACTAAAACAATGCAATTACATAGTTTTTTAAGTTATAGTAACTCTTTAACTATGGTAATAATTACAATAAATATATATTAAAATTAATAATTATAAACACCGAACTAAATAATTAGTAACTTGATAACTTACTCAACTTGATTTTAAAAAACCTCCAACTAACTAATTAACTAACTATAAGTTAGTTTAGAATGATGAGACTTTAGGCCCTTTAAGCAAGGTCAATGATTTAAGTCTCCTTATTAATGAAGTAAATTGGGATGAGAGGGTGATTCTATAATCGATCTCTGCAATATTCGATCTGAATTAGTCGACTAATAAGTAAAATGTCAATAATTATATAAAAAAAACCTCGACTAACTATAAAACCTATACATGATTGTCTTAATGAAAACATCATAAACATCGGTATTGGATTCAATTTCTACAATCATAAATCTTTAAATATCTACGAGTTATTTTCTTGTATGGTAAATGAAAATTGTTTATCCAATGTAATGGAAAGATGTTCATTTTTTTTAAATAGTGAATTTAGTTTATTTGAAATACAAATCTATACATTGATTGTATACTATGAGTATTAGGTATGATATATATATATATATATATATATATAGGGTTAGGATCAACTTACACAATGTAAAACTTTTTAAGTTTTACACGTATTTTGGATCGTTAGATGGGAGAAATAGATGGCTGAGATTAACTTCTTACTTTTTTTCCCAAGTGATAATCTTCACATATTTTACTGTTATCACTCATCCAACGATCCAAAAATGTGTAAAACTTAAAGAGTTTTATACTGTATAACTGAATCTTATCCTATATATATATATGTGATAGGATCAAGTTACATGATGTAAAACTCAATAATTGAGCTTTACACAGTGTAAGTTGATCCTAACCCTATATATATATAAAGAACTAATACATTAGTCTCTCAACTTTAATCTTTCGAAATTTGTTAATCATATTTTATGAAAATTGAGAAGTTAGTCTAGTTTTTGGTAAACACATAAATTTTAGTGGTTTAATTTTACTAACTTGTTACATATTAACTATTGAACTACTATTTTTTCTAATTCACTATATCTAAATTATTAAACTATTGCTTTTTACAATTTTTCAAAAAAAAAAAAACGGGATCTAACTAAAGTTTTTGAAATTTTAAGACACAATGAGAACTTTTAAAAATTATGAGAGAGATTTAATTAAAAAAATTTAAAACATAATATGATTTTTTTAAAAAAAATTTAGAACAAATTTAATTTTTTATGAAAATCTAAAGAACTAAAATCTAGTTTTTCAAAATTTTGGAGATACACTATATTCCGCCTCTGATTTTCTCTATTATAACCTAGACTTGATCTACCTACATTTGTGAGAATTGGATATTATTTCTAATTATGGTGCTTTACCAACATTTCTTTTTCTTTTTAGAGATGAATTAAAAATAAAAGTGAACTTCTTATATAGATGAAGCAATGTCATAAGCTCAAAGGAGAAGTAAAATACAAGCTATCCTACTTCAATAATAATAACACTAAGGGAAAAAAAATGTAGAAGAACAATTAATATTAGCTACATTGGAATGCAATAGCATCATGAGCAATCAGCCTTATGATTTTCAGCAGAGTGACTGCTCATGATGTTATATCATTCCATCCCATTAAGCCATACTTCAATCTTAGCTACCACATACACATACATATATATGTCCTCAAAAGCCGCCACCGAAACTCGGCGGCGCCCAGTAATCGGCACCGTTGTCGCTTCCAACTTGCTGGGTGCAGGATACAGGAACCAAGCACAGCCCTCTACTCCTCAAGTCCTTTGGCTCATGCTCTTGCATTTCCTGCTATTGTTATCAAACGGATAAATTATCAATTAGTCAAATGAGAGAGGCTTCCTGGTTAAGGAGCCATCTCCCTTTTACTTTTCTCAACAGCTAATTTTAAAAACACTTTTTCTTGCTTTTTTTTTGTTCCTTTTTAGATTACTTATGCTTTGATCTTAATTCTTAACTATTCTTCACTTGATTTTTCCCCCAGAAAAATCACTCTTTTTATTCACTTAAATGTGTTTTAAAGCTAAGAAGCTTGTTCTCTAATGACTTCCTTTATAAATTAAATAATAGTTCCCAAAAAAAGTGCTTTCACATCTATCCCATCCCCCCTACTTTGCCTTTGTGAGGTGATTGATCCAATAAAGTTTTTACCTGTCCTTCATCTTCAGGAAATGCACAATTCCTTTCTCCTTGAACCTAATTATTTTTAAAAAAATACCCATCAATTAATTATATACAATTATATAGTATGTAATATGTATAACTAGATGAGACGTTAAGTCTATTAATAAACAATAACCAGGTTCGAATTTTGGTCTTGTGTGTAAAATAAATTGAGTACTTGAATTTTGATTAATCTGCCGATGGTTCGGATACAAGATAATAATACCAAATATATATATAATTGTATATTGCATTGGGAAAAGGGTACTTACAGATTGTTGGTTTCTCATGTTTGGAGTTGCAGTACCCAAGTAAGGGGAGCTAAGAGCCTGCAATTTTCCATGACTTCCATAACTAAAAGATGATATTTTGAAAGAAAAAGGGAAAAAGAAAAGCATGCAACCATTAAAACTTTAAAACTATACAAAAGTGTAGATGCATGCTTGCTTTCTTCACACTGATTTCTATAGAGAGCATGCGGAGAGTATAAAAACATAAGCATGGAAATGTTGAAGAAACATGACCTCAATTTGACCCTGAAGGAATCTGATATATCCAATAGCTTCTAACAACACAGACGCTGTGTCAGTCTGCAAAAAACACACACACAAACCCTCAAATCATCTTTCTCAAAAAAAAAATATGATTTGAATGGTAAAAGCTTTGTTCTTTGACGTTAAAGACAGCACTATAAAAAGACGAGAGGGAAAGCTTGGATGCCATTGATCAGTGTACTGCACACAGTACTATAATATATATATATATATATATATATATATATATATTGTTCTTTGTGTTGGGTTATTATGTGTAGGTGATGAAGGAGGATTAAGGGAATTGTTGTGTTTACCTTTCCAAATGGGGAAACTAGCTGGTGAAGTGCTGTTATTCTGTCACCAAGCTTCTCCTTTCTCACCTGGATTTATGCCATATAAATATACTAATCAATGTTGTTTGCTTTTTGAATTTATTATTTTGGTAATATGGGGTCTGAAAAAAGAATAAAACATGGTTGGAAATGGACAATCAAGAACGACATATGTATATATGCCATTAACGTTGTAGGCAGACAACACAGAAAAGCACAAGCACCCAGAATTAAAAGAGAAAGCAAAGAAAGATTCTGTGTGTTATAATAATACTTTTAAAGCTGGTTGGGTTGAAGACGGCTGAACCCTAGCCTTCTTCCACGCCCCACCTGTGCTGCTGCCTTTGCCATTACACTGCCAAAAAAACACAGAGATAAATGAACACAACTTTAATATATATATATAAGTATATATGCTGTGATGAATGCATTGAAACATGAAAATGCTTAATTTTACCTCAGAAGAATGGTCTAGGGATGGTTGAGTATTAGAGTTGGACCCATCTGCTGCCATGTTGTTATAAGATAAGTCTAACATGTTACTAGTAATACAAGACCTGGGGCTTGGGGAGGAAACTGTCATGATTTGAGACCAAGCGGCGGCGGCGGAGGCAGGAGGAGGAGGAGGAGGAGGCCTAGGTGCTTGAAATTCTTCATTGGCATGACCGTACAAGTTGTTATGTTGATGTTGAGTAACCTCGTGCTTTACTTCAACAACGGGAGCCCTCAGAGATGGATTTAGGATTTGGTTCTCCCAGTTTTCCATCTTCTTCGGCTGGAAATTACTCGGCCCGTCGTACCGATCTTCTTCTCCGGTGAATCCACCCCTAGCAAGTAACAACCAAACCCCATAATTAAAACAAACATACAAAAGCAAGTCAAGAGATAAAAAGTAAGAAAAAAAGAAGCTAACAGTAGGAGTTGGCTCCATGATTGAGGAAGCTGCTGCTGTTGCTCATCAGGCAAAGAAGAAGAAGATCCAAAAACATACTGAGGGAAGATAGATGAAGAAGGTGGATGCAAATGCATGCTCCACCAGCTAGGGTTTCCTGCCATCATTTGTTCACAAAATCTCTATAAAAAAACTAGCAAACTTCAGTTCAATTATCCTTAATAAAAAAGAACTTTAAGTCTTTAAGTTCCCCACAATCACACGAAAGAAGAAGAATAAGAAGGATCTTTTTTCTCTTCACTTTGGTGAGTTTCCTTGTTTATACACCCAACCAAACAGGCCCTTGTTAAAGAAAGCTTTATCAGCAGTCCCCCTCGGGCCTTTTGTTTGGTTTCTCAGATGAGGGTGAAGAAAACTTTGAAAGAATTTTGTATACACAGAGGTGGGGTTGGCTCCTTTCTTCATTCATTCTTTCATTTGTTTATAGTACTCTTTTTTTATTCTTTGCTTTTGCTTTATTATAAAGTGGGGTGTAGAGAAAAAAAGGTGGTGAGCAGTATTTTCAGTCCTTAAACTATTGGGGCCTCTACCAGATTTGGGGTGCTCTCTATTACCTTGGGATTGTTTTAATTTTTGGGTCTTTAGTGCTAGGGTTTGGGTATATAATCATGGGTTTCCTAATTCGTTAAAATAATAATTGCAATATGAGTCATGATAACATGGAAATGTGTGTGTAAATACTTGTATTCTTAGACTAGGGAATAGAAATTATCGGCCTTTTTTCGTTGTCCTTATTTATGTTTTTCATATTAAAAAATATGTTTAGAAATTTAGGATTATAGTTTAGGGAAATGAGATATGGTGTATATTTGAGGATTTAAAGTTTATAATTTAGAATGTGCAGGGTTATAGTTTATAATTTAATTTTTTTGTGTTGAGACGAAGAAAAAGATACCGAAGAAGGGCAAAAAATTTTATTCAGTTGTTGGTGTTGCCATAAATGACTTACATTGTTTAAGTTTGGTTGAAATTAGATTTGACGTCAAACCCTAAATAAACCTTATTTTTTAAAATAAAAAATGAAAATATATAAATTTATACTTGATAGATATCACTCATTTCTTAAAAAATTTATATGAATCAATTAAGTTAAACTTCGACTCCAGCATAGAAAAAGTAAAGGGATAGACGGGGCTCTAGCTTTCTTCTCCTCCAAAATTCATAAATTTTTGTGTTAATTTGATCATCATGAATATTTAGAGTTGTTCTCACTTCACCCTTGGTTTATAGGTTCATAATTTGTTTCATACCTCGATATTAGTTATCATGGTCTCTCTATTATTATGCAATTATTAGTTTAACCCAACATACGAAATCAATGCTTTTAAATTTTAATATATACATATATTCAAAAAAATTAATATATGCATGTATTTATATAGGTAGAATGTTAAAAAATATCCCTATACATTTATAATTGGATGGTTATTTTGGTTCATGTTTTTTTTTAACTCCTATTCTACTTCTATCTAGAGGGGGCAAGAGAAAATCTAGGTGAAGTCAACGCTCCTGAGGGGTCTTGAACCCGAGACCTAAGGGGAAGGGAGTGGAGCAGGATCGCATGCTCTGGTCCATGTTTTTAAAGCGATTTAACTCTTAATGTTTCATTTTAGGCCAAGTGACCCATTCGTGGATGAAAATTGTTACTCATTAACAATCAATGACTAAAATGACGTGACAAACTTGCATGGCAGTGCACGCTGACATAGCAGTGTCATAAGATAACAGTGCCGACTTTACAAAATGACACATCAATCAAAAAATAATTTTATAAAATTATATAAAATTTAAAATTATTTTTTTACTAACATGTCATTCTGTCAAGTTATTTCAAGTTGTTTATTTGACTAACAATTTTCATCCACGAAATGGGTCATTTAGACTCAAAATAAAACATTAATGGTTAAAGTATTTTTTTTAAAAAAATATGAACTAAATTGACTATCCAATCAAATATTGAATGTTTTTTTAACATTATATCATTTTTATATAGATTATCTAAATACTGCAAAAGTTCTAAAAATATTGAAAATACTGTAACGTTATTGGAGAAAATTTTGGAACCGTCAAACCGATAGTTGCATTATGTTTATCTTATTTTATTGTTTGGCATTGCTAGGTTGCACTTTATACACATGCTTCCAAGAGAAAGTGGGATTATTGGTATTTAGTAAATATCAATTTAATGGACACGTTATCAACATTTGGCTATTTAGTCCTCACATGATTAACTCTCATTTTCACAAACTAGATTTAGTTTATTTAATTTATAGGAGCATACATAACTAATCAATTAAGTATTCGTTCAATTGATATCGTTATTATCATAAAATTTGAAGTTTATGAGTTTTTTCTTGTAATATGCATGTCTGTTTTACGGTTCATGTTCGGGATGCGTGGTTGTCTATTTCAACAATGTCGTCTTTAAAATTCGAACTCACGTCCTCTCCTTAGGAGTGTAATGTACCTTACCAATACACCCAACCCTTGTTGGTTGAAGTTTATGAGTTTGAACGCATATTTAACATTTTCAATTTAATTAGAATTTAGAGTCAATTGACCCCACAAAAATATATTTTATAAAAATATAAACAGTTTATAAAAACATCTTTATAAAAATAAATTATCTTTCTTCACCAACTAAATCCTCTAAATTTTTACTCTCTATTTTCTTTCAACATTCATCACTTTCTTTTATTTACTCATTCACACTTCCCATAAATTTTTACAATATAGATTATCGATCTTTTAGACTTTCAAGTGAGTATCCTAATTTGATATTTTCCCGTTTCTTTTTAAGTTGTATTATTTAGTCACTAGAAAATTTGAAAATTTAGTATTGTGTATTTATATGTGATAGATTATGATTTTTATGCAAGATTGAGTTTTCAGTGATTGAATGGTTTTAAACTATAGATTTTGTATGAGCTTTTTAGCAGCTTGATTGAATTTTAAAAGTTAAATACAAATCATTGAAGAATTTTTTTGAATATTGATTATAAATCATTTAAAAACTGGTTACATCTATTGTGGTTACTGTAAATATTATATTTGAGTTTATTTTATATATTTTTAAAAAGGTAGGGCCTCGTTAAATACTCTAACTGAGAGCCGAAAAAAGTGCCATAAGAACTTTATTTTTATAGATTCAAAAATCCAAAACGGTTTAAACTCAGGAAAAGAGTGTTTATTTTGTATTTGACATTATTGTATTCTCATGTGTTGAGTGGATAGTTGAATTAATTTAAGTCAAGAGGAGGTAAATTGGATTTTTAAGATATTTGATAGTGTAGTGGCAAATTAAAAATTTAAAGACAAGGCACTTATAGTGGTTCAAGTTTCAAATGAACTCTACATCCACTACCTTAGCTTTCACTAAGGATTTTCAAACAACTCCACTAGTTGATCTTCCCATTTTCTAGGCTAAGGAGGAAACCTTTACACAATGGTCAATTTTCTACCTAAAATTGACTAAATTCTCACACAATGTTTACAAAGAAGATGAAGGCAAATAACTAGTATCTCTCAATACAAATGTTGCCCAATAACAAGCATTCAACCCTATTGAATAAAAGAAAATAGGAAATACAAAGAATCACAATTGGGGTTTTACAAGGAATATGGAAAATGAACACTTGAGCTTGGATTTGATATCGGAATGCTTCTTTGAGGATCAATAGTTGTTGGTGGTGGATTTAGAACTCCCTTTTATACCTTCTCATTCAATTCTAGCTGTTGGAGTTGTTGTCGTCATAAATAGCCGTTGGGATGCAATCTTCCCACCATAAATGCACTTCTGCAACTACCCGTTTCGAAACAGTACTTGTACCTGTTTCGAAACAGACCAAAAAAGAAATAATCGTTAGGGTGTAATTAAGAGACTGTATCGAAACGGACCCGAAGGTTTCGATACACTAAGAGCACGTTCTGAAACGTGTTAGTGCCTGTTTCGAAACATTTTGCTACTGTCAAAACCCGTATCAAAACGGCTTAAATCGTTTCGATACACCTTAACTGTTTTTTGAAAATCAGTTATAAAATTGCAACGATCATATTTTTGAATCCAAGTTTTAAAATCATTTAGAAACGTTTGAGGTCGTTTCGATACTGCCGTATCGAAACGGTTCAACCCGTTCTATTGTTCTTTATCCGTTCCGAAACAAAGAGACCTGTTTCGATACACCCGTATCGAAACATGAAGGCTTGTTCCGAAACATATGTTAACAGTTTCAAAACGTTTCGAAACGCCTAAGGGCCATTTCAAAACGATGGCTCGAAAATCACTATTTTGACTTGAAAAAACACTTAGAATTTTTTTCATAAACATTAGTTTTGACTTGACCATTTTGTTTAAGGGTTTTGGGAAATTTTGAGGACTCAAAAAATTATTTTTTCTTTTTTAATTTAGTCCTTAAATTTTTTGTTATATCAAAATCAATTCTTTAATTTTACATCATGGCTCCAAAAGCACTTATTTTTTAGAAAGAAAATTGCATAGTGTAAGTCGGTTTCATGAAAACTTTTATTTTAATTATTATTTTGATTAAGTAGATGAATATTATATTCTTAAGGTAAATGTTAAGATTTAAATTTATACCAGATAAGACTGTAACCCCCTCGTCCCGGTCTGGCCGGATGACCGGTCCGAGTGAGCTACACGGGGAAAACCGAGTGAAAACCCCTTAAGGATTCCCCCTCGGTTAGCAACCCTATCTTTTTTTTTTCATTTTTAAGAATCTTGTCTAAATGGATATTAAACCTTAAGTGATCATACAGCGAAAAAAAACATGTGCAAAACAATCGGACGAACCCAAACAATCACATTTTAGCCCAATTTTTAAACTTCTCAGCAGGTGGTATCGATACACCTAAGGGGTGTACCGATACCCCTTGACCAGGTCAACTGGTCAAAGTCAACCCGTGGAGACCGTATCGATACACCCTTGGAGTGTATCGATACCCTCTCCAATTGTTGACTTCCCACGGTCAACGCTAAGGGACCCGTACCGATACGCGTGGAGACCCGTACCGATACGGAACTGGACAGTGGCTCCAGTAGCGAAATGGTATCGGTACGCCCTCTCCCGTATCGATACACGAGGCTTGATCAAGAAGGTGGTATCGATACCTTATCAGCCGTATCGATACCCCTGTACAGAAAAGCCCTCCAAACTCAGCAAAATCAAACAAGACTCGGTTCTAAATGCAATTTAGGACTCTCCTAGACTCCAACAAGCATTCAAACAACAATTACATGCCACTTTACAGCCATACAAGCACCCAACATGTACATACATCAAAGAAGCAGGCAATTGAATCAAGATGACACTTAAACACTCAAAGACTCATACTTCATCATTCTAACATGAGGGCAACCTCAAAGGCACTTGACCAACACACAAGGTAAACAATTTAGACATGGTTACAATCCAAACATAGCATCATTAAGCCAATCAAAACAACATAATTAAGGAGTCTAAACATGCTCCTAAACAACCAACAATGGCACAAAACAGCAACACCTATCCCATTGCCTTACTATTACAATCTTTAAATTTAACTATCATACTTGAGCTAACCGTAAGCAACACTTGGAGACCTTTCCTTGCCCTTGCCACCCACAAGCTATTTATCTGCATTGTCGAACAAAAGAGAGTGTAAGCATAAAAGCTTAGTGAGGGTAGCTCTTAAAACAAACCTTCAACAATGCAGGGTCCAAGCACGAGCTACAACCAAGATAAAATGCATGACCTTACCTCTGATCCACACGAGCCAATTATAGATGATGCATGATCACATATTCAATATCATGTCATGCTCAACATGTTTAAAACCACAACATATGAAATCACATATATTAAACCATGTTAGCAACACATCCCAAATCACATTGGCTCACAATTAACCACTTATTGGCAACATAAACTACAATCCGTATTGGCACCTAGCTATGACTCGAATACGCGGATAACCGTTGGAACTCACATCCAACAACACAACCATTACCTGACGGTGGGATTACACTCATCACCGTTCACGCGGAGGGGATTCCACTCATCCTCACGCCTCATTCCACGCGGAGGGGATTCCACTCATCCTCACGCCCGTCGATGGGATTCCACTCATCACCGACTAATATAAATACAATTTCCGGGCGAACCCGTACTCCTCCTTAGTGACTCAACGCCACCAAGGCCACGCGCGACTTTTGACTCATGTGTACACACTAAACATCCTAATGATCGATCATTTGTACCCAAGCATACTAGTGCCAATACTATACATTTCATTTCTCTTTCACAATATTAATTCATAACACTTCCGTGCTTAGCACGTACTCACCTTGACTTACCGTCGTGCACAAACCACATTTCCATGCCTAGCATGTACTCACCATGATCCTCGGATCATACAATCATCTCATAACATCATTACACATGTCAACACTACATGCATCTCAATAACACAAGTATCACATCACATTTCATACATATGTATATCTCTATCACATTTATAATCAACATGCATGTAACAATGCATTAAGCCATGCCCCCATATACATGTATAACAACATAAGCATAACCACCATAAGCACGACCAAACATAAGGTATAATTCAACACTTTAAAGATCAACCAAGGTCTCTAACTAAAATTTGGGATTAGGCCACCACCCTAATCCCAACTCTAGGTGGGTCTACCAATCCCAACCTAGTTCACATGTTTGAACCAACACTTGAAAACCATTTAAAAATATTTAACCACTCACCTAAGCTTCCAAGCTCCAAGCCAAGCAAGCAACCTCCCTCAAATTTCCGGATTTCTTCCCGAAGCTTCCCAACACGAATTCCCGCTTCTAAACAACCTCAAACACATTTCAAACAATTCCAAATCAGCCCAACATCAAAATACCAACCCGGAATACAATTCAAATGCAATTTACCATGTTGCAAACCATGAACAAACCCCATTTTTAGCAAGTTCGGGCAGCCCCTAAACCATGTCCAAAAACCATGTTTCCAACATCCATAGCACCCACAAACAATCCCAAATCAACCCCTAACCATAGTACTACCATTGGGCTATCAATTTCCACCTAAAACAACCCCCAAAACTCACCCAAAACCCTCCAAAAAACCCATTTTTACCCAATTTCGGGAATTTGCATAAAACCATGTAAAAATTGACTATGTTGGACCTTATGGGTTAATATTAACTTATCTATCAATAAAGAATCAAAAGCCCAAGCAAAGGATGTTAAAGTTTGCATCTTTCTCTTACAAAACCCAAAAACACAAAACTTTAGATAATGCATTTCAATGAAAACTAAAGGCATGGGAAGATAGAGGAAGTTGAGGACAACATGAATTTGTTATTACCTTTGCAAGAACTCCAAAAATGAGGGCAAGATTTGGTGGAAAGAAATTTGAGAGGAGAGGGGGGAGTTCACGTCAAAGAGGAAGAAATGGGGAAGAGGATGGCATCTTTTTTTTCTTCTTCTTTTGTTTGTTTCAAATAAAATATAAAGGGAATGGGCTTTATTTGAAAAGTTTACCTAGTTATAAAAATGCCATTAAAATGGCTATTGGGTTTGTCATCCAAATTTGGTCCAACATTTTAAATTAAATTTAGCAAAACAAAACCGGAATATTATTTTATTTATTTATTTCTCCCGACCCCCAAACCCGGGTGTTACAACTCTCCCCCACTTAAGGAAATTTCGTCCCCGAAATTTATCGGACAGGAAGAATCACAGAAGTTGTCTCTCCACACTTCCTTCTCACCACAACATACTGACCAACTCAGTAGACTTACCCCACAACAATAGCTATCTAATGCTAAGATCTCAATTGGTTCCTTCACGGCATGTCAATTTTAAAACTCAACTCAATCTCTTCCACAACATAGCACGAAACCGATCTGACTCACACTCTCGAATTATAGATACACAGACACATCACAAACTTCTTCCTAACCCTGGTGGTAACCGTGACAAACGAACAACGGAACTAGTCTGACTCACAATCTCATGCAGCATTGTATGAATACTTGGCTCATAACCTTCTCTAACTGAACATCTGCCCTCAACAGATAACCAGACACTATGCAAACGTCTTCAAAATAATCTAGCAGAAATTTCGGATCTCTATTACCTACTTCCATTAAGAACCTTCCACTGATGTAACAAACTAGAAGAAAACTGACGCTCGGTCTTGACACGCTAACAATTTACACACTTACTCTCGTTCTGAACAACACCACACATCATCTCAATCCTGAAGTATTCATCTTCAACCCACAATACGTCTTCATACTACTCAGATGCAATACAAACGAACCACCGTGTGCTTCGGCTAAAACAATACGTCTCAAAACACTATGTCATTCGGTACAACTATTCTGTCTCTAAAAATACAAACTCTATCATCACTGAAACTGTATTATGACGGTCTTCCTTCTACTATGTCTTGCAACTGTTTCTCTTCAAACATTCTGACTCAAAGTAAGTTTAACATGAACTTGGCCACAAAACTTCTATCATTCAGTAAGCTGAATTCGGCAAATACAACTCGCAACTCAACTACTAATCTAACAACAACATAGCTCGGAACATCGGTTTCTACACTGACTGTCTTCGGATGGTACTCAATCTTGATATTACAGTCTTCAAGCAGTTCTAACACTTCATGTTGTTCAAGTTCCAACCATTCCCAAGTCTTCAAATATTTCAAGCTCTAATGATACGTACATATACACTGCGCATTTCTCACTATGCAAGCTTTGTCTCTAAGTCTTCGAATCAGTTACAACTGTAATTAACTCTATGTCTCATATCGGATAACTCTTCTCACGGTCTTTCAACTAACCCGATGAACAAGTCACAATCTTCCGTCTTGCATAAGCACACAACCTAACCCTACATGTAACACATCACTATGGTTCACAAATTCTTTCTCTAACATTGGCTGGATCAAGGTCGAAGATCTCTTCAACATTTCTTTCGGTTTCTCAAGAGTTCAATGTCTCGCATCTAACCTCACAAACTGGACTTTCTTCTGTAGCAATCTATCAATGGAGCAACTATCTTCAAAAGACTATTTACAATTCTCTGAAAGTAACAATGCCAGACTTAGAACTATAGATATTTGTCACAGTCTTCAATTCCTTCCAACTCATATCTTCCTTTGCCTACTTGGGATTTTCTCTAACACATTCAGCTGAACTACATGTCCTAGGAGAACATCTTCATTAACTCGGAGTTCACGTTGCACAACTTGGTACACAATTAACTCTCTAATAGGATCTACCACACTAACTTCACAGCTTGTCATGGTCTTCTTCGGTACTTGAATCTATCCATGTATCATCTATGAGAACTACTACAAACTGATCAAGAAACTTAGGAAGATATTCTGTTCAACATCTTTATAAAAGTAACCAACACACTAGTCCAACAAAACAGCATAACTCGGAACTCGAAACGGTCACGTCTTGCCTCAAAAGTTGTCTTTAGTACTTCAACTTCTCTCGCTTTCAACTGGTAGTAAACGGATCTCAAACAAATCTTCAAATAGACTGAAGCACACACTAACTAACCAACAAATCACTGACACTCGGAAACGGATACTAATCATTCACTGTCACTTGTTTCGACTGTATGTAATCTGAACACAATCTCGTACTGTCACTCTTTCTTCTTCGCAAATTACACTGTAGAACTCTGAGATGATGCACTAGGCCTAATGAATCTAAGGTCTAACAAATCTCGAGGTTAATTCTTCAACTTTCTCAATTCTTCCGGAATTCATAGGTTACAGAACCAACAAAACAGAGGCAACCTCGAAAATGGTCTCAATAACGAACTCCTCTTCTCTATCACGAGACAAACCGGGTAAATCTTCCAAACACTTCTAGGAAAACACAAACTATTCTAGCATTCTGTGGTCTAATCTTCATTCAAGATCAAATTCATCACACTTGCTAAGCAAGCCTGCCAACTAAACTCAATCAATCTTTGACCTCCAAAGCTGGATCAACATTCGACAAGAAGCTCACATCCTCACCTACCACTACAGTCTCACAAAAATCTGTGTCTTCAAAGCAACTCTCTTTGTCTCAACGTATACACTAATTTTGTGCTCTTCAAGCCAAACCTTGACAAAAGGTACATCAAAACCGTAGGAAGACGATCACTTCACATCTACTAGAAACTAGTAACTCTGAACCACCAACGAACATCTTCTGTACATCTTTCTGATCACTACTATCTCCCAAAGGCTAGTCACATGTGTCCCTACATCTAAGGTCTCAACAAGGATATCTAATTTCTTACATGCTCACGCAAAAGAAGGTATTCGAGGAAATTGCAGCTTCACATGTACACAACTGATAGTCTTCGGTCCTCTTGTTTCCAGACTGGTTCTTCCACAAAATCTAACTCTTCTATATTGTTCTTAGAGCATTTCGTAACTTCAAGATTCAATTCTGATCACACACACAAACAGTCATGCTGGACTTGTTCTACCCCTAACAAACAACCTGGAGTCAAAGCTCAAGACTCCCTTCTCGGCTCAACTATATCGGAAGTGACTTCATCTCTTCCGCTTGCTGGAAAACAACTCAACGTACACTGACCCAATTAGACAAACTAGCTCACACTCGCGGACACTAACCGGCTGTCTCGCATTAAATTCGTCGGCCAAACCCCAACGGTCACCAACTAACACTTTACCAGGCATGTTCAACTTGCATACTTGCTAACGATATACAAAAGCACGGATTGAGAATCAACTGGAGGAAACCAACTTAATACTGTACCAAGGTCTCATTCGATAAAACATCGACACTACTCTGACCCCCACTCATAGGCCTTCACTTCTTCTTACCAACTAATGTCAGAGTTGATCACATCGTCCCTCATCCACAGGAATCAACCCACATACACACCGTCTCAAACGGACAGATCGTACCTCAATTCCGGTACAACCATACCTCCCTAATTAAGATGATGGACTCCCTCAACATCGTCCACCTTTTCTGAACTACAACTTCTACTTACCGAAAAGCAATTAAATCAACAACAACATCAACAGTAAAACATACACAATTAGGTTAGCAAGGCAAGGCTTCCAAGTGGCTCAAGTATGTTTCCCTCACTTAAAATCTCTTTTTCGATGTAATAGTAGCAATGGGACTCTACTAAACATGCTTCAAACAAATCAACACACATACACGCTCAACCAAGCATATAACAAAGCTTACTTGCTAAACAAGCAAACATATGCGTACAATCAAACAACATACTCTCTCAATCAAACAGTCATACATCACAGAATACACAGGTAACGAACATCATGCTTTTAAACAAACAATCAACATACTTGTCATACAGGCAGTCATACTTACAGAGCAAGCAAACACCGTGCATATCAATTCAAAACTTAGGCTCTGATACCAACAAATGTAACCCCCTCGTCCCGGTCTGGCCGGATGACCGGTCCGAGTGAGCTACACGGGGAAAACCGAGTGAAAACCCCTTAAGGATTCCCCCTCGGTTAGCAACCCTATCTTTTTTTTTTCATTTTTAAGAATCTTGTCTAAATGGATATTAAACCCTAAGTGATCATACAGCGAAAAAAAACATGTGCAAAACAATCGGACGAACCCAAACAATCACATTTTAGCCCAATTTTTAAACTTCTCAGCAGGTGGTATCGATACACCTAAGGGGTGTATCGATACCCCTTGACCAGGTCAACTGGTCAAAGTCAACCCGTGGAGACCGTATCGATACACCCTTGGAGTGTATCGATACCCTCTCCAATTGTTGACTTCCCACGGTCAACGCTAAGGGACCCGTACCGATACGCGTGGAGACCCGTACCGATACGGAACTGGACAGTGGCTCCAGTAGCGAAATGGTATCGGTACGCCCTCTCCCGTATCGATACACGAGGGTTGATCAAGAAGGTGGTATCGATACCTTATCAGCCGTATCGATACCCCTGTACAGAAAAGCCCTCCAAACTCAGCAAAATCAAACAAGACTCGGTTCTAAATGCAATTTAGGACTCTCCTAGACTCCAACAAGCATTCAAACAACAATTACATGCCACTTTACAGCCATACAAGCACTCAACATGTACATACATCAAAGAAGCAGGCAATTGAATCAAGATGACACTTAAACACTCAAGATGACACTAAATCTAAAATTTAGCTGAATTGTTTCATTCGATGTAATAATATTAATAATAATAACACTCGACAAACCTACATTTAAAGTCACAATGTTTTGACCCTTGTATTATTAGATTGACAATTATGAACAAACATAATGTGAACAGTCGTACAATTAGAACGATTTAATGTTTTTAAAAATTTTGTGCAATTTATTGAAATAAGACATCATCTTTTAAAAAAATAAATTTTTGTTGAATTGTTGTGTGCGTGACATGTTTAACTTTTGAATAAAAATAAGTTTAACAAAATTAAAATTCGAAGTATAACAGTATTTTGCTTTTATCGTGTATTTTTTCACTAGTCTAAAACTAATACTTTTTCTTGTAAATTTTTTATAAAAAAAAAAAACCTGATAAGTGTCTAACTTAACTTATTTTGGACCGCTTAACAAAGAAAAGGCAGAGTTTCCCGGTAATTCTGAATCATGTAATAATGCAAGTAAGCCAAGTAAAGAAATGCTGCTGTTTTGCCTTTTTACCCCCATCCCACGCTTCACTTTTCAATGCTGTTTCCCATTATCAACAACGTATAATTCAGTTACCAACATTGCCATCATAGCGTGCCATTAAGTTGAATGCATATTTTTTTATATTTATTTTGCATTAAATTAACTTTTAAAAAAAATCTATAAGAAAGTCAATTTGAAAATCAAAAGTTTGATCGGTTCGGCTATCAGTTTTGTCAAAAGATGTTGAATGTTTAAACATACTCGAACCCACGTCTTTTTGTATATTGTACTAGCGACATGTCAACTAAATTAAACTTAATTTACAGTAAAATTAAATACTTGATTTTGAAGTAAAATCAAATAATTAAGTAGAGTGTAATCTTAGGAGAGTTCAAGAAAATATAATCAGACCAGAAGAAAATGAACATACAAACAAGGGATTAATGGACAAAATGTGATGATGAACTTATAATCCTTTGAATGTTAAGCTAAGTTTGGCTAGCTGGCTAGGATGATTGTCTTTGTCCACATTGATAAGTAGACCGGACCACCTACTTATTATTATTATTATTATTATTATTATTATTATTATTATTATTATTATTATTATTATTATTATTATTATTATTATTATTATTATTATTATTATTATTATTATTATTATTATTATTATTATTATTATTATTATTATTATTATTATTATTATTATTATTATTATTATTATTATTATTATTATTATTATTATTATTATTATTATTATTATTATTATTATTATTATTATTATTATTATTATTATTATTATTATTATTATTATTATTATTATTATTATTATTATTATTATTATTATTATTATTATTATTATTATTATTATTATTATTATTATTATTATTATTATTATTATTATTATTATTATTATTATTATTATTATTATTATTATTATTATTATTATTATTATTATTATTATTATTATTATTATTATTATTATTATTATTATTATTATTATTATTATTATTATTATTATTATTATTATTATTATTATTATTATTATTATTATTATTATTATTATTATTATTATTATTATTATTATTATTATTATTATTATTATTATTATTATTATTATTATTATTATTATTATTATTATTATTATTATTATTATTATTATTATTATTATTATTATTATTATTATTATTATTATTATTATTATTATTATTATTATTATTATTATTATTATTATTATTATTATTATTATTATTATTATTATTATTATTATTATTATTATTATTATTATTATTATTATTATTATTATTATTATTATTATTATTATTATTATTATTATTATTATTATTATTATTATTATTATTATTATTATTATTATTATTATTATTATTATTATTATTATTATTATTATTATTATTATTATTATTATTATTATTATTATTATTATTATTATTATTATTATTATTATTATTATTATTATTATTATTATTATTATTATTATTATTATTATTATTATTATTATTATTATTATTATTATTATTATTATTATTATTATTATTATTATTATTATTATTATTATTATTATTATTATTATTATTATTATTATTATTATTATTATTATTATTATTATTATTATTATTATTATTATTATTATTATTATTATTATTATTATTATTATTATTATTATTATTATTATTATTATTATTATTATTATTATTATTATTATTATTATTATTATTATTATTATTATTATTATTATTATTATTATTATTATTATTATTATTATTATTATTATTATTATTATTATTATTATTATTATTATTATTATTATTATTATTATTATTATTATTATTATTATTATTATTATTATTATTATTATTATTATTATTATTATTATTATTATTATTATTATTATTATTATTATTATTATTATTATTATTATTATTATTATTATTATTATTATTATTATTATTATTATTATTATTATTATTATTATTATTATTATTATTATTATTATTATTATTATTATTATTATTATTATTATTATTATTATTATTATTATTATTATTATTATTATTATTATTATTATTATTATTATTATTATTATTATTATTATTATTATTATTATTATTATTATTATTATTATTATTATTATTATTATTATTATTATTATTATTATTATTATTATTATTATTATTATTATTATTATTATTATTATTATTATTATTATTATTATTATTATTATTATTATTATTATTATTATTATTATTATTATTATTATTATTATTATTATTATTATTATTATTATTATTATTATTATTATTATTATTATTATTATTATTATTATTATTATTATTATTATTATTATTATTATTATTATTATTATTATTATTATTATTATTATTATTATTATTATTATTATTATTATTATTATTATTATTATTATTATTATTATTATTATTATTATTATTATTATTATTATTATTATTATTATTATTATTATTATTATTATTATTATTATTATTATTATTATTATTATTATTATTATTATTATTATTATTATTATTATTATTATTATTATTATTATTATTATTATTATTATTATTATTATTATTATTATTATTATTATTATTATTATTATTATTATTATTATTATTATTATTATTATTATTATTATTATTATTATTATTATTATTATTATTATTATTATTATTATTATTATTATTATTATTATTATTATTATTATTATTATTATTATTATTATTATTATTATTATTATTATTATTATTATTATTATTATTATTATTATTATTATTATTATTATTATTATTATTATTATTATTATTATTATTATTATTATTATTATTATTATTATTATTATTATTATTATTATTATTATTATTATTATTATTATTATTATTATTATTATTATTATTATTATTATTATTATTATTATTATTATTATTATTATTATTATTATTATTATTATTATTATTATTATTATTATTATTATTATTATTATTATTATTATTATTATTATTATTATTATTATTATTATTATTATTATTATTATTATTATTATTATTATTATTATTATTATTATTATTATTATTATTATTATTATTATTATTATTATTATTATTATTATTATTATTATTATTATTATTATTATTATTATTATTATTATTATTATTATTATTATTATTATTATTATTATTATTATTATTATTATTATTATTATTATTATTATTATTATTATTATTATTATTATTATTATTATTATTATTATTATTATTATTATTATTATTATTATTATTATTATTATTATTATTATTATTATTATTATTATTATTATTATTATTATTATTATTATTATTATTATTATTATTATTATTATTATTATTATTATTATTATTATTATTATTATTATTATTATTATTATTATTATTATTATTATTATTATTATTATTATTATTATTATTATTATTATTATTATTATTATTATTATTATTATTATTATTATTATTATTATTATTATTATTATTATTATTATTATTATTATTATTATTATTATTATTATTATTATTATTATTATTATTATTATTATTATTATTATTATTATTATTATTATTATTATTATTATTATTATTATTATTATTATTATTATTATTATTATTATTATTATTATTATTATTATTATTATTATTATTATTATTATTATTATTATTATTATTATTATTATTATTATTATTATTATTATTATTATTATTATTATTATTATTATTATTATTATTATTATTATTATTATTATTATTATTATTATTATTATTATTATTATTATTATTATTATTATTATTATTATTATTATTATTATTATTATTATTATTATTATTATTATTATTATTATTATTATTATTATTATTATTATTATTATTATTATTATTATTATTATTATTATTATTATTATTATTATTATTATTATTATTATTATTATTATTATTATTATTATTATTATTATTATTATTATTATTATTATTATTATTATTATTATTATTATTATTATTATTATTATTATTATTATTATTATTATTATTATTATTATTATTATTATTATTATTATTATTATTATTATTATTATTATTATTATTATTATTATTATTATTATTATTATTATTATTATTATTATTATTATTATTATTATTATTATTATTATTATTATTATTATTATTATTATTATTATTATTATTATTATTATTATTATTATTATTATTATTATTATTATTATTATTATTATTATTATTATTATTATTATTATTATTATTATTATTATTATTATTATTATTATTATTATTATTATTATTATTATTATTATTATTATTATTATTATTATTATTATTATTATTATTATTATTATTATTATTATTATTATTATTATTATTATTATTATTATTATTATTATTATTATATGTAAGAGAAGTAAATTGAATTAATAATTGTCCAGAGAGAAACATATTATCCAAAAGGGGTGGCCAAGGCCCCTGCCTGGTGCCTGCCCCTTTGGAACACCCCCCGCCCCTTGTTGGTTCAATGCATGGTGGTAGCTAGCTTGTCTGGAAAACACGACATGTTCTATTGTTTCTTAGCTAATTTGTAAGAATATGTATTAAAAAAATCTCCATGATTCTGTTTTTGTTTTGTTTCCCCCCTTTAATTAAGTACTGTATAATATGTTGTTTTATTAGTGATATTCTTAATGAAATGATGGAAATGTCATTTTCAGAACTGTGGAGGGCTTGAATTATGACTTGAACCAAACTCAGTACCTGTTGAATCAAAACTGTATAATTCACCCAAAGAAATGAAAGACAAGGAAATGCCAACCATCTGATGGATTATAGAGCTCGCTGCCTATCCACTTCAAGTTCACATATATTTGTTGTCCAAATATAAATTAGTGTCGATCGAAGACTTGAACACGAATCATCTGCTACTCTGTTCGTTGTTCGATCAATAGACGTTGTCCATATATCGAACTCGGGATTGAGCCTGTTGCCATCCCTGCCTTCGTTTCAAAGCTACACAATTTCAAACATTGCTTTCTCATTAGGACAAATCAACAAAAGTGTACCATGTTCTTTTATGAGGGTGGAAAACATTGATTCTCTCGTCAGTAAATTACATTGGAAAGACAGCTTAGGGTATGATCCTAAAACATTTGTGCACAACATTTTTTTGAAGAAAAAAAATAAATTAACAAGAAATTCATTGTAACTTGCTATGAAGAAATGAAAATATTGGCACACGTTTCATCTACTGAAGTTAAATCAGATCTGATCCTGGATACTTTCAAGATTCAGGTTCAGAAATTTGCAGATATACCATCTGTGTATATCCATTAAACACAGATCTCTCGAGTCTATCTAAACCGAGCCGCTGAAACAATCGATACCGGCCATCTTCAACAATAGGAGGAGGAGCACGCCCAGGATCATATCGAGTTTGGTGGGTGAGAGATGGACCAGCAGTTGGTGGCAGCTCCCAATAAACATCAAGAATCGATTCAACGAACCTGCTGTTTTGAAAATGTTCGGCATAAGAGATTATGGTCTTGTTGTGGTTGAAGTCATCCCGCATCTCCCCTCTAACACCCCACCATGCTTCATGTGGCCCACAAAGTTCATCTATATCCACAGCCTTCTCCCAGAATTTCTTTCTTTTCGATCGGATTCTGGCTTCATCGCTGTCCCTAAAGCAGCTATGACCACCTCCTGAATAAACAAAGCTCGTAATCAGGTACAGAACAAAAACAACTTCCAAAAGCAATGATTCGAAGATAATATAAATTAGAGACAAAATAAAAGAAGATAAAAGTGGATACGGGTCAAAAGCATGGCAAAAGAGGGGACACTCATAAACTGATAAAGGAAAAAAGGGTGTGGAAGGAACACCTACCTCTTATGTAGAACTGGTCACAAATCTGCCTCAATGAGTAATGATCTCCTGTCCCGGTATCGTAATTGTCTTCAAAAACAAGATGGTGAAAGCCAGCTTTCAAAGCCTGCTTTAGCCTGTTCATGAAAGCACATCCTAACAGAATAAGCACAACTCGAAAGTCAAAACTACTAAAGGTAAAAATCAATACATTAAGTAACCTTCAATCAGCTCAAGCAAAACCTAAAACTTGTTGAGGGAAAACATCATCAATGCATAGATGCATTAAGTACCTTTTCAGTTCATTTTGATGGTCATCAAAGAAGACAAGAACCCGGCTGAAATCGGAAATTCCACGAACCTTTAGCACCTTCTCCCAATTAACACTTCCGAAATCCACAAAATCTTTTCCAGCAAAGTATGTGCAATTTTCATCAACATAAGCAGGCCCCTTTTTCAAGTACTTCTCGGGATGCCGGGGTGTGATCGAGATAATTGGTGTGTCAGGCATTGCTTGCCGCAGAACCCAAGTGGAATGTCCCTTGAACGCACCACTCTCAATCATTATATCCGGTTTTAGCCACCGAGCAATGAACCAAAGCCCAAAGCTGTGGTCGAAACCCATCCCATACATGTTGTTTTTTATTGGCCGTGTTTCATATATTGGTACAAACTCCTCCAAGCCACTGATTAAATCTTTGGATGTCCATTCAACTGTTTTTCCATGTTTCGATCTGCCTTTTGCCAAGGATACAAATTAAACGGGCACAAACCATGAGAGTTAAGAATTAAGAATCTAACACGGAATTGGGTCTTTAGCATGAAATAAAATAGTCAAATAAAAATCGAATCGCGTTTGACCTTAAAAATGCCCATCTTTAACACCATAAAAATTTTCCACAAAACAAGCAAAGGAGGATAACAAAGATTGCAAATTTAAGAGGTGAAAATGGCCTCAATTTTGAAATGAGCAACTAAAATGCATATGATATAACAATTGACCACAAGGAAATAGAAGATTAATTTCTTGACTTCTCGTTAATCAACAACAATCAATAAAACAAGGCAGAATCTCTTGTGACCCTAATACAGATTTAAGAGCCAAGAAGGGCATATTCAAATTAATTCTTAACGGTCTTTTAATGAAGTTTTAAAGGTTTAGCCCAATATTGTCAACCCACTTTCTTCATACAGTCCGGTGAATATTTCATCAAGAAATCAAATACACTAACGAGATAGTTGCATGAAAAATTAACCCAGAAGCTTAAGCTTTTAGGAAAAGACATAATATTTAGATTTAAGCTTCTAACAAATGCATTAATGATAGAAGATTTAATAGTAGAATCAGAATGTTAAGTTACTAAAGAACTAAAAAATACTTAAGCGCTAATAAATGCATTAATAAATAATAATAAGAGATTTAATAGTAGGATCAAAATGTTAAGTTATATAATTACAGTCGAGAAGAATTATTGAACATTTTAATAGAAACAAACAAGCATCTGATCTAATAATCAATTAAGAAACACCAAGGGAAAAATGGAAAATGCAGCAATACGACTGAACGGCTACGGCATTCAGCTGATGCAAAATGAAGGCAGCATAGAAACTAAGAAAGAAAGATTGCAGATCCGATCTAAAACCCATAAATACATCAGAGTAAAGCGAAACTTACACCAAGGAACGCCAAGGGATCCGAAATCGGAGTCAACACCATCGAGACCGAATAGACTGACCCGAGAGATCGGGTCATAAGACGAAACGCAAACGAAGGAGCGAGAGTTCAGCAGCAAAGAGAAGAGACCGAAAACAATGAAAATTAGGCAGAGAGAGAGGCAGAGGCACGGCGACTTGAGGAGGCCGAAGCGGGAAATGTAATTGGTGGCCAAAAGATAGAGGTGAGGCTTCTTGCTTTTGGACTCGTCGTCGGAGAGAAAGGTGGGGGAGCCGGGGATGGGAGATGCGGCGGCGGAGGAGGAGGGGAAATCGAAGTCGGAGTGGGGCTGAGAGCGGCGGGAGGCGAGGGTCCGGTCCAGCATAATGGCGGTTGGGGATTTGGGGGACGAGAGAGAGAGAGATGCGGAGTGAGAGTGATGACGGGTACTCATTTTTGGGAAGCTAAACTAAACACTGGTAATGTGTGAAAAAATTACTATTAATTAAAGATACAGACATGATATAATTTCGATTTGTAAAAATTAAAAAATTTGATGCAATTAAGTATATATTAAAAATGCTTAACTCAGATATCTACTAATTAGTCTAGTGACTAAGAATACTTATCTTGTCTCATCTTGTATGTTTTTTAATCTTGACATGAAAATATAATAACTTTTTATTCAATAAAAAATATTTAACTCAAAAGTAAGTGTTCAAACTATACAAAACATATAGGTGTTTAACATTTTCTTTTGCTAAAATATTTGTTTAAAATATAGGTGTTCAAACTATACAAACATGATATAATTTCGATTGGCATGTCTCTCACCTGATACCGACTATAGGTGGTTGGAAAAAAATAGACGTTGACCACAGGCGACGACGGCGGTGAGGTTTGTGAGGCTATCGACGACAATGATGGCTTTAATTTTGAGGTTTGAAGTATAGAGATTGAGACTTTTTTTTGAGATTTTTAGATTTTTAAAAAAAAACTTCATTTTTTATAAAATTTAAAAATAAAAATAAAGTCACGCGTTAAATTTTCATTGAATGGTGATTTTTATTGGTGTTACCTTAAAAAACTAACACAATAAAACTTTAGGCACATATTTTAACAAAAAAAATACGTTAGGCACCTAAATTAAAAAAATATATAATTTGAGCACCTATTTCTAAGTTAAGCATATTAAAAATATATAATTTGTTTTATTTTTTGGTTAATATAAAAATAAGTGTTCAAACTATATAATTTTAAGTGCTCAAAATATTTTTTTGATAAAATAAGTGTCTAACATTTCATTTCATTAATTTTAGGTGTATGGTCGTTAACTTCCGTTAGAATCAATTAACCAATTAAAATATAACATGTGGCAAGTTTTATTTTTTTTAATTTTAGAAAGATAAAAAAAAAACTTGTTTTTTAAAAACTCCAACTTTACCATATTTCACAAAAAAAAACCCTTAAATTTCAAAAATTCAAATCATAAATCAGCCGCCATTTGTTGTCGTCGTCATGCAGCCGTCGTCAAAATGAAGGCTCCTTCTCTTGTTGTATGATTCAAATACTATTTGTTGTCCTTTTGACGTCGTTCAAAATGAAAGTTTCGTGTTTGGCGTTTGATTGAAACATCGTTCGTCGTTTTTTAATGACAAAAGAATGATATAAACGGTCGTGTGGGTCTTCTGACAAAAATAATAGACAACAATATGACAACCGACGACGACTGAATTTAAAATTTGAAATTTTTGATGTTAGGATTTTCAATTTTTTAGTAATTTTGTGAATTTTAGGATAGCAGAAACTACAGTTATTGGAACCCTTGTTGCTTGCTTCATACTCAAAAGCTATAACTGGGCATCTTCTACTGGTAAAAAAGAGCTTGCATTTCCGTGTACTTTTACAAAAGAATTTGCTTTATTTTGTTCATTAATTCTTTATGTAAAATTTCAGCATTCTCGGTTAAACATATCTGTAAAACTTGTCATTGTGAACATCATAGTGACAACACTTTTGCATTATCTCAAGAGTGTTTCAAAGAATTTTTGTGCAGTGAGGGCAGACAAAAACGAAAAGGGTAAACTACATCAAATATCACTGAACTTTAAATTTAGTATTGATTATACTACTGAACTAAAAATTAATATTACTTTTACTACGAACTAAAGCCTAAACTGAAGTTCAGAGCTAAAAGCGGAAGTAGGGGACGCTGCTAACAGCTTTGATTTTGTGTAGGGGACTTGCCGGTGCTGCTACCGCTGAAGTTGAATTTACGAGGAACTGCTAATGAAGTAGCTAAGCCATGAATGCTGAGCTTGAGAGTGCCCATTTCAGATAGTATGTTAGATATATGGAATGTCGCTATTAATTTGACATTTTGTTTGTGTTATGTGTAGTCTTAGTTTGATGTGCTTTTTTTAAAAAATAAAAATAAAAAATCAGCCCTTAAACTATTATTTTTGTCACTTTAAGTCCAATAGTTATTTACGTCAAAAAAATATTTTGGCCAATAAAATGTTTACGTATCACACAATGTTTTTGACTAAAAGATAATTTAGGAACTAAAAACAAGAAAGTAACAGTTTAAGAATTTATTTTTGACCCAAAAATAATTTAAGGACTAAAAACGGCTAAATTGGAGAAATATTGTGGTCAAAAAAATATTTTGAAATCTGTGGTGGTTCTCAGATTATTTTCGAATTTGAGGTTGTTTCTACAGTGAAAGCTGGTTGAAAGCATTCCGACCTCATGGGGATAAAAAAATTAAAAAAAAAATATTAGGGTTGGTTGAAAGCATTACGGCCTCATAAAAAATAAAAAATAAAAATATGTAAGAATGGTTGAAAGCATTTCGACCTCATAAAAAAATAAATAAAAAATAAATAAAAATATGTAAGGCATCTTGAAAGCATGTCGACTTCATGAAATTTTTTATACATATATATATAAGGCCGGTTGAATACAACCCGACCTCATAAAAATATGTGGCGTGTAGCACTGCACCGATGCAAGGGGTGCAGTGAGAGGAACGGGGGGGGGGGGCATGTTTTATTGCAGGGGTGCAGTGAGGGGAGCGGGGCAGGCTTTATTTTAGATATTGAATGGCTATTCATGCAGTGTAGATTTGTATTGATTCGAATAGGCTGATAAAACATTGAATGACCATACATGCAGTAGGGGTATTGCATTGGAATTTTGAGTGGTTATTAAATAGGTTGTAGGGGTAAAAAGGGAAAAAAATTGTATTATTTTGGTGTTGTGTTTTTGTGTTAAATAAGTGATGTTAAAGGTAAAAGTTTAACAAAGTCTGAAGAAAATTGAGTGAAGAAGGAGAAGAAGAAAGTGGAGGAAGAAACTTTGAAGAAAATTTCAGTAAGTCGATTTTAACATTTTGTTTTGAATACATATATTGTTTGTTTATTTTTGTTTTTTTGTTTAGGTAAAAATTCGTGAAAATATAATATAACATTACGATAGTTTTGATTTTTGTAATTTTATTGAAAAATATACATGGTTTTGAGCGTGCAGAGACAACGAGTAACGTGTTTGTGGCCGCTATCCATTACGGTGGAGAAATTGTGAAAACTGATACTGGTGTCGTATTTGACTCGGAAAATACTACAAAGTTGAAGTTTTCAAAGAACATTTCCCTTCGAGAGCTGAAGCAAGACATAAAAATAAATATAGGAGCTGAGATTGTTCGTATGCGGTACTGGTGGAAGACCTCTGATGATCCAGTCAGATATTCTGCAATAGCTCTTAAAGATGATGAAAATGTTAGACTGATGATTACAGAGCATGATTCAGTACGTATTCGAAGTGTTGAGTTACATGTTAAGTTGCGTGTGAGATATGATGACTCGGGCCCATCCAGAAATGTATATGAAAGTTCTTCTCAAATGGGTTTCGATAATGCGGTTGAGGACAAGCCATATAGGTTTGGAGACAGTTTTGTTGCTCTATTGGAAAGTGGGACATCGGATGCATTTCATCCATATGTCGGACCTTCGACGTTCCCAACGGTTGAGCCGATAATTGATCCGAGTATTGACATTGGCGTTGAAAATCTCCAAGGCCGATGGTGAGAAACGTTTGTTGATTCTACTGAAGATGAAGATGAAGAAACTGGACATCTCGATTTGAGTGGTGATGACCTTGGTGATGAGCTTGTTTTTTGTGGTGGTGGGTTCGTGTCAGGTGGAGAAGACATTACATGGTACGAACCTCCTACTCACATGAACTTAATAGATTACGATATGATGAGGGCACCTGAATACCCGATCATACCTCAAATCGGTTCAGGTTCCTTTGATGAATTCTCGGTTCGGATGCAATTTAAAGACAAGGAAGAAGTCACATTGGCAATTAAAGAGTATTCCACCAGAAAGCATGTAGACTATACTGTTAAAGAATCCACACCGAGAACTATGTTTGCCAAATGTGTTAAATATAGACAATGTTGTAATTGGAAGATTCGAGTGTCTAAACTTCAGAGGAAAAATGCCTGGGAGATTACAAAGTACAATGGTGGACACACTTGCTTACGAAATTCAATCAACCAAGATCACCGTAAGTTGGAGTCTGATGTAATATCTCGTCACGTGAAGACATTGGTTGAAGCAAATCCTAAGGTTACTATTTCAGCGATTATTGCAATTGTGAAACAACAATTTGAATGCCAAATAGAATATGGCAAAGGTTGGTATGCAAGGGATAAGGCGCTGGATAAGGTGTACGGTAATTACGAGAAGTCATACAATGAGCTACTGCCTTTATTATACGCAATGACGTATTTCATTTCGGGGACCATAATCAAGTATAAAACATTTGATGCATGCAACCGAGAAGGTGAACTTCTTCAAGGGAAGAAAATATTCGACAAACTATTTTGGGCGTTCAAGCCATGCATTGATGGCTTTCCATATTGCAAGCGTATGGTCCAAGTCGATGGTACGTGGTTGTACGGAAGATATAAACATGTACAGTTGATTGCCATTACACAAGATGGTAGCGGAACTATCTTTCCGATTGCCTTCGCAATTGTTGATAAAGAGTCGAGGAACTCTTAAAAATTCTTTTTTAGCAATTTACGTAAGTATGTCGTCAAAGAATATGGGGTTTGCTTGATTTCTAATAGAGCAACGACCATTTTAGCAAAAATTGATCGATAGGGCAGTGGTTGGACACCACCGCACGCATATCTCGCCTACTGTGTCCGTCATATTGGTAAGAACGCCATTAAAGATGAAAAAAACCCAACCTTCGCAGCGCAATTTTAAACATGGGTATGTAAATTTCCTTTTCTCGAACTTAATTAATTATGTGTTATGATGTTTGTCGATGCTAACAACATATATTATGGAATAGGCTACGAACTAGTATAACCAAATTTTGAGCGGATATTGAAAAATTTACGCATGGAGTACATCGAAGATGTTTGAGCGTGGGCAAATAGTATACAGAGGGAAAGATAGACCCAATCGTATGATGTAGGTCGACGATACGGGCAGATGACAACCAACCTTGTGGAGTGCATAAATAGTGTATTAAAAGGAACACATCATCTCCCAATAACAAGCTTGGTGAGAGAGACATCTATAGGTTGGCTAAGGTTTGGTCCGATAAAGGGTCGAAAATTCAAGCTATGATAAATAAAGGGCAATTTTGGTTTGAAGATCTTGTGAAAAATATGGAAAAGAACGTGAATTTGGGAAGATCGATGGTTGTTCACGGGTTCGACCTGAATAGACAGATTTTTTATGTTGTTGATTCCATGCGCAACAACAGATGAGGGCACCACCAAATATTTCGAGTCAATTTTAGACAAAGATGGTGTGATTGTGGTGAGTTTCAGGCATGGCGATATCCTTGTAGGCATGCAATCGTGGTATGCATGTCTAAAGGGGTTGACCCGTACAACTTTGCGGATGAATGCTTTAACTTGTAGACGATAATAAATATTTACAAATATGAGTTTCCACCGATCGCGAATTCACAATATTTGCCACCACCGAAGCACGACGAATGGTTACCGAATCTGACACTTCGTAGAGAACTAAAAGGCCGACCTCAATCTACTCGCATCCATACTAGTATGGATTTTCATTACAGGGAGCTGGGTGAGCCAAAGAGATGTACACAATGTAGGGGTACATGACATTCCAAAAACAAATGTCCAAACCAACCGAATTACATGGCAATGCCTCAGTGATTTCATTCATTATTTGTAGTTGAACTAGTTTCATTTCTTTATATTTGGATTGCAATGAACATTTTCTATTTGATTATGAGTACGTTATTTGATGCATATGTTTATTTATTATTACTATTCTCACTATTTATTATTATCACCAATATTTTTGTATGTTTATTACTATTATTTACTTTTACCGTTATTATTATTTACTATGCTATTATTATTGTATGTTTATTAGTTTTATTTATTTTTACTATATGCATATTAATGCAAAAACCAAGATTTTTGTTTTCGAAAAAACCTCATCACAAGTTAATGTATGTTCGGTTCGGTGTTTATTTTTGTAATAAATTATATGCTCGAAGTTAAATTTTATTTATCACGTCATTTTTGTAAAGATTTTAAAATAATTCAATTATTACAAAAAGATTTCAAACAAAATTCAAATAACTAATAATAATAAACATCTACAAATTATTTGTATTACATAGAAGAAGAGTTACATGAGCTATCGTCTTCTATGCAATTTTTGTCCATGGAGGGATGTAGTATCTATGTAACGCTGCGGTGCTCGTCGTTCTCGTTGCAGTTTTCGACGTGCATCATCATCATCGTCGTCGTCGTCGTCGTCATCATCATTGTCGTCGTCGTCATCATCATTATCATAATCAATCACACGACGTATAAAAGATGGCGTTGTATACACATAGTCAGTATTACGTGGTGCCAACGTGGGACTGCTAATCGACGTAACTGCCATGAAATCTATGATCCCCTAATAGTCCACATTTCCACAAAGCTCGGATACATAGCTGACTGATGTTGAAGATCTGGTACCTATGCTTCAGAATCATTCGCACCCGAGCTCCCCCATTGATGAATAATAAGTTGGTGATTGTTGATAGTCCATGTTTCCACCAAAGCTCGGGTACATGGGTGGCTGATACTGAAAATTTGGTACGTATGCTTTAGAATCATTCACACACGAGCTCCCGCCCATTGATGGATGATAAGTCGATGCCTGTTGATAGTCCATGTTTTCACCAAAGCTCGGGTACATGGGTGGCTGATGCTGAAAATCATTCGTACATGAGCTCCCGCCCATTGATGAATGATAATGGGTGGCTGCTGATGATAGAATCTGGCATCCACTAGATTGGAAGTTGAGCTCCCGCCAATTGATGAATGATAAAAGTTGTCATCCACTGGATTAGAAAAAGAGCTCCCTACTATTGCTGGATTAGAATTACCAGCATACAGATTTGATGTACCAGATTTACTATGAGATTCATTCGCTGCAACATTAGATGATTGACCACGACCACCATTTTTTTGCAAAAATATTCGACATTGTTCCCGTTCATCAGCAATAGTCAAGTATAGCTTCCCACAATTGCGATAGAATAACATATACTCTAAATTATTAGGGTCCAAATCATCGACTTGAATTCGAGAGCGAGGTGGCAACAATTCACATATGTTGTTCCACCTTTCAACGTACGTTCGATACTTTATTTCCCATGTATGATGCCCCTTGCCGCGAAAGTCCACAAGGTGTAAGGTGTCATAATTGGTGTCATGCAACAATAGGTTTCTCGAAATGGGTTGATGAAAGCCAAATTGCTTTAAGACCCTATCTCCAAACTGGTATTCTACAAAATTAAAGTAGATCAATGGTGTAATCGCACACCAGAGATAGAAATTAATCATCAATTCTTCTAGTACATTTACGCGTTCACCGACATATGGCCTTCAAATAAACTGAAAAAAATATAAATATAAATAAGAGAATAAATTAATTACATAAATAATAACATGTAAAAGTAACTTAATTTCTATACCTCATCTTTGCAAGATAAATCAATAGAAGCTCTAAATACTCTCAAATTGTTGTTTGCTAACTCTATGTGAGCTTTTTTCGCATTCCATCTGCATATACATCCAAATAATAGTCATTTCATTATTTTTAGATAATATATTTTTTAAAAAACTGAGTAAACTCAAATTTCTAAATTAAAGTAAAAAAATTACCTACTAATAAGAGAAAAATTTCTCATGCTTCGAGTAACCGGTGTAAAAAATAAAAGTCGTTCTCATGCCCAAGCTTGCAATAGCAACATACATCCACCAAAACCCTTTACCTTCAAACCATGACTATCTAATTGAGAAGCCTTGCACAACTCACGGTACAAAAATGCTAATATTGTTGATCCCCAACTATACTTAGCAGCTTCTGAAGTCGATGACAGATGTGGTAGTTACCGTGTGTGAACAAGATTTTCGAATTTATCCAGCATCAGTATCCCCCAATGAGTTGTAAAATATAGGCTCGAATCGCACAACTAATATCTTCTGGCGTGTTATTACCCCCGAGCTGAAATTCTCTCTTCAACCAGCTCAATTTAATACGAGATCCTCTCACATTGGTTCCAGTCGGAACCTTGTTGAGGTAATCACTGCAAAGTTGTGCACATGATTCCTCCGGCTCCTTAACCAATAGACTCCTGTTTACCGACATCCCAACTAGCATCACCACGTCTTCGAGCGTAACGATACATTCTCCACACGGCATGTGAAACGTATGAGTCTCCGGTCTCCAGCGCTCAATTAGCTCAATTAGCACGGTAATTAAGCTGGGAATCAGCTTGTAGCCACGAATAAATGTGGCGTGATAGAATCCTGCCTCTTGCAACCATTCAATTATATCGGGGTATGAGTGATTACTCCCCATGCTTAGGTGATGTTTAAAGGTTTCTTCGGTTGCCTGCATTAAATTAAAAAATTTATTAATAATAACAAATAAGAAAATAAAATATTACTAATATCAAATTAACTTCTTTAAAAATAATTTACCATATCATCAACCACAACACTAGAGACATGTTGATTTTGTAATCTCAACATATAATTTGAATATGTCATCCTTTTAAGAAAACTACATAGAAGACAAATAAGAAAATATTAGTAAGAAAATAATTACCTCTAAATTTAATTCTAATTACTACCTTAAAAATTACTAAATATACAATTACCACTAAATCTAATCCTAACTACTACTTTAAAAATTACTAAATATACATTTTTATGATAAAAAAGCAACTTACTAATTTACAAATTGGCACAAAAATATTCGAACTAAAATTTTTTCAAATCTTTTCTTCTTCTTCTTCAAATTTCTTTAAAATAACCACAATTGTTCGTATTAAATTCAAAAACAAAATATATAAACTTAAACACTTACAATACTTTCCTCATATCTTCTTTTTTCTTCTACTTCTTCACCCAATTTTTCACAAACTCTCTTCTAAAATTCCTTACCTTCAACCCTTATTTAACAACTAAAATTTTCAACCTCAATCATTCAATTCAGGTGCAGCAGACCAATAATTCAACCCGTAAATTTTCTTAGTTCCTTATACCCGTGACTCACTGCCCCAAGCTGTCTCATGCATGCTTTTTTTTTCAGTCATGTTTTCAGTGTCTCATGTATGCCATTCATTTTTATTTTTTTCAGCGTCTCATGCATGCATTTTTCAGATGTGTCAACGTGACACAGGCATGAGGGCGGATTCAAAGTAATTGGACCTCACATTTTTTTTTTACTTTTTAATGGTGAGGTCGGATTGTAATCATGCAACCCTCACCTTCATTTTTTTCCGCTGCTGCACTCTGCACACTGACACAACTGATGAGGTCGGACTGCTTCACATGACCTTCATCTTTATTTTTTTGAGGTCGGGTTGCTTTTCCCTAGACCTCAATTTTTTTTAAATTTTTTGTTAAAGTCGGATTGCTTTCTATTCGCCCTTAAAGTCTACTGTAGAAAATACCATAAATTCGAAAATAATTTACAGAATACTATAGGTTTCGAAATATTTTTTTAACCATAATATTTCTCCGATTTAGCTGACTAAAAACAAACAAAAGAACATAGTTAAAAAGTTAATTTTTCATTTAAAACTTTTTTTTTTTATCTTATCTAGCATTTGGTGTGGGGAGATGGTTGATTGTGGGCTTTACTTTTGCCCCAAATAAATGAAAGCCCAATTGAAGTAATAGCCCAGAGTATGAAAATCACAATTAAAGTTAACCTAAGTTTAACTCGTGCACTTTTTTACCAAGTATAGTGGTTTGGCTGACCTTAATTAATCCACCTCTTAATAATAATAATGATGATAATAATGATAATAATAATTTTTAATAGTCTAAAGGTAATTAGAATGTATTATTTTCTCATATATATTTTTAATCCTTCGACAATGCATATACCTTGTATAAAATGTAGTGGCCAACTAAGTATAATTCGATTGATAGTGTCGTTGGTACAATATATAAGAGGACGTGAGATCAAACATGTTTAAACGTTTGATATCTTTAGATGCCGATTGAGTATAGTTTACTTGACATTATCGTTCGTATAATATATAAGAGAGCTGAGAACGAACATATTTAAATATTCAATATCTTTTCAATCTTATGAGTGATGAGAATAAAAAAAATGTCTATATTCCCTCCATATTTTTACTAAAATAAATAAATAAAAAATTAAAAGAGTCAAATCCAATTGGGGGAGGAGAAAACCCTTGCAAAACAAGACAGCCTAAAACCCTTGGAAAAGCCTCACAATTCACAAAGCAGTTAATACAAAACTGAAGCCTCAACCAACACTTATCGTGTTATTTTTTTGTCTAAAAAAATGCCATATGTTTCTCCGAATTTGCGCCTCCTCTTCTCCCCTCTAAAACCCACTCTCTCTTTCCCTCTCTTCCTCTCTAAACCCAATCCAAAACCCTTATCCTTCTCCACCTTCTTCGCTTCTTCATCGCCCTCAAAACGACCGCGTTCCGTCCCCCGTCGTGATTCCCTCAATATTCCCGGAAGAAATAGCAGCACTTTCAAAGAGCGTAAAGGCGGAGGCAGAGAAATGGCAATGGAGGAAACTGCCGGGCAGTCAAGGGACTCTTCTTCTACATCTTCGTTTGGGTTTAATAAAAGAAGGGCTGAAGGGAAGGATAAGAGCGACAGGCCTAAAAAGAATCCCCAGTTGAAAGAACGCAAGCTTAATCCTACTAATACTATTGCATACGTACAGGTAATATTTTTCCTTCATTGTTTTTACTGTGGATTCGTTTTTTAGGGAAATTAAGTGATTTTATAAAATGGGTTTGTGTTGTTTTTGGGATCAAAATTGTGAATTTTGAGTAATTGACCCTAAAACATTTGTCTTGAGAAGTTTAGTTTCTTAAAGTGGAGAACTTTTGGATAACAAATTGCATTACTTGACTTTTATTTCACTTTAGTTATTGGTTCGGTTTAAAGCAGTTAAAAATTTTAATTCAATTTACAGATTTTGGGGACTGGAATGGATACACAAGACACTTCACCTTCAGTCTTGCTCTTCTTTGACAAACAAAGATTTATTTTTAATGCCGGAGAGGTGAGCATTTTGGCTTATTTTCAAAGGATTTTATGGAGTGGAATTAGTCCTTGCTTGTTAGTTATTTCTAATATGTAGCTTCAGCACAATTTATATGCATCCTTCAGCATGCTACAAGGCTCATATTTCTTCATTGTTTAAAAGAAATGTTTTAACTTTGCTTAATGTATAGATTCCTAATGTGATTGGTGAGGTAAATATTAATCAAGGAAATAACCTAGAAGAATCCTGAGTATTTATCTATTGCAGTTGCTTCTTTCTTTGTTCGCTCAGAAAAGTTTCTAAAGTTGTAGTCAGAGCAAACACCATTGTGGTGGTATGTGGGAAGTACGGTAAACTCAGAGTTATGGTCCTTAGTTAACTTACAATTGCCTAACAGTGAGACATTTTTAATGTAACTCAGAGCAAATCACATGACCCTAACGTGTATTGCGAGTTGCGACCAGAAGGATATTGTTTCAGTTTGTGTGGATTGTGGTCAATGTACAGTGGCGTATCTTTCACTGCAATATACTTAATCATGCAATGGATGCAATGTTTTGTATAGCTATTCTAACTTTGTTCTTTTGCTTGCACCCTCCTATCTGTTTTAAGGAGCCCTAAGTTACCTTTTTTCTATTTTTGGAGTTGAATGTCGGTGGCTAAGTTTCTTAATTGGTGTTTGGCTTCAATTTGAACTGCCTTACCGGTGATTATTTGTGCCTTAGAAGCTAGATATGTCTAGGATAGTTGGTAAATTTTATGCAACACCGGCAGTGGCAAAGTATGATATAATTTCTCTAGAAAGCTTATGAACTCTGATTGGTATTATAATTAGTTATTAACCCCTTTATGCAGGGCTTACAACGGTTTTGCACAGAGCATAAAATTAAATTATCAAAGGTACAGTGCTTTTTTTTACATGAATATTTTTGCCAGTTTCTTCACTTTCAGTCTAGAAAGATAGTCTGATGTGGATGCTTCCTCCAGATAGATCACATATTTCTCTCACGTGTCTGCTCAGAAACAGCGGGTGGACTTCCAGGTTTATCTTGAATCTCGTTTATAATGTTCTGTAGAAGTCTGATATACCATTATGTTTAACTTTAACATTTAGCTTTCTGTTAATTTTTGAAAGATTTCTGGAAACTGACAGAAAATTTATTGCTAATATCTTGAAGGGAAGCAATAGTATTATGATAAATACGTTCTAGGCATGCATAGGTGATTGTATATCTCCTGAATTGTTGAGTTTAACTTCTTTCTCGCAGGTTTGCTGTTGACTTTGGCTGGCATGGGAGAAGAAGGGTATAGTGTGAGTATCCACAGATATAAAATATTTCACTTTTCCTTGACATTGTTGTGCCTATTACTTAAGTACTTGCCTATATTGTTGTAAAGGTCAAAATCTGGGGACCCTCGGATCTCAATTTCTTAGTTGGTGCAATGAAATCTTTCATTCCACATGCAACTATGGTTCACACTCAGAGTTTTGGACGGGCGCCCATTTCTGATGCTGCTGAAAATGCAACTGTTCCAAATAAAGCTGCAGATCCCATTGTTCTTGTCAATGATGAGGTTATCAAAATATCAGCAATTCTCCTACAACCTCGTTGCTCACAACAGTCCCAAATAAAGCCCGGTGAAATGTCTGTGTTATATATTTGCGAATTGCCCGAGCTTATGGGGAAATTTGACCCAAAAAAGGCTGTAGCTCTTGGCCTGAAACCTGGGCCAAAGTATAGCGAGCTACAACATGGTAAATCAGTGAAGTCAGACCGCCTAGATATAATGGTGAGTGAGCTGTTAATAAGAAAAATACTTTTTGTCCTATGCTTTTGATGTATAAATTTTTTGTCTGGTTATACTTTTTGACCCATGATAAACTTTCCTATGTATAGGTTCATCCATCTGATGTTATGGATCCTCCTGTCCCTGGTCCTATTGTCTTCCTGATTGACTGTCCCACAGAATCTCATATACAGGAATTGTTATCCATAGAATGCCTCGATGGATATTATACAGAAGTATCAGGTAACCTAACAGAGAGTACTAAGATGGTAAACTGTATCATTCATTTAGGTCCTGCTTCTGTTGTAAGCAGTCCCGACTACCAGAAATGGATGAAGAAATTTGGTTCTGCGCAACATATCATGGCTGGACATGAAAAGTAAGTCTCTTTGCATCGTACAGGAAACAAATATTTGCACCCATGCCTATGAACTGATGGTTTTCTTTTTTATACCACTCTGCAGAAATAATCTTGAGGTTCCTATTCTAAAATCAAGTGCAAGAGTTGCATCACGACTTAATTACTTATGCCCACAGTTCTTTCCGGCTCCAGGTTTCTTGTCCCTTCAGCACCTTAATTACTCAGCATCAGATGATATTAATTCAAGTGAGGTCTGTTTCCACTCTAGAAGCGACATTTTTTGGGAATCAGGTTTATTATTATACCATGAAAAGTTTGTAAGCAACTGAGTATTATTTTCTTTTTTTACCAGGGTTCCACTTTGAAGATCTGTGAAAGCATTCCTGCTGAAAATCTCTTAAAGGTATTCTTCTTGAGGTCGCTAGCGCTGGTCCTTTTCCTTTTTTCCTTAAATGGGGGGAGGGGCGCTAAGAACCAAAATCCCCGCCATAAAATGGCTATTTCTGTTCCATGAATTAAGTGAATAATTGGATGGTTAATTGTTAGTGCAAAAATAAGTAATAGAATTTCTATTTTGAAGCTTTTATGGTAAAACATAGACTGTTTATATTATATTCAGCTCTGGACTCTTTTAAGAAATTTAATAGTACAATAGTTTCCTGTTAAGAGATTTTCTTACATTTTGGACAGTTCACTTTGCGCCCTTATGCTCAACTGGGACTGGACAGGTCACATATTCCGATTCCAATAGGCCACTCTCAAGTAATTGATGATCTGAAGTCAGAAATTCCAGAGATTTCAGGTGCTGCACAAACTGTCCGAGAGTTTTGGCAGGGGCTGAAGGAAAGTAAAGAGGTATTTACTACAAATGATAATAGAGTTATGCTTGAAGAACCGTGGTTGACTGAAAATACTCTGCCTAGTTGTTTGGAAAACATAAGGAGAGATGACTTGGAAATTGTACTTCTTGGTACGGGTTCATCGCAGCCTTCTAAGTATCGTAATGTTAGCTCTGTCTATGTCAATCTTTTCTCCAAAGGAAGTTTGCTCTTGGACTGTGGAGAAGGAACCCTTGGACAACTGAAAAGAAGGTAACACGTTATAAAATTTTATTTGATAACAGTGATATCATGGTCTTTTCCTTTATCCTTTTTAACTCGTGACTGTTGGTCTATTGAGGAAACAGATATGGCGTAGATGGTGCAGACAAAGCTATTAGAAATCTAAAATGTGTTTGGATATCTCATATTCATGCTGATCACCACACGGGTCTGGCGAGAGTGCTTGCTTTGAGGCGTGATTTATTGAAGGGAGTGCCTCATGAACCATTACTGGTTGTAGGACCACGACAACTTAAACGATATTTAGATGCATATCAAAGACTTGAAGATCTTGATATGCAGTTCCTTGATTGTAGGAGCACCACAGAAGCTTCATGGGATACTTTTGCGAGTGATAACGAATCAAATAATAACGAATCTTCTCCAGAAAGTTCAATGCATTCAAATGCCCAAAATGGAACTTTGTTTGCTAGAGGTAGCCGTATGCAGAGCTATTTGAGGCAACCAGGCAGTCCAGTGGACCATTCTGCAGCTTATCCATTCCTAAGAAGATTGAATAATATACTAGGTGAAGCAGGATTAGAAGCTTTGATTAGTTTTCCTGTCGTGCACTGTCCACAGGCATTTGGCATTGTTTTGAAAGCTGCAGAGCGTGTCAACAGTGTTGGAAAAGTCATCCCTGGATGGAAGATTGTGTACTCGGGTGACACTAGGCCCTGTCAAGAACTGGTCGATGCATGTCGTGGAGCTACAGTTCTCATACACGAGGCAAGTTAACTGCTATGTTTCATTGATTATCAACATAGCTAATAGTTTTGGGATCATCATTCAAATGGATTCATATTTCCCATGTCTATGGGGTGTACAACCTCGCCATTTTTGGATTCTTAAGTGGTTTATTCAGCTTCACATTTACTTTGAAACGGAACATCTCTTTTATAATTAGCATTAACCATCATCATCTAATTTGATTACCTTACGCTTGATCATATTACAGGCGACTTTTGAGGATGGTTTGGTTGATGAGGCCATAGCAAGAAACCACAGTACAACCAAGGAAGCCATTGAAGTGGGAAACTCGGCCGGTGCTTATCGCATTATCCTAACCCATTTCAGCCAAAGATACCCGAAAATCCCTGTATTCGATGAGACTCACATGCATAAGACATGCATTGCTTTTGACATGATGAGTATTAACATAGCAGATTTGCCAGTGCTTCCTAGAGTCCTCCCATACCTTAAATTGCTTTTTAGAAATGAGTTGGCAGTAGATGAGTTAGATGATATTATAGAAGCTTTGGTGTAAGTTTCTTGACAAATAATGAATTAATTGTTTGTTTGTTTGTTTGCCATTTCCATCTCTCCTGATTTAAGAACTTACATTGTCCATACCAGTATGTAAATGTTTTAAGCTTGTCCATCACAGTTTGTAACCATGGTGTCAGAGAGGAGCTGCGGATTGGAGAAGATATTACAGAAACCGAGGTTCGAATCTTTGACAGGTTGAAAGTTTACTCGAACCGACTAAATTAAGCATTTGGTTCTTCTCATCATACATCTTTGATTTTTAATTTGAAATGGGAAACATATTGTTGCAGGTGTAAATTATTGTGCCATGAACATAGTACTGAAGAAACTGTAGAACATCCATTTACATAATAATAAAAACTCTTGCATTTATCTGGTTCAGAAAACTAGATTCAGTCAATTCCGGCTGATTTTCGAGTTCTTCTGTAATTTTCTGTTTTCATAATGAATTTAATTGTTGATAAAAGGAAAGGAAAAGCAGACCACTTTTAGTGAACTTATCTTCACCTATTCCTGAAATCAGACTAACTAAAAAGTGACACTTATCTGTTTATTTTTATTGTTGAATGTATAAGTCTATAAATATAAAGACATTACATCCAATTATCTCGAAATTTGAATGTTAAAACCTACCATTTATTTGTAACGTTTCACTTTGGGAGACATGAGTTCAAACTTTGGATATTGTTAGAAGGGGCAGCTTCGCACTCAAAATATAGACCGTAAAACAAACATGCATATTACTAAAAAAACGTTGCTCGTAGAGTCCTTATTTCTCGTATATAATTTCATTCATTCTCCCATTATTTATATGAAAAAGTTCGGCAGACCTAGTACGGTGGGTAGGGGAAGATAAATTTTGGAGTTCGAACTTATATAAAATGATATAACATGAACATCTTTAGTCACTCGATCAATTAATAGATCTAACATAGTGTTAAATTTGTTTTGCGTTAAAAGTGTGATAGATTTGCGAAATATAAAATTACAATTGAAAATAAGATTACGGTGAATTTACATTAATTTTTTTGACAATTTTACTGGATATAAGATTATAAATATGATTGTTGTAGGCATAATTCCTCAAATTTAAAGTTTTAAACTATGAAAATTTACATAAATTCTTAAATTTCAAACACTAAATATAACCTCTAAACTTCAAAATTAACAAACTTATATAATCTTTAGTTTACTTAACTTATGTAAATACTCTCATAACACTATTGAAATTGCTATTTTTTTTTCTTAGTGTTTTGAGCTATATAGTCATTACACAGTCTAAGGGTTTGTTAAACAATGATTTTTAAACGTAAAATCTTTATCAATCGGTCGTTTTTAGATAAGATGAAAAAATTAACTGTAAAGGAATGTTCGTTTGAAGCGCAAAATCAAGTTGAAGAACGTAAAATCAAGAGAATCGATGCATATTAATACTATATTTAATATTATTTTTTTGTTTGCCGCTCCAACGCTCGTTGGAGAAACTATGTTGAACGCAACCTAAATAGTGAAAACCTTTGCTTTTATAGCTTTGCCTCCCTCTCCTTGGTACAACTTAAGGCTAAACGTGTCCCTCTTCCACAAACAAATTGCCAAACGTGTACCACAAGTTAAACCCCAATGTCCTTTCTATCTATTAAACAAGATGCATATCATATGTCGGAATTAAATATCGATATGTATCTGACACAAATATAATTCAAATTGAAAAAATTAATTTAGTATATTAAATAACAAGAAATATAAAACATAAATAAAATAACATGATATTAATTTAAAACACATAATTCAAAAAGTAATTTTAATAATAAAAAATGATATGTTTCATCTAGATGACGTGAGTCGAAAAATTTAATATAACACGTGGATTATTGGATGTAATTTGGAAAGGAGGGGCTGGTTGACATAGTCGTGGGTTTAGCGATAGAAAATAAAAGCCCAAACAGCGACTGATCCTTTAATTTACACCATATAATCTCCCTTAGGATAGCTGCTACAGGGTTGGTTGATGTAAAAAAGAAAACAACTTTTTTTAGCCCCAAATTACACATTAGGAGCTGTAACATATTATTAGGTTGTTTGGAAATTAAAGTGAAAAAAACAATTTTTATTGAAAAATATAAACGAAATTAAACATTAAATACAAATCTAAAAAATTACGGTTTTAACATTTTTTTAATAAATCTTAAATCTAACCCCATTCATACTTAGAGGAGAGGAAAAAGGGAAGACTCTAAAGGAAAGAAGAGGGGTGTTTTTAGTGGGTTTATAACTCATGATCTAAGGGAATACGAGGGAACAAAGACGAATAGTTTAGTAAACCGACCAAATGTGATTGATGAACACTTATCTTAGTATAAATTAATAAATTGTATTTAGAAAATTAAATGGGTATATATTTAAAAAGTTTTAAAAGTTTTAAATTCAAACGGTTCATTTGTATAATTTATATATACTATCAAAAGAAACAGATGCTATTGAATAATCACGGGTTTCTGCATAGATAATTATAATCTTGGTTTTTTATTTCATAAAACATGAAATGCTTTTAGATTGTTCCATAAGCTAGATATGATTTTTTAGAAGTCGCAAAAAGTGTAAACAACTTTCAAATCATATATATTTCACGAAATAAAAACAGGCTCACTCATGTCGTGAAAACTTTGGGTGAACTAGAGGTCACAAACGGGTTATTCTGTTCAGTTTTATTTCAGTTCGGTTCATTTTGTGTCTGGATACATTTGGTTTAAAATTAGTTTGCGTCGGTTCGGCTTCGGGTATCAGTCAAGATAACAGTTGGTTGATTTCGATTCGGTTAATATCGGGTTAATAAGAGATCGATCGGTTATAGTTGTGTTTTTAGGGCGGGTTAAGTTTTTTCACCCCATATATGACTTTATATAGTATTTATATTTGACTTTTTGCTAAGTTGTGCGACAATTCATATCTCATATTTATTTATTTATTTTAATATATTTTCTTTATTGCATGTTGTCTTCGGTTCGGATTACTTTCAGTTCAGGTGAAATCAATACGGTTCTATTCGATTCGGTTGAAAATCGATTTGAATTTATTTTTGGTTCAACTGAAATTCAATTCGATAGATTTATTTCAAGTTTCGAATCAAATTAGATCATAGTGTTCGAATTGATATGAGTTTCGATTCAATTTTTGGTTCTCGAGTCAAGTTTGCGGGTAAGTGCAACGTCATTATCTAGATAAACTATCCGTATAATCATACCATAATAATATCTGGAAGACGTGTCTTTGAAGCAACCAAACTCTCGACACCTTCATGTTTATTAACAGCAATCAGCAGTAAAACTCGAAGAACCCAAATGCCAACAAACAGTAAAAAAAGAGAAGGAAAATTCTTCAATTTCTTACAGAAACAAAGAGCAACAAGGCATTGAAAGTCTCTGTCTCCACCGTTGAAATACAAGTCTGCATCTCTAAACAAAAATAAATTCAGTTGGCTCTGAATTAAGGACTTGTTTTCCCCTTTGTTCTTTGCATTTATAACCCTACTTCCTCCACCTCTTTAGTCTTTACCCACTCTTTCTTCTTATCTCTTTCTCTTTTCAACGAATCCTTAATTATTTTATAGTATGAACAACTCTTGAAGCTGAAAGGGAAATATTATATAATATATACTTTATTTTTATATGTTTTTTTTTTTGCCACTTTTCATTCAGTAAAAACCCCCATTTCTTGACTTTCTTCCACTTTTCTGGCAGAAATGATCCTTCAGCTTCTTGGGTTGTGTTAAAAATCAAAGCTTTGTTTCAGGGTTGTTGTGAATAATGGGTAATAGCTTCATTTGCAGGAGAAAGAAAGATGGTAAAGATGGTAATGGAACAAGGAGTAAGAGAGTGGGGGGAAGGTCACAGAGGAAAATGCTTGCAGAGGAAGAGCTTTTGCATAGGCAAGCTTTGTCTATGGCTCTTCATCAGCACCAGTTGTCTCACAGATTTGATGGATCCATGTCCAGGAGAATTGGCTCTACCAGCTCCAGAAGACATACTGATCCTTTAGCTAATAATGAAAAAAAGGTGGGTTTTTTTTTATTAGAATTGTTATTGAATTACTTGGCCTTTTGTGTTTCCTCAGCTTTTCATGTGTGATCATTATGTTAATCACTGCTTTTAGTTGACTGGATCTATGATGAAAAGGTGGGTTTTTGATGATTGATTGTGTAAAAACAAGAGCAAAATTTTGAGGAAAAAAGTTGTTAATCATGCTGGAGAACAGCTTGGTCAATGGTCCACCAGGTGGGAAAAAAGGGGCCAGAAAATGTTTCCTTTGCCTTTTCATTGAAAAAGTTAGAACTTTATGGCAAAATCTTGTGCTGGTTCACTGTGCTTTTAGCTTTATGTCTTCAAGTTAGATCTTTGTGAAAAGCAATCTCAAAAGCATTGTTTATTCTGTTGTGCTTTGTGTTGAAGTGGACTGAAACAGACATAATTGTACCAGCATAATTATTAATTATTTTACAAATCTTGGAACTTTTTCTTTAAGCTGATTTCTAGTACTACTTTCATGTTCTTTGCAGGTGCTGGAATCTCTTGAAAATATCAAGTTCAAAAGAATTGTTCTGATACATGGAGAAGGCTTTGGAGCTTGGTGTTGGTATAAAACCATTGCTCAATTGGAGGAAGTGGGCCTTTTACCTACTGCATTCGATCTCACCGGTTCCGGTATCGATCTGACAGATATGAACACCGTCACTACATTAGCAGAATATTCGAGACCTTTGATTCAGTATCTGGAGACCCTTCCTGCAGATGAGAAGGTAAGTGGGTACATTTGATACTTCCCATGCATTTTATTCATCTAGGAAAACCTTGCCATCTGTTATGTTAAATTGTTTCGATTCATGAATTATATATGAAGGTTATTTTGGTGGGTCATAGCAGTGGAGGTGCATGCCTTTCTTATGCATTGGAGAGTTTCCCAGAAAAAATCTCCAAAGCAATCTTCCTTTGTGCTACAATGGTGTCTAATGGTCAGAGACCTTTCGATGTGTTTGCGGAAGAGGTATTTTATCAATGACTGACTAGCTGCCAATTGTTTTACATCGATTAATTACACACGAACCTATGTTTGGTTTTCCATTTTGCTTGAACCAAATGTGTCGAAGAACTAATTTTCTTACAGCATTAACGATTATTGCTACTGAAACTTGGTAATGAAGGTTCTTTCACTGCTCCTTTGCTCTTAGTTATCTGGTCTACATTAGCTGATAAAAAATAATCATTGCAGCTCGGTTCTGCTGAACGTTTCATGCAAGAGTCACAGTTTTTGATTTATGGAAATGGAAAAGATAAGCCGCCTACAGGGTTCATGTTCGAGAAACAGCTAATGAAAGGGTTGTATTTCAACCAATCACCAACAAAGGTATTTTACAGCTTTGTTTTCAAGTTAACACAAACAATTAATTAAGCTAGTTGTGTTGTCAGCTTTTACGTTTTCTTATGAAGTATGCATCTACATATGCCCAGTTTTGTGCCAATCTATGTTATGCCACTAGTTCCCTTTGCTTTAATCTGCATTATGGTTAAGAGAACTCATGCTGCAATAGATTGCATGGACAATGTGCTATGATGTACGCCAATACTTGACATACCGTATCTTCTGATGATCTGTGTCGGGTTTACTGGTGAATGTCATGTTGCATTGAACATGTTAATACCATGTCGAGGTATGGTGCAGTGTTAGATATCGTACGAAAATTATGGACTGATCACCATTATGAAAGTGAGAAGTACCGGATTCTTTGTCACCTATTCACAGAATCATATTATTCAACATGATATTTGGTTCCTTTCCAGGATGTTGCTTTGGCCATGGTTTCCATGAGACCCACTCCACTTGGTCCTATCGTGGAGAAACTGTCATTGTCTCCGGAGAAATACGGAGCTGGACGGCGGTTCTACATTCAGACATTAGATGATCGTGCTCTTTCACCGGACGTGCAAGAAAAACTAGTAAGGGAGAACCCACCAGAAGGAGTTTTCAAGATTAAAGGGAGTGACCATTGCCCATTCTTCTCAAAGCCACAGTCGCTTCACAAAATTTTAGTAGAAATTATTCAGATTCCTTAGCTTAATTTTCAGATTAAGAAAAAAAAAGGAAAGGGATTATTCTTTAATAGTTATTTATATTTTCTGATAGAACACAAAAGTTTGCTTAGTACATGGCATTTTACACTGTCATATGTAGAACAATAGGGCTACCTGTCTGTAATTTATTCTCTTTTTTTCTTACAGCCACAGGACAAAAGTTATGTTGGCATTTTTTCTTGATTGTAGAACAGTAAGGATACCTTTTTGATTAATTTTAGAAACTATTTTTAAAACTCAATTACTTTTATATTTTTTTAGACGGTTGGATGATGGTAGACAGTAAGGATACCATAGCTAAGACACAATGGTTCAAGTAAACTTCCAAGTACCTTGGATCATTCAAAGGTCGCGGTTAAACCAGGTGAAGTTGCTACAGGAGATGATGCACCCTGCAGTTCAGTTTCACCCTCCAACGCCTAGGAAAGTTAAAGATCATCATAGTTTGAAGGAAAAACCAGCTCCACAAAAGCACATAAAAAACACATCTCAATGAAGTATAACAAAACTTGAAGGAAAATACTTTGAAGTTTACACAAGCCCTTTAATTTTAGGTTTTAGGTTAGGGTTTAGGGGTTTAGTATGTAGGGTATATAATTTAAGGTTTATGAGTAGAATTTAGAGTTTAGGGTTTAGGGCTTAGGGTTTAGGTTTTAGGTTGTTGGGGTTTGTGATTTAAATTTTAAATTTTATAAAAGAATTGTGTAAAAAAAATTTACACAGCTTGTGCATCAAAATAAAACCCAAACTAAAGAGTAATTCACTCTTACCTTCTTTGCACCGTCTTTTAGAATATACTGCTTTAAACAATGACCACGAACCAAAAAGAAAAAAAATATTATTCCATTGCCGGGAATAGAACCCGGGTCTCCTGGGTGAAAGCCAGATATCCTAACCACTGGACGACAATGGATTACTTGTTGTGTATTTATTTGTTATGTTTTAAATTCGTGAATTTTAAAACTGAAACGCAAATAATTGAGTTTTTCGCTTTTATTTTCTCAGCTTCTTTAATTACTGGCAGTGGTGTGTTGGGGGTGATGTTATTTTCTCACTTGATAGCTTTTTGTTTGTCATATTAATGTACTACAACCTCGTTTTCTTTTCTAAAATATAAAATACTAATTGACCCCAAAAATAAAATAAAAATAACAATGGCTTTAATATTTATTAATTATGGCAGATTAATATATACTTCCAATCAGTTGAGGCTAATAACAATTATATAGCAAATTATTGTTGGAACATGGCTAACACCTAAGAAATCCAAATGTATAGCTACAATGGACAGAGAAATTCAATCCTTTCTGCAGCAGGGTTTTAGTCTGCAACACTTGTTTCCTTCCACGGAAAAATGGACTATCCGATCCTCAATGTGTCGCCAAGATGAACCAGCCCTTGAACCTGATGACCAAGCATTATATAAAGCTTCTGAAGCTCGAACCGATAACCCATTATCGCTAAGATCTAACGACTGCAGCCGATTAGCCATGCCGATGGCAACGGAAAGCTCTTGAATGGGCTTGCACTCCAGAGTTTTGTTTCTTTGGCATGAGCTTGCGCAGCAGTCATTGATTCCAGATGCAGACGGTTCTCCTCTCGTCTCTTCATCTTCACTATCAGCAACTTCAAGCTTATCGCAGTTGGTGTCATGTTCACCATCGGAAACAGTGTGATTTGGCTGTAAGGATTCTGAAGTCATGTTTGTCGGTTTACCATGTATCATACCCAACTGCTTATCCATATCGGCATTGTGAGCAAGATTCAGCTCTTCCAGAGATTCATTCTCTGTGAGGATAACCACCTTAGCAATTAGAAAATTATATTTTGAAAAAAAAAAGCATCAAAAAACATACTGGAATTGGTAATATAACCTGCTAGTGCATGAACTATTTGAAGAATCCCGGCCATCCCCAGTTGACACTTGTTCAGATTCAGAGCTTTTAGACAACATTGAGGGTTCATAAGCAGTGATGCTAATGCATTGCCGCCCTGTTTTCATAGCTCCAGTCATATTCAACACAGAAAGTAATCTTAAATTCAAATTCAGGGTTTCTAGGCTGAAGAAAAGAAATATTTATACCACAGAGCTGATCTGATATAAGACAAACCTCTTGCATAATGGGATTTCCTTGAAGATTCAGCTCAAGAATGCCACTAATGAACATAACATTAGTGTTAAGTTCAGAAACGTATGTTGATGTTACTCCACAAAAAGACAAATCAAGTTTCAAAGGCTCCTCAGTCAAGCTGAATAATGAGCGAGTCAATTCAAGTGCTCCATCCTATAAACGGCATCAGAATCCAATCACAAGCAGCACTCAAAGCAAACTAATATTAATGTAAAAAACATGGTGACATGAGAACTGCTTACAGTTCCTATACCGGTGCCCTCAAGCATCAGTCGTGATAAACATAAGGTTTTAGCTAGGTGACAAAGGCCATCAACCACAGTCTTGTTCAGTTTTAAGCCGTTTAAACTAAGTTCTGAAAACCTGGAGGAGAAAAAAAGGAGAAAGATTGAAGCTTAGGTGCTTCTCCGATTAATAGTACTTCAAGAAAGACAAGAAAAATGTGCCGTTTATTGTAAACCTCTTCAAAATAGCAAGTTTGCCCAATAAATAACTGATAGCATTCCCAGATACAGGATTGTTATGCCCTGCCACAAACAGTGATGCTTAGAGAGCTTTCCATAAACAAATAAGGAATTTAATTGAACTATTCGTTGATTTGGTAAGCATACCAATAAAAAGTTGTGATAGGACAGAATTGTTATCCAGTGCATCAGCAACCTTTTGAACTGTTCTAGAAGTAATGGAGCACCTCTCTACATTCAAGCTATACAGGGCTAAAGATAAAAGAGGCGTTAGCTGGTATGCTCAAGCAAAACACAATTATTCCAAAGGAAAACATATTTATAAGCCATTACTACATGTAACAGTAGGGAACACAATTTACCTCTGCACTTTTCTATGATGGTTGAAAGATATGATCCACATGCATCAGTCAGACGATTACCCGAGATATTAAGAACTTCAAGTCGGGTGAACAGCACAGGACACTCACAAATCTAATTATGAGGGAAATTTAAGCATATTAGGATGTCAAAAGGAGGTGTTGGCTACTCTAACTGCCATAAGAAAGAAAAGTGTATTTCTGTGAAAATTTTCAGTATTCTTGCAATATTTAAGAAGTGTAAAAAAAAAAACTAATTAACTACTATGCTCCAATGTTAGGAAATGGAAAATTAAAAGCTTGTGCTCAAATATATGGGATAATGTCAGAAATGGTCCCAGGAGTTCATCAAATGTTCCATGTTACTTTAAATCTATTTTGGTACTTGTACTTTAAATCTGTCCTACCAATGCCAAATTCGACCTCAAATAGATAAGATGGAGAGATCAGGAGGGGAGGAGGAAAGAAAGAAAAGATTCTAATAAATAAATTTTACATTAAAGAAACGATGTTTCTTTTCAAAAGAGTGTGAACAATAAGAAAACATGAAGCTCTCGATTGCTGAAAAAGATGCTCAAGACAGGGCTATCTACCTGGAATAAAGCAGTTGGACCAAATCTATTGCAATGCAAGTCTAAAGTCAAATCACCATATTTTTGGCTCGATGATGAAAAGAACTGTTGGAGTTTCTCCATTGTTTCGTTTCCTGGAACAGAACCACCAAATGGACCGCTAAGTTTATAAAAGAAATGCAGGATTATTCATTTTTAAGAAAAGCTGCAAATGTGAACAAAACTTTGAAACTATTTGGAAGATGGAACAGAAATGAGATATTATCACCTAACGAGTTGTGAGAAAGATCTAGCATTGCAACCCCTGTATGTGTATGCAAGGCATTCAACAATGGAATTACTGATATATCTAGCAGTCCACACTCGGACACATTGACTTCATCCTCTGTCTGGTAAACAAAGAGTAAAAAATAGAATAAGCCATTTAGGCTTCCCAGTGGTAATGTAACAGGCTACTCTGCAGCAGTTTGTTGAACAAGTAACAACACGAAATATAGCATCAGCAGCAAACTACTGTTTAACCTTCCTTCTTACCTCTGAAACATACAATTTTCTAAGCAGCTTCATACTCGGTGTCTCATGTAATTCTTTGCAGCTGTCAATATACAGCTTCATCAAGTGCTTTTGGACCCACCCTGTGAAGGTTAATATAATTTTACATCACTCGCAAAGAAGTTAAATAAGGAAAAAGTTATACTGAGATTGTAATATTGTAAGTAACATGCACAGATTAAGCTGGCTAACTATTTCTATTTGAAAATGTTCAAGAAGTCTACATCATCATTCATCTTAAAAATGTGTTGACTGTAGAACATTAAGAGCATAACTCAGCTAGGTGAAAATGGTGGAATTCTGTTCAGAGAACTTGATCTTTATTCAGAAACATCTCAAAAAAGCATGCAAAAGATTAACCATTTGATAGAGATTAACAATACAGGATTAAACATCTAAAGGGTACATTGCCGTGCTAAAAAGGTGGAATTCTGTTCAGAGAACTTGATCTTTATTCAGAAACATCTCAAAAAAGCATGCAAAAGATTAACCATTTGATAGAGATTAACAATACAGGATTAAACATCTAAAGGGTACATTGCCATGCTAAAAAGGTGGAATTCTGTTCAGATAACTTGATTGAAACTACTCCACACAGGAGATAGTGTTATCAATGTGACATGAATATGAACAAAACACACTTCAAACTGAAATAAATAGTTTAAACACAGAAGCATCATAATACATACAACAGTAATTAAGGCTGCAGGAACTATAAGAAAAGATGAGAGGATGTCATTGCTTCAGATAACAAAAACCAATTGCAATACATACCATTGATCAGCACATCAACCGGAACCTTCCTCAGATGATTCCTAAGAGAATCAAAGTTTTCAAAGGATTCTAAAGGACTTCCGCCACATTCCATGTTTTGAATGATAGGCAACAGACCTAATAAGACAATTAACAGAACAGATAGCGATCTGTAAAAAATAAAACATAATTGAATAAGAGGAACAATGCAGTTATTATGACCAATGATGAGTAAAGGAAAAATAAGTAATGGTAGGTAGCAATCTCAAGAACATTTCAACCACACACACACATACGTACATGAATACATTTACTAAAAATTTATAACCAAAGAAATGCTTGATGATAAGCAATAAGAGCATGTACTATTATGATGTTCTTAGGTACATCTCCAAACACAACCATTTTTTACCTACAAAATTCAATACTAAGAAGAGTTATATGACTCCTCACTGGGACCATTTGGAGGCTTCAACCTTAAGCATTAAAGCCAGTTCTATTAGATTTCACAGGCAAGCAACAACCAGCATATCATACAAGCCATAATCTCTGTAAAGGTACTGCTTCCTTACTCCAAAGTCCAAATAAACAAATATCTGAGGCGTCAAATATTTGACTAAATTTTCAAAGCTGGCAGTTTGTTCAAAATCTTGATTCTTGAAGCACTCTAATGTCTTATTTTCAGTCACTGAAGAAGCTTAAGGATTGCTAGTTTGCTACAGTTCTTCACCGTACTTGCAATTGAACTGTAACAAGTTGCTTTGTCAATCTAGATAACTAATACTTTCTATCAAACTACCGTGCTCACCCCCCAAAATTGTTAAAATAGGAAACTAGTAAATTTTGACAATTAGATCCTACCTTTTGAACTCTTCTCTACAGGAAGCTGCAAATAGTATAAACAAGCTAGCTCAACCCTCAAAGACTCAATGCTTATCTTGTCCCCAAATGAGCTCACGGACACATTTATTATGTTGTCATCTATTTTGAATGCTATGCATCCCTGCAATTAGTACAAGAGCAAAATATTAGCAGAGTAAGCAAACAACAGGATTCAAAATGCATAAGACCATTAAGGCCGCCTGTGCTTCAGAACAATGCACATGAACAGTTATAGATTTTTAAGAACCAATTCTGCATTAGAACATTGCAATTCAATTTTCCACACCCCTTATTAGAGCTCTAGTTTAAGAAATTAAATAATTAGCCAAGGGTTTCAGAAGAAATAATCAAACACTAGCTACTCCTTGTGTACACTTTACATTTCCCTTCACAACAATGACAACAAATAAGTCAAAAACAGAGCAAACTGAGCTATACATAAGAAAATGGGAAATACTCACGTCAACCTCATTATCAGTAGCATGCAATTTGAGATGAGGAGAATTATGTCTATGCAATAAGTTTTCAGAAGCATTGATTTCACATTTCAAAGTGCTATCAGCATAACTAGAACCAATAACGACTTCAGCATCGCTCAGAGATCTGATAACTTTTCCACTTGAAACAGATCTGGGGGATTTGTATGAACAAGTGCTTTCTTCAATATTGACGAGATTGCAGGACCTGCTGGGACTTCTGAAGGCAGCTGGTGAGATATCCTGCAAACCACAAGGATCAAGAAATTGTGCAACTTGACAAGGTTAACAATATTCTTTGGGACTACTCAAGTTGCTTGTATACCTGCAATTTATTATCAGAGCTTGCTGAACTACTTTTCCTCGTAACTGCAGTCAGGTATAAACTACAACCGAGTTATTACTTAAACTTTTAACAGGAACCCATTAAAATTCAAATTCATATCTAAAATACACTAACGTTCATCTGAAGCAGCAACATCAACTGAGCATTTATGCACTCTTCTTGCATCATCAGGCATATCACCTTCATCGTCTGAAAGGACTAGACGAACACGTTTACGTCCAACAATTGTTTGCTGATTACTTGTTGGTTTAGACAAACCTTTTGGAAAAGTTTCATCCGGCTCCATAGAAATATTTTTATTTACTGTGTGAGCTGTTTTACTTTTGGGTGATCTTTTTCGGGATTGGATAAGTGAAATTAGAGGTAAATCATCATTTGACTCTCCACTAGCTGCTAAAGGCGCTGATCTTATAGAACTGGATCTACATGAAGCCTCCAAGTATGTATTAGGCATGTCATCTGAGAAATGATCATCCCCTTCTGTATCTGTTTCAGAGCAGCAATCTGTTGCGATGTGTTTTTTTTCAGGCTCCTCAACTTTTGACTGCTTCAATTTGTCAATTTCAAGCTGCAACCTCCTAAGAAAGAAGCTTTCATCAGCAACAAAGACCAAAGTTGACAATATCATGAACCTATATTAAACCCTCAAAATCTTAGAAGTCCAAACAAATTACCTTTAGAACTTTAGTAACTTTAGTTTTACCAGTCATAAAAATTAAAAAGCAAGCAGCTTTCTTATCAGGGCTCGTGTAAGCAAATATACCTGGCCTCTTCAACATTGTCAAATCTTATCATGTGGCTATAGTGCATATTCTCGAGTGCAGAAAGCTGAATGGAAGGAAGTTTAGCTTCGGCAGCAATCCTGCGGTATGAGATAACAGAACGAAATTGAACTTTCAAATGTAAAAGACAAGTAGGGGGTAACAAGGCTGATTTTAGGGGGGAAATGACCTAGCGTGCAAGGATGCTAATGATTTACTCACGCAAAGAAAACAATCAGAATTTTTTTGTTGCAAAGACCTGCAATTTCCTAAGTGGTACAAGACACTGATTTGGAATACCTTTTAGTCATAATTCAACAATCAACACCTAAAGTTAAAGACCAAAGCATCAACAGAAAAGGAATAATAATTGAATCCTTTGGTTGCACTAATAACATTTGGCATTTTTTTAAATAACTTCCGAACATGAAAGATGGTGCTCATACATGCAAGTTCACTCTTGCAGCCTCTGAAATTGACAGTTTTATTGTGTCCTAAAAATCAGGTTAAATACTGTTTTCTGAAGAATCATGACAATGGTCATATTCAAATGGTCTTGCTTATTTATCCAGGTGAGTACTTTAGCAAAATGCATATGCAATTCCAGTAGTCAAAAGCCAGCAATTATTCAAGGACGGGATCATGGGACAGTTGATGTAATATAAAGGAAGATGCTTAGGGCTTGTTTGATAACCCGTTAAAAAAATCAATCCATTGAAAATTAATGTTTTTAGCAGTGTAATTTTTTTAAATGTGTTTGGTAACAAATATATTAAAAACTGTTTAATAGAATTTCTTCAACAAGAAAGCTTTGATAAAGATAAGTGGATAAAGGGTGACTTATCATTCTCCATCAATTGCAAATCAATTCAAAATAATTTAAACTAATTCCTTTTCTTTTTTTTCCTTTTAATATTCTTTTTCCTTCAATTGCAAATCAGTTCAAATAATTTAAACTAATTCCTTTTATTATTAGTTTGGATATTGTTAAAAATATTTATTTATGTACTTGTTTGAACACCATCTTAATTTCAAATAGAAACAGTAATGGAAATGGAATTAGTAAACAGACAATTGAAAAATTACCAAAAGGTACCTAAAACAGTAAAGAACAGAAAAAAATGACCTGTAGCCCTCTTTAAATGCCTCAAGTGCTCCAGTCCAGTCACCATTGCAGTCCAAAACATCGCCTATATTAATTTTTGCCAGTGCTTGACCCTGAAAATTATAACAGTCAACAGTCTATCCTCCTCCATCATAGAAGACATTCATGAACAAGGAATAGGCTACAAAATCCTTCCCTAAATCAGGAGAAATACTACATTATGTAATTGGATTACCAAGGTGATTTACAAATAAAAATACAAAATACTTGTTACTTTTCAGTTTCATTATGCAGCAACATCTAGGCCATATATAAACAGATCATAGAACTAATATCAAGCTCACCTCCAGATTTCTGATTGACTTAGATTATCAAGTTGAACAAATAAAATATAAAATAATATTTGCTTCAGTTTAATAATTCTGTAAAACAATAAAAAATGAACCATATATCAACAGATCATAAAACTAATATCAAGTTCACCTCCAGATTTTTGATTGCCTTGTATCCTTCCCAACTTTTTGTGTACCATTTAATGGCTTTGCTGAAGTCCCTGAGCTTCTGATATGATTCTCCAACAACTAAAAATGCATCACTTAGCTTTTCCTTATCACATAGTTCACTTGCTATACGCTTCTTCCTTTTTGCAAATTCACGATGCTAAACATAAATTTTCAAAACATAAGCACAACTATGTTGAATAAGCAAGAAGATATTGGTAGTTGTTGCTACTTTAAAATTCCAATGCAATATAATTAGTGCACATTTTACATCCTGCTAAGATATTAAAAATAAATAAATAAATAAAAAGGTGCTGCTAGAAGCGCACATGAAAATATCACTCACTGAAAAATAGGATCTTAAGATGAAAACTCTTAATACAATCCAATAATCAGCTTTGGCTCTGATACTGAAAACTAAGAATTGTTTTGCCCCTTACAACATATAAAATAACAACAAGAACAGAGGTGTCATAGAGATGATGAAAACAATCCCATTCAGCTATAAAAAGGAACATTGAAATAGGATCAATCAAACTCCCCAAACCAATTTCCATTTGCAGCATTTTCAGCATAGCGAGATTAGGGAGAACTTTTTCAGGAAAAAAACAATGGCATATCATTTAATTTTAAACCTTATTGGTAGCAGAATGCATACCGAGAATTATTTGTAATCATGTCATATTCACATATTTCAGGGGATTCAAAATAATAATGATAACAATTAGATGCTACCTCAAACTGTCTGTTGCAATAGCATGAAATTATGCTTGACAAGAAACAAAAGCAAGGAAAATTCATGGGCAACAGGTACTAACCTTCAGCCATGCAAAGATCATAGCTGATTTCTCAATGAGACGATCAAGACTTGAATTCTGCAGGAGAAGGAACTTACGCTCCCGTGGTGTTTCTTTTGCAGTAACCATGTTTCTTTGCAGCTTCTTGAGATTTTGCTCTTCTTTTTTCAATTCATTCATTACATTTATAGCTTCCTCTACAGTCTTAATATTTTGATCAATTTGAGCTGCTAAAGCATCCTCATCTTCCATGGATTTTGCCAAATCAAATGCCTTCTGGTAGCAAAGTATTGCTTCATCATACCTTTGAACCCTATAATGCAACTCACCAAGATTAATGTACCCTTTTGCCTCTCCTTGGCGATGCCCAATTCTCTTACAAATCATTATGTCTTTTTCAATATGTTCACGTGCTTTGTCCCACCTCCTCAACTCCATATAAACATTTCCTAGATTGTGATGAAGCCTACTACGCCCATCATCATCCTCAGCGACTTCCTCTTCATCACATATCTCCAAACCTTTCGTGAGAAATTTCAAAGCTTCATCCAAGTTATCAAGGTCCACTTCAAGCATTCCTATATTATTATGGGCGTCAATATACTCTTTGAGAAAAGAAGACTTATTATTAGGGGGGTTCTCCTTTAGAGTCCGTGCAAGCTTCATGGCGGACTTGAAATACTTTTTCGCATTCTGAATCGAGTAATGATCATCATCAGATTTCAAAAACATTTCATGGTAGGTACGCCCAAGTTGTGTGCTGGCTCTTTGCTGCTCAACAAGGTCATTGGCATCCTTAGCAAGTTCCAAATGCTTTTTCTGAAATAAAAATAAAATAATAATAATGACTCATCAATCAGAAATACACCAAACTAGTTTTTAGTTTGTGGTGCCTAGGAGACAGACTGAAGTTTTGGACTACAAAGTGGGAGGAAATCTCTCCCAACTCTCGAGATTTGAACCTAGTACATACAAGTTAGAGTCTCAGTTCTAAGTATTGAAGCATCCCTTGCGAACACCAAAATGAATACAAACTAATCTTTTTTGTATAAGATTCTTCCATCCACAACGGACAATATGACTAGATTAATTGAAAATCTGCATTGTGTTGCTATTAGCCCACCAACTAAACCCCACATTTTACTATACGTTTTCTGCACTTTCTCTTCACCCGGATAGATCACAATCTAATTCATGTTCCAAAACTTAAATTTACGTTAAAAATGTTCCCACCCACAATTTTCTTTCACATTCCAGGGCTTCATCTCTCCAAACCCAGTAAATAAAAATACCTCATGCCTAGAAAACCAATTACGTCAATAAAGTCAACAAGCAGACCCGGAAACCTCTCTTCTCGACCAACCGATCAATAAACCACCAAAAAAGGAGAGAAAAGAAAAACCTGATAAATCAAGGCGTCCTTGTAGTGTTCCAACCTGAGATAAACCTCACCGAGAGACTGACAAGTGGGGAGCAACTGTTTTTCAGGCAAATACTTGTTCGAGACATCGTAATCGATTCGAAACCACTTGAGTGCCTCCACATATTCTCCCCTATTCTTCAGAATATCTCCAATCACATTTGCCCACCTCGCCTCTTCCTGCCGATTCCCTTCCTCTTTGGCTTTCCTGTATGCACGCTTCGCCGTGTTTATCTGTAAATCCTCGCCGCGAGCCATCTCATATGCTGATCGGTGATCGTCGTCGGGAAACTGGAAAACTGAGTAGTGTTTGTTCAAGGCCAAGTAAAAGGGGAAAATGAATTTAGGGAATGTTCTGGTTTTTCGAATGCTTTTAGGAGCCAAAAATTAGATCTCCCGCCAAAACAGTTTTATCTGGGCCAGGCCCAAATCTCAGGCCACATTACGGATGGGAGTCCCATTTTGGATAAAGTGGACCGGAAACTTAATCCAGGCTATTTTAAACCAAAAACCCCATTTAAATAATTATCTAAAAAAATGACTCTCATAGACTATTATTTGAAAAAATGACCCCAAATCTGTCACATAAGAAGAACTCGCGTTTCAGAGATAGCGAGATACGAACTCGCGCTATGCAAAAAGCGAGTTTTGCATACGTGGCAACGCTTTTCAGAATAACGAACTTTACGAAAACTCGCGTTCTGCCCAACGCGAGTTCCCTGAGAATTTCAAGAGGCGGCTGAATTTATCGCGAGGAACTTGCTTTGTGCAGAAAGCGAGTTCTTTGCAATAGATTCAGTCGCCTCTTGAAATTCTTGGAGAATTCGCGTTTGGCAAAACGCGAGTTTCCGTAAAGTTCGTTATTCTGAAAAACGTTGCCACGTATGCAAAACTCGCTTTCTGTATAGCGCGAGTTCGTATCTCGCTACCTCTGAAACGCGAGTTCTTCTTACATGGCAGATTTGAGGGTCGTTTTTTCGAATAATAGTATGTGGAGGCCATTTTTTTAGATAATTATTTAAATGAAGTTTTTGGTTTAAAATAGTCTTTAATCCATCCATCTGATTGAACTCAATCGGTTAATTCGATTTTTATAATTTTTTTAATTAAATAAAAATATTATATTTTATGTTAGGATTTAAACTCTTACAAAATAATACAATATGAGTATTTTTAGTCAATAAATGAATGAATATCTCAAATTTTATAATTAAGTTAATTGTTTCGGTTTACGGTAAGTTAGTTTTATCGATAGATTATCAATTACAAAAAATTATAATTGAACTGAAATCAACTGGTAACCTTAGTAGTCATTGATGCTCATATACTTCACCTATTGTGTGGGTTCGAACTCCAATATTTACCTTGAAAATGTTATTGTAATATCATTTAATCAAAAAATTATAATTGGACCGATTGATTTGATATATATATATATATATATATATATATATATATTATTTTCAATTACTTTTCTAACAATATTATTGAATCTTTTAATCTTCCTCATATTTTTTCCATGCACCGACAAAAAATTATTTTTTCACAAACATAACTAATTTTTTCTTAAAATTTAAAATATTAAACTCTAGCTCTAAACCCCTAAAAACTAAATTGTTACTATAAATTATAAATCTTAAACCCTGCTCCTAAAACATAAACCTGAAATTAAACTCATAACTCTAAATTAGACTTGCTTGTGAAAAACAAATTTTCCACCGGCAGTGTATGTAATATTTTTTCTTTAAACTGACCAATTAGTCCATGCATTGACAGTGAAAAATCTTTAATAACCAATAAATTATTTTTTATTAGTACATAATATCTACTTAATGTACTTAAAATTATATTTGCTTAACAAGGGTCGAAGTATTGGGTTTATTTCGAAACTTCCAACGACGAGATCGCTTATCCCGTTTCTCAGTTGAGAAATCATCTTGAATGGTTTAATGGCAAGTGGGTTTCTTGCACCAAAAGTTTAGTTTGATGGTCGCTGCTTCTTTATGGATTTAGGGTTCGTTTCTTTTATGTTTTGTTTCAATGAGTATTGTCTAAATTTGATTGAACGATGCTGTATTTTGCTTACTTTCATGAAATATGTGATGCAACATACAACTTTATTAAAAGTATACATATTTTTTTGTTATTGTCTTTCTAATTTTTAAGGCTTTCCAAACTGCTTATTATTTGGACCAACATCGGGTGTTAAACATATAAATACTTATTAAAAAATAGACGTCTAAATACTAATGAGACTTCACAATTTCTAACAGTTGAAGTTTGACACATTTTTCCAAATTGGCACTTAAACAATTTTTTCTCTCACGTTTGTACTAAAATTTAAATATTCTATTGATTTGATTATAATTCAATAAACTTAACTCTCTATAATTTAAAATTCTATCAATTTACTCTTCATTCTTCTTTTAAATTATTTGTTTTTCTCCCGAAAATGTTTTATAACTTTCATGGTATAATAAAAGTTTGTTGTTGCTTTTTGATAGAATATATTTATCCAACTGTTGTTTGATTTGATGAACTCGTTTGATTTAACACTATTGTAAAAGTAACTAAATTGATAGAATTTTTAAATGCGAAAAGTTAAACTTATTAAAATAGTTTGAACTAAAATCAAATTGATAAAAAAATATGTAAGTTTTCAGACTAAAAGTATAAATAAAACTACCAAAATTGTGAAGTTTGGCGTGCTAACTTCGGAGAAAATATGCCTTGTTTAAGTACCAACTTAAGACGACGTGCCTTGTTTAAGTACCAACTTAAGAGGACGTGCCTAGTTCAAGTACCAACTTGGGAGAGAATAATATTTGAGTATCAACTTGAAAGAAAATGTCTAATTCAAGTACCAAACATATATTTTAACCAAACTAAAACGAAGCAAAGAGGTTATAATGCAATGTCACATCAGACCAAAATTACAAAAGTGACAATAAGAGCAACAAGGACTGAACTAAGTGTCACTGTAACTACTAATCCAGAACTACGATGTGGCACCGGTGCAGGCAGGCCCTGGTGCAAACTCATCACCTGGACGAGCAATTTCTGACCCTTGATGCAGTGATCAATGGCTCCACTTATGAAGTAGAAGATCCCGGACCTATCGAGATCGATGACCGTCTTTCCGTCCTCAAAGGAAGAGATAGGCTTGTTTGTGTTGCAATGGTAGAAATCCCATTTCTCCACCACAAGGACTGAATCATTTTCATACTCAAAAGCTGCAACATAAAGGAAAACAATGGCTAAACATTCAAAAGACCTGAAAGTTGAAATTGTTAGAGAAAGTTTGCAAGAAAGCTCACAAAGAGAGTCTCCAACGTCGAGCCTTTTAGAAATTGCTCCTTCAAGTGGAATTATATATTGAAACTCTCTACTTTTATTGAAAATTATATGTTCTGTCATCTGAATGAATATCAGGAAGGAATACGGTCACGCACACCGTAATGAATCCGAACGAAATAGGGGGCAGGTGTGGAGATGATTCTAATATCCAAACAAGTACTCCATGACTTTGTTCCCTAATGATTTTGCAGGAACTGCTAAAGGACCTCCCGACTGTCTCGCATTGGCATTGCCATTTTGAAGATGGTATGGACGGGGTGGTCAGAAGTTGTTGAGCTCTGATGTTCTACTTGATGTTGAGGGTAAAGTCATGAAACCCTGATTATTCAATCTTCCATTTAAAGCTTCACGTTGCATCGGATCCACCGGCTTCACACCAACAATTAGTACCCCGTTTATTTGCATTCCATTCTTGGCAAGTGCCCTCTGAGCATCGGATCGTTTCTACACCAGACGGCAGACGGAAAGCAGTCATTGCCATGTATTGGTTTTAACATAAACAAATATGATTTCATCAGGAAACTATATATATGTACCATACATCTCCTTTAAGTTCAGCTAATCCACAGAATGCAAGACTTTCACATACAAACACTGCATATATCTCGGAAAGAAACCAGTCCTTGGCCTCAAAACGGATAACACAAGACAAGATGTCAATAACCCACAAAACATATGGATGCAATTGAAAGATCACAGCCAATCTGTTGACAAACAATATTTATAAAGTTCGGGTTTCAGAAAAATTCATTAAAAATATTTAGCTTATAATTAGAGTGCAGCTTGAACAAGTAAGAAAATGTAGGTTTATCATTCAACTAATGTTTTTATACTTACCACTGAAATTGGTTTCCCTTTTCTTAGACGAATACAGAAACAGCATGAACATTGCAAAACAGAAATCACTAATACTCATCACAATAGAACATTACAGATATCGCGGACGAACTAAATAGCAGATAGGAATTAGGATCAGGGAGAGAAGATTCACCGAATAAAGAATGTGCATCCAGTTAGCATCCCTTGGACCAGGGACAGGTTTCAATATCACACCACACTTTTCGAATTCTCGGAAAACTAAATTTGTATCAGCGGGAGAAAATCTGGAAAGAAAGCAAATAGTGAAGTTATAGGTCTTGAATGCATATAACAGCAAAATAACACCATGAATTTAACCCCAAACATTTAGGTTTCACACTTTAATTAACTCAAACAGATAAACATGGAGAAATGAACATAATCACCATTAAAAGTTAAAATTACAGCTGAGTTATCCAAAGGTAATAGATTGTAGATGGTGTATCAGACAAAAGATATAAGGTTACAGGCTGCACCATTGCACATAAAGAAACCAAGAAAGAAGTTTCTGTTTTTCGAACATATTAGACGAAACTAGATTGGCAATTATTTAAAACTTTTAAGCAGATCAACCAAAATAATTATGTATTGACCTGACATAAATGCGTAAAGTTTTGGAGTATCAAATAAGGATAAAATGGGACTGCAGAAGTAATAAAAGCAGAAGTTACTCCAGAAAAATGAGGCCACATTACAGATAAACCTCAACTGATTGCTAGTAGACACAAGACAATATATCAACTATTAAGTAGAACATGAAAACATGGAGCATACCAATAAATGGTAACCCAATCTTCCTCATCCAGATTTGTAGCAGGTACGGAATTGTTCTGTATCTCTGGCCTGGCAACTTGACTCGGAGGCGGAAGTGTGATCAAAGCACCAGGCTGAACCATGCCCTCAATGGGAGAGCCCTTTCCCTTGTCATCCTGCTCACCACCACTTGCCTTGGGTGACAAGCAACTCGAGCTCGCTGCACTCTGCTGACTCTGCTGTCCATTAAGTACAGCAAATGAACTGCTGCCCCCTGACTTGCTCTTTGCAGGAGTAGAGAAGTCACGTCCAGAGCTTTGGACCGGAGTTCTTGGATCCGACTTGATTTCAGGAGAAATAAGATAATCCAATCCCCCGGATTCAGGTGAAAAATCTGCACGGTCCTCCAAGGTGTATATAGGAGGAGGCGGAAGATTCGAGCCACCGGAATTCTCTTTCCGTAAAGCCGAGACTGCTGCTGCTTGACCCGGACTAAAAAATTTCCCTCTCCGGACAGAGACCGGTGATTCCAAGTCTTGGAAAAACAACGATCGTCTCCCCGATTTCGGAGTTCTATTAACCACAGTACTCATTTCTTTCCAAAAAATGAAAACTTGATAAAGTTTCCTATATATATAATTGCAGATCATGTCATTAGCCTATACACCATTAAATTTCAATAAGCTCAAAAAACTACCAATTTTAAGATAATCAACAGAAATGATTAACATAACAACAAACAATAACTTCAACAGCTTCCAGTTCCACCCGTATTGTTTACCGAAAGAACAAAGGAAACGGCAATATGAATTTCATATATATATTCAAACAAATTATCAGAACAATCAATAGCTCAACGTCTTTTCTACTTTAATTTCACATAAACCATTATTGCAGTTCAATTACCTGGACAAACCATTCCATTGACATTATAAACATGTAAACAAAAATAAACAAACGAGAACAGAGAAAGAACCTTCGAGGTGAGCTCCGTTTGGATTTTCCCTCCGAATTGAAAAGCTGAAGAACGAAGCTCTTCTCAACGACCGTGAAGAAATTTAAACGAATTTAGCTTTTTGAAACCCTAAACCTCGGATCCAATTTTCAGAAATCGGGTTTTGATTACTATTTGATTCTGGTTAATCAGCCTTCATTTCCCCACTGTTTCCGCAATGCTGGTTCTTTTTTTTTCCCTCAACGATCAAACCATTTAAATTCTACTTCAACCTCATCAAATTATGAAAAAAAGTATATACCAAATTACTAATATCATTAGTAAAATTAAATTAAATCAACATGATAATTAATTAATTATGTTTTTTTGCCTACAGGAACGGTGGAGTAAAAATCTAATAATAATTTACAAAATGAAAAATTAATACATAAGAGCTGTTTCTCGCACTATATTTGTGATTATGAGTTATGAGGACTGATCGGTTTTTCACCTACGTTGAGTTTTGAGAAAAAGTAAATTAATTAAAAACTTTAAATTTTATCATTTTATTTATTTATTCCTTATATATTTTTAAATATAATTTTTATCTTTTATACAATCTTGAATTATTGGGTCTTGGTGTGTTTATTGTTTGGTTAAAACTGAACAGTATAGGTAAATAGTTGGCCATCGAAATTTATTTTGTCGGCAGAGACGGAGCTAGGATCGAATATCAAGAGAGGATGAATTATTGAACTTAAAAATTTAAGGGTTTATTAAGTATTTTGTAACACCCAGGTTTAGGGGTCGGGTGAAAATAATATTTTAATATTATTTCGAGTTTAGTTTTATAATTTAAATAATAAAATATTTTCATGGGCCTCGGGATTTCAAAATATTTGAGACTATGTTGGGCTTATCTCTTGGGTCCAAAAATTCATGGACTTTAGGGGATGATAGCTTTAGCCATTCATTAATGACATTTGTGTAAATATTTGGTCTTCCAAATTAAAAACCCCATTTTTGGTTTAAAACACAATTTGTCATATTTCTTTCCCCATTTTCACCATTTGAACGACAAGAAGGAGAGCTTCTCTTTTTCTCACTTTTCATCCCCTTCACCTTCATCCTTAGAGCTTTTTGAAAGGTAAATATAGTTTTGACTTGGCCTTGCTATCCTCTACATTTTAGTATTTTTAGATTTCACTAAAATTATGTATTTTACATTTGAGTTTTTCAAAGTTTTAAGCTAAAGGTTAAAGCTTTATGGGTTTTTACTAAAGCTTTTGATTTGTTATTGTTAGATATGATGTTTAAGAATCAAATGGTCCAACATATATAAATTTTAGAGTGTTTTATGAGAATTCCCGAATTTGGGTATTGATGGGATTTTTGAAGGGTTTTGGGATGAGTTTTGAGTATGATTTGTGTTGGAATTTGAGGGTTAATGTTAGGGTAATAGTTGGGGGATGTTTTGGAAGTGTTAAATGTGTTGAAATCATGAGTTTTGGATTGGGTATAAGGGCTGCTCGGGTTTGGTATTTTTTAGGGTTGTTCTTAGCTTGGAATCTTGTGTTTATTGCTTGAATGATGTTTCGAGTTTACTACATTAATTGGTGAATTGATTCGAGGTTGTTTTGATTGTGTTGAGGTGATTAGAAGCGAGATTATGTGTTGGTGAAGCCTCGGGAACAAATCCGGAAACTTGAAGACCTTGGTTGCTTGGTAATTAAGCTTAGAGGTGGAGGTGAGTGGTTAACGTTTTAACTTGATTTTAAAAGGTTGGTTCAAGCATGCGGATGTGGAAATGTTTTCAAGTATCGTTTTGGTTCAAAGATGGTTTTGAAAGAGTTTATATTGGGCTTGAAAAGTCAATCTAAACTCAATAGTAAGTTAATGTGTTTCGCCTCTTTAAATTCTTCTTTTATCATTTGTTTTTCATTGCTTGAAATGATAGCTTGATATGCATGAAATTCTAATACTTTGAGAGGAAGCATGTTGCTTATTATTATGTCGTTGATCATGTATGATGATATCTATGGCATTGTTGATATGCCTTGTAAGATGTGTGTAAGTTGGTGCAGGTTGTGCACGGAAATAGTGAATAAGACCAATTGTGGTTGGTAAGATTGTAAGTAGTAAGTTGGTGCCTAGTTGTGAATTTTGTTACAACTTATTTTGGTTGTGCATGATATAGTGAGTACATGTCGCATGATGGTGATTTGTATAACGTGTTGCATGGTTGGTGTCAAACCTCACGTGATGGTTGTCGTTGCTCCGGTGACGTGTAGTCCCGCCGATAGCGAGTGGTATAAGACTCTGGTGATGTGTAGTCTCACCGGTAGTGACTAGTAGAAGAGTACTTTGATGTGTAGTCCCATTGAAAAACTACTAGTCGAAACGGTGATGTGTAGTCCCACCGTGTGTGTTTTAATTATGTTTGTGCATATCATGTATTGTTCGTGTTGTGTCTCACTATATCATTCTCTTTTTATGGTTTTTCTTTAATATAGGATCATGTCCTTATGCATACCATGAAGTGTGATGCCATGACAAATATTTATATTGTTGACTTTTGCTTGAACTTGTATGTTAGTAAGAGGATTATGTCGTTAGATGGATTGTTTGTGTTGGCCTTTATTTTAAAGAAAGCTTTGAACCATGCATTGTCGTTGTTATGTTTTTGAGCTCCGCTCACTAAGCTTTATGCTTACGCTCTCCTTTTTCCGGCAATGCAGATCTTTAGCTTGGAGTTAGCAAGGAGCAAGAAAGGGGCGTCCAAGCGTGTGGTAGTTTGCTCAAGTATGGTTTATTAAATAATGTAGTAGTTTAGCAATGGGAAATGCTACGTGTTTTAGAAGCGTGTATCTAGACTCATTTGTGTTGGCTTTATGTTGTTAATGCCTTATGTTGATGGATTTGTAAACCATGTTCAGATTGTCTTATATGAATGTTTTATGTTTGTTTGCTAAGGCATGAAACTCATATATGCTATGTATGCCTTCTTTTGAATGATTACTTGAATTCCTTGGTTGAATGATGTTGTTCATGTTGGATGCCTCATATGTTTAGATTCTTGGTTGTAGTTTGTTGCATGAATGCTGGTATGTGGCTGGGGAAGTCCTAAAATGCATTTAGAGTTGGGTTTGGCGTTGTCTTGCTGAAATTTGGAGACTTGCAGTGCAGGGTGTATCGATACGCCTAAGGGCCGTATCGATACGGTCTTGCCTGCAGGACTCAGTTTTGGCTGGGCGTACCGATACACGGGTGTGTATCGATACACTTTTTGCTTACTGAAATTCTGAGAAGTTGGTGAGTTTAGGGCGTAACGGTACGGGGTTGAAGCGTATCGGTACGGTTCCATCTCGTTGACCACGAGATGTTGACCGAGAGGGGCGTATCGATACGCTCAAGGGTTGTATCGATACGGTCTTCCCTGAGTTGACTGAAAGGGTTGACCTTGGTCAAGGCGTATCGATACCCTCTGTAGGTGTATCGATACGGCCTGCTTAAAAAGGAAAATTGGGCTGTTTAATTGCATGTCTTGTAGGTTTTGTATCCGTGTTTGTTCAATGCGTGTCCTATCACATAGTATTTAATAAAGGCATCTAGAAAAGATAAAGAAAAAAATAGGGTTGCTAACCGAAGGGAAGCCTTAACGGGTTTCACTTCGGTTTTTCCCGTGTAGCTTACTCGGACCGGTCAGCCGTCCAGACCGGGACGAGGGAGTTACATATTTACACTTTAAGTGACAATGTTTCATTTATCTAATATTTAAATTTATAGGGACCTAAATTGTCATTAGACCAAAAATTAAAGGGACCAACTTAAAATTTTAGAGGAATTATTAAAAATAATTTTAAAAAACAATATTAATATGAATTTCTAAAAATTTGAGGGGACTAAATTAAAATTTTTTAAAAAATAAAAAACTTATTAAGAATTTTTTAAATTGTTGGGCAGGGATCGAGGCCCCTTGGACTGTCACTGTGCTTTGTCCTTGTTCGTCGGAGAATGGTTAAAAAATTTCTAAGTTCAGTTATCTGACAATTCGATTTAAAATTGATTAAATGACTAAAATTTTAATATATAACTAACGACTCATAATATTTAAATCATGAAATATACTTTAATCTCAACGTGAAGTCCAATAAAAAAATAAATATTATCTAAAATAACTCAAATTTTTAATTTAAAAATCGACTAAATTAATCGTAATGTCATAAATATAATATTAACCAACAATTTGATGATAATAACATTCTTAATAGGGACGAATGTATAGTTTGGAGCGAGGGTTGTGGCCCACTAAATTTTATTTTATTAAAAAGTATAATAAATTGTTTACTTGTTTTAAACTTCTAATTTTCAATTTATTTAAAATTTGTTCCCTTCATTTTTTATGGTTAATTATACTTTGTCCTGATCTAAATTTTTACTTATTCACTACAATATGATCAAATAGTAGTTATCGTTGGTAAGATTATATTATACCCTTTTACTGTAATATTTGGAAACCAAATATGACATGTTATTGTTAATAATCTCTAGAGCAAGTTGTTAAAGTTTTTAGTTAACACCATTTCATCTTTCATATGTTGTGAGTTTGAAATCTATTAACAAATTCTCCCTCTCCTCCTCTAGGTAGAAATTGTTCAAAAAAATAATATAACCTTGTTATTCTGTAATCTTACGTTGCTCCGAAGACGTTGTTCTATGTCACTGAGTAACATGATTTTTTTATAGAAAAGGTAACATAAATTATAGAATTAGCCAGATGATTATTATCTTTTTTTGACATCGTTATTTATTCTCAAAAGATGTATCTTTTGGGAAGAGAGCAATGACGTTGAGACAGATGATATTAGAGTGACCTCTTGATTTCGCGCTTGAGAAAATAACATTAATTTCACGTCGAAAAAAATGAAGTCATAAGATATAAAAGCAGTGACCCTGCACGTTTTATTAGACATTGTTAAACTCAAATACGTCAACTGAATATCACCAAGAGGAGTAAATTGGCCTTTGAGTGAAATTGGTGAAGCAATAGAAATTTAAAATTTTGCACAAAAATTTACAGTGGTTCGACTTCTAAACCAAGTCTACATCCACTATCTTAGCTTCCCCACTAAAATTTTTTCACAAATTAACTAAATTTGTCTTTCCTTTTAGGGAAAAGAAGATAACTTTACAAATTACTCAAAGCTTATACTTCAAAGCTTTGAGACGCTCTATTCCAAAGAGAAAATACAAATTTGAGCAAACAAAGAAAAATCTCTCTAGGCAAATGTGTTTGCAAATTTAAGCACTCATCCAAATCTCAACACTTAAGCAAATATAACAATTAAGCTCACAAGTGTATTTTAATGATAGAAAAAATAAACCTTACAAGCACAAAATCAATTTCTCTAACATTGAATGTTGGCAAGGATATTTTTATCTTTCCATGGATGCTTGAAGGTGTCTTTTAAACATTCTAATTAAGGAGTTTATGATCGTTGGGGTTGGTTTGGAGCCTTTGGAGGGTGTTTTTCCAGCCATAAATGCACTTATGTCCAATGAGTATCGGTACTCGAAAGTTGAGTTTCGATACCTAAAAGAGCCATTGAAAAAATACATAGGGTATTGGTAGCCGAAGTTGGGTATTAGAACTCGAAAATGGGTATCAGTGCCTGCAATAAATTCAAACAAAAAACTATCCGTTGAAAGCTCTACGTACCAATACTCAAGGGTTGAGTATTGGTACAAGGCTTTGGATATCGGTACTCGAAGAAGCATACCGATACCAAAAACCATACAAACATTTTGGAAAAATATTGTGTATCGGTACTCGACATGATCATACTGGTACAGACTGTTGGGTATCGATACCGAGGATATTGGTATCGGTATTCAAGGCATAGTTTTGACTAAAAACACTTTGGAAATATTTGGTTAAGTCAAAAAATACTTTACAAAACCTATTAATTAAACATATTTTTTAAGTTGAATGAACTTTGAATTATTTTTGTAAAAGTATGAACAAGTCCAAAAATATTTTTCACAAATTGTTATATCAAAATCAATATTTTAGCGAACATATCTTCTTAGAAAGAGATAATAATCGTGTAATAAATGATACTAACATAAATCATATAATTATTATGAGATACACATTTTCCTAAAAAACAATATACTACAAAATATTAGGATAGATCTCTTCTGCCCCTTATGGTGCACTTATTTATGTCCCACACTAAACAATTAGGGTTTAAAGCTTATGAAATTATGTATAGAATATATTTTCTAAGTTTAAAATTTAACGTTTTACATTGATTAAAGAAAAGGACATTAAAAATAGACATAAAGAATAAGTCGAGAAGGAAAAGGGTTTTGAGTGGGGGGAGACAAACCCTATCATCTGATACAGAAATAACATGAAAAGATCCCTATGCACTGGGCAGCAAAGCAAAGACAAGCCATTCTGATTTTTATTTTTTTTATATTTATCATTAATTATCTTCATATATATATATATATATATATATATATATATATATATATACGTCTCCATCACCTACAGGCTACAGCATCGCATGTGGTCTGCTTTGGAAATCACATGCATGTTTTGGGTGCTTTGCTTTGCTTACTCCATGTCGTATATCCACATGCCTTTGTCTTGCTTCATTCCCCTCCCATGCATGCACATTCTCATACTAAATACGTAATGTACGTATACCATGTACTCTTACGTCTACTGTTTAAATAATACTATTTTATTTTGTATTTATAATTATTTGCTTTCTTTTTAGGCTTTTTATAAAGTAACCCAAAAGAAAAAGCAGCTCAAATTTTCATATTCTTGTTTTGAATCTTTAACCATTTGTTTATGGATATGCTCAAAATGTTGTATCAACCTTTCATCGAAATTACAAGGATTTGAGGTAATGGGGGTAAAACATAAATGTTTGAAAGTGGGAAGGAATAAATTCAGAAATAAATTAATTTTTAAAACAATTTAAATAGGAGGATAAAAGTGAAAAAAAATAAATTTTTCGGGGGTGGAAGGCAATTGTCCCTCTCCACCGCTTAATAGCTCCGTCTCTGCATATCATATTGTTTAACTTAATAAATTTAGACATTTAAGCACTAATATATAGTAAAATCTGAAAAACAATTCTATATGATTTATGTAATGTGAGAGTCGGGTCTGGATATTTATATATCTAATATTTTAGCCTTTGTTAATTCTACTAGTACATGGTTTGTGTAATGTAATGTGAGAGTTGAATTTTAATATCGTGAATGAAATATATTGAGTTAAGAGAATTGTCTTATAATAAATTTCTGCAACACTCGATCCGAATTAGTCGGTGAATAGATCGAATGCTATAAAAGAATTAAAAAATCTTTGGTTCTCGCAATGTTTCTTGACCTCTTCGCTCGAATTGATATTTTTGACTTTGCCCTATAAAAATGGTACGTGCTAAAGACGATGTCTGATTTGATTTTATTCCCAATTGATTATTTATGGATTACTGAAATCCATGCACGGTGACTTGGATCCTTGGACTACTCCACAAGTTAATTAAATAATTTAAAATTCATTATAAATAGATTGAAACTTTATTTTACTGTTTTTTAAAAATATTTTTAGTTTTTTTTTTTTGTTTTTAAAATGTTTTTAATCAATTAAAAAGAAAATATATAATAAAATCAAATTCTCTAGATATAAAAACTAGGAATGAAGTTAGATTTATACGATGAAGAAACAAAATTGTTTAATTTCAAAATTAACTGAAACTTAATAACTATTTAATAAAAACATTGAGTACAACAACTTAGTTTATCAAGTAATCAAACTAACAGAAATTAAAATTCCTATTAGATAAAAAAATTGAAACACAAATCTTGATATTTTTTATGCTAATATATATATATATATATATATTATCCTAGCAATAAAATGTCATTTTTGGATTATAATTTAAATGTCACTTTTCTTTGAAAAATGCATTTCTAAACATTTCCCTTCGCGTCCATGTTCTGCTGCAATTAGGCATCAGATGCAAATTTTTATGTTAGGAGAACAAATTTATAAAATTATAAAAGTGGTGAATTTATAAAATTTTAAAAGACAAAAATAAATTTTTAATAAAAAATATATAATTTTTTTAAAATATTCATAAGTAATTTATCCATCATGGGAATGTACACAACACCTTTTCTCCTAACCCATTTAGAAAAAGTGTTCCCACCCGTTTTCTCCCACCCAACTCAACTGTATAATATTTCTCCATCCATTTTCTTGTTATTATAAGAAATAAAATTATATTAGAAAATGTGTCGAGTGTAATTCTTTTAAATAGTTTAAAGATGATTACAAGGTAATATATGTTCATATATATTCTTAATTCTTTAACAATCCACATACATCTCGTAGACAGAGCGATTTGAACTCGTGTCTCCTAAGATGAACATAAAATTAAAAATTATGTATTTAAGATATTATATTAAATTTTAGAGGTGATATTGTTAAAATAATAATTGCAGATCTCAAATATATGTAGGCGAACATAAAAAATAAAATTAAAACAAAAATAACTAGTTGCATTACAATCACGAAAATGAAAATTAAATCTAAAATCTGCCAATTGGTCAAGAATTAACTGTAACTTCCACTGTTTTTTTACTTGTTTGGTTCATGTAAAAACTACATTTTTTCCCTTTTTCTTTTCTTTGAAGATCAAATTTTAGGAAAGAGCTGGTACAATTTTTGTTTTGGTTTTTTGTAAATTTTATTAAAAAAAAAAAAAAAAACTAAATCATGTGCCTAAAGTGGGGCCCTGCATGGTGATTGATCAGGGAATTTTCAGCACAACCAGCACCGTTGGATATACCGAAAATCGAAGTTTGACTAATAAGCTGTTGATGATGCTGTGCTCTTTGGAACTCCTTTTGCCTCCTGAGCTCCAAAACTTTCCGGTGAGAATTCGAATGCTTCGCCGACACAAATGTCGGGCTCGCAGCGGGTCGGTATTCCGGTACCAACCGACCCGACTTGTACCTCACTCCACACGCATTGCACAACGTTTTCGGACCCAACGGCCCCGTCCTCCACTGCGGTGTCTTCTCCGACGCACAATGCAAACATTTCCGTCCCGACGACTCCGAATGGCCGTTCGGTTCGTCAATTTTCTTATGGACCGCGGGTTTCGGGTTGAGATGGAGGAGTCGGGTGGACCAATCGCACGGCGCGACTCTTGAACGCTTGGAACGGGCCTTGCCCGGGAGGGGAGTGTCGTGTTGGAAAATTTGGTTGGTTGGGCTCCGGGCCGAGGAAGAGGAGGATTCCGGTGTGATTGATTTTGCGGCGGCGAAAATCTGCAAATTCTGGTCCGTTGTGAATGATTCCTCTACGAAATTTGAAAGCCATTCAAGTTCAGCCAATTCATCATACTGCACAAAACAAAACAAAACAAACCTAATCAAAATCGATAAATATTTTAAAACTAAAAAAAAAATGATTAACTACGTTAATCTTACCTTTTCCATGCAATAATATGGAAAAATTCAAAAAAGATTAAAAAAAGAGAAGATTTAGTTTTGTTAAGTACCGGGACGCAGAGTTCGCCGGAGAACTGAGAGGAGTGAGGGATATTAGCAACGGAGAAGTGGTTATCCCCTCCGGAGACGGAGGAATTACAGGTGCCAGTGGAGGAATCGGTGGAATTACCGGCGACATTTTCAAAGAAGCCGTCACTCATAACAGCGTCTTCATTAGAGAAGTCGAGGAGATCGTCGACGGTGAAATTCTCGGAGAGCTTTCGTTCACCAGAAAGCATCTTCACCGGCGAGAAATCACCGCCTGCTGCGCCGCCATAGAATCCTCCGACGATGAAGTCCCCGACCTCCATGTAGCCTTAGAAGTTAGAAGTTACAGTATATATGGGAAAATGAATAGGAAATATGAAATTTCTGTAGATAGACAAAGTGAGGAAATCTAATGAGAATTTCAAGAGAAGAGAAGTTTGGTGCCTGAGGCTGATAGAGTGAGGAGAAAGGGTGGGGTTTTGATGAGTGAAGGAAGGGTAGATTTGCAAATATGGGGAAATTGAAGCATCTTTTTAGTTTTTTTATTTATTTATAAATTACATGTACATAAGGCCAAGTTTAGAATTCGTGGCTTTTCCTCCCAACAATGTTATATCTGTTTAATTTTTTTCAATCTTTTAAAAGCTTTAATATTTGGTGTGATTTTATGTCGATATCTATTTAATTTTTCTTAATCTTTTAAAAGTATACACACTACACTTAACATATAAACCGTCTAAACTTAATATTAAAGAATAATATTTTTTTTTCATTGAAATTGTTCTGAAAGTATATGTCGTTAAAACTTTACAAAGTGATAAAGAAGTGACAATGAATTTTTTCTTTATATACTAACTTAATTCAAATCCTGAAGCCATTATTATTAGGATGGTTTGGATGAAGACACTTGGATTTATATTAAAAAAATAAAATATTAAATCAGACAAATATAAGAATTTGAACTCTCATCTTATGAGAGAATATAAATATCTTTAATCACTAGACAAATTAGTAGATCTTGCAAATAAAGTATTTTATAATACGTACTCCTAAGAACTTTAAGTTATTTTATTTACTTATTTATTTATAAGGTAAACTAGTTATTTAGTTATTAAATTAATAGAATCTTTAAATATAAAAGATTAAATTTATTAAGTTATTACGAATTAAGAATAAAATGATAAAATATATAAGTTTCAAAAACTAAAATTATTATCATACCAAACCACGTCTCTATTTTTGTTAAGTGGTAAAATTGTTTTAATAATAAATGAACAAAATAAAATGAAAACACAACGCTAATAACTAATTGTTAATTTTTTTACTTAGTGATTAGATAAAACCAATCTAATAATTTAACGATTAAATAAATACTCGACCTGTCAATAAGGGTTAGGTGCAATAATAAGACAAATTGCTTTCTCAACAAAAGATCTTAAATTTATACTTTAGAAATAGCATTACCGAAAAAAAAAGAGCACGTTTTTCAAATATGAACCAGAAAATAGACATGTACTCTACTAAAATATACATATAGTCGACCTTTATTTACATCTCTTTATGAGTTCTACTGCTAACTTTTTTTATAGGTTGCTTGCTTTGGTTTTTGTCATGATTTGGTGAAGTAATGAGTTGGCAAATGGTAAGCTTTGGACTTATAAAGTAAAGATACCATTGCTTTAAATAAAGGTAAACAAATTTGAATAAAATTAGATAATATTAGGACAAAAATGCAAAATATTATCTACCTTAAGAACTGGTAGGATATTGAAGAATTTTTCACTCAAATAATTTCAATTTTTAGTAGGTAGATAAATATATTTTCAACGAATCAAATTACAATAGATTATTATAAACAATGTCACATAAACTTATTTTAACAAAATTATGTTCAAGTTATATCGTCTATTCATTAATAATATATAAAATCATATTATTAATTTTTTTTAAATGAGTTAAAAGAGTAAAAAACATGTAGGAAGGTGGGTGAGATCATGACCGTTGTTTTCATTAAGTTGATATGTTATCATCGTGCTTAAACGTGGGCAGGGAATAAATAAAGGGTTCTGATTGGCTCAGAGCAATGATAAAAATAAGAAGTAAAAAAAATATTTTTTTGCCCTTCCGATTTTTAAGGTTTCGTCTTTACTAATCTGGACAAACTCGCGTCATACACATAACTTGAGTGGGTGAGTCTCTCTGCGGGGATTTTATCCATATACAACACCTCGAACTCAAGACATGTTTAAGCGATATTAAGTTGTTTGTCACTTGGACTAACCTGTTTAAGAAAAACCTTAATTAATTAAGCTAAATAATAATAATAATTCGAGAGAAATGAAAAAAAAATATTAAAGAGGCAGAAACAGTGGGTTGAGTTCCCAAGAGGAAATAATTAAGGGGAAGAGGAGACGGGCTGTAAACTTGGACAATAATGGAGGGAATCACAGCGACAAAACCTGCAATGGTCCTTTATTTTATGGGGTTGAATTTAGTTAACCACCTCATTAATTACCAATAATGTTTCATTATTTAATCCCCAATTGCTCACAACAACTCTACTAATTACTAATTACTGAGATTTTAAAGGGTTTCAATCTAAGGTTCAAGCTGCGTTCTTAGTATAAGACCATTCAGTGGGGGTTTTGGATAGGCGCGACATGAGCGACCGCACAGGCCCCCAAGAGAGAGGGGCCCCGAAAATAGGAAACCTAATTTAAATTAAATATTTGTAAAAAATTATAAAATTATATATATATATATATATATATATATTTATGTTTATATAAAAAATTATCTAAAACTTAAAACATGTAAAAAGAATTGATAATTTTGAAGTGAAAATGTTTGATATTTAGATGTTTATAAGTCAATTTTTTGGTTCTCAAGAGGATAATTTAATAATATTTTTTGTATTAAAGTATTTTTTTTGGAAAAACACTTATATCTCCTACTGATTATAAATTAATAGCCATATTTTAATAAATTGCACAGGGCCCCTAAAATCTTTGAACCGCCCTTAGACTATTCATCCCTTCTAATATGAGTAGATAAATATTAATGATAGTTTGTCTAAACATGATCATATGAGTATTTGTAGAGTTGTTAGAACGGTGACGAATACAAGTTTCGATCGTATTCTAACATATGGTAGCTCAAGGAGGGTGCACTTGTCTCCAAATTTTTTGCATCAAGAATATATGTCGACGGAACGGAGTCAGATTTTAAGATTGGAGACAAAACATAAATATTTGAAAGTATAGGGCAAATTAAAAAATAAGTCAATTCGTAAACAAATTTATATAAGAGGACAAAGCTGAAAAAGGAAAATTTTGGGGCCGTCATTGTATGTAGATTTTATTTATTTAGATTTCTAGTTTTAATTTATTTAGACTTTACCTTTTATTTTTTATGTTTATTTATATTTTGTCCCTTAAATTTGATTTCTGGTTTTATCATTGATTATAGGCAGTGGCAGATCCACATGGTAACTTCGATGGGCCTGTGTCTACCCTGAATTTTTTAAAGCTCATACATTTGGCTTTATTTTTTATAATTTTTATAAATTAATCCTTTAATTTTATGACTTGTGGCCACCTTAAAATTTTGAAATCTTTATGATTTGTACTCATCCTAAAAAATATTTTGATTTGTGCTCACCCTAAAAAGAATTTTAGATCCACCACTTATTATATGTAATGGTTGTGTCATAATTTAATTGCTCGGGTGTAAAATTTATTCTTTTCTATTTGAAAACAATAATTTTAAAATCTAATAAATTATATATTATAGAAATTTACTAATTATCTACTGATCAAATATGCTCATAACGTTTATTTTATGTGGGTTAATGTCTTGACATAATTGTTTTGTACAACATGTTACTATTATATCCATTGTGACGTTGTGTTAATTATAATTAAATTTTTTTATAGGAACTCGAAAACTCGACTCGAATCGAAAAAATTTCAAATAAAGTTTGAGTTGTAAGATATGACACGTCAACTCGAATAACTCGAAATATTCAAATATTTTAAATATTTTTTCTTTTAAATCGAATATTTTTTAAAATAGAATATTTAATATTTTCATATTTAAATCACATCGAATATTTAATAACTACTTTAAATATTCGATTTAATTTATAAATATTCTATTTAAAAGAAAAAATTGATTTAAAATATTCAAATATTTAATTAAATTTTTATAGGAACTTGAAAACTCGACTCGACTCGAAAAAATTTCAAATAAAGTTTGAGTTGTAAAATATGACGTGTCAACTCAAATAACTCTAAATTTTTAACTCGACTCGATCGAACGCTCACCTTTATCTTAAGACATGATGCGTCAACTCGAATAACTCAAAATATTCGAATATTTTAAATCATTTTTTCTTTTAAACCACATCAAATATTTAATAACTACTTTAAATATTCGATTTTATTTAAAAATATTCGATTCACAAGAAAAAATGATTTAAAATATTCAAATATTTAAAGTAGTTATTAAATATTCGAATATGTAAAAGAAAATATTTAAAATAGTTATTAAATATTCAAATATTTTAAATCAAATTTTTTCTTTTAAATCAAATATTTTTAAATTAAATTGAATATCTAAAGTAGTTATTAAATATTCAATGTGATTTAAACATAAAAATATTAAATATTCTATTTTAAAAAATATTAGATTTAAAAGAAAAAATGATTTAAAATATTCGAATATTTCGAGTTATTCGAGTTGACTCGTCATATCTTAAGATAGAGGTGAGCGTTCGATCGAGTCGAGTCAAAAAATTTCGAGTTATTCGAGTTGACACATCATATTTTACAACTCAAATTTTTTTTAAATTTTTTTGATTCGAGTCGAGTCTAGTCGAGTTGAGTTTTCGAGTTCCTATAAAATTTAATTGTGATTATTTATCATGTTACCATACTTTGGAATTTTGCTTTAAGGACCAAATTGAAAGAATGCATAAAGTTTAATTGTTTCGAATTAGGACTAAATTGATTGAATATATAAATATGAAAGACTAAATGTGTTATTATACCAAATTTTATAACAGTCGCTTAACGGGACTTAACGTCTAGTTACTATTTTATTATAAAACATAAAGTTTAATTGTCATTTTGTGATTTTTAAAAGTTTAGTTATTTTTTTTTACCAAAGTTCAGTGACCGTCTGTGTATCTTACTATTTTTTATATGACTAGTGGCTTCTATTAAAAAATGTTTTTGCCTTAGTAAAAATGTATTACAGCCCTCTTTAAAGTCATTTTTAATTTTTTTCTTGTAATTTATTAAATTAAAATTTTTTGTTTTCCTTTATAAACATTTAATTCAATTTATTTGAGTTTTTTTGTGAGCATTGTACGGTCGTTTATCTCGCACATGTCCAAAACTTTATTATTGTATACTAAAATTGCGTTCTATTATGTTTTTATTTAGTTTTCAAATTCACAATTCTATGATACTAATTTATATTATATAAAATTCTTTGATTTAGTTGGTATCACAGTTGAAAAAAAAAACAATATAATCTTAGTTTAAAGTGCAACAAATATTATTGTGAGAATATTATTATCTTTTCAAATTTTCATAAAAAATTTAAATAAAATAACTAGAAACTTTTATTTAAAATTTCAATATATTAATTTAATATAAATATTTTGCACTATTTATAACCATCTATTAATCTAATTTTAGGATTTAATATTATATTTAGTTATGAATTTCGATTGAATTTATCAAATAAAATTGCAGACCGGAGAACGGGGAGTTCTAGGGAACAACCTTTAAATACAGGCTAAAGAACGGTTGACCTGTTTACCGGGTAAAAAGCGGTACACAAATTGTTACATGAAGCGGTACACAAATTGGTACAATATTGTAATAAAAGAATGTATATACAGTTTTATTACACGATGCACTGTTTACCGGTACACAAATTGTTACATGATGCTGTACACAAATTAATACACTTTTGTAATAGAAGAATGTATATACCCTTTTATAACACATGCACGAATTTTTGGAATGGATTATGTACGTGTAAGGAAATGTGTACATACAGAATTTCTTACCCGAAAAGCATATTTTGTTACAATAGAGGTATGGAACTGTGTATATACATATATTACTACCAAATATACAGAAATTTGTACAAATTTGTAAGAGGAAAAGGTATATACATTTTGTTGTACACGGTTTGACGAAGGTTGAAAATGGACTTGTACTTGTAGGGAAATGTGTACATACAAAAATTCTTACCCGATAAACATAATATTTTACAAGTTTTGTTAAGATTTGTGTATATACTCTTAATAGGACGAATTGTACATGAATTGGAACAAATTTGTAAGACGAAACGGTATATACCTTATATATTACAAATGTGTAAGATGGAACAAATAGGTCATTAGTTGTAGGAAATGTGTACATACACAATTTGTTACCCGTAAAGCATATTTTCTTACAAGTTATGTAAGGAGTTGTGAATATACACGTAATAGTACCCAATGTACACAAAATAGTAGAAATTGGTTTGAGGAAATGTTATATACCTTATTTATTACAAACTGGGTAGAACTCTGTACGTATACTTTTTTTATTACACAAAATTTCCCAGGGTCGTCGAAATGTCCAATTTGTTTGTAAGGAAATGAGTACATACACGTATTCATGCCCAAAAAATACTTTCGTAGAATTTATGATAATGGCATCGAAACCAGGTCAAGGTGGGTTCGGTTCTGGTTTTGCATCGAAACCTCGTATTTAGGGTTTCGGTGCTGGTTAAGCGCGAAAATATTTGAAGGTCTTTAACCTTATGAGTGAAAATTACTTGGTTTGGTATGAAAGATGAAGAAATTTTATGACAGAAATAAAATGCATTCCAATCCAAACAACGTTCAAATACATTAGATATTAAAAAAAAACATAATAAATCCTCCCCTCCTCATTCCTGCCCCGAGAAACGACCTGCATGCCCGCTGCCACCCATGGCACTGGAACCAGCCTCTGGTTGGTGCTGACCAACCATCTCTGAATAAGATCGGATATCATATCTGACCCTATTGTTGCCTAATGAACAAAACATGTATGCATTAGTATGAGAAGAAGTGAATCTTGTAGAAAAGAAGAAACTTATGATAGAGACAACCTTGAGAGTGGTGGCGGTTGAAGTAGTCTATGTCCTCTTTCGTAGGCATGAAACCATAAAGTTGGCGCGCTGTGCCTGGAGCATAGAAGATGCCTTGACATTGTTCCCAAGCTTTTCTATCGAAACCTTGGGCAGCAAACTTGTTATGCAGATCCTGAGCGTCGAGATAACCTCTTGCTGTGCTCTGAAAAATCAAAAGGCTTATCCCACGATGGCCGTCGGGTCCATATGAATGGCGAGGCTTGGCAATAGTATCATAGGAAGGGAAAGAGTCCCGCAACTCTTGGTTTCCCATGCCAATCCATTGAAGCATAAAATGCAAGAGATTAGAAGTGAAGCAATTGTAATAATATTGAAAACATAATTCAAATTTGTTAAATAACTACCTTCCCAGTATCATCCCTTTCCAGCCGTGTGTTCATTATCATGACCATGGGCGGCCAGAGTATTTGGTGATCATGAACCTCGTTGTTTGCAGGCAGGGGGCAGGCAGTATTAGCAGCAGTGGGATCATCTCTCAAAGCAGTCCATTGGCCAAAAGCTTGACCCTGAGGAATAGAAGAAGTGACCCTTGTAAGCAATTCCTCATCCAAAAGGTTAGCAAAATGGCGATGGAGCTTGAGCTTTGCTCCACCTTTCGTTCTGGCATGTGACAGTAGGGACCGAATGCCAGTAAACTTTTGAGAGGCACCAGGACCTCCTTGGCAGGCTGGACATAACCATTTTGTAGCAGGTTCAGTGATGCTCACCATTGTAGCAATGGCCTGGAAAAAGCTCCTGAACCATTTGCTTCGTCGGAGAGTTTCATTGCTCGGTTGTTCATCATCGTCAGAATCAAAATATAAGTCATCATCAGAATTTGAGTCAGACTCAAATTCTAATTTTCTCTTCGAGAAATGGTGAGGAATGTTTTTTGAAGATCTGCTTGAACTCATCTTAAAGGAAAGAAGTTTAAACTATTTGGTTAGGAAGAGAATATAAAGAAAGAAGGGTTCAGATGACTATAGGGAATTGTTGATGTTGTAAAGAGTATAGAGAAGAGTTGTATATTTATAGGGAAATTCAGTTGGGAGGGAAAGTGAAAAAGTGAAAAGGCTGAATGGTTTTGCTTGGTTTCGAAAAAGTAATTGGTTCTATGGAGGGGGTACCTACTTTGAGAAGGCACGCTGTGTGTCTGTTCATTGCACTAGGTACATGAACATGAACCCCTTCATTAATTAGAAGACAGAAATCTGAAAAGGCTGAATCGTTATGCTTGGTTTCAAAACCAGCTGTAAACACGATGAGGAAGAAGAAACGGTTCATGTGATTATAGTGAAAAGACAGAACAATGAAAAAGCAAGATTCCTTTTAATAGGTTCGAAACCATCGGAAGGGGTTTCAGAACTATATACAGTTATTAGTAGCAAAATGTACACAGATCGGTACAAGTTTCCAAAAGAAATCGGTATATACATGACTTTATTACACACTTTCACGAATTTTCAAGTTGGGTCATTTAATTGTTAGGAAATGTGTACATACATAAATTGTTAACAAAATGCAAAGTACATCATTTTGAGGGGCATCGAAACCACCTCAATGGGGTTTCGGTGCCTGTTTGAATTGCAGAAAAAGTTACTAACTTGTTCGTAGCAGCCAGCTATAAAGTTCTGCGATTATACATAAAATATTAGCCCTTTCATGTAATTGTTTAGGTTTAAAAATGCCTCACGAGATGTCTGTTCATTGAAGCAGGTGAAAGCAACTGAAAAAGCCTGACTCGTTCTGGGGGTATCGAAACCAGCATTATTTTTGGGTAACACGCAAGGGTGCAGGTGATGACAGTGAAAAGACAGAACACTGAAAAGGCAGATTCCTTTTAATGGTTTCGAAACCAGGATATGGGGTTTCGGTACTATATACACATAGTACTTGTAAGAATTGTACAGAAATGCGTAGTCGCTGTACATGATGTGTACGTGGTATCGAATCTACAGATAAGGGGTTTCGGTGCTATGATTTCATAGGGGCATCGAACCCCGATTTAAGGGGTTTCGGTGCCTTTCGGTTTCGAAACCCCCTTAAGGGGTTTCGGTGCTATATACACATATCTTCACATACCCTGTGTAGACCTTTTTTACAATAAGAGTTGTACATAAATACGTTGTCTTTGTACATGATGTTGTTTTTGGTACAAAACTGTAAATGTATCATGTAATAAGTACAAAATTTCTTGCCAATAATATTTCTGAATATATAAGATTGTATGTTATAATTACAGAAATACAAAAGACGTTTCAAAACATATAATACATAGGAGATTAGAAGAGAAAACTTGGTTAATTCAATTGCCATCCACGGTTTCAGCTGCATTTAATCCAAAAACGGATGATGCTTCACGTACTCCTGTACATTGTCTGCTGCGGCCATGTTTTGTACATATACCCTAATGGAACCACCTATTTCTATGATCAAGTGCAAGTACATAATTAGGTTGCAAGTACATTGATTCATTTTTATAATGAAAAAGTGTCATTTTAGGGTGTTGTACCTAATGCGTTATGCGTTCTCTCATCTTCTGGGTTGTAGGATTTAGGACAAATGTAGTTGTTCTCCTGAAAAATGAACATAATCGACAACATAATTATTTGCTACAGATTCATTGACTATATTACAGATAGTAAGGAGCAAAATTGAAAATAGTTGCGTTCTTCACTGACCGAATTATTAAGCATTTTAGCTTCGGAGTCGTCAACCAACAACGTGTTTCCTTCGTTATACTAAGGCATATTATCTCACACGCGCCTCAGATTTTTTGTATATACATTTGGATAGGAGGGATGTTTTTCGCAGTGACTTTGATCCTGCAATATTCAAATAAAGTCCATCAGATTTGTCAAATTCTATTTATATGCTTTAACGAAGATAAACTTTGAAGTTACCCAAATGAAGGCAAGTCTTGGTTTAAGATCACTAATTCTCCAAAGTGCCTAGTGTAGGTTTTCTCTGCATTGATGAACAGTTCAGGCACAAATAAAGTCAATCCACAAATTATCTTAAAGGATCGTGTAATTATATACATTTAGGGTGGTGGCATATGTCCGCATTACCTTGTCCTTGAAGACCAAATAGCAACCTCATACGCAGTAAAACAAGAATACAGAAACTCAAATGCACCAGGTCTGAGTTCCACAGCTGCAATTGAAAAAACATAAATTCCCTAATCTAATTTATGAGCAGTTGTATTAAAAGTGAGTCACAAAATTAATACCGTCTTTACTAACAGTGGCTAGCACGCCATTGTAATCAAGAATAAGAAGCTTCTTCGTCGTGGTAGGTGCTACGTTCCTGTACCATTCGCCATACCTTTGCGGAGGACGCCTGGGTCTCTGAATTTTAGAGTCTATTTCATTACTTGGCATTATGCCATGGCGATGAAGCTTCTTTCGCCTGTAAGTGAGAGTCACTTGAGGTGTAGAAGCACGCGCATGAGCATGGCCTTCTGCCGGAGCAGATGCCTGATCATGAACAGCAGCTGCAACATATGCATCATCGTTATCTTTTGCAGAAGTACATGGGACATTTTCTGTTGGGCCAGAGGCATGATAATGGCATCTTGGTGCAGAATATGCATCAAAATGCTCCTCAGCAGGTGTACCTGTGACATTCTCTGTATAGAACAATCCAATGTTACGTTGAGGAACACACCCTAAACTTATCAATGAAACTAAACAGAATGCAACACGATATGGAAGGGAGGTGTAAATGGACTGATTTTTAACAAATGTCAGTCAATGTTCATGAAGCAGTCTAACAAATTCAACAAATGTTTATTCATGTAATACAAGAAATCCATATACTATGCATACTAGCCTAACCATCATCATAATCATTTGCATCCTGAGGCGATGTCGGTCGAAATACATGCTGATTCCGTTCACGTTCCAATGAATAAACACGAGCTTGTAGTTGCTCAAATCGGGAATTAGCCTCTGCCACATGACTGCGGATAAATGCATCCAAGTTCTTTAGTGTGTCGTACATGGCATCAATTTTATCTGGGGGTGGAGCATCTGGTACATCTTCAATTCGTCTGGCAATTCTTGCTTCATCTTCATCTCTTTTATGGACCCATTCACCCTGAATGAACGTCCACCCCGTCTTCTTAGTTGTTGTTTCATCAATTTTACTTGGTAGCGGGATTTCAGGGTCCATGGAGGTGTCGATCCCTAAACATTCAAATATGTGACTAAGCACACATCCATAAATGAGGGAGCCTCTTGAAGGGTTGCTAATGATTTCCGCAATAGATCTGAAGATGATTGTAGCTATATCGGGTTTATTTTCTGACCGAAATTGGTGCAACCACCAATAATCAATATGACGCATGCGAGTGCATCGTCCACCTGATGGCCGGAAAAACCAAGTTGTCATTAGATGCAGAAGCCTTTCATGTATATGAAGATGAGTTGGGCTGTCATCATCGAACTTCAAGGGGACACGGTCGTTTTCTTGCTCTTCACCAGTAGCTTCCACACCAAGGTGTTGGGCAATAATTGCCGGAGTGATTGTAAATTCAACTCTCATTAGATAGGACTCGATAGCTACACAGTGTTGGGTTATGGCATCATGCTGAAGGGTAGCATTTGCATAGAAGATCTTCACCAGGTTCTGATAAACACGGGGTTTAATATCGAGATATCTGATCCAACCCCATTCCACAACTAAAGGCCAGAAGTTGAATTGATAATCATTGGACATCAAAAAATCCAAGTCAATCGTTCGCTCCTTCCTAATCTTCTTCGCCTCGTACACTTCGTGGTATCGCTCAAGACAATCGGGATCACGAAAACAATGGCTCAAAATATTTGAAGGTTGTGGCGCGTCCGCTACAATCGAACCGATAGAACCACCTGTTTGATTCGGACCTCGTTTACCTTTACTGGGTTTGTTTTTTGGAGCCATGTAAGAGTTTTTGGTAGGAATATCTGAAACAAACCCTAAACAATCGAAGAAGAAGAAACGAACGGTCTCAGGTTTCGAATATGGCTGGTAATCGAAGAACAAACAATAAAAAGCGTTAAAATTCTAGGGTTAGGGTTATAAAATTGTGTTTTCCGAGATGGAGGAGAGGGAACGTTTTAATTTACAGTCTATATTTCCCGCTATTTACAATTTGAAACAGGTTTCGAATCCCCACATGTAGTTTCGATGCTGTTTTGGTTTCGATACTTGACTTTTGGTTTCGATGCCGGTTTGGTATCGAAACCTCCGTATTAAAGGTATCGAAACCGTTTGACGATATATCATTTATTGTATTACCTACCAGCCCATCTGTCAACTTATTGCAATTGAAAGTGGCAGCTGATATTAAAGGTTCTCCACAACTACTTCTCCTTATTTCACCATCAACGTCAGAAGTAATAAAGGAAGGATTAAACAACATATCGTTGTAGACCATTTTTTCCATCTTCCGTGTGTAAACATGGCTGGTGTAAGAGTTGAGGAAGCTCAAATTGGTGAACCAGATGAGTGCAAGACAAATGAAGTTGGTGCTTCCGATAATTTGGTTGGTATGGTGTTTAACTCTCGTGATGAGGCGTGGAACTATTATCGACTATATGCGAAGAATAAGGGGTTCAGTGTCAGTCGTGCAACAACAAGGACTGATGGTATGGGAAATGTACATACGCAAGAGTTTTGTTGTTCACGGGGAGGACAACGTAGAAGGAAAGTTAATGACTCCGACCGGAAATGTGCGCCTCGTGATATAACACGAATTGGTTGCAAGGCAAAGGTGATTGTCAAGTGCAAAGAAGAATCAAGGTGAGAGATAGAAGTATGTCACAGTGAGCATAATCACCCGTTGTGCCCACCAATAATGCAACCGTATCTTCGGTCGGCTAGAGAAGTTACTCAAGATGATGTAATTGAGGCACAGGCTTTGAAAAGTGTTGGCCTGCGGACGTTGGAGGTAATGAATTATTTCACGCAACAGTCGGGAGGTTTCCACAATGTTGGTTTCATTCGAAAAGACTTGTACAACTCCCTTCAAAAAGCAAGGGCGGATGAATATCGTGACGGTGATGTCAATTCTCTTCTTGCATACTTTGACTTCAAGAAAGATCAAGATGCAGGATTGTACATGCAGTTTAACAATGATCCATTAGGGGGGTTGCATAATATTTTTTGGTCGGACTCAACATCTAGGTCCGACTATGTATGCTTCGGTGATGTCATTGCATTTGACACAACGTACAAGGGTAACATGTATGGCCGGCCTATAATGCCTATTGTTGGTGTTAATCACCACCATCAAACCATTATCTTCGGTGTCGCAATTTTAGCAGACGAGACTGCAGACACATTTGAGTGGGTCCTTACTGAGTTCATGCAGGCAATGTCTAACAAAGCTCCTGTCTCAGTCGTCACGGATGGTGATAGGGCCATGCACAGAGCTATCAAGACAGTGTTCCCATGTGCACATCATCGCATATGTTCCTGGCATCTTTCTCGAAATGCCCAGGCAAACGTAGGTGATCCCAAATTTACATCTGCCTTTACACGGTGCATGTCCTCTTGGTGGACAATTGAGGAATTCGATCGCCAGTGGAGATCAGTTATGAAAGATTTTAACGTGGAGCAGCATCCCTGGGTTGTGGAGAAGGATCACACGGTTGGTATGTGGGCACAAACATATCTCACAGGACATTTCTTCGCAAATCTTCGCTCAACACAACGCTGCGAATCTATGAATTCCGCCCTCAACATTATCCTCGAACATAAGAAGACATATCTTGAAGTGGTCCGTGCCATTGACAAGGGAATAAATGACATGCGCATAAATGAGTTGAACGAAGAATACAAAAATTGCACCTCGAAGCCTTTCCCAGTGACCGAATTGCATGACCTTGAAGGGAGTGCAGCTGACATCTTCACACGGGCATCGTTTGACAAAGTTCTGAAGGAACTCAAAACTGAGACACTGTTTCGTGCTCTCCATCCGATACTTACGACTGAAGGTGCACGAACGTATCGTTTGACACAGTATAAGGATCCGGATGCCATCTATGAAGTTGTGCTTGATTTCACAACACATAACATTACATGCAGTTGTCGGAAATTTGAGACGATCGGCCTTCCATGTCGCCATCAACTGCACGTTCTTAATTTGGAAGACTTCTCCGCCATCCAAAATTGCTTAATACTACCGCGGTGGACAAAAAATGCTAAGGTATCTGCTCCATCTTATCTTCACAGCGAAGTCTGTCCTGAAATAAGACAAATGTCCCGATTTGCATCGCTACGCTCACTTTCATCGCGGTTGTGCTACCTTGCGTCTCAAACAGACGAAAGTTTCAAAACCACAAAAGATGAGTTACTACGACTAACTGCTCAATTTGAGCAGTCCGTAACATTCAATGACTCCTCATCACATAGGGTAAGCCAAAACACCGTTCGAGACCCGCAAACGAAGGACGCAAAACGAAAGCAGAAAATAAACACTAATGCGTCCACAAAACGGAGGAATCATTGTTCATTTTGCAAAATGGAGGGACACAATAAGAACACATGCCCGGGACTGAAGCTTCAACTTCCAACGGATACTACGGAACTTGACGACCAAGACATGTCTCAACCATAATGCAAATGTCATTCAAATCACTGTAAGTAAAACCTAACCATGTGCATATGCTACTTTTATCCACTGAAATTTATCATATATTGCAAAATTTCTGTACAAGCGTTTTACCACATTGTGGCCCTGAAATTGCATAATATACATTCAAAATTTGTACATTTCACTCTTACCTAACCTATGTATGCTTGCAGCACATGTCATATACAAAATGTTTTCAGTTCATATACATCCAAACATGGTTACGACCCATAAAAAAGTGGGTTCCTTTACGCACTGCAACGCCACAAAAAAAAGTCAAAATCCATTGCCATCCACTCACCACTGCCCCATCCCCTAACATGTTCTTCACCAAACAAAATTGCATTAGATTACAATAATGAACAACAAGTTGTCCTAATGCATTCAAATACATAATAAACAAAGCATTCAGTCCTAAAGCCTTACCATTGCGGCCGCTTAAAAGTGCCATGTTTTGGAACCTTTGGTTCGTTTGCCTTCATGTACCATTGACCTACAACAACATTGATATTTCTCCGCAATTTATTCTTATCACGACTTATAAGTTCGTACAAAAGAATCATCCGATCCCATTTTCCAACGCTCTATTAAGACAAGTACAAACAAATTAAGCTTTTATTATAGACCATTATAGTATACATGACCAAAGTAAGGAAAGTTGAATGAAGATTAACCTAAACCCTTACCACTTCTCCTATATGCTTCTCATTCCAAAGCTGCATCCATCTGATGCAAAACATTCCACAATCATCTCTGTTAGAAAACAAATCCATGTTAACATAATACCACGAGTAATCCTTCCCAATTTGTTAAACAAAATTAACACAAAGTACTAGAATATGACAACTCTGTACCCATTATCCTGATGTTTGACTTTTTCCACCATCACGTGCAGATCGGTCAACGGCCTTGATGGTGAGCCAAACATGTTGCGTGTAAAAGAGTCTATCGCAATTGTAGTGCAAGTGTACACGACGCAAGTAGTAAAGTGATACGAAGTATCGGATATCGTCTCTACAGGGATTGGGCTAATAGCTTCACCTAAATTTACTGTACGAAGTAAAAGAAATATTTTAGAAAGTTGTCACGAAAATATTGAAGAAAACGTAAATAAAAGAGTTGGAATATCAAGATAGAGAGAATGGGCTGGTATTGAATTGCTCAGTAGTGCAGGTATTGCAATGCTTAGGAAATCCAGTTCTGTCGTCGTGCCCGTCGCCGACAGCACCTGTCGCGGCGGTTGTCCGTTAGCTGTCGCAGCAGCGAACACACCAACTCCGTACTCCAAGTTTGGCAAGAATCCCAGATCTGCCTTGGCCTATCCCTAGCTCCAAGTCTGTCGATGATCACGTCTTTGATGATACCTCCCAGCGTGAATCGAAGGATGAACACCGATGTGTATGAATTCTTCCTTATCCACTTAACCTCGCCCTATCCCTAGGCACGAGATGGTTCAACTATAAACTAGAGAACACGCTCTTATCTCTTTCGTATACTTAACTCTCCCGATGCTAAGTAAATAGATAACCTCACAATGCTCTCCCGATGCTCTTGCAAGATATTAAAACCAAGATAAGAGAACTTGAAGTTTATTTTATTGAACTTGGAAAATCCTAAAACAAAACAACCCTTGCAACTACTTTACAAAACAACCCGTGGCCCTAGGGGGTTTTTAGAACATGTCGACGACGGGTAAACGACGGAGGGGTTTAGGTTATCGGTTATGGGGTATGATCTATGATATCCTCCTAGGTTAAAATCTATGCCCTTATATAAGCTTTGGGCTCAAGTATTTTAAGTTAACAAGAATTACAACATTAATGAAAAGTAAGATTCTAATAAATGCTTAATCTCTAAGGATTCCTACTTTTCAGCCGCCTCCTTGTTTCATGAGAATTCCTCTCCTTGAGCTTTGGCTTGACATATCTTTTGATCCGGGGCTTGGAAAAACATTTGGCTTTCACACGATAGACGAGCAGATTTTTCTCTATCTATCGAGGTCCACTTTACTTTTCCTCTTCATAAAGTTGCTGTCACCTTACTGTCACGACAGCTCCATGGCAGCTTCGTCTTCGTCGTCTGCTTGTCCAGTTCAGCTCTTCTGCTTCTCTGTCCTGCGCCTGCCTTCCTCGTCAACTATGGTAGCAACCTGCAAAATACGCCATCTTTTAGTAGAATCCGTGCCTTTTATATAATTGTGATGTTTTGCTGAAAACTAACCTAAATGCAATGCAATGATGCTTGAATGCAGCAGAAATATGGGTTAAAAAGGGTGTAAATAATAGAACCTTTACACACTCAACACACCCCCAAACTCAAGTTTTTGCTTGCCCTCAAACAATTAAGACCTAAAAGAAAAATGAAAATTTTTGTGTTGGCTTTCAAACAGTGAACTGTCCCTTACCCGTCGCTCATTCTCTGTGGCGGCAGCAACCTCTCGGAAAGATTAGGATCTGTCCGGAATCTCACTATAATCCTCGTGCAGTGTGTGCATGCTTGTGAACAGTTATATGCTAAGACTCTTTTAGTTTCACTAGAATATTCAACTTTTTTAACTCGAATTTTTATGCCAAAGTTTATTTTTTTGAAGACACATTTTCATGCTTCTTTTTCTTCTATTTTCAAGCTAAGTTTCACTAGAGCCAGTTTTAGGCACCTCTAGTTAACTTCCTAGAGCCAGTTTCGGGCACCTCTAGGTAACTTCCTAGAGCCGGTTTCGGGCACCTCTAGGTTTTTGAGTTTCTTTTGCTAAACTTCTTTCCTAGAGCCAGTGTTAGGCACCTCTAGGGGCTATTCAAGTTCTAAGCATCCTATTCTAGTTTGGCTAAAAGACATCTAAGCAATATAACAGTCACAAAGGTGTTTAAGTTTTTCAGAACTATAGAAAGGCTCTAAACTTCTCCTTAAACTGTCCTAAAGATGCTGCCACTACAGAACTGTCATGACAGGTAAGTTAACTTCACAGTTTTAAACCAACAGTTTTAGTTTTAGTTTTTTTTCTTTTTTTAAGAGCTTAAATTAAAAAGAAGACACAACAATTAAAAAAATGTACTTAAGACTCCATTAATGATGGAGGGTTGCCACCCCCAAACTCGAGGGTTGCATTGCCCTCAATGCAAAATGACAGAAAAAACAAAAACATGAAGACAAGTACATCACAAAAGATATAAGCAGGCAGCAATAAAGGAAAATAAAAGACTTAAATTTTTCAATCGTTGTCCTCGCTGCTGCTGCTGACACAGATCTGACCGCGACGTCTGGGCTGTGGAGGAGGCTGGGCAGGTTGCTCCACGAGCTGGACGTCGGAACTGCTGCCACTGTCCCAAGTGTTGCTGGTGGTGGTGCTAGCCTTGGGCATCAGCTTCCTGTTTGCCACGTGTTTTATCCTCTTGACAGGCGTAAATTCCCTCTCCAAATTCCTCCTGATCAGAGGTTCCTCCTCGCTGACGGTCGTGGCTGGCCGCTTCGTGCCTCGTGCGGGGCTGTCTGCCGGAGGACTCGCAGCTGCCGTCGGGGCAGGTGACGGGGTGGAAGCGGTGGAATTGGCATGTGGGGAGGCAGGTGGTGTAGGTGTGTGGACAAGGGAGGGGATGTGGAAATAATGGGCAGGAAAAGTAGGGAAATTAACCTTGGGATAATTTAAAGTGTGGGTAATGAAGTTTACCGTCGAATTGGTGAAATCCCGGATGAAGGTCATCAATCCCATTTGTCTCTCTTCCACCCGTTGTATCGCAGCAAGGATGTGGGCAGACTGGTCTGTCGGAGCGGTGGCGGTGGCAGGTTCAGGGGCGGGCTCCTCTGATGATTCTGCTGGGGAACCGGCTGGGTTGAAGGAAGAGATAGGTGTAGCCACTACCAGCTCCATGAGGCTGTTGATGTTGTTGTCTGTCCAGCCTCTGCCCTTGATTAGTTTGTCGGAGGGCTCCTCGGGGACAGCAACACAGCGGCATAGGGAAGTTATTGTGAACGGCAGGCATAGGCGGGAGTCGGAGCGGAATGTGCAGTCCAAGATGCTGTCCCTCATATAGCGGCCCACATTGATAGGCCTGTCGTACATGATTGAGTGAATGAGGGCGAGCCGCTGCTGGTTTACCGTCGTGTGGTGGGAGGAGGGCATGATACGCTTTTTGATGAAAGCGTTCCAGAGTTTGGCTTCCGGGAGTAGCTGCCCCCGTTTGACAGAGTGGGGGTTCTTTTTGCTTGTGGACCAGGTTGTACCTTCTTCTGTCACCTCCGCCATGACAGCACCATAGGCGGCAACATCGAGGGTGTCTAGGAATTTCTGGTGGGCATCATCATCGGGGCCAAAGTAGAGGCCAAACATGTGGTTGATGCTGTCAGCTGTGAAGGGCACTTTTACTCCTCGAACGGTGACAGATGTTGCCGTTCTGTTGTCGATAGCAGCATAGAACTCCCGGACTAATGTATCATTCAGCTCTGCGGGTTGTTCGGCGAATTGCTCCCATAGTTGAGCCGTGATTGCCCTTGTGATGAACGGTCGGAGTCCCATGTTGGGTGCTTTTCTGATGTAAACGAAACCCCTTTCCTCCCATAACTCTTTTGTGGCAAAGGGCGTCGCTACTGCTGAAGAAGAGGCTGAGGCAGCACTACGGCGGGTCTGTCTAGACGACATGTTAGTTGCAAGGGTTGTGAAATAGAGAAAGCAAATAAAAACTAGAGGAGAAAGCAAGGGAGAATAAGCAGAAGTGAGAAAAAATGAAAATGAGAACGGGGTTATATAGCGGTCGAGTTGCTGCCCATTTAATGCTGTAACGGCAGGCGTGAATAACGGGGCGACTGTTGCGTTTTAGCGTGTCTAACGCGTCTGACACGTAATTATGCGTCTGTTACGCGTCTGTCACACGCTTCTGCGTCTGCCGTGTCAGTCTGTTGACAGCTTGTCTTATCTGTCTACGGCGGCAGCCAAAACGACAGGCTTCAATAAAGGGGCTCTATTAGGTTGATGGATGGATGGTGGGCTTGGGCCACTTCTTCTTTTCTTCTTGACTCCTTTATTTCCTAAAAACAGAAAATAGAAAAACATTATTCAAATTAAAAAAAACCTTATTTCCTAATAAATAATAAATAATAAAAATAAATAAAAATAAAACTTAGGTTAAATTAGGGATGCCTTGTGGGGCATCTCCTAAAGTAACCACTTCCTGTATTCCTGGGGCTTCAGTCCCCTGATAATGCTTGAGGCGTTGTCCATTGACTTTGAATTGGTGCCCGTCTTTTAATGATCGGATTGTGATGGCACCATGGGGAAAAACTTGTACTACTTGGAATGGGCCGGACCATCGAGATTTTAACTTCCCTGGGAAGAGTTTCAATCTAGAATTAAACAACAACACAAGCTGCCCTGGGCAGAACTGTCGTGGCAGCAACTTCTTGTCATGCCACTTCTTTGTTTTCTCATTGTATATTCTTGCATTGTCGTAGGCCATTGTCCGTATTTCCTCAATTTCGTTCAAATCTAACAGCCTTTTCTAGCCTGCCTTGTCCAAGTCCATGTTCACTGCCTTGATTGCCAGTATGCCCTGTGCTCTATCTCGACAGGCAGATGACAGGTTTTCCCATAAATCAAACGGTATGGAGACATTCCCAATGGAGTTTTAAAAGCTGTCCTATATGCCCATAATGCATCATTAAGGAGTAAAGACCAATCTTTCCTAGTTGGCTTAACCATCTTCTCAAGAATGTTCTTCACTTCTCCATTGGATATCTCAGCCTGTCCATTGGTCTGTGGGTGGTATGCTGTCGCGATCCTATGCTTGACACCATATTTCTTTAAAGCGGCAGCGATTACCCTATTATCAAAATGTCTCCCTTCATCACTGATAATTGCCTTAGGGATGCCAAATCTAGAAAAAATGTTTTTGTGCAAAAACTTTTGGACTGTCTTGGCATCATTCTTTTGAGTTGCGATTGCTTCTACCCACTTGGAGACATAATCCAATGCTAGGAGGATGTATAAATTTCCACATGAAGATGGAAAGGGTCCCATAAAATCAATCCCCCAAACATCGAAGATCTCGACTTCTAGAATGTTCTGCAGTGGCATCTCGTTTCTCCTCGAGATGTTACCTATCCGCTGGCACCTGTCACAGTTCTTGTAGAAGTCCTGCACATCCTTATACAGTGTCGGCCAGTAGAACCCTGACTGCAGCACCTTGGCAGCAGTTTTATTGCCTCCTAAGTGACCTCCATATTGTGAAGCGTGGCAGTGATGGAGTATGTCTTCTTGCTCCTCTTGTGGTACACACCTCCTTATAACCTGATCTGCACACATTTTGAAAAGAAGAGGTTCGTCCCAATAATAATGCTTAACATCATTTTGGAACCTCTTCCTGGCTTGATAATTAAGATCAGAAGGCAATATTCCGGTAACTATAAAATTAACGAAATCAGCATACCAGGGAAGTTCAGAAGACTTACCTGCCGCCATGGCTGTCGCGGCAGCGATTGCGGCAGCAAAGAGCTGTTCATCTGGGAAGGTCTCCAATATATGTGTCTCATCTATTGGTAGATTCTGTCCCGTCTCCAACCTTGACAAGTGGTCAGCTACCTGATTTTCTGTCCCCTTCTTGTCCTTGATCTCAAGGTCGAATTCTTGTAGTAGTAAGATCCACCGTATCAATCTAGGCTTGGCATCCTTCTTTGCGAACAAGTACTTAAGGGCAGAATGGTCGGTGTGCACAATTACTTTCGTCCCAAGTATGTAAGAACGAAACTTGTCGATGGAGAACACCACAGCTAACATCTCCTTTTCTGTGGTGGTATAGTTCACTTGGGCGTCATTTAATGTTTTGCTGGCATAATATATGACGTGAAACAGCTTATCTCTGCGCTGCCCAAGTGCTGCCCCGACAACATAGTCACTAGCATCACACATAATTTCAAATGGCTGTGTCCAGTCTGGTGGCTGTACTATGGGGGCTGTCACTAGTTTTTCCTTCAGAACCTTGAATGCTTTAGTACATTCTTCATTGAAGTCAAAGGGTCGGTTCTGCTCTAAGAGATGACATAGGGGCTTCGTGATTTTTGAGAAATTCGCGATAAATCTCCGATAAAAACCAGCATGCCCTAAAAAACTCCTAATGCCCTTGACTGTAGTCAGCGACAGCAGCTTCTCAATTACTTCTATCTTAGCCCTGTCGACTTCTATCCCACGGCAGCTAATCTTATGGCCAAGGACTATCCCTTCATCCACCATAAAGTGGCATTTTTCCCAATTTAGAACAAGATTAGCTTTTTCACATCTTTCAAGTACCTTTTGAAGATTACCGAGGCAGCTCTCAAAATCGTCTTCAAAGACGGAAAAATCATCCATGAAAATCTCAAGGAAGTCTTCTACCATGTCGGAGAATATGGCCATCATGCACCTTTGGAAGGTGGCAGGTGCATTACAGAGTCCAAATGGCATCCTCCTAAACGCGTATGTTCCGTAGGGGCATGTAAAAGTCGTTTTCTCTTGATCCTCTGGTGCAATAGCAATTTGATTGTAACCTGAGTAACCATCAAGAAAACAATAGTAAGGTTTACCCGCTAATCTATCAAGCATTTGATCAATAAAGGGTAAAGGAAAGTGGTCCTTTCGGGTAGCTTCGTTAAGCTTCCGATAGTCCATACAAACCCTCCAACCGGTCACAGTCCTGGTTGGGATTAACTCATTGTTTTCATTGGTCACCACGGTCATTCCTCCTTTCTTGGGAACGCATTGCACCGGGCTCACCCATTTGCTGTCGGAGATGGCGTAAATAATACCAGCATCTAACCACTTAATTATCTCCTTACGCACTACCTCCTTCATCGCATGGTTTAGCCGCCTTTGGGCATCAATAGTCGGCTTATGCTCTTCCTCTAGAAGGATTTTGTGCATGCATAACGCCAGACTAATGCCTTGTATATCAGCAATCGTCCATCCAATCGCCTTCTTGTGCTGCCGTAGCATGTCGATTAGCTGTCGTTCCTGTTCCTGCGGTAGCTTAGAAGAGATGATTACGGGCAACGTATCATTTGAACCAAGAAAAGCATATTTAAGCTGCTCTGGCAGGGGCTTTAATTCTAAGCCAGGTGGTTCAACAGTAGATGACTTTTGAATTAAATGGTTATCCAAAGTATAATTCAAAGGTTCGAATAACTTACCTGGGCGATTGCCTATCCAGTTTACCTCCTCCTGATCTTCAGTATCAGATGTATCGGAATCAGAGGAGTTGCTATCGTCGGTGCTGTCGTCATCGCTGTCGTGATAGGCCTGTAGGTGGCTGCCGCAGCAGTGCCCAAATTTAATATCGTGACAGCCCGACCTGATGCAGGGTTGATCAGGGGTAACATCAGTGATAGCCTTGCATTCCTCGTCCACATCAGCATGTTTCATCGCTTGGAGAACATTCAACTTAATTTCTTGATCGTTTACTCGCATGGTGAGTTCTCCTTTCTCCACATCAATCAGTGATCTTCTCGTGGCTAAGAAGGGTCGCCCAAGGATGACTGGTGCGTTTTCGTCTGCCTCACAATCTAAAACAAGAAAGTCAGCAGGAAAAATAAATTTATCCACTCTTACCAGAATATCTTCAATTTTTCCTTCAGGATGAACGTAAGAGCGGTCTGCCAGCTGCAGAGTTACTGTCGTGGGCCGCGCCTTTCCAATACCTAATTTCTGAAAAACAGATTTGGGCATTAGATTAACACTAGCACCAAGATCACAAAGTGCCTTACCCACGAATTTATTTCCGATTACGCAAGGTATGATGAAGCTCCCTGGATCCTTCTTTTTCTGGGGTGGCTGCCGATGAAGAATGCTCATGCAACCTTCTGTCATCTTTACTGTTTCGAACTCCCCAAGTTTAGATTTTTTCGACATAACATCCTTGAGAAATTTAGCATAACCGGGCATCTCCCTAACGGCATCTAATAGCGGAATATTAATATGAACCTGCTTAAAAATATCATAAATCTTTTTAAGTTGAGATTCATGCTTAGCTTGCTGTATCCATTGATAGAAGGGTGGTGGGGGACGGTAATCAGCAATACGTCCTTCCCACTGCATGTAAATCTGAGGACGATAATCATCTTTTTTCTCCTCTGTCGCTTCTGCTGTCGTGACAGGTTCATCGGCAGCAGTCTGTTTATCACCTATCGGGGCAGCTTCCTCGGCAGGTTTATCCAAGGCAGGTTCCTTTTCTGTTTCAGCTTCTTTTTCCGGCCCTGGTAGCTTCTTCCCACTCCTAGTAGTAATTGCCTTACATTGCTCATGTGGGGGCGGTCTAGCATTTTCAGTATTGCTAGGGAATCCTCCATTCTGCCTCGGCTTAATATGTTGCGACACCTGACCCATTTGTGTCTCCAGAGATTTCAAAGTAGCTTCATGATTTGTCATCCTCATCTCTGTTTTATCCATAAAGGTCTCTGTCTTCTTGACAAACTGATTCATATTTTCCATATATGTACCGGTCTGAGACATAAAGGTGGCCAGAGTCTGTTCCAAAATACTGCTCGTGGCAGGCGGTGGCTGTTGTTGCTGCTGCGGTGGCAGGTGCGGCGGCAGTTGCTGTCGCGTCAGCAGTCTAGGACCTCCCTGATTCTGATTATGTGCTTGAGGGTTCAGGGCATTATTAGGATTGCTCCATGAAAACTTAGGATCCTTCCTCCAATTGGGATTATAGTTGTTGGAATTATAATTTGGCTTGTAATTTCCAACATATTTCCCCTCTTCTACTTGTATTGGGCACTCATCCCGACTATGATTTCCCTCACAGACAGTACAAACTTCCTCGACAGCAAATCCTTGTAATTCATCTTCATTCAGTAACCTTTTCATTGCTTTAGTAAGGAATGCTACCTGTGATTTCAGTGTGTTGTCGGCTTCATAATCTTTAACAGCAAGTACCCGTTTACCCCCTCTTCTCGCAGTCGGAAACTGCTCCTCATTCTTGGCTAGATTTTTCAGCACTTGCAATGCCTCGTCCGGATCTTTGTCCAATAACAATCCATTTGCTGCGGAATCAATTCGGATGCGAGTTTGTAAGTTAGCAGCATTATAAAACTTTGTAACCTGATTCTAGACGGGGAATCCATGCATTGGGCAGTTCCGTAGAAGAGTAGTAAATCTGTCCCAGGCCTCGTGCATTGGCTCGTCATCTTCCTGTTGAAAAGTAGCAATTTCGTTACGTAATCGCTCAGATAAATGTGAAGGATTAAAACGAGATAAGAATTCACGAGATAGATCCGCCCAAGTTACGATTGAACCCGGTGTTAGTTTATTCCACCAAATTTTAGCTCTGTCCCTCAATGAATGGGGAAATAACCGAAGCCTCAGTATCTCCAGATTAACTCCTGGTAGTCTAAACGAACCACAGATCTCCTGGAACGTTTTGAGATGCTCCCTAGCATCTTCTGTCACAGCACCACTAAACTGCCCGGCATTGTTGATCATACTAAACATGACAGGTTTAAGCTCGAAGTTATCAACATCAATATCCGGCAGCGTGGTCTCCAGCTCCACATGATCGTTTAGCATGTAGTCATGACATGACCGTCGCCCATCTGCCGCAAGCGGGTCGCCCATCTGCCGCAGGCGGGTCGCCGACAGGCGGTATAATTCCACCAGCGGGCTGATTACGGGCCATCTTCTCTAGCTGTTCCTCAAGGTACTCGTTCCGGTCTAAAAGGTGGCGAAGTTGTTTCTTGAGATTGAAGGAACGTTCGATTTCCGGATCTAATTTATGTTCAGGTTCTTCGCCTCTTTTAGATCTGCGCATAAACAAGAAAACCTCGTGAAAAGCAAGAGTTGAAAGCACAAATGAAAAATTAAAGAAAAATAAAAACAAAAACAAAAATAAAAATAAAAACAAAAAGTGCAAGAAAAGAAAGGTGTAGTTATGTTGCCAATCCCCGGCAACGGCGCCAAAAACTTGTTGCGTGTAAAAGAGTCTATCGCAATTGTAGTGCAAGTGTACACGACGCAAGTAGTAAAGTGATACGAAGTATCGGATATCGTCTCCACAGGGATTGGGCTAATAGCTTCACCTAAATTTACTGTACGAAGTAAAAGAAATATTTTAGAAAGTTGTCACGAAAATATTGAAGGAAACGTAAATAATAGAGTTGGAATATCAAGATAGAGAGAATGGGCTGGTATTGAATTGGTCAGTAGTACAGGTATTGCAATGCTTAGGAAATCCAGTTCTGTCGTCGCGCCCGTCGCCGACAGCACCTGTCGCGGCGGCTGTCCGTTAGCTGTCGCAGCAGCGAACACACCAACTCCGTACTCCAAGTTTGGCAAGAATCCCAGATCTGCCTTGGCCTATCCCTAGGTCCAAGTCTGTCGATGATCACGTCTTTGATGATACCTCCCGGCGTGAATCGAAGGATGAACACCGATGTGTATGAATTCTTCCTTAGCCACTTAACCTCGCCCTATCCCTAGGCACGAGATGGTTCAACTATAAACTAGAGAACGCGCTCTTATCTCTTTCGTATACTTAACTCTCTCGATGCTCTTGCAAGATATTAAAACCAAGATAAGAGAACTTGAAGTTTATTTTATTGAACTTGGAAAATCCTAAAACAAAACAACCCTTGCAACTACTTTACAAAACAACCCGTGGCCCTAGGGGGTTTTTAGAACATATCGACGATGGGGTAAACGGCGGAGGGGTTTAGGTTAACGGTTATGGGGTATGATCTATGATATCCTCCTAGGTTAAAATCTATGTCCTTATATAAGCTTTGGGCTCAAGTATTCTAAGTTAACAAGGATTACAACATTAATGAAAAGTAAGATTCTAATAAATGCTTAATCTCTAAGGATTCCTACTTTTCAACCGCCTCCTTGTTTCATGGGAATTCCTCTCCTTGAGCTTTGGCTTGACATATCTTTTGATCCGGGGCTTGGAAAAATATTTGGCTTTCACACGACAGACGAGCAGATTTTTCTCTATCTATCGAGGTCCACTTTACTTTTCCTCTTCATAAAGTTGCTGTCACGACAGCTCCATGGCAGCTTCGTCTTCGTCGTCTGCTTGTCCAGTTCAGCTCTTCTGCTTCTCTGTCCTGCGCCTGCCTTCCTCGTCAACTATGGCAGCAACCTGCAAAATACGCCATCTTTTCATAGAATCCGTGCCTTTTATATAATTGTGATGTTTTGCTGAAAACTAACCTAAATGCAATGCAATGATGCTTGAATGCAGCAGAAATATGGGTTAAAAAGGGTGTAAATAATAGAACTTTTACACACTCAACAAAACACTTGGACAAACTTCTTATCTTTTAAACATTCTTTTAGACTATTGGTCTACATGCAGAAACATTTTTTTCTGTTTTTACATACTCTGTACCATCTTAAACAATGGAAGAATAAAAGTTCGTAGTTCTCGATTATTACCAGTTTCTCTGCCATACACACTCTTGCACCATTGCCTCGGGTATTTGGGAAGCTGTCCAGTAGCTTCACTACACCAGCATCAATATCGACGACACACATAAACCAATGAGTGTTGCTCTCATTCACGGGGATAAAGAGCTGAAACAAGCAACAATTTCCATTGTAATATACAAATGACATGAAACTGCATGAGATGTTTAATTTATTAATGCTTCTTCGTACCACTTTACAGTCCGTCAACAAGCCATATAGATTGCCAATCTTACTCCAATACTGAGCGATTATACAAACATTTACTCCGTCCAGAAGCTGAGACTACAATAGATCATTTATTATTAACCATGTATCCTTACAAAACCATATCCACTTGTTCATAATAGACATAAGATTCTTTAATATTTTACTTACACTCAATGCACACGGGATGTACCCTCTCCTTCTTTTAGATTTCTTCCTTATATCTTCATCAACAATGGTAAAACCAACAGCATCTATAACCTAAACCACAAACACATAGCAACTATCATGCTAAATTTCTTCTAATATATACAAAATGCTTAAAAGGAATAGTCAAACCTACTAACCATTGAACCCACCCAACATCCAGGTCGTATTGTATCTGCATCGCTTACAGACAAATATGTGTGCCCAAAATCTGCAATTGATTTACTGCACCCATACAAAAAACTTACATATTATATTTAACAGAACAACATCATTGAGGATTACTTTCAAATTCAGATTGCTTACGATTCAGGCAATGGCGTATTCCATATATAGTCACAAGTATCTTTTGTTGACTTGCCTACTCCTTTCGGTACTTAGACGTATGTCAGTATCTGCAATGCTTACACATTTCTTGTTCAATACTTAATCTACTTAATAAGACAAATAAGTACTTCACGTTCAAATATACAAGTTTTATTAGAAAACCTCATTAGTTATTCAACCACTAAACAATTAGTTTGAATAACATTAGAATTTCATCCATATTTGTCTATAATAAATGTACTCATACACACACAACATTTATTGTGGACACAAATCCAACTTAAACCGAACATTGTCATACAACATTCTTCATTCAATGGCTGACTTTATTCATGTTCCGAGTTCGAATTCCTAGTCTTATTCCTTTGCCACTAACCTTTGCAGTAGCTATAGCTGTTGTCTTGCCCTACAAGTTAACACAAACAATATCAACAACAATACTCTCAATCCTTAACATCTAGAAAAGTTGATCAAATGAACTTATTATACCTTTTTTATTGTTTTCGGTACAGCAACGGCTTCTTCATTCAACCACTCGACTTCGTCCTCCATCATTGGGTCCTCCTCAATATGAACTCCTTTATTCGGATCAGAAACTTTAACTTGCCCTTTGTCAACCACTTCTTCTCCTTCTTTAACATGAACAACAATTTCTCCATCAGATTTCCTCAACGACTTCTGCAATTCTATCATGTTAGCATTTAAACTCTTGCATTCCTCCTTCAATTCCCTTATACTTTCTTCGATTTCTTTTTCCTTCTCTAGACGGGCTTGCAGACTATCTTTTATTCCACCCAACTCTACCAATACAGTCTGCAGCATATCCATAACAACATGATTTGTTCCATTCTTTTGATCCCCTTCTTCCCCTTCCACTTTCTCATCATCATACCCAAGTACCTGCAAACATCATCAGTAAATCATTTCATATAAACACAACATCCTATATAATACCAGGTTGGTTTAACCCACTTACCTTGGGTCTTTTTGGATGGTTTTCTTCCTTCAGGCTATTTACAATCTTCTTTACTGCCTTCTTGTTGCCCCATGCATGTATGCGACCGCGACCTTGAGAGGCGGCAACTATTCTGCTGCGACTCCACTCCAAAAATCAAATAACCTCACCTAAATTTATTATTCATCAAAACATTATAATCTACCTCAATAAACTCAATCCCATGAAACAAAGCCGTTCGAACAAAACATAATTTTAAACATATATTACCTCTAATATCGCGATGCATCCGGTCATGTATGCCAAACCACCACGAACTTTCCAGTTCTCTACTCCATCAAGTAACTTGTTGTATGCATATTTGCACCAATTGAGATTTCCCTTCAACCCCTCTGGGCACAACAACCGTAAATGTTCCGAGGAAGGCATATTGTTCGCATTAGGACTTATAAAAACACCAAGAATGAAAAGCAGAACGCGAGCTTTCAACTCGTCTCCCTCAAATTTACCGCTAACTATGTCCTCCTCAAGTTCATTCACCTTGGCATCCCTCTTTATTCCGTACTTCGATGCCATTTCTTTTGCATTAACATTTCTTGTTCCAATTTCAACTTCGACTCCTTCATTCTTCAAACCCAAAACAGCCTCCACATCTTCCATCAAAACTGGAATTTTATGTCCATCAAATTCCATGATCGACCTCTGGACATCAAAATTCTCTACTAAAGTGCGACATAGGTCGCGATGAATTGCTCTCGGTTTTATTTCCAGTAAAGGACCAAACCCTAACTCATGTACCACACCCTCAATATTCATCTTCCTCATCTCTTCAAACACCTCTGACAGCTTAATGAGGCTACGTCTTGAAGACTTCTCCTACAACATTTCATAAGTACATTATTCACTTCACTATTACACAAATATACCTAATGTTAGAACAATTTCATCTCTTTCTCCATAAATAATTTCAAAAATTCACTTACCTTTTTCTCTTTCTCTTCCTCAGGTACTACAATATCCTTCACATTCGAGGCTTTCCATTCAGCTAGAGCCTGCTTCTGCTCCTCGAACATTTTTTTATAAGGCTCCTTTTCATCTTCACTCATCTGTCTCCACCTCAAACCCAATGCTTTTCTTTCCTGTATCACTCTCACAATTAGTCCAATACAAATATCATGTACAATTAACAAACCATTACACAACATACTTACATCGTTGTTCATTGTCTTCTCCCCCTCCAAACGTTTACATTCTGCTTTACTGTAAAACATAAATTCTCTGTTAGCTTGTGCAACTGATATTTAATAAATTTTACAGTTCTATATACATTTAACTTCAACTTACTAGAATTGGAAATATGATGTACATAGCTTAGGTGCCTCTGCATCCCCTTTATGAGACTTCTTATGTTTCATTGTTTGCAACATGTACCTAAATATTATCAAAGATGCAAACCAGTTTTTAAACCAAATACAACAACCATCTCCTCGACAATATTTCTTTCTTAAAGAATTCAAAACTTCTTCTTTGGTTATCTTTTTTAACTACTGTTAAACACTTCTTCAAACTACTGTTATCTTTTTTCCCAAAAACCCTTAACAGAACACTAACCAAAAACACCGAAAATTTCTTCCAATCCAATCTCCTATACAAAATTGATAATATTTTAAAAAGAAATCCACATTCGCACGATTTTATACAAAAACCTTCACCATTCGCTGAAATAGAAAAAAAAAACCCGAAAAAACGAAGCAAGAAGCAAGAAGCAAGAACTTACCTAAAAACCGTGCTCAAACCCAACTTCCTCGACAAATTTCCTTCAGATTTTCTTCTTTGGTTGATGCAAAAACCAGCTCGTCGTTTTGTTTTTCTTTTGGGTTCGATGCCCTAAAATTTTGTTTTTCTTTTCCCGCTCGTCGTATTTTACTCAACTTATATCATCGTTAAAAGGGCTACCGGTTCACCGGGTAACCTTATCCCCCGTTTTTTTTTCAATCCAACGGCCTATATTAAACCGGCTCCATCTAATGGTGTTTTTTCCTTGGTTTGTATTTAGCCTGTTTTTAAGCTGCCTGTTTTTAGAAAAGTCCCCGGAGAACGAGTCAGATGGGCCCGATTTAGTCCACACCAATCCCCATGCTTTGGTTAAATATCCATTATCCACCCACTGGTAAAAATAAAAATGGATAAGGTTTGTTTGTTGTCTTTATATATTAATGTATATATATATATAATGGATTTATTAAACGAAAAATATTATATGAACTTACGGTTGAAACATATTTTTTTACGAGTACTTTAATTTTATGGTTTAAAGTTTTAGTTTTTAAATTTAAAATTTAAAGATTGTGATTAGAATTTATAGTTGATAGATTACAGTTTAAATTTAAACCTATAAATTTTAAATTCTAACCACTTAAACTTAAACCATAAACTGAATCTTTAAACTTTAAAAACTAGGTGTTTATAGAAATCTTTATTTTTACTGCCAATGCATGGTGTAATTATCATTATTGAATCGTAGTATGTTATATGATACTAATATCTACAAAATAGTTAAGACTTAACAATTAAATTAATTTAATTTTTTAATACGACAATTTAATTAATTTAATTTCTCAATTCGAAAGTTCAATCGGATAGAAATATATAACGACTTAATTTTTTCTTTAATAGTTCGGGGACTTCAAAATTCAAATCTCCTTCAATCTTATTTTTTTATTTAATATTTTCGTATTAAAAGATAAGTGGGTCTATGGGGCACGTGACGAAAGAGGTTGTCAGCAGTCATGTGAGTATTTCTTTTAATAGGTAGGTTTTATGAAGGCTTAATTGAAAAATCAACCTTTAAATTATATTTTTTTGTTTGCTTTTAGTCTTTAAGTTATTTTTGGTCAAAATAAGTACTTAAATTATTATTTCTGGTCACTTTAAGTGTGATAGTAATCTAAATCGAAAATTATTTTGTCTAGTAATAAGATGTTGACTCATCACAAAGATTTTTTGACCAATAGATAGTTTAGGGACTAAAACTAAAAAATAATTCAGAGACTTTAAATGACCAAAAATAATAATTTAGAGATTTAAAACACCAAAAATACATAAAAAGAGTTTAAAGACTAAAAAGCAAACAAAGAACGACATTGTTTAAGGGTTTTTTCATTTAAGCCTTCTAAGAAAAGTTAACAACCAATGGAGTGCGAACACGTGGCTTTAATCAATTGAACTGTTCACCGCCGTGGTTTCCTCTCCATTTTATTGAAGAGTCAGGACTAACATGGCTGCACGTGCAACATAGTTTGATGAATACCAACTTTAGCAAGTGACATTTAAGATATGTATAAAAGCATGATGAAAGAAGTTAATGACAAACAATTTAGCACGTGCAATAATTACTGTTATATATGATGTGTACAAAGATGGTAATTGTAAACAATCAAACCTACACTGAGAGACATCAAAATTCTATGTAAAAAATTACGTGTATAAGAGAAAAAATTATTATAGACTTTAAAATAATATAAGAAAACAAGTTAGTGTGGTTTATTGATTTTGTAATTTAAACTAAATCATGTTTCGCATTAACTATTTATAGAATTTCAAATATATTTTGCATAGTAATAAATATGCTCAAATTGAGTTGAACCGACAAGTGAGTCTCGATATTTATCATAAATTTTCATTTTTACTTCTTTACTGAGCATGTTGCACTATGAACTTTTCGAATCGGATCAACACGATATTATTGTTACAAACTCTAATAATTATAATGAAAATCAATCATTACAAGTAACTAATTGTATAACGTATTCAACAACTAAGTTAATTCAAATCAGAATTAAAACTAAAACAAACTAAAGAATTCACACAAGTTTATGTAAAGTGAGACTCGAACCTGAGTACTCAAGGACTTGTGGTCTGGATTAATAAATATTAAGATTCTATATTAAATGGTAGACAATAGTGGGAGTTATATTGTGGAGGAAGTGCTTAAACGTGATAGCCACGGCATCCATTTAACAGCGGATGGAAATTGTTTGCCTAAAACTATGCTTCTTTTAGTGCTACAATTTAAAAGAAAAGTAGGTTTAGGATTTAGGTTAGGATTAAAGGAATTAGGATTAAAAGAATTAGGGGTATGACATATTGTTTAGGGTATAGGATGTGAGATTTAAGGTTAAGGTTTAAAATTTATTTTTTTTGTATTTTTTAGTATGTGACATAGAAAGAGACATGATTAGGAGGCAAAGAAATTTTATTCTTTAACCAGAACTTTTATAATATTCAGCAAAGTTTAAAATGAGCATGCATTCTCTTCATCACTGTTTGAAAACCTCAATAATAAAAGTACATAATAAAAATTGATAAATAACGTTGAGTTCCGTCATTGTCTAATAACATTGAGCAAGGAATATAGGCAGGTTGCGCACGCTGTCTACAAACAAGCCGAAGCTGTATATTATACCCACAAGGAATGATTAGCCCCACAACCCAACTAGTAAAGGCAGAGGCTCCCTCTCCTATCTGGGATTTGAAACGACTCTAATTAGAACAAACGACTATTAAAAATAACATAATAATATCTAAGTTTAGTATGTTTTTTTCTCTCTTTTTTTTTACCGTCGTTTTTCTAATTTTGTCTTTTACACTATCGATGACGATACTAATATTATACTTATCGATTGCTGATGGTATTTTTACTTTTTTATTTATTTTTGGTTTTAATAAAAATCATCTATGTTTTGTATTTATTTTTTACTCATTTTGTTGCGTTTTGTTTCGTCTGTTTCTATAGCATAATTTTCTCCTACTACGTGGCATATTTTTCGTCTATTTTATGTCATGATTCTCATCTACCTTTGTAATAGGTTGACATTCATGTAACGATCATCACGACGCACGTCCCTAATCATGGAAGCAGAGACGAAGCCAAGATCGAATATCAATACTCCCACTCATGATTTCGTGTTGCCCTTGCAGTGAAAATTAAGGATGATCATGAGTCGACTGACTTGCACTCGACTTGAAAATTCAACGCCTCCACCGAACTCAACCAGATCCTACATTTTATGATACTTCACTCAACCCGAACTCGACCCAAATGTTAGAGTAAAAATTTGACCCGGCCTGACATATATTAAAAATATTTTTTTTCGTTTTCATTCGATAAAATATGGAGTTAATTAACAAAATACAAATAGAGAGGTGACATTATAATAATTATTTTATTTTTATTAGACAAAATATGGAGATAATTGAAAAATATATATAATGAGACGAGCAATATAACAATTATACTTAAATATTTAAAATAATATCAAATTATTATTTTATATTGAATTGAGTATTTTTCACCATAAACTCAAAACTGAACAGAATCATCCTAATAAAAAGCGACATGAACCCGAAATTTTCTTAAAAATCCGATCTTATACAACAGGGCCAGTTCAAAATCCGCCGAATTTGAATCAAATGATCATCCCTAGTGAAAAATCCAACCACAATCTAGAGAAAATCCTAGTTGAATAGGAAGCCCAAGCGATCCCAATTAAAAAAAGCATGAGTCAGGTCCATTCATTCTTGATTGCCTTGCCTTCTTTGTAATCACCAGCCCATGGATGATGCTTTCTAGTATCTGTATCTTACCCATTCGCAGTGCAGATATATACATATAAATCTTAATCCAGGGAAGGAGCATCATTTTCATTTCATGGGAAAGTTTTGTATTTAATGTTCTCTATCTTCACTACAATTAGTTGGTCTAGCAAGATGTGATGTTAAAACTCTTGAGCAAGGTCGAAAGTTCCAATATTAACAGTATAAATAAAAAATGGGTTGAAAAAATCGTCCATATAATAAGCATATACAAAATCCAATCAAAATTAATCGGTCAATTAATTAGATATTCGTAGTTATACAAAAAAATCACCGTTAAAACGAAAGGACGTACGTTTAAGACTAAATTTTGTGGCTGTAATGGTAGATTAATCGAATCTAACTTTTATTGTTGTCTAGAGCTGTAAACGAACCGAACGAACACGAACGAGGGTGTGTTCATGTTCGTTCGTTTAACTTTAACCGAACAAATGAACGAACACGAACATAAACGAACACAAAATTTCTTGTTCGTGTTCGTTCATTAAGGAATGTAGCTTGTTCGTGTTCGTTCGTTTAAATGGTAAATGAACATAAACGAACATAAATGAACATAAACGAACACAAACGAACACAAACGAACATATATAATTTGTTCAATATTTAATATTTCTGGTTAGTTCGATTAATTCAATTAATTAACCGATTTTAAACTGAATTAATCGATAATTGAAATTTGAAAAAACTCTTAATTATTAGCCGAAACCTAAAATTATCGAATAGATTAACCAATTTTATTTTGGTTCGGTCGGTTAGTTTCGGTTTAACCGAATAATGAACACCCCTAGACATATGTGAATAAATTTAAATGAACATAAACGAACATAAACGAACATAAATGAACATAAACGAACGAACATAAACGAACGAATTATCGAACGTTCACGAACATAAATGAACGAACAAGCCTTTTGTTCGTGTTTGTTCATTTAATTAGACGAACAAAAAATCTTGTTCATGTTCGTTCGTTTAATAAATAAACGAACATAAACGAACTTCTCGCCGAACGGTTCGCTGAACGTTCGGTTCATTTACAGCCCTATTGTTGCCGAAGATTTTTTTCTTCAATTTTTTAGGTCGGATTTATGAGTTGATATATCGGAGCGGGACAAAGACGAGTTTAGAGGCTTATAGATCGGGGCGAGACGGCCGAAAAACTGACTCGCCCGTCCCGTGCCCATCCCTATGTACGTTCCATATACAAAGACCCAACATGTCGATGAAGAGCCGTTTAAATTAGTATGTATTAATTGTACACGATTATAAAAAATCGTTTAAAATACAATTTAAGATGAGACAAATATAAAAATTAGATAGCAACTTCAATAGCAAGGACATTGGCATATCTAGAAATTTAAAAATGGGTCCAATTTCTTTTTTCAAAATGAGTATGCAAAAATATTTTTTTAACTTTTACACATTAAATTAATTTTTTTAATAAAAAAATTCACGCTAACTTAATCATACTTTTAAAAAATGAAGATGCAGTTGTTCTCTTAAAAGGCTGCATGCGTTTACCACTGAGCAAGAACGATACTAAATGGATAGTGGGAAGGGCTCTTGCCCTCTAAGGTAGTGACATTTTTTTTACCTTTATTATTATATATTATATATATATATTTAAAATTGTATTAATTATGAATTTATCCCTTATCTTTTAAAATTTTTATTTTACCCCATTCCAAATTTTGACTCCATGACAAACGAAAAACGGCTGAAGGGCCGAACCAAAAATGAGAATGAATGAGAAGTCCAACACCCATAACACTCAAATAGTCTAAGCTTCTCTTATTTTAAAAACAAAACCCATTAAAAAATGTAAAGGGAAAAGTACCACAAAGTACTAAAGACATGGTGCAGCAACCTTACAATTTACAAATGTTGTTGGTTTTATATAAAAGGAAAAGAAATGGTGGAGCAATTTCAGCCAAAAGACACTTTGCCTTTGACTGTTGCCCAAGGAAACTCCTTTAATTATTACTCTTTTCTCAAAAATGCCCCTCCTACTTTTTCAATACATTACTTAATTATCATAATGTCCAAATTGTACATATACCAAAAGTTGAGGATATTAATGGAACAAAAACATGTAGCCGGAATTATTTTATAAACCTTTTTCACCATATCAGCGTCCCGTCTAATTATATTATGGGTCATTACCACCATGTCATCTATGGGTTAACCAATAAAAATCACTCATTTCATTATTTTTTCATGTCATATTTTTACCTAGTAAATCTTCACTTGGTAAAAATTATTTTTAAAATTGATTTACAATAAATATGAGTAAAGATTCACTTGATAAAACTATAACATAGAAAAAATAATGAAATTAGTAATTTTTATTGGTTGATCCTATAGATGACGTGGCGAGAATGACCTATGATATAATTTCTCGCATCTTATAAGGGCTATTTTGGAAGTTTGCTGGTGCTGCAAGCATTATAGAGTGGAGAATGAAAAAAAAAACAATTGCTAATATCTTTTAGAAATCAATTGGAAATGTTTTGTTATTTTTTAGTATAAATTTTTTGAAAGAATTTTTTAGTAGTATAATTTTTGATATCCGATTTAGAGGCTACCATGTATGAAATTAATAATAAAAAATTGATCTAAATCGAATTTGGTAAATGAATTCTTTAAAATCAATCAATATTTTTTAAATAGCTTAAAAGAGCAATGTGGAGTCTGATAATGCTCAGGCTATCAAGCTTATTTACCAGGTAGAGCGTGATAGTTTTACTCTCGCTATTACTCGTGCTATTCAGGATGTGATCCAGAGAGATTGGCGGATCTCGATTGGTGCTATCTCTAGGAAGTGCAATCAAGTTACATATACTTTGGCAAAACGTGCAAGTCTCTCGAATCTCGACTTAGTTCTTCTAGATTCTGTTCCGAATTTTGTTGTTGATCTATTACGCGAGGACTTAGTTCCTCTTAGAATGTAATCCTCATGTGTTTCGTATATCTTATTATGTGCACTCTTATTTCTCCATTAGATTTAAAGAGATTTTTTAATAAGGCACATGATAACCATACCCCTTATAAAAGAATTTAATAAATTTTATTCCATTAATATCCCGAACTTTTGGTTTATGCATAATGTCAGCTTTAACATAAATAAACAATACTACTATATTGAAAAAGTAGTAGGGGTGTTTTTGACAAAAGTGCGATAAACGTCCAAATGCCTTATTTAAAATCTGGCGAGAAATTAGATTTTGTAAGTAATAATATGGTTTTCAATCATAACGTTATGAATATAGTAAATTAAATTAGAATGATCACTCCATATTGAACTTTTGTAATATAAGTCAGTTAATATATTTAAGGTTTTGTTTGATAAATAGCGGTTTGAGTTAAAATTAGAGGTTTGAACTACTATTAGAGGTTTGACCGATCAAATCCGTTAATTTGGATGTTTAGTGAATAGCGGATTGAGCTGAAACCTCTAATTTTGAAAAAGCTACTGATAGAAGCTTTTTGAAATTAGAGGTTTTGACATAAGAGTTATAAAGACTCTTTTACTGTTAATAATTATAAAAAATCTCTAAATAACCTAAATTTAACATGTTCTATTTTAATTATTCATCATCACGTATTTACATTGTGACATTTGTAAACTAATATTTTTATTTTTTATTTTCATTCTTACACATTTGTATTTTTATTTAAATATAATAATTAATTAAATTATATTAAAAATAATTTTATAAATAATAAATTAATATATAGATCCTTCAAATATGCTTAGTAATGTTATATTGAAAAATTATTTTTCATAATCTAATTAATATATAAAATATTGATAACTAATAAACTATTCAAACAATATCGAATATAACTATGTCTTTACATGTCATTTTGCTTGTTTAAATAATCAAATAGCTATCAACTATCAGTTAATTTTACCAAACACTTTTATACAAGCAGCTAATACAATTCGTTAGTCAAATCAGCTAATGCAATAAACTATTAGTTAATGTACTCAACTATCAGCTATCCGTTGATTGCTAAACAGAATCTAAATACGAGTGGTTCTACCAAAAAATAATTTTCTTAACTAATAATCAAAGATATTTTAAACGCGTTCTAATTTGTGACATCCTAGATATTATATTAGTAATTAGTATTAATTGAACCAATATATTTTTCCTCAGCAAGACGAAGTTATTAATAATAATTACAAAGGTAAGCCCTACAAAATTGAACTAATACTTAATCAGTAAGTTAATTTGGTTGGAAACGTTGGTTGAATGATACAAAGAAGAGTTGAACCCAACGAATAATTTAGTAAAAAAATAATGCTATTTATCTTAATAAATTTGAATTTAATCAATTTTGTTAGTAAAATGTATGCTCTATAAAAAGGCGGAGAATATTATATAAAAAAACTAAGAAGGGTTAATTAAGCTTGAAAATCGCGAATATGCACAAGAGTTCTCATTGATATTACAACATAATTTCTATGATGATGAACATAAACTGTTCTTCACGCAGTATCAAACTTGTTGTGGTTTTGTTTATAAACGAAATCAAACCATCAACTTCATGAATCGGAAAGTGTCTTGTTTTGCAGCTTCAAATCCTTGTAAAACCTGTTTATGAAATCCTCAGCAGCTTTGTCTACGTAGCTGTTGTCTTCATCACCATCCTGTCCGAACCCCGGCAACATAGGTGAAGCAGTGCTGCTGTTGTTGCTGAGCATATCCAAGACAGCCTTAACGGCGTTTATGGTGGCATAGTTGTCGTCGTCGTGAGTAGGAGGCGCGTGGACGCAGGCGAAGAGCTGGGGGTAGTAATTGTTAAGGCTGTTGGTATTCTTCTTCTTCAGGTTGAAAGGGAAGAAGTTACTGGGGGTGTTGCTGCAGCTGAACTCGTACTCGTGGACTGCCGCCGTGGAGGAGGAGACTTGGCGGTGGTGGAACATGAGGTTGCCAATGGCGATTCTGCGACGTTTAAGATTCATGTTGAGATGAAGCATGAATTTTTTCTTTGACAGAAATCCTTTTCTCAACATGAAAAGAACCGCCCTCACAGTGCTCCACACTCTTTTGGTAATCACCGGAAGATTTTGTTCCATTTCTTTAGCTTTGCTTTCACTAATTTTCTTTTGGGTGACTTTCGAGAGAAAAAGGAAAGGAAAGGAAAGTAGTGTTTATTTGGGTTGAAGGGATGGTGGGAGGGGAGGGATATATATAGGGTATGACAAGAAAGGGGAGAAGGAGAAAGGAAATCAAACATGTAATTATTTGATATACCAAAGAATTTTAAACCTTAGTGTAGGGTACCAAAACTTTAATCTTAAGTACTAAATTTAATTTTTTATTACGAGACATACATATTAGTATCGAAAAAGATTAACGATTTTTATTCATCTCCTCACAATTTTTGTTTTCTTTCGGTGCCCTTTCTATGCCATAAAACTAAAAAGTTAAATTCTAAGTTTTAATCCTAAAATTTAAATTTTAAACTATAAATCATATATCCTATCCATAATTTTCTAAACCCTAACTTTAAACCCTCAACCTAATTTTTCGGTGTGGAGCACAAAAAGATACATTAAAAAGAAAGATAATTTATATTCCTAAATTGTATCACTTTTAGTGTCCTAAACTCTACTTCTAATTTTAAATACTAAATCTAAATTTTAACCATAAAATTTATTTTTATACCTTAAAATCTAACCACAAACATTAAAATCTTAAATCATAAACATTAACTTCTAAACCTTGAAATTAGGTGTTTATAGAATTTTTTTCACCGTTCCAAAAACAATACATATTTCTTTTGTAATCTTTCTTTAATAATTTAGATTATACTCGAAGTCAAATTAGTTAAATTCATAAACATATTTTAAATAAAATCATTTTATTTTTATTTATAAAATTTATTAAAAAAATCATATTTAAGAGATCGAAATTATGCTTTATCAAATTATCACACATGTATATATAAAGAAATTATTAGATAGATCGGCTCACCATGTCACCCGTGGTCGCAGCCAATAAAGTCTTTCCATCTCACAATAACTTCTAAATAATCACTCACTTTTTATTTACATGTAGAAAGAGGTGGATATTCACCTTGAAAAAATATGAGATGAATAGATTTATTGGTTCAAACCACGAATGACGTAGTGAGCCGAGTTCATCTAATAATTTTTTATTCTAAAATATCATCTAATATTATACATATAAATCAACATCAAATGTTAAAAAACTGAAACCATTAAAAATAACACAAATCATCCATGCATCCATAGGTTAGTGTAGCTCCATTTTTAAAGTAGTAAAGAAAATCAGCTTTGATTGATTTCCTTATTTCTCTCCTCTCTTGCCCTATATATACCCTCCCCTTCCCCTCTCCCTTTAACACAAACAAACACTAATTTCCTCACTTCTTTCCATCTCTCTCGATCGAAAGTCACCCGAACAAAAATTAGTGAAAAACAGAGCTTAAAAATGGAACAAAGTCTGCCTGTGGTTAGCAAAAGAGTGTGGAGCATTGTGAGGGCAGTTCTCTTCATGATGAGAAAAGGATTTCTGTCCAAGAAAAAAATCATGGTTGATCTCACCATGGTGCTCAAACGTGGCAAAACCGCCAGCGCCAAGGCCATCGGCAACCTCATGTTCCACCATCGCCACCAAGTCTCCTCCTCCTTCACGGCGGTGTCTAAGGCGGCAGTCCAGGAGTACGAGTTCAGCTGCAGCAACACCCCCAACCACATCTTCCCTTTCAACCTGAAGAAGAAGAACAACAACGGCATTAACAATTACTACCACCAGCTCTTCGCCTGCGTCCACGCGCCTCCTACTCACGACGAAGACAACTTGGCCACCATGAACGCCGTTAAGGCTGTCTTGGATATGCTCAGCAGCAACGACAGCTACAACAACAACAACACTGCTTCACCTATGTTGCCGGGGTTCGGACAGACTCCGTTGGCGAGACAACTTAGGATAACGGACTCTCCGTTTCCGTTGAGGGATGGCGATGAAGACAACAGCTACGTAGACAAAGCTGCCGAGGATTTCATAAACAGGTTTTACAAGGATTTGAAGCAGCAAAATAAGACACTGTCCGAGTTCTAAGTTGATGATTTCTTTTCCTTGCCAGTTTGATACTACTATGTAAAGAACTGTTTATGTTCATGTGGAAATTTTGTTGTAATATCAATGAGAAAGTACTGTACCGATATGAGAATTCCAAGTTACCTTTATATTTATGTTATATTTTCCCCTTCAATTTTTACTAATTAACAACTAACGATAAAAACTGAAAATTTTCATAGGTGTTTTAGTTTTAGGGTTTAAACTCTTAATTTAGGTATAGTGTTTAGACTTTAACTGTACAAATTTAGAATTTAGGGATCATAATAATAATCCTTATCATTATACTTGTTAGAAAAAAATACTACTATTATCATTATAAACCTATTCCAACTTATATTAATTAACACTTTTATCATTATAACCCTTTTTATAGTCTTTTAACCAAAATTTAGGATTAGAAGCATATTATATAAGGGTGGATATGAGCAGGGACGAAATTAGTACATAGGATTGGGACAAAATATAAATGTTAAGTGGTGGGTGATAAATTCATAATTATTTTATTTTTAAAAAAATATAAACAAAAAAACTTTCCTGCGTGGAGCGGTGCGCAAGAGCCCTCCCAACATGAATGTAGATTCGTCCATGCATATGAGAATATCATATTTATATAATTTTTAGTATTATAACCATATTTAAGATAATATTAACTATCATTTTATCTAGCGAGATAAGGTGTTAAGTTTTTTGACTATATCAGTAGGTTTCAATTTGTGGCATTGTGAATAAAGTAAATTGAATTAGAAAATCATTCTCACAATAAATGTGTAGTATCCGATCTAAATTAATCGATAAATAGATGCATTTATGTAAAAAAATCATATTTAAAATAATATTTCATCTAAGATTTTCAGATCTAACTGAGAGATAAACATCTAAATTGCAACGGCTAATTTGGGGTTTTATTTTTATTAATTGTTTTGAGGTAAAAGAAAAGAAAAATGAATGGTAGGGAGAGCTACGAAGGGTTGATTAAATATGGAAAATGGTGAGGCTTTTAACAGCCAGATGGACCACTCCCACTTTTGATTTTAATGTAATCAGATGTGATTCCACTAAGTTAAAGTTAACTAAGAGAGCTGGACCCCTCCCTCCCTTTTAAACATTCAACTTTTTCCCAAAATCACTTTTGCTTTTTTATTGTTTTTTTCTTCTTCTTTTCAGTATTTTTATTTTTATTCAAGGCTGCATGAAGAAAATCAATTAAAGTTTTTAATTACACTCAGTTGATTTCTCGTACTGGTGAAATTGGATAAATTAAATTTTCAATTCTGAAATTGAATCACTTAAATTCTTTAACTCATTTTGACTATGGATTTTGAGATATTAAAATTCTTAAAAGGCAATAAATTTTTAGAGATGCGACATGTAACACTAACTGGTCTACAAAAAATCGTTAAATTTTAATGGATAATATTGATTAAAGGAGTGAATTGATAGAATTTCGAAGTATAAAAACTTAATGAATTGTTTTTTTAAAACTTAATTAACAACCCCCCAAATTAGATCGAGGATACCATAAAAAATTTTGTTTTCAATTAAAAAAAGAAGAGAAAACTATTCAAAATTGTGGTTTAGCATTGTTTACTTTAGGAAACGGTTGACAATAAAGTTTGTTTATAATGCTATCACACATAAAAAAATGGCCAAAAAGAAAATCAACGGGAAAATAGGGAAGATTTAAGTTCAAAAGTACATTGCTCCAACTTTTTTTACTTAATGTATAATAATATATATGGATTAATATCGTATACACTGGCGGTAGAAACTTTCAATTTCTACAATCGCCTTAATTTTAGGGTATAGGAAATTAGTTTAGGGTATAGAGTTTAGAGGTTTAGGTGTAGGGGTTTAGAATTTAGGGATAGTTGTTTCGATTTAAGGTTTAGGTTATAATTTAGGGTTTATAGGTTAGGGTTTACTTTTTAGGGTAACATGGCGAGGATTTAGGTTTTAACATATAAACCCTAAATTATAACCCTAAACCTTAAATTGAAACAACTATCCCTAAATTCTATCCCCTACACCTAAATCCCAAAACATTATACCTTAAACTAACTTCCTATACCCTAAAACTAAGGCGCTTGTGGAAACTCTCAGTTTCCACTGCCTGTGTATAGGATATTTATCCAATATATAATATTACGACGTAAGTATTTAAAATATATTAATTTCTATAAGAGAGTAATATTTTTAATAAAATTAAAATATTTAATATTATGAACTATTAAATTAAAAATAATGTTTATTAAAAATAAAAAATAATATGAGCGGTCCGAAAATGAGATTACATTAATCGTTTACAAATACGAACGAATATGAATAAAATTTGAGGCTCGTATTTCAGGTCGGGTTGAGCTAAGAAAGATTATGGAAGGCACTCGCTTTTGCTTTTTTTTGTCCATGTCCTAGATTTTCATGTTATTAACTTTCTGTTTTTTTCTATAATGAGAAATTATTAGATGGATTTGGTTCACTACGTCACCCTTTATCTTAATTAATACGATATATTTATCTTAAAATAATTTTCAAGTAATTATCTACTTCTTATTTACGTGTAAAAAATATGTGAAGTTCACTTTAAAAAAGATATATAAGATTGTTAGATTTTATTGATTGGGACCGACTACGAATAACATGGTGAGCCGAGTCCATTTTATAAAAAGGTTAAAGACTCTTTTATATTAGGAAATGTTTTGTATTACTATTTTTATCCATTACTTTAATTAAATTCAACTCATTATTATTATTTGAATCAATCCTTATTATGAGAGAAATTAAATGAAGTGTGGTACTTTGTTATTGCTTGCGGGCAAAATCTTTGATGTTGGTAAGCCAGGTCGGCAACATCTAAGTCCAAAGTTTGTTTGTTTCTCTTTTATTATTATATATAAATTAAGCATTTCATTATTTAACTTTGATCGTATTTTCCTTTTGGTCACTTAATTTATTTTTTTAATTTGATTACTTAATTATAAAGATTGAATATTTTTGTCACTCTGTCATCAAATAATTAATAGTACTGTGATAATAATTTTTTTAATTATGAAAAGACCCAAAAAAATTCTTCAATTTTTATGAAAAACATCTGAAATCTTCTTAAAACCTAAAATTTTGGATTTTCCGACACTAGAATATCTTCTTTCAAATCTCAATGGCTGGGAGGTGGAGAGGGAGGAGACGAATTATGACCTTGTTTGGTAAAGAGTGGTTTGAGCAAAAATTAGAGGATTTAGGCATAATTAGAGATTTTGGGCAAATTTAATGTCTTGAATGTTCGAAGAATGACAATTCTGATTCCAGCGTGACAGAGATGAAATTAAGTTTCATCTTTGCGAGGGAAGAAGATGAAATAAAAAAAGAATAAGAAAAAAAAGGAAAGAATGAGACAAACAACACATGGCTTTTCGTTAGTATAAATTTGTCCACATCATATTAATGTTTACGATTTAACTCTCGAGCTACAAAAACATGAGCAATTTGAAAATTAATTTATCGAATTTATTTTTTTAAAAGTTGAATGACCAAAATAGAAATATAGTCTAAAGACTAGTTTACAGTAGTAGTATTTTTAACTTTATTTGGAATGATTTTATAATGAGAGAATTGGAAATTGATGGATGCACTATGGATGTTTTGTATGATGCCAAAAGCTTTAGGTAATATGTTAGGTGAAATAGTGTGGGAAGGTTTGAAAATTTGTGGGATAAGCTTAGATGTCGCTTGTCCAACTTATCTTTGTTTTTCATAATTGCATTATGAGAAATATATGAGTTCTTTTATTATGATATATACTGTTGGGTTTTATGATGCTCGATTTTCTTCAACCAATGTGTTTGTCAAGTTTGGAGAAGATTGAATTTTGGGTGTTAAAGTGGAAGCTAAAATATTAGAATTGGACACAAGGATTTATAGTGGTTCGACCTTCTAACAAGCACCTACATCCACTACCTTAGCTTCCCACTAAGGATTTCAACCAAATTCACTAAGAATTTTGTCCTCTTTTCTAGGCTTAGGAGGCAACCTTTACAACCCTCAAAGCTTTCTACCCAAAGCTTGAGTAAACCCTCTTTACAAGAGAAATTCTAAGCAAACTTGAAATCCCTCTAATAGGTTTTTGTTTGCACTATTTAGCTCTCACCCAAAACCTAAACACTTGAACAAATTTAACAATGTTTAGCTCACTAATGTTGTCTATACAAGAAAATAGACAATTGAGCTCTAAGACAAAATCTTAATCATAATGTTCTTGACAATTGAAACATTAGCCTTCTCTTGATGCTTGGAGGTCCTTTTTATACTCCTAATTGAGTTTGTAGCCATTAGTAGCCGTTAGGGTTGAATTAGAGCCGTTGGAGACTTTATTTCCCACCATAAATACAGTTCTGCAACTTCCCGTTTCGAAACACGCGACCCTATTTCGAAACATCCCTGAAATAGAAAGAACTGTTGTAGTCTGATGCAACACCCGTTTCGGAACATCCTTGGCCGTATCGAAATGTTGATTTCCGTATCAAAACGTCCTGCAATTTAAGGTTGTTGGGAAATAGCCGTTGGGGGTTTTGACCATTGAGGTCATTGTCACATAAGCGTATCGAAACAGAAGTGGCCGTATCGAAACGCTATGCACAATTTTCACCCAGATCAATCCCCGTTTCAAAATAGACAAGGCTATATCGAAACACTTTGTCTATGTGAAGTCCTGTATCGAAACACCTAGGGGCGTTTCAAAACACCTGGTTTGGCTTTAAAAACACTTTAAAACCCCTTTAAAATGCTTCAAACGTATTTTCAAGATATTAGGACTTAAAAGCAAATTTGAAATCTTTTCAATTTAGTCTAAAATTAATTTTTAATTATTATATCAAAACATTAGTTCTTCAATCTCCCCCTTTTGATATAATAAAACTATATTGAAAAATTGTTTGGGAATCTCTCCCTTCAAGTTGAAAATTTTAAAAGTAAGTAAAGCTCTCCCTTATTCATTTGAAAATGCAATTTTTCAAACCAAACTATTCCCTTTTTGTTATATCAAAAAGAATTTAAATAATTTTAAGTTTAAGATAACTTAGGTGATTTTTTTAAAAAAATTGACAAATTAACATAAATAAGAATTTTGGTTTTAAAATGCCCCCTTACTCAAAGCACCATCAAAAGATGTTAGTCCAACACATGATAATCTAGTTAAATTAAAAGGGAATAAATCAAATTAAACACAAAAAACTAGATTTTACCACACTTGAACTCAAGGGAGTATTTGAAGCCTTCCTCTTCAAGTGTCTTTCTTTGCGTGCATGGAGCTTCCCCTCATTGATTGGACTTGTTGAACACCCCCATCACACCTAATCAAGACAATCACATAAATTTTGGTATCCAAATTGCTTTGGATCTATAACCGTTAGTTGCACAAAATTTAGTTCCCTTAGGAATTCATTTTTCAATTTCTTCATTTTTAGGTGAAATGATTAGTTCTTTTGGAACTCAAACACTTCTAAAACATTTTCCATTTAAAAATATAAGGGCACTAGATTATCTTTGTTAAAATTTTGATTTTCCAAAATCATTTTTTTCTAGTTCCTTGGAAATCAAAATCTTTTCTTTCTTAAGATCATCAACTTCTTTTTGGTGATCTTTTTCCATTGTTTGAAGCAAGTTTTGTAAACTAGAAACTTGTTGCTCAAAATCCTTAAATTTTGCTTTAAACTCAAAATTGGTTTTCAAAAGTAAATCATTTTTGTTTTTCAACTTCGAAATCAACTTTTTGTTTTTTTTGAAAATGAAGCCTTGAATTCGAAAACCAATTCATCACAAGCTTCTTGTAACTCATCAAAAGTATAAGAATTTGAAATGGATGAGTTAGAAGTTACCTCCCCCTCATTTAGGGCCATCAAGCATAGGTGGGCTACCTCATTATCGGTGGAGTCTTCATCACTCTATGTGGCCACATATGCTTGCTTTGAAGATGATCCCTTCCTGTTCGACTTGTGGGATTCCTTCATCTTCATCTTCGATTTATAATAAGAGCTTTCCATTTCACTCTTCATGAACTAGGTGAATTTCTTGAAGAAATAGGCCATCTCTTCGTCTTCACTTTCCTCATCACTTGATTCAACATGTCGACATTTTGAGGATTTAAGAGCAACGTCACTCCCATTGATGCCTAACTCTTTGACTTTTTTCTTCCCCATCTTCTTTATCTTTTTCTTCTCCTCTTTTCCTCATTTCTTCACGATTTCGTATGTGAGGAGAGATCCCATGAGTTCATCGAGCTTTAAGAATTTGAGATCTTTAGCTTCGATGATGGTCGTCTTCTTTGAGTCCCAAGACTCGTGGAGAGAGTAGATGAGTTTGCGGACAAGTTTATCTTTCGGAATGATTTCTCCATACCCTTTGAGTCCATTGGTAATGGTGGAGAATCTATCGAACATCTTCGTGATGTTCTTATCCGGTTCCATTTTGAAGTTCTCATACTCGAGGTTAAGGAGTCCGATCTTGGTATCCTTTACTTTGTTGGTTCCTTCGTATGTGACATCAAGCTTGTCTCATACCTCCTTGTCATCTTCACAAGAAGACATCTTCTCGTAGATGTTGGGGCTCAATGCACAAGAGATGATGTACAAGGCTTTGCAATTGAGCTCCATCTTCTTGCGATCATTCACGCTCCAATCCGCCTTCCTTCGTTGTAGAACGAACGAACCGTCTTCTACTATGTCCCAAAGCTTGTAGTTCTTGGACTTTATGAAATACATCATTCTTGTCTTCCAATGGGCATAATGTGTTCCGTCGAAGAATAATAGCTTGTCGATGGATTGCGTCATTTGATCGGTTGGTTGATATGTTGTATCGAGCTTCCTGGATCACCTCAATAGAATGTTAATCCTCTTCGATTGAGTAAAGCTCTGATACTATTGTTGGGTTTTATGATGCTTGATTTCTTTCAACCGATGTGTTTGCCAAGTTTGGAGAAGATTGAATTTTTGGTGTTAAAGTGGAAGCTAAAATATTGGAATTGGACACAAGGATTTATAGTGGTTCGACCTTTTAACAAGCACCTACATCCACTACCTTAGCTTCCCACTAAGGATTTCGACCAAATTCACTAAGAATTTCATCTCCTTTTCTAGGCTTAGGAGGCAACCTTTACAACCCTCAAAGATTTCTACCCAAAGCTTGAGTAAACCCTCTTTACACGAGAAATTCTAAGCAAACTTGAAATCCCTCTAATACTTATTTGTTTGCACTATTTAGCTCTCACCCAAAACCTAAATACTTGAGCAAATTTAACAATGTTTAGCTCACTAGTGTTGTCTATACAAGAAAATGGACAATTGAGCTCTAAGACAAAATCTTAATCATACTGTTGTTGACAATTGAAGCATTAGCCTTCTCTTAATGCTTGGAGGTCCCTTTTATACTCATAATTGAGTTTTTAGCCATTACTAGCTGTTAGGGTTGAATTGGAGCCGTTGGAGACTTTATTTCCCACCATAAATGCAGTTTTGCAACTCCCCGTTTCAAAACACTCGACCCTGTTTTGAAACATCCCTGAAATAGAAAAAGCCGTTGCAATCTGATTCAGCACCCGTTTCGGAACATCCTTGGCCGTATCAAAATGTTGATTTTTGTATCGAAATGTCCTGCAATTTAAAAAGTCGTTGGGGGTTTTGACCGTTGAGGTCATTGCCACATAGGCGTATCGAAACAGAAATGGTCATATCGAAATGCTATGTAAAATTCTCACCCAGATCAAGCCCCGTTTCGAAACAGACAATGTTGTATCAAAATGCTTTGTCTTTGTGAAGTCCTGTATCGAAAGACCTAGGGGGCGTTTCGAAACACCTAAGTGGTTTTTCAATGTTTGGATTTAAAAACACTTTGAAACCCCTTTAAAATACTTCAAACGCATTTCAAGATATTTGGACTTAAAAGCAAAATTGAAATCTTTTCAATTTAGTTCAAAACTATTTTTCAATTATTATATCAAAACATTAGTTCTTCACACCCGAATGATTGGTTAGGTAAATGCATAAGTGAAAAGAGTATGTCTTATGTTGTGACTATATATATTATAATTATTGGTTGATTAATTCAGATCGAGTATGGTAAATGTTTATTATGTGAGCGACACTTCCAATCTAATCACTCCATTTACAACGTCAGAATTTAAACTTTGGCCTTTATTGAGTGGATCGATTGAATGAAAAATGTCAAGAGGGGGTGAATTGGAATTTTAAAAGTTGTGGGATGAAATTGGAAAATTGGAAAATTGAAAAATTGAAGACAAGAGGATTTATAATGGTTCAAGCTTAGAACAAGCTCTACATCCACTACCTTAGTCACCACTAAGAATTTTCAACCAATTTCACTATGAAATATTCCCCTTTTCTAGGCTTAGAAGGAAACCTTTTACAAAGATCAATCTTCCTACCCAAAGATTGATCTTGAGACCCTCACAAGATAAAAAATTACAAGGCAATAAAATGTATCTCTGAATAGACAAATATGTCCAAAATACACTCAACCACACACCCAATTTGAGAGTGAAAGGTTACAATAAATGATTACAAATTGGGGCACGAGATATGAAATTTGAGCACAAAAGTTTGGATTGATTGCTTGGATAATGCTTTAATGTTTAATGGTTGTTGCTGGTGCTTAAAATGCTTCATTTTATACATTCTCATTGATTTCTAGTCGTTTGGGTGGTTGACATTATAAATATAGCCGTTGAGACTTCATCTTCCCACCATAAATGCAGTTCTGCAACTGCCCGTATCTAAACGGTACCTACTTGTTTCGAAACACGACTAAAATAGAAAGTGCAGTTATGCGCATTAAAGAGGTCATTTCGATACTGGTATCGAAACGGTTGAGCTCATAAAATTCTAGTAGCAAAACGTTTCGAGACCAAGCTAGGCCGTATCGAAACGAGGAATTAACTTTGAAAATTTTGGTTTCTGACAAGCAACGGTCGAAAACACTAAATACCCACATTTGAAAAATTCTAACCCCCACATCGAAACGGATAACTGCCGTTTCGAAACAAAGTCAAAGTATGACTTGCTCATATGAATGTCATTTCGAAACGAGATGAAGTCGTTTCGAGACCGATTCAATATGAAAATTCCAATAGCAAAATGTTTCGAAACAGTCCTAAGCCGTATCGAAACATCTGGGTAAAATTTACAGATTTTGCTCGACAATACTTAGAAAAAAATCATGGGAATTATTTTTAAACCTTAAAACACTTTGGGTTAAATTTTTTACTTGTCAAATTTTGAGTTTTTTAAAAACTTAAAAAATTTATTTACTTTGCAAAATAGTCCTTAAAGTATATGTTATATCAAAATCAAGTTTAGTTAAATTAAGGGTTTTACAACTTTATTTAAGGATTTTGGCGTTTTATCCTAGTAGAGCAATTAGTTGTTGATAAATGCATGTTTTGTTTGTCAAAGATGAGGCCTTTTACAAAGTTGTAATAAAAATTTAAAAGAGTGAAAAATCAGATCCTAATAATATATATATATATATATATATATATATATATATATATATAAATTACATGTTTAATATTTTTATGTGGTGTGCCCGCCCCATTTCATCCGTGATTGTCACAAGTTATGTAGTCTTGTATTACACACGAAGAACTGGATTGATAATTTTGTAAAACTTTTTGAATCAAACTTTTTTTTTCTAAATAGAGAATCAAACTTTTTTTTAAAAAAATAACAATAACTTTTAGTTTTATTAAATAAAAAGAAAATATAATAAAAGTACACAACTTAAAGTAAATTAATTACAATAACTGATTATTTCCTCTGACTATCGAAGAGCAAAAAACTAGCCGTTGAATATGTACATTAATAAAAATATGAATATACAAGGATTGAGTTAAAAAGTTAAACCAAATAACTAAAAAAAAACCCACCTTTTTTAGTATAAATAAACACAATCAACACTAACATAATTATAGAACATGGCATCAGGTTGACAATTTTTTTTTGATAAATCACACATGGCATATCTAGGGTGATTACAAACATTTATCAATATGAGAGAACCAACCTATGAATCTAAGTAAGTTAGTTATGCAATATAACCAAATAACCTGATATAGACCTAGAGGGGCGGTCGCCCCCTAAAATTTTGAAAATTCTTACATGATTTAGAATTTTTTTAAAAAAATTTCTATGTATTTTCTATTGAAAATCTATTTTCGCCCCCCTAAAACTTTATAAGTTCACCTCCTCTAAAATTTTATAAGTTTACCCCCAAACATAAAGTTCTGTGTCAATCCCTACAAATAACCACCAACTAGAGGCATTAATAAATCCAATCTTAGAAATATGTGCTACAATAGCAAATAAAAACTAATTATACAGTGTAATTTTTTTTTTTTAAATTTCACACATTTTTTGGATCGTTGGATGGGGGAAAACGGATTATTGAGATTAACAGTAGAATATGTGAAGATTATCACTTGTAAACAAAATAAAGAGTTAATCTCAGTTATCTATTTTCCCCACCCAATGATCTAAAAACGTGTAAAATTTTAAAACTTTTATACTGTGTAAGTGAATCATAACCCTATATATATATATCAACTCTTTACTTTTTTACAATAGTATTAATTACCCTTATTTTAAAAGATATTTAAGAAAAAATACATGAGACTTAAGTGAGATGTTAAGGCGAAATTTACCTTAATTAGTGGTTGAAAGTTCGATTTTCACTCTAAACATAAAATAAATTTAAAACTCGTGGCCAACATTACCCATGTAGAACACAAAAATTTACAACGCCTGTTTGGAGACATCAATATTTCATGATCTTTTAGCAGATCCAATAATTGATTAAATTACTTGTCCCTCAATCCATGCATGAAAATCTTATAATATGTAATATTACATATGATAACGACATACATCACATTCATAATGCTAATGATTTAAAAATGTAAACGTGTTACACGTGATTAAGACATTTACAATTATTTTAATAAATAAATACACATTAGCAAAATTTGGATTTTTCACACAATGAATTCGGAATTATGCTTAATCATCTAGTTTTATTATTTATTATTTTTAATTTTCCAAATCAATGAATTTAATTAATCAAACGAGCATTACAACAAGACACAACATATGTCGAAAAAAGAATCAGAGAAGATAATAAGAGGCCAAGTGTCTCTAAAATTAGTTTAAAACTATTTACATAAGCCAAGAAATCCAACTTTAATAGAAGAATTTTTTTTAAATAATGTAGGGTAAGTAATATTATTGTAGTATGTGATTATTAAAATTAGATTTTATTGAAAATGTTTTTATATAAAATCTATTTAACAAAATTTACTTAACAAATAATATTATGTATGAGTGATAAATGAATTATATTTAAAACTATGAGCCTTGCGTTTAATCCTTAATTAGTGACTTTTAATTAGTCTTATTCAAACATTATAATAAAAGAATAAAAAAACAAAACACTATTTATTATATCCTTAGTTCCTTACTCTATGATAATTTAATAATTTACAATTAAATAGATACATAATTAATCATCGATGACACTAAACTCAAACAAACTATTAAATATTGTACATGAAAAATCAGTATTCAAAAGTATCATGTAACAAACTCAAAATAACAAAATAAAACTTAGAGTTAGGGTTTTAGTTGATTAAATAATATTTTTTAAAAAAACTTTTCAGTTGATTCGATAGGGTTTTAGTTGTGTTTTTTTTAATTTCAGATTCTATTATCGGTTTCAACTATGCACTCTATACTCGATTTTATTTCATCGATCAAATAATTTTTCATCCGATCAATTGGTCTGATCATGTTCAGTAGTGCACTCTATAATCTTTCATAAAAAAATCAGGTAAAAACCTTAAGGTGTGTTCAGGGACGGAGTTAGGATCGACCATTGACATGAGCTAAAATATTGAATTTAAAAAATACAATAGCTTATTAAGTATTAAACTTAAAATTCATGAGACAATGCCTAAATTGTCTAATATTTATACTTATAGGGACCTATATTGTTATTGGACCTAAAAATTTGAAGACACGACCTCATTATTCTTTAGTTCAACCCTACTTATTGTATATTTAATAAACTCTTACATTTTTTTTTTACAGAGATCCACTACAAGAATATAAACTTTTAGTGACAAATTGACAGTGACTAGCAGTAATTTTGTCACAAATATTAAACTTTTGTGACAGATTTTTTTGCGACACTATTAGTATAAGTAATTGTGATGTATTTTTATTTGGTCACTATTATAGTAGTAATTGTAACGATTATATTTTTCACAATTAAATTCTCACTGTAAGTCTATAATTGTGACACAAATTCCATTGCCACTAAAATTTTGACGCATGATAGTGACAATATATAAAATGATCACTATAATTTGATATTTGTTGTGACAATGCAATTGTTTGTCACTTAAAATTTTAATTTTGTTGTGATAGATTTTGTCACCAATAAAAAAAATAAACTTAATGACAAGTTATATATTGTCACAATAATAAATTTATTTTTATAATTATAGAAATAATAACAATTATAAAAAATTAAAGTTGCCATAAAGGCATAAACTAGTTTATCAAAAGGTAAAATAATTCTATCATTCTCTACACTATGTGTAAATTGTTGTCTTTGTCATTCTATTTTGATCAATTTTAGTCCTTATATTTTTGAAATTTTAAAACTTCAATCCTAATCCAAACGGGACAACGACAGTATGATTAAATTACAATGACTAAAAATGATTGAACAAAAGAATAAAAATCAAAAGTTTTACTTAACATATTTAAAGACTATCATTCATGTCAAGATCGAAATTTCAAAATTTAAAAAATACATTTTTTAATAGAAAGTACATAAACTTAAAGGGAACAAATTAAAGTAAAAAGACTAATATGTAATCTTGGCATAATATGTGAAAGCAAAATTTTACCTTGTGAAAAATTTTACACTTGATATTTGTTTTAACTTTTCTTCTGGATGTAAAATTTACATTGTCAGTATAGTAAATAATTACCACATAAAGGATAATTCTATCAATAATTTAGGTGTAAATCTTAATATTCATATGTTTATATTTTAAAATCAACTCAATTATTTTTATATATTTTCTTCAACAAAACATATTTCGTATAGGAAACCATATAAAAATTAATTAAATTATTATTTTATTAATTATTGTTATAATTAATACATACTTTTAAAATAAATAAAATTAATTTCAATTACAATTTAACCTAAATAATATTTTACTTTCAAAATAATATTAAATTTATTGTCTAGCCTAGTGGATAGACACTACACTCTCCCCCTAAAGGTTCCAGGTTCGATCCCCCACGAAATCATGCATTGTATTTATTTATTAAAATTTGATATATAAATATGCCACATCATCTATAATTAACCCTCTGGCCATGGGCTAGCAGCCGAGCTACCTTGGTGTAAGTGACCTTCTCCTAGGCTTATGTGGGCTCTAGGTGTACGAGCCATTGGGACCAAGTGGTTGTGGGCTCTAGGTGTACGAGCCATTGGGACCAAGTGGTTGACCTTCTAGGCACCAGTTTGGGGGCAGAGGGCCTCATATCGCGCTCGTCTCAGAAGTCAAGGGTTGGTATCTAGCACATTCGCTACGCCATGAGACGGCGCTATCGAGATAAGTCATTGGATAATGGACGCGATGAAGGCTGGCTTGTTTGGGATGAGTCCTTTCGAGTGCAGTACGACATGCCCGATCCGGGCCTGAATAAGGTGGTTGCAACTAAAAAATATAATTATTTTTTTATTATTGAAAGTGACAATGTATTTTAGACACTATTTCAATATGTATTTGTGATAAAATGTTTGTCACTAATAAGAATAACATTAGTGTCTAAATTTTAGTCACCATTATTAATCTTTTGTGTCAAAAAATATAGTCATAAAAAATATAATTTATTGTGACAAAATGCATAAAAGTTGTCACTAATATAATAGTGACGAAGTTATTAGTGACGACAGGTGACGACTCAGAAAAATAGACACTAAAAATTTCAGTGATTAAATTTAATAATTTTAGTGACTATTTTTGATGAGACTAAATTATTATTACACCAAAATTTACTAAATATTTAAATTTTATACTTAATACGAGTCTTGGCTCCCTCAGGGTCCAAGGGAATTCCGTCCATGAGTGTGCTCACTCTAGTCCGTCTTCATTGACCATACTATTACTCTACTAAGCCTCGCAGGCCCTTCAACTCTTCCTTGTCCAAAAATATAGTTTTAGTATTTATCTATTTATTTTTTTACCTTTTAACACATATAACTTACAAATAAACTGTTTGAACTTTAATATCTGTAGGATAATAACGTTTACTTTTCTACTCGAATCACTCAAAAAATCCCCAAAGATATAATTTCAAACATCAAATCTAATAAAAAAAACACACTTTAAATTAAGAAAACTAGAAAGCAAATTTATATTAAAAGAGGAAGAAAACATTTGTTTAGATATTTGGAGTTGTGGGTGAAAGTGAAAGGTGGTGAGGTGCTCAACTCAATTATTGAACCCTACACTCCTTCACTAATAGTCTTTTCCATAAGGCAAAGGAGCTTTTTGAATATTCTGAAGATATTATTAGTCATTTAAAGCCAAACCAATAATATAATTCCATTAGATTTTCAACACGTGGAATTAGTCCTTATCATATATATGTCTTAGAAATAGACCATCACTTCTCACACGTACCCTTCTATTTTCCAAAGCTAAAGTTAACCACTTCTTTATAAATCTAAAAGTCGATAACCTTCCAGAAGATTCATCCAATTTACTCAAGATTTTGGGTTGGTTAACGGGAAATTGTAATTACTATTTAACAGCACTGGTTAATACGTTATTAGAGAAAATGGTAAAGCAACATTTAATCCTTGAATTTGATAATTTTTTCAATTTGGTCTTTGAACTCTGTTAGTACATGTTTAGTCTAGTAATTTGTTTCCAGCTTGGCCTAATAACTTGGAGTTTTAGTCATTTAGATTACGTGAAACTATGAGATTGTGCCTTGTAATTACTCAAAAAGAAAAAAAATTATAAAATTTTTGGGTGATGAAATAGCACAATCTCAAAATGTCACATCATCAAAATGAATAAAAACTCAAGTTCATGGATCAAATTAAAAAAGAATTATCAAATTTCGAGACCAATATAGAGTGTCGACCAAAAAATATTGGGAAAACTACCCCACTGACCACCAAAAAAATTGGGGATACCTATTTTGACCGCCGCCGTTAAAAACTTAACGATGGAGTGACGAAACTGCCACGTGGCAATTGACGGAAAATATATTTCTCTTCACCTACACTTTGGAAGATTCGAACCTAGATCTCACTGCCACTACACCAAGCACAACTTTGTGCTATAATTCTCCAGATATAATATAGGGTAAACTACATAAATGACCACCTTACTATTACAAAAGTTGCGATCTGACCACGTTACTTTTTTTCGTCACAATTAAACCACCAAACTATTTAAATGGTATCAATATGACCACCGGCCGTTAAAGGTTAACGAGAGGGTGACGTGTCAGTTAAAAAAAATAAAGGTATAATTACATATTTAGTCCTCGTTATTTATAAACTCTTTCAACTTTGATAAATGATGCGATAGAGATTTCAGCAAAAGATAATGGAAGATTTCCGCTAGATATGAGACCTTTTAGCTTACATTCCATGATTAAAGAAGCTGCTTGCCTCGCCAAATGTTTATCTGTCTATAAAGGCTTCGGTTTTCAAGTTGGCGTCCAGAGCTCTTTGCCCGACCAAGTGATCGGTGATGAAAGAAGGACTTTTCAAGTGATTTTGCATATGGTTGGCTATCTACTCGACATCAATAGTGTAGGTGGTACTGTCTTATTCCGGGTTCTATCAAATGCTGGTAGCCAGGAGAAGAACGACAAAATAAATGCGTGGAGATCTAACATACAAGATAATTACTTGTACTTAAAGATTGAAATTGATATTCATGGGGGAGTTCTGTGGCTGATGCACCAGTCTCAACCAAAACTATTTCTACCGAGAAGCATAATAAGGATGAAACCAAGGAGAGCTTGAATTTTACAATGTGTAAAAAGCTTGTGCAGATGATGCAAGGGAACGTCTGGATATCCACGAACTCTCTGGGGTTTGCACAGAGCATGACACTTCTTCTCAGGTTCCAAATCCAATCGAATATCCAAAGAACCATGTACGCTCATGGAACCTCCGACGAGCAATCAAATTCCTACTCGAGGTTCAGAGGTCTACGAGTTTTACTAGCTGATGAAGATGACATAAACAGAACTGTGACTAAGAAGCTGCTAGAAAAGTTGGGTTGTGAAGTGACAGTCGTTTCTACTGGATTCGAATGCCTTAGTGCACTCAGCCATGCTGAAAATTCTTTCAGAATAGTTGTTTTGGATCTTCACATGCCTGAAATGGACGGACTTGAAGTGGCAATGAGAATCCGTAAGTTTCGCAGCCGTAATTGGCCATTGATTATAGCCTTGACAGCTAGTGCTGAGGATCATGTGCGAGAGAGATGCGTACAAATAGGAATGAATGCAGTTCTTCAGAAACCGGTTTTATTGCAAGGAATGGCGGTCGAGCTTCAAAGAGTTTTGCATCGGGCAGGGGAAGGGATTTCTCACGGGACTTCCATGCTCTACTGTATGCCTCCTCTCTTTCTTCACCATCTTCACACTCCCTTTCCCTTCGCTTACCGACGTTATTTTGTTTGTGTTCTGAGTTTTCTTTGCATTTGCAGCGTTTGTGTTAATTAAAAAAACGAGTCAGCTCAGTGCGCTGTTGCAGGAAAAGGGAAGCAAGGACAATCCTAAGATTTCATAGAGAAAAAAAATGAACGGTGTAGATAGGGAAAGGAGGAGCTGGAGGAGTTTCAGACAACGGCTGAGATTTAAAGTCATAGGCTGATGTGGGGCCACGTCCACCTGGGGTTTCGGATCAATGCCCACGAGAGACGAAGACGGTGCCGTAGAGGTTGAAGAATAAGCAGACCCAAGTCATAATTCGGATCCAGGTTGCATTAACCCGGCTCCAGTTTCGTCAGGGTCAGGCATGAATAGGACGCCGCTCAGGGGGCTATTGGAGGAGGAGGAGATGAGGAGTGATTCAATGTGCTATTAAATTAAAATTAGGACTAAATTGATAGAGTTTATAAGTAATGAGGACTAAATATGTAATTATACCCTTATTTTTTTAACTGACACGTCACCTTTCCGTTAACCTTTAACGGCTGGTGGTCACATTGATACCATTTAAATAGTTTAGTGGTTTAATTGTGACGAAAAAAAGTAACGTGGTCAGATCGTAACTTTTGTAATAGTAAGATGGTCATTTATGTAGTTTACCCTATAATATATACATCTTATTAGCTTTCACATTTATAAGCCAAAAGCTCAAACCTTAAACACTAATTTCACATATATAAATCACAAACCATGAACTCTAACCCTAAATATTTCAAATTAATTTCATGCTAAATATTTCAAATTAAACCCTAAACTCTAAACATAAACCTTAAACCCTAAAAATTTCAAATTAATTCCATGTTAAATATTTTAAATTAAAACCTAAATCCTAAATATTTCAAATTAATTTCACACTAAATATTTCAAATTAAACCCTAAACCCTAAAACTTTCAAATTAATTTTATGCTAAATATTTCAAATTAAACCCTAAACCCCAAACACAAACCTTAAACCCTAAAAAATTCAAATTAATTCCATGCTAAATATTTTAAATTAAACTCTAAACCCTAAATATTTCAAATTAATTTCACACTAAATATTTCAAATTAAACCCCAAATATTTAGTGTGAAATTAATTTGAAAATTTTAGGGTTTAAGGTTTGGGTTGAATGTTTAGGGTTTAGGGTTTAATTTGAAATTTTTAACGTGAAATTAATTCGAAATTTTAAGGTTTTGGGGTTTAGGGTTTAATTTAAAACATTTAGCGTGGAATTAATTTGAAATGTTTAGGGTTTGGGGTTTAATTTGAAATATTTAGCGTGAAATTAATTTGAAATATTTGGGGTTAAAGTTTAGGGTTTGGAATTTATATATGTGAAATTAATGTTTAAGGTTTGAGCTTTTGACTTATAAATGTGGAAACTAATAAGAGATATATATTATATCTGGAGAATTATAACACAAAGTTGTGCTTGGTGCAGACCCAGGTTTGAATCTTCCAAAGCGCAAGTGAAGAGAAATTTATTTTTCTCCTCTAAATTGGTGGTGACACTGATTGGAGGGGGAAAATAAATTAATAAAATCAAATATAAATAATTAAAGTCCTCCAATAAGGTGTTGACAAGTGTCACCACTTAATTAAATAATTTATTATTTTATTAATTTAAAATTAGGACTAAATTGAAAGAATGTGTAAATAACAGGAACTAAATGTGTAATTTTTAAAATTTTCCGTCAATTGCCACGTGGCAGTTCCGTCACTCCACCGTTAGATTTTTAACGACGGTGGTCAAAATAAGTTGATTTTATAAGTTCGGTGGTCTGATTGACGTTTTCTATAGTTCGATGGTCTAAATAAGTATCCTCAATTTGTTTGGTGGTCAGTGGAGTAGTTTTCCCAAAAATATTGGGGGGGGGGGGTTGGACCATTTTGGAAGATGTCAAGTTCAAGACTAAATGAAAATATGGGTAAGTTCGAGACCAATAAAATGTATCATTTATCCAAAAAAAAAATAATTTAGTTGATGTCTGAATTGACTAATAACACTAAAATCAGTTAAGATTTTAATGATTACTGTATATACTATTGTAATATAAACATTGAATAATATAATATAGGTAAAAGTACCATAACAGTCCTTGTACCATATCTCAGATTGCATTTTAGTTCTTCTACTGAAAAATGGGCAAACTTGTCCCGTACATTTCAAAAGGAGCAAAATGGTCCCTCCGTAAAAATATTCATCCATTTTACCGTTAACTGTTCACGTGAAAATTATAAAAAGATAAAATATTTTTGTAGTCCTCTACATTTACAATTTAAAAATATTTTTTGCGTCCTCTACATTTACAATTTAATAACACAATTTTTTAAATGAAAAAATAATACGAACAATTCTGAAACAAATTTAGATTAACCATATAAAATATGAGCTAATTTGAACGAAATCTTGAAACAAATATTTCACATTGTACCATACCAAAATCTAACTCGACCCATCAACATCATTATAGATGAATGTTAACCACATATTTAATTAGCAAGGTTGCCTAATGTCGATTTTAATTATAATTGGCAAAAGATTAAATTATATGAATTCGTGTTTGCCAAATTGTTGGGAGACACGACATAGATTAACTAGAAACCTGTGTTCTGCCTTACTGCCTTTCATCTTTCTTTCTTTCGTTCTTAAAATATATATTGCTTTAACTAACATGTTGGTCTAAGTAATAAGTAGCTTGGTATCGCTTAAACAGATATTGATTTTGAAGTCTTACGTATGTAGAAAATGCTAGCTGAGAGACTCACCCACCAAAAGTAAGTGTGGCACGAGTCAATCTAAATTAGTCAGAACAAAGTCCTAGGAAATCGAGAGTGCAACCTATATATATTGCTTTTTGGTGTTAGTTAAAGCATACTATTGGAAAGCTTTAAAGTTTGATACATGCTTTGTTTAGCCACTTTTGAAAGGGCTTTATTTACATTTTATAATTATAAAGCTAAATTACTTGAGAAAGTTGAGTGTGGACCAAAATCTAGTGTTTCATCCACTTTGAATTAATTTATTTTTGGTCATAATTGTTGGCCAAATCTAAGAGATGTTGGAATCAGAAGCGGCAATTAGGATACCCGTTTTTAATGTACTTGTTATTACTTATTAGGCTAATTAAATAGTAAAGCCAAGGGGTGCATTTTTCTTTAATTAGGCTTAGAAGAAATTATTAATTGTTTAGAATCCTTAATGCTTAAGTTGTTAAGAATATCCAAGTCTAGTTCGATTGGAATCATTACTGATGAAGCATTCGAGAGCTTATAAACTTGAATGTGCTTAAATGCGTTTTGATATAAGAATTCGATAGATTATAGATAACTTTAGGTATTATATTAAAAAATTAAAAGAAATCATAGGAAATTATTGGTTGGCCGGATGATAAAAAATTAGGCTAAAGTACACAAATGGTCACTAAACTATCTTAAAAAATATAAAATGATCACCAAACTTTTAAAAGTTACATAATGGGCATTAAACTTTAGTTTTTGTTACAAAATGGTCATTGATCCGTTAACTATAGTTAACTGAATGACGTGGCAGTTACAAAATTTTGAATAATAACACATTCAATCCTCCATATTACACATTCAATCAATTTAGTCCTAATTTAACCCTCAATATTGATGTCCAAATTGATTGAATGTGTAAATATTGACAGTTAAATGCGCCATTATACAAATTTTCGTAACTGTCATGTCACCCAGTTAACAACAATTAACAACTCAATGACCATTTTGTAATAAAAATTAAAGTTTAACATCCATTATGTAACATTTAAAAGTTCAGTGACATTTTGTATTTTTAAGATAGTTTAATGACCATTTGTGTACTTTACCAAAAAAAAAAAACTAATAAGAGAATTCCAATAAGAAACTCAAAGTGACAAAAATTAGCACTACGGAAGATTGGTGCTACCAAAGCTACACCAATAAAGATGTAAAGTAATCTTGAACTACTTTAATGTTAGAAATTAAATAAACAATGTTTTTACTCGTTGATTGATTTAGCGAGATGAGGTATTAAGTTTCTTAAGTAATGTCACGAGTTTAAATCTTAACATCGTTAATAGAATATATTAGAATGAGATAATAATTTTTAATTTTTATAATACTTGACCTTCAATAAATCAGGTAGGGTAATTATAAAACAAAATCTTTTAACTAATTGTCTTTTCTATATTTTTTAAACTTTAACAAACCCTTATATTTATTTATTTGGATGTATATCAAAACATGTGGTGTATATTTATCTATATATATATATATATTAACTTTAGGAAAGACATGAAATCTTTGATAAAATTGACAATAGATTCTTAGAGTGCCATCCATTTGTCGTTTCTTACTTGGGATCAAATAATTAAATGATCTCAATATTTGCAACGTAGCATTATCTTTGTTAAGGAGATTCTAATCTCATACATACATACATACATACATACATACATACATACATACATACATACATACATACATACATACATACATACATACATACATACATACATACATACATACATACATACATACATACATACATACATACATACATACATACATACATACATACTACTTGCACCTAATAGAATTTAAATCTAAAATTTCAAAGTTCTCAAACTCGACTTCACCATTAAACTAAGAGTTATTACTCCATATATTGGTACGTACTGGAAAAAATATTCTACAAGCATATTTAATTCAAATCTAAAAACTAAAATCTAAATCCTTAACTCTACTCTTTAAACTTTAAATTCTAACCATAAACATTTAATTTTAAACTCTATAATTTAAAACCTAAAGTAAACTCTTAAACTTAATCCACATATGAAATTTTTTTTTTACCGCCCGTGCATGAAATATTTTTCAGAAAACTAAACCCTTTTAACAACTTTAACTGAAGCTTAAATTGAAACACTCATCGGGATATAGTCTTATTCATGAACTACATGTGTTTTTTAAGGCGTGTATAACTTTAATAAAAGAGAGAAAAAGATTAAAAGATGTATTCGTACATAGATATAGTAAGAAATATCAGAAGAAGTCGGTCGAGTTAAATGCGCAATGAAAAGAAATATCAGAAGAAGTCGGTCGAGTTAAATGTGCAATGAAGTATCGTAGTGACGGACAAAATTTTTTCGCTCTTTTCGATATTTTATTTTCTATGCTTCAATACTATAAAATTAAATTTTAAGTCATAATTTAATTTTTAAATCTTAGACCCTAAACACTAAAATATATATTCTATCTCAATTCTCTAAATCTTAATCATAAACTCTAACCCTAAATTTTAACCATAAATCATAAACACTAAAATATATACTCTACCTCAATTCTCTAAACCTTAACCTTATCCATAATCTCTAGACCTTAAAAATATATCCTACATCAATTCCTTAAATCCTAAAACCCTAATTATAAACCTTAACTCTAAACTTTTTTTTATTGTAAGAGCGTAATTATGGGCACCAAAAAGAGTTTGAAGAATTTTCTTTCTTGCAGTGATAGGTACTAGGTAGAGCATGTGAGAAATAGTGTGTTGGCTTTTTGCTTGTTGAATATAGTACAAATGTTTATATAACGCGTAGGCAGATTGATGGGCAATGAACTCATGGGGAATTGTTAATATTTTTGGATCCAAAAGCAAAGGCTACTCGGTGTTTGGGCTAAGCAGTATTTAGACACATGAAAAACGTGAATTAATTGTTTAGTATATTTACAGCACGTTAGTCATAGGTGTCAACTGTGAAATACTTCGTTAATAAGATACACATGGTGCATGGTAAATGAAAATGTCATGGAAAATCAGTGATTTTTTTTATCCAAAAGAAATTAATAATTTAGTATATTTTCATTTGTTACTCATAAAAGTGTGAAGCTTCTTTAACAAGGTGGTAAAATAGATATCTTGCATAGGTTATGCATTATCGGTGAATTAAATATTAAACAAATATTGTCTAAAGTTTAAATTATGGTATTATGAATAGAGTCAACTAAATCAATAGAATATTTTTATCATGAGGCTATGTAGTATTTGATCTAGATCGATCAATTGATTAAATATCGATGGTTATAAAAAAATATTGTATCTTAAAACAAATAAAATTACAGTAGCTTGAGTTGGGAATATTCTTTTAATAGTGAAGTTCTTTACAAACAAAAGCCCAATTATATCTAAGAGAGTAGAGGGAACCCAACTTCATTTTTAAAGGCTCTTGGGCTTCGTTTTAAAAAAGAGACACGGTTGCAATGCTTACATAAAAATAAAAAGAAAAAACGCCCACCGTGGGGCTCGAACCCACGACCACAAGGTTAAGAGCCTTGCGCTCTACCGACTGAGCTAGACGGGCAATTGCTTCAATAGTTCAATTTTGTTGTATACGTACTAAGCTATACGTGCAGCTATGTGCATAGAGATGTAAAACCTGAGAACTTTCTTCTAGGTCCTGTGGGAACTCATGAAAAAGAATATTATTTCTTGTTGATCTTGGATTAGGTCATTTGAAGTCTCATGACTTATATGTTAAGTACTCCCACATAAATCATTGCCTCATCAATCCTAACCTGTTCTGGCAACCAGCAACTAGGTGGCGTCGTGGCGAGATAGTTCAACGGGTTTACATGCTGAATATGACCAGAGGCCATATGTTTTTAGGTACCACAACTGCTTACATCATGCTTATTGTAAGATGTTTTTGTGTATTGCTTTGTTATCTTATTTAAGGGGACTACTTTTGTGTATTAGAGGAACAGTCCGGTATGCCGGTGCGCATGCTCATTTAGGGAGAACTTGTAGCCGGAGAGATGATCTAGAATCCCTTGCATATACACTTGTTTTCCTTCTTAAAGGCCGTTTGCCTTGGCAGGGATTTTCTGTTGATGTTGAGCAATTTTCTAGTTTTAATTTGTTCCATTTTACTTGATCTTCTATGCCTTGTGTATTCTGTAGTTAGCAGATGCTTATGAATTTAGATTCTACCAGAGTGATTGATTTATATATATTATGAAAATGTGCAATCTCTTGCATTACATGATGGGTGATTCTTAACAACAACATCAGAATTTGTTGTAAAGATATACTAAAATATAGTATACAAGAGTCAAAACTATTGCAGCTATGGCCTGTTGGCTAAGTGAAATAGTGTTCCCCTTCTGTGGATCAACCCTGGCGGTGGTGGTCGCGGCGGCAGTGGCGCTAGGAGGAGAGTAAAGGAAAGCCATTGAGATGTACTCTTCTTCCTCTCCTCTATAAATGGGCCTCCCTATTACATGCTTGAACTGCCCTCCACTTAATGCCTGCACCAGTAGGAGATACATACATGTAAGATAAGAAATAATAAGAGATCAGACCCACATAGCTGTCATTGCTAATCTGTTATTATATATCCATCATCATGTTGTCCCACAAAGCACATACATACATGCATACATGGTGAAAAGTAAATTACCTGAGTTTGGTCCCCAACTGTTATGACCAAGGCATCTTTATCAGGGCAGAAAGACACCCAACCTTTCTTGGAATACACATGAAACTCAGAAGATCCATCACACACATGCAAACACAGGGCATGTGAATAATCAAACCCTTTTATCAGCATTCTGATCACGTCATATCTTAGTGTTCCATTGCATTTCTCAGCCCGGTTATGCTTGTATAGATGACATCTAGACCCAATGGCACCTTGCCCTTCAATCATACCATTTTCATAGCCAGTTCTTGGTAGGAAACTTTGCCTGATGATTCCCAGAATTTTCTCAGCCACTTTCTCAATCTCAGACAGTAAAGTCTCAATCTTGTCACTGAAATTTTTTAAAAAAAGTGCCAAAGATTTAGACAGTTCTAAAACCATTACGTTGCGTTGCGGCCGTAATTCAATAATATATGTTGTTACCTGAAATTTGAGTACCCAACAGGCCAAATTGTCTGCATTGCCGACTTTAAGCCTTCACCTTTACACCATACAAACTCTTCACCTTCACCATCTTCTTCCCCATGAGCTTCCTCGAATCCGTATAGCTTCTCCGGTGACCGTGTCACCACCGATCGTTTCTCGGGTGGTAATTGGAAAATGCCAGCAGCAGATGCCAGGGCTGATCGGATACATTCTGCCTGAATCCCATAATTCACCAGCTGAAAGCACCCGATTCTTGCAATGGAATCGAGAACGTTGGAAAGAGAATCTGTTTCCATGGAACTCAACAGCTGGAAATCAAGCTTCGGCGGGTTGTCGATGAAGTTCTGCCTAGGAAAGACCTTATCAGGCAAGACCAAATCAGGGACACGCAGAGAATGTTGAAGGAATTCGGAGAGAACATCGTCGTTGGTGACGCAGGACCGGCGGCCACTAGCGATGGGAGACGGAGGCGGAACGCTGAAATCAAAGGGCTTCTCAGGCATGGATTCAGGTGACAATGCCATAACAAAGTGTAAACAACTACAAATAAAGTGATCACAGAATTTTGCTTTGATTATTTTGATGAACAGCTTAGTTGTTAGTGTTTTAGTATGTTGTATGGTACGTGATTAAAGAAAAAGTGAAGTGGAACACAATGATAGCTTGTCATGGCCATGGGGGCATCCTCCACAGTTGGAAAATCATCACAAACATGCACATTCTTCATTAATCAGCTCTCTGATAGCTAGCAAGCAATGTCCGAGAATTTTATCACCCACAATTCGATTGATAATCAGAATATATTCGAACTTAAATCAGAGACAACTCAGAATAGAAATTTTTACCCCTTTTCGGCATGAACGGAGCTAGGATCAAACATTGGAATGGCCAAAACTCTGTTAAACCTTTAAATTTAAAAATTGGGAGGGGTAAAGTCCTTATTTGATTAGAATTTAAACTTAGAAGGACCTCAAATGCTATTAGAGTTTCATCACTGCTTCTCGGTGTTCCTATTTATGCACTCACACTAAAAAAACCAGATTTATGATTTGGGGTTAAAGTTTAAGATTAGGGTTTAGAGTTAGAGTTTAAAGAATTAGAGATATTTTTTTTTAAGTTTAGAATTTAAGATTAATGGTTAGGACTTAAAATTTAATTTTTTTAATATTGTGCAATAGAAAGGTACACGAATATTAGTAATATGCATATGGTTGTTTATGAGTGTAGTTACTCATGTTTGATGGCATTGTGGGCCTGAAAAAGGAAAAGGGTCCAACATTTCAGGCCAGGTTGTCCTTAATTTTAGAGTTAAAAAAAAGGTTTGCTTTGGGTTGGGACCATAATTATTATGATTAAAATGAGTATTGACCCCACCATTGTACTTTTAATTGGGCCGAAGGTATCAACATTATATCATGATCTGAGATTTAATTAGGTGGATTTTAGAGATCTATTAATTGGTCTAATGGTCAAAAATGTTTATCTTATCTTATTTTATATAAATTTAAATTTTAATATTTACTTTAAAAATATAAATATTTCCCTACTTAATCAAAAAATAAATGAATTTTGACCCCATTTATTGTGATTAATATGAAAATGGACCAAATTGCATCAAAGAAATGAAATTTCCAAGTCTAATTTGTAAAGAAATTTTTTTATACATAAATTATCCAAAATTTAGACTCTACAACTATGTCGGATTAATTTATATTGTATAGTTTAATGTTTAATGTTTAGAACTGAAAAATATTTCAAAAAAACTCATTTAACACCATTTGTATCAAATAATTTTCCTTTACAAAAATATCAGACAATACCCTTTTTCTTTTCTTTCTAGAAGATCATTATATAGTGAATAAGAGAAATTTAGAGGTAATTTTTATTTTTTTAATAAATTAAAGGACAGACATGATAAGATTACATCATGTCCACATTTTTTTACTGTCTTAGTATAAAATAGTAATTCTTTTTTATTTGCCAACGGCAGGTCATCCCATGTATTTCTAGATGGTTGGATTCCTTGTTTCAAAAAGATAAAGGGTTCAATCTTTGACAATGTAGCACAATAATTAAGATTTGATCAGTTTCTTGCAATTGACCTAACAAATTGGATCAAAAATTGGGAATTCTCTCTTCCTTAATGATAGGAGTGTGGATGGTTTTTATCTAGAAAATAATTTTTAGGTGTATAAAAAACAACAGCCTAATTTAAAATTAAAAGATGTGAGGTTTCAAAATTTATCTAAATAACTTAAAATGTTAAAATATTTGATAACATTTTAGGCTGGTTTTTCACAATAAAATTTGAAATTTTTCAAAAAAAAAATCGCAAACTAAATTATTATAAAAAAAATTAAATTTCGAAACTTGTTAAAAATTATGAAAAAATAACCTAAAATTTTATAAAAAAACTAACATTTCAAATATTTAAAGAAATTTCGAAAGTTAACATTTTTAAGCCACAATCATAACTCACCCACAACTTTTTACTTTCTTCTATTTCCATTTTTTTATTTTTCAATATAGTGCGTAAAGCATGAAGTCATTGCTTATCTGTCAGTGTTGAAATTTAAACAACGTACCAAAAAAAAAATCTTCAAGTGAAAGTGTTAATGGATCCCAATCATAATGTATGTTCAAATGCACTACATTGTGTTACTGATTTTAAATAGCTTCACTTAGTTCTTTATTTTTCTTATAAAAATTGATATTTGATTTTTTAGTGATTTAAATCGAGTATTATAGAGATTTGTTATAAAAAAGGTTTTTCTAATTCAATTTATTTCAATGTTAATGACAAAGTTCGAACTATTGACCTTATTCAAGAGACTTAATGTCTCATCCTGCCAAATCAACTAGTAATTTATTTGTTATATTTGTTTAACATTTAATATGATCTCATGATAATATATGTTCATTTTTAACCCTTTCATTATACACTTTACAGACAAACTGCCCGAACTCAAATCTCTTATAAATAACAAAATTTAACAACAATTCCCTTTTACTAAGACCATAGGTTTTAATTGTTTACTTTTACTGTAGCTGATGCGGTATTTCCTTCCCTGTTTTTTCTATTTTGTTCATATGTGTAATTGCTTGGATAAAGCCAAACCTTTTTATTTACAGGGTTTAGAGTTAGATTTGATTCCTAAACTTTTAATGTTTGCTATATCTGTTTAGTTTGTAAATATATGGGAAAAATATTAAAGTAATTAATATTAAAATAAAGCTTAAAGGTCAAATTGGCTCTTAACGAAAAATTAAAAAATCAATTAAGTCTTTATAAAAATTTTCACCTAATTGAACCCTCAAAATTTAAATTGCACCAATTTAATCCTTCCGTTACGTTGACCGTCAATGCCTGAATTTTATAAATAATTTTTTATATTTTAATTTTTTAATATAGTTTTTAATTTTTTTTCTTCAGATTTTTGAATAATTTTAAATTTTAAATATATTACTTTATAATTTTAAATATTTTTTAAGTTTTTAAATGTTTATTTACAGTTTTTATGACGTGGGACGTTCAGAATGTGCCACATGTCACCATCATAATAATTACTTTTGAGTTAACGGTCAATGTTACGGAAGGGCTAAATTGATCGTAATTTAAATTTTGAGGTTCTCATTGATCGTAATACGAATTCCAAAGACTCGATTGAGTGTAAATTTTTCATAAAAATTTAATTCATTTTTTAATTTTTCGTTGACATTCAATTTGACCTTTAAACCTTACAATAATTATCCCTATTTAAAACTTTAATTACTAAAAAAAGAGTTTATGAAATATATTAAAACTATATTAGACGGCATCAAGTACTGACGAATGGAAAATTAATTTAATGTTTATGGGTTGAATAGTAAAGCATGGAGCATGTATTTTTATTAAAGTTTCGAATATAAATATTATGAATATAAAATAAATTCAAACGTTTTAAATGCTTATTTCATAACAGCAGGCTTTGTGGGGAGACAAATGAATTAATTCATTATAATTAATTCAAATGAATCACAATCAATCGGGCAACTTTATACTTATGTATATATACGTATTTATTAATGGGAAAAATACACCGGTGGTCCCCAAACTAGTACCATTTTCTTATTTTGGTCTCCAAACTATGTTTTTCGGCAAAATCGTCCCTTATGTTACATAGTTCTCTTGTTTTAGTCCCTGGCGTTAAATAGCTAACGGTTTTGCTGACGTGGCATTTTTTAAGAGGAGAGAGAAATGATTAAAAAATATTTAAAAAATGCCACATCAGCAAATTTAACGTCAGGGGACCAAAACAGGAGAACTATGTAACAGAAGGGACGGTTTTGCCGAAAAACATAGTTTAGGGACCAAAATAGGAAAACGGTAATAGTTTGGGGACCATCGGTATAGTTTTCCCTTTATTAATTTAATGACATAGTTTAAGCTAATAAAATAGATTAAAATGAAAAAAAAATGTTGAATATTTCTCGAATAAAACACATGCTTAAAATAAGTTGTATTACGTAATTGACTTGTGGAATTCACATTTTTATTTTAGGGTAAACTACACAAGCAGTTCATGAGTGTTTAGGATGTTTTCACTTTGGTCACTGGACTTTTAAAACCTGCAAAACAATTATTAAAATTTTAATTCACTTTTATTACGATCATTGTTGTTAGTTGTCGTTAAAAAATGCTTATGTGGCACGCTAAAGTCTTCTTCAAAAAAATTCAAATTGGCAGTCATCACATAAGTTCGTTTTCGATGAACAAAGTGGTTTTCAATCAATCCCAACAACGGGAAGGCTCCATTTGGTCATAAGATTAACATAGTTCGATTTTAAGCTGATCCAAAGGTTAATAGTGGCAAAACAGAAAAAATAGTTTGTTCAATTAAGATTTTAGAATATTGAAAAAAAAAAATTCGATGGGTTTGAGCCGAATGAAAAAAAGAGAATAATAGTTCGATGATCTTTTCGACTAAAGGAACCACGACAAAAGGAGAGACAATCCAATCAAAATTAAAAGCTAAAACTTTATGATTCATCATTGTTAACCATTAGATAAGCTTGAAATCAAACTATATTAATCTTTTGGCCAAACAAAGCTGCCACCTTTAGGGTTTGACTCGTGATCACCCCGTTCATCGAAAACTTGACATTTACAATGACTGACAATTTGAAAAATTAGGTTTTTGGGGAAATTTTTTGTTGTTGTTGTTGATTTCACGTGAAAGCTATGTAAAAGTTGAATATGTATGACTTTTCCCAGAATTTGGCGCCAAAGAAGTTCCATCCCCACTCCGATGTGGTGACCGCATTAGCAAACACGGGCTTTAAGCATATTATCAAGTCAACGATTGTTTCAAGGCATTGCCACCCATTAGTGGAAGCTGTTCTGAAGAGGTAAAATAAAAGGAATAAATATTTTGAGTTTGGTGCTGATGATTCCATTAGATTGTACATAACATTAGGAGACGTTTTACGGATCACCGGTCTACCAATAAACGGTTGTCCGGTTATAGTAAACGAGTCAAGAATCAACCCAAATCACTTGTGCTCCACATATCTTGGCAAAGAAGACAATTGCAGCGTACTGTATATTATTGGATCTGTTATAGTTCATTCTTCCTCTTTTGTGGTGCCATCATTTTATTTGCATTTTTTGAGAGATGTTGGCAAAATTGGAAAATACGCATGGGGTGCGGCAATGTGGGCCTATTTGTATTACAATTTGGATGAAATGAATGAAGAGAAGTTGAGTATATCTGACAATTTGCATTTTATTTCGGTGAGTGGAAATGACTTTTTAGTGTTTTTTATCTTTATTTCATGTTTATTAAGGTTTTATCTCTTTATTGCATATGTTTATATTTGAGCGCAACCCATGGGTTGTATCTCAATGTCTTTGTCCCAAATCAAGTTTACCTTATGACTTTATGGAGCCAGAAGATAACCGTGATCACCATCCCAGGGAATTCCCTCTGATGGTTGGCTGGCATGAGTTGATGACTCTGGCAAGTAGAAATTCGATGGGTGTCTTAACCAACTTGACATTCATTAATTTTTTCAAGCAGTTATAGCAAGATAACGTAAATTTGAATTGATATTAGTTTTAAATCTTTCAAATTGATATTAGTTGAATGCTAGTTTGAATTGAAATTAGTTTTAAACCTTTCAAATTATTTTCTTATTTAATATTCAAACAGGTTCAATTCAACCCTTATACACGCCCGAAAGAAGATTTTTTTTTCCTTAGAACTACATACGTCAAGTTGGCTTGGAAAGGTGTCTTACATCAATTATATGTGCCAATGTAAGAATTTTGTATGATCCTGGTGTATTGATAACAAGGAGTTTGAGAGGTTATTTTCTATTTCTTGACCAGAAGAAGAAATTAAAGGACTGCCATTATAAAAAGACTAAACAAAGAAAAGGAGACAAAGTAAATTGGGAGAAAACATACGAGAAGAATATTGAAACCTTGTAGGAGCGTTAGAATTATTTATATGATACATGTGAAGTTTTTCTTTTTCTTTACATAACCTTCGATTGTGTTTGTTTTTTTTACAAAGTTTATTATTTTTCTTTACTTAACCTTAGATTATTTGTATACAGAACATATCTCTGGTACTATTCCAGCACATGAGGAGGATGATAATGTGGATTATGATGAGCACCGGGATCAAACATGTACAGAACAAATTTCCCTCAATTCAGCAGTTAAATATCTAGGAATAAATTTCCCCTAAACTTTCTACAATTTCATATACAGATGATATTTCAGAAAATCTTCTACCAGAAGAGCCAAATGATGCATATGATGCAGGTAAAGTTTATTTTTTTTCTTTACAAAACCTTGAATTGTGTAAAACAAACCACACTTTTTACTTTTCTCACAAAACTTTCGTATATAGGTACTATTTCAGCACATGAGGAGGAGGATGTGGAGGATTATATGGAGGATGATGTGGATTATGATTAAAACCAGGATCAAACATGTATAGAACAAATTTTCCTTAATTCGGCAGCTAAATATCTAGGAATAAATTTCCCTAAACTTTCTACAATTTCATATATAGATGATATTCTAGGAAATTTTCTACCAAGAGAGTTAAATGATGCATATGATGCTGGTAAAGTTTATTTTTTTCCTTTACAAAACCTTGAATTGTGTAGAACAAACCACACTCTCTGCTTTTCTCACAGAACTTTTGTATATAGATGATATTTCAGGAGTTTTTTTTATTAGAAAAGCATAATGTGAGAAATAATGAGAAGCAGGATCGTTCACTCCTAGATTATATTTCAGCTACTCCTTCAACACAAGGTACTCCTCTTGCAGAAGAGGATGGTCATACAGGTACTTTGATTTAGAAGCTTCAATTGTCTTACGTTTATGAAAGAAGAAGAAAACGGGACGCGAGACAGACGAAGACTCCTAATCTGCAGAAGAAGTTTTGTCGTTGATACTTATCTCTAGAAAATATACTGCAGTCTGATAATAAAAGAGCAAGGAATCTGCTAAAAAGGTATCGATGCTAGATATAAAAAATAGTTGATTCAGTACTCTTAGATTAAATGCATGAAACAAACAGGTCAATAAAATACATCTTTCTCCTGTTTGGATGCAAGTACAGACACACTATCATTTTCTTATGAAATTTTTTGTTTACTACCCACAGATTTACACCTAGAAGATAGTTCTTACATCCGTGCTCCAAGAGTGAAGATTTGATGAGGGTAATGGAGATTTGATTCACATCTAGGGAAGTGTACATGTCTTATGTTTTATCCTGATTGAGTATGTCTATGATTCAAATTTTTGAATTGGCTATATAATGCCAAATATTTGCCTGCTTTTTGAATATTTAGCAGGTGTTGAAACGAAAATTTCATCTTGATCAAATATTTTTTACTAAAATACATATATGATATAACCTTTTAAAAGTGAAAGTCAAACTTGTGAATTTTTTAGAGGTGGTTTAGAAACCTCCCTAAGCGGTTTAGAAACCACTACGACAGTAAATTCATTGATGATTTACGTGGTTTACTAAAAAAATTATTATAGACGCTCTCAGAAATTAAGTAAATCTTTTGCTTTGCCAAGACACCATCAAATTTACTTGAAAATGGAATTTATCATGTTTGATCATCTTCCTTTAAACCGACTCGTGTCAGGCGTTTGTTCATACTGCATGTTGAATTGTTCTATAAGTTTGAGTAGCGTATGTTATTGATAGACATTGGCGAACTGCAGTTAGTGATATGAGTAAAGAGTTCTGAGATTTTTGTTGTTGTTGATTTCAGGTGAAAGAAATGGGAAAGTTGAATATGTATGACTTTTTCCAGAATTTGGCGCCAAGGAAGTTCCATCCCCACTTCGATGTGGTGACCGCATTAGCAAACACGAGCTTTGAGTATATTATCAAGCCAACGATTGTTTCAAGGCATTGCCACCCATTAGTGGAAGCTGTTCTGAAGAGGTACAATAAAAAGAATAGTTATTTTGAGTTTGGTGCTGATGATTCTATTAGATTGTACATAACATTAGGAGACGTTTTACGGATCACTGACATACCAATAAACGGTCGTCTAGTTATAGTAAATGAGTCAAGAATCAACCCAAATCACTTATGCTCCACATATCTTGGCAAAGAAGACATATTGCAGCGTAAAGGTGATGATATTAATTTGTTGGCGCTTATCGAAAACTTTGGGGATTATCGACCAAGTGGCAGGGTAGAAGAGCTTCACTTATATGTTCGGGCAACCTTAATGTATATTATTGGATCTGTTATAGTTCTTTCTTCCTCTTATGTGGTGCCATCATTTTATTTGCATCTTTTGAGAGATGTTGGCAAAAATGGAAAATATGCATGGGGTGCGGCAATACTGGCCTATTTGTATTACAATTAGGATGAAATGAATGAAGAGAAGTTAAGTATATTTGACAATTTGTATTTTATTTCGGTGAGTGGAAAGGACTTTTTAGTGTTTTTTATCTTTATTTCATGTTTATTAAGGTTTTATCTCTTTATTGCAGATGTTTATATTCGAGCGTAGCCCGTGGGTTGTATCTTAATGTCTTTGTCCCAAATCAAGTTTACCTTATGACTTTATAGAGCCAGAAGATAACCGTGATCACCATTCTAGAGAATTCCCTTTGATGGTTGGCTGGCATGAGTTGATGACTTGGGCAAGTAGGAATTTGATGGGTGTCTTAACCAACTTGACATTCATTAATTTTTTCAAGCAGTTATTGCAAGATAACGTAAGTTTGAATTGGTATTAGTTTTAAATCTTTCAAATTGGTATTAGTTGAATGCTAGTTTGAATTGACATTGGTTTTAAACCTTTAAAATTATTTTCTTTTTTAATATTCAAACAGATTCAATTCAACCCTTATGCACGCTTGGAAGAAGATTTTTTCCTCAGAACTATAGACGTCAAGTTTACTTGAAAATGTGTCTTACATCAATTATATGTGCCAATGTAAGAATTTTGTATGATCCTGGTGTATTGATAACAAGGCGTCCGAGAGGTTATTGCCCATTTCCTGACCAAAAGAAGAAATTAAAAGACTGTCATTCTAAAAAGATTAAACAAAGAAAATGAGACAAAGTAATTGGGAGAAAACATACGAGATGAATATTGGAGCTTGGAAGGAGCGTTAGAATTATTTATATGATGCATGTAAAGTTTTTCTTTTTCTTTACATAATCTTGGATTGTGTTTGTTTTTCTTACAAAGTTTATTATTTTCCTTTACTTAACCTTAGATTATTTGTATACAAAAGATATCCTAGGTACTATTCTAGAACATGAGGAGGAGGATGTGGAGGATGATATGGAGGATGGTGTGGATTATGATGAGCACCAGGATCAAACAAGTATAGAACAAATTTCTCTTAATTCAGCAGCTAAATATCTAAGAATAAATTTTCCTAAACTTTCTACAATTTCATATACATATGATATTCCAAGAAATCTTCTACCATAAGAGCCAAATGATGCATATGATTCAGCACCTTTAGTTTTTTTTATCAGAAGAGTAGAATGTGGGGGATAATGAGCAACAAGATCGTTCACTCCTAGATTATATTCCAGCTACTTCTCCAACACAAGGTACTCCTCTAGCAGAAGAGGATGGTCATGCAGGTGCTTTGATTCAGAAGCCTCAATTGTCTCGCGTTTATGAAAGAAGAAGAAAACGGGACGCGAGACAAATAAAGACTTCTAATCTATAGTAGAAGTTTCGTCGTTGTGGCTTATCTCTAGAAAATATACTATAGTCTAAAAATAAAAGAGCAAGGAATTCGCCAAAAAAAGGTATCGATGCTAGAGATAAAAAAAATAGTTGATTCAGTACTCTTAGATTGAATGCATGAAACAAATAGGACAATGAAATACATCTTTCTCCTATTTGGATGCAAGTACAGACACGCTGTCATTTTCTTATGATTTTTTGTTTACTATCCACAGATTTACAGCTAGAAGATAGTTCTTACATCCGTGCTCCAAGAGTGAAGATTTGATGAGGGCAATGGAGATTTGATTCACATCTGGAGAAAGTGTACTTGTGTTTTATCCTGATTAAGTATATTTATGCTTCAGATTTCTGAATTGGCTATATAATGCCAAATATTTGCCTGCTTTTTGAAGATTGTCTGCTTTTTGGATATACAGCCAGTGTTGAAATGAAAATTTTCTTAATATGACATTATTTTTTATTTCTAAATTCTATTAAAACTGCTTCTACTTTATTTTCTCTCTCAATATATACAGGTAAAATAACAATTTTCAAAAGTCAAGTCAAATTTCTCAATAGATATTTTTACATTGTAAAGAAATTTTTATATTATAAAAATGGTTTAATATATTCTTAGGCACTTACTCTTAATATATTTAGAATTTAGTCTTTTTTTAATTTCCAAATTCTAAAGAAACTTACTTTTTCATATTTAGAATTCGAGTCGAGTTTTTAAATTTGTAGATTTTTAAGAGGTGGTTTAGAAATCACATTAGGCGGTTTAGAAACCACTACAGCAGTAAGGTCTGAAACTCTTTTTTTAACTACAGGTTTCTAAACCACCTTACTGAATTCTAAACCAGATTTTTTTTCGGGCTGCAAGGGTATCTAAACCACCCTGGTGGTATAGAAACCACGCTAGCAGTTTTACCCAAAAGAAGTCACGTTATTTTTTAAAACAATCTTGTTCCCTCCTTTTGACCCATATCTTCCGTCAAATCTTAAACTTTCTCAAAAGTCTTAGCATTAATAAATTGACTTGAATTTTTTAATTTAAAAAAGTAAAAGAACTAAATTTTATATGTATGAAGAGTTCAGGGACTAGGAGCATATTTTAACCAATATTCATATACTCTTTAATTTATTTTAGTTTCAGTTTTTCTTTTTATTTTCCAGCCCTTGAAACAAACAAACGTGTAAACAAGGCGAATCTAAAATATATTTGTAATATTATTTAAAATATATTTGTAATATTATTTTTAAATAAAGATTTTTTTGAGATAAAGTATTAATGAGAATATAAATGAGTTAATGAATTGATGTGAAAAAATTACAAAAAGATTCAGTTGAATGATCAAATTGAATAAAATGTAAAGTCAAAGGACTAAATTGCAAAAATAATATATTTTTTAAAAATATGAATTAAAGTTTTATAGATATCAAATAGTGTTAGTTATTCGAGTTGACGCGTCATATTTTATAACTTGAACTTAATTTGAAATTTTTTCGATTCGAGTCGAGTTTAAGAAATTCGAGTTGAGTTGAATCATCCCCACACATTCTGTTGATAGTGTGATCACACTCGTGCTTACAAGCAGTGATTGCACAATATTCTCCTCCAAGATGTTAGTGATCGTCCCTTCCTCACATTGATCCCCGCATTGATCTCTCCTTGAGTAAAAGACCTCACACAATACCCTCCCATCCCATGCAACACCTTAAACCAATAACCAAACTGCCTCGACAGCTCGATCTTCGGAGCACTACCACCTGCAATAAAAAAAATCTCTTACTCACTAAACACCTAAAAACACATAAATCACCATATAAACTCCTCTCAGCTTCATCGATAACCAACTGATTTGAACCCTTAACCAAAACAATTGTAGTTCTTCTCATATCCTTAATCCTAATAACATTAACGATCTTCGCATCCCCAAGCAGGACCTTCTCAACGAGATCCGCATGCCCCAACTTCTCAGCCCGAAAATGCTTGATATTAGAAATAGGCAAGCAATTTAAAGCCTTGGTAATAAACTCGATATCATCTCTCTCAACATCCTTTTTTCTCACCATTATCATTATCATTTTTGCTCTTGTTTACCATCTTCTCACTGACATGAAACCTCATTTCTCACCTTAGCAATGTCACTGAAGCTACATGAAATCCTCAGTGATCTAGAGGAAACCTATATAGGTATGAGCTAAAATATAGGTTTAAGGTTGTTTTTGTCCTATAGGCATAAACCCTTCTTTCTCACCATTATTATTATTATCATTCTTGTTCTTGTTTACCACGTATAGGAGCCAAAAAATTTTGACTCGAACGCTCACCTTTACCATGTAATCATCTGGAACAAAAGAAGCCTAAATAGCTAATTTATGATTTTAAGACTTTTTAGGCTATAATTTAAGGGAGATAGTGCACATAGTAATTTTGAATTTAGGGTTTCAGAGCCCACTGACACGAACCATTTCTCACCTTAGCATTCTCACGAAAGCTTCATGAAATCTTTAGTGATCTAGGGGAAACTTATATAGGGATGCGCTACAATTTAGGTTTAAGGCTAATTTACGATTTTTAGGCTGTAATTTAAGGGAGATAGTGCACATAATAATTTTAAATTTAGAGTTTCAGAACCCACTGATACGAACTATTTCTCACCTTAACAATCTCACGGAAGCTTCATAAATTCCTCAGTGATCTAGGAGAAACCTATATAGGGATGCGCTGAAATACAGGTTCAAGGTTTTTTTTTGTCCTGTAAGCATGAATCCTTCTTCCTCACCATTATCATTATCATTCTAGCTCTTGGTTGCCATGTATAGGAGCAAAAAAAACTCGACTCGAACACTCACTTTTACCCAATAATCATCTAGAAACAAAATTACTATGTGCACTTTAGGGGCTGCTAATATAATTTACCATTTATTTTATAAGACTATAAGTCTAGAATGTCAAGTAAATACAAATGACCACCATACTATTGGTAAAATAGTGATTTGTTCACTTTACCTTTTTTAAGCAATTAAACCACCAAACTATTTAATTGGTTGCAATATGACCACTATCCGTTAGAAACTAACGGAAGAAGTGACATGGTGACATTGCTAAAATGTACAAATAATGGGGATGTTTCTTGCTTTTTTTTCCTAACATAAGCCAAAAATTAAGATATATGTTAGATTTTGTGTAACCCCCTCGTCCCGGTCTGGCCGGATGACCGGTCCGAGTGGGCCACACGGGGAAAACCGAAGCGAAACCCGTTAAGGTTCCCCCTCGGTTAGCAACCCTATTTTTTTTACTTACTCTTTTCTAAAAGTTCATTTAAGTCCTATGTGATCAAACAGCGGAATAAAATACATGAGACAAACATTCGAACCCAAAACAGCAATTAAACAGCCCACTTTTAATCTTTTAAACAGGCCGTTTCGAAACACCCTTGAGGCGTATCGAAACGCCTTGACCGGGTCAACTGTCCTAGAGCTTTTACAAGGGGTCGTATCGAAACGGTGGTCAATCGTTTCGAAATGCCCACGACGGTCAATATCTCGTGGTCAACGAGATTTTGACCGTTTCGAAACATTTACACCCGTTTCGAAACACATTCATCTCGTGAATTTCTCAGAATTCCAGTAGCCAAAACGTTCCGATACGCGTTTCGGAACAGGGGTTCCAAAGGCCATACCGTATCGAAACACGTTCCGATACGGGGTCCTTGAAGCCTACCCGTTCCGAAACGATCCCTCCCGTTTCGAAACGCTGGCAGTCTGTAGCCTTTGAAATATAGATTTAGGGGTGTTTTGACAAGTCTAAAGGTCCCATAGGACCCCTAAAGGCACACAAAACCATCAAACAAAGTCTAGAGGCATACGTCCTAGATTTAACATACTCAAACACATACAAGCATGGATTTAGACAAACTTTCATACATAGCAAATTACACATTAAGAGCCTTTCATACAAGCATGCTTGAAGACATTAAAAAGAACCAATAAGCATCATACATCTCAAATAAGTTTACATGCCATTCAAGCAACTTAAGCATTCATAAGACATCCATCATACTAGCATTTGGCAAGATATATCATGCTTACAAACCAAGTCAACCATAGACATACATCAAACTCAAATCAACAATACCTATCTCATTGCTTGACTATTACATTCTAACATTTAAGGTTCATACATTGAGCTAACCATTAGCAACACTTGGATACCCTTCCTTGCCCTTGCCACCCTCAAGCTATTGATCTGCATTGTCGAACAAAAGAGAGCGTAAGCATAAAAGCTTAGTGAGGGTAAGCTCTTTAAAAACAAACCTCGACAATGCAGGGTCCAAGCACGAGCTACAACCAAGATAAAATGCATGTTCTTACCTCCGATCCACACGAGCCATAATTCTAAATGATGCATGAACATATAATCAATATCATGTCATGCTCAACATGTTTAAATCCACAACACATGAAATCACATATATTAAATCATGTTAGCAACACATCCCAATTCACCTCGGCTCACAATTAATCACATATTGGCAACATAAACTACAATCCGTATTGGCACCTAGCTATGACTCGAATACGCGGATAACCGTTGGAACTCACATCCAACCACACAACCATTACCTGACGGTGGGATTACACTCATCACCGTTCACGCGGAGGGGATTCCACTCATCCTCACGCCTCATTTCACGCGGAGGGGATTCCACTCATCCTCGCGCCCGTCTTTGGGATTCCACTCATCACCGACATATAAATATATAAGAAGATTTCTGGGCGAACCCGTACTCCATCTTGATGACTACCATCATCAAGACCACGCGCGCATTTTGACTCACGTGTGCACACTAAACATCCTAATGATCGATCATTTGTACCCAAGCATACTAGTGCCAATACTAACACATTCCACAATATCATTTATTAACAACTTCCGTGCTTAGCACGTACTCACCATGACTCACCGTCATGCACACACCACATTTCCAAGCCTAGCTTGTACTCACCATGATCCTCGGATCAAGCAATCACCTCATAATCTCATTTCACATGACAACACCACATGTACATCATTATCAAACATATCACATCATATTTTGCACATGCGTATAACCATATCACATCTATCATCATCATGCATATAACAATGCATCCAACATGCCTCAACATACATGTATACAACATATATATAATCAACACCATCACAATTTAACACGAGGCATATACAACCATTAAAGAGTGCAACCAAAGTCTCTAATCAAAGCTTGGGATTAGGCTACCACTCTAATCCCAACTCTAGGTGGGTTTACCAAGCCCATCCTAGGTTTACATGCTTGAACCAAATACTCAAAATCATTTTAAAAATATTTAACCACTCACCTAAGCTTCCAAGCTCCAAGCCAAGCAAGCAATCTCTCTCAAATTTCCGGATTTCTTCCCGAGGCTTCTCCAACACAAATTCCCGCTTCCAAACAACCTCAAACACAATTCAACAATTCCAAATCAGCTCAACATCAAAAGACCAACCCGGAATACAATTCAATCACAATTTACAACGTTGCAAGTCATGACCAAACCCCATACTTTGCAATTTCGGACAGCCCACATACCCCTTCTAAAATTCATGTTTCCAACACCCGTTGCACCCACAAATGACCCCAAATCAACCCCTAACAATAGCACTACTATTGGGCTATCAATTCCCACCTAAAACAACCCCCAAAAATTACCCAAAACCCTTCAAAAAAAACCCATTTATACCCAAATTCGGGAATTCATTTAAAACACTCTAAAAATTATATATATTGGACCATTTGATTCATAGATAACATATCTAACAATAACAAATCAAAAGCTTTAGTAAAAACCCATAAAGCCTTAACCTTTAGCTTAAAACTTTGAAAAACCCAAATGTAAAATACATGGTTTTAGTGAAATCTAAAAATACTAAAATGTAGAGGATAGCAAGGCCAAGTCAAAACTATATTTACCTTTCAAAATGCTCCTAAAATGAAGTTGGAAGAGATGAAACGGTGAAAGGGGGAGGGGGAGGGCTTCCATGTCGTCAAATGAAGAAGAGGGAAATAAGGAAGATGAAGACAAGGCTTATTTTAATATAAAGGGGGTTTTAAATTTGATGATGGGTAAATTACAAAAAGGCCATTAATGAATGGCTATTCTCTTATTCTTTAAAAAGCTCTTCAACTTGCAATTAAATCAATTTGGTCCCATTTCAAATATTTATTTTGAAACCCGAAATTTTAAAGGATCATTTTAATTACAAACCCGAGCCCAAATAATATTAAAATATTATTTTCACCCGACCCCTAAACCCGGGTGTTACATTTTGTGCAATGTATCACAAGGATAGTGTTGGCCTAGTGGTAGGCGCGCCCACTCTCAACCCAGCTAACCTGGGATTGAATCTTACCAAATGCAAGGTAGTGACACGTGTCACCACCTGATTGGAGGAGCAAAATAAAAAAAAATATTAAATTAAAAATATATAAATAAAGTCCTCCAATAAGGTGGCGAAAATTAAATAATCAAATTATTTTATTTATTAAAATTAGGACCAAATTGATAAAATGTACAAATAACGGGGACTAAATATGTAATTATACCAATTTTACTAACTACCACGTCACTCATTCTGTTAGTTTCTAACGGCTGGCGGTCACATTGTAAACAATTAAATAGTTTGGTGGTTTAATTGCTTAGAAAAAAAATAAGATGATCAAATCGCGACTTTACCAATAATATGGTGGTCATTTTTGTAGTTTACCCAAATAATAATGATAACAATGACACTATAACAAAAACATAATTTTAGTGAAGTTTTTTAGCCCTATAACGACGTTTTTAAGCGCTATTAAAATTATTTTCGATGTTAAAAAAATGTCGCAAGAAATATTCCTAGATCAAACACCGTTATATATTATCTTTAGTGGTGTTTTTAAGTGTTGTTAAAAATATTCTTCCAAACACCGTTATATATCTTATCTTTAGTGTCTTTTTTTATCTGTCTATCTTGTTTCGTTCTTACTCCTGAATTCACCCTCATTTAGTGCTAACTTGACCGTATTGTCATGTGGTGTTAAAGAGTAAAGAAAAAGGAAATGGTTTTTGAGTCAAGCGAGGGTGAGTTTTGTGTTTACTAAGTCCACTTTAATTAACCATATAGGCTCCTAGCCCTATGTCTAAGGTTAGTCTATTTAAGTTTTTGCTATCATTATTGTAACATTTAAAAAATTATAGATTCGAATCTGTTTAAAATTAAATTGCTCTTTTTTTAAAATGATGAATATGTCAATCATAAATTATTTAATGGCTGCCGCTTTTATCGTCGATTGTCGTGCTTGAGCACACCTTTTGATCGCTAGACTTAGGCGATCACTTTTTTTAACATGGTGTCGCCAGTAACACCGAACGACATGCCAACTGAACGTTAAACGCGAAATTGTCGTTCGGTTGTATGTCGTTCGATATTTTCAGCGATCAAAATAGTGTATTCAGGCGTGACGATCGTCGGTGAATTGAGGGTTTGAATTTGAGAATTTTAATGAATTTAAGAAATGTTTTGTAAAAATTAATTTTTTTTGGAGTTTTATTAAAAATTATTTTTTTTATAAAAAATTGTTTTAAAATTTTAATTTTGAGAAAAATAAAATAAGCATGCCACATATCAAGCATTGATTGGTTAACAATTTTTTAAAACCTTTCAACAGTCAGGCACCTAAAAATGCAACAGTGTAAACTTTAAGTACCTAAAATTATAACGGTTGAAACTTTAGACACCTATTTTTATATAAAAAAAATTTAAAGACCTAAAATTCAAATGAAAAATACTTTAGACACTTATTATTTATTTAATACAACCTTCTCTTAAGAAAGAAATAAAGAAACGAACAAACCAAAATGGTCAAGTTTGGCGAGTGGAATATCAACATGTGATGGGTTCTGAATCTGAATTAATTCGATGGATTTTAAAAAGTGTATAATATAATATAATATAATATAATATAATATAATATAATATAATATAATATAATATAATATAATATAATATAATATAATATAATATAATCTTTATCCAGTTCACGCCTCACGGGTTCTATTGGTTTTGGACAGATATGCACGGACGCTACTCTGCTGACGGCTGAGCTTTCAATATCAAGTTTCGAATCAGCAGCAGGATTGACTTGACTTAATCTAATTCATTCACAAATCATAGTTTTGCTACTAATTAGTATTTAAATTATTTTTTTTTGTAATTTTTGAAGAATAATTGAAGAATCTTGAGATATTTTAGAATTGTTTAGGATTTTTTAATTGTTTTAACAAGTGGTATTATTGTTTTGTGTAATATCATTTTTTAAAGCAACAACAATGGCTTAAAGTGATGGATAAAATGAAAGTAGGAGTTGAATTTTTTGAGAAATAATAAAAGGATCGAAAGTGATAATTTAAATATGATATAAAAGGATATACCAAAAAATATAGGATTTATATTTAATACACTGATGGTAAAAATTAAAAGTTTCTACAAGCGTCTTAGTTTTAGGGTTTAGAGACTCAGTTTAGGGTGTAGGGTTTAGGGGTTTAGGGTTAAGGATAATTGTTAGAATTTTAGGTTTAAGTTTATAATTTAAGGTTTAGAGGTTAGAGTTTGGTTTTGAAGTTAGTATGACGTATATTTAGGTTTTAACATATAAACCCTAAATTATAACTCTAAATTTTAGCCATTATCCCTAAATTCAAACCCCATATACCTAAAACTCTAAACTAAATCCCTAAATTGTGTGGTTCAATGCTTATCTTTTAGGGTTTAGAATTTAAGATTAAGGTTTAAGGCCCTTAAAAGGAACATGCGGCAGCTTTAGAAGTCCGTTTGTGAAAAAAAAACATTTTCGCGTGCATCAAATGATTACACATAATATAATGTGCCTAAATATATAAAGAAAAAATGAAAGTCATTGGAACCCAACAAATAATATTCTCGGTAAACAAATGGATAATATATCTAAATGTATATAAACAAATATAACCTTACAATAATCTTTAGATTATTAAAAAAAATAAAGTCATCCGATTCATCTTGGATGGGCAAAAGTTTTGGGAGCATAATCAAAGGATTATTGAATTAACTTTTGAAATCTTGTATAAAGTTGAAACTTTTTTTTAGGAAATGTTATTGAATTCGTTTGTACTTGAAAAACACACATTCTTGCTTAAAATAAAATAAAAACTCCATTAATACGGTAAACAGGTTCAACGACCGGCACGGAATTCTGCTACATGTTCTCGAAGAATCAAAGAAACTGGACCGACCCTGCTAATTTCACAATTCGTTTCCCACCATATTCCATATCTGTTTTTTTTTAATATTTACTTTTAAAACACTATACATTTATGCTTTCAAAAAAATACTATACATTTATATAAATCTTAATAATACAATGAAATCATAATATGTAGATTTTATATAAAAATATATCTTGCACTAAATGGTAAATAATTTGTTTTTATATGCAATTCTAATTTAAGGTTAAAAGGTTCAATTTTATTGGTTTTAGTTGTAGTGTTTATAATTTAGAGTTTATGATTAGAATTTATAGTTTATGATTTAAGATTGAAAAATTCTGTCACATTCGACGAGCGCACCGATGAGCACCAATAACAACGAGTACCGATGAGCACCATTAATTCAAATTTTAAAGGACTCACCATATAATTATACATCATTTAAAAATCAAAAGGTAAATTAATTAAAATATATTATTTTATTTTTAATTTTCTTTTAAACATAAATCAAAATACCTATCTAACCCTAAATTACAAAACCCTAATTTGTATTCATTTGAAATTTAAGCCGCCGCCGCCGCTATCTCATGTTGTTGTCGCCGTTGCCTCCTACATGACCGTCGTTCCCCACCGACAAACACCATTTAAATAGCGTAAAAAAGTTTAAAACCCTAATCGATTAAAATTTACTATGTTTTCATCAGCATCACAAACTTCAACCCTAATCTATTAAGAATAAACTTCAGCATCATGAACTTGATTACAAAAGAAATTTGTAAACGACAGAGACTCCACACTCGATTACAAAAAGAAATTTATCCAAATTCAAGTTCATGATGCAGTAAGCCATCCGGGCCCTAGTTCATAAACTTCAACCCTAATCAGTTAGGAATAAAATTCAGCCAGACCTAGTTCATAAACGGCAAAGTAGCAGCGGCAACTTAAATTTTAAATAAACAAAAATTAGGGTTTTGTAATTTAGGGGTAAATATGTATTTTAATCAATGTTTAAAAGAAAATTAAAAATAAAATAATATATTTTAATTAATTTATCTTTTAATTTTTAAATAATTTATAATTATACCGCGAGTCCTTTAAATTTTTAATCTTTATAAATTGAACTAATAGTGTTCATCAGTGTTCGTCGTTAGTGGTGCTCATGTTCACCGAGCGTAATATACTCAACTTTTAAGATTGCGGTCTAGTTTTTAGAATTTTAAAGATAGAGATTTTGATTTTAATCTTATGCATTAAGTAATAACTCAGATTTTATTATACTCGTATGTTGTATTTATAACGTATTATTGCATTTATAAAATATAATTATTAGATGTGGACAAAACCAATAATTCCTACACATTTATATAATTTTGAAAACCTTGGCCCTTTCTTTGAACAGCAAAGCCAATTTGTTGACGGCGACTTTCTGTTTTCATTTTCTTCATTCTTTACTTTGGGGTTACGCTGACAATCGGCGTTCATGTACAATGTTTCTTAAATCTTTTTAGCAGCCTTATTTTTTATGCGTAAATTACAATTTTCATCACTCAACTTTGGTTTTGCTTGTTTTGGTCACTTAATTTAAAAAAAAAATAAACATTTTGATCATTGAACTTTTGATTTATTTTTGTTTTGGTCACTTTTAAGTTGAATAATTTAAGGTCTTATGTCATGACATATTATTTTAAAACAAATATGACAAGGCCCAAACGATTTCTTCAATATTTTGTGTGAAAAACTCTAAAACCTTTTTTTTTATTCTCTTTGATTTTTTCGAGTTGGGGCATATGTGGAGGAGGAGACGATATATATATATATATATATATATATATATATATATATATATATATATATATACCATGATTTTCATGTTGATTGGACGGTGAAGACTGTAGATTTAAATCATTCTCTTGGTTGTGGATCGAATTTCACGCATTTTAAAAATTTTTCAGAAAAATTAAACTGATATAGTGGTAAGACACAATGAGACGTGTTCATTAATATTTTGAGTAGTTTAATAAGACACCAAAAAATACGATTCCAACGTTAGCGACTTAGCGTGACATATATATGCAACTCTTAAAGTTCCATTTTTTAGGGAAAAAGATGAAGTTAAGAAAAAAGAAGAAATGGAAAACAAAATTGAGGTGGAAAACAAATGACTTCCATGTTTGCATAAAACTATCCACGCCATCCTACTATTTATAATTTAACACATGAGTAGTCAAAACAAAAATAATTTAAAAGTTGAGCGATTAAATTAAGTTCTTTAAGTGAGTGATTAAAATAGAAACACTATCAAAGGCGAGTGATGAAAATTTAAATGACCCTTTTTATTTATTTACTCTTATTTATACATCGATGTTTGCAATAAATTCCTAGAAAAATATATGATTCTTTTAATTTAAATCGTTTATGTCAATATAACTTTTAGACATATTTCAATTTTGATGTGGATGGAAATTGTCTATCCCTAAATATGTTTCTATTGGTGCCTTTATTTTAAAATAGCGTGTTTGGAGTTTAAGGTTGTGGATTAAGGTTAGGGTGTAGGGATTTAGGGATAGTGTGTACTTTTCAGGGTTTAAGACTTAAAATTTAATTTTTAAGTGTTTTTTAGTAGAAGCATATAATGAGGCATGATTAGGGACAGAAAATTTTTACTCAGTCGTGTTTCGTAATAATTAATTTTAATGATATTTTTTAGTTATGTTATTTGTATTTAAAATTCTAAGAAGACTAAATCTCAGCTTTAGTAACTGAATAAAATAAGATTTCAAGTATTACTATTAGTCTGCTAATACAAACAGCAAACTTGGTCAAATTATGGTACAGGTTCAAGGTTAGCGATACTAAAAATGCGATGAAAAGAAAATAAAAGAATTTAAGGACAAATAAAAGTCAAGAAATAGAACATAAAATTCCAAATTCTAGAAGGGTGAGAAAAAAGGACAAAAGTTTGTAAACTGTTATTTCCAGTAGCTCTTTAATGGGTCAAAATGGGATAGTAAGAGCAACAAGTAGCCTGCAAACAAACATGGTCATGGCTGCCCTGCCACTCTTGACCCTTGAAAAATCTCATCTTTTTTTATTAGTCCTTGAAAAAGATACAATCTTTGAATTCAATATTATCTCGACCGCTCTGACTTTTCTATATACCAATTTGTTTATGCATTCCCATAAACACTTATCTCTACATTTAATTACTTTACATTTTTTAACAACAATCAGTTGATTCAATAGGATAAGACGTTAAGTCCTATCAAATAAGATGTCAAAGTCAAAAGTTTGAATATTGACATTGTAAATGAAGAAAATCGAGTTTGAAAAATCACCCATATAATGAGCTTTTACAAACCCGATTGAAATTGATTGATCGATAAGTCGGATACAACTAATTAAAATTATTATTTATATTTTTACACATCAACCGCTCCATTTTTCATCTTGAATCATCACTTTTATGTTGTACATCAACAAACTTAAACGCCTTATGTGATTTTATTTAAGAGTCCAAGACTTACTGATGATTTAGACAAATTGACAAAAAATAAATAAATAAATTTGTATATTCATACAACATACATGTGTATAGATATTTTCTTGACATATAAATTTAATACGTTTATCTATAGATTTTTTTGTGTGCGTTGTGTTCTGTTTGGTGTATTTTATTTATTTATTCAGGGTAAATTATTAATTTATCACTCAACTTCGATTTTATTTCCGTTTTGATTATTAAAGTTTAAAAATTCCTATTTGCTCATATTTTTGTCACTTCAACATTAAACTGTAAATGAAAGGGTGACATAACAATCTCATATGCCAACGTAAATTATTTTCTACTAACTTGGAAGCCACATTTCATCCACGTAATTTTCTTTTTCTCTTTTTTTATTTCATCTTCTTCTCCAAAAATAAAAGTTTTATCGTTTCATCTATGTGTCATGCCACTGCTAAAATCATCATTCTTCGATGTCTTCTTAGACCACTCAAGACATCGGCGGACTTGTCTCATTGTCTCCTACTACTCTATCAATTTAGATTTTCTAAAAATCACTTTAAAACTTGTGAAAATTAACTACAAACTCAAAACTGGTAAAATCTCAAACCACTCTGATCTACAATATCCACCATTCAATCAACATGAAATCATGATATACAAGTCTCTCTCTCCTTCTCCATTCCCACCGTTGGATTTGGGAAGAAGATGATATATCGTCGATAAATCCAATGAAATCTAAAACCATGTTTTTTTTCATAAAAATGAGAGAAAATTGGAGTTATTTTATAATTTAGAACACAAAATGTTCAGTCACAACTTGTTAAGTATTTAAAGACGGAATAACCAAAACAAGCATAAAACGAATGTTTAGTGATTAAATCAAAATTTTTAAAACTTTAATACCTAAAATAGGAATAAAAAAATTTAGTGATAAAATTTATAATCTACCCATTAAATTATTATACTCGTTTGAAATTACAAAACCTGCTTGTTTGGTTCCGATTGTGCTCTAATTTACCTTTTTTTATAAATAAAAATAAAAATGAAGGTTCTGATTCGGTGCACGGCTGTTGACAAAATCGATGTGTTTATCTGATCTCTTCTAACTTCCAACTTTGACAATAATTTGGAAAATCATTATTTTACAAAGACGTTATTATATTAATCATCGGTGTAATATTTGTAATTTATTTCACACAGAAATTAATAAACTGACTCGTGTTAATGGACGGGATCAAGTCAAGATCCTTTTTCTTTTAAAAAAATATTCCAATTAATAATTTTTTTATTTATATTATACTAACTATCGGTTTGTTTAGTTAAATAAATTAAATCTTGACGTCATTGTAAAAAGAGTGAATTAGATGAAAAAATATGCTTTCATAATAAATTTTTGTAATATTCGATTTAAATTAATCAATCAATAAATTAATATCAATGATCATATAAAAGATAAAAGATATTGTAATGAAAACAAAATTTAGAACAAAAATCCTCAGCTCCTTCTAGATGCTCTTTCTATTCCCAACAGTAATAAATAAATAAATTACAAATCTAAACTCTAAAACTTAAACCATAAACCCTAAAAATACACCATATCACATACCCTTAAACCATAATTCTAAACCACAACACTAAACCTTAATTCTAAACTCAAAACATATTTTCTTATTTTGAGGGTTATTAAGTTGTTCTAGGGTGTTGAGATATTATATCCCTTAACCAAGGTCAGTATTTTCAATTCCGACGTTGTGAATGGAGAAAATTGGGTAGAAAAAATTACTTTCATATTAGGTCTCTACAAAATATGATCTGAATTAATCGGTTAATAAGTCGAATATCGATAATAAAACTAAAAAAATTATAAATGTTATTGTATACGGATACCAATGTAATAATGATACAATTAATTGATTAACGAGATGGTGTCCTTAATTAATTTGTAAAGTTTTAAATAAATCGCAACACACTGGCATTCTTGGAAGTTGCATGGCACCAACCATAATTGACTTTTTCAAAGGGGCCATCATCTTTGAACCGCTCTCATTTCCTTATATTTTTATTTTCTCAGGAGGCAGGCCCTTATATTTAAATATTCGTATTTGTTTCCGACTTGCATGTATAAATATTCTTTCACTTATTCTTTGAAATTAAACTTGCACATCCTCCATTCTTTTACAAGAACTTGGGGAGGACGAAAGCAAAAACAAAACAACTTAGAACTAATCCCACCACCAAGAGATCAATCTTTCTCCGAATCCAAAACATTTTTTTAAATTTTTTATTTATTTTGAGGTACAAAAACATGGAGGGTTTAGAAAGAGCTCGGAATCCGAGCAAGAGGACAGGGCATAGTAGCATAGGGAGGAGCCTGAGTAGAAGTAGCTGGAACATGGAAGATGTGTTCTCAGCCGGTTCGAGGAGGAGTACTCGTGTTGACGACGACGAGGAAGCTCTAAAATGGGCTGCCATCGAGAAATTACCGACCTACGACCGCCTGCGAACCAGCATCATGCAGTCCTTCGTGGACCATGAGATCATAGGGAACAAGGTGGAACATAGAGCAGTCGATGTTCGAAACCTTGACATCGACGACAGACAAAAATTCATCGACATGCTCTTCAAGGTTGCCGAGGAAGATAATGAGAAGTTCTTGAGGAAGTTCAGGAACAGGATCGATAAGTAAGTTCTACACCTTCCGATCTTCATGTTGTTCGATCCCTCGAACTAATCTAGTTGTTGTGTAATGACATATATATAGTATCTGTCACTTTCTCATTTTAATGATGTTTTGAATGTTTTCTCTAATTAATCACTCTATTTTCTTTGGACCACAGAGTTGGGATTCAACTTCCGACGGTAGAAGTTAGGTACCAGAACCTGACGATAGAAGCCGACTGTTACATCGGCAGTCGAGCTCTTCCGACACTTCCGAATGCTGCCTTGAACCTTGTAGAATCGGCTGTTGGCTTGTTCGGAATCCGATTTGCCAAACAGACAAATCTCACCATTCTTAAAGATGCTTCTGGGATTATTAAACCATCAAGGTACATATATTAATTTTAAGCACCTGCAAAGCATACATCATTTAATTTGTCACTAAATTTTTTAATATATATATATATGTTTATGTATTTTTTGTAGGATGACACTCTTGCTAGGCCCACCATCTTCTGGGAAAACAACCCTTTTGCTTGCATTGGCCGACAAGTTAGACAAAAGCTTAAGGGTCAGTTACAATCAAGATTAAATATTATATATATTCGTGTCGTGTTCGTATTTTAATTAAAATGTTGTATCCGTTCTGTTGACCTGCGAAACAGGTTAGAGGAGAAATAACATACAATGGACATAAACTTAATGAGTTTGTTGCAAGAAAGACTTCTGCATATATCAGTCAAAATGATGTTCATGTTGGAGAAATGACAGTGAAAGAAACATTCGATTTCTCAGCAAGATGTCAGGGTGTCGGGACTCGATACGGTAAGAACAACATGTTTACAACAATTTGTTCATAAGTAAGTACCAGTTTTTATGTTTTGATCTAATGATTTACTGAAAAATGAACTATAATTATTTTGTAGATCTGTTAAGTGAGCTAGCTAGAAGGGAAAAAGATGCAGGGATTTTACCAGAAGCTGATGTAGACCTTTTCATGAAGGTATTAAAACAAATATCATGAATCCGAAAATCTTACATTCGAATTTGTATAAATCCAGAATTTTTCACATCATCACGTGGTTTTGAACATTGAATTTTTCAGGCAACTTCAGTGCATGGAGTTGAAAGCAGCCTTATTACTGATTACACACTCAAAGTAAGTAAATTCGTTACACGATATATAAAATTATACACCGTCGTATCGTATCGTATATCAACCCGTAGGCCACTTTGTTTATAAAAATTCAACAATTTTGAAGCAGTAAACAAGGATTAAATTACATTTTCTAACGTCACTGTGGTGCCTGTTGTTGAATTGGTCAGATATTGGGGCTTGACATATGCAAAGATATCATTGTTGGAGATGACATGCACCGTGGAATTTCTGGAGGTCAAAAGAAAAGAGTAACAACAGGTTGGTTACTTTTAATAATTTGGATTTTGTCCTGATTTATGTTTTACTGTAGTAAATAATGTACAAATTTTGATAATTACAGGGGAGATGATTGTTGGTCCGACCAAGACACTTTTCATGGATGAAATATCGACTGGTCTCGATAGTTCGACGACATACCAGATAGTGAAGTGCTTGCAGCAGATTGTGCACCTAACAGAGGGTACAATCTTGATGTCCTTGCTGCAGCCTGCTCCGGAGACTTTCGATCTCTTTGATGATATCATCCTCTTATCTGAGGGCCAGATCGTGTATCAGGGTCCACGAGAGCACGTCGTCGAGTTCTTTGAGAGCTGTGGTTTCAAATGTCCTGAGAGGAAAGGAACTGCTGACTTTTTGCAAGAGGTAAACCCTAAACACTAGCCGTTGCGCATAGTCTTGAGTTTCGACTCTTTAGTGATAGCAAATTGTGACGATTTCTGCAACATAAGGTGACAAGCTAGTGAAACTGTGACAGGTTACTTCAAAGAAGGACCAAGAGCAATACTGGGCAGATAAGAGGAAGCCATACAGATACATTACAGTACCTGAATTCGCAAGCAGGTTCAAGCGCTTCCATGTCGGAATGCAGCTAGAGAGTGAGCTCTCCGTCACTTTCGACAAGTCAAGAGCTCACAAAGCTGCATTGGCCTTCCAAAAATACTCGGTCTCCAAAATGGAGCTTCTTAAGACCTGTTGGGACAAGGAATGGCTACTGATCAAGAGGAATTCTTTTATTTATGTGTTCAAGACGGTCCAAATTGTCATCGTAGCATTCATCGTGTCCACATTGTTTTTGAGGACCGAAATGGACACTAGGAATGTTCAAGATGCACAACTCTTTGTTGGTGCACTTTTATTCGGAATGATCATCAACATGTTCAATGGTTTCGCCGAGCTCTCCCTCATGATCAGTAGGCTTTCTGTATTCTACAAGCAAAGAGACCTTTTATTCCACCCTGTCTGGACTTTCACTCTGCCCACTTTCCTGCTCCGGGTTCCGATATCTATTTTGGAAACTACAGCTTGGATGGTTGTAACATATTACACTATTGGATATGCACCTGCGCCCAGCAGGTAAATCGAATTTAAGCAATTTATTTACATGTCACTACACTGATCAGAGTTTTTTTTCCTTGAGCAACAAGTTAAAACAGCAGCTGATGAAAATACTATTAACTTGCCAGGTTTTTCAAGAACTTCCTGCTGGTGTTTTTAGTACAACAAATGGCAGCTGGTCTCTTTAGGCTTATTGCTAGCTTATGCAGATCAATGATGATAGCTAACACCGGTGGGACTCTTACCCTTCTACTAGTGTTCATGCTCGGAGGTTTCATCGTTCCTAAAAGTAAGAATAAAACCATAAAAACGAAACCTTGACATTAGAAAATTTCGTCAATTTGTTATGAATTATGATACTAAATAGTTAACTAATATGGGGTACTTAATTTTGACAGATCAAATTCCAAGCTGGTGGGAATGGGCCTACTGGCTTTCACCTTTGACTTACGGTTTCAACGGTTTTACTGTGAATGAAATGCTTGCTTCGAGGTGGATCAACAGACCGGTATGTTATTCAGTCTTGTAACACAAGTAAAAGATAAATTGGTGGAAAATATGCAAATACCTAAACATTTTTATTTAAAATAGAAAGCAAGTAAACAAGCTGAAACTTTGTCAACAATGCAGGCTTCAGACGGGTCTCCGAACTTGTCGGTACAAGTGCTCAGAGCCTTTGATGTTCCGAACGATGAAAACTGGTACTGGATTGGTGCAGGTGCTCTTATGGGGTTCACGGTGCTCTTCAACGTTCTCTTTACCTTCGCTCTTATGTACCTAAACCGTAAGTTTAAACATTTTGTTGGGCTAATGTGATCTCCTTCTTGCCTGTGTTTATCATCTTTTAGGTAGCTAATCTTCTGTTTTGTTTCTTGGCAATGTAGCCCTTGGAAAGCCACAGGCTACAATTTCGGAAGAAACAGCACAAGAGCTGGAGGCCGAACATGTGGCTTCGAATGAAGAACCAAGGTTAATGAGGCCGGAATCAAGCAAAAATTCTTTCTCTGTAGGCGCAAGCAATGAACGTAAGAAACATATCAAAATGGACTGTTTTGATTCTGTTTACTCTTATACTTTAGTTATCAATATTGATTATAATGTTGTTCATTTGAATGGAATTTTTTTAGAAGAAATGGCAATCCGGAGAATGAGCAATCGAGCCAATTCCTATGGAATGGACAGGAACGATTCTTCGGTTGACGGCGCCAATGGTGTTGCCCCGAAGAGAGGAATGGTTCTTCCCTTCTCTCCTCTAGCAATGTCCTTCGACAATGTCGATTACTATGTCGATATGCCACCTGTAAGTTCCCTTTTGCACTATCTACAACTTTTGTATCTTCATCAGTAAGCTTATTGTCCAAAATAAGCATTATAATTGTCACCAAAGACATGGTCTAAAAATCAAGCATTTAAACAGGAAATGAAGGCACAAGGAGTCGGCGAGGACAGGTTACAACTGCTTCGAGGAGTGACAGGTGCATTCCGGCCTGGAGTGTTGACTGCATTGATGGGAGTCAGTGGAGCAGGCAAGACAACATTGATGGATGTTTTAGCAGGAAGAAAAACCGGTGGATATGTCGAGGGTGATATCAAAATATCCGGATTCCCTAAGATACAAGAAACGTTTGCAAGAATTTCTGGATACTGTGAACAAACTGATATTCACTCACCACAAGTTACTATCAGAGAATCCTTAATTTACTCAGCATTCCTCCGACTTCCGAAAGAAATCAGCAATGAGGAAAAGATGGTAAGTGCTTCGATTTGCACGACCAGCGAAATCAAGCATGGCATTAGTTATTTACTTGATGCTCAAGACATCTTTTGTTGTTATCTTTCAGATTTTTGTCGACGAAGTGATGGAACTAGTCGAATTAAGCAGTCTCAAGGATGCCATAGTAGGGTTGCCTGGAGTCACGGGGTTGTCAACAGAGCAAAGAAAGAGATTGACAATTGCAGTAGAGCTTGTAGCCAACCCCTCGATCATTTTCATGGACGAACCGACATCTGGTCTTGACGCAAGGGCAGCAGCCATTGTCATGAGGACTGTAAGAAACACCGTGGACACGGGAAGAACGGTTGTCTGCACTATTCATCAGCCTAGTATTGATATCTTCGAAGCCTTTGATGAGTTGTTACTGATGAAGAGAGGAGGCCAGGTGATTTACGCAGGACCATTAGGCCGGAATTCTCAGAAGATCATTGAATATTTTGAGGTATGAAACTAGAACAAGCACTAATTTTAAAGCAAAACAAGAAGAAAACATTATATAATTCGCCTCGTATTCGATTGCAGTCAATTTCTGGAGTTCCCAGAATAAAGGATAAGTACAATCCGGCTACATGGATGCTAGAAGTGAGCTCTATAGCTGCTGAAGCCAGGCTTGGAATTGATTTTGCTGAACACTATAAATCATCTTCTTTGTATCAGTAAGTCTGAGATATTAACCATACGGTCCATACCGATACTAACTTAGTTGATTACATTTTAATTTCATTTTGGCTTTGAGCTAATACATGTATCTATGAGCAGGAGAAACAAGGCCTTAGTAAATGAGCTAAGCACACCACCCCCAGGAGCCAATGACCTCTATTTTGCCACTCAGTACTCACAAGATTCATGGGGTCAATTCAAATCGTGCTTTTGGAAACAATGGTTGACATATTGGAGAAGTCCAGACTATAACCTTGTCCGATACTTCTTCACTTTGGTCGCTGCTCTCTTGGTCGGTTCTATTTTCTGGCAAGTCGGCACTCAAAGGTCGACCTCAACTGATCTTACAATGGTAATCGGGGCAATGTATGCTGCAGTCGTATTCGTTGGAATTAATAACTGCTCGACAGTACAGCCGGTAATAGCCATCGAAAGAACAGTGTTCTATCGTGAAAGAGCTGCCGGGATGTACTCTGCATTACCTTATGCCCTCTCACAGGTGAGGATTCACCTGCATTTACTTTGATGCTATCTTATTATATGAAAACTCGATTGATTGTTAACATTTTATTACATGACATGCAGGTGTTTTGTGAAATACCTTACATATTTTTCCAAACAACATACTATACACTTATAGTGTATGCTATGGTGGGCTTCCAATGGACAGTAGCAAAGTTCTTCTGGTTTTTCTTTGTCAACTTCTTCACATACCTTTACTTCACCTACTACGGAATGATGGTCGTTTCGATCACACCAAACCATCAAGTAGCAGCTATATTCGCATCGGCTTTCTATTCAGTCTTCAATCTTTTCTCCGGTTTCTTCATTGCACGACCGGTAAGCTTACTTCTTTCACAAGCAACCATGTTTTTTAACCACTTCTTAATCATCCTTGATTGAAACTGATACAAACTCATTGCTTCATGAAATTTCAGAGGATTCCCGGTTGGTGGATCTGGTATTACTGGATTTGCCCCGTCGCATGGACCATTTACGGACTCATTGTGTCCCAATACGGTGACATGGATGACCCCCTTATCGTACCTGGTAACCCACGCAACTATACGATTAAATCGTACATTGATTCCGAATACGGGTTTGAGTCGGACTTCATGGGACCGGTTGCTGGAGTTTTGGTCGGCTTTGCCGTGTTCTTCGCCTTCATGTTTGCCTACTGCATAAGGACACTCAATTTCCAGAACAGATAAAAAGGATTTATGCAGGAAATTCTTCATCAAGCTACAATGTTTTACATTTACACCATTATAAACTGAGTGACCCTGTATATTCAATTATTCAAATACGGTTTGTTAATATTTTCTACAATTTTCGGATACAGTTTCGAACTTTATATTGATTATGCATAAGCATCATATAGTATAGATGATGACGAGGAGTTTAGTTTGCAAAGAGTTGCACCTGGAAATGTAAAGTTTTGTTGGATGATATATATTGATTTGTTATAATAAAACATATTATTTCCAAATTGATCTTTTATTTTGTATGCGGAGCCGTTTTTGAGATTTTATTGGCCCTTGGGCAAAATTAAAAATTAGGCCCATAATAATAAGTATTGAAAAAAAAAATTAAAAGTAGATCCCTAATATCAAGTATTAAAAAAATAGGTTTCTAATAACAAATATTTTTTTTAAAAAAAATATGCCCCTAATTACAAGTATTAAGAAAAAACTTGACTCCTAATAATAAATATCAGAAAAATTGAATAGAGTAAATCCTTAATAACAAATATCGAGAGAAAAAATTGGGCCTCTAATAACAAGTATTGGAAAAAAATTAGCTCTCTAATAACAAGTGTTGGAAGAAAAAAAATTAAGAGTATATGCCTAATAACAAATATTGGAAAAAATTAGGCCACTGATAATAAGTATTGGAGAAAAAATGAACCCCTAATAATAAATATTGGGAAAAAGAATTTTAAGAGTAGATCCTAATAACAAACATTGAAAAAAAAAATCAAAACCCTAATAACAAATATTGGGAAAAGGAATTTTAAGAGTAGATCCTAATAACAAACATTATAAAAAAAATCGAAATCCTAATAACAAGTATTAAAAAAATTAGACATCTAATGTAAGTATTGGGGGAAATTGGGTCCTAATAACAAATATCTAAAAAAATTGAATTTTAAGAGTAGACCTAAATAACAAATATTGATAAAAATTGAGCAAATAATAACAAATGTAAAAAATATTGTGCTCTTAATAACAAGTATTGAGAAAAAATTAGACACCTAATAACAAATATTAGAAAAAATTGAATTTTAAGAGTAGAGTTCTAATAACAAATATTGGGGATGAGCCCTAGTAACAATTATTGAAAATTTTGGATCTTAATAACAAATAATTAGAAAAATTAAAATTTAAGAATAAAGCCCTAATCGGAGTATTAAAAAGGATAATTATTTGATATAATGGCGGTGGTAACTTTTAATTTTCACGAGTACCTTATTTTTAGAGTTTAGGGACTTAGTTTAGGGTATATGATTTAGGGATTTAAATTTGGTTGTTTAAAATCTAATGGTTGTGAATATAATTTAGGGTTTATGGTTAGAATTTAGGGTTTATATGTTAAAACCTAAATACTCAACATATTACCTTAAAACCTAAACTCTATCCTCTGAAGCCGAAATTCTAACCTTAACCCCTAAATTTTAACCATTACCCTAAATTCTAAACCCTACACCTAAATTCCTAAACCATACACCCTAAAGGCACCTGTAAAAACTAAAAGTTTTCATTGCCATTATATTAGATATAAATCTTTAAAAATGAATCATAATATCAATATTATATAAAAAACTGAACCCTAGACGAACGGCCTTCTCGCTCATGATCAAGGACGGCTCTGTTTGTATGATGTTATCGGTATATTCAAATTGATAACATCATTAGTCGGTAGCTATTTGGTTATGGTTTTCTACTATTATGTTGTTGGTGGTGATGTTTATCCTTCACTGGTGTGTTTCTATCTTTTATTTTATTTACTAATTGTTTTTTTATATATATATTTAACTATTCTCTTGTATGCTCTTGTTTTAGGAAATAAATGATTTATATTAAAAAAGTTTAATTTTTTTTCTAAACATTCAATGTACAATATTTATATTATACAGATCATTTTCCACCTATAGATAAGAAGATATTGAGCGCTTAGTACTCTCGATCTTATGTTCCCATGTATATTGTATCAATGCAATGTCAATTGAGATATACTCAATCGAATAAAAAAACAATTCACCGAGTTGCATGTTTTAGATAAATATTTTTTATATATGTTAAACTTATAATTATTTCTAAATATATGCTCTCTAAGATGTTGAAAATTTTATGGAATAAAATTGTTAGTAAAAATAGATATTTAATAAATGATTAAGAATATGTTATTAAATTGATTTTGAAAATAAATATTTAATATAGTATATAAAATAGTAGAAAATAATAATATTTTGAAATCAATTAATAAATAATTTATAGAAATACAAATAAAAAAAGGTACTGTGAATAAAATATAGTAAAAGATATATGGGTCATGTTTAGTGAAGAGAGGTTTGAGCAAAAATTAGAGGTTTGACTAGTCAAATCCGCTAATATAGTTGTTTGGTAAATAACGGATTGAAAGAGCGGATTGAGGTGACAGCTAATTTTGAAAAAGGTCATAATAGAAGCTTTTTAAGATTAGAGGTTTGATATTAGAGTTGTAAAGACTCTTTTACCCTTACCAGTTACCAAAAATCTCAAAATAACCTAAATTAAATATTTTCTCACCCTATTTATAAGCTATTCTTATTTATTTTCTTTTTATTATCACATATTTATATGTGTATTTAAATTCATTAATTAATTAAATTATATTAAAATAATAATATAAATAATAAATTAATATATAAATCATTTGAATATATTTAGAAAGGGTAATCTTCATCAGTAGTCCCTTTCGTTTAGGGTGTGTTCTATTTTGGTCACCAAAATTCAAAAATGATTATTCTGGTCACTTACGTTTAGAATCGTTTCTATTTTGGTCCCTTGGCCGTTAGTCTCCGTTACTTAAAAAAATTAATTTCTAATTTAACCCCCAAACTTTCAAAATTTTATTTTTCACCATCTTCCCCAAAATTATAAAACTAAAACCCAAAAAATTAAATCAATCGTTTCTACATTTTACTGCTTGCAGTTCGATAGAGGAAATTCTAGTGCTCTTGTGGTGGCTTCTGATTCTAGTGATAGATCCAAGACTAATTCAGATTAAAAGGTCGGATAATTTCTCTTATTTGCATGGATAATAGCTAGTAATGATTTGGTCATATTGGTGGCCTTTTGTTGATAATATTGTATTATGCAGACTCTTCGTAGACTTGCTCAAAATCGTGAGGCTGCTAGAAAAAGTCGATTGAGAAAGAAAGTATGTCTTTTCCCTTTAATATATATTCAATTTTTTTAAAAATGTTTTCAACTGTTTGTTTTATGACTTTGCTCCCAAATTCTCCTACTTGTTCGTCTTTGAGACCATCTGATATGCTATATTTTACACGGATATCAAAGAATCTCCTGTATTTTTTTGAAGACTTGGAAGAACAATAAGCATAAAAGCAGTTAAAAAGATTTACAGAAACCGGTGGATGTCCCCTGCAACTGAAAGGCGGGCAAGCAGACTTTTTCTGTGTAGCTTGCTGTTTCAATGCATCTAAAAGGTTACAGTGAATATGATCACCATAGGTCCATAGTAGGATAATAAAGCACGAGCAATTATATGCTGAAAAGAAGCCAAAGCAAAGGCCATTCAAAATACTTGATTCTTCTTATCTAAGTCTATTTTGGAGTTTTTAACTACAGTTTCATGGTCCCGGAAAGTGAATAAGTCAATGTAGACATATAGTACACACAGAAAACAGAAATTTCCTTTGTTAATTGAATGCGCAGCTTAAGTCAAGTAGAAGCCTCCCCTTCCAAGCATATCCTCTTCGGATCTTTCTCTTCACCTTGACTACCAGTGTTCATCACTCTGCTTTCCTTGGCTTCCACACAGCACCTTTTGTAAGGTTTAAATCCTGTTCGGCGGCCCTTAAGCCTTTCATGTCCTAACCCAATTGTTAGCAGGCTCTCTTCCACAATGTTCTTAGCTTTTGATAATGCATTGTTCTCAGCTTCTCGATGGTCAGAACAAGATCTGCTTGCCTGGCTGGTGAGGTGTAAAGTTGATGTCTCTCAGCTATTCTCATTTGCATTTTGCTTGTCTTCGCCTACATTTTCCTTTTGCTGCTCCTTATTCTTGCCGTCATGTGGTGGAGATCAAAGCCATTCAATGGGCAAGAACGGTAATGGTTTGACTTGGTCCATCACTGCACGGACAGTGTATGCAGTTGTTGATTAATTTTCTTATTCAAGCACGTGCTACTGTAACATACAGGGTATCTTCATATCAAGCTCTGGAGATCAAAGCCATTCAATGGGCAGAAATGGTAATGGTTTGGTTTTTGAATCTAGTTCTTGGTTAACTTTTCTTCTAGTGATTGTAGTATGAGTTGTTTTTTGGAGTGGCTAATTGATGAGTCCTTTGAATGGCTACTTAAACCAAAATTGTAAAGACAGGAGTCATAGAACCATGTTCGTTTTCTAAGACCTGGCCATGTTGCTCCCGCTCATCATTTTTCTTGAAATACCCACGCTGGACACACATGTTCAGAACATATTTGGACATTGGGATGGGGATATATCACTCCAAAAACACTCCAAATACAAGGAAATGTAGTGTTGGGTTATACCCATTGATTTAATTTTTTGGATTTTAGTTTTATAATTTTGGGGAAGATGGTGAAAAATAAAATTTTGAAAGTTTGGGGGTTAAATTAGAAACTAATTTTTTTAAGTAACGGAGACTAACGGCCAAGGGACCAAAATAGAAACGATTCTAAACGTAAGTGACCAGAATAATCGTTTTTGAATTTTGGTGACCAAAATAGAACACACCCTAAACGAAAGGGACCACTGGTGAAGATTACCCATTTAGAAAAGTTATATTAAAAATAATTTTATAAATCTAAAATAATTAGATACAAAATATTGATAACTAATAAACTATTCAAACAAATATTGAATATAAACATGTCCTTATATGTCATTTTACTTGTTTAAATAATCTAACAGTTATCAGCTATCAGTTAACTTTACCAAACACTTTTATACAATCAGCTAATACAACTCGCTAGTCAAATCAGCTAATGCTATCAGCTATCAGCTATCAACTAATACAATTCGCTATCCGTTATCAGCTATCCGCTAATTGCCAATTAAGGCCATAACATAAAAATTGATAATACAAGATAATGATTTTATAATTGTAATATTATCAACTCTGTAATGGTTATTGCTCTAAAGAAAACTCTAAAATGTCTATGGAAAACATATCTCTATTTTAAAAAGTATAATTATTAAAACAATTAACTTATAATTAAATCATCAACTATATGCTTTTAAATATTAAATCTAAGTAATTAATAAAATTTATTTATGAAATATCATAATATTCAAATTTTAAATAATTGATATCCAAATGCATATAGAAAAATCAAATGAAGAATATTCTGTGTATATTTTCTATCGATATAATTTACTTTAACTTTTTTGTTATTTTTATTTTGATTATATTCCAACATAAAAATAAATTGGAGAAAATCTTAAAATTTATATTAAAGTAATATTGTGACATTTTATATTATTTTCTATAAAACAATAAATTAATTTATTGCATTATAATTTGATTATACGACGTGTACAGTTCGTTGGATTAACTTTTCAAATTCAGTTTTTGTTAACATTTCAAACATCAATATGGATCGAATTAGGTTAATAAATGTTATATTAGATGAATTAGGTTCAAATAGTTTGTCCGCACAATGAGTGTTGATTAAGATTAATAAACAAATTCTATAACGTAATCAAACCGTACAGTTAAAAAAATCCTTTTATAATAATTTTATTAATTACCGAGTAAATAACACCATTTGTCACTAAACTATTGTCGTTTTTCTATTTTGGTCATCAATTTTTGTAACCCCTTGTCCCGGTCTGGCCGGATGACCGATCCGAGTGAGTTACACGGGGAAAACCGAGTGAAAACTCCTTAAGGATTTCCCCTCGGTTAGCAACCCTATTTTTTTCATTTTAAATCTTGTCTAGATGAGTATTTAATCCTATGTGATCATACAGCGGAACAACATTCACGAGGCAAACAAACGAACTTAGCTCAACATTTACAGCCCAATTTTAAGCTTTAACTACAGGCGGTATCGATACCCTTAAGGGGTGTATCGATACCCCTTGACTAGGTTTAAGCTTTAACTGTAGGCGGTATCGATACCCTTAAGGGGTGTATCGATACCCTTTGACTAGGTCAACTAGTCAAAGTCAACCCGTAGGGACCGTATCGATACACCCAAGGAGTGTATCGATACCCTCCCCAACGGTTGACTTCCCACGGTCAACGCTAAGATGACGGTATCGATACACCAGAGGCCGGTATCGATACCGAAATGGACAGTAGCTCCAGTGACCAAAATGGTATCGATACACCCCTCAAGTGTATCGATACCCGAGGCCTGAAACAAGAAGGTGGTATCGATACCGTACCAACCGTATCGATACCCCTGCCACGAACTTGCAGGTTTGAGCTGATTTAAAGCACAAGGAGGGCCTTAAATCCCTCTAAAACCCCAACCAACACACTAACATCAATCCTAAGGCAAATCAAACATAATAGCATGCTTTAACTTGAAATCAAAGGCACAATCCAACACTAGATGATACACAAACCATACAAGCAACATAAGCTTTCAAGCATAGCATTCCAACAAAAGGCATTTCAACATTTAAGGTCATACAAGGAACTCAAAGCCATGAAGGCACAAGATAAGCATATAAGAGGTTTACACCCACGTCAAGGCAACCTAAACATTAAGAGACATGCTAACACACACAACATTCATCATAACATATCATGCTTACAAACCATAGTCAAATCAAATCATCAACATACACCCAAACTCAAACAACAATACCTATCCCATTGCTTAACTATTACATTCTATCACTTAAAATTCATACATTGAGCTCACCAAAGCAACACTTGGGACCTTTCCTTGCCCTTGCCACCCACAAGCTATTTATCTGCATTGTCGAACAAAAGAGAGCGTAAGCATAAAAGCTTAGTGAGGGTAAGCTCATAAAACAAACCTTCGACAATGCAAGGTCCAAGCACGAGCTACAACCAAGATAAAATGCATGGCCATACCTTTGATCCACACGAGCCATAATTATAAATGATGCATGAACATATATTCAATATCATGGCATGCTCAACATGTTTAAATCCACCACATATGTAATCACATATATTAAACCATGTTAACAACACATCCCAAACCACATTGGCTCACAATTAATCACATATTGGCAACATAATCCACAATCTGTATTGGCACCTAGCTATGACTCGAATACGCGGATAACCGTTGGAACTCACATCCAACAACTCAACCATTACCTGACGGTGGGATTACACTCATCACCGTTCACGCGGAGGGGATTCCACTCATCCTCACGCCCGTCGATGGGATTCCACTCATCACCAACTAATATATATATATATATATATATATATATATATATATATATATATATATGAAGATTTCTGGGCGAACCCATTGTAACACCCGTGTTTTGGGCCTAGGAGTTAGCCGGGTTTTAGTTCGAGTCAAATAAAACTTAATTAAAACATTTCATCTTCAAATAATGACCTAATTGAACTTTTGTAGAAAGGGGAGGGCTTATGAGGTAATTTGACCCTAAAGTTTTAAAAAGCTAGACAACTTTAACCAAAAGTTGTCATCTTCTTTTCATCTTCTTTCCAACTTCAAAAAAAGGAAGAAACCCCATCTCTAAAACCTCTCAAAATCCTAGCTTCTATTCCATTGACCCTACCACTCGATTTCAACCCCGTTTTAAGAGGTAATTACATTTTCTTAATCTCCTTTTCAATCTCTATCTATCCTTTGTTTTAGATTTCAAAAACATGGTGTTTTGGGAATTAGGGTTCATATGGAAATTTGGGGTTTTAATGGGGTTTTTCAATTTCTTTTGATAAATTGTTTTGGGGGTTTGTTTAAGCACTATGAAATACACCATATATGTTAATTTGGTTAATTTTGGATGAAAATTCGTAGTGGGTCTTTAGGGCAAGTTTTAAGGTAGTAAAACTTGAGTTTTGGTGAGTTTTATGTTGAAATTGAAGGGCTGTTGGTCTACCTATGATATGAGGGTGTTTTGGGATAATTTGGAAGTCATTTGGATGTTTGGAAATTGATTTTTCAGCAAGCCTTTGGGGGAGCACGAAAATTGGGGTTTTAGGAGGTTATGTGATTTGAGAAATTGAGGAATTTGGGTTGTGTTAGCAAAGTATGTTGATGGTAGAGTTTAGCGTTGAATTGGGAAGTAATGTGTATGTTTTGTTTGGCTAGAAGCAAGTGGAAGCGCGGAAGAGACTTTGGGACCGAATCCGGGTTCGTAGGAAGATTGGTTCGAATTGCTAAGGAAGGGCGGTGAGTGGTTCAACTTGTTTTTAAAGTTTGGTTCGAGTGTGTGTGTGTGGGTGAAGTGTGCTTGGTAAGCCATTTCTAGTTGATTCAAGTTGATAGCTTAGCCTTTGATATCCATGTGCTCTTGTGCTTACTAGCTACACTCTTGATTTGTGGTTAATTGATACTTGTATATATATCATGATGAGTTGATATGTGATGAGCATGTATTGTGGTTGATGATGTTTATATATGATGTGGTTATGATAATTGGCACTAAAATGATTACCGGTTGTAAATGATCGATCATTAGGATAGTGTGCACACAAATTGAGTCAAAACGTACGTGGCCTTGATGGCGTTAAGTCATCAAGGAGGAGTACGGTGATGTAACATTCCACCGGAAGCTATTCATATATTTCTACGGGATGATGAGTGGAATCCCATCCGTAGGGCATGTGGCGATGAGTGGAATCCCGCACATGCAAGGTCCGGTGATGAGTGAAATCCCACCGAGGTAAAGTGTTGTCGAGGTTTAAATCCGCACAACCGGGGTAATTAAAGTGGCCAATTAACTTGTTCTTATATGGTGATATATGGTTGTGTTATATATGTTGCTACATGATGATGATATATGAGATTTGAACTTGTTAGGATTGAGGGACCATATATGCTACTTGAAAGACTAGCTAAGTCTACTTGACTCATATGCCTATGTTCGATGTGTGTAAGACTAGGATTAGCATGCTTGAACCCTACATTGTTGATGTTTTTCGCTTTAGAGCATCCTCACTAAGCTTATAGCTTACGCTCTCAATGTTCAACAATGTAGATCATTAGCGTGGCGTTAGCTCGAGGCAAGGCAAGAAGGGCTTTCCAAGTTGTTGCTCAAGTATGGTTAATTTTGTAGTAGTTAAGCAATGTGGCAATAGGGTGTGTTTGTATGAGCCTTGTATGACTCTTTCAAATGATGTTGTTTTGGATTGATGTTTTGGATTGTAAAGCATGTAATGCTATGTTGATGGATGGTGTGTGATGGCATGTCTTAGATGCTTAGGTTGCTTTATGTAAGAGTGCAAACCTCTTGTGTTGATTTGTGCCTTTTGGGCTCCCATGTTTGACTCTAAATGCTGAATTTTACCCTTTTGTTGGAATGCCATGTTTCGAATTCTTGATTCATGTTAAATGCTATCTATGGCTCATGTATGCTTGTTGAAATGGTCATATGTGCGAGTCTTGTGAGTGTTGATTCATGCTTTTTGTCCTTTTTAAGCTTCTATACATGTCTATGCATGATCTTAATGTTTTTCTTGGGTAGGAAGTCCTTAAGTTGGGCAGTAGGTGATCCCTTGCACTAAGGTTTCGAAACCATGGGTAAGGTTTCGAAACCTTTGCAGAAATTTTGGTTCCAGGGGTCACTGCCAGCCAAAGTTTCGAAACCTTTGGGGTATGTTTCGAAACTATGGTCAAGGGTTTCGAAACTTTCCCCAAAGTTTCGAAACTTTTGGAAAATTTTGGTTCTAGGACATTCTGCCAACCAAAGTTTCGAGATCTTTGGGAAAGGTTTCGAAACTAAGGTCCAAGGTTTCGAAACCTTCCCTAAGGTTTCGAAACTTTGGGTGAGATATTGGTTCCAGGGGTTTCTGCCAGCAAAAGTTTCGAAACCCTTGGTAAAGGTTTCGAAACTTCTGCTTAAAATTGTACTGTTTTGACTTGTTGACCTTTTTAATGGGATAAAGCACATAGGATTTAATGTGCCTTTAGTCAAGATTGAATTTTGATCGTTTGATTGTGGTTTGGGGTTTGAAAATGACAAGTTTAAAATGAAAAAAAATTTAGGGTTGCTAACCGAGGAGGAACCCTTTGGGTTTCGCTTCGGTTTTCCCCGTGTGGCCCACTCGGACCGGTCATCTGGCCAGACCGGGACGAGGGGGTTACATTTGTTGGTATCAGAGCCTGAGGTTACCGAGACCTCGGGTAGGTAAGTGAGGTAAGATTAATGTGTTAAATGCTTGTGTTGTTTGATGCATGATTTGCCATGAATCTTTGATGCTTGATTGATCGTATGATGTTTTGAATGCTTGAACTGTCGTGTCTGGTATAGAGTGAGTGCCCATTGCTACTATTACTTAATTTAAAAAGATTTTTGGAAAGAGGAATACTTGAGCACTATTGGACCCTTGCTTTGACTAACGTAATCCTTATCTGTTTCTTGTTGTAGTTTACCTTGCTAGTTGAACCATGAGACCACGTGGGAGGCCTAGGATGGTTCGACCGGAACCACGGGCAGAGGCTCCGAGAGTTGAGCCGATAGTTGGGGTTGGAGCTCAAGTGGGAGAGCATGTGGTTGGAGTTGGAGCTCCTCCACCACCTCCACCACCACCACCTCCTCCACCGGGAGCGGGTGAGGCCGGGGCCGAAGGTGAGGGACCACAAGGAGGTCAAGGTGACCAAGGTGGTGAAGGACCGGCCGGGATTGACTTAGCTCCGTTGGTTCAGGCAATAGCCGGAGCATTCCAGGCTGCAGTAGCTGGAGGTCAGGCAGCTCATCATCAGGGTGAGGGCACCAGATTGCCATTAGAGAGACTTCGGGGCCTTGGGGCCGAAGAGTTTAGAGGTGCTACTCCGGAGAGGTCAGAGATGTGGTTTGAGAAGACCGTCCGTATTCTTGCTCAGATGGGATGTACTGGTGAGCGCAAGTTGGGATGTGTTGAGTCTCTGCTTCAAGGTGATGCCTACACCTGGTGGGTCACCGTTACTTCGGGGATGGATGAGACCGAGATCACTTGGGAGTTCTTTGAGACAGCTTTCCGGAAGAAGTATTTGGGTCCGCGATACCTCGATGAGAGGAAGAGAGAGTTTATGGCATTGCTTCAGGGGAGTATGTCCGTGACTGATTATGAGATCCGATTTGTCAGACTGAGTCAGTATGCACCTGAGCTTGTACCTACTGAGGTGGAGCGTTGTAACCGCTTCCGATATGGGCTGAGTGAGGAGATCAAGACTTATACTCTAGCTTCGGATTACACTGATTTTGATGTCTTGGTCTCGAGGGCCAAGGACTTGGAGCACAGTTTGAGTTTGACCAGGCGGTCAGGTGGATCTAGTTCGGGTAAGAGGTCCAGCAACTTTGATAGGGGTGATGCCAAGAGGCATCGGGACAACCGGCATCAGTTTGATCATAGGCGTGGTGGCGGTAACCACGGTAGGGGCCATCAGGGTCAGAGAGCTGGTGGGAAGTTGCCCACATGTGCTACTTGCGGGAGGAACCACACCGGGGAGTGTTGGGGAAATTATCATTCTTGTTGGAGTTGTGGTGCTAGAGACCACATTAGGCGTGACTGTCCACATCAGGTGGGACAGGCACCAGCTCAGGCTCCTGCTAGAGCCAATGACTTTCAGAGAGGCCGCGGGCGCGGTAGAGGAAACTTCCAGCCGAGGAACGATGGTCAGAGGAACATAGCTCATGTAGTTGCAGTCCAGCCGGAGGGCGGAGGACAGGCTAGGGTTTATGCTCAGCGCGGGGAACAACATGACACCGGTGTGATCGCAGGTAACTTCTCGATACAGTCTTTGGGTTTGCTTTCTTTGATTGACTCTGGGTCTACACATTCCTACATATTGAGTGAGCATGCACAGTCCTTGAATTTGCCTTGTGAGTTGTTAGAGGTAGGAGTTAGTGTTACTAGTTCCTTTGGGGACACAATAGTGGTTAGGAAGATGTACCGAAGGTGTCCGTTGATGGTTCAGGGGCATGCGTTTCCAGTGGATATGATGGAGCTTCCCTTCTATGGGTTTGATGTGATTCTGGGTATGGACTGGCTCACGGAGCATAGAGCTAGGATAGATTTTGAAACTAAACGGATTTCTTTGAAGCTCACAGATGATTATGAGATTGTAGTGGTGGGTGAGAACGTGAAGTTCTTGTCCAATGTGGTTTCAGTATTAGAGGCTAAGAGGTTAGTTGAGTTGGGGTGTGAAGCATACTTAGCGTATGTGATGAACCCTAACATGAGTGAGGTTAGACCTCAGGACATTCGGACAGTATGTGATTTTCCTAGTGTGTTTCCGGAAGAATTGCCAGGGTTACCACCGGACAGAGAGGTAGAGTTCAGCATTGAGACTTATTCTGATTCAGCTCCTGTTTCGATTGCTCCGTATCGTATGACACCGAAAGAATTGAAAGAGTTGAAGACTCAGTTGCAAGAATTGACAGATAGAGGTTTTATTAGGCCTAGTTCTTCACCTTGGGGTGCACCAGTATTGTTTGTGAAGAAGAAAGATGGAAGTATGAGAATGTGCATAGATTATAGATAGTTAAATCAGTTGACAATGAAGAACAAATATCCGTTGCCTAGAATTGATGACTTGTTTGATCAGTTGAGAGGAGCATCGGTCTTTTCGAAGATTGATTTGAGATCAGGTTACTACCAGCTAAAGGTTAGAGAGGTTGATGTACCGAAGACGGCCTTTAGGACTAGGTATGGTCATTATGAGTTCTTAGTCATGCCTTTTGGGTTGACTAATGCACCGGCAGCTTTCATGGACATGATGAATAGGATTTTTCATCAGTATCTAGATCAGTTTGTGGTTGTATTTATTGATGACATCTTGGTGTACTCGCGAACTGAAGAAGACCATGACCGACACTTGAGACTTGTCTTGAAGACTTTGCTAGATCATCAGTTGTATGTGAAGCTCAGCAAGTGTGAATTCTGGATCCGAGAAGTAGTCTTCTTAGGACATGTAGTGTCAGCTGAAGGCATTAGAGTTGATCAGAAGAAGATTGAAGCCATTGTTGAGTGGAAGCAACCGAAGTCTGTGACAGAAGTACGTAGCTTCCTAGGCTTAGCCGGATACTATAGGAGGTTTGTAGAGGGTTTCTCTAAGCTAGCCGCTCCATTGACACAGTTACTTCAGAAGAGTGTTCAGTTTGAGTGGACAGATGCAAGACAGAGAGCCTTTGAGAAATTGAAAGAAGCTTTGACCCAAGCTCCGATTTTGATTCAGCCTGAGTCCGGGAAGGACTATGTGATTTATAGTGATGCCTCGTATGTAGGGTTAGAATGTGTTCTGATGCAAGACCGAAGAGTAGTGGCTTATGCCTCAAGACAGTTGAAGACTCATGAGCGCAACTATCCGACCCATGATATAGAGTTAGCTGCAGTTATGTTTGCTCTGAAGGTTTGGAGGCACTATTTGTACGGTGAGAAATGCACAGTGTACACAGATCACAAGAGTTTGAAGTACATTATGACTCAGCGAGATTTGAATCTCAGACAGCGTAGGTGGTTAGAGTTGCTAAAAGACTATGATCTTACAATTGAGTACCATCCGGGTAAGGCCAATGTAGTGGCCGATGCATTGAGTAGAAAGATGGCTGTAGACTTGAGAGATATGTTTGCTAGATTGAGTTTGTCCGGAGATGGTGGCTTGGTAGCCGAGCTTCAGGTTAGACCTACTCTAGGTCAGTTGATTCGAGAGAAACAGCTCTTAGATAGATCTTTGGCACCTCACGTGCAAGATATAGCCGAAGGTAGATCTTCGGATTACAGTTTCAGCACTGATGGAGTTTTGTGTTTCAAGGATAGAATAGTTGTGCCAGAAGACAGTGACTTGAGACATACGATCTTGACTGAAGCCCACAGTAGTCCGTTTTCAATGCATCCTGGAAGTACGAAGATGTACCATGATTTGAAGAATGAGTACTTTTGGGTCGGCTTGAAGAGAAATGTAGCCGACTTTGTGAGTAAGTGCTTAGTGTGTCAGAGAGTGAAGGCGGAACATCAGGTTCCCTCAGGTTTGTTACAGCTGTTGAGAATTCCGGAATGGAAGTGGGAGAACATCACTATGGATTTTGTTTCGGGTTTGCCTTTGACTCCTACGAAGAAGAACTCAGTTTGGGTAATAGTAGATCGTTTTACGAAGTGTGCTCACTTCTTGGCAGTCAACACTACTTACACCTTAGATAGATTGACCGATTTGTACATTGGTGAGATTGTGAGGCTACATGGTGTGCCGAAGTCCATTGTGTCAGATAGAGATCCGCGGTTTACTTCTAGATTTTGGGAGTGTCTGCATACAGCTTTGGGTACCCGTTTGAACTTCAGCACTTCTTATCATCCTCAGTCAGATGGTCAGTCAGGGAGGGTTATTCAGATCTTAGAGGATATGCTGCGTTGTTGTATCATAGACTTTCAGGGTACTTGGGAGAAACATTTGCCTCTGGTAGAGTTTGCGTACAATAACAGTTTTCAGTCGAGCATTCAGATGGCTCCGTATGAGGCCTTGTATGGTCGGAAGTGTAGAACTCCAGTGTGTTGGGCCGAGGTAGGACAGAAACTGTTACCTATGCCGGATTTGCTCAAGGGGACAACCGAAAAGGTAAAATTGATTTGTGATTGTTTGAAGGATGCTTCGGATAGGCAGAAGTCCTATGCCGATTTGAAGAGGAAGGAAGTTGAGTTCTCAGTGGGTGAGAAGGTATTCTTGAAAGTGTCTCCGTGGAAGAAAGTGATGAGATTTGGCCGAAAAGGGAAATTGAGTCCGAGGTACATAGGACCGTATGAGATTATGAAGAGGGTTGGTCCCGTTGCTTATCAGTTGCGTTTGCCATCCGAGCTGGAGAAGATACATGATGTGTTCCATGTGTCGATGCTTCGCAAGTATAGGTCCGATCCATCACATGTTATGCCCGTAGAAGAAATTGAATTGAATCCGGACTTGACTTATGAAGAAGAGCCAGTGGAGATCTTAGCTTCTGACAGTAAAATGTTGAGGGGTAGATCGATTGAGTTAGTAAAGGTGCGGTGGCGATGTAGAGGTGTGGACGAGGCCACTTGGGAGAGGAAGGAGGATATGGAAAAGCAGTTTCCGTATCTCTTTCAGTCAGGTAATTTCGGGGACGAAATTCTTTAAGTGGGAGAGAGTTGTAACACCCGTGTTTTGGGCCTAGGAGTTAGCCAGATTTTAGTTCGAGTCAAATAAAACTTAATTAAAACATTTCATCTTCAAATAATGACCTAATTGAACTTTTGTAGAAAGGGGAGGGCTTATGAGGTAATTTGACCCTAAAGTTTTAAAAAGCTAGACAACTTTAACCAAAAGTTGTCATCTTCTTTTCATCTTCTTTCCAACTTCAAAAAAAGGAAGAAACCCCATCTCTAAAACCTTTCAAAACCCTAGCTTCTATCCCATTGACCCTACCACTCGATTTCAACCCCGTTTTAAGAGGTAATTACATTTTCTTAATCTCCTTTTCAATCTCTATCTATCCTTTGTTTTAGATTTCAAAAACATGGTGTTTTGGGAATTAGGGTTCATATGGAAATTTGGGGTTTTAATGGGGTTTTTCAATTTGTTTTGATAAATTGTTTTGGGGGTTTGTTTAAGCACTATGAAATACACCATATATGTTAATTTGGTTAATTTTGGATGAAAATTCGTAGTGGGTCTTTAGGGCAAGTTTTAAGGTAGTAAAACTTGAGTTTTTGGTGAGTTTTATGTTGAAATTGAAGGGCTGTTGGTCTACCTATGATATGAGGGTGTTTTGGGATGATTTGGAAGTCATTTGGATGTTTGGAAATTGATTTTTCAGCAAGCCTTTGGGGGAGCACGAAAATTGGGGTTTTAGGAGGTTATGTGATTTGAGAAATTGAGGAATTTGGGTTGTGTTAGCAAAGTATGTTGATGGTAGAGTTTAGCGTTGAATTGGGAAGTAATGTGTATGTTTTGTTTGGCTAGAAGCAAGTGGAAGCGCGGAAGAGACTTTGGGACCGAATCCGGGTTCGTAGGAAGATTGGTTCGAATTGCTAAGGAAGGGCGGTGAGTGGTTCAACTTGTTTTTAAAGTTTGGTTCGAGTGTGTGTGTGTGGGTGAAGTGTGCGTGGTAAGCCACTTCTAGTTGATTCAAGTTGATAGCTTAGCCTTTGATATCCATGTGCTCTTGTGCTTACTAGCTATACTCTTGATTTGTGGTTAATTGATACTTGTATATATATCATGATGAGTTGATATGTGATGAGCATGTATTGTGGTTGATGATGTTTATATATGATGTGGTTATGATAATTGGCACTAAAATGATTATCGGTTGTAAATGATCGATCATTAGGATAGTGTGCACACAAATTGAGTCAAAACGTACGTGGCCTTGATGGCGTTAAGTCATCAAGGAGGAGTACGGTGATGTAACATTCCACCGGAAGCTATTCATATATTTCTACGGGATGATGAGTGGAATCCCATCCGTAGGGCATGTGGCGATGAGTGGAATCCCGCACATGCAAGGTCCGGTGATGAGTGAAATCCCACCGAGGTAAAGTGTTGTCGAGGTTTAAATCCGCACAACCGGGGTAATTAAAGTGGCCAATTAACTTGTTCTTATATGGTGATATATGGTTGTGTTATATATGTTGCTACATGATGATGATATATGAGATTTGAACTTGTTAGGATTGAGGGACCATATATGCTACTTGAAAGACTAGCTAAGTCTACTTGACTCATATGCCTATGTTCGATGTGTGTAAGACTAGGATTAGCATGCTTGAACCCTGCATTGTTGATGTTTTTCGCTTTAGAGCATCCTCACTAAGCTTATAGCTTACGCTCTCAATGTTCAACAATGTAGATCATTAGCGTGGCGTTAGCTCGAGGCAAGGCAAGAAGGGCTTTCCAAGTTGTTGCTCAAGTATGGTTAATTTTGTAGTAGTTAAGCAATGTGGCAATAGGGTGTGTTTGTATGAGCCTTGTATGACTCTTTCAAATGATGTTGTTTTGGATTGATGTTTTGGATTGTAAAGCATGTAATGCTATGTTGATGGATGGTGTGTGATGGCATGTCTTAGATGCTTAGGTTGCTTTATGTAAGAGTGCAAACCTCTTGTGTTGATTTGTGCCTTTTGGGCTCTTGAGCTTCCATGTTTGACTCTAAATGCTGAATTTTACCCTTTTGTTGGAATGCCATGTTTCGAATGCTTGATTCATGTTAAATGCTATCTATGGCTCATGTATGCTTGTTGAAATGGTCATATGTGCGAGTCTTGTGAGTGTTGATTCATGCTTTTGGTCCTTTTTAAGCTTCTATACATGTCTATGCATGATCTTAATGTTTTTCTTGGGTAGGAAGTCCTTAAGTTGGGCAGTAGGTGATCCCCTGCACTAAGGTTTCGAAACCATGGGTAAGGTTTCGAAACCTTTGTAGAAATTTTGGTTCCAGGGGTCACTGCCAGCCAAAGTTTCGAAACCTTTGGGGTATGTTTCGAAACTATGGTCAAGGGTTTCGAAACTTTCCCCAAAGTTTCGAAAATTTTGGAAAATTTTGGTTCTAGGACATTCTGCCAACCAAAGTTTCGAGACCTTTGGAAAAGGTTTCGAAACTAAGGTCCAAGGTTTCGAAACCTTCCCTAAGGTTTCGAAACTTTGGGTGAGATATTGGTTCCAGGGGTTTCTGCCAGCAAAAGTTTCGAAACCCTTGGTAAAGGTTTCGAAACTTCTGCTTAAAATTGTACTGTTTTGACTTGTTGACCTTTTTAATGGGATAAGCACGTAGGATTTAATGTGCCTTAAGTCAAGATTGAATTTTGGTCGTTTGATTGTGGTTTGGGGTTCGAAAATGACAAGTTTAAAATGAAAAAAAAATTTAGGGTTGCTAACCGAGGAGGAACCCTTTGGGTTTCGCTTCGGTTTTCCCCGTGTGGCCCACTCGGACCGGTCATCCGGCCAGACCAGGACGAGGGGGTTACACCCGTACTCCATCTTGATGACTACCATCATCAAGACCACGCGCGCATTTTGACTCACGTGTGCACACTAGACATCCTAATGATCGATCATTTGTACCCAAGCATACTAGTGCCAATAATACACATTTCATTACTCTTTCACAATACCATTTCATAATAACTTCCGTGCTTAGCACGTACTCACCATGACTCACCGTCATGCACAAACCACATTTCCATGCCTAGTGATGAGTGCTCAATTATGACATATTTCATTTGTTATTTTTCTAGCTATTGGGACTTCTTGCTGCTTAATACATGTTGTTTTCGTTACATTTTGTGCAGGGACCCAATTCTAGAAATAGCAGTGAAAATGAGGCATTTCTGCAGTTTTTATTATAATCCTGTCATGACTGGCATCATGGGCACGACACCGGGCACGATGCGTCTGACGTGGCAGTGACATGGCAGTGACGTGGCGACTTCTAGAAGCTTCTGGAACGTTCTGAGAGAGCTTATCAGCTTATCCGATTAGATTCCTGCATTTAAATTTCAAAACATTTGAATTGTTTTATCTTTTGTTTATTATTTTAAATTATATTATCACTTTATCTTTGTAAATCTAAGCCTATAAATACCACCCTTGGTAAAGGCTTAGATCATCCATTCATCCAGCAATCATTTAGTTTTTTTCTTTGTAAACATTTTTAGTTTTAATTCAAGTTCTTTCCCTTTATTTTCTTATTTTCTTATTTCATTTATTTTATGTTATTTAATTATTTTTCCAAAACCAAGTTAAGCATGATAATCAATATCATGCTTAGCTAAATTTCTTGAGCCAAGAGTTAGCCAAATCAATTCTAATCGTGAGAATTGAACATTGCCTAAATTCCTTCGGGAATACATTTTTATCTTTCTGTTTAGATAGTTTGGCAATCGGCCTTACTAAAGTTTTTAATCGTTTTTCAAATCAAAAGAGCTCGTTGATCTGGAATCGTTTAAAGACATAGTTGGGAGGAAGGATCGGCCTGTGGCAATTTCGACTTCCTGTGAACACTCTTAGCGGCGGTCCGCTAAGGAAAGATAAAATCAGAAGCGATTCTTTTTAAGACAATTTCTGAGTCGGGCTTTTCCTGCTTTCAAAACTAAACACTTTAACGGCGATAGACGTGGCTAATTTGTTTAAGAATCAACCTTCGAAGATAGTCTTGGGAGAATTGGTTACTCGAGAGAAAAGCAAGTTGCGACGGGTTGGGCCTCGCAGACTGTAACCGACATGATCCCCGAAGTAAAAATCTATTTCAATGATCGAAGGAATTGACAAGGCTAGCTCGAGGCTAATTTTCATAATTGGTTTTTCCTATTATTATTTTTAATTCTTGCATTTTATCTTATCACTTCACTCAATATTAGATCACCCCCTTTTATTTCCTTGTTTTGCAGATATTCCTGGGAATTCAAATCCGACAAAATTTAAGTCAAGAATTTCGACTAGTCTCCCTGTGGATCGACCCTCTTTCCTTATACTACTTAATTTCTTTATTTTATTTATTGTTGAAAGAGGTTAATTAATTTATTTATTTTGACCGGTTAAACGACGACTTGTCACCTAGCATGTACTCACCATGATCCTCGGATCATACATTCACCTCATAACATCATTACACATGTCAACACTACATGCATCTCAATAACACAAATATCACATCATATTTCATACATATGCATATCCCTATCACATTTATCATCAACATGCATGTAACAATGCATTAAGCCATGTCTCCACATACATGTATAACAACATAAGCATAACCACCATAAGCATGATTAAACATGAGGCATAATTCAACACTTTAAAGATCAACCAAGGTCTCTAACTAAAGTTTGGGATTAGGCTACCACCCTAATCCCAACTCTAGGTGGGTCTACCAATCCCTACCTAGTTCACATGCTTGAACCAACACTTGGAAAATCATTTAGAAATATTTAACCACTCACCTCTACCTCCAAGCTCATCTACCAAGCAACCATGGTCTTCAATTTCCGGATTTATTCCCAAGGCCTCCCAACACAAGTTTCTCGCTTCTAAACAACTTCAAACACAATTCAAACAATCCCAAATCAGCCCAATATCAAAAGACCAACCCGGAATACAATTCAATCACAATTCACAATGTTGCAAGCCATGACCAAACCTCATACTTTGCAATGTCGGACAGCCCACATACCCCTTCCAAAATCCATGTTTCCAACACCCATTGCACTCACAAATGATCCCAAATCAACCCCTAACCATAGTACTACCATTGGGCTATCAATTCCCACCTAAAACAACCCCCAAAACTCACCCAAATCCCTCCAAAACTCCATTTTCGTACTCATATTTTACCCAGCAGAAAATCATGTTTTTAAACACCCAAATGACATCTAAATGGTCCCAAATCATCCCCTTAGCATACATATACCATCAGCCCTCTAATTACACCCTAAAACCCACCAAAAATCAACTTTTTGACACCTTAAAAATTGCCTCAAAAACCCATTTCGGATTTTTACCAAAATTCAACCAAATTATATATGTTACACCTTTTAATATGATTAACTAAAGCCCCAACTCAATTTATCAAAACCAATTGGAAAACCCCCTTAAAAATCCAAACTTTAATATAAACTCTAATTTTCAAAACCCCATAACTTTCAAATCTAAGACCATAGATAGGTAGAGGACAAATAAGAGGTTAAGAAAACATATTTACCTTTGAAAAACACCTTAAAACGAGGTTGGAATCGAATGGAATAGTAACCCAAAATTTGAAGAAGCTTAAAGATGGTGAGGAGGGTTTCCAACGTGAAAATGGGAGAGGGGAAAGAGAGGAAGACAACTTTTTCAATAAAGTGGTCTTGCTTTTGAAAGTTTTTGGTCAAATCGCAAAATAGGTCCCTCCCTCTTTATTAAAGCTCAATTAGGTCACTATTTAGGTTGAATTGATTTAATTAAATTTTATTGACTCGGACTCTAAACCCGGGTAACTCCTGGGCCCAAAACACGGGTGTTACAACTCTCCCCCACATAAGGAAATTTCGTCCCCGAAATTTATCAGACAAGGACCCATTTTCTTTCACACCACAACAAACTAACCAATCTCGGTGGACTTACCACACATCAATAGATATCTATCACAATCTTCAATTTCTTTCAACTCATATCTTCTTTGCCTACTTTGGGAGTTACTCTAACACACTCGGCTGATCTACATGTCCTAGGAGAACATCTTCATTAACTCGGAGCTCATGTTGCATAACTTGACATACAACTGATTCCCTAAAAGGATCTACCACACTAACTTCGAAGCTTGTCATGGCCTTCTTCGGTACGTGAATATACTCAGGTGACATCTAGAAGAGCTACTACAACTGATCAAGAAACTCAGGAAAATATTCTGCTCAACATCTCTATGAAGGTAACTAATACACTAGTCAAACAAAACGGCATAACTCAGAGCTCAAGGTGATCACATCTTGCCCCTAAAGCTGTCTTCGGTACTTCAACTTTTCTCACTTTCAACTGGTAGTAAACGGGTCTCAAACTAATCTTCAAATAGACTGAAGCACACACTAACTGATCAACAAATCACTGACACTCGAAAACGGATACTAATCATTCACTGTCACTTGCTTCAACTGTATGTAATCTGAACATATTCTCGTATGGTCACTCTTTCTTCTTCACGAATTGCATTGTCATACTCTAAGATGATGTACTAAGCCAAATGAATCTAAGGTCTAACATGTCTCGAAGTTAATTCTTCAACATTCTCAATTCTTTCGGAATTCATAAGTTACAGAACAAACAAAACAGAAGCAACCTCGAAAACGGTCTCAATAACAAGCCCTTCTTCTCTATCAAGAGACAAACCGGGTAAATCTTCCAAACACTTCTAGGAAAACACAAACTATTTTAGCATTCTGTGGTTTAATCTTCATTCAAAATCAAATCCATCACAATTGCTAAGCAAGCCTGCTGACTAAACTCAACCAATCTTTGTCCTCTAAAGCTGGATCAACATTCAATAAGGAGTTCACATCCTTACCTACTACTACAGTCTCACAAAAAAAATCTGCGACTTCTAGGCAATTCTCTCTCTGTCTCAATGTATATCCTAGCTCTATGCTCTACAAGCCAAACGATGTCAAAAAGGTACATCGAAACTGTAGGAAGACAATCACTTCACATCTACTAGAAACTAGTAACTCTGAACCACCAACAAACATCTTATGTACATCTTTCTGATCACTACTATCTCCCAAGAGGCTAGTCACGTGTGTCCCTACATCTAAGGTCTTAATAAAGATATCTAATTTCTTACATGCTCACACAAGAGGAGGTATCCGCGAAAATTGCAACTTCATATGTACACAACTGATATTCTTCGGTCCTTTTGTTTTCAGACTGGTTCTTCAACAAAATCTGACTCTTCTAGACTGTTCTTAGAGCATTTCAAAACTTCAAAAACGCAGTTCTGAGCACACTCAGACAACCATGCTGGAAAACCACCCAGACGCACACTGGCCCCAAACACACAAATTGATTCCCATTCACGGATACTGATCGGCTGTCTTGTATCAAAATCATAGGCTGAACCCCAACGGTCACCAACTAACACTTCTGAAATTCAGATTACTTACACGAGACCCCTACCTAGATCTCGCCAAAAGAACTAAAGTACTCATACCTACCTCTGACACCTCATCGGGCACATTCAAACTTGCATACTCACCATCGATATACAAAAGCACGGGTTTAGAATCAACTGGAGGAAACAACTTATTAATGTACCAAGGGCTTATCTGTTAAAACATCGACACCACTCTAACTTCCACTCGTATGCCTTCACTTCTTCTTACCAATTAATGCTAGAGTTGATTACATCGTCCCTCATCCACAGGAATCAACCCACATACACACCGTCTCAAACGGACAAATTGTACCTCAATTCCGATACAACCATACCTCCCTAACTAAGGTGATGGACTCCCTCAACATCATCCACCCTTTCAGAACTACAACTTCTACTTACCGAAAAACAATTAAATCAACAACAACATCAATAGTAAAACATACAAGATTGGGTTAGCAAGGCAAGGCTTCCAAGTGGCTCAAGTATGTTTCCCTCACTTAAAATCTCTTTTTCGATGTAATAGTAGCAATGGGACTCTACGAAACATGTTCAAACAAATCAACACACATACACGCTAAATCAAGCATATAACATGCATACTTGCTAAACAAGCAAACATATGCGTACCATCAAACAACATATATTCTCAATCAAACAAGCGTACACCACAGCATTCACGGATAACAAGCAACATGCTTACATGGCAAGCAAACACCGTGCAATTTCAATGCAAGAACTTAACTTACCTCACTTACCTGCCCAAGGTCTCGGAAACCTTAGGCTCTGATACCAACAAATGTAACCCCCTTATCCCGGTCTGGCCGGATGACCGATCCGAGTGAGCTACACGGGGAAAACCGAGTGAAAACCCCTTAAGGATTCCCCCTCGGTTAGCAACCCTATTTTTTTCATTTTAAATCTTGTCTAGATGAGTATTTAATCCTATGTGATCATACAGCGGAACAACATTCACGAGGCAAACAAACGAACTCAGCTCAACATCTTACAGCCCAATTTTAAGCTTTAACTACAGGCGGTATCGATACTCTTAAGGGGTGTATCGATACCCCTTGACTAGGTTTAAGCTTTAACTGCAGGCGGTATCGATACCCTTAAGGGGTGTATCGATACCCCCTTGACTAGGTCAACTGGTCAAAGTCAACCCGTAGGGACCGTATCGATACACCCAAGGAGTGTATCGATACCCTCCCCAACGGTTGACTTCCCACGGTCAACGCTAAGATGACGGTATCGATACACCAGAGGCCGGTATCGATACCGAAATGGACAGTAGCTCTAGTGACCAAAATGGTATCGATACACCCCTCAAGTGTATCGATACCCGAGGCCTGAAACAAGAAGGTGGTATCGATACCGTACCAACCGTATCGATACCCCTGCCACGAACTTGCAGGTTTGAGCTGATTTAAGGCACAATGAGGCCCTTAAATCCCTCTAAAACCCCAACCAACACACTAACATCAATCCTAAGGCAAATCAAACATAATAGCATGCTTTAACTTGAAATCAAAGGCACAATCCAACACTAGATGATACACAAACCATACAAGCAACATAAGCTTTCAAGCATAGCATTCCAGCAAAAGGCATTTCAACATTTAAGGTCATACAAGGAACTCAAAGCCATGTAGGCACAAGATAAGCATATAAGAGGTTTACACCCACGTTAAGGCAACCTAAACATTAAGAGACATGCTAACACACACAACATTCATCATAACATATCATGCTTACAAACCATAGTCAAATCAAATCATCAACATACACCCAAACTCAAACAACAATACCTATCCCATTGCTTAACTATTACATTCTATCACTTAAAATTCATACATTGAGCTCACCAAAGCAACACTTGGGACCTTTCCTTGCCCTTGCCACCCACAAGCTATTTATCTGCATTGTCGAACAAAAAAGAGCGTAAGCATAAAAGCTTAGTGAGGGTAAGCTCATAAAACAAACCTTCGACAATGCAGGGTCCAAACACGAGCTACAACCAAGATAAAATGCATGACCATACCTTTGATCCACACGAGCCATAATTATATATGATGCATGAACATATATTCAATATCATGGCATGCTCAACATGTTTAAATCCACCACATATGTAATCACATATATTAAACCATGTTAACAACACATCCCAAACCACATTGGCTCACAATTAATCACATATTGGCAACATAATCCACAATCTGTATTGGCACCTAGCTATGACTCGAATACGCGGATAACCGTTAGAACTCACATCCAACAACTCAACCATTACCTGACGGTGGGATTACACTCATCACCGTTCACGCGGAGGGGATTCCACTCATCCTCACGCCTCATCTCACGCAGAGGGGATTCCACTCATCCTCACGCCCGTCGATGGGATTCCACTCATCATCGACTAATATATATATATATATGAAGATTTCCGGGCGAACCCGTACTCCATCTTGATGACTACCATCATCAAGACCACGCGCGCATTTTGACTCACGTGTGCACACTAGACATCCTAATGATCGATCATTTGTACTCAAGCATACTAGTGCCAATAATACACATTTCATTACTCTCTCACAATACCATTTCATAATAACTTCCGTGCTTAGCACGTACTCACCATGACTCACCGTCATGCACAAACCACATTTCCATGCCTAGCATGTACTCACCATGATCCTCAGATCATACATTCACCTCATAACATCATTACACATGTCAACACTACATGCATCTCAATAACACAAATATACATCATATTTCATACATATGCATATCCCTATCACATTTATCATCAACATGCATGTAACAATGCATTAAGCCATGTCTCCACATACATGTATAACAACATAAGCATAACCACCATAAGCATGATTAAACATGAGGCATAATTCAACACTTTAAAGATCAACCAAGGTCTCTAACTAAAGTTTGGGATTAGGCTACCACCCTAATCCCAACTCTAGGTGGGTCTACCAATCCCTACCTAGTTCACATGCTTGAACCAACACTTGGAAAATCATTTAGAAATATTTAACCACTCACCTCTACCTCCAAGCTCATCTACCAAGCAACCATGGTCTTCAATTTCCGGATTTGTTCCCAAGGCCTCCCAACACAAGTTCCCGCTTCTAAACAACTTCAAACACAATTCAAATAATACCAAATCAGCCCAATATCAAAAGACCAACCCAGAATACAATTCAATCACAATTCACAATGTTGCAAGCCATGACCAAACCCCATACTTTGCAATGTTGGACAGCCCACATACCCCTTCCAAAATCCATGTTTCCAACACCCATTGCACTCACAAATGATCCCAAATCAACCCCTAACCATAGTACTACCATTGGGCTATCAATTCCCACCTAAAACAACCCCCAAAACTCACCCAAAACCCTCCAAAACTCTATTTTCGTACTCATATTTTACCCAGCAGAAAATCATGTTTTTAAACACCCAAATGACATCTAAATGGTCTCAAATCATCCCCTTAGCATACATATACCATCAGCCCTCTAATTACACCCTAAAACCCACCAAAAATCAACTTTTTGACACCTTAAAAATTGCCTCAAAAACCCATTTCGGATTTTTACCAAAATTTAACCAAATTGATATATGTTACACCTTTTAATATGATTAACTAAAGCCCCAACTCAATTTATCAAAACCAATTGGAAAACCCCCTTAAAAATCCAAACTTTAATATAAACCCTAATTTTCAAAACCCCATAACTTTCAAATCTAAGACCATAGATAGGTAGAGGACAAATAGGAGGTTAAGAAAACATATTTACCTTTGAAAAACACCTTAAAACGAGGTTGGAATCGAATAAAATAGTAACCCAAAATTTGAAGAAGCTTAAAGATGGTGGGGAGGGTTTTCAACGTGAAAATGGGAGAGGGGAAAGAGAGGAAGACAACTTTTTCAATAAAGTGGTCTTGCTTTTGAAAGTTTTTGGTCAAATCGCAAAATAGGTCCCTCTGTCTTTATTAAAGCTCAATTAGGTCACTATTTAGGTTGAATTGATTTAATTAAATTTTATTGACTCGGACTCTAAACCCGGGTAACTCCTGGGCCCAAAACACGGGTGTTACAATTTTTTTTGCAAAAGCATTACTAAAGTTACCGTTATTTTCTATTTTTGCCATGTGCGTTAATTTTGACCGTTGACTTAACGAAAATGGTGATGTGACATGGTAAAATAATTTTTAGTCCTTAAAGCTTATAGATTTTATCATTTTGGTCCTAATTCGAAATAAGAATCAATAACAAATTTAACCTTTAATATTTAAAAATCTTATCAATTTGGTCCTTATTTTATTTAGAAATAATTCAATAATTCAATAAGCCTAAAACCATAAACATAAAACCCTAAGCCATAAAACACTAAACAATAAACCTAAAATTCTAAACTCTAAAATTATAAAAAAAAATTTACGTAAATATTAATTACATTAAACACCCTAAATTAATGAAGTATAATTTTTCAGGAATATAATTAATTACATTCTAATAGGTTCTATTGAAAAGTAAAATACGTATTAATGATAGGAATCTTGTTAGTTCTTATATGTAAACCTCAAGGCAATGTTACATCCACCCACTGGGTTATCTACCCAACTGAGGTAACACATGACATGGCAGCTAAGATTAGAGGTGGCAATCGAGTCATTCGGTTCGGGTTCGGTTCGGTTCGGTTTCGGGTCTAATTCAGGTCTGTGATGAGTCGGATTCGGTTCGGGTATTGGATCGGGTCAAAATCGGATCGGTTGTTTTCGGGTCGGGTCAATATCGGATCGGTCGCTTTCGGTTCGAGTCAAAATCGGGTCGTTCGGGTCGCTTTCGGTTCGGGTTAAAATCGAGTCAATTTCAGGTCGGGTCAACATTTAAATTTTCGGGTCAATTTGATTTGAGTTGGGTTAAAGGTTTGAGGTTTAGTATTTATGGTTTAGTTTAGAGTTATTGATGTATAAGATTAATTCTAATTCAACTTGTCAATCTATGCATTTGAATTTGATTAAATATTTAAATCAAAGCTTCATGTATCCATATAATTTTTTTTTGTATAATTATATTGAATCAAAGTTTATAATAATAATAATAATAATAATAATAATAATAATAATAATAATAATAATAATAATAATAATAATAATAATAATAATAATAATAATAATAATAATAATAATAATAATGTCTGAAATGAATTAATTTATTAAACTTAGGATCTAATTGAATTAACTAAAATTTAAAAGCATAAATCACGGACATAATTAAAATAATTTTAAAACTAAATGTGAAATTTCAATTAAATTAATCTAAATTGAAACTCAATTAAATCAAGAAAAATAGAAAGACAATTGGTAAAAATAGAGAGGGAAAAAACAAAATTTTGGAGAGAAATAAGCCACCAATTTTTTAAGCTAGATTGAAAAAAAAAAGAAAAAGACAATTGGAAAAAATAGAGAGAGAAAAGACAAAATTTTGGAGGGAAATAAGCCACCAATTTTTTAAACTAGAGGTTAATTACTTTTTAGGTCATGTTGCATTTAAAATGTTACATTTTAGTCAACTTTAAGTTTTAGTTTAATTTAATTTAGTAACAAGTATTCCCACGGTTTAGACTTCGGATATACAAATCACCTCCCCGTAGTGATATTTAGTCTCTAAAAATTTACTTTTAGTTGAAATTGACTAATCTTTGTAATTTAGTCTATTAATTTAATATATTGATATTTTCGTTCATTTTAATTTCTAAGATTTAATTTTTAGCCAAAATTGACCCCTATTTATTTATATGGTATAATTACAAATTTGATCATTGGACTCTCAAATTTCTCCACTTCCAAATTGTCAATTTAGTCTACAATTTCAATTTTATGCTATATTTTATGATGAAATTATAAAATTGGTCACCAAGATCTCAAATTTCTATACTTCATTTTATTATTTATTATATTGTTAACAATAGATATTCGGGTTAAAATCGGGTCAAAATCGGGTTAAAATCGGGTCGATATTCGGTTCAGCTTTCGGTTCGGGTAGCATTCGGTTCGGGTCCATTCGGTTCGGATCTATTCGGTTCAGGTCTATTTCGGTTCGGGTCCATTTCAGTTCAACAAAAATTTTCGGTTCGGTTCGATTCGGTTCGGTTCGATTCGGTTCGGGTTTCGGATCAACTTCGAACCATCATGTTCGGGTCAAAATCGAGTTTCGGTTCGGGTTTCGGGTCTCGGGTCAAGTTTGCCAGGTCTAGCTAAGATGGATGTGATTGAAGAAAAAAATTAAAGTATCTTTTAATAATAAACAATTTTCAAGACTATAAATGCAATGCAATTAATACATCTTTTATTAATATATAATTTTCAAGATTATAAATATAATACAATTAATACATCTTTCACCAATAAATAATTTTTATTTTTTTATATTATAAAACTAATTACAACACACAAAATGTTGATAATAAGATATTAGTATAATTTAAAATATGCTTAATGTATGAGCAAGCATATTTGGCCGATTGACCAAGTTGCTCATCTTTGCTCCCTCATATTCTCTTAGGTCATTGGTTTTAAATCCACTAAGAGTAGAGGTGGCAATCGGGTTGTTCGGTTCGGGTTCGACTCAGATCGTTTCGGTTCGGGTCGTTTCGAGTTTATCTAGAATCGGTTTAGATTCGGGTTGGTTCGGTTCGAGTTCGGGTCTAATTCGGGTCTGTGATGAGTCGGATCCGGTTCGAGTACTGGATAGGGTCAAAATCAGATCGGTTGTTTTCGGGTCGGGTCAATATCGGATCGGTCGCTTTCAGTTCAATTCAAAATCGGGCCGTTCAGGTCGTTTTCGGTTCTTGTCAAAATCGGGTCGTTCAAGTCGATTTCGGTTCGGGTCAACATTTGAATTTTCGGGTCAATTCGGTTTGAGTTGGGTTTAGGATTTGAGGTTTAATATTTATGGTTTAGTTTAGAGTTATTGGTGTATGAGATTAATTCTGATTCAACATGTTAATCTATGCATTTGAATTTGATTAAATATTTAAATCAAAGTTTCATGTATCCATACCAAAATTTTGTGTATAATTATATTATATCAAAGTTTATTATATGTAATAATAATAATAATAATAAAATAATAATAATAATAATAATAATAATAATAATAATAATAATAATAATAATAATAATAATAATAATAATAATAATAATAATAATAATAATAATAATAATGTCTGAAATGAATTAATTTATTAAATTTAGGGTCTAATTGAGCTAACTAAAATCTAGAAGCATAAATCACGGACATAATTAAAATAATTCTAAAACTAAATGTAAAATTTCAATTAAATTAATCTAAATTGAAACTCAATTAAATTAAGAAAAAGAGAAAGACAATTGGTAAAAATAGAGAGAGAAAAGACAAAATTTTGGAGGGAAATAAGCCACCAATTTTTTTAAGCTAGATTGAAAAAGAAAAAGAAAAAGACAATTGATAAAAATAGAGAGGAAAAAGAAAAAAAATTGAGGGAAATAAGTCACCAATTATTTAAGCTAGAGATTAATTTTTTTAGGTCATGTTGCATTTAAATTTACATTTTAGTACTAATATTCAACTTTAAGTTTTAGTTTAATTTAATTTAGTCACAAGTATCCCCACGATTTAGACTTCAGATATAGAAATCTCTTTCCCGTAGTGATATTTAGTCTCTAAAAATTTACTTTTAGTAAAAATTAACTAATCTTTATAATTTAGTCTATTAATTTAATATAATGATATTTTTGTTCATTTTAATTTCTAAGATTTAATTTTTAGCTAAAATTGACTCATATTTATTTATATGGTATAATTATGAAATTGGTCATTTGACTCTCAAATTTCTCCACTTCTAAATTGTCAATTTAGTCCACAATTTCAGTTTTATGCTGAAATTATAAAATTGGTCACCAAGCTCTCAAATTTCTCTACTTTCAAATTGTCAAGATGGTCTATAATTCCAGTTTTAGCTATATTTTATGGTAAGATAGTAAAAATTGTCTCTAATTTCAGTTTATGGTTTATGATTTAGGCCTTAGAGTTAATGGTTTAGGGTTATTGATTTTAGATTAATTTCTATGGCTTAAAGGTCAATAATTTAGGTTTTAGGGCTTAGTGTTAATGATTTAGGGTTTATGGTTTAGTTTAAGGTTATTGGTTCTGAGATTAATTTCTATGGCTTAAGGTTTATTGTTTAGGATTTATGGCTTAAGATTAAATATTGGGAGAGAAAATAGTACATTAAAATTTTAAATTTAAAAATTAGTAGGGACAAAAGTTTTATTTAATTAATATTTAAACGTAAAATGACATGAAATGTTATTATACACAACTTTGACAAGAGCAACGGTCTCTTTCATGGTATAGTACAAAAAAAATAATAAAACATACTTTATTTTATTATTTATTATATTGTTAAAAATAAATAATATTAAAAATAAATTATTCATTTATTTTATCTTAACTTTCGGGTTAAAATCGGGTCGATATTCGATACAGCTTTCGGTTCGGGTAACATTCGGTTCGGGTTAAATCGGTTCATGTCCATTCGGTTCGGGTCCATTTTGGTTCAACAAAAAAATTTGGTTCGGTTTCGGTTCGGTTTATTTCGAGTTTGTAGAACTTATGTTTTGATATAATAATTGAAAAATATTTTGGACTGATTTAAAAAGTATTTAAAACAATTTCCAAAGTCCAAATAACTTGAAACTATGTTTAGGGACATTTTCAAAGGGTTTTACATGTTTTCAAAGGCCAAACTACACAAAACCGTCCAGGCGTTTCGAAACACCTCAAGGTGTTTCGATACAGGGAATTCCAGTAGCAAAAACGTTTCGATACTCGTATCGAAACGGGCTTTCCCTGGATGAGATTTTTAAGTAGCGTTTCAAAACGGGCTATGTCGTTTCGATACGCCTACGTTGAATTGACCACAACGGTCACAAACCCTAATGGCTATTTCCCAACTAACATTTAAATGCAGGTCGTTTCGATACGGGACTAGGCGTTTCGATACGTGTTCCGAAACGGCCAAGGGCGTTCCGATACGGGTGCCTTGTCAGATTGCAACGACTCTTTCTACTTAAAGGGTGTTTCGAAATGGGTTCGAGCGTTTCAAAACGATGAGCTGCAGAACTGCATTGATGGTGGAAATTAAGTCCTCAACGGCTCAAATTCAATCCCAACGGCTAGTAACGGCTACAAATTCATCAAGGAGTATAAAAGGGACCTACAAGCATCAAGATATGGTTAATGCTCATATTGTCAATCAACAAATGATCAAGAATTGTCCTAGAGCTTAAATTGTCATTTATTGTATAGATAAACACTAGTGAGCCAAAATTGTCAAATTTGCTCAAGTGTTTTAGGTTTTGGGTGAGTGCTAAATTGTGCAAACAAATACCTATTAGAGGGATTTAAGTTTGCTTATTGTTTCTCTTTGTAAATAGGGTTTCGATCAAGGCTTTGGGTAGAAAGCTTGATCGGTGTATAAGGGTTTCCTCCTAAGCCTAGAAAAGGGGAAGATCAATTAGTGGAATTGTTGAAAATCCTTAGTGGGGAGCTAAGGTAGTGGATGTAGACCTTTTTAGAAGGTTGAACCACTCTAAAATCATTGTCTCATTCACTTTTAAGCTTCCACACCTAATCCACCCAAAAATCCACCTCTCCACCACTTGGTGAGCCACATCGGTTGATCGAATCGAGCACCTCTCAACTCAACAGAGTTTCATGTCAACTTTGAATCATCATGTTCGGGTCAAAATCGGGTCTCGGTTCGGGTTTCGGGTCTCGGGTAAAGTTTGCCATGTCTAACTAAGAGCACTCCTCTTCCTTTCCCTAGAGTTCTCTCTTCCCCTCCCCTATAGGTAGGATTAAGATTAGAATTATATTTTGTTAATAAAAATGCTTAATATACAAATAAGTGTCTAAGATATACGTCTTTTAACTTTAGATGTCTAAGTTTTTTTTTTGGTAAAAATAGGTGCACAATGTTTTAATCAGTACCATTTTAAGGTTGTGTTGTTAAAAAAATTATCACCCAATTAGGGACGGATGCAAGACTTTAAGTTAGGGGGCGAACTTATAAAAGTTTAGGGGGCGAAAATATATTTTTAATAAAAAATATATAGAAAATTAAAAAAATCTAACTCGTATAAAAATTTTAAAATTTTAGAGGGGCGATCGCCCCCGCTAGTCCCTCGGTCCATCCCTGCACCCAATCATATTTGGGAATGATATGCTAGTGAGATTTGGGGTTTGTGTAGAATTTAGAGGTTTTAATAATAATAAACTTTTACGTGGCTAGAAAAAGATTAAATTAATCTATGTGGCTAAAAAATATTAATTAACCCATGTCAACAGAAAGTTAACGAAAAATGGATGAGTGATAAAAAAATGTTTGATGTTTAAACTTTAATAAGTAAATTGAACATTTTGAAAGTTGAGTGACCAAAATTGGTCTGAGAGCAAAGTTAAGTGATGATTTATGTAATTTATCCTTTTTATAAATATAACATTTGCTACCGTGAAAGTGAAGATGATAGGAATACCCATCGTCTTTGAACAATGTTTTGATTTTTTAAAATAAAAATATCGAAGTCGGATCACCTACAATCTGACTTTGAACAGTGTTTTCTGTGTAAAGTGCATTCTCATCGTCTATCTTCATTATTTAAAAAAATGGAATGAACAGTGAAGTCGGATTGAGTGCACACCGACTTCACTTTTACTGTTCAAACTATAATATTTGTGTAAATAATTTTTCTTGTGCCATATTTGTGGGGAAAAAAGTCAACAACCCTAAAAATGCAAAGCTTCCCTTCATTCATAGTCGAGAGTAGATGAGCATAATCATTAAGTCTAAGGGGAGTAAAAATTTTCTGCCCCTAACTACGCCTCCTTATATGCCCCCTACTAAAAAACACATAAAAATTAAATTTTAATCCCAAACCCTAATTTTCATATCCTAAACCCTAAAAATTACATCATACTCCTAATTCCCTACACCCTAACTCCAACCTTAAACCCTAAACCTGCTATTTTAAAATGGAGACACCAATGGGGGCATAGTTAGGAGGTAGACGATTTTCATCTATCTAGGGGGTGTATTTTCATAGAAACTGAGGTGAGACAAAGTTTGAAAGCTCATGGTTCGTATGATACTTTATTTTTAATTTGATTGAAAATAATAGTAACCTTGTTGTTTGTTGGGTTATCGAAGTGTTGAAAAATTAATTGAAAATTTCAAATTCAAGAAAAAAGAGGAACTTGATGTTGTTTATTAACTTGAACAATGTCTAAAAGAAAATACAAATTTAAATACTAAAAATAATGATGTTTGATTAAAATCTCAATGTTTAACAAATATCTCAGCTTAAAGAATTTCAAAATAAAATAAAATTTAAAATATTAAAATTATGATGTCAATTAAAATCAAAGCGTTTAACAAATATTTCGACTTAAATTTTTTTTATAAAAAATACAAATTTGAAATATCGAAATCATGATCTAAATATACAAATTTAATTTATTACTTACATAATTTATTATAAGAACATTAAGATGAATAGTAAAATTAGATCTTAAGATACTGAAATTGAAATTTATCATTTATAACTTTATTAAAACATTAAAATTATGTAAAGATCAACAAAGATAAATAATAATTAGAAGTTGAACGTGTTTGAATATTTTGTTTAATGTCTTTTATAGTTATTTAGGTACGAAAAATAAATATATAATTTATTAGTTTTCGCCTTAAGCTGCCATATCAGCGGGATAAAATACATGATAAATATATAAAAATTTTCGTAATTTTTAGGGTTGCATATGACAAAACGCTTTAATAAAATGGAGAATTGTGGGTCTCCATGGTGTGGACTCATTCAATTTAATCCATGTGGCCGTAGGAATTTAAAGTTGTCGGCAATTGCTCAATACTTTTTTAAAGTCACCGACCGACAAATGGTATCGACTTTTAATTAATTTTACGATGAACCCTCAATTCAGTGCCGTACAGGACGATTCTATTATTTTTATTTTTATCTAGGAACGATTTCACCAAATATTATTTATTTTACTCCCTTTTTTTAATTTCTATATTAGTGTACATGTGTATTGTGTGGCCTTCAATTGTCATAAGAAATGAAAAAAAAGTTGAATTTAGCTTTTCTTTATAGGTACATTTAACTGTGAAAAATAGCTAACCAACCCCCTCCCTAAACCTATTTTGTCAGTCAAAAATTTTACTGCAAGGGGGAGAATTTACCACAATATTGTGATTTCATTTTTTTTACAAAAATATTGTTGAACCTAAATTATTTTCAAAAATATTGTGGTTTACTGTTCAAATCAAAAAACAGATGGTTTTCACCCTATTTTTGAACAATGTTTAGGGAGAAAATAATAAAAAAAATGCATGGCACTATTTAAAATTGAATGGCCCTCTATTTGACTTCAAATAGGATACCGGATACCTTGTTTGCCACGTGCCAATCACGGAGGGTACATTGCCCTGTTCAAAGTCGGAGTGCCCTCCATCCGATTTCAAACAGTGTCGCGCATAGGGTGGCAATGGTGCAGGCCGTTGGTGCAGTGGCAGGGTGCATGAGGGCAGAGGCCTCGGAAAGGTAAGAAATGTTTTTTTTAAATAGATATAATAATTTTTAATTATGTAGGGGTAGTGTAATTTTTTTAATTTGAAACTTATTAGTGTAGATAAATTTTGTGTAGGGGTGGGGGAAATCATATATATATATATATATATATATATATATATATATATATATATATATTGGATAGGTATTGTTGGATGTAATTTTTAGAGAAAAATCTAAGTAAAAGTCTAAGTAAAGAAGGAGAAGAAGGAGGAGGAGGAAGAAGTTGTGATATTCCATAATATTGTAAGTCGGTTTAAAATTTAATATTTTTAGAACGATGAATGTTTTATTTTTGTTTATGATTATGATTATAGTAGTGGGAAAATCATAATTAGTATTGTTGAGAATTTAGTATAATTTTTTTTGGATTTTAAAGTGTATTCGTGTGTGTGTGTATATATATATATATATTCAAAAATCGTATTTTTGTTTATGTTTTATTTTTTGATTATTGAGAATTTAGCATTTTTGAGAAATTAGTGGCATTGTAGTTGTTCATTTAATTTGCGTTTTATTATTAAAAATATTTTTTCGGAACATGCAGAGAAAATAAGCAACAACAGATTTGTGTCGACTGTCTATTACAATGGACAAATGGTGAAAACAAATGTCAGTGTTATTTTTGAATCTAAAAGCCCTATGAAGATGAGATTTGAAAAAGAAATCACGCTTCGAGTAATGAATGAGAAGATATCTGAGAAATTTAGAGCTAAGATTCATGGTTTGCGGTATCGGTGGCGGACATGTCACAATTCAGTCAGATATTGTGCATTAGTTCTCAAAGATAATTCATATGTGGGAATAATGATTGCAGAGCATGAATCTATAGATATTCGAAATGTCGAGTTGTTTGCTGAGGTGCATGATATTCCCGGCCCATCGAGAAACGTTGTTGGGGAATCTATTCAAATGAGTTTCGGTAACGAGTTTGATATGTCTGGAGCTAGTTTTGTCGCAATGTTGGCAAGTGGGACATATAGTGGATTTCATCAAGGTGGGTCGTCGACATATGCAGCATCACACGGGCCGACTGTTCATCCAGCTGTTGATGCTAATGTTCAGAACCTACGAGGTCGATGGGGAGAATCACTTGAAGATTCCAGCGAAGATGAAGATATTGAGGATCTTAATTTGTTCCCTGATGACGTTGGTGAAACCCCTAATTTCGGTGTTGGAGAATTTGTTCCGACTGGGGCGACATTAAATTCTATGAACCTCCTACTCACATGAACTCGGTGAATTTCGATGCGATGAGGGCGCCGCAATGCCCAGATATGCCCTAATTAACTTCGAGTTAGCATGGTGAATTATTTGATGGGCTTCAATTTAATGAAAAGAATGAAGCTATATTGGCAGTTAAAGAGTATAACATCATGTAGCATGTGGACTACGTTGTTGTAGAATCCACCCCGAGGACTTTCTTTGTGAAGTGTGTGAAATATGGACAATGGTGCAATTGGAAGATTCAAGTGTCATATCTTAAGAAGATAGATCATTGGGAGGTCACAAAGTATAATGGCGATAACATATGTTTACAAACATCCATCAACTAGAACCACGCCAAATTGGACTCTAATGTAATAAGCTATCACGTGATGAAGTTGGTCGAAGCAAACCCAAGGGTTTCCGTTTCAGCGATTCAGGCAACCATTGCGCAACAATTTGAATATCAAATACAATACAAGAAGGGGTGGCGTGCAATGGAGAAGGCATTGCATTCAATTTACGGTGATTACAATAAGTCGTGCAATGAGTTACTGGCTTTATTGGTAGCAATGACCCGTTTCATCCCAATGACCATATTGAGGTATGAAACAAAGGATACATACGACTGACAAGGCCATATGGTTGAAGGGCATAAATTTTTCCATCAACTATTTTGGGCACTCAAACCATGCATTGAAGGCTTTTCATATTGTAAACGTATGATCCAAGTCGATGGCACGTGGTTGTACAAGAGATACTCTCATATATTGTTGGTTGTCGTTGCGCAAGATGGTGAGAGCAATGTCATTTCGATTGCATTCACAATTGTTGAGGGGGAGACGGCGGAAGCTTGAAATTTCTTTTTGATTAATATACGTGACCATATTGTCCAGAAAGATGGGGTCTACATTATATCTGATCGAGGGACAAGTATCAAAACAACAATTAATCAAGAGGGAAGTCGTTGGACACCTCCACACGCATAGCCTGCATATTATGTTCGTCACATCGGTAAGAACAACTATGAGCGGTTCAAAAATCTTTACCTTCACAATGAGATTTTAAGCATGGGTAAGTATCATTTTTTTTCAAAATCCGTTATATATGCCCATCCAATTATGTGCTTTGATTTTCTAAATGCTAATAACATATATTATGGCACATGATATCAACTGGTACAGCCAGAATTTGAGAGGAAGATGGCGAATTTATAGAAATACGACGAGCGTATTTGGAGTTGGGCCAACAATATTGAGAGAGAAAGATGAGTCCAATCATATGACGAAGGTGGTAGACGATACAAACAAATGACAACCAACCTTGTGGAGTGCATAAACGAAGTACTGAAAGGATCACGTCATCTCCCAATAGCAAGCTTGGTGAAAGAGACGTACTACATGTTGGCTAAGGTTTGATTCGTTAAAGGGAAGCATATTGAGGCCTTAATAAATAGGGGGCAACTTTGGGCTTCAGATATTGTGACGAAAATGCAAAATAATATGAAGAATGCAATGTCGTTGACCGTTCATGCATTCGACCGAAATAATCAGACTTTCGATGTTGTTGATCCAAGACACAACCACGAAATAACCCACTCAAATGTATTTTGAGTCGATTTTAGACGTAGGTGGTGTGATTGTGGCGAGTTCCAGGTGTGGCGATATCCATGTGCTCATGCAGTTGCAGCATGTATGTTTGTGGGGTTGACCCGTACAACTATGTTGACCAATGCTTCGATCTCCAATGGATGGTCAATATTTACATAATCGAGTTCCAACCGATCGCGAATGCAAAGTATTAGCTGTTAGTGGAGCATGAAAATGGTTACCGGATCCTACACTTCGTAGAACTCCAAAATATTGAGTTTAAACCGAAATTCAATCTCCCTTTTGTTTTTAATTGCATTCCACCAGTTTTTAATGATTATTTATTTTTTAATTAGTTTTAGGTTAAGCAATTAATAAAAAAACAGTGAAAAATAGAAAAATAATAAAATCCAAATTCAAACCCAAATGTCTCTAATGTATTACATAAAATACATAAAATCATTTTTTCTTCTGCATCCTCTTACGTAATTTCTGACAATGAGCGGATATGGTCAAAAAATAAGTGTGTCTCGGGATCCTCTTACGTTGTGGCCTCTGTTCTGCCTCGGGATCTTCTTCAGCATCATGTTCTACCGAGGGCATAAGAGGCAGTGTTGTGGTCATGTCCATGTAACCGCTCTGCCCTCCCATAATCTCTGGTGAATTCAGGAAATTTTGTATTTCCTGAAAATCCATGCTCTGTTCAAAGCTCGAGTATATAGGTGATTGTTGAGGAATAAACTCTGGTGTGTATAAAACAACATCATCAAATCTGTGAGTATATGAGAAGATCCGACCCACTTCTAGTTGTACATATGTAGGACCCAATTCCTTTTTCCATATAACCGGCGAGCCCACTTCTGGTTGTTCCCAAGTGGTTGGCCAACCTTCCAAGTTTCTAGAAAAATAGGGATTTTGAGATGCGCTCGCTACTGCACTCTTAGAGGATTCACCTTTACCACCGTATTTTTTTTTATATTTTTGACATTCTTCCCGCCCATCGACCGAAGTTAAGTACGTCATTCGATTATTAAGAAAATATATCAGGTACTCTAACCACTAAAAATCAAAATCATCCTCTTGAATTGGAGCGTGAAACGATATCGTTGAAGCTTTGTTGTTACACATATTAATGTAGTCGGCGTGTATGGCTTCTCAATTTACATCTGCCCTACCGCGTCCATCAAAATCGTGCAAATAGTCATGCTCAATGTTGGGATACAGAATGGGCTGGTGGAAGCCAAATTGCGTCAGAACCATGTCGGCAAAATAAAACTCGACAATCGCAAAGTAGATCAACGGTGTAACACTACACCACTGATTAAAATGTTTTAGCAGATCATCTGGTACAAAAATGCGATCATCGTCGTACAGTCTCCAAATAAAATACAACATAAGGATTATTTTAATAAGGCACTTAATTACAATATAAATAATGAACTGCAAATATTTAACTAAAATGTAAACAATACATTTAAACGGATACTTGCTCTTGACAGTACAAATCAATATGAGCTCTAAATACTCGCAAGTTGTTGTTCTTCAATCCCGTGTGCGCTTTTTTCTCGCACCATCTGCATACATATCACAATTAATGCTTTAAAAATAAATAAATAATTTAATTGAAATCAAAATCATGATAATTACCTGGCGATAAGAGGGAATTGTACTGTTGTTCGAGTAATTGGTGTCCAAAAGGAAGTCGCTGCCAAGCCCACATTTGCAGCAACAACAAACATCCACCAATACCCCGAACCTTACGACCATTTTCTTTTTTAGCAACATTGCACAAACCACGATACAAGAACGCTAATATGGTTGATCCCCAACTATATGTAGCAGCTTCCCATAGATACCTCAAAAAACGTAGATACCGTGTATGAACAAGATTGCCAGATTTATCTATCATTAGTATACCTCCAATAAGTTACAGAATATAAGATCGTCTGGCATTATAAATCACATGAACCGAATTATATTAACCAAGTTTAAATTCACTTTGCAACCAACTCATTTTCACATGAGCTCCACTCAAATTTGATTTGTCCGGCACCTTTCCAAGGTAAAATTGTTGGGTTTTATGGTGCTCGATTTCCTTCAACCGATGTGTTTGTCAAGTTTGGAGAAGATTAGATTTTTGGGTGTTAAAGTGGAAGCTAAAATATTGGAATTGGACACAAAGATTTATAGTGGTTCGACCTTCTAACAAGCACCTACATCCACTACCTTAGCTCCCCACTAAGGATTTCAACCAAATTGACTAAGAATTTCATCCCCTTTTCTAGGCTAAGGAGGCAACCTTTACAACCCTCAAAGCATTCTACCCAAAGCTTGAGTAAACCCTCTTTACAAGAGAAATTCTAAGCAAACTTGAAATCCCTCTAATAGGTATTTGTTTGCACAATTTAGCTTTCACCCAAAGTCTAAAGACTTGAGCAAATTTAACAATGTTTAGCTCACTAGTGTTGTCTATACAAGAAATAGACAATGTAAGCTCTAAGACAATTTCTTGATCATAGTGTTGTTAACAATTGAAGCATTAGTCTTCTCTTGATGCTTGAAGGTCCCTTTTATACTTCTAATTGAGTTTGTAGCTGTTGAGGACAGTTGGGGATGTTTTGGAGCCATTAGGGTCTTTATTTCCCACATTAGTCTTCTCTTGGTGCTCAATTTCCTTCAATCGATGTGTTTGTCAAGTTTGGAGAAGATTGTATTTTTTGGTGTTAAAGTGGAAGCTAAAAGATTGGAATTGGACACAAGGATTTTGTAACCCCCTTGTTCCGGCCTAGGGCGGCCAACCGGTCCGAGTGGGCTAGACGGGAAAAACCGAGGCAAAACCCGTTAAGGCTCTACTTCGGTTAACGACCTTAGAAAACTTTCTTTGATTTATTGTCTTGTCTAGATATTTAGTTAGTCATATGTGTGACAAACGGCAGCGGAAAACAAGGACATGACGAGACAAGAGCATAAGATGATTTAAATTTACCAAATGTCAAGTTAATCCAATTTCTTGCAAACGCGACCCAAACACACATAAACGATCATGAACAAGGCTCACAAGAAAGCAAACATCAAACAGGGCCTAAGCTCAACACTTGAGACCTTTTAGAGATGCCCAAAGCCCCATTTTCAGGCATGTGTTTCGAAACAAACTTGCACGTTTTGATACATAGGCCCCAGATTAAAAAGCCAGACCATCCGTACCGATACACACCACCCTGTTTCGGTACGGGTGTCCATTTTTCCTAGGCATTTCGAAACACGTTCCGAAATAGGCCCTCACAGTAGCAAAAACGTTTCGATACACGTATCAGAACAGGGGTTCACAGTAGCCAAACTGTACCGGAATGCGTTCCAATACGGGTGTCCTTGGAACCACACTCGTTCTGAAACAACCTTACCCGTTCCGAAACGCCTACAGTCTGTGTGTTTCTAAAAACCAGATTTTGCATCTCCAAAAGCTCCCAACAAGCCTAAAACATCAAGAAACATGATATAACATGCAACCACATACTATAGAGGAATTTAACCTACTCCAAACATGTTCATCACACAACATACATGAAAAGGCCACTCATTTAAGGAATCAAGCATCCACCAAAAGAGACATACATTGCATATCAAAGTTTCATGCCTTAGGACAAAACATACACAAAAGCATAAGACATGGGCACAAGGCCAACATACATAGCATAAGCAAGCCACAACCAAAACATCAACATACTAAAGGAGTCTTTACACGCTCCTAAACACAAAACAATATACTCAAATCCCCATTGCTTATCTATTACATCTTTAGCTTAAAAGGTCATACTTGAAGATTAAGATAGCACACTTGGAGGCCCTTTTCCTCGCACAAGCAACCCACGAACTAAGGATCTGCATTGTCGAACAAAAGAGAGCGTAAGCGTAAAGCTTAGCGAGGGTAAGCTCATAAAATAAACCTCGACAATGTATGGTCCAAGCACGAGCAACAAAACCATGGAAGAATGCATGTTTTCTTACCTTCGAAGCCACAAGAATCAAATATATAAAATGCATGAACATAACATCAATTATCATACCGTGCTCAACATGTCCATAAAAACAACCATATGAAACACATTCAGCAAAACGTATTGGCACCTAGCTATGACCCGAATACACGGATAATAACCGTTGGAACTCACATCCAACAACTCAACCATTACATTACCTTAAGGTGGGATTACACTCATCACCGTTTCACGCGGAGGGGATTCCACTCATCCTCATGCCCCGATGATGGGATTCCACTCATCACCGACTAAAATATAAATGAAGATTTCTGAGCGTACTCGTACTTCATCTTGATGACTACCATCACCAAGACCACACGCGTATTTCGACACTCGTGTGCACACTAACATCCTAATGATCGATCATTTGTACCCAAGCATATTAGTGCCAATACTAACTCATTTCATAGCTCAACCTCACAACATTCTTACCAATTTCCGTGCTTAGCATGTACTCACCATTATCCACCATCATGCACAAACCACATTCCAACAACTATGCATGTCACCATACATAAAACATCATGCCTCAACACACATGTATATCACAATATACATAACAACACCAATCACATAAATATGGAACAAGAGACATAATCACACAATATCCACAAGTTCAACCAACATCTTCTAAACTAAAGCTTGGGATTAGACTACCAATCTAATCCCAACTCTAGGCGGGTTTACCAAGCTCGACCTAGGTCCACATGCTCGAACCAACATTTGAAAACCAATTTAAAATCGAAGAACCACTCACCGACTACTCCAAGCTCAACAAACTATAACCGATCAAATTTCCAAGCTTCCCGGATTGATTCCTGAAGATTCTCCAACACCAAATCCCGATGCTAGTCAATCAAAGCCAACAAAACAAACACAAATCAGCCCACAAATCACTGTAGCAACCTTGGGGCACAAAACAAGCATTTAGCCAACTAAGAACACCCTAAAACATATATTTTCGAGCAGCCCATTTGCACAGCTAATAACCATTGATTCCAACCCCCTTTTCACTCTCATAAGCTTCCAAAATAACCCCTAAACATCATACAATCATCAGCCCTCAATTCACACTCATAAACAGCCCCAAAACCCAACCTTTGAACCACCTAAAACCTCCCTAAAACCCTTATTCGAAAATTCTTATAAAACCAAGTAAAAATTATATATGTTAGACCTTTAATGATGCTAAGAACATGTCTAACATCAGAGAATCAAAAGCTTACTTAAAGGTAAATAAAGTTTAGATTTTTAACTTAAAACCCAAAAATCTCAAAGTACAAAATAATGGGTTTCAATGAAAACTAAAAACATGAGTAGTAAGGGGAAGATGAGGACAACTCAAAAACATAATTACCTTTCAAAAATATTCAAGGATGAAGGGAGAAGGAAATGTAATAGTAAACTTCAAAAGGGGGAGGAGTTCACGTTGGAGATGTTTTTGGAGGTAAAAGATGATAGATATTTTGGTATTTGAAATAAAAGTGGTTTTATTTTACAAAGACCATGTAATTACAAAACTGCCATTAATGAAAAATGGCCATCATCCAAGACTCTAAAAATTCATGGAAATTCGGGCTTTAAATCAAAATCAGGTCTAACATATTAAATAAATTTTAAAAAGAAAAGGGAAAACCCAAAATATTATTTTAATATTTTATTTCCACCCGACCCCCGACCCCCAAACTCGGGTGTTACAACTCTCCCCCACTTAAGGAATTTCGTCCCCGAAATTACCTGACGGAAACAAGTACGGAAACTGCTCAAGCATATCAGCTTTTCTCTCCCACACCTCTATGTCGCCACAACACCTTGACCAACTATATGGTCTTACCATGCAACACCTTGCTATCCAAAGCAAGTATCTCAACTGGTTCTTCACTGTAAGACAAATCCAGATTCAGTTTTATTTCTTCAACGGGCATAACATGAGACGGATCTGGTATATATCTCCTAAGCATCAACACATGGAAAACATCGTGCATCTTCTCTAACTCTGAAGGCAATATCAAACGGTAAGCTACTAGCCCAATCCGCTCAACTATCTCATACGGACCGATAAACCTCGGAATCAACTTGCCTTTCCGGCCAAATCGCATTACCTTCTTCCACGGAGACACTTTCAGAAACACCTTCTCACCCACTGAAAACTCAATCTCTTTTCTCTTCAAATCCGCGTAAGATTTCTGACGATCACAAATCATTATGTATATCTCACTTTGATCCTATTAAAAAATTATTTGATTTGATTTTATTTATAATTAATTCTTATAATGTGCGAATAAAATATTCTATATACATCACACTCACCACACTATATATAAAATATTATGTATATCTCACTCTGATCCTATTAAAAAATTCATAAGAAATATAGAAATAGACCTCACTTGATTTTTTTGTAGATATGTGGTCAATAAATGATAAAAATTCTCTTTTCCTTTTTGGTGCCCATGTCTAAACACTAAAAGATTAAATTTTAAGCCCTAATCTTAAATTCTAAATCCTAAACTTTAAACCATAAACTTAAAAATACACTCTAACACTAATTCCCTAAACCCCAACTATAACCTTAAACTTTAACTCTAAACCTAATTTTTTAATGTAAGAACATAGAAAAAGGACACCAAAAAGGGGCAGAAGGTTTCTATCCGTCAATAATACTTATTATAGTACTATAGGGATTCCCAAACTATATACCTCACTCTGATCTTACTGTATAAAAATTTTAGCTTCGCCACCTGGTTGAATGGAGCTAGAAACTCCTTTTTGGGGTAAACTACACGTTTAGTCACTCAATTCTCAACGTGTTTATGTTTTCGTTACTAAGCTCCATGTAATTTATCGGTCAAGAAGGAGAACAAAGGAAATACATCTTGATTCTATGCTCATTATATGATATAGATTGTAGAACATACTAAAACGAAGTTGAAATTTTGATTTGACGTTTTATTGATTTTGAGGAAAACCAAACTAAGAAGAAGAAAGATAGGAGATGGAGATTGTTTTGACAACGATTACATTACAAACGATGACCGAGGTCAGTGAAAAATAATGTCAGCTGTAAAAGGAAAATGTTAAAATCTTAAGTCAAATTCAGAAATAAAGGCCCCAAAACACAACGTTTTGGTGCTATCGTTAAACACTTAACGATCGAGTGATAAAAAATGAACGAAAATTAAAAGTTTATTGATATATTAAAAATTTTAAAAGTTAAAGTGATCAAAACAAAAATCCGCTGAAAGTTAGGTGACTACAAACTAATCTTAACCAGTCACTCTTAACACGTATCAAACTTCTAAACAAACTCAAATTGAACTAAAATCGAATTAGTCGAACTTACTCAATCCTTAATCACACACTATTAAATATTTAAAATCTCGAAACAAACTTTCTAATAATCTAACTTTATTAAGTGTCAATTAACGCTAGGGTATAATTTTTCCTCCATCTATTTTCATTATTTTTAAATAATATCAATATTATGTGGAAAATGGTTTAATGAGCAGTCCACGTCATATCATAGCAGAAAACGGTGACTGCGTCATCACTCCCTCTAGGAATTAATAGTCGAATGCTTTAACTGAATACTACTCATTTAAAATTTATTGTTTTTTAACCGTCTTAATGTGACTATAAAATAATATATATTTATATATATTTAATTTTCTGGCAAAGTATACACAACTTGCCAGAAAAAATAATTTGAAATCGACTCTTCTAAAATTAACATTATCATATTTTTTTACTGAAACCACTTGTTAGATTTTAAAATTTACCGTTATATTTAAAGTAAGTGAAAAAGTTAAATGATTAAAACAATATTTATTTTAAAATTCATTGATATTTACTATCATTCACCCTATTATTAAAAGTGCATTATTGCTAATTAATTTGTTAGGTTAGCCCTTAATTGTCAGAGATGCTTATGATGATAAAAAAATTCCCAGAAAGTTCGAATCACAAAAAGCCAATCTAAGAATAAACCCAAGTTCTAATTCAACCACAAAAATATCGTGATCCAAAAATTTACACGTTTTTAATCCGCGGAAAACAAAAAGCATTTAAGGATTCACCAATTAAATACTCTGCTAACTTTTCAAAATAATAAATTGTATTATCTGTCGCCATATAAATTTATAATTAAACTATTGTATTTTAAAAAGTTACGAGTTTATTATTTTATTTATCGTTTATAATAATAAAGTTGCATTATTGCTAAATATGCATTAATTGGGTGTCAACTTTTTAATTATATTTTGAGTGGTCTGATTATTTCGATTGATAACTAAAAAGTTAACGTTGGTTATACATTTAACGGTAAAAAGATGTAATTGTTATAATTAATAAATTAAGTGATTTGATTGTGACTTTTAAAATTACAATAACTCAATTATAAACTTACTCATAATACACTAACCAATTTTATAATTTACCCTTTCAAAGTTCATCTCTGACTAAGGGCCTGTTTTTGGTTGCGTTTGGCAACCAAAAATCATTTTTTTAAGTGCTTTTAGTTAAAACAGACTGTTTTTGGTTGCTTTTAAAACTAGCTTTTCCACCCAAACCAAGAAGCTGGATTTTATAGCTTCTTGGGTGGAAAAGCTAGTTTGAAAATAAAATTACTTTTTTACCCTTATTATTTAATTATAATTTATTGTTAAAATAATGTTTATGCATACATAATTGTAAAATAATATATATTTTATAATATTTATATTAAAAATAAAATTGTTTTATTTGTACTTTATTTTATATTTATTATTAATGTGTAAGTGGTATGCCCGTATATAATTTAGAATGTAGTTTACATTTTCAAATTAAATTTTATAAAAAATAATTTTTTTATTATAATTGAAATTTATTTATTTCATAAATCATAACATTAATTAATTTGAACAATCACCTAAATTTATTTTTATTTTTCAATATCATGTCTAAAATAGATATTTTATCTTCTCAAAATCACTTTTTAACATCAATGACAAACACTAACCAGCTTTTCAAAACTACTTTTCAACAGCTAGTTTGAAAATCACTTTTTTCACCGCATTTTTTAAAAGCAACCACAAACTAAGCCTAAGAACTAAGAAGTAAGAACAGGTACGCTACTAGTACTACGCTATATATATATATATAATATATATAGTTTGGGCCCTGTCCAATGTCGATGCATGCATTAAATTTATTTATTAATTTAATTTGAGATGTGTATTTTTATTAAAAAAATTATATATACAACAATTATTAATATTTTATTAATAATTTATCGTTTCAATTCTTCACCTTGAAATGTTATTTATAAATTAATTAAAGAATATTCAATATTTTAATAAAATTATTATTTAAAATTAAAGGTATATATTATATTTCAAAGTTAAACTTTAAGGAAAACACATTAATGATCTTATCTCGCCATCTATATAATAAAAATATTATTCCATCTAAAAGTTTATCCAATTATACACTTTTTTTACTACTATTGTTATTCAACCTATTGATTGACCAATTCAGATTAAGTACTGCAAAGAGTCATTATAGGGGTGTCAATCTCAATTCTCAACCTAGTTTATTTTATTTATAACGTTGTGATTCGAACCCCTAACTATGGGTGACAATCGGGTGGGGAATAACATAAAATCGTAGGATTTGAATCAACGAGTACGAGGAATAATTGAAATCTTCACCCATGGAAACTAGGACGAGTAAGTTTTATTACCGGAGCTCAAATGGGGATGAGGATGGGGTTTGCTATTTCCGAACCGTAAGAAAAAACGAACTGTACTCATATTAATCACAATAAGAATCCCTAAAAATATCCGCATGAATCCTTGATATTTTAAAATTTTAGATGGCCATAAGCATAATTTACCATTTTTTCAACAAAAACCTAATATCCCGTATGGCCGTCTGTTAGTTGTGATAATTTCCCCAAAACATAGTATTGTAGAGTAGTAAGTTTAAAAATTTCTCATAAATTCCATAAAAATAATTAAAAACTGGTCTAGACATCGTTGAAATGGTGATTCAGTCTAGTTTTATTTAAAATGAACGATGATTAATTTCGATATATAATTTAAAAAATGATTTTTTAGTGTTGAAAGGTCATAAAAATCTGACAACAGATTTCTTAGAAAATAGTTTTAGAAGTGACCGACTTTAAAAAAAATATCAAATTTTACAAGATAAATAAAGAAGTGAACTTTATATTTCTATAATCATAAGGAAGTCTAGATTCGTTTAAAACAAACATAGCTCAATTTCGAGTTATATATTAAAATTTTTAATTTTTGAGTGAGCAAAGGTTAAAAAAAATGTACCAGTCCGTTTCCAAAAATAATAATGATAGTAGCTTCAAAAATTCATCATAAATTGTATAAACAAAATTTAAAAAATAATATATATAATTGAAAAAATTATCAAATCCCATTCTTTTAGTACAAACATATCATGTTCAGTAAAGGAGTTATTTTTAGGGTAATTGTTTTATACACAAGCGCTTGTGGAATTTTTTTTACACAAGCGTCTTAATTTTAGGGGTTAGAGACTCCGTTCAGGGTTTAAAATTTAGGGGTATAAGTTTAGTAGTTTTGAATTTAGGGATTGTTGATAAAATTTTGGGTTTAGGGTTAAAATTTAGGGTTTATAGATTAAAACCTAAATCCCTACACATATTACCCTAAAACTAAACCCTAACCCTAAACCCTAAATTCTAACCCTAAATTCTAAATTCTAAACATGAACCATAAATTCTAAACATTTACATTAAAACCCCTAAACTCTAAATCCTAAGCCCTAACCCTAAACCCTATAATTGAGGCGCTTGTGGAAATAAAAAATTTCCACCGCCAGTGTATAGGATATTAATCCTTATTTTTATTGTGTTTTAGGTGTACACTCTTGGTAACAGGGGGAACTGCTCCTTTGTTTTGGTTTTTCACGTGTGTTTGTTGTTTTGTATTTTTGGCTGTGTTGTACTTTTTTCTTCAATTTAGATTTAATAAGGTTTTTGACGAGACAAACAATCAGATTTAGGCTCGATTAATTTCTAATAAAATCTAGTTTTCCGAGCAAAAAAATTGCTTATGTTATTTTAAAAGTAGTGTAGGGTGTCATGTTTTAATAGTTAATATTTTAGTCATATTTTATAATTTTAAAATAATTTGTTTATTGTTGAAAAAATTGAAATCATCATTTATGTTTGTAATTGTAATTTTGGATATTTTTGAAACATTTAATAGAGATTTTCTAAAATTATACCAGCCAGTGTTAAGAACGAAATAAAAAATTCAAAACTGTCCTCGACCAGTGGATTACGACCCCTATCTCTAACCTGCTTAACCAATTGGTACTTGATAGTACATCTTTTATAAAAGGATTAAATTATTACAAAAGTTTCAATACATATAAAAATAGAGAACTAAAGAGAGAGATAGAATGTAGTTTATACATCTCGATAACAGAGATTATTGTTTTAAAGAAACTCAACTCTTTCATTAGAAAAAAAACCAACTCTCTCACTTATTCTGGTTAACCAACTGTTTCCTTCTATATAGCATTTAAATCAAGCGTAATTATTTCAGCATAAACGGTGAAAATAAAAAGTTTTTACAAACGCTTTAGTTTTAAGATTTAGAGACTTCCTTTAGAGTTGTTTAGTGATTTAAGTGTAGAAGTTTTAAATTTAAGGGGCATGGTTAGAATTTGGGGGTTATGATTAAAAATTAGGATTTATAACATAAATCCCTAACCATATTACCCTAAAAACTAAACTCTAACCTCTAAACCCTAAATTCTAACCATGAACACTAAAATCCAAACTCCTATGCTTAAACCCCAACCCTAAAATATAAGTGTTTGTAGAAATTTTTTGTTTCTAACGTCAGTGCATAAGATATTTTCCCTTAAATCAAAGTAAATGTTTCTGTATAAAAAATTAAATATAATGTTAGGTATCAATCTTATAAGATGAAATATATAATCATGCCTATAATCATTAAAAATAAAAGGTTTTATTTCAAAAAATTTAAAAAATTAAAAGGTTTTCTTTCAATTGGTGATATATATTATTTTTTTCTAATTAAAAATTTATAATTAACACGTTGTTTAAAATTAAAATTAGAAAAATAATATATATTGGATTACAAGGTATCGTGGAATAAAGCAAAAATTTTCTGATAAAAAAGTTAAAAAATTTAAAAATACAAAATTCTCAAATAATTATTTTATATAATAGATTATTGGATTCTTTAATTCTTTTAGTATGGAAGAAAATAGAGACGAACGTAAAATTTTATGTTAAGGGATGAATATATAAAATTTTAGAGGACGGATTTAAATTTCTAAGAGCAACCGTCTTCTCCATTCCCTCGATCCATCCCCAGAAAATTTTTATAAATAAATAATGAAAAGAAATAAATTGTCATACAGTGATTCAAACTGGCGTTGCCCACCAATTACCATGGTGAAACGATGATGGCTTTCACACAGAAACCGGGTCGTGGCTAGGAGACTGAGAAATTCATTTTTATCATGTTTTGCAGGAACGAATTTTGTCTTTTTGTTTATTCTAATTTTGTTTTTACCAAAAAGGAAATAAGTTGCCTATATATTTTTAAATCGAAAGCAGTTAGTTTTATTTAAAAATATAAAATTAGAATAAGAGTCCACGGTTATTATCGTAAACTAAATACATAATTTGAATATTTTTCATATAACACTAACACAAAAAACAAGACACTTTAGATCATACAAAGAAAATATATAAAAAATGTTAAAAACCCTAGATCATACAAAAAGAAGCCACTCATCTTTTCTCTCTCGTTTTGTACTCCTTAGACAGCTCTCTTCCGACGACCCCGACTTCACCGAGAGCCGTCCGACCACACTATTTTTTCTCCTTTGTTCTTCATGAACTTCCTTCACGTGTCTTTCTTTTCATTTCGTTTTGTTTGGTGGTTTCTCGAATTTTTCTCTTTGGTCGGTCGTTGGGGTTGTCTCCTCCGACGTCTTTGGTTTGAGATCGGCCCTTTTGCTGAGCGGAGAAAGATTGACCCATCGTTGAGTGGGTCGTGGATGAAAAGGAGGCTTGGTGTTTCCAATTTTGTGCTTCGTTTTTGCAGGTTTCATCCTTGGTTTTGTCGTCGGCTCACGGAGCTGTCCCCCTCCTACTCGCTTGACGGTTCTCTACTTGGTTAGCAGCTTATCGGCAAGTTGGGTGAAGGTTTTTCAGCCTTTATGACCAGTTTCTTGTTGGTCACGTCTTTCCGGCCCCTTAAATCACCTGTCGGTTCGCCGGGCGCCAATGACTTTCCGTTTGGATTAGACGACCGACGCTCGCTCTACTCTACCAGAGCTGTTCAATGACTGCCTTCTTCTTCCTTCAGTTTGTTTTCTAGCCTGTTTGTTTGGCCTTGGTTTGCTGTGTATCTTGGGTCTATAATGAACCCATTGTGTTTGGGACTAAGTTGTCCATTGTTTCTTGTTCTACTTTGCCTTGGTTTGAATGAAATTTGCACTATCTGCAAAAAAAAAAAAAAAAAAACGCAAAAAAAAAACCTGGACAAAATATAGATACTATAGATCTGATTGTATCAGCTAAGGAACCACAAAAGCAAATCAAACTACTAAAAGACCACCAACAACCACATATCAGAGCCGAGCACCATGAAAAAAAATCCACAAACACAAGTCGCGTATCCAAATTCAATACGAGGGTCCAAAGCAAGAAAGATCAACAAAATAACAAATAAACGTCATCTTGATCAATCAAGTCGATGTCAAATCTAATCCTGAGAAAAATAAACAAACAAAAAGAACGACCAAATGACTGATAAAGAAGACCGAAAACGTACCAGAAAGACATAGAAAAACATGCCAAGACATTTATTCTTAGTAAAAAGTCAAAATAAAGGAGAAAAACAAATATACAATATAAGAAAACAAAAGAGAAATAAGGAGTACCGACGGTCGACGATTAACACTAAAACTAATATTACAGTCGACAAAAACAAAGAAAAAAAATCTAGACGAAAGATGGTCTAAAGGTGATTACAAGGTAGTATCTATTCATACATATTCTTAATCCTTTGACAATGTACATACACCTTGAAGATAAAGCGATTTAAATTTGTGCCTCTTAAAATGAACATCATCTGTTTTTGTACTGGAACATTTATTTGGTTCATACGAAACCATATAATTCAATTAGCAAATCATCGAAAGATAAAATAAACATCGAGAATATCATTATTTTTAGATTTTAATAAGGGTTGGGAGTCTACTTCCAAAAGTGAAAGTTAGGCTTGAGCATTTAAACGTTGAAGCAGAAACCTATATTGCAGAACTAGCTCTTTCAATGCTTGGTGTTAGAGGTGTCCAACTCGACCAAACTTGATATTTATTTTTATGTTCATCAAAATGTAAAGATTATCTTTAAGAGGGATGTTCTTAAAATATAATATTATTTTACAGATAGAAATTCTCTATCTCTTTTCGGCGCCCTTACATATATTCCACACTTAAAATTAACTTTAGGATTTAAGGTTTAGAGTTTTAGGTTAGGGGTTGTAGTTAGGGTTTAGAGAATTTAGGACAAGGTGCATTTTTTAGGGTATATAGTGTAAGGTTTAGGATTTAGAATTTAGGGTTAGGGCTTTGTAGTGTTTTTTAGTATTGAAGCATACGTAGGGGGCACCGAAAAGGGGCAAACAAATTTTATCCATTATCTTACGCATTGATGAGGATGATATATTATATTGTTTGCAAGGGCAGATTTTGATAACTTAGTTTGAGAGGGTCTATTTGAAATTTTTAAAATTTGTAGAATTTAAATTAAAATTTTTAAAGATTTTAAAGGTTTTAATTTAAAATTTTTATAAAAATTTAGGGGTTTAGCTAAAATTTTTAAAGAAATTGAGAATTATCAAGAATTTTTAAATTTAATTAAAATTATTTAAAAAAATTGAAATCTAATACAATTTTTAAAATTTTTAAAGGGCCAAATTAACATTTTTATAAAATTTAAAGGGCCAAATAGGCAATTGTCAATTTTTTTTTTTTTTTTTTTTTGGGGGGGGGGGGAGGTCCTATATGCTCCAAAGAGGATCCACCCGATTGTTTAGTTTATTTGACATAAATGTAAGATTACAATATCTAGTTAAATATATAAAATTTATAGACACAAATTTTTATCAAATTGTTATTGTGATATATATTTTATTTTAACAAACTAAACTTTAAATATTAAATTAAAAATATCTGCATGCAAATTCATAGATTTATTTTCGTTACATTAATTAAATTTTACAAAATCTTTTTTAAAATATTAAAAAATAAATTTATATAAGTATATATTTTGTATTTACTTTCATCATATTATATAATAGGGTAAACTAAATCTAAGGTCACTTAAGTATGACTTTCTTAACAAACAAGTAACTTAATTAAAAAATATATTACAAATAAGTCATTTCGCTTATAAACAAGTTAATTAAGTTGATTTCTAGTGATTAAAAATAATTATTTAATTTATTAAAAAATTGTTTTCGATTTGAAAACTCTGGTGATCAAGTTTTACAACAAGTGTTAACATGACTATTCAAAAATCTAAGGAGCTTTCTGTATTTTATTAAACAAGCCATTAATTTAAAAAAAATAAATGCTTATTAACTTGTTGTACATAGTAGACCGACTTCTAGATAAAAATTGAGTCTAACAAGACTATAAAACCATGAAGTATAACATCATTTTACTTTTACCATGTGTTTTATAACTGTTCTAGAACTAATCTTTTGCTTTACCTTGCAAGCATTTAACTTAACTCATTTTGAATCTTATTTTTTAGAAGTTTTGTAGGGTTTCTCCTATTGCGCATGTCTAGGACTACCTTGAGCGTCAATAACCTAAAAATGGCGGAAGCTTTAAGGACTAGTAGGCCTACCAAAAACCTGAAAAAATTTGAAAAAAAATTAAAGGTGAGACAATATTTTATACCCCAAAACAATATAATTTTATTGTTGCACCTTATAAATTTAAAATAAACAAATAATGTGGAGTTTTAATATGTTCATTATCGAACTAAATTCAAATAACTTATAACAGCTTCATTTTCATTAACTTACAAGTCAAACTCTCAAAAATAAAACTCAAACTCGAAACAAATTTACATTATCTCAATCAAACTTACATTACGAGTTAGATATTTAAACAATGTTTTAAAAAGTAACAATATTATTAAATAATATATTTTTCGTGAATTAAACGCATGTATATCGAGAATTATCAGAACATTTAGGTAATCATATTTAAAGCAAAAGCTTAATTTATGCACATAAACCTTATTCATCAAGCTAGCCTATACTGATTGGTTGTACCAATACTAATATATCACTCCACTTTTTTGCATGAACCAAACTTTCTAGGGCAGTACTGCTTAAAACTCAAATGTCAAAGAAACTTCAATTTTATCGAAGACTATGAACAGTTCCACTACATGTATATATGTATGTATATATATATATATATATGTGTGTGTGTGTGTATCCGTATGTTCATTTGAAAACTTAATCCAAGGAGAATAGTTAAGAAAACACATGCAATGGATGGAATTAGATCAAGCCATGATACTCTGAGAAATAGCATAAGGCGCAGCTTGAGCAGCACACATACAGCACTGGATGATGTTTTTGCAGCAGGAACATCTCGAAACAGTCGAGCTCGGGACGAAGACGAAGAGGCTCTCAAATGGGCTGCTATAGAGAAGTTACCGACTTATGATCGGTTAAGAACAAGCATCATCAATTCTTTTGTGGAGAATGATGATGGGGTTGGCCATGGCGACGACAACAAGTACCGTACGAGAGAAGTCGACGTGAGAAAGCTCAACATGGATGATCGACAGAGGTTCATTAATGCAGTGTTCAAGGTTGCTGAGGAAGACAACGAGAAGTTCCTGAAGAGGTTTAGAAGCAGACTTGATAAGTAAGTTTCTGTAATTCGATAGACTTGGATCGAGCCGATTACATCCCTGAAACTATTAATGTAATATTGTTTGCAGGGTTGGGATTCAACTTCCTAGAGTGGAAGTGAGGTATGAGCATTTAAACGTTGAAGCCGAAACCTATGTAGGTGGCAGAGCTCTTCCAACACTTGTAAATACGGCTCAGAATATTGCAGAATTAAGTCTTGGCATGCTTGGTATTAGATTGTCCAAGAGAACTCAATTCAGTATCCTTAAGGATATCTCTGGGATTATAAAACCTTCCAGGTAATTATACTTTATAAAATCCTCACTTTATGCATGTAAATTACAAAAGCTTGCTAAAATTGCTTGAATGGCTCTATTAACTTTGAGGAGATCTCCTACAGGATGACCCTTTTATTAGGCCCACCATCTTCAGGAAAAACAACCCTTTTGCTTGCATTGGCTGGAAAATTGGATCCGAGCTTGAAGGTTAGTGGGGAAGTAAGCTACAATGGGTACAAACTGAATGAATTTGTGCCCCAAAAGACCTCTGCATATATTAGCCAAAATGATGTTCATGTTCCTGAAATGACTGTTAAGGAAACCTTAGATTTCTCTGCAAGATGTCAAGGGGTCGGAACTCGATACGGTACTCTCGAATATCTTAAGATATAATTACATGCATATGATGATTTAATAGGAGATTTCAGGATGATTAACCTGGGATTTTAAAAATTGTAACAGACCTTCTAAGTGAACTTGTAACAAGGGAAAAGCATGCTGGTATTTACCCTGAACCAGAAGTAGACCTTTTCATGAAGGTACATCACATAAAGCAATAAAAACTGCACACCAAATGTTTTCTTAATGTCATAAGAGTTTTTTCCTTGCTGTTTAATGTACGGAATGTTAAGACCACTTCGATTACAGGCAACTGCAGTTGAAGGAGCTGAAAGCAGTCTGGTTACCGACTACATTCTAAAAGTACGATTCAACACTACTTTAGAGCAAAATATCAACTGTGCATTTCATTAAAATTTGATAAGAAATTTAATTTTGATACTGGATGAAATGTTTAGATGCTGGGCATTGACATATGCAAGGATACAATAGTTGGAGACGGTATGATTCGAGGCGTATCTGGTGGACAGAAAAAACGAGTAACAACAGGTTAACAAATTAGCAAAGTTTAAGTAGCAAATTTATCTTAAACTGTGTGATTTATGAGCTCTACTTCCATAGAAAAAAATTTAAATCCCAGATTTAATCAAAATTGATGCAGGAGAGATGATCGTTGGGCCAACCAAAACATTGTTCATGGATGAGATATCAACCGGCCTTGATAGTTCCACAACCTATCAAATTGCCAAGTGCTTGCAACAGATTGCTCATCTAACAGATGCCACTATCTTTATGTCCTTACTACAACCAGCTCCGGAGACTTTTGTTCTCTTTGATGATATTGTGCTAATCTCTGAAGGTCGAATTGTTTATCAAGGTCCACGAGAACACGTTGTCGAATTCTTCGAGAGCTGTGGGTTCAAATGTCCTGAGAGGAAAGGAACTGCTGATTTCTTGCAAGAGGTAAAAGAAAGAGTCATAGATGTAATGTAAGAAACATTATTTAAAACTCAAAATTTAGGAGAAAATGTCATTGTTGCATGCAGGTTACATCAAAGAAGGATCAAGCACAGTATTGGGCAGATAGAAGTAAACCATACCGTTATGTTCCGGTTACCGAGTTTGCTAATAGGTTCAAGAAGTTCCATGTTGGGGTGCAGCTAGCAAACGAGCTCTCATTGCCATTCGATAAGTCCAAATGCCACAAAGCAGCCTTAGTCTTCTCAAGATATTCTGTGACAAAACTTGAACTTTTCAAGGCCTGCTGGGAAAAAGAAATGTTACTGATCAAGCGGAACTCATTCTTTTATATCTTCAAGACAACTCAGATTATTATTGTAGCTTTCTTTGCATCAACAATGTATATCAGGACTAGAAAGCATCACAGGAATGAAGATGATGCATTTCTCAAAAATGGCGCTCTATTGTTTACGCTTATTACCAATATGTTCAACGGTTATCCTGAGATTACACTTATGATCGCTAGGCTTCCAGTTTTTTTCAAGCAAAGAGACCTATTACTCTATCCATCTTGGGCATTCGCCATTCCATTACTCCTGACAAAAGTTCCCATGGCTATTTTTGAGACTATTGTTTGGATGGCAATGACATACTACACCATAGGATTTGCACCAGAGGCTGACAGGTCTAGAAATCATATCTCTAATTCCATATCTCAATTTTCTTATAGTACTAAGCTAGAAAATTTTCCATGTCTATATGCAGGTTTTTCAAGCAAATGTTGGTGATATTTGTGATCCAACAATTGGCCGCTTCTCTATTTAGGCTCATTTCAGGGGTCTGCAGAACCATTGTTGTTTCCAACACCGGTGGAATGGTTGCTCTGATGGTTGTGGTACTGCTCTCAGGTTTAACTCTTCCTAGAAGTAAGCACCAAAAACAACCCTAACTTCTTTCTTAAGAAATTACTTGATTCAAAGAGAATTTTAGTATGTCAGAACTTTACACCTTACTTTACACATAACACCAAAGCTACATGGGTTCAATCAATTGAATGAGGCTCCTTCTCTTGGCAACAGCTCAAATTCCTAAATGGTGGAAATGGGGTTATTGGGTTTCACCGTTGTCGTATTCTTACAGTTCCCTTGCTATTAATGAAATGTATGCACCAAGATGGATGAACAGACTGGTACGTTACTCTACACGACCTTCCCTATAGACAACAGCTGGTCAAAGAAAAATGCATAAATGATTTACTTTAATTTCATGCAATAAAGCAGGTTGAAACTCAATGTATATTTTGATTGTAATCCAGGCTTCTGACAATGTAACCAGATTGGGGGTGGCAGTGCTTGAAGAATTAGAAGTTTATCGAAATAAAAATTGGTATTGGGTTTGTGTAGGAGCTCTAGTGGGATTCTGTATCCTTTTCAATGTCCTCTTCACCCTTGCACTCACTTATCTGAACCGTATGTATTAGCATTAATTGTTTCCTTGCTCCTTGTTTTGCCTTCCATGATAAATAATCTACGATATTCTCTATATCGATTATAACAGCTCCAGCATCACCAAAAGCTGTAGTTCTGCAAGATACAGGCGAAGAGGCAGAAAGTAACATAGAAGTTGAAAACCAAGGAACCAACAGTCAATCAAATTTGAACCAAAGAAAAGCCAAGAAAGGAATGGTTCTTCCATTCACTCCTTTGGCAATGTCATTTGACAAAGTGAATTATTATGTTGACATGCCTACTGTAAGACATTACTTTTACATTTTCACTTTGTCTTTTGTTTCAATGTCATCCTACACCTTTTTCATCAAACATATGGAAATTGTCTCAAACAAGCTTACCATATTTTGAATAGGAGATGAAGGCGCAGGGTGTTACCGAGAACAGGCTACAATTACTCCGAGAAATAACAGGTGCATTTAGGCCTGGAGTTTTGACTGCTCTAATGGGAGTCAGTGGAGCTGGAAAGACAACATTGATGGATGTTTTGGCTGGAAGAAAAACTGGGGGATACATTGAAGGTGATGTTAGAATCTCTGGATTCCCCAAAAAGCAAGAAACTTTCGCCAGAGTCTCTGGATACTGTGAACAAACTGATATACACTCGCCCCAAATCACGGTCAGGGAATCCTTGATATATTCGGCTTTCCTTAGACTTCCTAAAGAAATCAGTGAACAAGAAAAAATGGTAAGAATGAACTGTATATAAATGCAACTGAGTATCTGACCTTATATTAAATGAAAAACCAATATTTTCTTGGATTCTCTGTTTTTTTAGACTTTTGTTGATCAAGTTATGGAACTGGTAGAGCTAGACAATCTAAAAGATGGACTAGTAGGGCTACCAGGAATTACAGGGCTGTCAACCGAGCAGAGAAAAAGATTGACAATAGCAGTGGAGCTTGTTGCTAATCCCTCAATTATTTTCATGGACGAACCTACATCTGGGCTTGATGCAAGGGCCGCTGCCATCGTCATGAGGACTGTGAGAAACACCGTGGATACAGGTAGAACTGTTGTCTGCACAATTCATCAGCCTAGCATTGATATATTTGAAGCCTTTGATGAACTGTTATTGATGAAAAGAGGTGGACAAGTAATCTACTTTGGACGACTTGGTCGAAATTCTCAAAGGATTGTTGAATACTTTGAGGTGATTTATCATCCTGAAATTTGTCTATGAATAGCACAACTATACTTCGAGAAATCTTAACAAGGCGAAACTTGCTGTAGGCGATTCCTGGGATTCCGAGAATTAAGGAGAAACAAAATCCAGCAACTTGGATGCTTGAAGTGAGCTCAATAGCAGTTGAAGCACAACTTGGAATTGACTTTGCTGAGCATTACAAGTCATCATCTTTGTATCAGTAAGCTATTACTTAATGTTCGCTAGATAATTAATTTTAATGCTTTTGTTGAACACAAGCTAACATATATGTGTTTGAGCAGGCAAAACCAGGCTTTAGTACATGAGCTAAGTGAACCACCTCCTGGAGCTAACGACCTGCATTTTATCACTCAATATTCTCAGACTATATGGGGACAGTTCAAATGTTGCCTCTGGAAGCAATTCAAAACTTACTGGAGAACCCCTGAATATAACCTTGTCAGATTTGGTTTCGCTTTGGTTGCAGCTCTAATCATTGGATCAATTTTCTGGGGAGTTGGCACAAAAATGTCCGACTCAGTCTTTCATTTTCTCATCGGTTACATGAGTCGGAATATTGAAAATGTCCCCTAAATGATACATTCTATTCTCTTTTCATTGTTTTGTGGTTCAGGAAAGATGCAAATGAGCTTACGTTGATACTAGGAGCCATGTATATAGCGGCCATGTTTCTAGGAGTTAATAACTGCCAAACAGCCCAGCCGGTCGTAGCCATTGAAAGAACCATATTTTATCGAGAAAGTGCGGCCAGAATGTACTCTGCACTACCTTATGCACTTGCACAGGTGAGAGATTGGGAAGGTTTAGTACTTTATTTCTAGAATCAGTGCATTTTATGTCATTTGACTAATCGACTCTATCTTATAAATTAATCTCGATGTGGCATACAGGTGATAATAGAAATCCCATATGTGTTGGCACAATCTTTATACTATACACTTATTGTGTATGCTATGATCAAGTTCAAATGGACAGCGAAAAAGTTCTTCTGGGCCTTTTTTGTTAACTTTTGCACCTTCCTTTACTTCACCTACTACGGGATGATGGCTGTTGTCATCTCACCGAACATCCAAGTCGCCGCTATCTTAGCAGCATCTTTCTATTCACTCTTTAATCTTTTCTCCGGCTTCTACATCCCAAGACCGGTACGTTAGCTTCTTCCGCAAGCAAATTACGTGTATGAATAGTCCCAACAATGCATGATGATCGAAATTCGTTCATTTTCTCTGAAATTTCAGAAAATCCCTCCATGGTGGATATGGTATTATTGGATCTGCCCAATGGCATGGACAATGTACGGATTGATTACCTCGCAGTTTGGAGATGATGAACGCACCATTAAAGTACCAGGGGTGGAGCCTGACCCTACTATTAAATGGCACCTAGAACACCATTTCGGGTATCATTATGATTTCATGGGGGTAGTTGCTGCGGTCTTGGTTGCTTTCCCAGTGTTCTTCGCCTTCTTGTTCGGCTTATGCATCAAGATACTCAACTTTCAAGTTAGATAGAGGAAACCAAGTCCTCAGCTTTTAGCATGCTTAAGTGGTAGCCATCTAATGGATGATCTGCGTAAGTTATTGTACAAACGCCATCAAAATATAAATATGATGGAAAATGTATGAAATGTTGATTGTATTTTGCAGTACTATATGCTATTTCTAAAATGTATGAAATGTGGATTATAGTATTTAAGGTTTATATTATGTTGCTAAATTTTTTGGTTTAACGTCATCAATCGAGATAAATATTTTGGGCTATGCCTATTACCTTTCATTCTGTTTATCTTTCAAAACTTTGTCTTGGATTCATTATACTTCTAAAATTCGTGTAAAGGTAGAGATTATTAGAGTATGTGGTCTGAATTCAATTTAGGGCGAGAATCCCACTTTTAATGGTTATCCTGAGATTACACTTATGATCCCATTTTGGACAGAATTAATCTTAAAGTAATGAGTTTTCTTAATTTGGATCCTTTGTAGTATATTTAAATGGCGTAAATTTATTAAATAATTTTATTTCATATAAATTTATATATTTAAATGGTTTTACACATATTTAAAAAGTATTTTAATATTTAAGTAAAAGAAAAAATCATGCCTATGAAAATTTTCGATAAAATGTCTAAATATTCGATTGAATTTTGGTAAGAAATAAAATAGACACATAGCATATTACAATGAGAACCTTTGAGTTTATTGGTTTTATGTTCTATTTTCGTAGAATCCTCATAATTTACTATTTCATGATGTGATCATTATCTCTTATTTATCATTTTTTCTTAACTTTATACAAATTTATTATTTATTTTATTATTTCAATCATGCTTTAATATTTGGGGAGTATATTTATTTAAAAATTATTATATATTAGTTTAATATTTAAACGTTGCTACGCATTTAATATTTATTTATTTGAATTTAGTTATAAGAATTTTAATATTAATAAAAATATATATTTCATATTGTTTGTACGAGTTATATTTGTGATATGTTAAGCATAATTTTATGAATCTTCAAGCAAATAATTTTAAATTAATATTAAAAGTTTAATTTGTTAAAAAAAATATATCACAAGGACAATATAATAAAATTTACTTTCAAGTAATCTTATATTCTCCAAAACAAACAATGTAATCTTATATTCTTACCAAATAAATTAAACAAAATAATCTAACGTTCTCAATAATATCTTAGATAATATTACATTTCATGAATCATATTCTCAATAGTAATCTTATATTTCGTGATCCAAACGCACTCTAAAAATATAAAAAATTAATAAAATTAAGAATGTCATCAGATAAAAACATCTCAATTTTTCTTTGAAAATATCATATAATCTTTTGTTTCACAACGAAATTTTCAATGAATAAGTTGTATTCTTTTACATATTACATTACATATAAGTTTTAGTTTCAGTGAATCAAACAACCATATCAAATAAAAACAACCAGCTCTTGTTTTTCTTAATAAAGTTCTTATTTGATAAAAAAAACATATCAAATAAATATAAATTGTAATAGTTTGGTAAAGAACCCAAACCATCCAAACTTGATTTTTAGGGGAAAAAAATAAATATTGTGCTTCCGAATGAACAAGAATAAGGGTAATCACTCATGCACAAGCGCTTATAGAAAATTTATTTTTCACAAGCACATTAGTTTAGGGGTTAAGATTTTGTTTAGGGTCTAGTGTTTAGGATTTTAGGAGATGAATTTTGAATTTAAGGGGTGTGGTTAGAATTTAAGGTTTAGGGTTAAATTTTAGGGTTTATAGGTTAAAACTTAAATCTCTAACCGTATTACCTTAAAACTAAACCCTAACCTTCAAGCCCTAAATTTTAACCACATACCCCAAATTCTAACTCTAAACCCTAAATTCTAAACATATATGCTTAAACCTACAAACCCTACACCCTAAACAGAGTCCCTAAACCCTAAAACTAAAGCGTTTGTGAAAACTTTTCGTTTCCACCATAAGTGCATGAAATATTTCCCCCAAGAATAATAGGATTTATCCAAGAGTTATTATATGATGCATTGTCATTGTAAAAACAATTTACAAAAACATGTATGTTTAAATTTCAATGCCTAAAATTTAAATTCCTAACCCTAAAACTCTAAGTTCTAAATCATAATCCCTAAATTATAATTATATAAACCAACCTCACGCTTCTTTTAGACGTTGAAACTCTAACTTATCTCTAAGCTGAGTTAGCTTCCACCATTGGGATGAAAACCATGCTTATTCGTTTCTTGAGTTTAATTCTTCCGATATTAAACAAATAGATAACCTCACAATACTCTCTCTCGATAAGATTGCAAGAATAAAATCAATGCCAAGAATAAGCAAATCTTGAACTAAGTTGCATTAAAAACTTAAAAAAAAAGTACAATTGTTTTCTCACAACAACTAAGCAAAATAATCCTAACCTTGAGAGAAATTAGAACATGATGAACATAGAGATCACACCACTAAAACCTATTCTCAAGCTCTCAATACTCGACCCCTCTGATGTGTGCGACAAGCCCTGTTTAAATAGGAAGAGGAGTAGGGAAAAATCCTTCTTGGATAGGAAGTTAAGTTGTATTTGGACTTGTCTTCATTAAAGAGATGAATCTCTTTAATTTTAATGCCTTTATCCACTTTCGCTAAATTCCATCTTTAACCTTTCTTCTATGTTTCCACCATATCCTCATGCTCCGATTGCCATGCAAAGTGTGTAGAAAAATCTAAAGTTTTATGATCTTCAAATCGGTTATCACTTTGCATATTTTGCCCTCCGGCAGGTTGGTCTGTGTAGTGCCTCGGCAGAGGATATCTGCTGCCTCGACAGTGGTCTATCACTGGATCTACTCCGCAAGGCTTCATCTTCATAATTCAGCTTCCTTCAATAGAAGATGTTATCTTTGGCTTGGCTTGATCTGGACCTATCTAGAGCTCGCTCTGCATCATCCTTGTAACCCCCTTAACCCGGCCCAGACGGTTGAACCGAATTAAGAAGTTTACACGGGGAAAACCAAAGTCAACTCGAAAGTCAACCTTGATTAACGACCCCTTTTTTTCTTTTTAAACTTGACTAAATGCACATTAACCCTAGATATGATCATACAATCAGCATACTCAAAGATCAGCGCATTCGGGAAACATTCAGGGACTTAATTGCACAAAACATGAATTTAGGGACCAAAATGTAAATTCTGGAAATCATAAGGACTTAACCTATTTTTGTGTTACCATTATGAAATTAGTCATGTTTCATGCTTCTCTGCCAAATTTCAACTCAAACGGACATCTCGAACTCATTCAATTGCATAAACCAGATTCAGGACCAAAACGCAAGATTTCAAAACATTTAACCAACAATTTCAGTGCCCAACGGTCGGGTGTTCCGAAACAGGGAGGTCCTGTTCTGAAACGCAGGACCGTTCCGAAACACGTTTCGATACAGGGCTTGGCAGTAACATTTTCGTTCCGGAACGGTTCCTCCCGTTTCGAAACGCCTAGGCCATTTCAGGCCCCCGTTCCGAAACGATAGCACCCGTTCCGATACGGCCTGCCCAGATTGCAGAAATTTTGCTGGTTTATCATACAATTGACCCATCAAACATGCTCCAAAGGCAACCAAATTATACCAGCAAGTCATTACATGCACAAGGAACATAATAGCATCAACCATTCTCAAACATGGCATCAATTAAGCAAATCCCCAATTCTAAAGGCATGCATCTTATGTAGAAAACCATTCAAGCACCATAATACCAAACCAACTTCACAAAGGCCAATTACGTGTTCCATCATCAACAACAACATAAAACCAACCTAGAGAGTCCAAATCATCTCCCAAAAACAACAACATAGGTTCCCCATTGCCAAATGCCCAAAAGCTAATAGTGGTAAGAAAACATTCACCATACATGAGCTTAGTTCTTCACTTGGATTCTTGACCTCTTGCTGCCCCTTCAAGCACTTTAATGCTCTGCATTATTGGTTTAAGAAAAGAGAGAGCGTAAGCAAAAAGCTTAGTGAGGAATGCTCATTTAAAACAACTCAATAATGCTTCTCTAAAACACCTTTGTAAACCTTAGTTCAAAACAACATTTATACATGCTCATAAGCATTTAAAACAAGCATTTCATGCTTCAAATTATTAACATGTCATATTGGCCACAAGTGATAATCATAATCTTTTACCGTCTCAAAATACAATCAACACAAGATCCACACATGGACTTTTAACCACCATTGTGATCTTACAATTCACAAGGACCACACATGGACTTTTAACCACCATTGTGTCCTTAGCACAAGAATCACCCATGGACTTTTAACCACCATGGTGTTCTTACAATCCACAAGGTCCACACAAGGACTTTTAACCACCTTTGTGACCTTAACACAAGAAACACCCATGGACTTTTAACCACCATGGTGTTCTTAAAATACACAAGGTCCACACAAGGACTTTTAACCACCTTTGTGACCTTACAATACACAAGGCTCACACAAGGACTTTTAACCACCTTTGTGACCTTAGTACAAGAACCAACCATGGACTTTTAACCACCATGTTGTTCTTAACACAAGAACCACCTATGGACTTTTAACCACCATAGTGTTCTTAACCATTCTCAAGACAACACTTGCCAATATGCATCTTTTAACAACAATAATCCACTGTTTTAAAGCATTTAACAAAGCCATTAATCATCATGCACCATTATGCAACAAAACCACATTTTATCAAATGTTCAAAACAAGGATCTCTTACCTTGAGCATCCTTCAACACATGGCTTATAAAATCAGCAAATAAACATGCTAAAATATGCTTTCAAAACAGAATTTAAAACATGCAAACCAAACACATTGCATTCAACCAACTCATGGTTCATCAACAAAAGAGTTTTCCCGAAAACTTACTCTTGAACTTAGCAAAGTTGTTTAGACTTAAACTAAGCTCTCAAACCTTCAAAACATTGGTTTCAAAGCCGAAAACCAAAATCCACTCACCGATTCCGTTTCGCAACTTGCCGAAACACCGATCAAGCTTCCGGATCACCACCACAAAGATCCGAAGATGTCTCCCATGTTTTAAACACATCAAAGCAGAGGATTAATGCATCATCATGCATTAATATCTTCAATGAAAGCACCTAAACTCGCTGCTCTCATCCACACTCCATTTTCGGCTACCAAACACAACCGAAAACACATCCAAACAACTCCACAACACTACCCAGCTAAGATCCATCAATTCCAAACATACTTAAACCTCAATTAACATCCAAAAAGGATCTAAACACGTCCTTACACCTCCAGCTATAGCAGATCATCAAGATCATCCCAAAAACAACCAAAAACTCAAGCAAAACTTAGGAAAATTAACCTATTCGGGATTGCATTGATAAAACCTTAATTTCTCATCAATTAAACATCCATTTTTCATCAAAATGACATCTCAAAACAATGCCCAATCAGATCATGCGAATTTCATCAAAATTAAAGCAAATCTTGCATTTTAAAGCCAAGATCAAGAACACAATTGTAAAACCTTTTATAAAACACAAATCAAGGATTGAGAACTTGGGAGTTTCAGTAAAGAACTGAGAATTTAGAGGAGAAGGACGTTCATACCTCTAAACTTGAGTTTCTCCCTTTTTGGAACCAAGATTCTTGAAAAACCAATAAGCAAATGCTAAGGTTTTGTTGAAGAAATGATTAGAGATCAAATGAGGATTGAAATCTCATCTTTAGTTGTCAAAATCAGAGGAAATTTTGCTGGAGAAATGTGTTTGGGTTGAGAGAAAAGTTGAGAGAAAAGAAAATGGAAATTTAGAGAAAAGTTAGTTAAAATGCCAAAATATCTTTTCCCTCCTTTTGCACTTAATTAAAAACCATTAATTAAGTTGATTAATATTCAGAAAAAATCTGGAGAAACTCTTTTGGGTAAATAGCTCCTTAAAGATTCAAAGTTTCAATCCTTTTTAAAACAGTCACCCAGTTTTCAAAAATTACATTTTAGTCACTAACCCAAAATGTCACTCTTCCAAACCTCATTTTGTAAAATTGATTTCACCATCCTTTTATATATAATAAAAGAGGATTTTAAGACATTTTCCATGTTTTTAATGCAACCCGAACTAGGCTTTCCTAAATTCACCCTTTTATATTCGAACCGCAACCCGACCGGCCCGGTCCAAACCCAAAACTTCTAAGCCCAAAATTGGGGTGTTACAATCCTCCCTTTTCTTCATTGCCCGCTCGGCATCGCCTGCCACGACAGTGAGTAAATCTGCGTAAGCACCAAACATGCATTAAAACAGTACCTTTTTCACCAAATACACCAAATATCATGATCAAAGGTAAAAGCAGTGTAATTAATGCATATAAGGCCATAATGCCACTCAAATGGGTGTAGGTTAAGCAATAATTGCCATGTAACAAGAGTGAAAACATAGGACTTTTGGGCACTTATCAGTTTGCTTTTAAGCCGCAATCATACCACATTCATACGAAACTCGCTTACGCTCTAAAGCCATGATTGTTGAGGATCGAATTGCCAGTTTGGAGAACGATCGGGTGGAAACACAGAATCACTTTGATAGAATAGAGCTATCTATCAAGGACTACTTTGCTCAGACACAGACATAGATTATCAATCAGCTGGCCACTTTGTTGGAAACAAAGGAATCTGGAAAGGCCAAGATGCCTGAAGGTGCTTCCAATGAATTGAACGACCAGGCAGAAACCACATCTCACATTAGGGTACAGCCCGAAAAACCTCCTCTTGTGAAGAAGGTCCATATCAACCTGGCAGGGGTAACGCCTAGTCACCCAGTGCATGTTAGGGCGAATTTTGGAAGTGGTGAAGAGGTCCCGAATCTGAACAATTTGAATGAGATAGAGAAAATTCGCACCGAGATTGAAAAAAGTACGAGGAACGCTACAAAGCCTTAGAGGTCCGCTTGTTTGTAAATATAGAAAGCAAATGAGATAGGACCCGGTGCTGCTGAAATGAGTCTAGTGGCTGATTTGGTATTTCCTCCGAAATTTAAGGTCCCGGATTTCGAGAGGTACGATGGAACTACTTGCCCTAAAGCCTACCTCACAATTTACTGCCGAATGATGGCTGCCCACTTGAAGGATGAGAAGCTGCTGATGCATTACTTCCATGATAGTTTAATCGGTTCGGCGGCCTGATGGCACACACAATTGAGCCGTATGAACATTAGATCATGGATGGATCTCTCGGGAGCTTTCGTAGAACACTACAAGCATGTGACGGAAATGATTCCTAGCCGGGTTATACTGCAAGGCATGGAACAAAGAAGTGATGAAACACTCAGACAATATGCTCAAAGATGGAGGGATATAGCAGCCCAAGTGCAGCCTTCGTTGATGGAAAGTGAGGTTGCCCACATGTTTGTTCAGACTCTGAGGGGGCCACTTTTCGAGAAGTTGATCAGTAATACTACACAAAACTTTGCTGACATAGTAATGACATGGAAACTGATAGAGGCTACGATTAAAAGTGGTAGGATCAAGATTGGAGAGAGCTCTCGAAGGAATTACAAGATGAAAGATAATGAGGTGAATAATACGAGCGCATATGAGGCTCCTAAGAATGTGACCATCACTTTACCTGGTACAACAATGGGAAATTCACAAAACTCGAATAAGAAAGATTTCTGTTTTCAGAAATGATAGGATGAATTTTACACTAATACCGATGACATATGTTGAATTGTACCCATAGTTGTATGAAGCAGATTTGGTAAGGCAATTCTATTTGACTTCCCTCTAGCCTCCTTACCCTCCATGGTACAAATCTGATGCTCAATGCGAATTTCATGCCGGAATACTGGTGCATTTGATTGAGACTTGTACGACATTTAAAAATCTGGTACAAAATCTTATCAATAATGAGATCTTGAAGTTTGATGAGCCAAGTATTGCAGTGAATCCTTTGCCGAACCACAGTGGGTGAGGAGTGTGTTAAGTGTGCAAAAGTCCTATATTTATGCCCTAGTTTAGCTCAATTATTGTTGTTCTTAAGTTTAGTTTAGTTGCATTTATTAGGAAAACATACACAAAACTGCATAGATAAGATATTCTGCCTTATTTGATGAGCTTAATTGATTTTATCTAAAAGATACTGCTCATGTGCGTTTTCTTTCTATGCGCAGGTACCTGCCCAGGCAGATGCCGCCGAGGCAGTAGAGAGGGCAGAAGTTGAGAAGTTGGAAAATGATGGAGGAAGTTGTTGGACCATTTTGAGAGCTGGTCAAGGAGAAAAGGACCAGAATGAAGAGTTGTACCAACCCCTACACACCAATCAAGACCTTTGTCGAGGCAGTAAACAAAGTGCCGCAGAGGCAGCAACTCGAGGAAGGGTGGAAAAATGCAAAGTGGTACGCGACTGAAAGAGCTCATCAAGCCCAAATTTTAGAGACCACTTGCACGTGCATTAGAGCCCAGGAGACAAAGAAAAGCCTGGTCAAAGTCAAGTTGGAAAAAGTCAAACAAGAATCTAGGAAGAATTAATGTTAGATTTGTTCTTTTAATGAGTTGTAATTATATTCTAACTAGTATTCCTACCCTAAACTGACTTAGGCCTAGGCTCCTCCCATATATATATATATATATATATATATATATATATATATATGTAATCGACATGGAAAAGAGAACACAATTGAGATTAGAGAGTGTTGAGTTGTGAGGAGCTCGATTCGTTCAACCGATGTGGCTCACCAAGTGGTGGAGAGGTGGATTTTTGGGTGGAAGGGTTGTGGAAGCTAAAATGAAATGTGACACAAAGATTTATAGTGGTTCAACCTTTTAGCCAAGGTCTACATCCACTACCTTAGCTCCCCACTAAGGATTTCCAATCAATCCACTATTGATTCATCCCCTTTTCTAGGCTTAGGAGGAAACCCTTTACACCGATCAAGCTTTCTACCCAAAGCCTTGATCAAACCCTCTTTTACAAAGAGAAACAATAAGCAAACTTAAATCCCTCTAACAGGTATTTGTTTGCACAATTTAGCACTCACCCAAAACCTAAAACACTTGAGAAAATTTGACAATTTTGGCTCACTAGTGTTTGTCTATACAATAAATGACAATTTAAGCTCTAAGATAATTCTTGATCATTTGTTGTTTTACAATATGAGCATTAGCCTTTACTTGATGCTTGAAGGTCCCTTTTATACTCATTGATGAGTTTATAGCCGTTGCTAGCCGTTGGGAGTGAATTGGAGCCGTTGAGGACTTTAATTCCCACCATAAATGCAGTTTTGCAGCTCTCCGTTTCGAAACACTCGAACCCGTTTCGAAACAACCTTTAAGTAGAAAGAGCCGTTGCAGTTTGACGTGGACCCATATCGAAACGTTTTAGCCCGTTTCAAAACGACAGGTGGATTCATGAAGCTTTTCAGACAATTGTTTTTCCCTTTGACTTGCACCAAATTATGGCAGAAGATTGCCACAGAAATTGGCTGTCGTACTAGTTGCCTCGACAACGAAGGCTACATCCAACCATAACAGATTTCGACGAGAATAAGGTAAGTAAATGGTTGGGTATTGATACAATTTTTCCTAATAATATTTTCATGCCTTCAGAAAAAGTCGCAAGGTGGAGCGTATACATGGACTACAATGGAACACGAAAGAAAGATACATCCACCATGGTAACACAAAAGGGAGTAGCTGGGAGCACATTGGCCCAACTCTTTTTGGGAAACATTGTCACTCGATAGAGGGTGCGGATGGACTATAAGAAGTATCGGAAACGACCCCCCTCAAGCTCCAATAGACAAGGGAGTCGTCACTTTAGGAGATGCATGCCCATGCACTCCTAGAGTAACATAATTTTTATTTTTTTATCTTCCACTTATTTTTTTAATTTTTGTTTTAGGATTTAGATTTAAATTTCTTGCATTTATTTTATTTTGTGAACACATCTTTGATTTTCTAGAAAGTGGAGTTAAATTTAGCATTTATGCACTAGTAATTTTTATTTCAGTTTTCTTTTTATAGGAGAGACAATAGCCCAAGAGAAGAGAAAAGAAGCAAGCCCAAACCCATCACCCATTCCAGCCTGCCCGCCAAGTCTGTTGCGACAGACAGACGTCTGCCTCGGCAGATGAAACGACAACCTCTCCACTCCTATTTAACCCCCCCATATTTTACTATTCACTCTTCTTACTCTTTTTTTTTGCATATTGTTTTGATTATTCTCTTTTGCTTTCAGATTACCTTTTATTTTCAAGACTCTCTCACAACTCCACCTTCCCGGCAGCAGCCGCCGAGGCGGCCAAACGCTTCAAAATGGCAGCTCGGAAGAGAGTGATCACAACCAATCTAAGCTTCTCTTCCCTTCTTCTATTTTGTTTCTATCTAATCTATGCTAAAATTTTGTGTATGTAGGCATGCATTGAGGACAATGCTCCTCTCGAGTTTGGGGGGAATTAGTCCTCTATTTTTTCTTTTCTTGCTTTTTTTTCTCTTTTATTTTCTAGTTTTTTATATCTTTATTTTTCTATTTTATTTTGCATTTAGGTTCTAATGTAACATGCCTTTATTTAAAGTCTAATGAATTCTTAATTTGAGGAAAAATTCTTGAGTACCTTTTACCTGCTGCGGCAGATAGCCTGCCTGGGCAGCAACCTTAGCATGACTTTAGATTAACTTAGAATGCTACTATGGTCTGAACTCAAAAGAAAACATTCTTTGTGACTAGTTTGATTTTAGGACTTCAAGGAAACTTAAGTATTTCACCTAGTAAACTTGGGTAGAACTTGAAGTTTGAAATATATATATATATATATATATATATATATATATATATATATATATATATATATATAGAGAGAGAGAGAGAGAGAGGTGCCCGAAACTGGCTCTAGGATAAGCTAGAGGTGCCAAAAACTGGCTCTAGAAAAAAAGAAAAAAATGAATAAAATCATTAGAGATGCCTATCACCGACGCTAGTGGTTTAATTGCAAAAGAAACTAGAGGGAAACCCAAGGGAATTAAGGTGCTTATCGAAAGTTTACTTAGAAGCCGAAGGATCATTCTTATCACAAGGAACACACCCACACCCACGAGATACATAGTTCGGTTCCGGGAAAGTCAATTATCATTAGAAAGGTTGCTAATTAGGCGTAAATCTACACGGTATGTAATGGTTGGTCAAGATGCTTTCTCTACTTAGTTTACATATGATTTTAAGTTTTGGCATGATATCATTAGACTGCATTGCTTGAGGACAAGAAAAAGTTCGAGTTTGGGGGTATGTTAAGTGTGCAAAAGTCCTATATTTATGCCCTAGTTTAGCTCAATTATTGTTGTTCTTAAGTTTAATTTAGTTGCATTTATTAGGAAAACCTACACAAAAGTGCATAGATAAGATATTCTGCCTTATTTGATGAACTTAATTGATTTTATCGAAAAGATACTGCTCAGGTGCGTTTTCTTTCTGTGCGCAGGTACCCGCCCATGCAGATGCCGCTGAGGCAACAGAGAGGGCAGAAGAGGAGAAGCTGGAAACTAATGGAGAAAGCCATTGGACCATTTTGAGAGCTGATCAAGGAGGAAAGGACCAGAATGAAGAGCTGTGCCAACCCCTGCACACCAATCCAGACCTCTGTCGAGGTGTTGAGTGTGTAAAAGTTCTATTATTTACACCCTTTTTAACCCATATTTCTGCTACATTCAAGCATCATTTCATTGCATTTAGGTTAGTTTACAGCAAAACATCACAAATATATTAAAGGCATAGATTCTACTAAAGAATGGCTGATTTTGTAGGTTACTGCCATAGTAGACGGAGAAGGCAGGCGCAGGGCAGAGAAGCAGAAGAGCTGAACTGGACAAGCAGACAAAGAGGACGATGCTGCCATGGTGCTGCCGTGACAGCAGAGGACGACAGCAAGTTAGTGGAGAAAAAGAAAAGTGGACCTCGATAGATAGAGACAATTCTGCTCGTCTGTCGTGTGAAAACCATATATTTTTCCAAGCACCGGATCAAAAGATATGTCAAGCCCAAAGCTCAAGGAGAGAAAATCCCAAGAAACAAGGAGGACGGCTGAAAAGTAGGTTCCTTGAAGATTAAGTCTTTATTAGAATCATACTTTTAATTAAAGTTGTAATCCTTGTTAACTTAGATAACTTGAGCCCAAAGCTTATATAAGGGCATATATTTAAACCTAGAAAAAGATATACCCAATACCCCATAACCGACAACCAAAAACCCCTAGTCGTTTACCCGTCGTCGACATGTTCTAAATTCCCCCTAGGGCCACGGGTTGATTTGTAAAGTAGTTGCAAGGGTTGTTTTGTTTTAGGAATTTTTCAGTTCAATAAAATAAACTTCAAGTTCTCTTATTTTGGTTATTAATATCTTGCAAGAGCATCGGGAGAGCATTGTGAGGTTATCTATTTACTTAGCATCGAGAGAGTTAAGTATACGAAAGAAATAGGAGCAAGTTCTCTAGTTTATAATTGAACTATCTCGTGCCTAGGGATAGGGCGAGGTTAAGTGGCTAAAGAGGAATTCATACACATCAGTGTTCATCCTTCGGTTCACGTCGGGAGGTATCATCAAAGACGTGATCATCGACAGACTTGGACCTAGGGATAGGCCAAGGCAGATCTGGGATTCTTGTCAAACTTGAAGTACTGAGTTGGTGTGTTTGTTGCCGCGACGATCAACGGACTGCTGCCGCGACAGGTGCTGCCGCGACGGGCGCGACGACAGAACTGGATTTCCTAAGCATTGCAATGCCTGCACTACTGAGCAATTCAATACCAGCCCATTCTCTCTATCTTGATATCTTTACTCTTTTATTTACGTTTTCTTTATTATTTTCGTGACAACTCTCAATTATTTCCTTTACTTTCGTGCAGTGAATTAAGGTGAAAGCTATTAGCCCAATCCCTGTGGAGACGATATCCGATACTTCGTATCACTTTACTACTTGCGTCGTGTATACTTGCACCACCATTGCGATAGACTATTTTACACGCAACAAGTTTTTGGCGCCGTTGCCAGGGATTGGCAACATAACTCTACCTTTCTTTTATTGCACTTTTCGTTTTCATTTTTTTATTTTTTATTTTTTATTTTTTATTTTTTTTGTTTTCGTTGGTACATTCAACTCTTGCTTTTCACAAGGTTTTCTTGTTTATGCGCAGATCGAATCGAGGTAAAGATCCTGAGTATCCATTAGATCCAGAAGTTGAACGTTCCTTCAATCTCAAGAAACAACTTCGTCACCTTCTAGCCAGGAACGAATACCTTGAAGAACAGCTAGAGAAGATGGCCGACGTAGGAGACGACCCGCCTGCTGGAAACCCTGCCGCCGCCGAACGACGGTCCTGTCGTGACTACATGTTGAACGATCATGTAGAGTTGGAGACCACGCTGCCGGATATTGATGTTGACAACTTCGAGCTGAAACCTGTCATGTTTAGTATGATCAACAATGCCGGGCAGTTTAGTGGTGCTGTTACAGAGGATGCTAGGGAGCATCTCAAAACGTTCCAGGAGATCTGTGGTTCGTTTAGACTACCAGGAGTTAATCCGGAGATACTGAGGCTTCGGTTATTTCCCCATTCATTGAGGGACAGAGCAAAAACTTGGTGGAATAAACTTACGTCAGGTTCAATTAGAACTTGGGCAGATTTATCTCGTGAATTTTTATCTCATTTTAATCCTTCGCATTTATCTGAGCGATTGCGTAACGAAATTGCTACTTTTCAACAGGAAGATGACGAGCCGATGCACGAGGCCTGGGACAGATTTACTACTCTTCTACGGAACTGCCCAATGCATGGATTCCCTGTCTGGAATCAGGTAACAAAGTTTTATAATGCTGCCAACTTACAAACTCGTATTCGAATTGATTCAGCAGCAAACGGACTACTATTGGATAAAGATCCGGACGAGGAAATGCAAGTTTTGAAAAATCTGGCTAAGAATGAGGAGCAGTTTCCGACTGCAAGAAGAGGGGGTAAACGGGTACTTGTTGTCAAGGATTATGAGGCCGACAACACGATGAAATCACAGGTAGCATTCCTTACTAAAGCAATGAAAAGATTATTGAATGATGATGGACAACATGGATTTGCTGTTGAAGAGCTATGTGACATCTGTGAGGGAAATCATAGTCGGGATGAGTGCCCAATACAGTTAGAAGAGGGAAAATATGTTGGAAACTACAAGCCAAATTACAATTCCAACAATTATAATCCCAATTGGAGGAAGGATCCCAAGTTTTCTTCGAGTAATCCTAATAATGCCCTGAATCCTCAAACACACAATCAGAATCAGGGAGGACCTAGGTTGCTGACGCGACAGCAATTACCGCCGCAGCAGCAACAACAGCAACCAGCTGCCACGAGCAGTATACTGGAACAGACTCTGACCACCTTTATGTCTCAGACATGTACTTATATTGAGAATATGAATCAGTTTGTCAAGAAGACAGAGAATTTCATGGATAAAACAGAGATGAGGATGACGAATCATGAAGCAACTCTGAAATCTTTGGAGACACAAATGGGTCAGGTTTCCCAACATATTAAGCCGAGGCAGACTGGAGGATTTCCTAGTAATACTAAAAATGCTAGGAAGCCCACACATGAGCAATGTAAGGCAATTACTACTAGGAGTGGGAAGCAATTATCAGGGCTGGAAAAGGAAGCTGAAACAGTAAGGAAATCAGTCTTGGACAAACCTGCCGAGGATGCTGCCCCGACAGGTGATAAACAGACTGCTGCCGATGAGCCTGTCACGACAGCAGAAGCGACAGAGGAGAAAATTGATGAACCTAAACCTCCTCAGATTCGTATGCAGTGGGAAGGACGCATTGTTGATTACCGTCCCCCACCTCCTTTTCGCCAACGGATACAGCAAGCTAAGCAAGAATCTCAGCTCAAAAAGATTTATGATATTTTTAAGCAGGTTCATATTAATATTCCGCTGTTAGATGTCGTTAGGGAGATGCCCGGTTATGCCAAATTTCTCAAGGATGTCATGTCAAAGAAATCTAAACTGGGGGAGTTTGAAACGGTAAAGATGACATAAGGTTGCATGAGTATTCTTCATCGGCAGCCACCCTAGAAAAAGAAGGATCCGGGGAGCTTCATCATACCTTGCGTAATCGGAAATAAATTTGTGGGTAAGGCACTTTGTGATCTTGGTGCTAGTGTTAACTTAATGCCAAAATCTTTTTTTCAGAAATTAGGTATTGGAAAGGCGCGACCCACGACAGTAACTCTGCAGCTGGCAGACCGCTCTTATGTTCATCCGGAAGGAAAAATTGAAGATATTCTGGTAAGAGTGGATAAATTTATTTTTCCTGCTGACTTTCTTGTTTTAGATTGTGAAGCAGATGAAAATGCACCAGTCATCCTTGGGAGACCCTTCTTAGCCACGGGAAGATCACTGATTGATGTAGAGAAAGGAGAACTCACCATGCGAGTAAACGATCAAGAGATCAAGTTGAATGTTCTCCAAGCGATGAAACATGCTGATGTAGACGAGGAATGCAAGGCTATCACTGACGTTACCCTTGATCAACCCTGCATCAGGTCAGGCTGTCACAATATTAAATTTGGTCACTGCCGTGGCAGCCACCTACAGGACTGTCACGACAGTACTGACGACAGCACCGACGACAGCAACTCCTCTGAATCTAATACTGAAGATCAGGAGGGGGTAAACTGGTTAGGCAATCGTCCAGGTAAGTTATTCGAACCTTTAAATTATACTTCGGATAACCATTTAATCCAAAAGCCATCTACTGTTGAACCATCTACCTTAGAACTGAAGCCCCTGCCAGGGCAGCTAAAATATGCTTTTCTTGGTTCAAATGATACTTTGCCCGTAATCATCTCTTCTAAGCTGCCGCAGGAACAGGAACGGCAGCTGATAGGCATGCTAAGGCAGCAATAAATGGCGATTGGATGGACGATAGCTGATATACAAGGCATTAGTCCGGCGTTATGCATGCACAAAATCCTTCTAGAGGAAGATCATAAGCCGACTATTGATGCCCAAAGGCGGCTAAACCATGCGATGAAAGAGGTGGTGCGTAAAGAGATAATTAAATGGTTAGATGCTGGTATTATTTACGCCATCTCCGACAGCAAATGGGTGAGCCCGGTGCAATGTGTTCCAAAGAAAGGAGGAATGACCGTGGTAACCAATGAAAACAACGAGTTAATCCCAACCAGGACTGTGACCGGTTGGAGGGTTTGTATGGACTATCGGAAGCTTAACAAAGCTACCCGAAAAGACCATTTTCCTTTACCCTTTATTGATCAAATGCTTGATAGATTGGCAGGAAAACCTTACTATTGTTTTCTTGATGGTTATTCAGGTTATAACCAAATTGCTATCCCACCGGAGGATCAAGAAAAGACGACCTTCACATGCCCATACGGAACGTATGCTTTTAGGAGAATGCCGTTTGGACTATGCAATGCACCCGCCACCTTCTAAAGGTGCATGATGGCCATATTCTCCGATATGGTAGAGGACTTCCTTGAGATTTTTATGGATGATTTTTCAGTCTTTGGAGACGATTTTGAGAGCTGCCTCGGCAATCTACAAAAGGTACTTGAAAGATGTGAAAAAGCAAATCTCGTTTTGAATTGGGAAAAATGCCACTTTATAGTGGATGAAGGGATAGTCCTTGGCCATAAGATTAGCTGCCGCGGGATAGAAGTCGACAGGGCTAAAATAGAAGTAATCGAGAAGCTGCCGCCGCCGACCACAGTCAAGGGCATTAGAAGTTTCTTAGGGCATGCTGGTTTTTATCGAAGATTCATTGCAAATTTCTCAAAAATCACCAAGTCCCTATGCCATCTTTTTTAGCAGAACCGACCCTTTGACTTTAATGATGAATGTACTGAAGCATTCAAGGTTCTAAAAGAAAAACTGGTAACAATCCCAATAGTACAGCCACCAGACTGGACGCAGCCATTTGAGATTATGTGTGATGCTAGTGACTATGCTGTCTGGGCAGCACTTGGGCAGCGCAGAGATAAGCTATTTCATGTCATATATTATGCCAGCAAGACATTGAATGACGCCCAAGTAAACTACACCACCACAGAAAAGGAGCTATTAGCTGTGGTGTTCTCCATCGACAAGTTTCGTTCTTATATACTTGGGACGAAGGTAATAGTGCACACAAACCATTCTGCCTTGAAGTATCTGTTCGCGAAAAAGGATACAAAGCCTCGATTGATACGGTGGATCATGCTATTGCAAGAATTCGACCTTGAAATCAAGGACAAAAAAGGGACAGAAAATCAGGTGGCAGATCACTTGTCAAGATTGGAGAAGGGACAGAGTCTACCAATAGATGAGACAAACATACTGGAGACCTTCCCAGATGAGCAGCTCTTCGCTGCCGCAATCGCTGCCGCGACAGCCATGGCGACAGGTAAGTCTTCTGAACTTCCCTGGTATGCTGATTTCGTTAATTTTATAGTTAGCGGAATACTTCCTTCTGATCTTAATTATCAAGCCAGGAAGAGGTTCCAAAATGATGTTAAGCATTATTATTGGGACGAACCTCTTCTTTTCAAAATATGTGCAGATCAGGTTATAAGGAGGTGTGTACCACAAGAAGAGCAAGACGACATTCTTCATCATTGCCATGCTTCACAGTATGGAGGTCACTTAGGAGGCAACAAAACTGCTGCCAAGGTGCTGCAGTCAGGATTTTATTGGCCGTCACTGTATAAGGATGCACAAGTTTTCTATAAGAACTGTGATAGATGCCAAAGGACAGGAAACATCTCGAGGAAAAACGAGATGCCGCTGCAGAACATTCTAGAAGTCGAAATTTTCGACGTTTGGGGGATTGATTTTATGGGACCTTTTCCATCTTCATGTGGAAACTTATACATCCTCCTAGAAGTGGATTATGTCTCTAAGTGGGTTGAAGTTATCGCCACTCAAAGGAATGATGCCAAGACAGTCCAAAAATTTCTACACAAAAACATTTTTTCGAGGTTTGGCATCCCTAAGGCGATTATCAGTGATGAAGGGAGACATTTTGACAATAGGGTAAATGCTGTCGCCTTAAAGAAATATGGTTTCAAGCATCGGATCGCGACAGCATACCACCCACAGACCAATGGACAAGCTGAAATATCTAATAGGGAAGTTAAGAACATTCTTGAGAAGATGGTTAAGCCAACTAGGAAAGATTGGTCTTTACTCCTTAATGATGCATTATGGGCATATAGGACAACTTTTAAGACTCCATTGGGCATGTCTCCATACCGATTGATTTATGGGAAAAACCTGTCATCTGCCTGTCGAGATAGAGCATAGGGCATATTGGGCAATCAAGGCAGTGAATATGGACTTGGACAAGGCAGGCCAGAAAAGGCTGTTAGATTTGAACGAGATTGAAGAAATACGGACAATGGCCTACGACAATGCAAGAATCTACAAGGAGAAAACTAAGAAGTGGCATGACAGGAAGTTGCTGCCACGACAGTTCTGCCAAGGGCAGCTTGTATTGTTGTTCAATTCTAGACTGAAACTCTTCCCAGGGAAGCTAAAATCTAGATGGTTCGGCCCGTTCCAAGTTGTACAAGTTTTTCCCCATGGTGCCATCACAATCCGATCATTAAAAGACGGGCACCAATTCAAAGTCAACGGACAGCGCCTCAAGCATTATCAGGGGACTGAAGCCCCAGGAATACAGGAAGTGGCTACCTTAGGAGATGCCCCACAAGGCATCCCTAATTTAACCTAATTTTTATTTTTATTTATTTTTATTATTTATTATTTATTAGGAAATAAGTTTTATTTTATTCGAATAATGTTTTTATGTTTAATGTTTTTAGGAAATAAAGGAGTCAAGAAGAATAGGAGAAGTGACCCAAGCCCACCATCCATCCATCAGCCCAGAAAAGCCCAATATTGAAGCATGTCGTTCCAGCTACCGCGACAGACACGGAAAAGACAGGCTGTCACCAGACTGTCACGGTAGACGCAAAAATGCGTAACAGACGCATTAATGCGTGACAGACGCATCAGACACGCTAAAGCTCAACAGACGCCCCGTTATTCACGCCTGCCGTTACAGCTTCAACGGGCAGCAACTCCTCCTCTATAAAACCCCGTTTCATTTTCATTTCACTCACTTCTATTATTCTTACTTGTTCTCCCCTTTAGTTTTTCTTTGTTTTCTTTACATTCACACAACCCTTGCAACTAACATGTCTTCCAGAAGAACCCGCCGCAGTGCTGCTTCAACCTCTTCACCGGCAGCACCCACCCCGCAGTCCTTCGCAACTAAGGACCTATGGGAAGAAAGAGGCTTTATTTACGCTCGAAAGGCCGTTAATATGGGCCTCAAGCCTTTCATCGCAAGGACGATTCGAGCCCTCTTGTGGGAACAATTTGCAGAGCAACCAGCAGAAATGAATGAAACGCTGGTCAGGGAATTCTATGCTGCCATCGGCAGCAGGACAACAACAGTAGTAACCGTCCGCTGGACAGAAGTGCAATTCACAGCTGAACGCATCAACAATTTCTATGGCCTCTACTTCGGCCCCAACGACGATGCTCACCAGCAGTTCCTGGACACCCTAGACGACGCTGCCTTCGATGCTGTCATGGCAGAAGTGACAGAAGAATGAACTGAATGGAACACGAGCCGCAAAAATCCCCACACCGTGAAGAGGGGGCAGCTGCTGCCAGAGGCTAAATTGTGGAACGCCTTCATTAAGAAGAGGATTCTGCCGTCCTCTCATCACACCACAGTGGACCAGCAGAGGTTAGCCCTAATCCACTCAATCATGAACAAACGACCCATAAATGTGGGACGATATATGCGGGAAAGTATCCTGGACTGCACCCAGAGATCGACGGCCCTCCTCTGCCTGCCCTTCCTTATTACATCTCTCTGCCATTACTCTGCCGTACCAGAAGCCACCACCGATCGCCTAGTGAAGGGACGGGGCTGGACAGACAAGAATATCATCAGCCTCATGGAGCTGACAATAGCAACCCCCCTCTCTTCCGTCAACCCCAATGTCGCCCCAGCAGAATCATCAGAGCAACCCAACCCTGAACCTGCCGCAGCAGCTGCTCCGACAGACCCATCCACTAAAATCCTTGCTGCCATTCAGAGGATGGAGGACAGACAGTTGGGTCTGATGACATTCATCAAGGATTTTGCCAACTCCACTGTAAATTCCATTCACCATACTTTAAATTTTCCTGATGTTGTCTTTCCCACCTTCCCTGCCCACCACTTCACCGTCCCACCCCTGCCTACACACTTACACCTGCTGCCACACCACATACACAATCTGCTGCCTCCATTCCATCACCTGCCCCGACGGCAGCCGGCAGCCCTCAGGCCGACACATCCGCCCGAGGAACAAAGTGACCGCCCTTGGATGACATTGCTGCCTTTGTAGCTGGGTTTTCTTCTTCCTCCGTCTGGGCAGAAAGCAAAGCAGAACCCTCTATTCAGAGGAACTTGGAGAAAGAATTCACACCTATCAAGAGGCAGAAAAGAATGATGCCAAAGGCCATCACCACCACCAACAGCAGCAGCAGCAGTTGGGACAGCGGAAGCAGCTCTGACATCCAGGTCGTAGAGCAACCAGCCCAGCCTGCCCCACAGCCCAGAATCCGCCGCCAAATCCGCCTCAGTAGCAGCAGTGAAGACAATGCTTAAAATTTAAGTCTTTTATTTTCTTCTTATTGATGCCTACCTTATCTATATTTTGTGATGTACTGCCTTCATTTTTATTTTTTCATTTGCATTGAGGGCAATGCAACCCTCGAGTTTGGGGGTGGCAACCCTCCATTTTAATAGAGTCTAAGTACATCTTAATTAATTGATGTGTCTTATTTATTTTTCTCTTAAAAAAAATCATAAAGGACTGAAAATTTTGGCTTAAAACTGTGATTTAAACTCACCTGTCGTGACAGCTCTGTCGTGGCAGCATCTTTATGACAGTTTAAGGAGAAGTTTAGTGCCTTTCTATAGTTCTGAAAAACTTAAACACCATTTTGACTGTTATACTGCTTAGATTTCTTTTAGCCAAACTAGAATAGGAAGCTTAGTACTTGAATAGCCCCTAAAGGTGCCTAACACTGGCTCTAGGAAAGAAGTTTAGCAAAAGAGACTCAAAAACCTAGAGGTGCCCGAAACCGGCTCTAGGAAGCTAACTAGAGGTGCCTAAAACTGGCTCTAGTAAAACTTTAGAAATCGAGTCAAAACAAAGAAATCAAAGAAGCATGAAAATGTGCCTTCAAAAAGATAAACTTTGGCATAAAAATTCGAGTTAAGAAGTTGAATATTCTAGTGAAACTAAGAGAGTCTTAGCATATAACTGTTCATAAGCATGCACACACTGCACGAGGACTATAGTGAGATTCCGGACAGATCCTAATCTATCCGACAGGTTGCTGCCGTCACAGAGAAGGAACGACGGGTAAGGGAAAGCTCACTGTTTGAAAGCCAAAACAAAAATAATTTTTTCTTTTAGGTCTTAGTTGCTTGAGGGTAAGCAAAAACTTGAGTTTGAGGGTGTGTTGAGTGTGTAAAAGTTCTATTATTTACACCTTTTTTAACCCATATTTCTGCTGCATTCAAGCTTTATTTCATTGCATTTAGGTTAGTTTACAGCAAAACATCACAAATATATTAAAGGCACAGATTCTACTAAAGAATGGCTGATTTTGTAGGTTACTGCCATAGTAGACGGAGAAGGCAGGCGCAGGGCAGAGAAGCAGAAGAGATGAACTGGACAAGCAGACAAAGAGGACGATGCTGTCATGGTGCTGCCGTGACAGCAGAGGACGACAGCAAGTTAGTGGAGAAAAAGCAAAGTGGACCTCGATAGATAGATAAAATTCTTCTCGTCTGTCGTGTGAAAACCATATATTTTTCCAAGCCCCGGATCAAAAGATATGTCAAGCCCAAAGCTCAAGGAGAGAAAATCCCAAGAAACAAGGAGGACGGCTGAAAAGTAGGTTCCTTGAAGATTAAGTCTTTATTAGAATCATACTTTTAATTAAAGTTGTAATCCTTGTTAACTTAGATAACTTGAGCCCAAATCTTATATAAGGGCATATATTTTAACCTAGAAAAGGATATACCCAATACCCCATAACCGACAACCAAAAACCCCTAGCCGTTTACCCGCCGTCGACATGTTCTAAATTCCCCCTAGGGCCACGAGTTGATTTGTAAAGTAGTTGCAAGGGTTGTTTTGTTTTAGGAATTTTTCAGTTCAATAAAATAAACTTCAAGTTCTCTTATTTTGGTTATTAATATCTTGCAAGAGCATCGGGAGAGCATTGTGAGGTTATCTATTTACTTAGCATCGGGAGAGTTAAGTATACGAAAGAAATAAGAACAAGTTCTCTAGTTTATAGTTGAACTATCTCGTGCCTAGGGATAGGGCGAGGTTAAGTGGCTAAAGAGGAATTCATACACATCGGTGTTCATCCTTCGATTCACGCCGGGAGGTATCATCAAAGACGTGATCATCGACAGACTTGGACCTAGGGATAGGCCAAGGCAGATCTGGGATTCTTGTCAAACTTGAAGTACTGAGTTGATGTGTTTGCTGCCGCGACGATCAACAGACTGCTGCCGCGACAGGTGCTTCCGCGACGTGCGCGACGACAGAACTGGATTTCCTAAGCATTGAAATACCTGCACTACTGAGCAATTCAATACCAGCCCATTCTCTCTATCTTGATATCTTTACTCTTTTATTTACGTTTTCTTTATTATTTTCGTGACAACTCTCAATTATTTCCTTTACTTTCGTGCAGTGAATTAAGGTGAAAGCTATTAGCCCAATCCCTGTGGAGACGATATCTGATACTTCGTATCAATTTACTACTTGCGTCGTGTATACTTGCACCACCATTGCGATAGACTATTTTACACGCAACACGAGGCAGTCAACAGAGTGTCGCCGAGGCAGCAACTCGAGGAAGGGTGAAAAAATGCAAAGTGGTACGCGACTGAAAGAGCTCATCAAGCCTGATTTTTAGAGACCACTTGCACGTGCATTAGAGCCCAGCAGGCAGAGAAAAGCCTGGTCAAAGTCTAGTTGGAAAAAGTTAAACGAGAATCTAGGAAGAATTAATGTTAGATTTGTTCTTTTAATGAGTTGTAATGATATTCTAACTAGTATTCCTACCCTAAACCGACTTAGGCCTAGGCTCCTCCCCTATATATATGTAATCGACTTGAAAGAGAGAACACAATTGAGATTAGAGAGAAACTCTTTGTTGAAAACCTAGTGCCATCTACCCCCATCATGTTCTAAACTTTCCCTAGGGCTAAGGGTTGGTTGTGTATTAGTTGTGAGAGTTTTGCTTTTATTTGTTTAGGTTTCAGATTTTGCAATAAAATTCAAGGTTTTTTAATCTTAGTTCTTCATTGTCGTAATCTTTATCGGGAGAGAAGAGAGCTTCAATCTATTTGTTCAATATCGGGAGAGTTGAACTCACGAAACGAGTAAACACAGTTTTATCCAACCATAGGATAAAGCTACTTTGGCTTAGGGATAAGTTTAGAAGTTCAACGACTAAGAGAGATTTCATAATCGGTTGATGTTCACCCTTAGATTCACGCTGGGAGGTATCATCCAAGACGTGTTCGCCAATAGTACTTCAAGCTTCGGGAAAATAGGAAGTTATAGAAGGGAGCCTTGCCGAACATTGAATCATCGCTTAACTGCCCATGCAGTCACTTGGTCTCTGCCGAGGCGGGCGCCTGTCGAGGCATAGTAGTGGACGGCTGTTGAAAGTTGTTAAGTTGATCTACAAAACTGTACCGAGACAGTGAATTCAATCTTCACACTACGAAGCATCCAATACTGGCCCATTCTCTCACTCTGATTTCTCAATTTACTTTACTTGTTTTAGTCTTAGTTTTAATCAACCCAACTCTCATTAATTGTGTTTTTACTTTTACTTGTGCAGAAAAGTGAATTCCGAAAGGTTGTCAAAATCCCTATGGAGACGATATCTTAAATACTATAACTTGGCACCGTGTACTTTTGCACGCAATAAAGTGAATGTTATAGAGGAAGATGATGGAGCAAATCGATTGAAGACTGACGTTTCAGAAATCAAATCCCCGTTGAAATGGGTATTTGAGTAGTTGTATAATGCAAGATTATTGAAATTGGCATGAAGGTGGAGATGGAGATGCAATCTGATGTGTACTGTGAGTATCATTAGGAATGTGGCCACGAGATTCAACACTGCTCAGAGTTTAGAAGCTTAGTTCAGAAAATGATGGATAATAAGGAAATTGAGTTCTTTGAGAAAGCGAGAGTAAAGAAGGAAGTAGAAGTGTGTGCTTCTGAGTATTCTAGAGTCAAATACGGAGTTCACAAGCCTTTGGTTGTTTCTATTAGACCCAAGGCTGGAAGTTTGTCAAATATAAAGCCGTCAGTAGCCCCAAAGGTTGTAATTTCATCTCCTGCACCGTTTGCTTTTAAAAGCACCCACAAGGTTCCCTGAAATTATGCAACTATTGTGACTATACCTGAGGGAGAAAAACCACATGAAGAGATAAAGTCACCAAATGAAGTGAAAGCAGTGTCGGAAGAAAAGAAGGATGAACAGCCTGACACGGAAATAGTAAATGAGGTGGGACACTTTACCCGTAGTGGTAGATGCTATTCTTCTCCTGAAGTTTCTAAGGAAGCGAAAAAGATTAAAGGAAAGGTTGTGGCAGTACCTGAGAATATTTTTGGAGAAGATCTTGCTTCGAAAATAAATGAGTCGGTAACAGAAGAACAAGCACAAGAGTTCCTGAAATTTCTGAAGCATAATGAATACAATATAGTCGAGCAGTTAAAGAGGCAAAAAGCAAGAATTTTTGTCCTAGAGTTGTTGTTAAGTTCCGAGGGGCACCGTAATGCTCTAATAAAGGTGCTCAATCAGACGTTTGTACCAAATGACATATATGTGAACAAATTGGACAAAATTGTGAATCATATTACTACCGACAATTGTATTACATTCACTGATGTTGAGATTCCTAAAGGGGGGATGGGGTCTGTGAAGGCTTTAAACATCAACTCTACAAAGGTTGCCAATTGATGATTCACACATGGAGACATATGTAGAGCGGTTTGGTGTTTTCTAAATATGAGCGCAAGTGTACACTCTTGTCAAGTTGTAATATAAAAGATATCGTCTCCCACGAGGATTGGACAACTAATTCGAATATAAATTCCCGCACATGAAATATTAAATGCACAAGTAAATTTTAGTTTGTTAAAGAGAAAAATAAATAAACACAAGTAATTAAGAGAATAGATTAGATTGATTGAATGGGTCTGGTTATGCTGCTCCATAGTGTGAAACTGCGTTGAATAGGTCAAGTTGTATTGCGCTGCTAGACTTTGCTGCCTTGGCGGAAGATGTGCTTCGACGCTTTCGCTGCCTCGGCAAGTGGAATGGACGATTGGCTCATCGGCAAACTCGGTAGACCTTCAAGGCTATGCAGAACACTTCGATAATGATTCAGCTTATGTCTAAGTTAGAATACTATTGATGCCTGCTGTAGATAATACCCGTCGGCGTGAATATTATAATGAACAACCTTTGGTTCGTCCTCTTTTAGCCGCCTTAAACCCTAACATATGTCTATGCTGGATTGATCAACACCAAGTATTAATGAAACCGTGCTTACTTCTTTCGTGAGTTTGACTCTCTCGATTCCAAACAAATAGATTGCTCACAATTGATCTTTCGAACTCAATTGAAAACAATGAAGAACATGAAATAAGCAAACCTTGAATTTATTGCAAAACAAACTTAAACCTAAACAACCGTTCTCACAACTACTTTACAACACAACCCAAACCCTATAGAATTTAGAACATAATGGGGGCAAGAAAACACAAGAGAAACTAAGCTATGCCAAGATGTCGAGATTGTAAGATACAAGGTAAGGTCGTGTATATATAGGGCATGGCCTAGGTTAAGTCCTCCTTGGAGTAGAAGTCTTCTTTATGATAAAGTAGCTTTTGCATTGAATGCATCCTTTAATTCTGACTTCCTTGACTTGAATTTGGACTCCTCTTGTCGTTGCCTTGTACCGCAAGCAAGCCATGATCTTCTTCTTTGGCGGCTCTGTCTACCGTTTTTGGCATCAGTAAATTGCATGGATGGGCTCATTGGACTCAGAAAATTATGCTCTTCCAATCGCACTCCAATTTACTAGTTCCTCAAGTTGTTGCCCAGGGCGGCAGATATGGCGACGTCAGCTACTCGGTAGCATCTCGCTTTGTGTTGAACTGCTTCAATATAGCTTCTTGGTATGTTGCCTCAGCATCAGCTCCTCAGCTTTCTCCTCCTCTTGACAGCTTCTAGCACCTGAAACGCAAACTAAACTAAAACATTATCTTTTCTCACCAAATCAAAGATATTCAATAAAAATAAGGCAAATCAAAGAATACTGTGAATAATACATGCATGCACCTAAATATGGCTAAAATGCACTTAAGAACAACAATAATATGAGATGGAATGCATACAAAATATAATACTTATGAGCATTTTACACACCCCAAACTCGAACTATTACTTGTCCTCAAGCAATGCAATCCTAAATATACTTGCCCTTGCACTAATCAGAAAGAAGAATCTGTTTTAAACTTGATTTAGCACCTCAAGGCCGTGGCACCTGTTTTAAACTATAATGACAGTGCAGTGTGTGCAAAAACTGTGTACAGGCTGAATCTGAAGAATATTCTAAGTAAACAAGGATGTTGTTAAAGTAATATATGGTTGCTGCCGAGGCAACACAATTAAGCACAATTTATAATCATGGCAATAAGAGCTTCAGCTCATCACAACTACTCTTTAGGTCTGAAATTAAGATAGGAGAAACTACAAAACCCTGAACCCATTGAGTAGAGTCACCCCATGAAGACGTTCATTCACTCATGCTAATTTGTCTGTCACTTCAAAAAATTTCAGATTCATGGACTTTGATAGCAGCGGAGTGTCCTTTGGCACATGATTCTTCCTAGAGCCTGTTTCAGGCACCTCTAGGGAAAACAACATATTTTTTCCTGCCTTGGCAGTGCTTTTCATTTTTTTGCATGTCGCGACAGCTTCCTGCAACCATGTTAGAATTAAATAATTCAAGCATGCAGTGTTTATCAGAAATTCACTCAAATTCAGCAAGTAACATTAGTGTTTTTAATTTTTGGCAATTATAAACAAATTCTAAGTTTTCTTCATGCTTTCCCCAAAATTAAGTTCATTTTATTATGTTGCGAAAATTTTAAAATTGGCTATCCTATCGTAGGCACAGGTTCTAACAAAATTTTTCTTTTGATTAATTTTAAGGCAAGTACATATGCAACCTATATGATCTAAGTAATGCCTAAACAATGATGAGTGCTAATTTTGCCCCCAAACTCGAGATAAAAAGAAAAATAAAAGACGAGAATAATAAAACAGAAATAAAAAGAAATAAAAAGAAAGAAAAGAAACAACGCTAGAAGTTATCGGATTGTGGAGATGTTGCTGGAGTTTCAGAGGCGGAGGAGGAAGATGATGATCGGATGACCAGGTAGCAGGCTTGGCAGGTGAAATCTTTGATGTGCGTGGCGGCTAGACTCTCTTGGGCGTAGGGTGAGGAGCTTCAATGTGGACCAATTCAGTTTTTGAGTCCTCATTCTCCGGCGCCAGTTCGTTCGAGATTATATGCCGCTTCCTTTTCCTGTTTGATTTCGCCATGGGTGCTGCCGGTGGTTCTACTATTGTCGTTGGTTCCCTGGTTGTTGTTGTCTACTGCCCAGAATCCTTGGATAGGGAGGTCTCAGCCATTGTTGCCGCTGTGATAGCTGGTGATAGTTGTTGTTGATGCATCTTTGGAGTGTCGGTCCCCGTGTAAGAAGAGAAGGTGGCGGAGTAAGACGAGTATCGTGCTGGAGAAGGCATCTGGCGATGAAAGGCGGCATGGTGGGCAGCAGCTTCTGGCAGTGTAGCCTCTTTGAATTCAGCTACGACGGCCAATTTTTCTAGAAATCTGGGCAAGAAGGGGCCGTCGTTGGGAAACTTCTGCAGAAGATAGGCCCCAAAGGCCTCTTGAACTTCCCCCCACATATTTCATGAAGATCAGTTGCTGCTGCTCAATTCTCTTGTTGCTATCGATCAGTGTTTGGAGTAGCTAGATGACCTCAGGGTTTTGGGCAGCCTTAGTATGCCTCATGCTGCCGGGGCAGCTGTGTTGTCAGTCGACGGCTAGGACTGTATGATTGGCTTTGTCTCAGGCGCCTGCATCATTTGGAGCCTGAATTTTCTGGTCCAGCCCTTCCATGATGGTGTCAGCACATCCTTGGAGACGGAGGGGAAGTTGAAGTTCGCGCAAAGTTCGGTGATGAGGGAGGGGAAGTAGAGCCTGCCCTTCGACTTTCGGTAGCAGCTGTAGATCTCCTTGCAGATTATGTCTCCCATGTTGATCGGTTGTTCATGATTAAATGGATCAAGGCGAGGCGAGGCCGATCAACTGTTGTGTTGTGTGAGGTGGGCAGCAGGCATCGCTTGATGAAGGTGTTCCAAAGCATCGCCTCCGACAGCACCTAGTATACTGGAACAGACCTTGGCAACTTTTATGTCACAGACGGGAGCATACATGGCGAACATAGATCACTTTGTCAAGAAAACTGAGTCATTCATGGACAAGACATAGATGAGGATGACAAACCATGAGGCTACCCTAAAATCTTTGGAGACACAAATGGGCCAAGTATCACAATATATCAAACCGAGGCAGAACGAAGGATTCCCTAGTGATACTGAGGTCACTAGAAAACCCACACATGAGTAGTGTAAAGCAATCACAACTAGGAGTGGGAAACAGTTACAAGGGACGAAGATGAAAGATATATCGAGTGAGGATCCGACCCTAGAAACACCTACCGTGAACACTGCCCCAGAAGAAGAGAGACAACCTGCTGTTGACACACCTGCCGCGACAGCAGAAGGGACGAAGGAGCTGACAGAAGATGCTGAAAATTTTAAGCCTCCTCAGATCCGAATTCCATGTGAAGGATGTCTTGAAGATTACCATCCTCCACCTTCTTTTCCACAGCGGTTACAGAAGCAGAAACAAGAGTACCAGCTTAAAAAAATTTATGATATTTTTAAGCAAGTAAACATTAACATACCGCTGCTAGAGGCCATCAAGCAGATGCTTGGATATGCTAAGTTTCTCAAGAACGCAATGTCCAAAAGGTCCAGACTTGGGGAATTTGAGACAGTGAAGAAGACAGAAGGATGTATGACAATTTTGCACAAGCATCTACCCAAAAAGAAGAAGGATCCTAGGAGCTTCATCATACCGTGCATAATTGGCGATAAGTTCGTGGGTAAGGCACTTTGTGATCTTGGTGCTAGCATAAATCTAATGCCGAAATATGTTTTTTAGAAATTAGGTATTGTACAAGCAAGGCCCACGACAGTCATGTTGCAGCTGGCAGACCGCTCTTACGTACAACCAGAAGGGAAGATCGAAGATATTCTGGTAATAGTGGATAAATTTATTTTTCCTGCTGACTTTCTTGTTTTAGACTGTGAAGCAGGTGAAAACGCACCGATCATCTTGGGGCGACCCTTCCTAGCCACAGGCAGAACTGTGATCAATGTTGAGAAAGGAGAACTGACCATGAGAGTGAATGATCAGCAAACCAAACTCAATGTTCTCTAAGCAATAAAACATGCTGATGCAAAAGAAGAGTGCAAGGCAATCTCTGAAGTAGTTCTTGACCAACCCTGCTTCAGGTCGAGCTGCCACGACAGACAGTTTGGTCACGGCCACCGAAGTAACCCGAAAGATTGTCACGACAGCAACGACGACAAATACTCCTCAGACACAGAAACATCCGACACTGAAGGAGTTGAGGAGGTAAATTGAATAGGCACGCGTCAAGGTAAGTTCTTCGAGCCTCTGAATTATACCTCGAATGAACATGTAATCCAGAAGCCTTCCATTGAAAAGCCACATGTACTAGACCTTAAACCCCTGCCATGGCAGCTTAAATATGTATATCTTGGTTTAAATGATACGTTGGTCGTAATCATCTCTTCCAAGTTAATGCAGGAACAGGAGCAGCGGCTAATCAAAATGCTACAACAACATAAGAAGGCCATTGGATGGACTATAGCTGATATCCAAGGCATCAGTCCGGTGTTATGCATGCACAAAATCCTCTTGGAGGATGATCATAAGCCAACCATTAATGCCCAAAGATGATTGAACGAGGCTATGAGAGAGGTGGTGAGGAAAAAATTATCAAGTGGCTCGACGCTGGAATTAAATACGCCATCTCGGATAGCAAGTGGGTGATCCCGGTGCAATGTGTGCCCAAAAAGGGAGGAATAACTGTAGTAACCAATGAATAAAGCGAACTAATCCCAACCAGGACTATGACCGGTTGGAGGGTTTGTATGGAATATCGAAAGCTTAACAAAGCTACTCGAAAGGACCACTTCCCCTTACCTTTTATTAATCAAATGCTTGATAGATTAGCGGGGAAACCTTACTATTGTTTTCTTGATGGTTACTCAGGTTATAACCAAATAGCAATCACACACGAGGACCAAGAGAAAACCACCTTCACATGCTCGTACGACACCTACGCCTTTCAAAGAATGCCATTTGGGCTCTGCAATGCACCAGCAACCTTCCAACGGTGCATGCTGGCAATATTCTCTGTCATGGTGGAGGACTTTCTAGAGATTTTCATGGACAACTTTTCTGTCTTTGGGGACAACTTCGAGGATTGTTTAGGCAATTTACAGAAGGTTCTTGAGAGATGCGAAGAGGCGAACTTGGTTTTAAACTGGGAAAATGCCACTTCATGGTGGATGAAGGTATAGTGTTGAGCCATAAGGTGAGCTGCTGAGGCATAGAGGTGGACAGAGCCAAAATAGAGGTTATCGAAAAGCTGCCACCACCCACCACAGTCAAGGGGATTCAAAGTTTCTTAGGGCATGCCGGGTTTTATCAACGATTTATAGCTAATTTTTCGAAGATTACCAAGCCCATTTTCCACCTATCGGAACAGAATCGCCCTTTTAATTTTAATGCTAAAGGTACTGAGGCATTCAGAATACTGAAGGAGAAGCTAATAACAGCCCCGATTGTACAGCCACCAGACTGGAGTTTGCCATTTGAAATAATGTGTGATACCAGTGATTACGCTGTCGGGGCAGCATTAGGGCAGAGGAAGGATAAGCTCTTCCATGTAATCTACTATGCCAGCAAAACACTGAATGATGCCCAAATCAACTACACCACGACAGAGAAGGAGCTATTAGCAGTGGTGTTCTCAAGCGACAAGTTCCATCCATATATACCTGGAACGAAGGTGGTAGTCCATACATACCATTCAACACTAAAGTATCTGTTCACGAAAAAAGATGCAAAACCTAGATTGATACGTTGGATTCTGCTGCTGCAAGAATTTGACATTGACATCAAGGATAAAAAGGGAACAGAGAACCAAGTAGCAGACCACTTGTCAAGGTTGGAGACGGAAAGGAGTCAATCAACAGACAAGACCAACATACTGGAGACCTTCCCAGATGAGCAGTTGTTTGCTGCCACCAGCACTGTCGCTACAGCCATGGCGGCAGGTAAGCTTTCTGAAATCCCTTGGTATTATGACATTGTTAATTACATTGTAAGTGGGTTATTACCTCATGAGTTTAATTACCAAGCAAGGAAGAGGTTCCAAAATGATGCAAAACATTTTTATTGGGACGAACTTGTTTTTTTCAAACACTGTGCAAATCAGATTATCAGGAGATGCTTACCACAAGACGAACAGAAAGCTGTGCTTCTCCACTGTTATGCTTCCCCTTATGAAGGACACCTAGGGGGAAACAAAACTGCTGCCAAGGTTCTGCAATCCGGTCTCTATTGGCCCTGCACAAACTTTTTACAAGAGCTGTGACAAGTGCCAAAGGACTGGGAACATATCAAGAAGGCATGCGATGCCACTGCAGAACATACTGGAGGTCGAAATCTTCGATGTATGGGGAATCGACTTCATGGGACCATTCCTAGCATCTTGTGGGAATTTGTACATCCTACTGGCAGTGGACTATGTGTCAAAGTTGTAACACCCGGATTTAGGGGTCGGGTGAAAATAATATTAAAATATTATTTTGGGTTCGGTTTTACAATTTAGATAATAAAAATATTTTCGTGGACCTCGGGATTTCAAAATATTTACAACTATGTTGGGCCTATCTCTTGGGTCCAAATCCATGGACTTTAAGAGATATGAGTTTTGGACTTTCATTAAGGGCATTGTGGTAAACATTGTTTTTGGGTGAATTTAAAATAAAGTAAAAGATGAACATGTGCTCATCTTCATCCTCCCTCCCCCATTTTCCATTTCTAACGTGAAAATGGAGCTTATTTTCACTTCACTCTCCCACCTCCTTTCTCCCTCATCCTTTGAGCTTTTTGAAAGGTAAATATAGTTTTGACTTGGCCTTGCTATCCTCTACATTTTAGTATTTTTAGATTTCACTAAAACCATGTATTTTACATTTGGGTTTTTCAAAGTTTTAAGCTAAAGGTTAAGGCTTTATGGGTTTTTACTAAAGCTTTTGATTTGTTATTGTTAGATATGTTATCTATGAATCAAATGATCCAATATATATAATTTTTAGAGTATTTTAGAAGAATTCCCGAAATTGGGTAAAAATGGGTTTTTTGAAGGGTTTTAGGTGATTTTTGGGGGTTGTTTTAGGTGGGAATTGATAGCCCAATGGTAGTGCTATGGTTAGGGGTTGATTTGGGATCATTTGTGGGTGCAATGGGTGTTGGAAACATGGATTTTGGAAGGGGTATGTGGGCTGTCCGAAATTGCAAAGTATGGGGTTTGGTCACGACTTGCAACGTTGTAAATTGTGATTGAATTGTATTCCGGGTTGGTCTTATGATGTTGGGCTGATTTGAAATTGTTTGAATTGTGTTTGAGGTTGTTTGGAAGCGGGAATTTGTGTTGGAGAAGCCTCGGGAAGAAATCCGGAAATTTGAGAGAGGTTGCTTGCTTGGCTTGGAGCTTGGAAGCTTAGGTGAGTGGTTAAATATTTTCAAAATGGTTTTGAGTATTTGGTTCAAGCATGTGAACCTAGGATGGGCTTGGTAAACCCACCTAGAGTTGGGATTAGAGTGGTAGCCTAATCCCAAGCTTTGATTAGAGACTTTGGTTGCACTTTTTAATGGTTGTACATGCCTCGTATTAAATTGTGGTAGTGTTGATTATGTATATGTTGTATACATGTATGATGAGGCAAGTTTGATGCATTGTTATATGCATGTTGATGATAGATATGATATGGTTATACACATGTGTAAAATATAATGTGATGTGGTTGTTAATTATGTACATGTGGTGTTGACGTGTGAAATGATTTTATGAGGTGGTTTCATGATCCAAGGATCATGGTGAGTACATGCTAGGCATGGAAATGTGGTTTATGCATGACGGTAAGTCAAGGTGAGTACGTGCTAAGCACGGAAGTGTTATAAATTAATATTGTGAAAGAGTAATGAAATGTGTAGTATTGGCACTAGTATGCTTGGGTACAAATGATCGATCATTAGGATGTTAGTGTGTACACATGAGTCAAAAGTCGCGCGTGGCCTTGGTGGCGTTGAGTCACCAAGGAGGAGTACGGGTTCGCCCAGAAATTTTATTTATATTTCTACGTGATGATGAGTGGAATCCCATCCGTAGGGCATGTGGCGATGAGTGGAATCCCGCACATGCAAGGACCGGTGATGAGTGGAATCCCACCGAGGTAATGTTGTTGTTGGAAATGCGTTCCAACGGGTTATCCGCGTATTCGGGTCATAGCTAGGTGCCAATACAGATTGTAGTTTATGTTGCCAATATGTGGTTAATGGTGAGCCAATGTGATTTGGGATGTGTTGCTAACATGGTTTAATATATGTGATTTCATATGTTGTGGATTTAATCATGTTGAGCATGACATGATATTGAATATATGTTCATGCATCATCTATATTTATGGCTCGCGTGGATCGGAGGTAAGATCATGCATTTCATTATGGAAATAGCTCGTGCTTGGACCCTGCATTGTCGAAGGTTTGTTTTTATGAGCTACCCTCACTAAGCTTTTATGCTTACGCTCTCTTTTGTTCGACAATGCAGATAAATAGCTTGTGGGTGGCAAGGGCAAGGAAAGGTCTTCAAGTGTTGCTTACGGTTAGCTTAAGTATGATAGTTAGATTTAAAGCTTGTAATAGTAAAGCAATGGGATAGGTGTTGTTGTTTTGTGCTATTGTTGGATGTTTAGGAGCATGTTTAGACTCCAAATTACGTTGCTTTTGTACGTCTTGTGATGCCATGTTGAGTTGTAATCCATGCCTAAATTGCTTATCTTGAATGTTGGTCAAGTGTCCTTGAGTTTGCCTTTTGTTGGAATGTCATGCTTGGAAGTTTAAGTTGCTTGTATGTGAGAATCATCATCAGGTGTGAAATGTGTCTTAATTGAAAGTTTAAGCATGCCTAAACTCTTGGTTTGTTATTAGGATGCATGTTAGTGTGTTGGTTGAGGTTTGAGAGGGATTTAGGGGCCACTTTGTGCCTTAAATCAGCTCAAACCTGTGTTTTCGTAGCAGGGGTATCGATACGGTTGGTCCCGTATCGATACGGCCTTCATAGTTCGGACCCCGTGTTTCGATACGCGAGGGGGCGTACCGATACTATTTTTGCTACTGGAGCTACTGTCCAGTTCTGTATCGGTACGGGCCTTCAAGCGTATCGATACGACCCCTTAGCGTTGACCTTGGGAAGTCAACAGTTGGGGAGGGTATCGATACACTCATACGGTGTATCGATACGGTCTCCACGGGTTGACTTTGACCAGTTGACCTGGTCAAGGGGTATCGATACGCCCCTTAGGTGTATCGATACCACCTGCAGTGAAGTTTAAAATTTGAGCTGTAACATGATTGTTTAAGTTCGTTCGATTGATTCGTATGAGTTGTTCCGCTGTATGACCACATAGGATTAATACTCATCTAGACAAGATTTAAAATATGAAAAAAAAGAATAGGGTTGCTAACCGAGGGGGAACCTTAACGGGTTTCGCTTCGGTTTTCCCCGTGTGGCCCACTCGGACCGGTCATCCGGCCAGACCGGGACGAGGGGGTTACATTTTTTGGTATCAGAGCCTAAGGTTACCGAGACCTTGGGCAGGTAAGTGAGGTAAGTTTAAGTTTTGAATTGATATGCACGGTGTTTGCTTGCTTTGGAAGTATGATTGCTTGTATGACAAGTATGTTGATTGTTGGTTTAAAAGCATGTGGCTCGTTACCCGTGTATGCCGTGATGTGTGATTGTTTGATTGAGAATGCATGTTGTTTGATCATACGCATTTGTTTGCTTGTTTAGCAAGTATGCTTGTTATATGCTTGGTTGAGCATGTATGTGTGTTGACTTGTTTGAAATATGTTGAGTAGAGTCCCATTGCTTCTATTACATCGGAAAAAGGATTTTAAGTGAGGGAAATCATACTTGAGCCACTTGGACCTTTCCTTTGCTAACCCAACTTGTATGTTAAATTGTTGATTGATTTATTGCTTTTAGTAAGCTTAGGGCCAATGTATGGGCCGTGAGTCGGTAAGTGGAAGGTGTGTTTTTGAAAATGTGGATGATGTGGAAGAAGCTCTTTGCTAGTTAGGGGAGTATGGTTGTACCGGAGTTGAGGTACAATTTGTTGGCTCGAGTCCGCGTGCTTGTGAGTTGATCCTTGTTGGTGAAGGGACGACTTGACTGATTCTGGTATTAGTTGGTGAAAAGAAGTGAAGACCTATGAGTGGGAGTCAGGTGGTATCTATGTTATAGTGGATAAGTCCTTGGTACAGTTTTGAGTTTGTCTCTTCTGATTGGTTCTGAGTTCGTACTTTCGTATGTTGTTAACAAGCATGCAAGTTTGAATGTGCTCGATGAGGTAGGTAAGAGTACCTTAATTCTTTTGGCGAGATCTAGGTAGGGGTCTCGTGTGAGTAATCTGAATTTCAGAAGTGTTAGTGGTGACCGTTGGGGTTCAGCCTATGATTTCGATGCAGGACAGCCGATCAGTATCCGTGAAGGGGAACCGATTTGTGTGTTTGGGGCCAGTGTGCGTCTGGGTGGTTTTCCAGTATGGTTGTCTGTGTGTGCCCAGAACTGCGTTTTTGAAGTTTTGAAATGCTCTACGAATAGTCTAGAAGAGTCGGATTTTGTTGAAGAATCAGTCTGAAAACAAGAAGACCGAAGACTATTAGTGTGTACATGTGAAGCTGCAATTTTTGCGAATACCTCCTTTGCCTGAGCATGTAAGAAATTAGATAAGTTTGTTGAGACCTTAGATGTAGGGACACATGAGACTAGCCTCTTTGGGAGACAGTAGTGATCAGAAAGATGTACAGAAGATGTTGTTGGTGGTTTAGAGTTACTAGTTTCTCGTAGGTGTGAAGCGATCGCCTTCCTACGGTTTTGATGTACCTTTTGTCAAGGTTTGGCTTGAAGAGCACAGAATTAGTGTATACGTTGAGACAAAGGGAGAGTTGCTTTGAAGACACAGATTTTTGTGAGACTGTAGTGGTAGGTGAGGATGTGAGCTTCTTATTGAATGTTGATCCAGTTTTAGAGATCAAAGGTCGATTGAGTTTAGTTGACAGGCTTGCTGAGCAATTGTGATGGATTTGATTTTTTTTGAACGAAGATTAGACCGCAGAATGTTAAAATAGTTTGTCATTCTTCCTAGAAGTGTTTAGAAGAAACGCCCAGGTTGTCTCCTAACAGCGAAGAAGAGTTTATTATTGATGTCGCCTCTGAGTTGCTCGTGTTTTAGTTTGCTCTGTGTCTTATGGCTTCCGACAGAATTGAGAATGTTGAAGAATTAGCTTCGAGACTTGTTAGACCTTAGATTCATTAGGCCTAGTGCATCATCTCATAGTTCTACAGTGTAATTTGTGAAGAAGAAAGAGTGACAATACGAGAATGTGTCCAGTTTACATACCGTCGAAACAAGTGTCAGTGATTTGTTGATCAGTTAGTGTGTGCTTCAGTCTATTTGAAGATTAATTTGAGATCCGTTTACTACCAGTTGAAAGTGAGAAAAATTGAAGTACCGAAGACAACTTTTGAGGCAAGATGTGACCGTTTTGAGTTCCGAGTTATGCGGTTTTGTTGGACTAGTGTGTTGGTTACTTTTATAGAGATGTTGAACAGAATATTTTCCTAAGCTTCCTGATCAGTTTGTAGTAGTCCTCAAAGATGATACATGAGTATAATCAAGTACCGAAGAAGACCATGACAAGCTTTAGAGTTAGTATTGTAGATTCTATTAGAGAATCAGTTGTATGCCAAGTTGAGCCAACGTGAACTCCGATTTAATGAAGATGTTTTCCTAGGACATGTAGATCAGCTGAGTGTGCTAGAGTAAATCCTTAGTAGGCAAAAGAAGATACGAGTTGGAAGAAATTGAAGACAGTGACAGATATCTATAGTTCTTAGGTCTAGCCTTGTTACTCTCAGAGAATTGTAAATAGTCTTTTGAAGATAGTTACTCCATAAATAGATTGCTACAGAAGAATGTTCAGTTGTGTGGTTAGATGCGAGACAATGAGCCCTTGGGGAACTGAAAGAAACCTTGAAGAGAACTTCGACCTTGATTCAGCCTATATCAGAGGAAGAATTTGTGAACCATAGTGATGTGTTACATGTAGAGTTAGGTTGTGTACTTATGCAAGACAGAAGATTGTGACTTGTTCATCAAGATAGTTGGAAGACCGTGAGAAGAGTTATTCGATATGAGACATAGAGTTACTTACAGTTGTATTTGCTTCGAAGACTTAGAGACAAAGCTTGTATAGTAAGAAATGCGCGGTGTATATGTACGTATCATTAGAGCTTGAAATATTTGAAGACTTGGGAATGGTTGGAACTTGAACAACATGAGTAGTTAGAATTTCTTGAAGATTGTGATATCAAGAGTGAGTACCATCCGAAGATAGCCTCCGTAGTGACCGATGATCCGAGTTGTAATTGTTGTTAGATTAGTAGTTGAGTTACGAGTTGCAATTGCCGAATTCCGTACATCAAATGATAGTAGTTTTGTGGCCGAGTTTCGGGTTGAGACTACTTTGAGTCAGAATGTTTGATGAGAAACAGTTGCAAGACAGATTCTTGACACCTCACGTGCAAGGCATAGCGGAAAGAAGACCTTCAGAATACAATCTAGAGATGATAGAGTTTTGCATTTCAGAGACAGGATAGTTGTACCGACTGACCTAGTGTTTTGAGATGTATTGTTTAGGCTGAAGAGCACGGTGGTTCATTTGTATTGCATCCGAGTAGTATGAAGACGCATTGTGGGTTGAAGATAAATGCTTCTGAATCGAGTGGATGAATGATGTGGTTCTGTATGAGAGTAAGTGCGTGAATTGCCAGTATATTGAGACCGAGCGTCAGTTTTCTTCTAGTTTGTTACATCCGTGGAAGGTTCTTAATGGAAGTGGGTAATAGAGGTCCGGGACTTAAATTAGATTGTTTTTGAAGACGTCTGCATAGTGTTAGGTTAATTGATGAAGTCAGATGATCAGTCAGAGAAAGTTAAGAGTCAAGCGTTCAAACAGTGTGGTATGAGTTGGGAGTCGGGCTAGATCTGTTGTTTATCTGTTGCGGTTACCACCAGAGTTAGAGAGAGGGTTGTGATGTGATTTATGAATCTATGATTCGGAGTGCGAGTCAGATCTGTTCCGTGCTATGTTGTTGAAGAGATTGAGTTGAGTTTGAAATTGGCATGCCTTGAAGAATCAGTTGAGATCTTAGTGTCAGGTAGCGAATGTTGTGTGGTAAGTCTTTTGAGTTGGTTAATATAGTGGTGAGAAGACAAGGAAAGTGTGGAGTAGCATATTTTAGTGGCTCCTCATGTCCGATAAATTTCGGGGACGAAATTTTCTTAAGTGGGGGAGAGTTGTAACACCCGGGTTTAGGGGTCGGGTGAAAATAATATTAAAATATTATTTTGGGTTCGGTTTTACAATTTAGATAATAAAAATATTTTCGTGGACCTCGGGATTTCAAAATATTTACAACTATGTTGGGCCTATCTCTTGGGTCCAAATCCATGGACTTTAAGAGATATGAGTTTTGGACTTTCATTAAGGGCATTGTGGTAAACATTGTTTTTGGGTGAATTTAAAATAAAGTAAAAGATGAACATGTGCTCATCTTCATCCTCCCTCCCCCATTTTCCATTTCTAACGTGAAAATGGAGCTTATTTTCACTTCACTCTCCCACCTCCTTTCTCCCTCATCCTTTGAGCTTTTTGAAAGGTAAATATAGTTTTGACTTGGCCTTGCTATCCTCTACATTTTAGTATTTTTAGATTTCACTAAAACCATGTATTTTACATTTGGGTTTTTCAAAGTTTTAAGCTAAAGGTTAAGGCTTTATGGGTTTTTACTAAAGCTTTTGATTTGTTATTGTTAGATATGTTATCTATGAATCAAATGATCCAATATATATAATTTTTAGAGTATTTTAGAAGAATTCCCGAAATTGGGTAAAAATGGGTTTTTTGAAGGGTTTTAGGTGATTTTTGGGGGTTGTTTTAGGTGGGAATTGATAGCCCAATGGTAGTGCTATGGTTAGGGGTTGATTTGGGATCATTTGTGGGTGCAATGGGTGTTGGAAACATGGATTTTGGAAGGGGTATGTGGGCTGTCCGAAATTGCAAAGTATGGGGTTTGGTCACGACTTGCAACGTTGTAAATTGTGATTGAATTGTATTCCGGGTTGGTCTTATGATGTTGGGCTGATTTGAAATTGTTTGAATTGTGTTTGAGGTTGTTTGGAAGCGGGAATTTGTGTTGGAGAAGCCTCGGGAAGAAATCCGGAAATTTGAGAGAGGTTGCTTGCTTGGCTTGGAGCTTGGAAGCTTAGGTGAGTGGTTAAATATTTTCAAAATGGTTTTGAGTATTTGGTTCAAGCATGTGAACCTAGGATGGGCTTGGTAAACCCACCTAGAGTTGGGATTAGAGTGGTAGCCTAATCCCAAGCTTTGATTAGAGACTTTGGTTGCACTTTTTAATGGTTGTACATGCCTCGTATTAAATTGTGGTAGTGTTGATTATGTATATGTTGTATACATGTATGATGAGGCAAGTTTGATGCATTGTTATATGCATGTTGATGATAGATATGATATGGTTATACACATGTGTAAAATATAATGTGATGTGGTTGTTAATTATGTACATGTGGTGTTGACGTGTGAAATGATTTTATGAGGTGGTTTCATGATCCAAGGATCATGGTGAGTACATGCTAGGCATGGAAATGTGGTTTATGCATGACGGTAAGTCAAGGTGAGTACGTGCTAAGCACGGAAGTGTTATAAATTAATATTGTGAAAGAGTAATGAAATGTGTAGTATTGGCACTAGTATGCTTGGGTACAAATGATCGATCATTAGGATGTTAGTGTGTACACATGAGTCAAAAGTCGCGCGTGGCCTTGGTGGCGTTGAGTCACCAAGGAGGAGTACGGGTTCGCCCGGAAATTTTATTTATATTTCTACGTGATGATGAGTGGAATCCCATCCGTAGGGCATGTGGCGATGAGTGGAATCCCGCACATGCAAGGACCGGTGATGAGTGGAATCCCACCGAGGTAATGTTGTTGTTGGAAATGCGTTCCAACGGGTTATCCGCGTATTCGGGTCATAGCTAGGTGCCAATACAGATTGTAGTTTATGTTGCCAATATGTGGTTAATGGTGAGCCAATGTGATTTGGGATGTGTTGCTAACATGGTTTAATATATGTGATTTCATATGTTGTGGATTTAATCATGTTGAGCATGACATGATATTGAATATATGTTCATGCATCATCTATATTTATGGCTCGCGTGGATCGGAGGTAAGATCATGCATTTCATTATGGAAATAGCTCGTGCTTGGACCCTGCATTGTCGAAGGTTTGTTTTTATGAGCTACCCTCACTAAGCTTTTATGCTTACGCTCTCTTTTGTTCGACAATGCAGATAAATAGCTTGTGGGTGGCAAGGGCAAGGAAAGGTCTCCAAGTGTTGCTTACGGTTAGCTTAAGTATGATAGTTAGATTTAAAGCTTGTAATAGTAAAGCAATGGGATAGGTGTTGTTGTTTTGTGCTATTGTTGAATGTTTAGGAGCATGTTTAGACTCCTTAATTACGTTGCTTTTGTACATCTTGTGATGCCATGTTGAGTTGTAATCCATGCCTAAATTGCTTATCTTGAATGTTGGTCAAGTGTCCTTGAGTTTGCCTTTTGTTGGAATGTCATGCTTGGAAGTTTAAGTTGCTTGTATGTGAGAATCATCATCAGGTGTGAAATGTGTCTTAATTGAAAGTTTAAGCATGCCTAAACTCTTGGTTTGTTATTAGGATGCATGTTAGTGTGTTGGTTGAGGTTTGAGAGGGATTTAGGGGCCACTTTGTGCCTTAAATCAGCTCAAACCTGTGTTTTCGTAGCAGGGGTATCGATACGGTTGGTCCCGTATCGATACGGCCTTCATAGTTCGGACCCCGTGTTTCGATACGCGAGGGGGCGTACCGATACTATTTTTGCTACTGGATCTACTGTCCAGTTCTGTATCGGTACGGGCCTTCAAGCGTATCGATACGACCCCTTAGCGTTGACCTTGGGAAGTCAACAGTTGGGGAGGGTATCGATACACTCATACGGTGTATCGATACGGTCTCCACGGGTTGACTTTGACCAGTTGACCTGGTCAAGGGGTATCGATACGCCCCTTAGGTGTATCGATACCACCTGCAGTGAAGTTTAAAATTTGAGCTGTAACATGATTGTTTAAGTTCGTTCGATTGATTCGTATGAGTTGTTCCGCTGTATGACCACATAGGATTAATACTCATCTAGACAAGATTTAAAATATGAAAAAAAAAGAATAGGGTTGCTAACCGAGGGGGAACCTTAACGGGTTTCGCTTCTGTTTTCCCCGTGTGGCCCACTCGGACCGGTCATCCGGCCAGACCGGGACGAGGGGGTTACAAAAGTGGGTAGAAGCGATCGCCACTCAGAAGAACGATGCCAAGACTGCACAAAGATTTCTTCACAAGAACATCTTCTCTAGATTTGGCATTCCAAGGGCGATAATTAGTGATGAGGGGAGACACTTCGATAATAGGGTAATCGTTGCTGCATTAAGGAAATACGGAGTGAAGCACTGAATTGCAACATCATACCACCCTCAAACCAATGGGCAGGCCAAGATATCCAACAGAGAAGTAAAGAACATACTAGAGAGTATGGTTAAACCCACTCGAAAGGATTGGTCTCTACATCTCAATGATGCACTCTGGGCCTACAGAACAACGTTCAAGACACCATTGGGGATGTCACCCTATCGACTCGTCTATAGGAAAACCTGTCATTTACCTGTTGAGATAGAACACAGAGCTTACTGGGCATAATTCATTGCATTTAGGATAGATTTCTGCATATACATCACAATTAGATAAAATGACACAGTTGCTACTGATTTTGGTTACTTTTGCAGGTATCTGCTGCGGCGGACTTAGGGCAACAAAGGAGCAGAGGCGGATCGCAGAACTGGAGTCGAGAAGCAAACGCTGTCATGGCAGCCATGACGACATAGTGCTGAGGTGGAAAAGTGATGTGGAGCTCGACAAATAGAGGATTTCAAGCCGGTCTTTCGTGGACCACTCCTATATTTTTCTGAGCCCTGAGGCAGAATGAAGGCCAAGCCCAAAGTTCAAGGATAAAACTCAAGGCAAGAAAAGAGGACGAATTCAAGGCATCTACTCAGAAGATTTAGTCTTAATTAGAGTTTCACTTTAATTCAAAATTGTATTCTTTCCATATTAGAAAACTTGGACCCAAGGCCTATATAAAGGCATGTAATTCGACCTTGGGAAGGTTATCTCATTCCTCGCCGTCTTCCCCTAAACCCTTGTCGTTTCCCCCTCTTCACCATGTTCTAAACTCCCCATAAGGCTAAGGGTTGATTATGTAAAGTAGTTGCAAGGATTGTAATGTTTTAGGAATTTTCTGTCAAGTAATAAAGCTTTAAGTTTATTTATTCTGGTTTTTCATATCTTATAAGAGTATCGGGAGAGCATTGTGAGGTTATCCATTTATTTGATATCGGGAGAGTCAAGCATACGAACAAAATAAATATGTGTTTTCCAGCTTATGGTTAAACCATCTTGGCTTAGGGGTAAGTACAAGGTTAAGTGGCTAAAAAAGAATTCAACAACTTTGGTGTTCACCCTTTGATTTATGCCGGGAGGTATCATCCAAGAAGTGTTCATCAACAGATCTTGGGCCTAGGGATAGGACAAGGCATAACAGGGATTCTTGCCAAGCTTGAAGTAAAGAGTTGTTGATCGTTGCCGCGACGACAACATACCTCTACCGCGACAGGTGCTGCCGCGATAGGAATGACGACAGAAGACAGAAGTTTCTCTAACAGTGCAACACCTGCACTACTGAGCAATTCAATATCGGCCTATTCTTTAAATCTGATTTCTTCATCCTTTACTTTAGTTATTTTTCAGAATTATTACACCCATTCAATTCAACTATTTCTCCCTCTTGTGCAGGAATTCAAGGATAGAGTTATTTCCAGTCCCTGTGGACAAGATATCTGATACTCTAAGTATCACTTTACTACTTGCGTCGTGTACACTTTCACTATTTGCGATAGGACTCTTTTACACGCAACAGTTGTAATCTGAAAGTAACTGAAAGTAGAAAATATTAAGAAAACAAGTGGACACAGAAGAGTTTAAACAAGGAGATGAAGTGAAGAGAGTGAATGAAATAATCAAGTATATATAGGGCTTGCCGAGAGATACTGTGGTGGCATTAAATTCCAACGGGCAGATTTTGTGGCGCGTGCTACGAGATTAAATGCCCGTTACGCTGTAGCCATTGGTAGCTAGTCGTTAGCGCTATTCTATCCATTACGCGTTTTTTTTTCATTAGGCTGCCTTCAAGTATTTCGACGGCATGGTGGGTGGGCTCCTTGTTGGGCCTTCTTCTTGGTCCTGCTTATTTATTCCTAAACCTGAAATAAAAATAATTAACTAAATAAAGAAAACTGGAATAAAAATAATTAAATCTGAAGAAAAATAAAAATATGGAAAATAAATTACAATAAATTAAAATCGAATCCTAAAACATAAATGTAAAAAAAGAAAGATATTAAAAATAAATTAAGTTATGTTAGGAGTGCATTGAGGTGCATCTCCCAAACATAACCACTTCTTGAACTGGTTGTGTTTTGCTTTTTGTCCAGGTGTGTCATCTTGCTCCTTGGGGTTCTTGTTGTTGCCTTGTTCTCCGCCCTGGCGGCTGCTGCCTTGCTCTGTTTCAGTGCTGACCTTTGAGGCATGTGTGTCATGGCATACTTCTTTTCCTTGGCTGGCTTCGTGGGCTGTAAAACATGTATATTTATGTTCTGATTGTCAACCCTCATTATGAGTTCCCCATTCTCTACATCTATTAATGTTCTGCCTGTGGCTAAGAATGGTCGCCTAAGAATGATGAGGGCGTTCTCGTCTGCCTCACAGTCCAAGATAAGGAAATCGGCTGGAAAAATAAAGTTGCCCACTCGTACAAGGATATCTTCAACTTTTCCTTCCGATTGCACAAAGGAATGGTCAACTAATTGGAGCATGATAGAGGTTGGTTTTGCTTTTCCAATTCCTAATTTGTTGAAGACAACCTTGGGCATCAGATTAATGCTTGCTCCTAGGTCACATAGAGCTCTCATATTATGGTTGCTGCCTATCTTGCATGGAATAATAAAGTCGTATGGATCTGTCCTCTTGGGCGGCACCTTGTTATGCAGCATTGCCATGCACTCTTTAGTTACAGCTAACGTCTCGAATTCCCCAACTCTCCTTCTCATGGAAACCATAGCTTTCAAATACTTCGCATAATTTGGAATGTTTTGTATGGCTTCCACGAGTGGGATGTTGATGTGCACCTGTAACACCCCAATTTTGGGCTTGGAAGTTTAGGGTCTGAACCGGACCGGTCTGATTTATGGTTCGAATATAAAATGTGGTTTTAGGGAAAGCCTAGTTCGGGATGCATTAAAAATATGGAAAATATCTAAAAATCCTCTTTTAATATATATAAGAGAGTGGTCAAATCAATTTTACAAAATAAGGCTTGGAAGTATGACATTTTGAATTAGTGACTAAAATGTAATTTTTAAAAAGTTCGTGACTGTTTTGAAAGGATTGAAACTTTGAATCTTTTAGGAGCTAATTTACCCAAGGAAGGATTTCTCCAGATTTTTCTTGACTTTAAAGACTCATTTAATGTTTAATTAATAAAAATAAAAGAGGGGAAAACCATATTTTAGTTTCATAACTAACTTTTGCTAAAATTTTCCCATTTCATTTTCTCTCAAAATTCTCTCAGCCAAACACATTTCCACAGCAGCCTTTCTTTTGATTTTCACACCAAATGATGAGATTTCAATCCTCAAATGATTCCTAATCATTTCTACATCAAATCCTCTTCATTTGCTTATTGAATTTTCAAGGATTTTGGCTCTAATCAAGGAGAAATCCACATTTAGAGGTATGAACATTCTTCTCCTCTAAATACGCAGTTCTTTACTGAAATTCCCAAGTTCTCAATCCTTAAATTGAGTTTTATTAAAGGTTTTAATGTTGTGATCTTGATTTTGGCTTAAAATTCAAGATTTGGATTTAATTTTGAAGAAATTCGTATTGGATGTTTGGGCTCTGTTTTGAGATGTCTTTTTAATGTATTTTGGATGTTTAAATGATGTGCAATGGAGGTTTAATCAATGCAATCCCGAATAGGTTGATTTTCCTAAGTTTTTACTTGTGAAAATGGTGGTTTTTGGGGTGATTTTGGTGTTCTATTATAGCTGGAGGTATAAGGACGTGATTAGGTCCTTTTTGGATGTTAATTGATGTCTAAGAATGTTTAGAAGTGATGGATCTTGGCTGGGTAATGTTGTGGAACTGTTTAGATGTGATTTCGGTTGTGTTTGGTAGCCGAAATGTGATTTTGGTGAGAGTAGCGAGTTTAGGTGTAATGGCTGGAGATTTTAATGCATGATGATGCATTAATCCTCAGCTTTGATGTGTTTAAAATAGGGGAGACATCTTCGGATCCTTGTGGTGTTGATCCGAAGGCTTGAACGGCGTTTCGGCAAGCTTGTGAAACGGAATTGGTGAGTGAAGTTGGGTTTTCAGCTTTGAAACCAATGTTTGAAGGTTTTGGGAGCTTAGTTTAAGTCTAAGCAACTTAACTAAGCTCAAGAGTAAGTTTTCGGAGAAACTCTCTCTTTGATGAACCATGAGATGGTTGGATGCAATGTGTTTAATTTGCATGTTTAAATTCTGTTTTGAAAGCATATTTTAGCTTGTTTAATGCTGGTTTTGAAAGCCATGTGTTGAAGGATGCTCAAGGTAGGAGATCCTTTGTTTGACATTGATAAATGTGGTTTTGATGCATAGTGATGCATGATGGTTTAATGGCTTTGTTTAATGCTTTAAAACAGTGGATTGATGATGGTAAATGATGTATATTGGCAAGTGATGTGTTGGTTTAAAAGTACTTGAATCGGATATAGTTAGCCGGCTATAGGATTGGGTGCACCGTGAATAAGTCGCCTTAGATGTTGAGGGGTTGTAATGGTACCGTAAACTCCATCCAAGTACACTAACGAGATGTCTAAGATCATAATGGTGGTTAAAATGCCATGAGAGGATCTTGTGTTGTGTGTCTCGTGTTCTCGTTAGTGATGTTATACAACTACCAATGAGTGATGTGGAGGGGTTGTGATTGTACCGTTAGACTCCATCACAGTTGTTGAGGGGTTGTGATTGTACCGGTAAACTCCACCTTGTGTGTTTGGTAGTGTGTATGAAGCGTATGGGACAACGCTTGTAATCCGCATATTCGATTGTGTTTTGTAATTGAAAATGGTTATGGATTATCACTTGAAAGCCAATATGACATGTTGATGTAATGAAGCATGAGATGCTTGTTGTGTATGCATTGTTGCATGAGAAATGGTGTTTATGATTTTAAAGGCCTTTGAAAGGTGTTTTATAAAGTGAATTATTGTGTTGTTTCATTAGAGCACGCCTCACTAAGCATATGTGCTTACGCTCTCTTTCTTGAACCAATAATGCAAAGAATTGAAGTGTTTTAAGGGCAGCAAGGAGGCCAAGAATCCAAGAGAAAGACTAAGCTCATGTATGGTGACTATTTTTACAACATTATTAGTTTTTGGTATTTGGCAATGGGAACCTAGGTTGTGTTTTTGGGAGATGTTTTGGACTCCCTAAGTTTGGCATGATGACCATGATGTTTTGGATATGTAATTGGCCTATTTGGTGGTTGCTTTGATGACTTGATGTTTGGTTGGTTTTGAGTAATAGGTTGCATGCCTATAGATTGAGGTTTTTCCTAATTGATGCCATGAATGTGTTTTGATGATGCAAATATGTTCCTTTAGTGTATGATGACTTGTTGGCATGATTAGGAGGTAATAGAGACATGTTTGATCGGGTAAATGTATGTTAAACCATAAAAATCTGCACTTTCTGGGTAGTCCGTATCGGAATGGGCACTACCATTTCGAAACAGGGGTCTGGAATGGCCTTGGTGTTTCAAAACGGGTAGAGGCCGTTCCGAAACACTTTTGCTACTGCCAAGCCCTGTTTCGGAACAGGTTTCGAAACGGTCCCGCGTTTCGGAACGGTCAACCCCCGTTCCGAAACACTTGACCGTTGGGCACTGATTTGTATGGTTTATGTTTTGCAATCTTCACGTTTTAGTCCTGAATTTTGTATATGCAATTGTTTGAGCTTGAGATGTTCGTTTAAGGTGAAATTTGACATAGAAGCATGTAATATGACTAATTTCATAATGGTATCTTAAAAATCAGTTAAATCCTCTTAATTTCCAGAATTTACAATTTGGTCCCTAAATTCGTATGATGTGCAATTGAGTCCCTTATTGCTTTCCGATTGCTGCGATTTTTGAGTATGCTTATCTCAAGAGTACTCCTAGGGTTAATGTGCATCTAGACAAGTTTAAAAAGAAAAAAAGGGTCGTTAATCAAGGTTGACTTTCGGGTTGACTTTGGTTTTCCCCGTGTAATCTTCGTAGTTCGGGTCAACCGTCTAGGCCGGGCTAAGGGGGTTACAGCACCTGCTTAAGAATATCTAGAAATTTCTTAAACTGGTGCTCTTGATTTTGTTGTTTAAGTCTTTGGGGGAAGGGCGACGGCAAACGGATGTCCTGGATACGTTCCTTACAAGGAAATCTAATCTGTGGTGGTTCAGGATCATCTGTCTCTGGGTTGCCTGTAAATTTTTCATAAGTTATATATTTCATGCACATTTCATCTCATATTATTGCAGCTTTTGAGTACATCTTAGGCATAATTAGGTTCATGCATTGCATTTTACAGTATTCTTTACTCTGCCATACTTTGTATTGATTTTCTCTTATTTGGTAAAGAAAATGTACTGTTTTAGTTTCAGGCACTAAAGGCTGACAGAAGGAGAGAGGAGCTAAGGACATGATGCTGAGACAGCAGACTAAGGAGCTGTACTGATGCAGTTCCAGACAGAGATAACAGCTGCCGAGTAGCTACTGCCGCTCTACCTGCCACCCACGATAGCAAGATGAGAAACTGGAGAACTGGAGTGCGATCTGTAGAGCAGAAAATCATGATCTTAACGATGTTGTCCACTCAATTTTCCAATGACTGTAGCAGTAGGCAGAGCCGCCGAAGGAGGAACTCGAGACTACTTATGGAGCAAGGCAACGTGATAAAGTCCATATTCAACTCAAAGAAGTCAGCATTTAAGGTTGCATTTAATGCAAAAGCTACTTCGAATACTTCTACTCCAAGAAGGACTAGACCTAGCTAATGCATATATATACGCATTGTATTTTTACTTCAAAACAACTTAGGTTTTCCCTTAGTCATAGTTTAGGTTTTCTTGCCGCCATTATGTTCTAAATTTCTCTTTGGGTTTGGGTTATGTTGTAATTAGTGTGAGAATGATTGTTTAGAATTTTAAGTTTGTTTTTGCAATAAAGCTTCAAGGTTTGCTTATTCCATGCTCTTCATAGTTTTCAATTAAGGTGAAAGATTAGTTGATTACTATCCATTTGTTCGGTATTGAGAGAGTCGAACTCACGAAAGGAGTAAGTACGATCTCATCTACAGACGGTGTTGATCAATCCAGCCTAGACATAGTGTTACCGACTCAATTTCTGAGATCGAGTCTCCCGCACCCATAGGTGCTAAACTTCGCGCGCCACGCGCACCACCCGACCGAGGGACACAAAGCATTGCCGATGCCACGCACCAAGGGGCCATGCACAACGCCCTTGGTGGTGTCCGCGCCCAAGAGATCCATCCTGGGCCTATTTCTCCGCACCACGGGGCCCTGTCTAGCACCCCATGTGCTGCCCACACGCCTTCCACCCGAGGGGGCCCAACACACGCACCCGAGGGGCCTTTGCTACGCACCCTCCATGCCGGCCACGACATGGAGCCCGAGCCCGCACCCGTTGTGCGCACAATAGAGACCAAGTCCGCACACGAGGGGGCCTTTCCATCCACCCTTCATGCCGCCCAAGTCATGAAGCCCGAGCCCGCACCCGACGTGCTCACCAAAGGGGCCGAGTCCACACATGAGGGGGCCTTGCCTTACGCCCTTCATGCCGGCCAAACTATGAAGCTCAAGCCCGCACCCGACGTGCACGCCTATGAGGCCGAGTCCGCACCAGATGTGCATGCCAAGAGGCCTAGGGGTTGTCCATCCGCATTGCCCACACCCCTAGGGCCCGTTTTAGCACCCAACGTGCTAAAGAGGAGGTTTTGGAGTCAAGATCCGGGCCACACCAAGCCCAATCCGCCCAAGCATCCAAGACCAAAGCCAAGGAGTCATCTTTGGACCAATGCACATGGAAAGGTATCTTCCATGGAGACTATTCGAGGAAAGCTTCCATCCTTGAAGCCATATTTGAGGAAACAAGCCAATGCCACCAAGACAATGATGTCATTGAGCTCTTATCTTAGGCAACCATGTACTAGAGTGATTTAGTTGCCATGTATAGTTGATTAGCTTTCCTTTGATAGAGATTCTCTTTGTAAGACTCATCCATAGCCATTGGATCGAGTCGTTCCTAGCCATTAGATCTAGGGGGCCAAGGCTATAAATAAGAGCCTTGCCCAACCATTGTAATCACTCCACAATCCCTTTCATTGTTCTTTTCTTTGTCTTTTTAATACAAGAGGGCTCGAGTACTCTTTTCTCCCCGTCTAGGCTTAGGGGGAGTTTTTAACGAGGCTCGTTGCTTTATAAATCTCTCGCCTCCTTCTCTTTGCCTTGCTTAGCCATCACCCATATACTTTTCCAAAGCTTCCGCACAGCACCATTCTAAGCGCATCAGCTTAGTTTTTCAAAGGCTTACTTAGTCCCCGACCTAAGATCGACGACTAAGGCCGCACGGGTTAGCGAGTCGAAATCTAGCCCCGTGACAAGTGGTATCAGAGCGAGTTCCGCTCCTATCCGAGACGAGATGGCGCGAGGAAGAAGAAGGGACGTTGCGACAAAGATGGACGTGGAGTCACCAAATTTCTCGTTTGAAAGCGAGGTAAGTAAATCACGTTTGAATAGTGTTTTTACTAATTCATGGTTTTGTTCTCGTTGTAGAATCAATCATGATACCAAAGTCTGCCCAAAGAGGAGACCGCCTAAATGCCGGAAGTGTGGAGTTCCACACTTGTCTTTCCAATGCCCGCACAAATTCAAGCAGTCCGAGTTACGGGATGAGTCCGACAAGATCGAGGCTTTGAAGCTTGATGAAAGGTGCAATGTGCTACCATTTGGTATGGTAGAGGCGTTCAAGGAGCATGTCTTGCCCGAAGAGACCGAGGCCGTAAAGCTTGCTTCCTTGTTCGGTGAATCACCAAGTTCGGTGATTGTTGGGGCGTCAAAGTTTGATAGTGCAACTTTGGTTAAGGAAAGGTTGCAAAAGCGCAACGAGTCCACATATTACGTGGAGTATTCCAGTGACGATGACGATGATGAGTCATCTTGTGAAGTCGAAAGTGACTTTGAAGAAAAGGAACCTATGTTTGTAGACATAGTGTTTTCCGATGCTACACTTAATGTACTAGTGGATCCGAGTGCACATTCGCTGCTCATATCCGAGCGAATGTCCAAGTGGTTAAACCTTCAAGTTGAGAAGGTTGAAGAACAAGTTGAGATAGTCAACTTCCGAAACGAGCCAGTTGTGGGAATCGTGAAGGATGTGTACCTTCAAATCAACGATTTCCGAGGCACAATAAACATCAAGGTATTATCTCTTGATTCTTTTGATGCAAATGAAATTGTTCTTGGTTTATCTTGTCTAGAACACATTAATGCACTTGATTTGCCAAAATCCGACGATGAGGATTGTGCAGGTTCAACCAAGAGAGCCGACGATGATGAAGCCATGGATGAATCCATGGATGTTTCTGACACAACGGAACAAGTCTTTGATGAGATCAAGGACGTGAAGGCATTCGAAGTCCATACCTTCGCAAATGCCAACTTTATTGAAGGAATCCTCTTAGAGAAGGGAGTTCCAATTGCCCGAGTGAGTCGAGGGCTTAACGAGTCCGAGAAGAATTACACGGATCGTGACAAAGAGATTATCGCAGCCGTGCATTGCTTGCACACTTGGAGACAACGCTTAAATGGGTCGAGGTTTGATGTCTTTTCCGAAAATCAATTAGATAATTATTTTCTAACCCATGCCAAGTTGTCTTCCAAGCAGGTTCGTTGGGAGAAAATCCTTGCAAAGTATGACTTTGCTTGGAAGTACAACCCAAGTTATTAGAAGGAAGTAGCCAATGCCTCAAGCCGTGGGTATGCTACTAGTCCGCCAAAGAGTAAGGTGGATGATGTGATCGAGTTTGATGAAGCAGATCAAAAGCCATCCGATTTTGAGGAAACACTCGCCATCGAGGAGGTGCCGATGCGAGTGGGACATCTTTACGCTTTCGAGAGTGGAAAGCCGATGGAGCAAGACACCATCCAAGCCGATGGAAAGGAGCTAGCAATTCCCCTTGAGAAGTTGCAAGCCGAGTTTGATGTGAAGACCAACTCCATGGACGAGTGGCATGAATCTATGGAACCAAGCACCGAGGTGCCCAAGCCCGTTGAAGAAGGGCCTATCCATGCCAACACTTGCCTTGAGTATCGACAAGGCAAAGTGGATCAAAACGAAAAGGACCTTGAGTCTGAGGTAAGTGATTCTTTGTTATTTAAAGAATCCGATCTAACCCATGTCATTTGGATTTTTGTAGGCAACCTATGAGTTTGAACGAAGATCAAAATCAAGACGTAGGTCAAGTAGCCATCCTAGTCGAACCATGCGACAAGGATGATAAAAAGTCAAGCGACGAGGTAAGTGATCCAATTTTTCAATTGAATTCAGATCTAACTTGTTGCGATTCTGTCCGCAGGTTGCTTGCGATGCCAAGCTAGAAACCGAGTGATGAAGTAGTTGGAACAAGCCGAAAGAATCCAACCTTTATCCATGACGAGAGACGAGTGCTAGAGAGAACCGACGAAGGGGATATTTTCCATGACCTCGCCATCATCACTTGCCTTGAGTATCGACAAGGCAAAGTGAAGCCACCCGACAAGGACTTCGTGTCCGAGGTAAGTAAGCCATGTTTTTGTAAAAATTTGAGACTGGCTTACTCTGGTTTTATTTTCAAGCCGCCGATGCAATCGAGCCAAGCACAGAGCAAGGTGAGACCGACCATCGAGACGGGCCAATCGTCAAGGCACAAAGGCCTTGCATTTTGGACGGATAATCACTTATTCGAGGATGATCAAGAGTTTTCCGAGGAGAGGCAACCGTTCAAGGACCTAGTTCCCTTATACAAGCGGGAACGAGACGATGAGCCGGGGTCGTTCGAGAACAAGGCGACCGAGCCTCATCCTTACCAATCGACGAGGACGTCGATAGCTTCAGTGTGGGAGAATGTTACCGACTCAATTTCTGAGATCGAGTCTCCCGCACCCATAGGTGCTAAACTTCGCGCACCACGCGTACCACCCGACCGAGGGACACAAAGCATTGCCGATGCCACGCACCAAGGGGCCATGCACAACGCCCTTGGTGGTGTCCGCGCCCAAGAGATCCGTCCTGGGCCTATTTCTCCGCACCATGGGGCCCTGTTTAGCACCCCATGTGCTGCCCACACGCCTTGCACCCGAGGGGGCCCAACACACGCACCCGAGGGGCCTTTGCTACGCACCCTCCATGTCGGCCACGACATGGAGCCCGAGCCCGCACCCGTTGTGCGCACAATAGAGACCAAGTCCGCACATGAGGGGGCCTTTCCATCCACCCTTCATGCCGCCCAAGTCATGAAGCCCGAGCCCGCACCCGACGTGCTCACCAAAGGGGCCGAGTCCACACATGAGGGGGCCTTGCCTTACGCCCTTCATGCCGGCCAAACTATGAAGCTCAAGCCCGCACCCGACGTGCACGCCTATGAGGCCGAGTCCGCACCAGATGTGCATGCCAAGAGGCCTAGGGGCTGTCCATCTGCATTGCCCACACCCCTAGGGCCCGTTTTAGCACCCAACGTGCTAAAGAGGAGGTTTTGGAGTCAAGATTCGGGCCACACCAAGCCCAATCCGCCCAAGCATCCAAGACCAAATCCAAGGAGTCATATTTGGACCAATGCACATGGAAAGGTATCTTCATTGGAGACTATTCGAGGAAAGCTTCCATCCTTGAAGCCATATTTGAGGAAACAAGCCAATGCCACCAAGACAATGATGTCATTGAGCTCTTATCTTAGGCAACCATGTACTAGAGTGATTTAGTTGCCATGTATAGTTGATTAGCTTTCCTTTGATAGAGATTCTCTTTGTAAGACTCATCCATAGCCATTGGATCGAGTCGTTCCTAGCCATTAGATCTAGGGGGCCAAGGCTATAAATAAGAGCCTTGCCCAACCATTGTAATCACTCCACAATCCCTTTCATTGTTCTTTTCTTTGTCTTTTTAATACAAGAGGGCTCGAGTACTCTTTTCTCCCCGTCTAGGCTTAGGGGGAGTTTTTAACGAGGCTCGTTGCTTTATAAATCTCTCGCCTCCTTCTCTTTGCCTTGCTTAGCCATCACCCATATACTTTTCCAAAGCTTCCGCACAACACCATTCTAAGCGCATCAGCTTAGTTTTTCAAAGGCTTACTTAGTCCCCGACCTAAGATCGACGACTAAGGCTGCACGGGTTAGTGAGTCGAAATCTAGCCCCGTGACAATAGGTTAGTGTTTAAGGCAGCTAAAAGAGGACGAATAAACATTGTTTTCTTTGCACGATTCACGTCGCGACTGGTATTATCTGTAGTGGGCATAAAAAACATTCTGACTTAGAAATAAGAGGGATCACTTTCGAAGCGTTCTGCCGAGCCTTGTATTTCTACCGAGTTTGCCGCCGAGACACAAGTCCATTCCCCTCCCGAGGCAGCGAGAGCGTCTCAGCAGCCTAACTGTCATCCCCCGCCGAGGCAGCAGAGTCTGGCAGCGCAAAGCAACTAGTGTTATTCAATGCAGTTTCACACTAAGCAGCAGCATAACCCTGCCCATTCTATCAATCTGATTTCTTCCTTTTTATTTACTTGGGTTTTATTTTATTTTCTTCTTAAACAAACTAACTTATTTGTGCATTTACTTTTCTTGTGCAGGAACAACGAATCGAGTTAAGTTGTCCAGTCTCATCGTGCAGTTACTTGGGTTTTATTTACTTGGGTTTTATTTTATTTTCTTCTTAAACAAACTAACATATTTGCATTTACTGCAAATAGCCTTACAGCTTGGATTTGAATGCCTCATCGTGCAGTTGGATAATGTCGATGTTGTGGCCTTGTTGTCTGCACCATCCCCCTCTAGTCCTCATTCCCTGGTTCATTCCATCATGGCCACTTTATCGCCTGCTTGTGATGTTGATTTTGTTCACATCTATCGGGAAGCCAACATGGCGGCGGATTTCATGGCCGCCATGGCCAAACTCGATGCTCCTTCAGATGCTTCTATCTGGGTTTACTCTAACTCACAACCTGGTTTACTAGATGTGCTTCGTCAGGACATTTTTTATCCCTTTATTTGCGTATTAGTGATGTATGATGTAATGGCCTAGGCCTCCTTTTCAATTCCAAAAAATAAAAAAACAAGTTAAAATTAGAAATTTCTCATTCTAAATTTCAGAAATTTTCATTTAACTCGCTTTAAGTCGTCAAAACTCATAGCCTACTAGAAAAGTTGGTACTTTAAAAGTTAATTTAAATTTCAAGTATACACTAATACATAGAAATTAGTTTCATAAAAAAAACTCAAGATTTAGAGCTCATAACTTTGGAAATCGTTATAATTTTTCAAAAAATTTCAAGTTTTTAGTTCCAAGTAGATTAATTTTAGAGTTTGGTTCTCTTAACGCAAAACTCAACTAGAACAAATGGGCACACTAATGGATAGAGTATCTATACCTATCATAATTGATATCAAGTTAGATTCTGTTGGGGTTAAATGTTAATTATGGTTTGGGGCCCATAACTTTAATTTAACAGAAATTCCAACCTAAATATGGTATGACACTAATTACTCTTTACATAGATTTGTTAAATGAAAAATTAGTTGATACATAAAGTTACAAGATTGCCTATTTTAGGGTTTAGTGTTAGTAGTTTAAGTTTTATATTTTAGAATTGAAAGTTTAGAGTTTAAATTTTAAGATTAAAGATCTGGATTTTAGATTTTATGGTTTAAATACGAAATGTTGTGTAAATTTTATATACCACTTAAGTAGGGGCGGAGCTAGGAATTTATCAAAGGGGTGCTATTTTTTAACAATATTCAAGATGAGTAAATTATTTATAAAAAGTGTCAATTATACATATATATATATATATTATTTTTTATATACAAACTATATAGAAAATACAATTTTTAAATAAAAAATGGGTATCAACACACTCCTCAATTGTGGATGTGATTCCGTCCATGCACTTATCAAAAAAGGGTTATATTTTGATATAAAATCTGAGTAAAAACAGACACGACATTTTTTTAAATCTAAAATCTAATACCTAACCCTATCTCATAAATTCAAAATTCTAAACCCTCAACCCTAAACTAACCCCTCATTCATAAAAAATACATATTATATAATTACAACTTAAATTATTATTTGGATCTTTATAGTTAAATAACAATCCTAACAACTTTGGAGACGATATTATTGTGGGAGAGAACCACGAATTTTTAACACACACCATAAACTAACATGAAATATTAAAAAAAAACAACCACCCTAACTTACATAAACTCTATTACACCAGCTATTAAGCTAGGGAATGATACCGGTATTGAAAACTAAATGATCTTGAATATAGTTTGCCTCATAATAAATTACTTGGTAGAGGGAGGGACCTCCGATTTAAAGATAGTTCTAGCACTAGGAACGCAGCAAAAAATCAAAATCAATGGGAGCAATACATAAATAGTCATAAAAATGAGAGAACAAAGTCTCTAAATAAATTAAAATTGGAACTCCAAATAAATATTTATTATATCCTGGGCACATCACCCATTCTCTTCAGCATTGTCAAGAAAACACATGCAATGGATGGAATTAGATCAAGCCATAATAACCTGAGAAGTAGCATAAGGCGCAGCTTCAGCAACACACATACGGCAGTCGAGGATGTTTTCGCTGCAGGAACATCTCGAAGTAGTCGAGCTCGGGAAGATGATGAAGAAGCTCTCAAATGGGCTGCTATAGAGAAGTTGCCGACCTATGATCGGTTAAGAACAAGCATCATCAAGTCTCTAGAGGAGAATGATGATGATGATGATGGGGTTAGACATGATGCTGCCGGTTCGAGAGAAGTTGATGTGAGAAAGCTCGACATGGATGATCGACAGAGATTCATTAATGCAGTGTTCAAGGTTGCTGAGGATGACAACGAGAAGTTCCTGAAGAGGTTTAAGAACAGACTTGATAGGCAAGTTTCTCTAATCCGATAGACTTGGATCGAGCCGATTATATCCCTGAAACTATTAATGTAATATTGTTTGCAGGGTTGGGATTCAACTTCCTAGAGTGGAAGTGAGGTATGAGCATTTAAACGTTGAAGCAGAAACCTATGTGGGTAGCAGAGCTCTTCCAACACTTGTAAATACGGCTCAGAATATTGCAGAATTAAGTCTTGGCATGCTTGGTATTAGATTGTCCAACAAAACTCAATTTTGTATCCTTAAGGATATCTCTGGTATTATAAAACCTTCCAGGTAATTATACTTTATGAAAACCTCACTTTATGCATGTAAACCACAAAAGCTTGCTAAAATTGCTTGAATGGCTCAATTAACATTTTGGAGACCTCCTACAGGATGACCCTTCTATTAGGCCCACCATCATCTGGAAAAACAACCCTTTTGCTTGCATTGGCTGGAAGATTGGATTCGAACTTGAAGGTCAACAAATTAATTCGAAACTTGTCGAAGCTAGCTTATGGTACTGACTACTGATAGATTAAACCGATTCTAATATATTAATCTTTTTTGCATGAAACAGGTTAGTGGGGAAGTGAGCTACAATGGGTACAAACTGAATGAATTTGTTCCCCAAAAGACCTCTGCATATATTAGCCAAAATGATATTCATGTTCCTGAAATGACAGTTAAAGAAACCTTAGATTTCTCTGCAAGGTGTCAAGGGGTCGGAACTCGATACGGTACTCTCGTATATCTTAAGATATAATTACAAGCTTATGATGATCTGATAGGAGTTTTTGAGATGATTAACATGGGCTGTTGTTAATAACTGTAACAGACCTTCTAAGTGAACTTGTAAGGAGGGAAAAGCATGCTGGCATTTACCCTGAACCAGAAGTTGACCTTTTCATGAAGGTAAATCCCATAAAGCAATAAAAACTGCACAACAAATGTTTGCTTAATGTCATAAGAGTTTTTCCTTTGCTGTTTAATGTATGGAATCTTAAAACCACTTCGATTCCAGGCAACTGCAGTTGAAGGAGCTGAGAGCAGTCTGGCTACTGATTACATTCTAAAAGTATGATTAACACCACTTTAGAACAAAATATCAACTGTGTATTTCTTTAAAATTTCAGCAGAAAATTAATGTTAATATTGAATGAAATGTTTAGATACTAGGCCTTGACATATGCAAGGATACAATTGTTGGAGATGATATGATTCGAGGCGTATCTGGTGGACAGAAAAAACGAGTAACAACAGGTTAACAAATTAGCTATGTTTGAGTGACTAATTAATCTTAAACTGTGTGATTTATGAGCTTTCCTTCCCAAATATAAAAAAATTAAAAATCCTAGGTTTAATCAAAATTGATGCAGGAGAGATGATCGTTGGGCCAACCAAAACATTGTTCATGGATGAGATATCAACCGGCCTTGATAGTTCCACAACCTATCAAATTGCCAAGTGCTTGCAACAGATTGCTCATCTAACAGATGCCACTATCTTTATGTCCTTACTACAACCAGCTCCGGAGACTTTTGTTCTCTTTGATGATATTGTGCTAATCTCTGAAGGTCGAATTGTTTATCAAGGTCCACGAGAACACGTTGTCGAATTCTTCGAGAGCTGTGGGTTCAAATGTCCTGAGAGGAAAGGAACTGCTGATTTCTTGCAAGAGGTAAAAGAAAGAGTCATAGATGTAATGTAAGAAACATTATTTAAAACTCAAAATTTAGGAGAAAATGTCATTGTTGCATGCAGGTTACATCAAAGAAGGATCAAGCACAGTATTGGGCAGATAGAAGTAAACCATACCGTTATGTTCCGGTTACCGAGTTTGCTAATAGGTTCAAGAAGTTCCATGTTGGGGTGCAGCTAGCAAACGAGCTCTCATTGCCATTCGATAAGTCCAAATGCCACAAAGCAGCCTTAGTCTTCTCAAGATATTCTGTGACAAAACTTGAACTTTTCAAGGCCTGCTGGGAAAAAGAAATGTTACTGATCAAGCGGAACTCATTCTTTTATATCTTCAAGACAACTCAGATTATTATTGTAGCTTTCTTTGCATCAACAATGTATATCAGGACTAGAAAGCATCACAGGAATGAAGATGATGCATTTCTCAAAAATGGCGCTCTATTGTTTACGCTTATTACCAATATGTTCAACGGTTATCCTGAGATTACACTTATGATCGCTAGGCTTCCAGTTTTTTTCAAGCAAAGAGACCTATTACTCTATCCATCTTGGGCATTCGCCATTCCATTACTCCTGACAAAAGTTCCCATGGCTATTTTTGAGACTATTGTTTGGATGGCAATGACATACTACACCATAGGATTTGCACCAGAGGCTGACAGGTCTAGAAATCATATCTCTAATTCCATATCTCAATTTTCTTATAGTACTAAGCTAGAAAATTTTCCATGTCTATATGCAGGTTTTTCAAGCAAATGTTGGTGATATTTGTGATCCAACAATTGGCCGCTTCTCTATTTAGGCTCATTTCAGGGGTCTGCAGAACCATTGTTGTTTCCAACACCGGTGGAATGGTTGCTCTGATGGTTGTGGTACTGCTCTCAGGTTTAACTCTTCCTAGAAGTAAGCACCAAAAACAACCCTAACTTCTTTCTTAAGAAATTACTTGATTCAAAGAGAATTTTAGTATGTCAGAACTTTACACCTTACTTTACACATAACACCAAAGCTACATGGGTTCAATCAATTGAATGAGGCTCCTTCTCTTGGCAACAGCTCAAATTCCTAAATGGTGGAAATGGGGTTATTGGGTTTCACCGTTGTCGTATTCTTACAGTTCCCTTGCTATTAATGAAATGTATGCACCAAGATGGATGAACAGACTGGTACGTTACTCTACACGACCTTCCCTATAGACAACAGCTGGTCAAAGAAAAATGCATAAATGATTTACTTTAATTTCATGCAATAAAGCAGGTTGAAACTCAATGTATATTTTGATTGTAATCCAGGCTTCTGACAATGTAACCAGATTGGGGGTGGCAGTGCTTGAAGAATTAGAAGTTTATCGAAATAAAAATTGGTATTGGGTTTGTGTAGGAGCTCTAGTGGGATTCTGTATCCTTTTCAATGTCCTCTTCACCCTTGCACTCACTTATCTGAACCGTATGTATTAGCATTAATTGTTTCCTTGCTCCTTGTTTTGCCTTCCATGATAAATAATCTACGATATTCTCTATATCGATTATAACAGCTCCAGCATCACCAAAAGCTGTAGTTCTGCAAGATACAGGCGAAGAGGCAGAAAGTAACATAGAAGTTGAAAACCAAGGAACCAACAGTCAATCAAATTTGAACCAAAGAAAAGCCAAGAAAGGAATGGTTCTTCCATTCACTCCTTTGGCAATGTCATTTGACAAAGTGAATTATTATGTTGACATGCCTACTGTAAGACATTACTTTTACATTTTCACTTTGTCTTTTGTTTCAATGTCATCCTACACCTTTTTCATCAAACATATGGAAATTGTCTCAAACAAGCTTACCATATTTTGAATAGGAGATGAAGGCGCAGGGTGTTACCGAGAACAGGCTACAATTACTCCGAGAAATAACAGGTGCATTTAGGCCTGGAGTTTTGACTGCTCTAATGGGAGTCAGTGGAGCTGGAAAGACAACATTGATGGATGTTTTGGCTGGAAGAAAAACTGGGGGATACATTGAAGGTGATGTTAGAATCTCTGGATTCCCCAAAAAGCAAGAAACTTTCGCCAGAGTCTCTGGATACTGTGAACAAACTGATATACACTCGCCCCAAATCACGGTCAGGGAATCCTTGATATATTCGGCTTTCCTTAGACTTCCTAAAGAAATCAGTGAACAAGAAAAAATGGTAAGAATGAACTGTATATAAATGCAACTGAGTATCTGACCTTATATTAAATGAAAAACCAATATTTTCTTGGATTCTCTGTTTTTTTAGACTTTTGTTGATCAAGTTATGGAACTGGTAGAGCTAGACAATCTAAAAGATGGACTAGTAGGGCTACCAGGAATTACAGGGCTGTCAACCGAGCAGAGAAAAAGATTGACAATAGCAGTGGAGCTTGTTGCTAATCCCTCAATTATTTTCATGGACGAACCTACATCTGGGCTTGATGCAAGGGCCGCTGCCATCGTCATGAGGACTGTGAGAAACACCGTGGATACAGGTAGAACTGTTGTCTGCACAATTCATCAGCCTAGCATTGATATATTTGAAGCCTTTGATGAACTGTTATTGATGAAAAGAGGTGGACAAGTAATCTACTTTGGACGACTTGGTCGAAATTCTCAAAGGATTGTTGAATACTTTGAGGTGATTTATCATCCTGAAATTTGTCTATGAATAGCACAACTATACTTCGAGAAATCTTAACAAGGCGAAACTTGCTGTAGGCGATTCCTGGGATTCCGAGAATTAAGGAGAAACAAAATCCAGCAACTTGGATGCTTGAAGTGAGCTCAATAGCAGTTGAAGCACAACTTGGAATTGACTTTGCTGAGCATTACAAGTCATCATCTTTGTATCAGTAAGCTATTACTTAATGTTCGCTAGATAATTAATTTTAATGCTTTTGTTGAACACAAGCTAACATATATGTGTTTGAGCAGGCAAAACCAGGCTTTAGTACATGAGCTAAGTGAACCACCTCCTGGAGCTAACGACCTGCATTTTATCACTCAATATTCTCAGACTATATGGGGACAGTTCAAATGTTGCCTCTGGAAGCAATTCAAAACTTACTGGAGAACCCCTGAATATAACCTTGTCAGATTTGGTTTCGCTTTGGTTGCAGCTCTAATCATTGGATCAATTTTCTGGGGAGTTGGCACAAAAATGTCCGACTCAGTCTTTCATTTTCTCATCGGTTACATGAGTCGGAATATTGAAAATGTCCCCTAAATGATACATTCTATTCTCTTTTCATTGTTTTGTGGTTCAGGAAAGATGCAAATGAGCTTACGTTGATACTAGGAGCCATGTATATAGCGGCCATGTTTCTAGGAGTTAATAACTGCCAAACAGCCCAGCCGGTCGTAGCCATTGAAAGAACCATATTTTATCGAGAAAGTGCGGCCAGAATGTACTCTGCACTACCTTATGCACTTGCACAGGTGAGAGATTGGGAAGGTTTAGTACTTTATTTCTAGAATCAGTGCATTTTATGTCATTTGACTAATCGACTCTATCTTATAAATTAATCTCGATGTGGCATACAGGTGATAATAGAAATCCCATATGTGTTGGCACAATCTTTATACTATACACTTATTGTGTATGCTATGATCAAGTTCAAATGGACAGCGAAAAAGTTCTTCTGGGCCTTTTTTGTTAACTTTTGCACCTTCCTTTACTTCACCTACTACGGGATGATGGCTGTTGTCATCTCACCGAACATCCAAGTCGCCGCTATCTTAGCAGCATCTTTCTATTCACTCTTTAATCTTTTCTCCGGCTTCTACATCCCAAGACCGGTACGTTAGCTTCTTCCGCAAGCAAATTACGTGTATGAATAGTCCCAACAATGCATGATGATCGAAATTCGTTCATTTTCTCTGAAATTTCAGAAAATCCCTCCATGGTGGATATGGTATTATTGGATCTGCCCAATGGCATGGACAATGTACGGATTGATTACCTCGCAGTTTGGAGATGATGAACGCACCATTAAAGTACCAGGGGTGGAGCCTGACCCTACTATTAAATGGCACCTAGAACACCATTTCGGGTATCATTACGATTTCATGGGGGTAGTTGCTGCGGTCCTGGTTGCTTTCCCAGTGTTCTTCGCGTTCTTGTTCGGCTTATGCATCAAGATACTCAACTTTCAAGTTAGATAGAGGAAACCAAGTCCTCAGCTTTTAGCATGCTTAAGTGGTAGCCATCTAATGGATGATCTGCGTAAGTTATTGTACAAACGCCATCAAAATATAAATATGATGGAAAATGTATGAAATGTTGATTGTATTTTGCAGTACTATATGCTATTTCTAAAATGTATGAAATGTGGATTATAGTATTTAAGGTTTATATTATGTTGCTAAATTTTTTGGTTTAACGTCATCAATCGAGATAAATATTTTGGGCTATGCCTATTACCTTTCATTCTGTTTATCTTTCAAAACTTTGTCTTGGATTCATTATACTTCTAAAATTCGTGTAAAGGTAGAGATTATTAGAGTATGTGGTCTGAATTCAATTTAGGGTGAGAATCCCACTTTTAATAGATTTTTATTTTATTTTACATTGATTTAGGGTGAGAATCCGTGTAAATGTTGTGTATTCGTTCAATGACATTGGTTGCACCAAATCTCTAAATTTTGTTTGTTTTATTTAAAACAATTTATAAACACTAACCTGAAAAAGATTATTACTAAGAAAATAATTTTTTTCGAAATCTTATCTTCACGTTTAATTGTCCTCATTCCCACCAACCTGAAAAAGATTATTACAAACAGTAGCGCTTTTTTGTTAACATTTCGGGAATGTAATTCACACCCTTCCATTAGGTATTTGTCAATTCCTGTCACTTTAGACAAAATTGTAACACTTGTGTTTTGGGGTTAGGAGTTAGTCGGGTTAGTGGTCCGAGTCGAAAAAATTTAATTAAGTCGATTTGGCCTAGGCTTGACCCAATTGGAATTTAAAATTAAAGGGAGTGACCATTTGGTAATATAGCCAAAATAATGTAAAAGTAGACAACATTTTTGAATGTTAAAAAGAACAAAAAAAAAGAGAAAAGGAAAAAAGTTGTCTTCCTCCCCTTTTTCCCCTCTTTAACGTTAGAATCCATAAACCCCTCCCCAAACCCAAAAATTACTATTCCATTAAATTTCATCTTCATCTCAAGGCCATTTTCAAAGGTAAACATATTTTTGGACTCTCCTCTTCATTCTCTATCTTTACATGGTTGAAAAGTTTAAAATTATCATATTTTGAAAAGTTTGGGTTTAATGAAAGTTTGAGTTTTTACTTAGTTTTTCAATTGGGTTTAAATTATCAAGTTGGGTTTTAGTTTATTCACCTTAAAATACATATAATATGTTAAAATGGTTAGGTTTGGTTGAAAACCCGAAATGGGTTCTTGTGGCCAATTTTAAAGTGTTTAAAACTTGGGTTTTGGTGAGTTTTAGGGTAAATTTGGAGGGTTGATGGTTCAAGTATGTTAGGAGGGTGTTTTGGGACCATTTGGGTGTCATTTGGGTGCTTGAAAATAGGAGTTTCAGCTAGGTTTTGAAGGAGCACGAAAATGGGCATTTTGGGTGATTAATTTGATTGGAATTGTTGAAGTTTGGCTTGAGCTTAAGAGTTGAGTTGATGACTGATGTTTTAGCATTGATTGAGAGTAATGGATGTGTTTTTGATTGGCTAGAAGCAAGAGGAGGCGTTGGAGAGGCATCGGGATCGAATCCGGGCTTGTAGGAGGCTTGCTTTGGTTGCTAAGGAAGGGTGGTGAGTGACTTTAAATGTGTTTTAAAGTTTGTTCAAATGTGTGTAGTGTATGAGTTGAAATGTGCTTGGTAGGGCATTTCTATGTGGAGTTAAATTGGTAACTTAGCTCTTTGATTCTATTAATGCTATTTATGCTTAGCCTAATTGCCATTGTGAAATGTGGTTTGATATGTATATGTATATCTTGACATATGTATATGAGGAGCATGTGATGTAAATGATGGATGTGTGATGTGGTAAATGAAATTGGCACTAATTAACTTACCAGGTGTAAATGATCGATCATTAGGATTAGTGTGCACACAAATTGAGTCAAAACGTACGTGGCCTTGATGGCGTTGAGTCATCAAGGAGGAGTACGGTGATGTAACATTCCACCAGAAATTTATATATATTCTACGGGATGATGAGTGAAATCCCATCCGTAGGGCATGTGGTGATGAGTGGAATCCCGCCCATGCAAGGTCCGGTGATGAGTGTAATCCCACCGAGGTAAAGTGATTGTTGAGATTAAATCCGCACATCCGGGTGAACTATTAGTGGCCAATCGAACTTATTCTTATAATTGTGATGAATGATATTGATATGTGATATTTGAGCCTAGTATGAGGTGAGATGCCATATTATGACTCTTGAAAGACTAGCTAGGTCTACTTGTGAATTTACCTATGCATGTTGTATATGAGAATTAGGGAATACATGCTTGAACCCTGTATTGTTGATGTTTTCGATTTTAGAGCATCCTCACTAAGCTTATAGCTTACGCTCTCATTTTCAACAATGCAGATCATTAGTGTGGTGTTAGCACGGAGCAAGGCGAAGGGGCTTTCCAAGTTTTGTTGCTCAAGTACGGTTAAACAATTATGTAGTAGCTTAGCAATGTGGCAAGAGTGTGTTTTTGTGTGAGCTATGTATGACTCCTTTATGTATTGATGTTTAAGGATTGACTTGTTGTAAGCATGTGATGACTTGCCAAATGCTTGTGTGATGGTATGCCTTGTGGATGTTTATTTTGCTTTTGAATGACATGAATACCTATTTGAAATGTATTGTGCCTTTTGGCATTTAATGACTTCAAGCATGCTTTATAATGAGATGTTGCTAATGTGTAAATGCCATGAATGAATGTTTAAATCTATGCCTTGTGTGTGTTTGAGCATGCTTGACATAGGATATATGCCTCTAGACCTTGTATGCTTGTGTTGAGTGCCTATTGGGGTCGTTTGGGACCTTTAGATGTGTTGAAAAACGCCTAAGTCTGATTTTTAAGGGTTGCAGACAGCCCGCGTTTCGAAACGAGCTGCGCCGTTTCGGAATGGGTAAGGCTTCAAGGACCCCGTATCGGAACGTGTTTTGATACGATTTGGCCACTGAGAGCCCCTGTTCCGATATGGGTTTCAGAACATTTTGGCTACTGGAATTCTGAGAAAATGACGAGATGAAAGCGTTTCGAAACAGGTCTAAGGGTTTCAAAACGGTCAAAATCTCGTTGACCACGAGAAGTTGACCGTTGAGGGCATTTCGGAATGGTTGACCTCCGTTTCGATACGGCCTCTTCGTATGGGCTTTGGGGCAGTTGACCTGGTCAAGGCGTTTCGATACGCCTCAAGGGTGTTTCGAAACAGCCTGCTTAATGGGTTAAAATTGGACCCTTTAAAGGCTGTTATGGGTTCGAATGTTTATCTTCTGCATTTTATTTCGCTGTTTGATCACATAAGATTTAAATGAGCTTTTAGAAAAGATTGAATTAAAAGAAAAAAATAGGGTTGCTAACTGAGGGGGAACCTCAACGGGTTTCGCTTCGGTTTTCCCCATGTGGCCTACTCGAACCGGTCATCCGGCCAGACCGGGACGAGGGGGTTACATTTGTTGGTATCAGAGCCTGAGGTTACCGAGACCTCGGGCAGGTAAGTGAGGTAAGCTTGATATGTTAAGTGATTGTATTGTTCGATGCATGTCTTGCCATGAATTCTTATTATTTGACTGTCCGCATGATGATTGATGCATGAGTTGTTGCGTTTGGTGTAGAGTGAGTGCCCATTGCTACTATTACTTAATTTAAAAAGATTTTATAGTAAAGGGAGTACTTGAACACTATTGGACCCTTGCTTTGGCTAACGTAATTCCTATATGTTTGTTGTAGTTATTACTTTGCTAGCTGTACCATGAGACCACGTGGGAGGCCTAGGATGGTTCGACCGGAACCACGGGCAGCGGCTCTTGGAGTTGAGCTAGTAGTTAGAGTTGAGGCTCAAGTGGGAGAGCCTGTGGTTGGAGTTGGGGCTCCTCCACCACCTCCACCACCACCACCTCCTCCACCCGGAGTAGGAGGCAAGGCCGAGGCCGAAGGAGAGGGACCTCAGGGAGGCCAAGGTGGCCAAGGACCGGCCGGAATAGACTTAGCTCATTTGGTTCAGGCGATAGCCGGAGCATTTCAGGCTGCAGTAGCTGGGGGTCAGGCAGCAGCACATCATCAGGGAGAGGGCACTGGGTTGCCATTAGAGAGACTCCGTGGTCTAGGGGCCGAAGAGTTCAGAGGGTCTACTCCAGAGAGATCCGAGTTGTGGTTTGAGAAGACTGTCTGTATCCTCGCTCAGATGGGGTGTACTGGTGAGCACAAGTTAGGATGTGTTGAGTCCTTGCTTCAGGGTGATGCCTACACATGGTGGGTCACCATTACTACGGGCATGGATGAGGCCGAGATTACTTGGGAGTTCTTTGAGTTAGCATCTGTAAGAAGTATCTGGGTCCGCGATACCTCGATGAGAGGAAGAGGGAGTTTATGGCTTTGCTTCAGGGGAGTATGACTGTGACAGACTACAAGATCCGATTTGTCAGACTAAGTCAGTATGCATCTGAGCTTGTTCCTACTGAGGTGGAACGATGTAACCGTTTCCGTTATGGGCTGAATGAAGAGATCAAGATGTATACTCTAGCTTCAGACTACACTGATTTTGATGTCTTGGTCGCGAGGGCCAAGGACTTAGAGCACAGTTTGGTCTTGACCAAACGATCTGGTGGTTCTAGTTCGGGTAAGAGGTCCAGTGACTTTGATAGAGGTGATGCCAAGAGGCATCGGGACAACATGCATCATTATGACCATAGGCGTGGTGGCGGTAACCACGGTAGGGGCCAACAGGGCCAGAGAGCTGGTGAGATGTTGCCCACATGTGCTACTTGCGGGAGGAACCACACCGGTGAGTGTTGGGGAAATTTCCACTCGTGTTGGAGTGGTGGAGCTAGAGACCACATTAGACGTGACTGTCCGCATCAGGTGGGGCAGGCACCAGCTCAGGCTCCTGCTAGAGCCAATGACTTTCAGAGGGTCCGCGGGCGCGGTAGAGGTAACTTCCAGCCGAGGAATGATGGTCAGAGGAACATAGCACATGTAGTTGCAGTTCAGCCGGAGGGCGGAGGTCAGGCCAGAGTTTACGCTCAGCGCGGGGATCATCATGACACCGATGTGATCGCAGGTAACTTCTCGATACAGTCTTTGGGTTTGCTTTCTTTGATTGACTTTGGGTCTACACATTCCTACATATTGAGTGAGCATGCACAGTTGTTGAACTTGCCTTGTGAAATGTTAGAGGTAGGAGTTAGTGTTACTAGTTCCTTTGGGGACACGGTAGTAGTTAGAAAAATGTACAGAAGGTGTCCGTTGATGGTTCAGGGACATGTGTTTCCAGTGGATATGATGGAACTTCCTTTCTATGGTTTTGATGTAATTCTGGGTATGGACTGGCTCACGGAGCATAGAGCTAGGATAGACTTTGAAACTAAGAGGATATCTTTGAGGCTCACAGATGATTATGAGATTGTAGTGGTGGGTGAGAACGTGAAGTTCTTGTCCAATGTAGTTTCAGTTCTAGAGGCTAAGAGGTTAGTTGAGTTGGGGTGTGAAGCATACTTGGCATACGTGATGAACCCTAACATGAGTGAGGTTAGACCTCAAGACATCCGGACGGTATGTGACTTTCCTAGTGTGTTTCCAGAAGAGTTGCCAGGGTTACCACCGGACAGAGAGGTAGAGTTCACCATTGAGACTTATTTTGATTCAGTTCCTGTTTCGATTGCTCCGTATCGCATGGCACTGAAAGAACTGAAAGAGTTGAAGACTCAGTTGCAAGAGTTAACAGATAGAGGCTTCATTCGACCTAGTTCTTCACCTTGGGGTGTACCCGTTTTGTTTGTGAAGAAGAAAGATGGGAGCATGAGAATGTGTATAGATTACCGATAGTTGAATCAGTTAACAATGAAGAATAAATATCCGTTGCCTAGAATTGATGACTAGTTTGATCAGTTGAGAGGAGCATCGGTCTTTTCAAAGATTGACTTGAGATCGGGTTACTACCAGCTAAAGGTAAGAGAGGTTGATGTACCGAAGACGACCTTTAGGACTAGGTATGGTCACTATGAGTTTTTAGTCATGCCTTTTGGGTTGACTAATGCACCAGCTGCTTTCATGGATATGATGAATAGGATTTTTCATCAGTACCTAGATCAGTTTGTAGTTGTTTTTATAGATGACATCTTGGTGTATTCGCGAACTGAAGAAGACCATGACCGACACTTGAGACTAGTTTTGAAGACTTTGCTAGATCATCAGTTGTATGCGATGTTGAGCAAGTGTGAATTATGGATCCGAGAGGTAGTCTTCTTAGGACACGTAGTGTCAGCCGATGGGATTAGAGTTGATCCGAAGAAGATAGAGGCCATTGTTGAATGGAAGCAACCGAAGTCTGTAACAGAGGTACGTAGCTTCCTAGGCTTAGTTGGATACTATAGAAGATTCGTAGAGGGTTTCTCTAAGTTAGCCGCTCCATTGACACAGTTACATCAGAAGAGTGTTCAGTTTGAGTGGACAGATGCAAGACAAAGAGCCTTTGAGAAATTAAAAGAAGCTTTGACCCAAGCACCGATCTTGATTCAGCCAGAGTCCGAGAAGGACTATGTAGTTTACAGTGATGCTTCCTACGTAGGCCTAGGTTGTGTTCTCATGCAAGACAAGAGAGTGGTGGCTTATGCCTCAAGACAGTTGAAGACCCATGAGCGTAACTATCCGACCCATGGCATAGAGTTAGCTGCAGTTGTGTTTGCTCTGAAGATTTGGAGGCACTATTTGTACGGTGAGAGATGCACAGTGTACACCGATCACAAGAGTTTGAAGTACATTATGACTCAGCGAGATTTGAATCTCAGACAGCGTAGGTGGTTAGAGTTGCTAAAAGACTATGATCTTACCATTGAGTACCATCCGGGTAAGGCCAATGTAGTGGCCGATGCATTGAGTAGAAAGATAGCCGTGGACTTGAGAGCCATGTTTGCTAGATTGAGCTTGTCCGGAGATGGTAGCTTGGTAGCTGAGCTTCAGGTTAGACCTACTCTAGGTCAGTTGATTAGAGAGAAGCATCTCTTAGATAGATCTTTGGCACCTCACGTGCAAGATATAGCCGAAGGTAGATCTTCATACTACAATTTCAGTACTGATGGGGTTTTGTGTTTCAAAGATAGGATATTTGTGCCAGAGGATAGTGATTTGAGACGTACGATCTTGACAGAAGCACACAGTAGTCCGTTTGCTATGCATCCTGGAAGTACGAAGATGTACCGTGATTTGAAGAATGAGTACTTTTGGGTTGGCTTGAAGAGAGATGTAGCCGACTTTGTGAGTAAGTGTTTAGTATGTCAGAGGGTGAAGGCGGAACATCAGGTTCCCTCAGGTTTGTTGCAACCGTTGAGGATTCTGGAATGGAAATGAGAGAATATCACCATGGATTTTGTTTCGGGTTTGCCTTTGACTCCTATGAAGAAGAACTCAGTGTGGGTTATAGTGGATCGTTTTACGAAGTGTGCTCACTTCTTGGCAATCAATACTACTTACACTTTAGATAGATTGGCCGATTTGTACATTGGTGAGATTATTAGACTGCATGGTGTGCCGAAGTCTATTGTGTCAGATAGAGATCCGCGATTTACATCTCGATTTTGGGAGTGTCTGCATACAACTTTGGGTACCCGTTTGAACTTCAGCACGTCTTATCATCCTCAGTCAGATGGTCAGTCAGAGAGAGTTATTCAGATCTTAGAGGATATGTTGCGTTGTTGCAACATTGATTTTCAGGGTACGTGGGAGAAGCACTTGCCTCTAGTTGAGTTTGCTTACAATAATAGCTTTCAGTCGAGTATTCAGATGGCTCCGTATGAGGCCTTGTATGGCCGAAAGTGTAGAACTCCAGTTTGTTGGGCCGAGGTGGGACAGAAGTTGTTACCTGTAGAACTAATGTTTTGATATAATAGTTGAAAAATGTTTTGGACTGATTTAAAAAGGTATTTAAAACAATTTCTAAAAGTCCAAATAACTTGAAACTATGTTTAGGGATGTTTTAAAAGGTTTTTATATGTTTTCAAAGGCCAAACTACACAAAACTGTCCAGGTGTTTCGAAACACCTTAGGGCGTTTCGAAACAGGGGATTCCAGTGGCAAAATCGTTTCGATACTCGTATCGAAACGGGCCTTCATTGGACAGGATTTTTGCCCAGCGTTTCGAAACGGGCTAGGCCGTTTCGATACGCCCACGTGGCAATGACCTCAACGGTCATAAACCCCAACGACTATTTTCCCAACTAACTTTTAAATGCAGGCGTTTCGATACGGGCTTATAGCGTTTCGATACGCGTTCCGAAACGGCAAGGGGGTGTTCCGAAACGGGTACCCTGACAGACTGCAACGGCTCTTTCTACATTAAGAGTGTTTCGAAACGGCTTCGAGCGTTTCGAAATGGGGAGCTGCAGAACTGCATTTATAGTGGGAATTAAATTCCTCAACGGCTCCAATATGATCCCAACGGCTAGTAACGGCTACAAACTCATTTGGGAGTATAAAAGGGACCTCCAAGCATCAAGAGAAGGCTAATGCTCATATTGTCAAACATCAAATGATCAAAGATTATCTTAGAGCTTAAATTGTCATTCATTGTATAGACAAACACTAGTGAGCCAAAATTGTCAAATTTGCTCAAGTGTTTTAGGTTTTGGGTGAGTGCTTAATTGAGCAAACAAACACCTATTAGAGGGTTTTAAGTTTGCTTTCTTTGTCTCTTTGTAAAGAGGGTTTTGATCAAGGCTTTGCGTAGAAGCTTGATCGGTTGTAAGGGTTTCCTCCTAATCCTAGAAAAGGGGACGAATCAATTAGTGGATTGATTGTGAAATCCTTAGTGGGGAGCTAAGGTAGTGGATGTAGGTGCTTGTTAGAAGGCCGAACCACTATAAATCATTGTGTCTATTTTCTTTTTAGCTTCCTTAACCCTTCCACCCAAAAATCCACCTCTCCACCACTTGGTGAGCTAATTTGGTTGATCGAATCGAGCCCCTAAAATCCCAACAATTTGTATCAGAGCTTGGCTCAATCGAAGAGGATTCACATCCTATTGAGAAGATCCGGCAAGCTCGATCACTTTTTCATCAACCGGCTCAATGGCACAATCAATCGACAAACCGCCTTTCTTCGACGGAGACCACTATGCCCATTGGAAGACAAAGATGAAATTCTTCTTGAAGTCAAGAGATTACAAGCTATGGGACATAGTTGAAGATGGTCCGTTCGTGCCACAAAGAAGTAAAGCGGAGTGGAGTGCCGACGATCGCAAGAAGATGGAGCTAAATTGCAAAGCATTGCACATTCTATTTTGTGCATTTGGTCCATCCATCTATGAGAAGATGTCTTCTTGTGAGAGTGCCAAGGAGGTATGGGACAAGCTTGAAGTCACATACGAGGGGACAAATGAAGTCAAGGAGACCAAGATTGGGCTCCTAACCTTGGAGTATGAGAACTTCAAAATGGATCCGGAAGAGAACATCGAGAAGATGTTTGATAGGTTCTCCACTATCACCAATGGCCTTAAAGGTTATGGAGAAGCCATCCCGGAAGAAAAGCTTGTTCGAAAGCTCATCTACTCACTTCCCGAGTCTTGGGACTCAAAGAGGACCGCCATCATCGAAGCCAAAAATTTGAAGACTTTGAAGCTTGATGAACTCATGGGGTCTCTCCTTACTCATCAAATCATGAAGAAAAACAAAGAGGATGAGAAGAAAAGGGAAGAAATTAGAGCTATGGGAGAGAAGAAAATCAAAGGGCTTGGCATCAATGCTAGTGCCATGGCTCTCAAATCCTCCATTTGCCATCATGTCTACTCAAGTGAAGAGGAGGATGAAGATGAAGAGATAGTTCATCTCTTCAAGAAGTGTGCCCCGTTCATGAAGAAAGCCTTGAGAGAGCTTGAACGAGAACCTAAAAGAAAGGAGAGGGCAAGCACTTCAAGCCATAAGAAGAAGGCACATGTGGCTACTTGGAGTGATGAGGACTCCACCGACGATGAACAAGCCAACCTTTGCCTTATGGCCATCGAAGAAGATTCAAGGGTAACTTCTAATTCATCTACTTCATGTTCTTACACTTTTGATGAATTACAAGATGCCTATGATGATTTGGTTTTAGATTTTAAAAGCCACATTTTGAAAAACAATAAATTGATTTCAAAGTTAAAAATTCAAAATGATTTGCTTTCTAAAACCAAACTTGAGCTTGAAGCAAAACTTGAAGAGTTTGAGTTAAAATGTCTTGATTTACAAAAATTGCTTCAAAAAGTTCAAGGAGAAAAGGATTTGATTTCCAAAGAGCTAGACAAGAAAAACAATTTTGGAAAATCAAATTTTTATGTTAGACAATCTAGTGCCCCTAGATTTATTAAAGGAAAATGTTTTAGAAGTATTTGGGTCCCAAAAGGACTTAGTACTTCAATTAAAGAGGATGACATTGAAAAATGGATTCCTAAGGGGACTAAAATTTGTGCAACTAACGTTTATGGATCCAAAGCAATTTGGATACCAAAAATTACTTGATTGTCTATTGCTAGGTGTGATGGAGATGTTCAACAAGTCAAACATTGAGGGGGAGCTCCATACACACAAGAAGAAGCACTTGAAGAAGGAAGGCTTCACATCCTACCTTGAGTTCTAGTGTTGGTAAAATCTAGTTGTTTTAGCTTTTCTTTGTTTTATCTTTAGTTTATTCAACTAGATGATCATAAATGTTGGACTAACATTTTTAATGATGCTTTGAGCAAGGGGGAGCCATTTTTAAAACCAAAATTCATATTTTTGTCAAATTTTACCTCATTGTTATTTTGAACTTAATGTTTTAAATTCTTTTTGATATAACAAAAAGGGGGAGAAATAGTTTGAAAAATTGAATTTTCAAATGAATAAGGGGGAGCTTTATCTGAATTAAAAATTTTAAACTCTTATTCACATTTTTGAAGTTAAAGGGGGAGAATCCCAAACAATTTTTCAAGAGTTTTATTATATCAAAAAGGGGGAGATTGTAGAACTAATGTTTTGATATAATAGTTGAAAAATGTTTTGGACTGATTTAAAAAAGTATTTAAAACAATTTCTAAAAGTCCAAATAACTTGAAACTATGTTTAGGGATGTTTAAGGCCAAACTACACAAAACTGTCCAGGTGTTTCGAAACACCTTAGGGCGTTTCGAAACAGGGGATTCCAGTGGCAAAATCGTTTCGATACTCGTATCGAAACGGGCCTTCATTGGACAATATTTTTGCCCAGCGTTTCGAAACGGGCTAGGCCGTTTCGATACGCCCACGTGGCAATGACCTCAACGGTCATAAATCCCAACGGCTATTTTCCCAACTAACTTTAAATGCAGGCGTTTCGATACGGGCTTATAGCGTTTCGATACGCGTTCCGAAACGGCAAGGGGGTGTTCCGAAACGGGTACCCTGACAGACTGCAACGACTCTTTCTACATTGAGAGTGTTTCGAAACGGCTTCGAGCGTTTCGAAACGGGGAGCTGCAGAACTGCATTTATGGTGGGAATTAAAGTCCTCAACGGCTCCAATATGATCCCAACGGCTAGTAATGGCTACAAACTCATTTGGGAGTATAAAAGGGACCTCCAAGCATCAAGAGAAGGCTAATGCTCATATTGTCAAACATCAAATGATCAAAGATTATCTTAGAGCTTAAATTGTCATTCATTGTATAGACAAACAGTAGTGAGCCAAAATTCTCAAATTTGCTCAAGTGTTTTAGGTTTTGGGTGAGTGCTTAATTGTGCAAACAAACACCTATTAGAGAGTTTTAAGTTTGCTTTCTTTGTCTCTTTGTAAAGAGGGTTTTGATCAAGGCTTTGGGTAGAAGCTTGATCGGTTGTAAGGGTTTCCTCCTAATCCTAGAAAAGGGGACGAATCAATTAGTGGATTGATTGTGAAATCCTTAGTGGGGAGCTAAGGTAGTGGATGTAGGTGCTTGTTAGAAGGCCGAACCACTATAAATCATTGTGTCTATTTTCTTTTTAGCTTCCTTAACCCTTCCACCCAAAAATCCACCTCTCCACCACTTGGTGAGCTAATTTGGTTGATCGAATCGAGCCCCTAAAATCTCAACATTACCTATGCCGGATTTGCTCAAGGGGACAACCGACAAGGTAAAATTGATTTGTGATCATTTGAAGGCTGCTTCGGATAGGCAGAAGTCCTATGCCGATTTGAAGAGGAAGGAACTTGAGTTCTCAGTGGGTGAGAAGGTGTTCTTGAAAGTGTCTCCGTGGAGGAAAGTAATGAGATTTGGCCGAAAGGGGAAGTTGAGTCCGAGGTACATAGGACCGTATGAGATTGTGAAGAGGGTTGGTCCGGTTGCTTATCAGTTGCGTTTGCCATCCGAGCTAGAGAAGATACATGATGTATTCCATGTTTCGATGCTCCGTAAGTATAGGTCCGATCCGTCACATGTTATGCCTGTAGAGGAGATTGAATTGAATCCGGATTTGACTTATGAGGAAGAACCAGTTGAGATCCTAGCTTCTGACAGTAAAGTGTTGCGGGGTAGATCAATTGAGTTAGTAAAGGTGCGGTGGCAACGTCGAGGTGTGGACGAGGCCACTTGGGAGAGGAAGGAGGATATGGAAAGACAGTTTCTGTATCTCTTTCAGTCAGGTAATTTCGGGGACAAAATTCCTTAAGTGGGAGAGAGTTGTAACACACGTGTTTTGGGGTTAGAAGTTAGTCGGGTTAGTGGTCTGAGTCAGGAAAAATTTAATTAAGTCGATTTGGCCTAGGCTTGAACCAATTGGAATTTAAAATTAAAGGGAGTGACCATTTGGTAATATGGCCAAAATAATATAAAAGTAGACAACATTTTTTAATGTTAAAAAGAACAAAAAAAAGAGAAGGGAAAAAGTTGTCTTCCTCCCCTTTTTCCCCTCTTTAACGTTGGAATCCATAAACCCCTCCCCAAACCCAAAAATTACTATTCCATTAAATTTCATCTTCATCTCAAGGCCATTTTCAAAGGTAAACATATTTTTGGACTCTCCTCTTCATTCTCTATCTTTACATGGTTGAAAAGTTTAAAACTATCATCTTTTGAAAAGTTAGGATTTAATGGAAGTTTAAGTTTTTACTTAGTTTTTCAATTGGGTTTAAATTATCAAGTTGGGTTTTAGTTTATTCACCTTAAAATACATATAATATGTTAAAATGGTTAGGTTTGGGTGAAAACCCGAAATGGGTTCTTGTGGCCAATTTTAAAGTGTCTAAAACTTGGGTTTTGGTGAGTTTTAGGGTAAATTTGGAGGGCTGATGGTTCAAGTATGTTAGGAGGGTGTTTTGAGACCATTTGGGTGTCATTTGGGTGCTTGAAAATAGGAGTTTCAGCTAGGTTTTGAAGGAGCACGAAAATGGGCATTTTGGGTGATTAATTTGATTGGAATTGTTGAAGTTTGGCTTGGGCTTAAGAGTTGAGTTGATGACTGATGTTTTAGCATTGATTGAGAGTAATGAATGTGTTTTTGATTGGCTAGAAGCAAGAGGAGGCGTTGGAGAGGCATCGGGATCGAATCCGGGCTTGTAGGAAGCTTGCTTTGGTTGCTAAGGAAGGGTGGTGAGTGACTTTAAATGTGTTTTAAAGTTGGTTCAAGTGTGTGTAGTGTATGAGTTGGAATGTGCTTGGTAGGCCATTTCTATGTGGAGTTAAATTGGTAACTTAGCTCTTTGATTCCATTAATGCTATTTATGCTTAGTCTAATTGCCATTGTGAAATGTGGTTTGATATGTATATGTATATCTTGACATATGTATATGAGGAGCATGTGATGTAAATGATGGATGTGTGATGTGGTTAGGGATGGCAAAAATACCCGGCCCCGACCCGACCCGAGGTGCCCCGACCCGACCCGACCGGGTATTTTTTCTAAAATTTCGGGGATCGGGGCGGGGCAGGGCGGGGCGTGAAAGACATAAAGTCGGGGCGGGGCGGGTTCGGGTATTTGCTAGAAATTCCCCGCCCCGCCCCGCCCCGATACATTTTTATATTTTTATATATATTTTTATTATATTTATAAAAAATATCATTTTATTTAAACACTTTTATGAGTTTTAAGCTATTTTTTGTTTTTATTTTGGTTCGTACTTATTGTAAAATTTTGTTAGATGTTGTTCAAGTTTTAATATATTCGATTCTAACGGTTAATGATTCAAGTTTATTCTTTTGAATATGTAGTTTAACATGTGGATAATTTAAAATTAGTTTTATTTTATTTTTTTATATAAGTTTGAAGTCCTTTGAAACTATAATTTGTGATTGTGGTGGAAGATTGGTCGAATCTAATATTTACCGTCGGCGAAAATTATTTTTTTTTTTCGGGGCGGGTCGGGGCGGGGTCGGGTTTAAAGTTTATTGTATCGGGGCGGGTCGGGGCGGGTAAAATAATATTTTAATTCGGGGCGGGGCGGGGTCGGGTATAACATATTATAGGTCGGGGCGGGTTCGGGGCGGCCAAAAACCCGCCCCGCCCCGCCCCGTTGCCATCCCTAGATGTGGTAAATGAAATTGGCACTAATTAACTTACCGGGTGTAAATGATTGATCATTAGAATTAGTGTGCACACAAATTGAGTCAAAACGTACGTGGCCTTGATGGCGTTGAGTCATCAAGGAGGAGTACGGTGATGTAACATTCCGCCGGAAATTTATATATATTCTACGGGATGATGAGTGGAATCCCATCCGTAGAGCATGTGGTGATGAGTGGAATCCCGCCCATGCAAGGTCCGGTGATGAGTGTAATCCCACCGAGGTAAAGTGATTGTTGAGATTAAATCCGCACATCCGGGTGAACTATTAGTGGCCAATTGAACTTATTCTTATAATTGTGATGAATGATATTGATATGTGATATTTGAGCCTAGTATGAGGTGAGATGCCATATTATGACTCTTGAAAGACTAGCTAGGTCTACTTGTGGATTTACCTATGCATGTTGTATATGAGAATTAGGGAATACATGCTTGAACCCTGCATTGTTGATGTTTTCGATTTTAGAGCATCCTCACTAAGCTTATAGCTTACGCTCTCATTTTCAACAATGCAGATCATTAGCGTGGTGTTAGCACGGAGCAAGGCGAAGGGGCTTTCCAAGTTTTTGTTGCTCAAGTACGGTTAAACAATTATGTAGTAGCTTAGCAATGTGGCAAGAGTGTGTTTTTGTGTGAGCTATGTATGACTCCTTTATGTGTTGATGTTTAAGGATTGACTTGTTGTAAGCATGTGATGACTTGCCAAATGCTTGTGTGATGGTATGCCTTGTGGATGTTTATTTTGCTTTTGAATGACATGAATACCTATTTGAAATGTATTGTGCCTTTTGGCATTTAATGACTTCAAGCATGCTTTATAATGAGATGTTGCTAATGTGTAAATGCCATGAATGAATGTTTAAATCTATGCCTTGTGTGTGTTTGAGCATGCTTGACATAGGATATATGCCTCTAGACCTTGTATGCTTGTGTTGAGTGCCTATTGGGGTCGTTTGGGACCTTTAGATGTGATGAAAAACGCCTAAGTCTGATTTTTGAGGGTTGCAGACAGCCTGCGTTTCAAAACGAGCTGGGCCGTTTCGGAACGGGTAAGGCATCAGGGACCCCGTATCGGAACGTGTTTCGATACAGTTTGGCCACTGAGAGCTCCTATTTCGATACGGGTTTCAGAACGTTTTGGCTATTGGAATTCTGAGAAAATGACGAGATGAAAGCGTTTCGAAACAGGTCTAAGGGTTTCGAAACGGTCAAAATCTCGTTGACCACGAGAAGTTAACCGTTGAGGGCGTTTCAGAACGGTTGACCTCCGTTTCGATACGGCCTCTTCGTATGGGCTTTGGGGCAGTTGACCTGGTCAAGGCGTTTCGATACGCCTCAAGGGTGTTTCGAAACAACCTGCTTAATGGGTTAAAATTGGACTGTTTAAAGGCTGTTATGGGTTCGAATGTTTATCTTCTGCATTTTATTCCGTTGTTTGATCACTTAGGATTTAAATGAGCTTTTAGGAAAGATTGAATTAAAAGAAAAAAAATAGGGTTGCTAACCGAGGGGGAACCTCAACGGGTTTCGCTTCGGTTTTCCCCGTGTGGCCTACTCGGACCGGTCATCTGGCCCGATCGGGACGAGGGGGTTACAAAATTACCCTTAAAGAAATGAGTTTTCTTAATTTGGATCCTTTGTAGCACATTTAAATAGAGTAAATTTATTAAATAATTTTATTTCATATTAGTTTATACATTTAAATAGTTTTACACATATTTTAAAAGTATTTTAATATTTAAATAAAAGAAAAAAATCATGGCTATGAAAATTTTCGATAAAATGTCTAAATATTCGATAAAATTTTGGTAAGAAATAAAATAGACACATAGCATATTACAATGAGAACCTTTGAATTGGTTTTATGTTCTATTTTCGTAGAATCCTCGTAATTTACTATTTCATGATGCGATCATTATCTCCTATTTATCATTTTTCTTAACTTCATACAAATTTATTATTTCAATCGTGCTTTAATATTTGTGGAGTATATTTATTTAAAAATTATTATATATTAGTTTAATATTTAAACGTTGCTACACATTCAATATTTATTTATTTGAATTTAGTTATAAGAATTTTAATAAAATAAAAATATATATTTTATATTGTTTGTACTAATTATATTTGTAATATTGTCACGGGGCTAGGCTTATATGGCTAGCTCGTGCGGCACTTGGTCGAGAAAGGACTTCGAAAGGGACCATGTAAGCCTTAAAGTCAAGTCTTGGCTTGGCTAGATGAGCGGAAGCGTTGCGAAGAAGAAAGAAAGGAGATGGCTCGGGTGATTTGCAAAACGAAGAGCCTCGTTAAAAACCTCCTCTAAGCTTAGTTAGGGGGAAAAGAGTACTCGACGTTGCTATTCTTTTATTGATGAAAGAAAGTTTAGAAAACAAAGGGAATTCAGGATGAATACAAATGAGGGGGGTGAGGCCCTATTTATAGCATGACATCTCCCGATCTAACGGTTGCTATCGATTACAATGGATGGCCAAGATTGGCCTAATCTATCTAATAGAGGCAAGAGAATAGGATCCATGATTCCTTCCATCTTGGTAGGTCTTCTTTCCTTGTGAAAAAGATTTGAATCTCCATGAATCGGGGAAGAGATGGATGCTTAATCCTTGCCTTGAATACCATGGTCAAAGGGGTAGATATTCCCCAAGAAATGGGCTTGAATGGCCATGGATGATGGAAATTCGGACAGTCCCATAGGTGTGCCTGGACGGGCTGCTCAGTGCTGCTCGGACAGGCCTATGGGTGCTGATGGACGGGCTGCTCAGACAGGCCCTCGGGTGCTGCGCGGACAGGCCCTCGGGTGCTGCTGGACGGGCTTCTCGGTGCAGCTCGGACAGGCCCTCGGGTGTGCGCGGACAAGGCTGCACGGACAGGCCCAGGGTGCTTGGCAAGGCCCCTCGGGCTGTTGGCTCGGCTTGTTTGTAGCCCCATGGGTGCGGCAGAGTGGGCTGGACGGACTAGGGCCCCGTTGGTGCTGGAAATGGCCCCTAGGTGTGCGGCATATTGGACCCTAGGGTGCACCACGGTAACATTCTCCTCCACCGAATTGAGTGATTCCCTCGTCGCTCGTTGGGCTTCAAAATTGGCAATCTTGTCTTCAAATTGCCACAAGTCTTTGTCTAACTCCCAACTACTCTCGGCTTCGGTTAGACCCTTCCAAAGCACAAAATACTCGTGCCTTGGTTTGAACCCTTGGCATCGAATGACTCGATCGGCTAAGATGGCTTCGGCTTCTCTCTTGAACGAAGTCCTAACTCCAACGGGTGCTTGCTTGGAGATGTTTCTTTCCGGATCTTCCTCGTCCTTGTGATAAGGCTTAAGGACACTAATGTGAAAGACGGGATGAACTTGGATGTGGGGCGGCAAGTCTAGCTTGTAGGCCACCTTGCCTACTCTCTTGATCACACGAAATGGGCCTTCGTACTTCCTCACAAGAGCCCTGTGAACAGAGGAATTGCGAAGTGTTAGATGAAGTTTAGCCAAAACTAAACCATTTACCTGGAATTTGACGTCGCGCCGCTTCTTGTCGGCCCACTTCTTCATCCGCTTGCTTGCTTTGTGGAGGCAAGCGTTGGCTAAGTCTCTTTGCTCTTGCAAGTCCTTCACTACATGGAAGGTGGCTGGATTTGGACCTTGGTACTTGGTCACGATCGCATCGGGTGTGAGCGGTTGTTGGCCCATCACTATCTCGAACGGACTTTGATTCGTGGCTTCACTCCTATGCAAGTTGTAGGAGAATTGGGCCACGTCTAGCAAATCGGGCCAATTCCGTTGAGATGCACTCACAAAGTGCCTTAGATAGATCTCCAATAATGTGTTGGCCCTCTCGGTTTGCCCATCGGATTGTGGGTGAAAACTCGTTGAAAGGTTCAAGGAGGAACCCAACAACTTGAACAACTCGGTCCAAAACTTACCCGTGAACCGAGCGTCTCGATCACTTACTATTGACTTTGGAATGCCCCAAAGCTTCACGACATGCTTTAAGAAAAGGCGGGCGGCTTCATCGGCGTGGCATGTCTTGTTGACGGGAATGAAAGTAGCATACTTTGAAAACCTGTCTACTACAACCATGATACTAGAAAAGTTATTAACACAAGGAAAACCAATAATAAAATCTAAAGAAATACTTTCCCATGGTCTTTCCGATATCGGCAATGGTTGAAGTAGTCCCATCGGCTTGTTTGCTTCGATCTTGTCTTGTTGGCAAACAAGACAAGTCTTCACGTATGCTTCTACATCTTTATTAATACGAGGCCAATAATATCGTTCATTAAGCAAAGCTAAGGTACGATGCATACCTGGATGTCCCGCCCACTTCGAATCATGACATTTCTTCATCAATTTCTTTCGCAAATTGTTGAAGTAGGGGACGTATATGCGTTGGCCTCTTGTGAAGAGAAGATCATCTTCGACCCAAAATCGGCGTGACTTACCCTCTTTGGCAAAGGTGATCAAATTCTTTGCGGTAGGATCATGGGTCAAGCCTTCCTTGATGGAATCAAGTAACTCACCACTTGGTTGGCTAATGGAAGCAAAAATGGCTTTACGGTTAAGCGCATCGGCCATGGTGTTGGTCTTTCCGGGCTTGTGCTCCATTGAAAAGTCAAATTCCGCCAAGAAATCTTGCCACCTAGCTTGCTTAGGAGACAATTTCTTTTGGGTTAGAAAATAAGAAATTGCGGAATTATCGGTAAAGACAAAAAACCTGGAACCCAAGATGTAGTGTCGCCATGTGCGAAGGCAATGGATGACGGAGGTCATCTCCTTCTCTTGAACGGTGTAACGCCTCTCGGTGTCGTTCAACTTCCGGCTTTCAAAGGCAATTGGATGGCCTTCTTGCATCAAAACTCCACCAATGGCATAGTCGGATGCATCGGTGTGGATGACAAACGATTTGGTATGATCGGGCAAGGCTAGAACGGGCTCACTTACCATGGCTTGTTTAAGCCTTTCGAACGCTTGTTGACAACTTGGACTCCATTCCCAAACTTTGTCCTTCTTCAAGAGTTCGGTCAAAGGCGTGGCTATGGCGGGGTAACCTTGCACAAATTTTCGGTAATAGTTAGCTAAACCAAGAAAAGAGCGAAGTTCGGTTACCTTAGTTGGCGGTTCCCAATCGTCAATGGCTCGAACTTTGCTTGGATCCATTCGGATCTTACCAACTCTAATGATGTAGCCTAAAAACGGAACTTCTTGTTGAGCGAAACTACACTTTTCGCGTTTGATGTAGAGTTCGTTTTCTCTAAGAACCTGCAAAACCTTCCTCAAGTGCATTAAGTGTTCTCGAAAAGTCTCACTATAGATGACAATGTCATCTAAGTAGACAACTACGAAATTATCAAGAAAAGGTGAAAGTACCTTGTTCATTAAAGTGCAAAATGTTGCGGGAGCATTTGTAAGGCCAAAAGACATTACAAGAAACTCAAATGAACCATACCTTGTGATGCACGCGGTTTTGGGCTCGTCACCTTCGGCTATTCGAACTTGATAGTACCCTGAACGAAGATCTAACTTTGTGAAGAACCTTGCACATCCAAGTTGATCAAATAAATCGGAAATTAAAGGAATATGGTACTTATTCTTTACCGTAAGTTTGTTTAGAGCGCGGTAGTCGACACACATGCGCAAGCTACCATCTTTCTTCTTTTGAAAGAGAATGGGTGCCCCAAACGGTCCCTTGGATGGGCGAATGAACCTGGCATCCAAGAGTTCTCTAAGTTGCTTTCGGAGCTCTTCTAACTCCGGTGGCGCCATTCGATAAGGTGCTTTGCTCGGCAGCTCGGCATTTGGCACCAACTCAATTTGATGATCCACCTCACGCTTGGGTGGCAAAGCCTTCGGCAATTCGGAAGGCATAGTGTCCTCGAACTGCATGAGAAAACGTTCCACTTCTTCGGGAACTTCTTCGACTTCAATCGCCTCGTCTTCCTTGAGCGCGGCAAGGAAAGACTCTTCCTCCTTTCGCATACCATTGCGGAACTGGATGGAAGACAACATCTTGGATTGGATACCTACATCTCGACTCACGGGCACCAAACATTGTTGGGCGCGATCGAGTACAACCAATACATCGGCAAAGGGCAAGAGAAGTGCATTAATCTTGTCCAAAAAAGATAAACCAATCATAAGATCATAATCATCAAGAGGAATTACCTTAATATCCTCACGGCCTTTCCAAGTTGGATCTCGACCCTTCTTGCAACTCCGGCAATGGGCTCTTCTTTCGAGTTGACCGTTTTAATCCACCCACTCTTCTTCAACACGTTGAGATTGAGTTTTTGGGCGGCTCTTTCGGAAATGAACAACTCGGAAGCTCCGGTGTCCACAAGTGCACGCAATTGCTTTCCGGCAATCGTGACTTCTACAAACATAAGACCACTTTTGGGCTTGTTAGATAAAGAATTCACTTGGAGATTACTTACAATTGCTCCAAGTTAGGCGGTGGGTTCGTCGTTAACTTTGACGGTAGAAAGGCTTGTCTTCATTGGGCAATTTCGAATATGATGAGGTCCATTGCAATAGAAACATCCTCGTCTCTCTTGTGGCTTAGTTGATCGGCCTTGTCGATTGTTGTTGGAAGTCTTGTCGTGGTTAAATCTCTCACCTCCGACTTTGGCATTCTTATCTCCTCAACCTTTGGATTTCGGTTTTGGTTTGGGCGAGTCTCGCTTCTCGAACTTGGCTATTGCCTCGGCTTCATCAAGGGTATGTGAAAGATCTTTGACACTACGTCTTTCCAACTCCATGTTAGCCTATCGGTTCAACCCATCCATGAAAATTGAGAAGCCTTCATCTTCTCCTAAGTTGGTGATTTGGAGCTTTAACTCGATGAACTTCTTCACATAGTCATGGATGTTGTTGTCGTGCTTGAGTTGGCGTAGCTTTGAGCGCAACTCTCTTTGAGCATTCTTGGGATAGAACGCCTCATGGATCTCATCTTGAAGCTCTTCCCAAGTATCTACGGGAACGTCTCTATCGGAGTCGGCACACCTGCATCTCCACCATAAAAGAGCACTGTGAGTAAAATAACTAGAAGCAATATTTACCTTAGTGGATTCATCCACGATGTTGGTGTTGCGGAAATATTGGTTCATGCTCCACAAGAATGTGTCGGTTTCTTGAGCATCTCTCGATCCTTTGAATTCCTTTGGTTTCGGCACATCGGCTAGCACTCTACTCAGACTTGAAACAACTCCATTGGCCACAACGGATTTATAGATGTTGAGCTCGGCCCTTAGCACGTTCATCGCCTTCTCTAGTTCGGTTAGACCATCTTTAAGAGATCTATTCTCCAACTCCACGGTCTCGAGTCTATCTTCGAGGTCCTGGGAATCATCCTTGCAATCATCACCCCGAGATTCCAACGTAACTAGTCGGTTCTCAACAACATCGAGCCTCTCTCTGGACTCATTCGTGTTGTTCTCCAAACGGGTAACTTTGTCTTGCAAGGTAGAGATGGCATCTCTCGAACTAGCCCTCTTGGTTTTTCCACCACGAGTCTCCATTGGCTTTGAGGTGCCGTCGATGGGAGCGTCACTTGGATTCGTCATCTCGAACAATTCTTCGCTGAAACGTAGGCTCTGATACCACTTGTCACGGGGCTAGGCTTATATGGCTAGCTCGTGCGACACTTGGTCGGGAATGGACTTCGAAAGGGACCAGGTAAGCCTTAAAGTCAAGTCTTGGCTTGGCTAGATGAGCGGAAGCGTTGTGGAAGCATTGCGAAGAAGAAAGAAAGGAGATGGCTCGAGTGATTTGCAAACGAAGAGCCTCGTTAAAAACCCCCCTCTAAGCCTAGTTAGGGGGAAAAGAGTACTCGACATTGCTATTCTTTTATTGATGAAAGAAAGTAAGAAAACAAAGGGAATTCAGGATGAATACAAATGAGGGGGTGAGGCCCTATTTATAGCCTGACACCTCCCGATCTAACGGTTGCTATCGATTACAATGGATGGCCAAGATTGGCCTAATCTATCTAATAGAGGCAAGAGAATAGGATCCATGATTCCTTCCATCTTGGTAGGTCTTCTTTCCTTGTGAAAAGGATTTGAATCTCCATGAATCGGGGAAGAGATGGATGCTTGATCCTTGCCTTTAATACCATGGTCAAAGGGGTAGATATTCCCCAAGAAATGGGCTTGAATGGCCATGGATGATGGAAATTCGGACGGGCCCATAGGTGTGGCTGGACGGGCTGCTCGGTGCTACTCGGACAGGCCTATGGGTGCTGATGGACGGGCTGCTCGGACAGGCCCTCGGGTGCTGCTGGACGGGCTGCTCGGTGCTGCTTGGACAGGCCCTCAGGTGTGCGCGGACAAGGCTGCACGGACAGGCCCAGGGTGCTTGGCAAGGCCCCTCGGGCTGTTGGCTCGGCTTGTTTGTAGCCCCATGGATGCGGCAGAGTGGGCTGGACGGACTAGGGCCCGTGGGTGCTGGAAATGGCCCCTAGGTGTACGGCAGATTGGACCCTAGGGTGCACCACGGTAACAATATGTTAAGCATAATTTTATGAATCTTCAAGCACATAATTTTAAATTAATATTAAAACTTTAATTTGCTAAAAAGAAAATATATCACAAGGACAATATAGTAAAATTTACTTTCAAGTAACATTATATTCTCTAAAACAAACAATGTAATCTTATATTCCTACCAAATAAATCAAACAAGGTAATTTAACGTTCTCAATAATATCTCAGGTAATGTTACATTCCGAGAATCATATTCTCAATAGTAATCTTATATTTCGTGATCCAAACGCACTCTAAAAGTATAAAAAAATAATAGAATTGAGAATGTCATCAGATAAAAACATCTCAATTTTTCTTTGAAAATATCATCTAATCTTTTGTGTCACAATGAAATTTTCAGTGAATAAGTTGTATTCTTTTACATATTACCTTACATTACATATAAGTTTTAGTTTCAGTGAATCAAACAACCAAATCAAATAAAAACAACCAGCTCTTGTTTTTTTTGCTGTAACCCGTGGTTTTTCTTAATAAAGTTCTTATTTGATAAAAAAAAACCATATCAAATAAATATAAATTGTAATAATTTGGTAAAGAACCCAAACCATCCAAACTTGAATTTTAGGGGAAAAAATAAATATTATATATGCTTCCGAATGAACAAGAATAAGGGTAATCACTCATGCACAAGCGCTTATAGAAAAATTGTTTTTCACAAGCACCTTAGTTTAGGGGTTAAGATTTCGTTTAGGGTCTAGTGTTTAGGGTTTTAGGAGATGAATTTTGAATTTAAGGGGCATGGTTAGAATTTAAGGTTTATGGTTAAAATTTAGGGTTTATAGGTTAAAACTTAAATCTCTAATTGTATTACCTTAAAACTAAACCCTAACCTTCAAGCCCTAAATTTTAACCACATACCCCAAATTCTAACTCTAAACCCTAAATTCTAAACATATATGCTTAAACCTACAAACCCTACACCATGAACAGAGTCCCTAAACCCTAAAACTAAAACGTTTGTGAAAACTTTTCGTTTCCACCGTAAGTGCATGAAATATTTCCCCCAAGAATAATAGGATTTATCCAAGAGTTATTATATGATGCATTGTCATTGTAAAAACAATTTACACAAACATGTATGTTTAAATTTCAATGCCTAAAATTTAAATTCCTAACCCTAAAACTCTAAGTTCTAAATCATAATCCCTGAATTATAATTATATAAACCAACCTCACGCTTCTTTTAGACGTTGAAACATAGAAGAAAGGATGGCACCAACTAACCTCACGCTTCTTTTAGACGTTGAAATTCTAACTTATCTCTAAGCAGAGTTAGCTTCCAGCGTTGGGATGAAAACTATGCTATTCGTTTCTTGAGTTTAATTCTTCCGATATTAAACAAATAGATAACTTCACAATACTCTCTCTAGATAATATTGCAAGAATAAAATCAATGTCAAGAATAAGCAAATCTTGAACTAAGTTGCATTAAAAACTTAAAAAAAGTACAATTGTTTTCTCACAACTACTAAGCAAAATAATCCTAACCCTAAGAGAAATTAGAACATGATGAACATAAAGATCACACCACTAAAACCTAATCTCAAGCTCTCAATACTCGACCCCTCTGATGTGTGCGACAAGCCCTGTTTAAATAGGAAGAGGAGTAGGGCAAAGTCCTTCTTGGATAGGAAGTTAAGTTGGATTTGGACTTGTCTTCATTAAAGAGGTGAATCTCTTTAATTTTAATGCCTTTATCCATTTTCTCTAAATTCCAGCTTTAACCTTTCTTCTATGTTTCCACCATCTTCTCATGCTCCGATTGCCATGCAAAGTGTGTAGAAAAATCCAAAGTTTTATGCTCTTCAAATCGGTTATCACTTTGCATATTTTGCCCTCTGGGAGGTTGGTCTGTGCACTGCCTCGGTAGAGGATATCTGCTGCCTCGACAGTGGTCTATCACTGGATCTACTTCGCAAGGCTTTATCTTCATAATTCAGCTTCCTTCAGTAGAAGCTGTTATCTTTGGCTTGGCTTGATCTAGACCTATCTAGAGCTCGCTCTGCATCATCCTCCCTTTTCTTCATTGCCCGCTCAGCATCGCCTGCCACGGCAGTGAGTAAATCTGCGCAAGTACCAAACATGCATTAAAACAATACCTTTTTCACCAAATACACCAAATACCAGGATCAAAGGTAAAAGCAGTGTAATTAATGCATATAAGGCCATAATGGCACTCAAATGGGTGTAGGTTAAGCAATAATTGCCATGTTACAAGGGTGAAAACATAGGACTTTTGGGCACTTATCAGTTTGCTTTTAAGCCGCAATCATACCATATTCATATGAAACTCGCTTACGCTCTAAAGCCATGGCTGTTGAGGATCGAATTACCAGTTTGGAGAACGATCGGGTGGAAACATAGAATCACTTTGATAGAATGGATCAATCTATCAAGGACTACTTTGCTCAGACACATACAAAGATTATCAATCAGCTGGCCACTTTGTTGGAAACAAAGGAATCTGGAAAGGCCAAAATGCTTGAAGGTGCTTCCAATGAATTGAACAACTAGGCAGAAACCACATCTCACATTAGGGTGCAACCCGAAAAACCTCCTCTTGTGAAGAAGGTCCATATCAACCTGGCAGGGGTAACGCCTAATCACCCAGTGCATGTTGGGGCAAATTTTGGAAGTGGTGAAGAGGTCCCGAATCTGAACAATTTGAACGAGATAGAGAAAATTCGCACCGAGATTTAAAAAAAAGTATAAGGAACGCTGCAAAGCCTTAGAGGTCCGCTTGTTGGAAATATAGAAAGCAAATGAGATAGGCATGGTGCTGCTGAAATGAGTCTAGTGGCTGATTTGATATTTCCTCCGAAATTTAAGGTCCCGGATTTCGAGAAGTACGATGGAACTACTTGCCCGAAAGCCCACCTCACAATTTACTGTCGAATGATGGCTGCCCACTTGAAGGATGAGAAGCTGCGGATACACTACTTCCATGATAGTTAAAAATCTGATGCTCAATGCGAATTTCATGCCGGAATACCGATGCATTTGATTGAGACTTGCACGACATTTAAAAATCTGGTACAAAATCTTATCAATAATGGGATCTTGAAGTTTGATGAGCCAAGTATTGCAGTGAATCCTTTGCCTAACCACGGTGGGCGAGGAGTGTGTTAAGTGTGCAAAAGTCCTATATTTATGCCCTAGTTTAGCTCAATTATTGTTGTTTTTAAGTTTAGTTTAGTTGCATTTATTAGGAAAACATACACAAAACTGCATAGATAAGATATTCTGCCTTATTTGATGAACTTAATTGATTTTATCTAAAAGATACTGCTCATGTGCGTTTTCTTTCTGTGCGCAGGTACCCGCCCAGACATATGCTGCCGAGGCAGCAGAGAGGGCAGAAGAGGAGAAGCTGGAAACTGATGGAGGAAGCTGTTGGACCATTTTGAGAGTTGATCAAGGAGGAAAGGACCAGAATGAAGAGATGTGCCAAACCCTACACACCAATCCAGACCTCTGCCGAGGCAGTAAACAAAGTGATGTCGAGGCAACAACTCGAGGAAGGGTGGAAAAATGCAAATTGGTACGCGACTGAAAGAGCTCATCAAGCCTGATTTTTAGAGACCACTTGCACGTGCATTGGAGACTATCAGACAAAGAAAAGCCTGGTCAAAGTCAAGTTGGAAAAAGTCAAATGGGAATCTAGGAAGAATTAATGTTAGATTTGTTCTTTTAATGAGTTGTAATTATATTCTAACTAGTATTCCTACCCTAAACCGACTTAGGCCTATGCTCCTCCTATATATATATATATATATATATATATATATATATGTAATCGACATGAAAGAGAGAACACAATTGAGATTAGAGAGAAAATCCTTGTCGAAACCCTAGTGTCGTCTACCCCCATCATGTTGTGAGAGTTTTGCTTGTATTTGTTTAGGTTTCAGTTTTTGCAATAAAATTCAAGGTTTGTTTACTCTTGGTTCTTCATTGTCACAATCTTTATCGGGAGAGAAGAGAAATTCAATCTATTTGTTCAATATCGGGAGAGTTAAACTCACGAAACAAGTAAACATGGTTTTATCCAACCATAGGGTAAAGCTACTTCGGCTTAGGGATAATTTTAGAAGTTCAGTGGCTAAAAGAGGTTTCATAATCGGTTGGTGTTCACCCTTAGATTCACGCCAGGAGGTATCATCCAAGTCGTGTTCGCCAATAGTACTTCAAGCTTCTGGAGAAGAGGAAGTCATAGGAGGGAGCTGGACGAACCTTGAATCATCGCTTAACTGCCCAGACAGTCACTTGGTCTCTGCTTAGGTGGGCGCCTGCCGAGGCATAGTAGTGGGCGGCTGTTGAAAGTTGTTAAGTTGATCTGCAAAACTGTGCCAAGATAGTGCATTTAATCTCCACACTACGAAGCATCCAATATCGGCCCATTCTCTCACTCTGATTTCTCAATTTACTTTACTTGTTTTAGACTTAGTTTCAATCAACCCAACTCTCATTAATTGTGTTTTTACTTTTACTTGTGCAGAAAAGTGAATTCTGAAAGGTTGTCACAATCCCTGTGGAGACGATATCTTAAATACTATAACTTGGCACCGTGTACATTTGCACGCTAATTGCGCATCACTTTTGCACGCAACAAGTTTTTGGCGCCGTTGTCGGGGTTTGGCGTACAACTTTTTATTTTTATTTTTCTTGCAATTTTTACTTTTGCACGCAACAAGTTTTTGGCGCCGTTGTCGGGGTTGATGTGGGAAAATTCTTGCAATTTTTGTGAAGGAAATCATGAGTTCGAAAGTTGCCCACATCTTTTCGGTGAATACATGGACGAACCGAGATGGGACCAACATCAAGATTCTTCATGGTATGATCAACAAGCTCAAAAATTTTCCTACCATGACAATTTTGCTATCGTAGCAGCAGACATGCCCTGGCAATGTAGTCCTCCTCAAGAGCAATCAAAATCCTTGGAAGACACGCTTCAAGCTTTCATTGCATTAACTCAAGAATTGTCAGCTTCTATGGATGCAAGAATCGCCAAGGTGGACGCACTTTTGAGCAATTTGGTCCTCATTAATACCATGGCTGAACCTGAACATGATGCCTCGACAACCACTGCTAGGGCGGCAACCACTGCCAAGGCAAGACCTCAAGCCACTGCCTCGGTAAATCTCGACAAAGATTACTTACATCCATCTTCGTCATGGCACTCGCACGACCACATGCAAGAGCAAAAAGATGACAATACTTCGCTAATGGAATATGAGCAGGTAATAACCGAACCTTTTGAATTCTTTAAAAAATCACCTATTCCATTGCAGGTATTTGAGGAACCAATGCCGGTGGATTTGGAACCATCGAGATCTCTATTGATGGAGATACTCGAGAGGCCTAAACAAAATGACGGGTGGATTCATGAAGCTTTTCAGACAACTGGTTTTACCCTTGACTTGCACCAAACTATGGCAGTAGATTGCCACGGAAATTGGTTGCCGCAGTAGTTGCCTCGACAACGAAGGCTACATCCAACCATAATAGATTTCAATGAGATTGAGGTAAGTAAATGGTTGGGTATTGATACAATTTTTCCTAATAATATTTTCATGCCTTTAGAAAAAGTCGCAAGGTGGAGCGTATACATGGACTACAAGGGAACACGAAAGAAAGATATATCCACCATGGTAACACAAAAGGGAGTAGCTGGGAGCACATTGGCCCAACTCTTTTTGGGCAACATTGTCGCTCGATGGAGGGTGCGGATGGACTATAAGAAGTATTGGAAACAACCCCCTCTCAAGCTCCAATAGACAAGGGAGTCGTCACTTTAGGAGATGCATGCCCATGCACTCCTAGAGTAACATAGTTTTTATTTTTTTATCTTCCACTTTTTTTTAATTTTTTGTTTTAGGATTTAGATTTAAATTTCTTGCATTTATTTTATTTTGCTAACACATCTTTTATTTTCTAGGAAGTGGAGTTAAATTTAGCATTTATGCACTAATAATTTTTATTTCAGTTTTCTTTTTATAGGAGAGACAATAACCCAAGAGAAGAGAAAAGAAGCAAGCCCAAACCCTTCACCCACTCCAGCCTGCCCGCCAAGTCTGTTACGACAGACAGACATCTGCCTCGGCAGATGAAACGGCAACCTCTCCACTCCTATTTAATCCCCTCATTTTTTACTATTCACTCTTCTTACTCTCTCTTTTGCATACTGTTTTGATTATTCTCTTTTGATTTTAGATTACCTTTTATTTTCAGGACTCTCTCACAACTCCACCTTCCCGCCAGCAGCTGCCGAGGCGGCCAAACACTTCAAAATGGCAGCTCGGAAGAGAGTGATCACAACCAATCTAAGCTTCGCTTCCCTTCTTCTATTTTGTTTCTATCTAATCTATGTTAAAATTTTATGTATGTAGGCATGCATTGAGGACAATGCTCCTCTCGAGTTTGGGGGAGAATTAATCCTCTATTTTTTTTTCTTTTCTTGCTTTTGTTTCTTTTTTATTTTCTAGTTTTTTTATATCTTTATTTTTCTGTTTTATTTTGCATTTAGGTTCTAATGTAACATGCCTGTATTTAAAGTCTAATGAATTCTTAGTTTGAGGAAAAATTCTTGAGTACCGTTTACTTGCCGCGGCAGATGGCCTGCCTGGGCGGCAACCTTAACATGACTTTAGATTAAATTAGAATGCTACTATGGTCTGAACTCAAAAGAAAACATTCTTTGTGACTAGTTTGATTTTAGGACTTCAAGGAAACTTAGGTATTTCGCCTAGTAAACTTGGGTAGAACTTGAAGTTTGAAATATATATATATATATACGTCCTAGAGGTGCCCAAAACCGGCTCTAGGATAAGCTAGAAGTGCCCGAAACTGGCTCTAGAAAAAAGAAAAAAATCAATCAATAAAATCATTAGAGATGCCTATCACCGGCGCTAGTGGTTTAATTGCAAAAGAAACTAGAGGGAAACCCAAGGGAATTAAGGTGCTTATCGAAAGTTTACTTAGAAGCCGAAGGATCATTCTTATCACAAGGAACACCCACACCCACGAGATACAAAGTTCGGTTCCGGGCAAGTCTATTATCATTAGAAAGGTTGCTAATTAGGCGTAAATCTACACGGTATGTAATGGTTGGTCAAGATGCTTTCTCTACTTAGTTTACATATGATTTTAAGTTTTGGCATGTTATCATTAGACTGCATTGCTTGAGGACAAGCAAAAGTTCGAGTTTGAGGGTGTGTTAAGTGTGCAAAAGTTCTATATTTATGCCCTAGTTTAGCTCAATTATTGTTGTTCTTAAGTTTAATTTAGTTGCATTTATTAGGAAAACCTACACAAAACTGCATAGATAAGATATTCTGCCTTATTTGATGAACTTAATTGATTTTATCTAAAAGATACTGCTCATGTGCGTTTTCTTTCTGTGCGCAGGTACCCGCCCATGCAGATGCTGCGAGGCAATAGAGAGTGCAGAAGAGGAGAAGCTGGAAACTGACGGAGGAAGCTGTTGGACCATTTTGAGAGCTGATCAAGGAGGAAAGGACCAGAATGAAGTGTTGTGCCAACCCATGCACACCAATCCAGACCTCTGCCGAGGCAGTCAACAGAGTGTTGCCAAGGTAACAACTCGAGGAAGGGTGAAAAAATGCAAAGTGGTACGCGACTGAAAGAGCTCATCAAGCCTGATTTTTAGAGACCATTTGCACGTGCATTGGAGACCAACAGACAAAGAAAATCCTGGTCAAAGTCAAGTTGGAAAAGGTCAAACGAGAATCTAGGAAGAATTAATGTTAGATTTGTTCTTTTAATGAGTTGTAATTATATTCTAACTAGTATTCCTACCCTAAACCGACTTAGGCCTAGGCTCCTCCCCTATATATGTAATTGACTTAAAAGAGAGAACACAATTGAGATTAGAGAGAAACTCTTTATCGAAACCCTAGTGATGTCTACCCCTATCATGTTCTAAACTTTCCCTAGGGCTAAGGTTTGGTTGTGTAATAGTTGTGAGAGTTTTGCTTTTATTTGTTTAGGTTTCAGTTTTTGCAATAAAATTCAAGGTTTCTTTAATCTTGGTTCTTCATTGTCGTAGTCTTTATCGGGAGAGAAGTGAGATTCAATCTATTTGTTCATTATCGGGAGAGTTGAACTCACGAAACGAGCAAACACAGTTTTATCCAACCATAGGATAAAGCTACTTCGGCTTAGGGATAAGTTTAGAAGTTCAGCGGCTAAGAGAGGTTTCATAATCGGTTGGTGTTCACCCTTAGATTCACGCAGGGAGGTATCATCCAATACGTGTTCGCCAATAGTACTTCAAGCTTCGGGAGAAGATCGAAGTCATAGAAGGGAGCCTTGCCGAACCTTGAATCATCGTTGAACTTCCCATGCAGTCACTTGGTCTCTGCCGAGGCGGGCGCCTGTCGAGGCATAGTAGTGGGCGACTGTTGAAAGATGTTAAGTTGATCTGCAAAACTGTACCAAGATAGTTAATTCAATCTCCACACTACGAAACATCCAATATCGGCCCATTCTCTCACTCTGATTTCTCAATTTACTTTACTTGTTTTAGTCTTAGTTTTAATCAACCCAACTCTCATTAATTGTGTTTTTACTTTTACTTTTGCAGAAAAGTGAATTCCGAAAGGTTGTCATAATCCCTGTGGAGACGATATCTTAAATACTATAACTTGGCACCGTGTACACTTACACGCTAATTGCGCATCACTTTTGCACGCAATAGAGTGAATGTTATAGAGGAAGATGATAGAGAAAATCGATTGAAGACTGACGTTTCAGAAATCAAATCCCCGTTGAAATGGGTATTTGAGTAGTTGTATAATGCCAAGATGATTGAAATTGGCATGAAGGTGGAGATAGAGATGCAATCTGATGTGTACTGTGAGTATCATCAGGAATGTAGCCATGAGATTCAACACTGCTCAGAGTTTAGAAGGTTAGTTTAGAAAATGATGGATAATAAAGAAATTGAGTTCTTTGAGAAAGCGAGAGTAAAGAGGGAAGTAGAAGTGTGTGCTTCCGAGTGTTATGGAGTCAAATACGGAGTTCACAAGCCTTTGGTTGTTTTTGTTAGACCCAAGGCTGAAAGTTCGTCAAATATAAAGTCGGCAGTAGCCCCAAAGGTTGTAATTTTATCTCATGCACCGTTTGCTTTTAAAAGCACCCACAAGGTTCCCTGAAATTATGCAGCTAATGTGACTATACCTGAGGGAGAAAAACCACAGGAAGAGATAAAGTCACCAAATGAAGTGAAAGCAGTGTCGGAAGAAAAGAAGGATGAACAGCCTGACACGGAAATAGTAAATGAGGTGGGACACTTTTCCCGTAGTGGTAGATGCTATTCTTCTCCTGAAGTTTCTAAGGAAGCGAAAAAGATTAAAGGAAAGGTTGTGGCAGTACCTAAGAATATTTTTGGAGAAGATCTTGCTCCGAAAATAAATGAGTCGGTAACAGAAGAACTAGCACAAGAGTTCTTGAAATTTCTGAAGCATAATGAATACAATATAGTCGAGCAGTTAAAGAGGCAAAAATCAAGAATTTTTGTCCTAGAGTTGTTGTTAAGTTTCGAGGGGCACCACAATGCTCTAATAAAGGTGCTCAATCAGACGTTTGTACCAAATGACATATATGTGAACAAATTGGACAAAATTGTGAATCATATTACTACCGACAATTATATTACATTCACTAATGATGAGATTCTTGAAGGGGGGATGGGGTCTGTGAAGGCTTTAAACATCACCACCACTGCAAGGGCTATGTGTTGCCAGGAGTCTTGATAGACAATGACTCGGCTCTGAATGTTCTACCGATGGCAACTCTACAAAGGTTGCCAATTGATGATTCACACATGGAGACATATGTAGAGCGGTTTGGTGTTCTCTAAATATGAGCGCAAGTGCACACTCTTGTCAAGTTGTAATATAAAAGATATCATCTCCCACGCAAGTAACAGAAGTGTTTTATAGTTTTCGCAAATTAAAAAAATTCTAAGTCATTTTTCATGCTTTTCCCATATTAAGTTTAATTTATTTATTAGTGTGAAACTAAGTAATCGACTTACTATCATAGGCACAAGTTATATAACAAATTTTTCTGTTCCAATTAACATTAAGGCAAGTACAATGCAACCTATATGCTACTAAGTATGCCTAGAAAAAAAGATGCGAGAGCTATCCCCCCTAAACTCGAGATGGGCATTGCCCTCAATGTATAAAATAAAAACAGAAATACAAGTGATATAAAAAATAGAAAAATAAAATAAAGAAAAGAGAAAGAAAGAAAACTAGAAATTGGCTGAGGGTTGAGAGGAGGCTTGAGTCTTTGCTGCTGAGGAGGAGGAAGATATTTGGATGATTAGGCGGCGGCAGACTTGGCAGGGGAGGTCTTGGCTGTCCGCGGTGGTTGGACTCTTTTTGGAGTGGGACGAGGTTCTTCTTGAGGTTTGGCAAGAGGTGATTCGCTCTCTTCTGAGTCTGTCTTGCCGTCCACATGATCATCAGCTATAATGTGCTGCTTTTGCTTCCTAGTACCTTCCTCTGTGGGTGCTGCTAGAAGGCCTACCGCTGTTGGGATGGCTGTTGGTGCAGGCGGCTGCTTCTCAATCTTCTTTGACGAGGAAGTGTTTGCCATTGTTGCCGTCGTGCAGGGAGGTGAATTATGTTGTTGATTCCTCTTAGGAGAGTCTACCACCGTGTTGGAAGCGGAGGTGGCTGAGTATGACGGGTAGTGCGTCAAAGATGGCATCTAGCGGCGGAAGGCGACATGGTGGGTAGCGACGTTTGATGGCGTTCCTTGATCCGGTGCAGCTGTGGCAGCTAAATCTGTAGGGTAAGGTGGAAAGGTGGGGCCGTCATCGTGATACTTCTTCAGGAAATAAGCTACAAAGGCTTCTTGGACCTCATCCACATATTTTATGAAGGTTAGATGTTGCTGCTCGATGTGCTTGGTGCTGTCGATTAGGGTGCGCAGCAATGGGAGGACTTCGTTGTCTAGGGCAGCTTCAGTACTACCGGGGGCGACTGGAGTGTCAGGCTGGGCAGTAGAGGGTTGGCTGGGCGTTATGGGCTTTGTCTACTGGGCCTGCATCATTTACAGGTGGACTTTTCTAGTCCACCCCTCTTTTGCTGTTGTCATCTCATCTTTGGGGTTAGTCGGGACATTGAAGTTGGCGCAAAGGCCGGTGATGAGTGACAGAAAGTACAACTTGCCCTTCTTCTTTCGGAAACATGTGTGAATCTCCTTGCATATAATCTCCCCTACATTGACGGTTCATCATGATGCTTTGGATTAGGGCGAGGCACGACCGATCGACAGCGGAGTTGTTGGAGGTGGGCATTAGACGCCTCTTGATAAATGTGTTCCACAGTATAGCCTCGGGCAGCAAGTGGCAGCGTTGGACAGATCCTCCATGCTTTCATGCCAACCAAGTCGTGTTGGGCTTGCACAATTTGTCCTTAGGTTTCTCATAATCGGCAGCCGTCAGTGACTGCCTCCACTCCTCGTGAGGGTTTTCATTCATATCCAAGCCATATAAACTGTTGATTACGGCGGTGTTGAGCTTGACAGGTTCCCCTCAGACGAACACGAACGACATCTCAGGGCGGGGATGGTGGGCATAGAACTCCCTGACCATGGTGATGTAGGCTATCTCCAGTTGTCGTGCGAATATTTCCCATCTCTTGATGTGGATGATTTTGAACAGATTTGGTTCTAGGCTGAGATCTCTTGTCTGCCTTGTATAGTGAAAGCCTTGCTCCTCCCATATGGCTTGTTTGGCAAACTGTGTTCGGTGTCTCTTTTTGTCTTTGCGGGAGAAGAAGCGTTGGAAGGTGGGTTTGGGTGTCGATGTTGAAGCGATGTGAGAAGGTTGAAGTTTACTGAAACTTGAGAGAAAATAAAGTGAGAGCAGTGGATACAAGAATAAGATAGCAAGAAGGTGAAGGTAAAGTAAATGAATGAAGTGAGAAGGGTTTAAATATAGGTTGCCGAGGTTGTCGTGGCAGCATTAAATGTCTAACGGTCCAGTTGTCTCGCGCACGTTACAGGATTTCTGCCCGTTATTTTTGTAGCTGTTGGTAGCTAGCCGTTAGCGGTTATCTAGCCGTTACGCATTTTCTGCGTTGGGTTGCCCTGGGCTGTCTCGGCGAGATGGTGGGGGGCCTTCTTCTTGATTCGGCTCTTTTATTCCTAATCCTGAAATACTAAATAAAGATAATTAAATATTAAAAATAAATTCTGAAAATTAAAAATGTGAAAATTATTCTAATCCTAATAAAATAAATTGCAATAAATTAAACTATATTCCTAATGCATAAAATAAAAATAAAGACAGTAAAAAATTAAGTTATGTTGGGAGTACATTTGGGTGCATCTCCCAGACATAACTACTTCCTGAGGTAGTTTGGCTTGTTCTTCCCTCTTGGGGGGGGGGGGGTCCTCTTGTTCCTTTAGGTGATGTGCTGTTGGGTCTTTCAGCCTGCCCTTGGGTCTGTCGTGGCAGTTGCTACATTGGCCTATCTCTATGCTGATTTTGGCAGCCTTAGTATATGGGCATCCTTCCTTTTCTTTTCCTGAGGGTTGTAGCACATTTAACTTTATGCTCTGGTTGTCTACCCTCATGGTCAGCTCCCCATGTTCCACATCTATCAACGTTCTACCTATGGCCAAGAATGGTCGCCTAAGGATGATAGGGGCTTTTTCATCGGCCTCACAGTCTAGGATGAGGAAATCAGCTAGAAGAATAAGGTTGCTCACTTTCACAAGGATGTCTTCGATCTTTCCCTCCAGTTGTACAAAAGAATGATCGACAAGTTTTAGCATGACGAAGTTAGGTTTAGCTAGCCCAATTTCTAATTTATCGAAGACTACTTTAGGCATTAAGTTGATGCTAGCTCCCAAGTCGCACAGGGCTTTTGTTTCGAGCTTGCTGCCTATCCTACATGGGACAACAAAGCTGCATGGGTCTGTTTGCTTGGGCGGCAATTTGTTGTGTAGCATTACCATGCACTCTTCTGTTACAACAACCGTTTCAAATTCCCCAATCTTCTGCCTTGGTCTATCTCTATGATGATTTTGGCAGCCTTAGTATATGGGCATCCTTTCTTTTCTTTTCCTGAGGGTTGTAGCGCATTTAACTGTATGGTATGGTTGTTTACCCTCATGGTCAGCTCCCCATGTTCCACATCTATCAACGTTCTACTCGTGGCCAAGAACGGTCGCCCAAGGATGATAGGAGCTTTTTCATCGGCCTCACAGACTAGGATGAGGAAATCAGCTGGAAGAATAAGGTTTCCCACTTTCACAAGGATGTCTTCGATCTTTCCCTCTAGTTGTACAAAAGAATGATCGTCAAGTTTTAGCATGACGAAGTTAGGTTTGGCTAGCCCAATTCCTAATTTATCGAAGACTGCTTTAGGCATTAAGTTGATGCTAGCTCCCAAGTCGCACAGGGCTTTTGTTTCGTACTTGATGCCTATCCTACATGAGATAACAAAGCTGCATGGGTCTGTTTGCTTGGGCGGCAATTTGTTGTGTAGCATTGCCATGCACTCCTCTATTACAACAACCATTTCGAATTTCTTAATCTTCTTCCTTTTAGAAACCATGTCCCTGAGATACTTGGCATAGTTGGGCATGTTCTAAATGGCTTCTATTAGAGGGATGTTTATGTGTACCTACTTTAGAATATCCAGGAATCTCCTGAACTGATGCTCTTTCTTCCGTTGCTTAAGCCTCTGGGGAAAGGTGCTGGAAGGTGGATGTCCTCTATACGTTCTTTGCCGGGGAACTTTATCTGTTGAGAATCATCTACTTCAGGACCGCTGTCAGGTTTAGCTGCCGAGGCGGTTGGTGTTGATGTTGCCGCAGCAGGCTGTTCTTTTTCTGCTGGCTGTATTTCCAGTTTTTTTCTACCCTGGGTTTATCCAACTGCTTCCCATTTCTGGTAGATATTGCTTTGCACTGCTCATAAGTGGGCTTGGTTGCTGCCTCTGTGCTGTTGGATGCTGCTCCCATTGTTCTGCTGCTAAAGATCTCCGTGAACTGCCCAAATTGGGTCTCCAAGTTCTTTATAGCAGCCTCTTGATTGTTCATCTTCGTCTCCGTCTTGTCCACGAAAGACTCAGTTTTATCAATAAATTTATTAGTGGAAACAATAAAATCACTAGTTCTAGACATAAAAGTATGAAGAGTTGCTTCTAGTGAATTATTGTTTTGCGGGTGCTGAGCATGCTATCTGGACAGGTTTTGTTGGTAGCCTCCATGTTGCTGTTGTGGGTTTGTAGCAGTCTTTGGGTTGCTCTAGGAGAAGTTGGGATGGTTCTTCCTAGGGGTGATAATGAGCCTGATCGGCTCGCGAGCTACTCGGGCTCGGCTCGGTCAAAGCTCTGCTCGAGTGAGCTCGACTCGGGCTCGGCTCGAAACCTTAACAAGCCGAGCCGAGCCTACCCAGGCTCGGCTCGAGAAGCTTATGAACAAGCTCGGAATCTACATATGCACTAAAATAAATTATGTGTTTGTATTTTCTTTCATTAGTTGATTGTTGTTTGATTTTGTATTTTCTTTAATTATGTGTTTGTATTATAAGAATATTTAATGATTATTTGGATTAATCTAATTTTTGACACTTTTTTCCCCTTTCCAGTCATTAAATTTCGTTTTAGTGTTAGTTATGAAAGGAATTTTTAACGAATATTTTATATAAAAAAACTATAGCAAAATTTTTCATTTCGAGCCGAGCCGAGCCTGACGAGCCCGAGCCGAGCCTAACAAGCTTCGAGCTCGAGCCGAGCCCAATAGAATTGTTTTCGAGCCGAGCTCGAGCCTAAAATTCCGAGCTCGGCGAGCCTCGAGCCCGAGCCGAGCTGAGCCTGGCCAGGCTCGGGCTCAGCTCAGCTCGTTATCACCCCTAGTTCTTCCATCCAGGGTTGTAGGTATTCTGGGCAGGCCTGATGTTCCTCTCGTATCCTCCCATAAAGTTGGCAGATGCGGTGCATTTGGAGGAATCATGGTTGCCCCCACACTCATCACATAATGGCTCCACATCCTTGGCCTCATAGACTTGCCCAGTCGGTTTCATTATGCTCATAACCAGTTCTGTCATCTTGTCAAGGCGGGAATTGACATATTCTGAGGCTTATACTTCATTCACAGCAGCTGGCCGCCTAATGCCGCCTCGGCAGGCTGTTGGGTACTTGTAATCGTTCTTGGTGGCTTGGTTCAGGATCCGCAGTGCCTTCTCTGGTGGTCTGTCGAGGATGATTCAGTTGGCTGAGGCATCAATCATCATCCGTGTGGGGTAGTTCACCCCATTATAGAACATTGATATCTGTGTCCAAGCCAAGAAACCATGTAGCGGGCAGTTGTTCAGCATTTGTTAGTATCGCTCCTATGCTTCATACATCAGCTCGTCATCCCCTTGTCAGAAAATTGTTATTTTGTTTCACAGTCTGTCGGTGACATTGGATGGGCTGAAACGGTCTAGAAAGTCCTTACACAGCTCTGTCCATGTGTTGAACGATCCTGATGGCTGGTTGTTTAACCACTATTTTGCCCTATCCTTCATCGAATAGGGAAATAATCTCAGCCTCAGTACGTCTTGATGGACTCAGTGTATTTTAAATGCTCTACAGATGTCCAGGAATCCTTTTAAGTGTTGTCGTGCATCTTCTGTGGCATTCCCTCCAAATTGCCCTAACGTGTTGATCATACTAAACATAACGAGCTTCAGCTCGAAGTGATCCGCCTCAATCTCAAGTTCTGTCACTGTCGGATCGAACCCTCTGAAGTCATGTTCCAAGTTGTCCCTTGTGGTTCAAACATACTATGGCTGTCTGGGCGGCACTTGTTGTTCTCTGGACGGCGGATCTTGCTGCTTGTCCCTGCCATTCACAGCATTGTTAGCAGGGTTGTCGTTCTTCATGTTTACCCTTGCCTTTTCTTTTTCTTCTTTAGTTTTCCCTAGGGCTTCTCTAATTTCCTTCTTGAGCTCTCTTGCTCTTCGTTCGATATCGCCATAATAAAGGATTTCTTCTTTCGGGTTTGCCCTAGTTATACACTAGCAAAGAAAATCGTAAAATTCTTTTTTCGATTAAAAATAAAAATAAAATAAAATATAAAGAAATAAAAGTGCAGAAATTAAAGACAAATTTTGCTGTTACCAATCCCCAGCAAAGGTGCCAAAAATTTGTAGAGCGTTTGGGTGTTCTCTATTTATGAGCGCAAGTGCACACTTTTGTCAAGTTATAGTATAAAAGATATCGTCTCCTACAGTGATTGGACATCTTGATTCGAATTATTGTTCCTGCACAAGTAAGTTGGTTGTTTGAGAAGATAAGTAAAATAAAAACACAAGAAATTGTAAAGGAAGTGATCAGATTGATAGAGAGGGCAGGGTTATGTTGCTGCTTAGTGTGAGACTGCGCTGAATAGGATAAGTTGTTTTGCGCTGCCAGACTCTATTGCCTCGGCAGGGGAATGGAATTGTGTCTCGGCGGCAAACTCTGTAGAACTACAAGGCTCGACAGAACGCTTCGAAAGTTACTCCGCTTATGTCTAAGTCGGAGTTCTGTTGATGCCCACTGCAGATAATATCAGTCGCGGCGTGAATCGTGCAAAGACAGCAATATTGATTCATCCTCTTTTAGCCACCTTAAACCCTTAACCTATGTCTAGACCGGATTGATTTCACCGTCTATAGATGAAATCGTACTTACTCCTTTCGTGATTTCAACTCTCTCGATACTGAACAAATGGGTAGAATTCAACTAATCTTTCGCCTTAATTGAAAACTATGAAGAACATGGAATAAGTAAACCTTGTAATTTTATTTGCAAAAACAAACTTGAAATCCTAACTAATTGTTCTCACATCTAATTACAACATAACCCAAACCCATGGAGAAATTTAGAACATGTCGGCGACAAGAAAACCTAAACTATGCCTAAGAAAAACCCTCGTTGTTTTGAACTAGAATTACAATGGGTATATGTAGGCATTAGCTAGGTCTAGTCCTTCTTGGAGTAGAAGTCTTCAAAGTAGCTTTTTACATTAAATGTGGCTTTAAACTCTGACTTCTTTGAGTTGAATGTGGACTTTATCACAATGCCTTGATCCGCAAGTAATCTTGAGATTCTTCTTTCGCGGTTCAGCTCGCTGCTACAGACGTCGGAAAATTGAGAGGATAGCATCGATAGAATCAGGATTTTTTGCTCTACAAATCACACTCCGGTTCTCCAACTCCATAGTTTGTTGTCTTGGCGGTAAGGTGGGCGGTGGCAGCTATTCGACAGTTGTTGTCTCTGGCTGGAACTGCATCAGTACAGCTCCTTGGTCTACTGCCTCAGCATCACGTCCTCAGCTCCTCTTTCTCTCTGTCAGCTTCTAGTACCTGAAACTAAAACTAAGCTAAAACAATATCTTTTCTTCACCAAATAAAAGATAATCACTAAAAACATGGCAAAGTAGAGAAACACTATAAAATGCAATGCATGGTCCTAATTATGCCTAAAATGCACTCAAAAGAGCAAAAATATGAGATGGAATGTGCATGAAATTTAGAACTTGTGGACACTTTACAGCCATCCACTCAATTTTCTGATGCCTGTAGCAACAGACAAAGCCGCCGAAGGAAGAGATCGAATATAACTTGCGGAACAAGGCAACGTGAAGAAGTCCACATTCAACTTAAAGAAGTCAGAATTAAAGGTTGCATTTAATGCAAAAGCTACTTTGAAGACTTATACTACAAGGAGGACTTGACCTAGCTAATGCCTATATATACTCAATGTATTCTTACTTCAAAATAGCTTAGGTTTTCCCTTAGGCATAGTTTAGGTTTTCTTACCGCCATTATGTTCTAAATTTCTACTTGGGTTTAGATTATGTTGTAATTAGTGTGAGAACGGTTGTTTAAGATTTCAAGTTTGTTTTTGCAAATAAAGCTTCAAGGTTTACTTATTCCATGTTCTTCATAGTTTTCAATTAAGGCGAAAGATTAGTTGAATTCTATCCATTTGTTCGGTATCGAGAGAGTCGAACTCACGAAAGGAGTAAGTACGATTTCATCTATAGATGGTACGATCAATTCGGCCTAGACATAGGTTAGGGTTTAAGGCAGCTAAAAGAAGACGAATTAACATTGATGTCTTTGCATGATTCACGCCGCGACTGGTATTATCTGCAGTGGGCATCAATAGAATTTTGACTTAGACATAAGCGAGATCACTTTCGAAGCGTTCTGCCGAGTTTTCCGTCGAGACACATTTCTATTCCTCTGCCGAGGCAGCGAGAGGGTCTCAGCAGCTTACCTGCCATCCCCCTCCGAGGCAGCAAGAGGGTCTCAGCAGCTTACCTGACATCCCCTGCCGAGGCAGCAGAGTCTGGCAGCGCAAAACAACTTGTCCTATTCAATGTAGTTTCACAATAAGCAGCAGCATAACTCTGCCCAGTCTATCAACCTGATTTCTTATCTTCTATTTACTTGTGTTTTTATTTTATTTTTCTTCTCAAACAATCAACTTAATTGTGCATTTACTTTTCTTGTGCAGGAACAACAATTCGAATCAAGCTGTCCAATCCTTGTGGGAGACGATATCTTTTATACTATAACTTGAAAAGAGTGTGCACTTGCGCTCATATTTAGAGAACACCTAAAACGCTCTACATCTACAGATCGCATTCCAATTCTCCAATTCCTCAGCTTGCTGCCCTGGACGACAAGTATGGCGGTGGCGGCTACTTGGCAGCACTTATCTCTGTCTGGAACTGCATCAGTACAACTCCCTGGTTTTCTGCCTCAGCATCAGCTCCTCAACTTCTCTCTCCTTCTGCCAGCTTCTAGTACCTAAAACTAAAATTAAACTAAAACAATACCTTTCCTTACCAAATTAAAGATATTTAACATAAACAGGGTAAAGTAAAGAATACTATAAATATGCAATGCATGAACCTAATTATGCCTAAAATGTACTTAAGAACAACAATAATATGAGATGGAATGCATATAAAATATAGGACTAATGAGCACTTTACAGTATGCGAGCCTTGCTTATTGGGAAAGATGACCAAAGCTCCTTTTAATGGTAAAAGTGAGCGAGCATGTGATTTATCGGGATTAATACACAGTGATGTATGTGGACCAATGAATACACAAGCCAAAAGAGGATTTCAATACTTTATTATTTTCACAGATGACTTCAGTAGATATAGGTACATTTACATAATGCATCATAAATCTAAAGCCCTTTGAAAAGTTCAAGGAATTTAAAAATGAAGTACAAAACCAACTAGTAAAAAGCATTAAGGCTCTTCGATCAGATCGAGGAGGAGAATACTTAAGCTTAGAGTTCGGTAACCTTTTTAAGGAATGTGGGATTGTCTCACACCTCCTGGTACTCCAAAATAGAATGGAGTTTCCAAAAAGAAGAAATCGATCACTATTAGACATGGTTCGATCAATGATGTGTCACGATGATCTTCTAGTTTCTTTTTGGGAACATGCACTAAAAAGCGCTGCTTTCACACTAAATCGTGTTCCACCTAAATCAGTTCAAAGACACCATATGAGATATGGACTAGAAAACGTCCTAGTATGTCTTTTATGAAAATTTAGGGATGCGAAGCTTATGTTAAACATAAGTTGTCTATAATGCTCGAACCTAAATCTCATAAATGTAATTTTTTTGGTTATCCTAAAGAAACTAAAGGATATTATTTCTTCAATCCCACCGAGAACAAAGTGTTTGTTGCTCGAACATGAATCTTCCTAGAAAGATAATTTGTTTTCTGAAAAGGGAGTGGGAGAAATATTGAACTCAATGAAATTCGAGATCAACCACATATAATTGAACAAGAGATTGAACAATAACAAGTTCCACAAGTTGTTAAGGAACATTCCACAGTTTTGGAAACACAACCACTGCGAAGGTCTTTGAGAGAATGCAATGCATCTGAGAAATATGGATTTCTTGTCACATTGCATGGTGATTTTCTCTTCATGGATCAAGACGAGCCTAAGACTTACCAAGAAGTAGTGACGGAATCAAACTCTAAGAAATTGCTAGAGGCCATGAAATTTGAGATGGATTCCATGTCAGAAAATCAAGTTTGGACCTTGGTTGATCCACCTTTAGGGATTAAGCCCATAGGGTGAAAATGGGTTTCCAAAAAGGAAACCGACATGGATGTTAATGTACAAACATACAAAGGGTGATTAGTCGCTAAAGGTTTTCGTCAAATTCATGGTATAGACTATGATGAAACCTTTTCTCTTGTTGTTATGTTTAAATCCATCTGAATCTTACTTGCAATAGCTACAATTTATGATTATGAGATATGACAAATGGATGTTAAAACCATTTTCCTTAATGGAAAACTAGATGAGGATGTGTACATGACACAACCTAAAGGTTTTGTCGATCCAAAAGATGCCGAAAAAATATGCAAGCTACCAAGGTCCATTTATGGATTGAAGCAAGCTTCTCGAAGTTGGAATCTTCGTTTTAGCGATGCAATCAAAGAGTTTGGTTTTATCAAAATCATGATGAGCCATCTGTTTTCAAAAAAATAAGTGGGAGCATTGTCATATTCTCGGTATTGTATGTGGATGACATACTGATAATAGGAAATGACATACCTAGCTTACAATCTTAAAAAACATGGTTAGGAAAATGTTTTTCCATGAAAGACTTGGGTGAGGCAACATACATATTAGGAATCAAAATCTATAGAGATAGATCAAGACGACTCTTAGGACTCAGTCAAAATACATACATAGATAAAGTGCTAAAAAGGTTTAGTATGCAAGAATCTAAAAGGAGATTCTTACCTATAAGACATGGTATTTCACTATCTATGGAAATTTGTCCTTCAATGCCTCAAGAAAGAGAGTGCATGAGTAAGATTCCATATGCTTCGGCCATTGGATCTATCATGTATGTCATGCTATGTACACATCCGGATGTATCATATGTATTAAGTATGACAAGTTGATACCAAGTAGATCCCGGTGAAGGTCATTGGGTTGCAGTCAAAAACATCCTCAAGTACTTGAGAAGAACTAAGGATACATTCCTTATGTATGGAGGTGAGGAAGAACTAAGTATAAAAGGTTATATTGATGCAAGCTTCCAAACTGATAAGGATGATTCTCGGTCGTAATCGAGTTTTGTGTTTTGCCTTAATAGAGGTGTTGTGAGCTGGAAAAGTTCAAGCAAGATACAGTAGTTGATTCTACAACAGAAGCCGAGTATATTGCAGCATGCGATGCTGCCAAAAAAGGGTGTTTGGATCAAGAAGTTCATATCTGAACTAAGGGTTGTGTTGAGCATATTGATTGATATAGATTTAATTTGTCATAACAATTGAGCTATCACAGAAGCAAAAAAACCCAGATCTCACAAACGATCCAAACACATACTTAGGCAGTACCATCTCATTTAAGAAATTATAGATTGAGGAGATGTGAACATATGTAGAGTACCAACAGATGATAACATTGACGATCCACTAACAAAGCCTCTGACGAAATAGAAGCATGATCGTCACACCAAGTCACTTAGTATTAGATACATAAATTATTGGTCTTAGTGCTAGTGGGAGATTGTTAAAGTATGCCCAAAGACCGATCATAAGATGATTATAAATGATATTTGTTTACCTTGTTTATTCATAAAGAATGCATTGTCATTATTATTTTGAGTTACAATTTTACGTGTGTAAATAAACTGGATTATAATAAAGTCCTTAAAATAATATGGTTATTCTTAAATGTCCTTAGTCGAGTATTATTATGGGAGTGGACAACAATAATGCATTAAGACTAATATGTAGTTGATTGATGATAAAGTGTTGTCATTGACATGGAGATGTCAAAATCAATACATAAGTATGTGTTAGAGAACGACATACTGGACTGACCTGCTATGAGCATGTTTCTTGGATTATTATGTGACAGTCACAACATTGTTCATAGTGTTAACTACATGTATGATCCTCAGACTTGAGATCATCATTATTTCAACATCGTGAGTGACATATTTTGATACAGTCAAACATGTGTCGTAACTAACTACATTATAAAGATTGATATTAGATATGTCACAATCTATGTAGTGGGATATGGTTGACCAAGATAGGATTTGTCCCTCCTACATAATAGGAGTAATATCATAGGCCACTTGATTGAGTGAGACTAGAAATGCATGGCCATGCTTGAATAAGTTGATATGAGATATCATAGTTATTCGTTTATAATAGTCTACTCAAGATATCAAGAAATATTAGATGAACTATACAAGTGTGACTATTCCATGACTTGTGTACGATCTAGATATAAAGAAAAAGGATGTAATACATGAAAAGAGTTAATCATGAAGAGGTTATGTCGAATCATGATTTCTTGTAAATTAGGTGACAATGACATATTGCTAGATGCCACTCATTGTTTGTAATATTAGAAATGTTATAATATTTACTACTAACGTTACATGAACCTACATGGTCACACCCACGATTGAAATGAGCATATATTAAACGAATTATATATGTACAAATTTGTTGTACACTAATTTAGTTAAATTAATATATATGTGATATATATATATATATATAATTTAACTGTTGGGTAAATATTAAAAGAAAAATAATTGTTGTAATTATGATTCTTTAATATATAAATAATATAATTCAATTTAAATCGATATATATACTGAAATTGTTGAGTGTATAAAAGTTCTATATTTTACCCCTCATTTACTCATATTTCTGCTGCATTCAAGCATAATTCATTGCATTTAGGATAGATTTCTGCATATACATCACAATTAGATAAAATGACACAGTTGCTACTGATTTTGGTTACTTTTACAGGTATCAGCTGCGGTGGACTCAGGGCAGCAAAGGAACAGAGGTGGATCGTAGAACTGGAGTCGAGAAGCAAATGTTGTCGTGGCTACTGCCATGGCAGCCATGACGACAAAATGGTGAGGTGGAAAAGTGAAGTGGAGCTCGACAGATAGAGGATTTCAAGCCGGTATGTCGTGGACCACTCCCATTTTTTTCTGAGCCCTGAGGCATAATGAAGGCCAAGCCCAAAGTCCAAGGAAGAAACTCAAGGCAAGAAAAGAGGACGAATTAAAGGCATTTACTTAGAAGATTTAATCTTTAATAGAGTTGTACTTTAGTTTAAACATGTATTCTTGCCATATTAGAAAACTTGGACCCAAGGCCTATATAAAGGCATGTAATTCGAACTGAGGGGAGGATATCTCTTTCCTAGTCGTCTTCCTCTAAACCCTTGTCGTTTTCCCCTCTTCATCATGTTCTAACTTCCCCCTAGGGCTAAGGGTTGATTCTGTAAAGTAGTTGCAAGGATTGTACTGTTTTAGGAATTTTCTGTCAAGTAATCAAAAGCTTCAAGTTTATTTATTCTGGTTTTTCATATCTCGCAAGAGTATCGGGAGAGCATTATGAGGTTATCCATTTGTTTGATATCGGGAGAGTCAAACATACGAACAGAATAAATACGCATTTTCCAGTTTATGGTTAAACCATCTCGGCTTAGGGATAAGTACGAGGTTAAGTGGCTAAGGAAGAACTCAACAACATTGGTGTTCACCCTTCGATTCACGCCGGGAGGTATCATCCAAGAAGTGTCCATCAACAGAACTTGGGCCTATGGATAGGACAAGTCATAGCAGGGATTCTTGCCAAGCATGAAGTACAAAGTTGTTGATCGCTATCGCGACGTCAACAGACCTCTGCCGCGACATGTGCTAACGCGACAGGAACGATGACAGAAGACAGAAGTTCTTTAACAGTGCAACACCTGCACTACCGAGCAAATCAATACCGGCCTATTTCTTAAACCTGATTCCTTATTCTTTTACTTTAGTTGTTTATCAAGATTATTTCACCAATCCAATTAAACTATTTCTTTCTCTTGTGCAGCAAGTCAAGGATAGAGTATTTCTAGTCCCTGTGGAGACGATATCGGATACTCCAAGTATCACTTTACTACTTGCGTCGTGTACACTTGCAGTATTTGCGATAGGACTCTTTTACACGCAACAGAAATCCTAATTAAGTTGAATTGGGATTATATATATTTAATATATATATATTAAATATATATATATATATATATATTAAATATATATATATTGAAATCCTAATTAAGTTGAATTGGGATTATACATATTTAATATATAGATATTGAAATCTTAATTAATGTTAAATTGGGATTATATATATTTAATATATATATATTGAAATCCTAATATGAGTTGAATTGTGATTACAAAGGCTATATAAAGACATGACAGATCTAGCAGTCATTAATGCTTTTTTGGGAAAAACCTTATAAATAGTTTAGAGAGTTTTCTATATGCTCGTTCCCTTCTAAATAGTTTAGAGAGTTTTATATGCTCGATTCAACTGGGTGAACTACGTAGAGGTCGGAGCGTTATCGTTGCGGCTTAAGAATCGACATCGTGGAATCGTGATTGGATGTCCATCTTCTCCAAAGTTAGAATTCCTAATTTAAAATAGGTAATTCTTCACCTTTATTCACCTTGATTCGTTCCTCGTACATGGATCTCTGGTGGTGATCGACGGATAATTTTTCTGCTGCGCCATAGGGTGTACCGGCGTGACCCAACAACTACAATTGTGGCAAGGTGGAGCACAGATCTTCTGAATGTAGACATACAAAGAAATCTAAGGATGCTAATATTGTTGAGGAGAAATATATATATATATATATATAACAAAAAGGGATGGTTATGGGTAGGGGATATGTATTAATCTCTGTAAAACCCCAGAAATTATGAATAAAAAATATTGCTTCTTTTCGATTACATGCTTGAGTTTTAAATTTATGGCATGGACATGTTAATTATGGTTCTATGTGTAGAATAATGACAAGTCGTCGTTTAACCGGTCAAAAATAAATAAATTAATTAACCTCTTTCAATAAATAATAGAATAAAGAAATTAAATAGATATAGGGAAAGAGGGTCGATCTGTAGGGAGATTAGCTGAAATTATTGACTGAAGGCTGCTTCGATTGTTACTTCTAAGAATATCTGCAAAATAAGTAAATAAAATGGGGGGAGTGATCTGATATTGGATGAAAATGAAATAGCAAGATTTAAATGCAAAGGTAAAAAGAATAAGAAAACCAAGTATGTGAAATAGCCTCGAACCAGCTCCTTCAATTCTTTCGATCACTGAAATAGATTTTTATTTCAGGGATCATGTCGGTTACAGTCTACGAGGCTCAACCCGTCGTAACTTGTTTCTCTCTCGAGTAACCAATCCTCCCAAGTCTATCTTCGAAAGATGGTTCTTAAATAAATCAACCACGTCTATCGCCGTTAAAATATTTAGAATAAAAGCAGGAAAAACCAGACTCAGAAATTGTCTAAAAAGAATCGCTTCTGATTTTATCATTCCTCAGCGGACCGCCGCTAAGAGTGTTCATAGGAAGTCGAAATTGCCACAGGCCGATCCTTCCTCCCAACTGTGTTTTTAAGTGATTTCAGACCAACGAGCCCTTTTTTATTTGAAAAACGGTTAAAAACTTTTAGTAAGGTCGATTGCCAAACTATCTAAGCAGAAAGATAAAAATGATTTCCCAAAAAATTTAAGCAAAGTTCAATTCTCACGAATCGAATTGACTTGGCTGGTTCTTGGCTTAAAAGATTTAGCTAAGCATGATATTAATTATCATACTTAACTTGTTTTTAGAAAAGTAATTAAATAGCATAAAATAAATGGAACAAGGAAATAAAAAAGGAACTTGAATTAAAGCTAGAAAATGTTTACAAAGGTAGAAATAAAAATACTCAAAGCTAAGAGATGATCTAAAGCCTTCACCAAAGGTTGGTATTTATAGTCTTAGATTACAAGGATAAGAGATCAAAATAACAATTCAAATTCAAATGTTTTTAAAATTCAAAATAAAACCAAATGGATAGAACTGATAATCTGATCGGATCTTCTCTCGGAACATTCCAGGAGCTTCTAGAGGTTGCCACGTCACTGCCACGTCAGACGCATCGTGCCTAGTGTCGTGCCCACGATGCCAGTCATGAAAAAATTATAATAAAAACTGCATAAATGCCCCCTTTTTACTGCTATTTCCAGAATTGGATCTCTGCACAAAATATAACAAAAACAACATGTATTAAGCAGAAAGAAGTCCTAATAACTAGAAAAATAACAAATGAAGTATGTCACATTTGAGAACTCATCAAATTCCCCCTCACTTGTCTCATACTTATCCTCAAGTATGTCCAAAAAAACATGAACCAAAGAATGAAATCCTCAAACCATTACAAGCATCGGAAATATTTGAAAAAGAACAACATGCAAGCAATGACAATCATTACAGCCCTTCACCCTCCTAATTACCTAACAAGCATTAGTCTAACTCATCCTAGTCTTAATCCTCACCAAGATACACTCAAGAGAACTCAAAGTGTTTAAGGGAAAGATGAAGCAGAAACACTCAAAGTCAATCATGAATAAAGGTTTCCATAGGCTTGTAACAAGTTCAATTCTCCACTACTTTAATAGAATCGAGGTGCAAAAATCATTAGGTCTTTTGTTCAAGGTGTAATGTGGGTTTAGAAAAAAAGGATAGAAAGATGAGAAGAAAAAAACAAAAGAGGATGATCAATGCAAGATATCTCAAACATTAAGCAGTGAAGACATTAAGAAGGAGCTAAAAATGGGCAAGCAAACACACATTTTTTCTTTTTTCTTCTTTTCGAAACTGTTTTTCTTTCTTTTTTTCATTTTTTCTTCTTTTCGAAGCAATTGCTTCCTTTTATTCTGTTTTTCTTTTTTTTCATTTTTTCTGGAAAAATTCTGCCCTTATTTGAAAAGTATCTCATTCATGTCTAATAAAGATTCTAGCATTTGATCAATTGAAATGGTTAAGTCAAAGGAATGGGATGTAAGGCTCACTAGGCGATGAGAAAGGGTAAATTAAAATGAAAGGGAGGGAAGAGGTTAAAACCTAATGCCTAAATCATTTTAAAGCACCTCATTCTAGTGTAGTCTCAAATCGTAAGCAAGCCACAAGTTCTAGACTCCTAAAATTCAAGACGACACTCTCAAGCAAAGAAAAAACGAGCATAATATGAAGAATGCATGTTCAAGGCTCAAATCTTACAAAATTGGGTTAATTTGATTAAGCTAGGCGAGAAATCTAATTAACACAATCAAGAGAAATTAAAAGAGATGTCAAGCTGCAGATTACCCATATCCTTTGATTATCAAAATGCTATAGTTCAATCATACCTAAGCACAAGAACAAGTACAACATGTTGGACAGCAAGTAATGGCAAGAACAAAAAATTCATCTCAAGGTTTAATCAAAATCAAAACATATTATCAAACAAGCAGACAAGTGGTTTTGCATCCTCCCCCTCACTTAAATGAATTGTCCCAATTCAAAAAAAAAATAAAGAAAAACGAGGAACAAATAAGGGTAAAAGATACTCCCCGTGAGTGATGAAATTGAGTCCACCGCTGGCATAGAGTGGAATGACGGTGACGGTGAGCGTGGGGGAGGTGGACGGCGAATGGAGCTTGGTCCGGCGGTGTTGTTGGAGAGACGCAAACAGCAGCTGACGGTTGGGGGCTGGGGGCTTGCCGTTGTCGACCACCACGGCGAGGAGGAGGTGTGGGGCATGGTGAAGTCAGCTGGGTGAGTTTTTGCGGCTAGGTGTTGGGGTTTGGTGTTTTGCGGGAAAAAAAGAAGGGAAAGGGGGAAATTTTGGACGGTATGCTAAGGGGAAAGGGTTTGGGCTATTGTGCATCGTTCATTGATTGTGCTAAAATGCACCGCATTAATGAAACGGTGCACTTCAGCTGTGTTTATGTTTGCCATTGCTGTTTGCGAAAAGAAGTCCTGTAGATGAAAAAAAATTATTAAGAAAGAAAGAAAATGAAAAAATAAAGCATAAATTAAAAAAAGAAGTAAAAATTAACGGGAAGAAAAAGAAAAAAAATAAAAAAATAAACCAATGGGTTGCCTCCCATTTAGCGCTTTGTTTATTGTCGTTAAGCTCGATAACCTTTGCTAAATTTTTGGTTCTTCAAAAGAAAGGTCTTCAAATAAACGGTGATGTCCACCCCTTGTCGTTTTAACGCCTTCCTTCATCTTTTTATTTGTGCGCAAAACAACAACTAAGCTTCTACATCCTTCCCGATGCGACAACTTACTCAAGATGATGATTGGAAAAGTTTGGTTGTCGCCTAAAAATATATAATTGAATTGATCTAACTTCGGCTTTGGTTCCTGCAAAATTGAGGGAAAATGTTTAGATCGAGTTGGAATTAATCGAAAATCAGAAAGGGAAGAAAGATTTGAAATGATTTCGCCTATATTTTCATCGTCGAGATCCGCGAATTCCCTACAAAAGTCATAACACAAATCAGTTTCGATCAAATCATCAGCTAACGGATCTATAATATGAACGAAATTTAAACTTGAGCACCAGATGTGGGTTATAGGGTCTTTGGGGAGGTCTGGGAAAGTTGTGAATAGCGTTAACTTGAGCACCAGATGTATCCCGCAACAATGGGCATAAGTCGGTTGCGTGATCTGACATAGTGCATATTCCGCATACCTTAGCAGCTCTTATCTCCCCTGAAACAAGAGAATACACAATATTAGTCAAATTGTCTATCTTATTCTCTAATGAAATTGTGCTTACTGTTTGAACCCGTCGGCTGGGTTCACTTGTAGAACCAAATTGCTGCGAATTAGCAGCCATCGTGGAGATTAATGTTCTCGCTGCAGTAGGGGTCATGTTAACGAGCGCGCCGCCGCTTGCTGCGTCTACCATCTTTTTATCCATTGGTAACATTCCTTCATATAGGTATTGAAGGAGTGTTTGCTCGGATAAGCCATGTTGCGGACAACTTGCACACAACCTTTTGAATCTTTCCCAATATCCATATAAGGATTCATCGTGCATTTGTTGGATACCCAATTTGTTTCGCCTAATTTCTGTCGCTTTTGCCGCTGGGAAATATCTGTCAAGAAAAACACGAGAGAGGTCAGACCATGTATTAATCGAATTTGGAGGTAAATAAAATAATCATTCTTTAGCCGCTACGGCTAAGGAAAAAGGAAAAGCCCTTAGTTTTATTTGGTCCTCTGAGACCCCTTGTGGTTTCATGCTGCTGCACACCATATGAAATTCGGCAAGGTGCTTGTGTGGGCTTTCAGTAAGGAGGCCATTAAAGTTAGGGAGTAGGTGAATTAATCATGTTTTGAGCTGGAAGGGAGTATCGCCTTGAGGAAAAGCGATGCAGAGTGGTTGCTGCACAGTAGGGGCTGCGTTCAGCTCTCGAATCGTTTGGTCCGCCATCGGTTCTGGTTCCTGTGTAGGTTCTTCGATTAGTGTAGTTTCGGAGGTGGATTCTTGTTCGGGTCGTCGTGTGCTTTGTTGTTTCTTTCGTCGAAGTGTTTCGCCGTGAGTTCTACGAGCACTTGCTTCGATTTCCGGGTTGTATGGAGCTAAAGTACCTGGGTTCTTCCTGGTCATAAAAATAAAACAAAAATCAGTCAAAAATGCCGAAAGTAAATCTCCCCGGCAACGACGCCAATTTTGACAAGTCGTCGTTTAACCAGTCAAAAATAAATAAATTAACCTCTTTCAATAAATAATAGAATAAATAAATTAAATAGATATAGGGAAAGAGGGTCGATCCGCAGGGAGATTAGCTGGAATTATTGACTGAAGGCTGCTTCGATTGTTACTTCTAGGAATATCTGCAAAATAAGTAAATAAAATGGGGGGAGTGATCTGATATTGGATGAAAATGAAATAGCAAGATTTAAATGTGAAGGTAAAAAGAATAAGAAAACCAAGTATGTGAAATAGCCTCGAACCAGCTCCTTCAATTCTTTCGATCAATGAAATAGATTTTTATTTCGGGGATCATGTCGGTTACAGTCTACGAGGCCCAACCCGTCGTAACTTGTTTCTCTCTCGAGTAACCAATCCTCCCAAGTCTATCTTTGAAAGATGGTTCTTAAATAAATCAACCACGTCTATCGCCGTTAAAATATTTAGAATAAAAGCAGGAAAAACCCGACTCAGAAATTGTCTAAAAAGAATCGCTTCTGATTTTATCTTTCCTCAGCGGACCGCCGCTAAGAGTGTTCATAGGAAGTCGAAATTGCCACAGGTCGATCCTTCCTCCCAACTGTGTTTTTAAGCGATTTCAGACCAACGGGCCCTTTTTGATTTGAAAAACGGTTAAAAACTTTTAGTAAGGCCGATTGCCAAACTATCTAAGCAGAAAGATAAAAATGATTTCCTAAAAAATTTAAGCAAAGTTCAATTCTCACGAATCGAATTGACTTGGCTGGTTCTTGGCTTAAAAGATTTAGCTAAGCATGATATTAATTGTCATACTTAACTTGTTTTTAGAAAAGTAATTAAATAGCATAAAATAAATGGAACAAGGAAATAAAAAAGGAACTTGAATTAAAGCTAGAACATGTTTACAAAGGTAGAAATAAAAATACTCAAAGCTAAGAGATGATCTAAAGCCTTCACCAAAGGTTGGTATTTATAGGCTTAGATTACAATGATAAGAGATCAAAATAACAATTCAAATTCAAATGTTTTTAAAATTCAAAATAAAACCAAATGGATAGAACTGATAATCTGATCAGATCTTCTCTCGGAACATTCCAGGAGCTTCTAGAGGTTGCCACGTCATTGCCACGTCACTGCCGCGTCAGACGCGTCGTGCCTAGTGTCGTGCCCACGATGCCAGTCATGAAAAAATTATAATAAAAACTGCAGAAATGCCCCTTTTTACTGCTATTTCCAGAATTGGATCTCTGCACAAAATATAACAAAAACATCATGTATTAAGCAGCTAGAAGTCCTAATAACTAGAAAATAGCAAATGAAGTATGTCACATTTGAGAACTCATCAAATAATTAACATGGAATTTGTTTCATATTGATTATAAGAATAAATGTGAAACATACGTTGAAGCAAAATTAACAAAGTCTTTGTTTCAAACTATTTGAAAGAAGTACAGAACCGCTTGATCAAATTCATAGCAATGTTTGGAGAAAAAAATTATTACCTTCATGATAGAACAAATTAGTTTTTTGCTTTAAAGAAAAAAATGTTGTAGCGAAATGATTCTCTATAAGTAGGATGTTCAACCCAAACTTAATAACTTGATTAATTTGGGGAGAAAACTTTATGTGAGTAACGCTGCAACATCCAAGGGAATAATGATTTTGAAGATAACTTCTGAAAAAGAATTGGATCTTTAAAATGTACCTAATTTGAGAAAAGATTTTCTATCAATTAGTTAGACACCATATGAGTTATAGAAGGAAATATAATCCTCTTACAACTACATAAAAATGTGGGGGTGTCTTGCAAAGGTAATATTCCTATTACCGAAGTAAATAAAAATAAGTGGACTATATTTTCATTGATTGTGTAGAACATAGTAACGAATATCAATTTCTTGTGTACAAATAGATTCACAAGAATGTGATAGTAAAAAAAAAGAATGTCTCATTCTTTAAAATATATTTTTTATATATTTAGGGAAGTTGATCCAAGTTCAATGAAACAGATTTTTGAGAGTATCAATGGAAAATAGTCCATACGTTCAACAAAAGGTTGAAACTAAAATATTGTAATGATGACAAATAAGTGTGACAAATATCTATATGTTAAGCCTGCCGATATTAGGATAATTGATCATGATATGAACCCGGTAATGTGACCCGAGTCATATAGATGTGCCCGATCGTGATTCTAGTAAGAAATATTCTTTGCTACGCTTTGAACTCTGAGATATCACAAAACATACATGTGAGATGAATAGCAATATAAAAAAATAATGAAGAAAGGAATTGGATAGATAATTTGGATAGTATGGTGGCTAAGGATGGAGGATGATAATCATGGAAAGGTGTAAATCAAAGAAGGAGTGATGTGAGATGCTAAAGGCGGCGTGGATTTGTATGGTTGCAAGGATAGCGAATTGTGACCCGCTAGCTATAACGAGCTAGGAACCAACAATATACTTTGATGGAGTCGATGTGGAGGAGTGTGGAACGTGACCCACAAGCTATAAGAGAGCTTGGAACCAACGCTATAGTAAAATGAAATGGATAGAAGACTACAAGCACAACTTGAAGCCGATAGAGTTCTCGCAAGAACAAGATGAAAGCAATCTTTCAAAGGTTTATATTCTCTAAAAAAAGTGATTACAAATGAACCTAAGGTGCCTATTTATAGTGTGGCTAGGCACCATATGAAAAGTCACACAAAAGAGAGATGAATGCTCATCTAAATGCTATTGAATACAAATAAATGAAATGTTTCTTTCTTATCCTTTTGATGGATGAATTTTGCTTTAAATTGAGATGAATTTAACCTTAAATTCGTCCAAAAGGAGTGGTGACTCTTGGGCTGCTTCATTTTTCTTGCAAATGGATAAAAGAGAATGAATGTGGACATAGGATGAATGTAGACATCCCACACATCCAAATCAGCTTGTCTCTTTGAATTCCTTGATGATTTTATCACTTAATTTGATGATTAAATGATATTAAACCAGCCTTCATTGCTTGCCCATTTGTGGAATATGATCAGCCTTCAAAAATGATAAATAAAGGCCTTGAATGCATAATTTGAATGCTGATTATTGCATGTCCCTTCTCTTGAGCGTGAATGGCCTTCATTGGTTCATAATTTCAACCTTGAATAGATGAATTATGAAGCTTAAATGTTTTGTTACTCTAAGAAGATGAACAGCCTTGAAAAGATGAAAAGAATTTAGCCTTGAATTGCCTTCAATTGCCTTGTTTGCATGAGTAAAGATGGTCATCAATGACTTGTTTCCAAGTTGAAGTTGAAAAGTCTCTTCTTTAATCCACATGTCACATGAACCTAGACACACACAAAGGATTTATTCAAACTTAAAATAATATATGCATGAAACAATTAAAGAGTTAGTTAATTGAGTGAACTAGTTAAATGAATGAACTAGTTTAACTAAAGAACTAACTTTATTTAATTTAACTAAATGCATGAATGAAGTAGTTTAAAGAATGATTTAAGATACATAATTAAACTACTTCCTTAAATGAACTAAAACTATAAATGAAGTGCTTGCTTTAATGACCAGCACGCTTTATCAATGCAATGGAAGTTTGAAATACTTAAATTCTCATGCAAATGCATGCATGAGCAAGGTAAGGCATTCCTCCCTTATTATTTCTTCTTTCCCACGTTCATGGCTTGTTGTAAACAAGCTTTCCATGGCTGATTGAAACTCTTTGGCCCGTGCACGTGTAATGGGGCCACTTGGGTACTTCTCCGGGTCCTTGTTCTTGATGGTCATATCAGATCATATGTTGATGACATACTCATTGTTGGAAGGAACAATGAAATGGTAAAACGTACAAATGGCATATTAAATTCAAGATTTAACATGAAAGATATGAGACTAGACGATACTATTTAGGATGTCCAAATCAAACGGTCACATGAAAGTCTCATATAATCACACTATATAGACAAATTCTTGGAAATTTTGATGATTTTGATATAGCCAGAACTCAATGAGACAACTGATCTCAAATAGAGTTATCTTTATTGATTGTGTAAAATCAAAGAATAACGTTGTGAACCGCTAACCAAAGGGTTAAATCGAGATCAAGTTGAGAAAATATCCAAAAAAAATAGGACTGAAGCCCATAAAAAATAAAGGTGTTATGTGAAGGAAAACCCTAACTAGCTGATTGGAGAGATCTAGGTTCAAAGGGACAACAACCTAATTTCACAGGCATGTGCAGTTACTGTGGGGGTTCCTCTCCCAAGTCTGTTCCTATGATATAAACAGTGACTAAACTGGAATAGGCTAAGTAAAAGCTTTTAATGGCCATTGTGTGCTTTGGTGAGCCAAGCAACATAAGTCACCTATGTGAGAGTGAAGTGGGGTCGCTTCAAAGAGACTATTGGGCATAGTGCTTTCAAACTCTTGCAAAACCAGGCGATGTCCATGACCATATGGACATAACCATGTGAACAAATACTCTTATCAGAGAGGTAGTTGTGTGGAGTATATCATCGTTTACACAAACGACTGAATAGTTCAAAGACATCACGTCTACTAGATAGCCAGTAAAGTAAATATACTTTCACAATGGAAGGTTCAAGGGTGGACAGCTACCTATCCTATGCAACTATCAATCGTAAAAACTATCACCGCGTTGAGTCAAAATGTTTTGATAAAAACTATTAATTTCATTCGTGTGGTGGATTGTTGGAAAATGTGAGGAAAATGGTAACTTTGAGCCATATTTCGAATGAGTAAAGGTGGAGATTCAAATAAGGATTCTTTTGGGTCTTATTCTACTCCGTGAGACCTTTACAACGGTATCTCATATGCTCAAAATGATTGAGTATTGAATGAGAAATTGATGTTCAAAGTAAGGTAGTTGTGAATTGAATAAGGAAATGGAAACCCACAATCCCACATTGATGGGATAAATGGAATGGGAAGTGTTTATATACACTTACTCACTTTATGGTCATTTAATGATTTGGATGGAAACTGTGCCTCACGCGCAGAGGGTGCGAATCAATCCCATTAGGGTTGGGGTGCACCCGCACGATGTGAGCGACACGAATGTTTGGATCAGTCGGGGGTCTGCGGATATTATACCCACTTTGAATAATTTTTCTTTCCTTATAATTGGTATATTTTTTTAAATATTTCGAATTAAATAGGATAAATTTTGGCTTTCCATTTAAATTCGGATATTAAATAGGTATTGAGTACAATTCACGGGAATATTTCATTTTAATATGTCATTAACTGAAATTTTCAAATTAAATAGGATATAGAATTAATGGCCATTATTTTTAGAATATTTGTTTCCCACTGTTTTAACTTAATTCTCTCTTATAAATAGAATGACATTCTTTTGATTTAAACACAACTAAAAAATCTTTTCTCTTTCAGAAATGCATTATGTTTTCAGTGATAGTCAAAGGTAAGTTTCTGTTAGTGATCTCTTCGGTAGTGCTGTTGTTGAAGATCATGCGATGTTGTATTCTGGGAGACTGACGACCTAAGATCTCTAGCACCAAAGAATGGTCGAATCTGTTTTAAGGAAACTGCGTTTCTGTAGGCCTCAACCATCTGATTCTGGTTATTTCGAATCTGTATTTCAAATTAAGTTGTTTTGTTTATTTTATTAGTTTATTTAATTTATTAATTTATTTGTTATCTCGAATTAACCTTGTTTCCTCCAACAAATTATTTGGACGCTTCACGTCCCGGAGTGCGTTAAGGGCTTTCTTTGGTTATGTATGCAGGATAAGCTTCTTTCTAACGTTGTGACACATCGTCGTAACCTAATCAATGACCCTTCCTGTGCGCGTTGTGGGGATTTGCATGAGTCTCTCCTTTACATTCTACGAGATTGTCCATTGATGCGTGGCCTTTGGACTCAGTTGCTACGCGATCATCAGCAGGCGGATTTCTTTGTTCTCCCTTTCGGTGATTGGCTATTCCATGGACTCTCTTCTCTCCGACTGTGTACCCTAACTGGTGGCCCTTGGTCCACTTTCTTTGCCTCACTTTTATGGCAATCTCGGAAACAATGTGATGCTTTTATCTTCAAGAACTGCTAAAGTGACGATGTAAGTCTTCTCTATGTAAGTTGCCAATGGGCGCAGCTCTATGATTCCCTTGGTTCACCACAACAGTTTCAATATAGGCTCATTAGTTGGGAAGCCCCTCCTCATGGCTGGATTTGTTTAAACAGTGATGGTGTTGTCTCTCAAACCTCGAGCGTAGGCTCTGTTGGTGGTATTTTTCGGGACTCTACATATTCTTTCATCCCGGCCTTTTTAAAGAGGGTTCGGGTTTTTTATGTCCTTCAAGCGAAACTCTGGGCGATCCTAACCGGACTGCAAATAGCCTTACAGCTTGGATTTGAATGCCTCATCGTGCAGTCGGATAATGCCGATGTTGTGGCCTTGTTGTCTGCACCATCCCCCTCTAGTCCTCATTCCCTGGTTCGTTCCATCATGGCCACTTTATCGCCTGCTTGTGATGTTGATTTTGTTCACATCTATCGGGAAGCCAACATGGCGGCGGATTTCATGGCCAAACTCGATGCTCCTCCAGATGCTTCTATTTGGGTTTACTCTAACTCACCACCTGGTTTACTAGATGTGCTTCGTCGGGACATTTCTGATCCCCTTATTTGCGTATTAGTGATGTATGACGTAATGGCCTAGGCCTCCTTTTCAATTCCAAAAAAATAAAAAATAAACAAGTTAAAATTTGAAATTTCTCATTCTAAATTTCAGAAATTTTCATTACCCTTTAACTCGCTTTAACTCGTCAAAACTCATAGCCTACTAGAAAATTTGGTACTTTAAAAATTAATTTAAATTTCAAGTATACACTAATACATAGAAATTACTTTCATAAAAAAACTCAAGATTTAGAGCTCATAACTTTGGAAATCGTTATAATTTTTCAAAAACTTTCAAGTTTTTAGTTCCAAGTAGATTAATTTTAGAGTTTGGTTCTCTTAACGCAAAACTCAACTAGAACAAATGGGCACACTAATGGATAGAGTATCTATACCTATCATAATTGATATCAAGTTAGATTCTGTTGGGGTTAATTATGATTTGGGACCATAACTTTAATTTAACAGAAATTCCAACCTAAATATGGTATGACACTAATTACTCTTTACATAGATTTGTTAAATGGAAAATTTGTTGATACATAAAGTTACAAGATTGCCTATTTTAGGGTTTAGGGTTAGTAGTTTAGGTTTTATACTTTAGAATTTAAGGTTTAGAGTTTAAATTTTAGGATTAAAGATCTAAGTTTTAGATTTTATGGTTTAAATACAAAATGTTGTGTAAATTTTATATACCACTTAAGTAGGGGCGGAGCCAGAAATTTATCTAAGGGGTGCTATTTTTTAAACAATATTCAAAATGAGTTAATTACTTATAAAGAGTGTCAATTATTTATATATATATATATATATATATATATATATATATTATTTTTTATATACAAACTATATAGAAAATACAATTTTTAAATAAAAAATAGGTATCAACACACTCCCCAATTGTGGATGTGGCTTCGCCCATGCACTTACTTATCAAAAAAGGGTTATATTTTGATATAAAATCTGAGTAAAAACAGACACCACATTTTCTCAAATCTAAAATATAATACCTAACCCTAACTCATAAATCCAAAACTCTAAACCTTCAACCCTAAACTAACCCCTCATTCATAAAAAAAATACATATTATATAATTACAACTTAAATTATTATTTGGATCTTTATAGTTAAATAACAATCTTAACAACTTTAGAGACGACATTATTGTGAGAAAGAACCACGAATTTCTAACATACACCATAAACTAACATGAAATATTAAAAAAAACAACCACCCTAACTTACATAAACTCTATTACACCAGCTATTAAGCTAGGGAATGATACCGGTATTGAAAACTAAATGATCTTGAATATAGTTTGCCTCATAATAAATTACTTGGTAGAGGGAGGGACCTCCGTTTTAAAGATAGTTCTAGCACTAGGAACGCAGCAAAAAATCAAAATCAATGGAGGAATACATAAATAGTCATAAAAATGAGAGAACAAAGTCTCTAAATAAATTAAAATTGGAACTCCAAATAAATATTTATTATATTCCTTTACGTTTTTTAGTACATAGTATAAATTTTGGAGGCGCTATAACGTAGTTCGGTCCATGACTACATGTATGTATATATGTATCCTGTGCACATCACCCATTCTCTTCAGCATTGTCAAGAAAACACATGCAATGGATGGAATTAGATCAAGCCATGATACTCTGAGAAATAGCATAAGGCGCAGCTTGAGTAGCACACATACAGCACTGGATGATGTTTTTGCAGCAGGAACATCTCGAAACAGTCGAGCTCGGGACGAAGACGAAGAGGCTCTCAAATGGGCTGCTATAGAGAAGTTACCGACTTATGATCGGTTAAGAACAAGCATCATCAATTCTTTTGTGGAGAATGATGATGGGGTTGGCCATGGCGACGACAACAAGTACCGTACGAGAGAAGTCGACGTGAGAAAGCTCAACATGGATGATCGACAGAGGTTCATTAATGCAGTGTTCAAGGTTGCTGAGGAAGACAACGAGAAGTTCCTGAAGAGGTTTAGAAGCAGACTTGATAAGTAAGTTTCTGTAATTCGATAGACTTGGATCGAGCCGATTACATCCCTGAAACTATTAGGGTTTGTTTGTTTCACTGTAATTGGTTTTCCTAAAAACGTTTTCATAAAATGAAAAAATCAAAGGAAAACCAACTACGGGCAATTGAAAATAGACCTTGTTTCAGTGTAAAATGACTTACCCATTGATTTTCGGTAAGTCGCTTTTCTTCCTCTCATTCTCCCTACAAATGTTAACCTAAACCATGAACCTTAAAATCTAAACCGTAAACCCTAACTACTAACATACTAACATAAAAACTAAACCCTAAACCTTAAACAATAAGCCATAAGCCATAAACTTTAAATCCTAAACTCCAAACTCTAAACACTAAGCAATAAATGCTAAACCTTGAACATTAAAAACTCTAACCCTAAACACAAACCCCTAAACCTTAAATGTTAACACAAACCCTAAACTCTAAATATTAACATAAACACTAAACACTAACAAGAAACCATAAACATTAAACCCTAGCATAAATCTTAAACCCTAAATGAGCACTTAAACCATGAACCTTAAATCTTAAACCCCAAACACTAAACAATAAATGTTAAACCCTAAACATTAAAAACCCTAACCCTAAACACAAACCCGTAAACCTTAAATGTTAACATAAACACTAAACACTAATATAAACTCTAAACCCTAAATATTAACATAAACATTAAACACTAACAATAAACCCTAAACATTAAACACTAACATAAACCTTAAACCCTAAATGAGAGCTTAAACCCTAAACCCTAAACCATAACTTAAACCATAAACACTAAATGATAAATGCTAACCCTAAACACTAACATAACCCTAAACCATAAACACAAAACACAAAACCCTAAATGATATATCATAAACATAAGCCCTAAACCCTAAATATTAAACCATAAACACTGATCCATAAACACAAAACCCTAAATGCTATATCATAAACTTAAACCCTAAACCCTAAATGTTAAACCATAAACACAAACATAAATCTTAAACCCTTAATGTTAAACCATATATATTAAACCCCAAACACTAATATAAACTCTTACCCTAAACACTAACCCATAAAACCTAAATGCTAACATAAACATTAAATATAAACAATAAACACTAACATACACCTTAATCCCTAAATACTAATATAAACATTAAGCCCTAAAACCTAAACACTAACCTAAACCTTAACATAAACTCTAAACCCTAAATGTTAAACCTTAAACACTAATGTGAACCCTAAACAATAAACACTAACTCCTAAACCCTAAATGCTAACATAAACACTAAACCTTAAACACTAAGCACTAACATAAACCTTAAACCCTAAATGACAACCTAAACCATAAACACTAAAAGCTAAACACTAAACTATAAACAATAACCTAAACCTTAAACCTTAAATGATAAACCATAAACACTAACCATAAACCCTAACCACCAACCTAAACCCTAAACCATAAACACCAATCTAAACCCTAAATCTTAAACCTTAAATATTAATCCCCAAATGCTACTATAAACACTAAATATTGACCTAAACCATAAACCATAAATGCTATCATAAACCCTAAACCTTAAACCATGTTTTGATTGGAACTTGTTTTTACCATTATTGATGCTTGTTTGTGGATTGTTCATGAAATTTTCAGGAAACTCTACCAAACATTGTAAAATAAATTGTACAACATCATCCAAACACTAGAAAATGATTTCTGCAATTAGTTTTCCAACAACTGTAGTTTATTTTCCAGAATTCATTTTCTGGAAACAGTTTTCAGTGAAACAAACAGAACCTTAATGTAATATTGTTTGCAGGGTTGGGATTCAACTTCCTAGAGTGGAAGTGAGGTATGAGCATTTAAACGTTGAAGCAGAAACCTATGTGGGTAGCAGAGCTCTTCCAACACTTGTAAATACGGCTCAGAATATTGTAGAATTAAGTCTTGGCATGCTTGGTATTAGATTGTCCAACAAAACTCAATTTTGTATCCTTAAGGATATCTCTGGGATTATAAAACCTTCCAGGTAATTATACTTTATGAAAACCTCACTTTATGCATGTAATTACAAAAGCTTGCTAAAATTGCTTGAATGGCTCAATTAACATTTTGGAGACCTCCTACAGGATGACCCTTCTATTAGGCCCACCATCATCTGGAAAAACAACCCTTTTGCTTGCATTGGCTGGAAGATTGGATTCGAACTTGAAGGTCAAGAAATTAATTCGAAACTTGTCGAAGCTAGCTTATGGTACTGACTACTGATAGATTAAACCGATTCTAATATATTAAACTTTTTTGCATGAAACAGGTTAGTGAGGAAGTGAGCTACAATGGGTACAAACTGAATGAATTTGTGCCCCAAAAGACCTCTGCATATATTAGCCAAAATGATATTCATGTTCCTGAAATGACTGTTAAAGAAACCTTAGATTTCTCTGCAAGGTGTCAAGGGGTCGGAACTCGATACGGTACTCTTGTATATCTTAAGATATAATTACAAGCTTATGATGATCTGAGTTTTTGAGATGATTAACATGGGCTGTTGTTAATAACTGTAACAGACCTTCTAAGTGAACTTGTAAGGAGGGAAAAGCATGCTGGCATTTACCCTGAACCAGAAGTAGACCTTTTCATGAAGGTAAATCCCATAAAGCAATAAAAACTGCACAACAAATGTTTGCTTAATGTCATAAGAGTTTTTCCTTTGCTGTTTAATGTATGGAATCTTAAAACCACTTCGATTCCAGGCAACTGCAGTTGAAGGAGCTGAGAGCAGTCTGGCTACTGATTACATTCTAAAAGTATGATTAACAGCACTTTAGAGCAAAATATCAACTGTGTATTTCATTAGAATTTCAGAAGAAAATTAATGTTAATATTGAATGAAATGTTTAGATACTAGGCCTTGACATATGCAAGGATACAATTGTTGGAGACGATATGATTCGAGGCATATCTGGTGGACAGAAAAAACGAGTAACAACAGGTTAACAATTTAGCTATGTTTGAGTGACTAATTAATCTTAAACTGTGTGATTTATGAGCTTTCCTTCCCATATATAAAAAAATAAAAATCCTAGGTTTAATCAAAATTGATGCAGGAGAGATGATCGTTGGGCCAACCAAAACATTGTTCATGGATGAGATATCAACCGGCCTTGATAGTTCCACAACCTATCAAATTGCCAAGTGCTTGCAACAGATTGCTCATCTAACAGATGCCACTATCTTTATGTCCTTACTACAACCAGCTCCGGAGACTTTTGATCTCTTTGATGATATTGTGCTAATCTCTGAAGGTCGAATTGTTTATCAAGGTCCACGAGAACACGTTGTCGAATTCTTCGAGAGCTGTGGGTTCAAATGTCCTGAGAGGAAAGGAACTGCTGATTTCTTGCAAGAGGTAAAAGAAGAATCATAGATTTAAAGTAAGAAACATCATTTAAAACTCAAAACGTAGGAGCAAATGTTATTGTTACATGCAGGTTACCTCAAAGAAGGATCAAGCACAGTATTGGGCAGATAGAAGTAAACCATACCGTTATGTTCCGGTTACCGAGTTTGCTAATAGGTTCAAGAAGTTCCATGTTGGGGTGCAGCTAGCAAACGAGCTCTCATTTCCTTTCGATAAGTCCAAAAGCCACAAAGCAGCCTTAGTCTTCTCAAGATATTCTGTAACAAAACTTGAACTTTTCAAGGCCTGCTGGGATAAAGAAGTGTTACTGATCAAGCGGAACTCATTCTTTTACATTTTCAAGACAACTCAGATTATTATTGTAGCTTTGTTTGCATCAACAGTGTATTTCAGGACTAGAATGCATCACAGGAATGAAGATGATGCATTTCTCTACAAAAGTGCTCTCTTGTTTACACTTATGACCAACGCGTTCAATGGTTATCCTGAGATTACACTTATGATCGCTAGGCTTCCGGTTTTTTTCAAGCAAAGAGACCTATTAGTCTATCCAGCTTGGGCGTTCGCCATTCCATTACTCTTGGCAAAACTACCTATGGCTATTTTTGAGACTATTTCTTGGATGGCAATGACATACTACACCATAGGATTTGCACCAGAGGCTGACAGGTCTAGCAACCATATCTCTAATTCCATATCTCAATTTTCCTATAGCACTAAGCTAGAAAATTTTCCATATCTATATGCAGGTTTTTCAAGCAAATGTTGGTGGTATTTCTGATCCAACAATTGGCTGCTTCACTATTTAGGCTCATTTCAGGGGTCTGCAGGACCATTGTTGTTTCCAACACCGGTGGAATGTTCGCTCTGATGTTTGTTGTAATGCTCGCAGGTTTCACCCTTCCTAGAAGTAAGCACCAAACCAACCCTAACTTCTTTCTTAGGAAATTACTTGATTAAAAGAAAATTTTAGTATGTCAGAACTTTACATCTTAGTGTACACATAACACCAAAGCTACATGAGTTCAATCAATTGAATTATGCTTACTTCTTTTGGCAACAGCTCAAATTCCTAAATGGTGGAAATGGGGTTATTGGGTTTCACCGTTGTCGTATTCTTACAGTTCCCTTGCTATTAATGAAATGTATGCACCAAGATGGATGAACAGACTGGTACGTTACTTTTTTTTTTTGATAAGAAAAGGAAGGAGGCCTCGTTAAAAACCCCTTCATACTCGTTAGGTTACATAGGCAACCCAACGAGCATTGGAAGAGGAAAAGAGTGCCTCAAAGTTTTATTTCTCACAGGGAATTTTAACAAGCTTGTATGTCCCAGTACACAACTACAACACCTCAAAGCATACAACGTACCCTTGTTTGTACTACCCCCTACATTACAGTACCCATTTTAGTAACAAAGCATCCTAGTTACAAAGTTACCCAATTCCTTGTTTAGCCAAGCTATCAGCTTCCCAATTGCCCCCTCTTTTTATATGTCTAAATATTACATTCTTGTCTAGCACCCTCTTCTTAATTTCCTTAACTAATTGGGCGTAGATACTTGGGCAAACTTCAGTGTTCCCAATCCAACTCAAAGCCACAGCCGAATCACTTTCCAGGGTCAATCGACCTTTGTTACCCCAGGTAGACTCAAAGAACAGATCCAACCCTTCTCGAATGGCAATTAATTCTGCCAGAATTGGTGGACCAGGACCAGCAGCCTTCGAGAAAGTTCCCAGCTTCTTACTGTCATCGTTCCTTAAGATGCCACCAATGCCGCTGCACTTCCAATCACTGCTCACTGCTCCATCAACATTAACCTTAAAGAAACCCGGAGGTGGGGGAGTCCACATAGTCGTGGATATCTTTGGTGTTTTCACCTCCACGACCTTCCCTATAGACAACAGCTGATCAAAGAAAAATGCATAAATGATTTACTTTAATTTCATGCAATAAAGCAGGTTGAAACTCAATGTATATTTTGATTGTAATCCAGGCTTCTGACAATGTAACCAGATTGGGGGTGGCAGTGCTTGAAGAATTAGAAGTTTATCGAAATAAAAATTGGTATTGGGTTTGTGTAGGAGCTCTAGTGGGATTCTGTATCCTTTTCAATGTCCTCTTCACCCTTGCACTCACTTATCTGAACCGTATGTATTAGCATTAATTGTTTCCTTGCTCCTTGTTTTGCCTTCCATGATAAATAATCTACGATATTCTCTATATCGATTATAACAGCTCCAGCATCACCAAAAGCTGTAGTTCTGCAAGATACAGGCGAAGAGGCAGAAAGTAACATAGAAGTTGAAAACCAAGGAACCAACAGTCAATCAAATTTGAACCAAAGAAAAGCCAAGAAAGGAATGGTTCTTCCATTCACTCCTTTGGCAATGTCATTTGACAAAGTGAATTATTATGTTGACATGCCTACTGTAAGACATTACTTTTACATTTTCACTTTGTCTTTTGTTTCAATGTCATCCTACACCTTTTTCATCAAACATATGGAAATTGTCTCAAACAAGCTTACCATATTTTGAATAGGAGATGAAGGCGCAGGGTGTTACCGAGAACAGGCTACAATTACTCCGAGAAATAACAGGTGCATTTAGGCCTGGAGTTTTGACTGCTCTAATGGGAGTCAGTGGAGCTGGAAAGACAACATTGATGGATGTTTTGGCTGGAAGAAAAACTGGGGGATACATTGAAGGTGATGTTAGAATCTCTGGATTCCCCAAAAAGCAAGAAACTTTCGCCAGAGTCTCTGGATACTGTGAACAAACTGATATACACTCGCCCCAAATCACGGTCAGGGAATCCTTGATATATTCGGCTTTCCTTAGACTTCCTAAAGAAATCAGTGAACAAGAAAAAATGGTAAGAATGAACTGTATATAAATGCAACTGAGTATCTGACCTTATATTAAATGAAAAACCAATATTTTCTTGGATTCTCTGTTTTTTTAGACTTTTGTTGATCAAGTTATGGAACTGGTAGAGCTAGACAATCTAAAAGATGGACTAGTAGGGCTACCAGGAATTACAGGGCTGTCAACCGAGCAGAGAAAAAGATTGACAATAGCAGTGGAGCTTGTTGCTAATCCCTCAATTATTTTCATGGACGAACCTACATCTGGGCTTGATGCAAGGGCCGCTGCCATCGTCATGAGGACTGTGAGAAACACCGTGGATACAGGTAGAACTGTTGTCTGCACAATTCATCAGCCTAGCATTGATATATTTGAAGCCTTTGATGAACTGTTATTGATGAAAAGAGGTGGACAAGTAATCTACTTTGGACGACTTGGTCGAAATTCTCAAAGGATTGTTGAATACTTTGAGGTGATTTATCATCCTGAAATTTGTCTATGAATAGCACAACTATACTTCGAGAAATCTTAACAAGGCGAAACTTGCTGTAGGCGATTCCTGGGATTCCGAGAATTAAGGAGAAACAAAATCCAGCAACTTGGATGCTTGAAGTGAGCTCAATAGCAGTTGAAGCACAACTTGGAATTGACTTTGCTGAGCATTACAAGTCATCATCTTTGTATCAGTAAGCTATTACTTAATGTTCGCTAGATAATTAATTTTAATGCTTTTGTTGAACACAAGCTAACATATATGTGTTTGAGCAGGCAAAACCAGGCTTTAGTACATGAGCTAAGTGAACCACCTCCTGGAGCTAACGACCTGCATTTTATCACTCAATATTCTCAGACTATATGGGGACAGTTCAAATGTTGCCTCTGGAAGCAATTCAAAACTTACTGGAGAACCCCTGAATATAACCTTGTCAGATTTGGTTTCGCTTTGGTTGCAGCTCTAATCATTGGATCAATTTTCTGGGGAGTTGGCACAAAAATGTCCGACTCAGTCTTTCATTTTCTCATCGGTTACATGAGTCGGAATATTGAAAATGTCCCCTAAATGATACATTCTATTCTCTTTTCATTGTTTTGTGGTTCAGGAAAGATGCAAATGAGCTTACGTTGATACTAGGAGCCATGTATATAGCGGCCATGTTTCTAGGAGTTAATAACTGCCAAACAGCCCAGCCGGTCGTAGCCATTGAAAGAACCATATTTTATCGAGAAAGTGCGGCCAGAATGTACTCTGCACTACCTTATGCACTTGCACAGGTGAGAGATTGGGAAGGTTTAGTACTTTATTTCTAGAATCAGTGCATTTTATGTCATTTGACTAATCGACTCTATCTTATAAATTAATCTCGATGTGGCATACAGGTGATAATAGAAATCCCATATGTGTTGGCACAATCTTTATACTATACACTTATTGTGTATGCTATGATCAAGTTCAAATGGACAGCGAAAAAGTTCTTCTGGGCCTTTTTTGTTAACTTTTGCACCTTCCTTTACTTCACCTACTACGGGATGATGGCTGTTGTCATCTCACCGAACATCCAAGTCGCCGCTATCTTAGCAGCATCTTTCTATTCACTCTTTAATCTTTTCTCCGGCTTCTACATCCCAAGACCGGTACGTTAGCTTCTTCCGCAAGCAAATTACGTGTATGAATAGTCCCAACAATGCATGATGATCGAAATTCGTTCATTTTCTCTGAAATTTCAGAAAATCCCTCCATGGTGGATATGGTATTATTGGATCTGCCCAATGGCATGGACAATGTACGGATTGATTACCTCGCAGTTTGGAGATGATGAACGCACCATTAAAGTACCAGGGGTGGAGCCTGACCCTACTATTAAATGGCACCTAGAACACCATTTCGGGTATCATTACGATTTCATGGGGGTAGTTGCTGCGGTCCTGGTTGCTTTCCCAGTGTTCTTCGCGTTCTTGTTCGGCTTATGCATCAAGATACTCAACTTTCAAGTTAGATAGAGGAAACCAAGTCCTCAGCTTTTAGCATGCTTAAGTGGTAGCCATCTAATGGATGATCTGCGTAAGTTATTGTACAAACGCCATCAAAATATAAATATGATGGAAAATGTATGAAATGTTGATTGTATTTTGCAGTACTATATGCTATTTCTAAAATGTATGAAATGTGGATTATAGTATTTAAGGTTTATATTATGTTGCTAAATTTTTTGGTTTAACGTCATCAATCGAGATAAATATTTTGGGCTATGCCTATTACCTTTCATTCTGTTTATCTTTCAAAACTTTGTCTTGGATTCATTATACTTCTAAAATTCGTGTAAAGGTAGAGATTATTAGAGTATGTGGTCTGAATTCAATTTAGGGTGAGAATCCCACTTTTAATAGATTTTTATTTTATTTTACATTGATTTAGGGTGAGAATCCGTGTAAATGTTGTGTATTCGTTCAATGACATTGGTTGCACCAAATCTCTAAATTTTGTTTGTTTTATTTAAAACAATTTATAAACACTAACCTGAAAAAGATTATTACTAAGAAAATAATTTTTTTCGAAATCTTATCTTCACGTTTAATTGTCCTCATTCCCACCAACCTGAAAAAGATTATTACAAACAGTAGCGCTTTTTTGTTAACATTTCGGGAATGTAATTCACACCCTTCCATTAGGTATTTGTCAATTCCTGTCACTTTAGACAAAATTGTAACACTTGTGTTTTGGGGTTAGGAGTTAGTCGGGTTAGTGGTCCGAGTCGAAAAAATTTAATTAAGTCGATTTGGCCTAGGCTTGACCCAATTGGAATTTAAAATTAAAGGGAGTGACCATTTGGTAATATAGCCAAAATAATGTAAAAGTAGACAACATTTTTGAATGTTAAAAAGAACAAAAAAAAAGAGAAAAGGAAAAAAGTTGTCTTCCTCCCCTTTTTCCCCTCTTTAACGTTAGAATCCATAAACCCCTCCCCAAACCCAAAAATTACTATTCCATTAAATTTCATCTTCATCTCAAGGCCATTTTCAAAGGTAAACATATTTTTGGACTCTCCTCTTCATTCTCTATCTTTACATGGTTGAAAAGTTTAAAATTATCATATTTTGAAAAGTTTGGGTTTAATGAAAGTTTGAGTTTTTACTTAGTTTTTCAATTGGGTTTAAATTATCAAGTTGGGTTTTAGTTTATTCACCTTAAAATACATATAATATGTTAAAATGGTTAGGTTTGGTTGAAAACCCGAAATGGGTTCTTGTGGCCAATTTTAAAGTGTTTAAAACTTGGGTTTTGGTGAGTTTTAGGGTAAATTTGGAGGGTTGATGGTTCAAGTATGTTAGGAGGGTGTTTTGGGACCATTTGGGTGTCATTTGGGTGCTTGAAAATAGGAGTTTCAGCTAGGTTTTGAAGGAGCACGAAAATGGGCATTTTGGGTGATTAATTTGATTGGAATTGTTGAAGTTTGGCTTGAGCTTAAGAGTTGAGTTGATGACTGATGTTTTAGCATTGATTGAGAGTAATGGATGTGTTTTTGATTGGCTAGAAGCAAGAGGAGGCGTTGGAGAGGCATCGGGATCGAATCCGGGCTTGTAGGAGGCTTGCTTTGGTTGCTAAGGAAGGGTGGTGAGTGACTTTAAATGTGTTTTAAAGTTTGTTCAAATGTGTGTAGTGTATGAGTTGAAATGTGCTTGGTAGGGCATTTCTATGTGGAGTTAAATTGGTAACTTAGCTCTTTGATTCTATTAATGCTATTTATGCTTAGCTGCCATGTATCTAGGAGCTAATAACTGTCAAACAGCCCAGCCGGTCGTAGCCATTGAAAGAACCATATTTTACCGAGAAAGAGCGGCCAGAATGTACTCTGCATTACCTTATGCACTAGCACAGGTGAGAGGTAGTGAAGTGAAGGTTTACTACTTTAGCACTTTATATCTAAAATCAGTACATTTTATGTGATCTGACTAATCTGCTATCTTATAGATTAATTTTGGTGTGGCATACAGGTGATTATAGAAATCCCATTTGTGTTTGCACAATCTTTATACTATACACTTATTGTGTATGCTATGATCAAGTTCAAATGGACAGCGAAAAAGTTCTTCTGGGCCTTTTTTGTTAACTTTTGCACCTTCCTTTACTTCACCTACTATGGGATGATGTCTGTTGCCATCTCACCAAACGTCCAAGTCGCCGCTATCTTAGCAGCATCTTTCTATGCACTCTTTAATCTTTTCTCTGGCTTCTTCATTCCAAGACCGGTATGTTAGCTTCTTCCGCAAGCAAATTATGTGTATGAATAGTCCCAACAATGCATGATTATTGAAATTCATTTTTTTTCTCTGAAATTTCAGAGAATCCCTCCATGGTGGATATGGTATTACTGGATCTGCCCATTGGCATGGACAATGTACGGATTGATTACCTCACAGTATGGAGACGATGAACGCACCATTAAAGTACCAGGGATGGAGCCTGACCCTACTATTAAATGGTACTTAGAACACCATTTCGGGTATCACTATGATTTCATGAGGGTTGTTGCTGCGGTCCTGGTTGCTTTCCCAGTGTTCTTTGCGTTCTTGTTCGGCTTATGCATCAAGTTACTGAACTTCCAAGTTAGATAGAGCAAAATCTCTACACAATGAAGGATCTTGTTTTTCTTCATTCGGGGTGGATATATTTATCAATTATTAACTATGTGATAGTTAATACAAGACAAAATAAGTAAATGTAACACCCACGATCCCTTTATTAAATTTGCAGATATATAATTTGCGTGCCTTATTGTGTTATGTCCATATGCTGCAGGATTTAAGCTCTATATTATGTTGTTAAATTTGAGTTTGAATCAATTGAGATAAACATTGTGGGGGTATTGCTTTTGGCCAGCATCAACCGTCTGTGGTGTTGGAGGCAGTAGTCATGAAACTCCGGCGGCAAGATTGTGGTGTTAGCTGTTGGCTGTCGGAAAATTTGGCTGGAGACTTGGCCATGAAGCCTTACCAACTGGAAGCAAGTTGTTGGCAGTTGGTTTGGAGGATGGCTTATGTAAGTTATGTGGACAATACATGGAGACGATTGTTCATGCCTTGCGAAACTGTCCATATACTAAAGAGGTACTGAATTTTGACAATTTTATTTTGATAGAAGGATCCGTGCTGATTCGAGCTCTAAATGTTATGATTGGTTCAAAAATGCGATGTTTTTGTTCGATCAAAAAGGCTTTATAAGTCTTATTGTTTTGCTTCGGAATATATAGAATCGTCGAAATGTTTGTGTCCATGAGAAGAAACTTCAACCTGCCTAACTTGTTTTCGAAAATGCTAGTGTTACGAGCAAATTTCATCACTTCTAAAGCAGCTTCTAACCCCTTGGTGTCTCATCATCTGAGAGCTATCCATTGGACTAGACCTGCACCAGGGTGTATCAAGGTAAACATTGACGCTGCATACAATTGTTTAAGACGGTTTGGTGCCATAGGTGTGGTGGCGTGAGATAGAATTGGTATGGTGGTCGTAGGTCACGCTCGGAGAGTGACGGACTTATTTGGTTCTGTGTTTGTTGAAGTTTGAGCGTTTGTAGAAGGCCTTCGACTTGCAATTGAGAAAGATTGGCGCAAGGTTATAATTGAAGGAGATGCAATCAGTACTGTCAACCGATTAACAAACTCAAGACCGAATCTCCCTTTGGCGGGCATTTACTTACGCGAGACACAAGTACTTTTAGACCAACTTGTTGTGCATTTTTGCTATGTAAACCGTATTGGTAATATTGCCGCTCATAATTTAGCCCAATGGAATTTTGCACCTTCCTTTACTTCACCTACTATAGGATGATGGCTGTTGCCATCTCACCGAACGTCCAAGTCGCAGCTATCTTAGCAGCATCTTTCTATAAACTCTTTAATCTTTTCTCTGGCTTCTACATCCCAAGACCAGTATGTTAACTTCTTTCGCAAGCAAACTGTGTATCAATAGTCTCGACAATGCATGATGGTCGAAATTCATTCGTTCTGCTCTGAAATTTCAGAGAATCCCTCCATGGTGGATATGGTACTACTGGATCTGCCCGTTGGCATGGACAATGTACGGATTGATTACCTCGCAATATGGAGATGATGAACGCACCATTTCGGGTATCACTATGATTTCATGGGGGTTGTTGCTGCAATCTTGGTTGCTTTCCCGGTGTTCTTTGCGTTCATGTTTGGCTTATGCATCAAGATGCTGAACTTCCGAGTTCAATAGAGGAAACGAATTCCTCACCTTTTAGCATGATTATTATGGGAAATGTTGATTGTATTTTTCCAGTACTTGATGCTATTTCTAAATGAAGGGTCTTGGTTTTCTTCATTCAGGGTTGAGGGGTGGATATATCTACAAATTATTACCTATCTTACTATCATATAATAAATATACAAGACAAATTTAGTATGAAGAACTAAATGTGTTACTAAATTGATTGAATGTGACTAAATTATTATTTTATTTAAGTTAAAGGTACATTTTTTTACTTTTTATAGTTTGAGAACTCAACAAAAAATATCCTATCTGGACTATTTGTATAATTTACCCTTATTTTATTTGGAGGTTTGGATAAAGATTAAAGGCAAAGAAATCTCTTTTTAGATATACCTTACCCACAAACTCCATCTAGTCACAGAAGTATGTGGAGGTGGGGGCGGGACAATTGTCCCCCACTCCGAAGAAATTTATTTTTTCACATTTGTTTATTTATATAATTTTTTTAAAAAAAAGTTATTTATGAATTTGACTCTTTACTTTTAAATATTTATGTTTTACCTCCTAATCCGTCACTCCATCACGTGATACCCAGCAGCAAAGTTGAGACCATTTGGAATTGAATCCATACAAAATTCATGGAAATGGAATGATGTTTGAAAACGATTCGTACCTATATACAGCAGAGTCGATTAGGAATGAGAGGATGACGGGCGTTGTGACCCAGCAGCATTGGAAATTTGGTTGGGAATAATAAGTAATAACGCCACACTCCACGCCAGCAGTGAGCAGTCGTAGGCCTTGAAAAGCCGAAAAGTGTGGCCACCAGCCGCTGTCTCAACCCTGCATGCTCCACCACCCCCTTCGCTTTGCATTTGCCTACGCGTTCCAACTCCCACCAACCGTCCCTTCCACAGATAAAAACTACTTTCGAGCAAAGACCCAAGGCCGGTGGCCCTCCGTAAAATGAGTCTCAACAATGCTCAATTCGAATTAATCAATTAATGAGTTAAATATCGATAACTATATAAAAAAAAAAACTTTAATATAACATAACTCACGTGTTATGGTCAAATTCTTACTTTCGTTCTTGTATCATTTTTTCTCGGTTATCATTGTATTATTATTATTTTACTCGTTACTCTAATGTTATTTTCTATTAAAGAAGTTATTGGGACCAATCAGAATGTATTGTGTGTCATGAAAAATAAAAATATTTAAGATTCTTTGAAAAAGTTCAAAAGAAATCCATTTAAAAAACCTCACCATAAATTATATATTCTAAGATTATATTGTTCTTTTAGAATTTCTTTTTGACATTTTAAGGATTTTTTGCATTTAATAGTTTCTAAATTTATTAAATTCTTTAAAAAATCATAAATTTATATATATGAAAAAGTCAAAAAATATATTTATAAATATTCAGATTTTTCTAGATTTTTTTTCAATTGTATGGTTTTTAATATTTTTAATGATTTTATGATATTCCTAATTTTTGAAAATAAATTAACCATACTTAAAATTTTAGAAAAATAATTCATAACATGTTTTTAAAAGATATATATTTTATATATTTTTTTTATATATATTTATTTTGTTTTTATGAGCTTTTTATTTTCTACATTTTTATTTTATGACATGTGACTTATTATAATCGATTTAATTGAATTCTTTTAACAGAAAATATCATTGAAATAACGAGGAAGACATAATGATAGTGCAAGAGGTAACCAAAAAAATTGCACATGAGATAAAAGTAAAAAAAAAAATTATAATTCCTAAATCTAATTTTAATCCTACTTAGATGGGAGGGGAGAGGGACTCTAAGGAAAGGAAATGGAGAGCTCCTAACGGATCTAGAATCCATAATTTAAGGGAATGTGAGGGTACAAAGATGGACAGCTTGATCAGCCGGACAAATATGATTGTTCGAGATAAAGTAAGAATTAAACATTAATACATTGATGGTGTTATATGAATCTTATTTAAACAAAAAAAATTGGAGAAGACAGAACATTTTTTACAATTTTAAATAAAATCTAGTTTGTTTTAAGTTACAATTCTCAAACCTTAAATTAATTGAATCAAAGGTAATTATGTGGTTTTTAACGTACAATTGAACTAAAATTTAATTGAATTTATTTTTCAAATGTTTACTAAATGTTTTTTCTTTTCATTTATAGTTATCACTATATATTCTAATTAAAAATTCTTAATATTTATGAGATTTTATTTAAGTTAATGCCATCCAACACCAAAAAAACGGCAATTTTTGATGAATAATCCTTTTTTAATTATTATTTGGCAAAATGACCCTCAAACTTGCCAGGTCGGTGAACCTCGCGTTTTGTAGGACGCGAGGTCTGATATCGCGTTCTGCATAACGCATTTTCAGTCCACGAGAATTTGAAAGGGCGGCTGAATATATCGCACAGACCTCGCGTTCTGCAGGACGCGAGTTCTGTGCAATTCTGGGCTGAAGAACAAGGGAAAACAAGTGTGGGTAGGCTTGTTCGAGCCCAATTTCGGGCGTGTAAATCGTATATTTTTAGCAATCATCGAGTTTGGGGTTGCAGTACTGGAAATTCTCTATCGTATGATACCAACATGGTTAATTTCCGTCCATTCTACAATGGTTTAAAATGGCTTCGAAAACCCTATGTTATCATCCTTTTTTGAATGAAGTTGCATTTTAACAAATGTCGATTTTCGGTTTAGTAATCCCATAAAATTTATTAAAAACTGAAATTAAATAACATTTTAAAGTTTAATTATAATAGGTAAACAAAATTATAATACGGCATTATATAAATCAAATGTGTGGAATATAAATATTAAAAATATAAGTACAAATCAGTATAAAAAAGACTAAAAATGCCTATGTCCACCCGTTCCGCAGTCGGGTGGATGACGATCACGATCCGGATACCTCTGACCATCGTGTGGTGGTCTCTGGTCCCCATCATCCTGACCATCGTGTGCGATATGCGGATCTGTGTTGGGCCTAGGCGGGGAGTAAAACAAGCTACCCACCGGCGTATTATCCACAATGCCAAAGTCATACCGAGATGGCAATTGTGGATAATCGATAAGCTGAAGGTCAGTCGTGGGCGTATGGGGACGATAGGCATCGGAGGAGCCGAACTGAGGTGGAGGCATCATCTGCTGGTAACTCGATGGACCGCTATAAGTATGAAATGATGCGCAGAAGATGATGCTCCTGCAATGTCATGTCGTGGTCTCGGACCGCGCTGCGTCGACTGCCTCTGCCTCTGCCTCTGGGTCGCTCGATGGGTGCCGCGTGGGCGGTTTTGGGGTTGCTGGGGAAGCCCTGCATCGCGCTCGGCCTGAGTAAGGATATGCGGCAGCCCATTAACCCTATACCACTGGTGGTAATTGAAAGCGACCGAATCGGCCCCTTCCATAATTTGTTGGAGAAACCGTGGGCGTTGGGCAAATCGATTAGCCCAAATCGCTATCCAGGGAGCGTGGTAATCGGACCAGTCAACCTCCGTCTTCCCCTGGCGCGTAAGATTGTGGAAGCGGTCCATATTTTGCAGAATGGCTGGAACATTTTGGAAGAACCCGAACTGTCGGAGAACTCTATCCGTAGCATGCCACACGATAATTTTGTAGTTGAGCAGCGGCACAACGGAAATCCAGAGCTGTTGGTCACGCAGAATATCCGTGGAGTAATCTGCCGAATCTCCTCTGAAGCGTAGGACCTCCACACGAACTAAAAAAATGAAAACGTTTGTAACGGTTATATGAAATATTATTCGAAAAAATAGTATGAAAATTTTAAATTAATTTTCGAATTACCTCTTCCTCCGTCAAGCTATCGGAAGCATGCCTGAATTCTTTTTGGGAGTTCGACAGGCGGATGTGGGTCAGTGTGTCGCTCCACCTATAAATAATGAAAAAAAATCGTTAAATAAAATAATTTAAAAATAAAAAAATATAGTAGATTACGTAGTACCTCCGTAGAAGCGGAAATAACATAGCGGTGGGCTGTCTAAGTTGTGGTCTCAAAATAGGCATCCGAAACCAAACCCAAGCCTGTAGGAGTAAACAACATCCCCCATCGATGATCTTGAGGCGTCAACGTTTCTGCAGAACTCTCTGTAAAGAAACGCCAAGACAGTTGATCCCCAAGATTTTCTTCCAGACTCATTTAAATCTGTAAGATGACGAAGCCACATCACGTGCACCTTTGTGCGGGATTTGTCTGGCATTAATATCCCGCCAATAATGCGCAAGATGTGGGCACGCGCACACCGCTGTAAAAATAAAGATTTAATAAAGACATCTTAATTAAAAAAATTGTAACTTCATCCTAAATTTAATAAAGGCATCCTAAATATTTAATAAAGGCATCCTAAAAATTTCATAAACCATCGCAATATTGAAATAAATAATTTTAATTTCATCATAAATTTAATAAAAGCATACTAAATATTTAATAATGGCATCCTAATTTTTAAATAAAAAATACCTGGAGTGTAACTTCATCCGCATCGGGAGGAGGGGTTCCAAATTGAGCCTCCAAATATGATAGGTCGATTTTTCCACCGTCCCACACTTCTTCAGGGAGCATCACGCCCATTTATTCAGCAAATAGAGTTGGTCAATGGGCCAACGATACGCCCGTAATAACGCTGCTGTCTGTAGGCAACCCCAGAAGGTAGGCAACATCTTCCAGCGTGATTGTTGCCTCGCCAATTGGAAGATGAAACGTGTGCGTCTTGGGCCTCCACCGTTCTATCAGCGCGCTGATCAACAATGGTTTTACCTTCACGCCCTATATACCGTGCTATGTGGCCAAAACCGGCGCGCTGAATCCACTCCATAACAGCATCAACGGGTGGGGTGTTGATACGGTTAAGGTAACATTGTAAATTACGTTCGTATCCCTTCAAAAAAATAAAATAAAATAGTTAGTAAAATAAAAAATTTAATTAAATAAATTTTTTTAAAAATTAATAGGGAAAAGTAATACCGCTGGATCTCTTCTCCAATATTGATTGCAGTGAGTCACCTCGTTGCGTAATAAGCCCTCCATTATATCGAATGAAAAATAAAAATTGTCGATAATTTGTTGTAAAAAAGCTAAAGAACTCGCGTTCTGTGGTTGATATGGGGGTAGGGCCTCCAATTTATAGAAGACCTCGCGACGTTTGGGATGCGATGTTAATGAACCTCCCGTTCTGTGTAACGCGATATCCATATACCTCGCGTCCTATAGAACGCGAGGTTCATTGAAAAGGCGGGTCACGGAACAGACGCGTAAACTGAACGGTCAGAAGTGACCTCGCGTTCTATAGAACGCGAGTTTCTAAAGACCTCGCGTTCTACAGGACGCGAGGTCGTGGAGTTTTTTTAAAAGAAGACTGGGACTTCCCAGGCGGGAAAGTCATTTAATAATAATAATAATAATAATAATAATAATAATAATAATAATAATAATAATAATAACAACAACAATAATAATAATAATAACAACAATAACAATAACAACAATAATAATAATAATAATAATAATAATAATAATAATAATAATAAAACTAATAATAATAAAAAGTAGAATAAAATTATTATTTGTAATAATAGTAAATATATAATAATAATAATAATAATAATAATAAATGTATTTAAGTATATAATAATAATAATAATAATAATAATAATAATAATAATAATAATAATACACAATATGTTGTCATTAGTAACTACAAATAATGACATAGCGCAATATTTGAGAAATTAGTTTGAAAAAAACTTTCGAAATACGCGCTATGTTGCCATTAGTAGCTTCATTCGAAAACTGCTTACGTGAATATGCTTACGTGAATACAGAAAAAAAAAATTCTGTGGGTGTTCCTTGCCTCCCCAAGAGTTTGCTATTTATACAGGGAGGTGAATCTGCTCGAACATGCCTATCGACATTTGTTAAAATGCAACTTCATTCAAAAAAAGATAATAGCATATGGTTTTCGAATCCATTTTAAACCATTGTAGAATGGGCGGAAATTAACCATGCTGGTATCATACGATAGACAATTTCCAGTACTACGACCCCAAACTCGAAGATCGCTAAAAATATACGATTTACACGCCCGAAATTGGGCTCGAACAGGCCTACCCACACTTGTTCTCCCTTGTTCTTCAGCCCAGCATTGCACAGAACTCGCGTCCTGCAGAACGCGAGGTCTGTGCGATATATTCAGCCGCCCTTTCAAATTCTCGTGTACCTCGCGTTCTGCAGAACGCGAGGTACTGTAAAATCGTTAACACAAACAACAAAGCCACGTAGACTGATATCGTGTTGTGCAGAACGCGATATTAGACCTCGCACCCTACACGACGCGAAGTTCACCGACGTGACAAGTTTGGAGGTTATTTTACCAAATAATATTTTTTGAGAGTCATTTTTCTAAATAATAATTAAAAAAGGATTATTGGTCAAAAATAACCCCAAAAAAAACCAACTACCATTAATTTCAATTACCATGCCACCTACCCCTACACACCACCCAGTTCTAACCTATAAACGAAATACACTGGAGTGGAAGGATTATAAATTATAATGACGGACCAACGCATGACTCTATATGTTAAGGAGGTGAATTTATAAAATTTTATGTGGATAAAAACAGATTTTTAACATAAAATTTAAAAAAAAAATTTAAAAGAATTTAAACCATATACAAATTTTAAGTTTTCAGTAACGACCCCCTCAATCTATTCTTAATTATAACCATCGTTAATTTTTTCTGATATAATGTTTTAAATTGTATATTTATCAGAAAACTCTAGCATATAGGTTTTAATTTTCTCTTTTAAGTGTGTCGCTTTCGGTACAATTTTAGTGTCATTGTTTTACTTTTATTTATTTATATTTTCAAATAAGTATATGTTTGTTTTGAATTTATTTCTTTTATTATATTTTACTGTGTTTATTCGTATATATCTGTGATACAATATTTTTTATTTTGTAACATAATTTTATGTATGTTTATATTATCCGACATTTGTGCCGCGATCGTCACAATACAATCTTTAATCAAGGAAGGTGTAGCCTGTAGGGATGAATATGTTTTATAATGTCTGAAAAAGAGCCTTTTTGAACTCAATTTAATAATATTTCTGCAATAATCAACTCTAAACTGCTGACACCTGATTGAATCTACAAGGAGAAAAAAAAAAAGAAGGCTATTATTAATCCAACAGAAGAATGACAAGAAAATTATTTAAATGTGAATCGAGCTTTTTATTTTATCATATTATATTTATTTTTTTGAAATTGTTTAATAATTCTACAATTAGAATGCAGAGCACGTGGGAATGGGATCATATTAAGAAGTTTCCAACTGGTACAATTAATCAAATACAATATGCCACTTGCCAATTGCTATCATTGCATAAATGAACATAAACATGGATCAACTAATCAGTATAGTAGTTAACGATGCTCGAATTATTTTATTTTGTATTTAGAACCTAGGTTACGGGTTTAACTCCTTTAAGAACCATTTTTTATTCATTCATCAGTTTTTTTAACTTAATCTCATTTTAATAAGGGTGTTACACCAAGCCAAACAACAGTTGTGGCCCAAACATCATATTTAATATTTAGACCACTACTCTAAGATGCATTTGTCATAACAGCCTCAACATCATCGACATCGATAAGTGCGCGTCATCATCTTCTGTAATAGGCGCAATAGTTTCTTCATCCTCACTGAAATCATCAAGCGATTCACTCCAACGACCAACTATGTTTCCAGTATCACTATATGTCGATGAACTCATTCTCCCTAAATATTAAAAAAAATCATAAGTAAAGATTAAAATTTGGTTTTCTTATTAAAATTGTTAATACAAAAACTACATATATGTAACAACAACAACAACAACCCTAAAAATGACAAAAATAATAAACGACAAACGAGCAATTCAAAAAAAAAAACTTACTGGATTAGACACAAAACTGTGTAAATGTGCTTTAAAGCCTTCAACAAAAAAAATAATTTGTCTTTGAATATATCTTCAAAAAGTATTATCCAAATTTCCAACCCAAACTCTCTTAAATCTTCGACTCAAACTCTATCATTTTTTTTCCAACCCCTCTTCTCTATATCATATATATATATGCAAGCCAAAATATTTAAACTAAAAAAATCTGAACGTAAAAGTTGGTCGGGTGGATGCATGCAAACAACACCTCGCCACCTAGAGGTGGCGTGCTAGCTCGAACCAGCTTTTATCAGTTGAAATTGTCGCAGGCCTAGTTTAACTGAACCATTTTGAATGGACGCTTGCACCACGCTATGTGCACATGGTGAGGTGCTAAAAAGTGTCACAACACCATCTGGCGTGACACTGTAGTTTGTGACCTATTTTTTAATTTATCTGTAGAATAGGTCTATAAACCGAGTTTTTTTCAAACCCATATACGTCCAATTTTGCCCATGGTGCATGTAATAAAACTCAGCATCTTCAAATTCAAAAATATTTTACTACATATGAATACACGAGATATGGAGGCACGACAGCCAAATAATTACGAACCACATGAATTAAAAAGAAACGAAGAAGTCAAGTTGCTCCTGTCTGTCATGTTTGTGTGTTCCACACTTGGCTTCTTCTTCTTCCTCTTAATGTCCTTTTTGTTTTACCAGAGGGAATGAAAGTAGGAGGTGGAGCACACTATGCCTGCGTTCCTAAAACTTCCCCACACTTTCCTTTGTCCTCATCCCTACTTTCAACCATCACAATTTCCAAGTGGAATTAAGCGAAATATATTATAAAAATAGAAAAAAAAAATTATTTGATGTACTGTATTAAAAATTTTATTTACATTAAAAAAACTAATTTACACAAGTATATTTATTTTAGAGATCAGAAGTTTAGTTTATGGTTTTATAGTATAGGTGTTTAGATTTTGAATTTAAGGTCTATAATTAAAATTTAGAGTTTAAATATTAGTGGGGATTTAAGTTTAAAAATTTAAATATTAAGTTTTAAAGCTTAAATTATGAGATTCGAATTTATACAAAATAAAATAACATAAATATCCTTAACTACTTGTAACATGAATATATATATATATATATATATGAATACATACATGTAACATGAAGAAGACATTCCCAACAATCTTGGAATTGACATGAAAAATCGGTACACAAAATTGCATGAAGAAGACATTCTCGGACTTTCTTAGCCATAAAAATCGATGAAATGAATCATTTTTTTTTTTATGTTTCAACCATCACAAACATGACAAAATCTCACTATTAATCTCGAAGAATTCTTAATCCAACGGCTCTAAAGTAGACCCCAAAAGTGATTTTAATGTTGTAAATTAAACTAGAATATGTTGAAGCAGATTCTCTTTAATTTTATGCCAGAATTTGTCATCATAATTATCATATACTTATTTTTTATATACTATGAAAGAGCAGATTCTCATTAATGTTATCTATTCATTTGTTTTCTTACAAAGATACAAGACAACAAAAAAAATTATAATTATTTTTTATAATTTATGAATATAAATCAAATGGCGCTTTTCAAAAAAAATCAAATGGTAATATACAATTAAAAATTTTAAAATAAAATTCCTCTAACTACACCAATAGGCAATATAATTGAGCTTTAGTCGTGTATTATTCATACCATTAATTTTTCAGTCATAACATAAAATTTTAATTTAGACTTCAATTATATCATTTGACTATTAATTTATTTATAGTGTGATGATATGGACTTCATTTTCGTCAATATGACAACGTGCCCAAAATAACATTGTTTTGCGGTTATATTAAAAATTAAAAAAATATTGTTTTGGATTTTAGGGTTTTGTGTGTATAGATTTTGTCACTAGATTTTATAGTTTTTTTTTTCATTTTAGCATTATGCTTCTTGCTGTCACTTATAGTCAATTGTCAGCCATAATCAATTTTTATTTGCGTTTTGATATGTACCAAAACGTTTGCATTTTACTCTTCTTATCAAAGTAATTTTTCACGAAACCCATTTATAATCGACGAAAATTCATCTAAAGGTTTAATTTTCTAATGCTTTGATTTTGAGTTTCAGATGTTTTTAGGATTTGAGGTTTTTAGGGTGATTTTTCAAAAATTCGAACGGTAAAAACTATTCTTTCAAGAAGACGAACAACATACCTCGAAATTAGTCTTAATAGACCACCGTTAAAAGTAGGAGTGGGAATTATCGGGTACTCGGAAAACCGGTTCATCTGGGTACCTCATTAGGCGGCCCGTGTCCCGACCCATTATATCCGGGTACCCGTAAAATTCGGGTACCCGGTTCCTATTTTTTTTTTATTTTTTTAATTCTAAAATTAAAAAAAAATCACATGTTAAACACAAAAATATTTAAAAAAATTAAACTTAAAATTTAAAAGAATATAATATAATCATAGAAAAAAAATGTAGGGATCTAAACTTAATTTTAGAGTGAAAATATTACGAAACATAAAATAAAAATATAATTTTAAATATAAAAAAAATATATTAATTTTTATCGGGTCGGATAATTTTTTTCCGGGAATTACCCGATAAATTTGTCGGATCGGATAATTTTTTTCCGGGAATTACCCGATATTTTAAGTTTGAGTCGTCAAATTTTCGGGTCGAGTATTTTTACCCACCCCTAGTTAAAAAGAAGAAATGACGACCGATGACAATTGATCGTCACTAACAACTAAAAAGTCCAACGTTTAAAAATACTAAATCATTTTAACCTTTAGTCACAATATCAATACACTCTAAACCCTAAATATAAAAAATACTCACTCCGTCCCACTTAAAATGTCTCTTTTGTGTTTTAAAATTGTCCTACTTAAAATGTCTCATTGAAAAAATCAAATACTTTTACAATGTGTATTTCCCTTTCTATCCTTTTTTAGTTTTCCAACAAAATAAAATTCAACTTTTCAAGGGTAGAACTGTTTTTTCAATTATTTTACATCACATCTGTTACACAAATTTTTTCTTTCTAAAACTACGTGAAAAATCAACAATAGTCACCTAAAATGGGACGGAGGGAGTACCATTTTAACAACATTATCATATTTACAAAATTATTGTCCATGTCACATCATTTTTCCTGTTAACAACCCAAATTAAAAATCAATGCTATAAATGAAAGTTTAATGATATATGTAGTTTCCCCCTTTTAATTTAAGATCAATAATTTGGTTTTGTGATGTCAAGTTGGCGACCAACCAGTGTCCGTCGTTCTTTCCGTTGCCGTCATCTATTTAAACGGCAGACTAAGGTTGTTCAGAAAACCAAAACTGAAAGTCTGAAAACTCATTAAACTCAGACACCTAGAAAATACAGCCATTACAACTGAAACTGAAGCTTGAAACAGCTTGGGACTTGAGATTGGGCCCCACATCTTTTTGGAGTTGATGTCGTGATGATGGTGGTGGTGGCACTTTCGTAATAAAGACCCAAAACCAGCAACCCACTTGTCATTTGCTAGCAGCCAAAACAATCTGCAGAGAGGAGAAGGAAAACCTGACACCTTTTTATAGGATACCTTCTTCCCTATTTTCCCCCCTCTCTCTTTCTCACACACAAAACCAGAGAAAGCAAAGCAAGGGAAAGGGGGAAGAGGGAAGGGAATAGCGCCATCTCAATTCTCCACCAAAGTCTCTTCCTTTCCTTTCCTTGCTCATTCAAAGTTCCCACATTTATCTGTCACCATGATTTCCTTGCACAGAAGCTGTTTTCTGGTAATTTGTTAATCAACCCATTCTTCATTTTGGCTGTTTCTTGAATACCCATTTCCTAGAATTTTTAATCCTAAAGCTTAGAGCTTGATAAATCTTTGTCATGTTTTCCCCCCTTTCTCCAATCTTTTTCTGGTTTTGAAATCACATGATTTTACCCCTTTTTTGTTCTGTGTAGTTCAAGGTCTTTGCTTTATAGCTCTTACACATTCCAAAACACAGCAATATAAAAAAAGAATCATTTTTTACTGTAAAGATCTCAGATTTACCATAAATTATTTAGAGAAAGGATCTTTTTTTTGTTTTTAATTCAGTTTTGTTACTGACTTTTTTTTTGAAACAGAACAACACTGGCATTTCTGGGTCGTCAAGCCCTTTGTCTTACAAGTTGAAGAAGCTGCCACCGGCTTCAGTCAAAGTGACGGCTTTAGGCCTCAACAGGGACGGGAACAGCAGTGTTTTGATTGAGAACAGCAACCCATTGACAGAAATAAAAGAAGATGTCACTTCTTCTGTTGCTGACGCCGGTCCCAATTCTACCGTTGCCGGTGAAGAAACTGAGCTCTCCTACGATGAAGCCGCCACCACCGAGGATCAACTTGTCACCCCTTGGTCTTTCTCTGTCGCCAGGTAAAATTCTATTACTTTCCCTTTCACAATAGTTCTTTTTATTTTCCATTTTTTTGTCTTTTTTCTTGTTCCCTGACCTCTGTTTTTAGCTTATTACTTTTCTGTGTATGCCATGATGGGTTGAGATTGTTATGCATGTTTCTCAGATCTAGTATCATTGTCTTTGTCCAAGCGTTGGGTCTGTTTTTTGATGTCATTGTTGTGGACTCTTGTGTTTTGTATTGACTGATTGATCTTGATGTTGTGGCCAACAATGACCAATTCAGGCCTCCGAATCCGATTTGTTGTCTTGTGGTCGAGTTGATTCGTAGAGGCGATTGGAATTACTATGATGCTAGAACGAGTTATATGTTCAATGAACTACTCTAATATCTAAATCCAATATGAATTTGCTTTGTATTCTTTCGAAGTCTAAGCTCTTCTTCGTCCGTTGCAGTGGGTATGCGTTGCTGCGAGATCCTCACCACAACAAAGGACTTGCCTTCAATGAGAAAGAAAGAGATGCTTATTACTTGCGCGGTCTTCTTCCCCCGACTATTATTTCCCAAGATCTTCAGGTTATCTACCCTGCTTGTATACATCATTTTTACCTTTATTTGAATCATTCTGTTGGATTTTGTTCGTTTTCCTTAACCGTGCAATATTTTAATGGACTACTTTACTACAATTCACCAGGTAAAGAAAATGATGCATAGTATCCGCAAGTATCAAGTTCCTCTGCAGAAGTACATGGCCATGATGGATTTGCAGGTGACCGTCCACTCTATTGTTAAAATTCGTATGCTTTATTGTAATCATAAAGCAATAATGCTTGGTGCTTTAATCAATTTCCATGAAAGATGTTAACGGTTTCGAATTGATTTCCGTTTTATTCTCATTTTCAGGAATTAAATGAACGGCTGTTCTACAAACTTCTCATCAACAATGTCGAGGAGTTACTGCCAGTTGTCTACACTCCAACTGTCGGTGAAGCTTGCCAGAAGTATGGGAGTATCTTCAGGCGTCCTCAAGGTCTTTTTATCAGTTTGAAAGAAAAGTACGTTTGTCGTATGAGAACTGATTCCTTGGATTATAGCTGGTATTCTTGAATCTTGTGCTTATTTCCCGTATTTCTGACATGTGTCTTTTGTAGGGGAATGATTCGTGAAGTTTTGAGAAATTGGCCTCAGAGGAATATTCAAGTTATCGTTGTAACCGACGGGGAAAGGATTTTGGGCCTCGGGGACCTTGGCTGTCAGGTATAAATGCTTGGAGACAATCTACCGATAACTGCCTCTCTCTTCGCTCTATGCCTCATGTGAATTTTAATTTATGTCCCCAGGGAATGGGAATACCTATAGGGAAGCTTTCTTTATACACCGCATTAGGAGGAGTTCGTCCTTCCGCTGTAAGTATCCATAATGATGAGTACTTGCCACCCTTTGCTTTGTTTGTAAGAAATGATGACAGCTCCATTGCATATTGATTTCACTAAGCGGTTATAAATCCTGACAAGCCTCATAATGAGCTATATCTTACTGTTAACCATATTGGTGATATATCTGTTCATGTTTTAGCTGATACATTACCTACTGTTTGCAGTGCTTGCCTGTAACCATTGATGTGGGTACAAACAATGAGAAATTGTTGAATGACGAGTTTTATATAGGGCTTAGGCAAAGGAGAGCTACTGGGCAGGTACGTTATCTCATAGTGCACTTGGTTTGTTTTAGTTTTGGAGGCAATCTATATATATACATACACTAACAAGGTTTTGCTCTTTCCGACTATAGGAATATGCGGAACTTATGGATGAGTTCATGACTGCAGTCAAGCAGACCTATGGGGAGAAAGTTCTCATTCAGGTAAGTTGACTCAAGCGAAGACGTCTACGAAATATTGGCTCTATTACATGACTTATGTTTTTGTTTATATGTTTCGTTTAATATTTTCTGAATCTTGAACAATTTTTGCAGTTCGAAGATTTCGCAAACCACAATGCATTTGATTTGCTTGCTAAATATAGCACAACTCATTTGGTTTTCAATGATGATATTCAGGTTAGCATTTACGCTTAGTTTTATTAAATCAATCAATCATAACAATTTCATTTATGATTTAGGTAAATTATGCTTTTTGCAGGGAACAGCATCCGTGGTCCTTGCAGGGCTTGTTGCTGCACTAAAAGTTGTTGGTGGAACCTTGGCCGATCATAGATTCTTATTCCTTGGTGCTGGAGAGGTGAGTTGCTGTTGCAACTTGTTGAAAAGTCCTTGATTCCGTTCTCTATTTTTTTGTTACTATATGGATTATGGACTGCCGTATCTAACTCTTTATTCGGTGTTCTGCAGGCTGGCACTGGCATAGCAGAACTTATAGCTCTTGAAATTTCAAAACAGGTTTTACTTTTAGTATTAACCATCATAGTTTTTATAATATGTTTTATAGTAGATGTGCATCATGTCATGAAGCTGTTAATAATACTTGATTATTATACATGCAGACGAACATGCCACTCAAAGAGGCTCGCAAGAAGATTTCGCTTGTGGACTCCAAGGTAGTATACATATGATCTAGCTCTCTTGTATAAGCAGATAATTCTTCCTTCTAGTGGTTAAATTTTCATTTTTTATTCTTTTCGCAGGGTTTGATTGTTAAATCTCGTATCGACTCACTTCAGCATTTCAAAAAGCCCTGGGCTCACGATCATGAACCAATAAAGAATCTTATCGATGCTGTTAATGTGTGAAATCTCTCCATTTATCTTCCTTTTTTTCACCCTTCAACTCCAACCAAATAAAAAAAGAAAAGGTTCTTAGGCTTTTCGTTCTTTTGTCTTATTTTGACAGGGAATCAAACCAACGGTGTTGATTGGAACATCAGGAGTAGGAAGGACATTTACTAAAGAAGTGGTCGAGGCTATGGCTGCCTTGAATGAAGTACTGTATCTCTTCGTAAATTTTCTTTATAAATAAGTGAAACAATCAAGTCAAAACTGATCCGCTGTTATGTGACTGCTTGCAGAAACCTATCATATTCTCTCTCTCTAATCCAACTTCACAATCGGAATGTACGGCGGAAGAAGCTTATACATGGAGTCAGGTAATTCATTCGTGCAGCTTTTGTGTCACGTTTCTCAACATTCAACCTATTATTCATGTCTGCCTTTCTGTTCAAACTTATATGTGACTATAAACAATGTAACACTAAATGGTTCTTCCCTTTTTTGATCGCTTTCAGGGTCGAGCCATATTTGCCAGTGGAAGCCCATTTGATCCTGTAGAATACAAAGGAAGAGTTTTCGTGCCTGGGCAGGTTGTACCTAAAACGGTTTTACCTCCATATTTGGTTATGTCTTGCATCGAGGGCTAATTTGAGTTGTTATATTTCTCTCATACAGGCAAATAATGCATACATCTTCCCTGGCCTCGGTCTGGGTTTAATAATGTCTGGTGCAATCCGCGTTCATGACGATATGCTTCTGGCAGCATGTAAGTTGCCATTTAAAGTTTAGGAGTTTCGGTTGATAAACACGGAATGTAAGATGCTATGAATAAATGAGCTATGGACTTTATCCTAACATTTTCTTTGTTTCTTTGCGCAGCGGAGGCTTTGGCTGCACAGGTGACACAGGAGAACTTTGACAAGGGACTCATTTACCCACCATTCAGAAATATCAGAAAGATTTCAGCCCATATTGCAGCCGAGGTCGCTGCTAAAGCATACGAACTCGGTAAAAACATTTCCCTCGTCGATAATATGATATGACACACAACTCCATCTTTATCTAATCTTAATTACATTATCCCGTTGTTTGATAGGTTTGGCTACTCGCCAGCCTCGGCCCCACAATCTTGTGAAGTATGCCGAGAACTGCATGTACAACCCTGCCTACCAAAGCTACCGATAAAAGTATCAAGAACGCACCTCCGCTTCTACCGCCTTATTATAAAAACGAAAAAAGAACCCCAGTTTAACCGTTCCTTGAAGTCTTGTATTTTATTTTTTGGTTTTGTTGTCGTCGTCGTTCTTGAAGTTTCCTTCCTCCGTGTTCGGTGTCCTATAAGGTAGCTTGGTGGATATGGTGGGTGCTGGTGTAGTTGGATCAAATGAAACCAAATATAGCATTTGATCAAATGTTTCAACTTTATATGAAATAGAAACATGCAGAAGTGTCAAAGTTGGTGTGATTTTCCTTCTTTTTCTCTCCTTATTGGCCAAAGTGGGCACTGAATTCTCCATTGTATGATTTTGATAACCATAGAAATCTTGCTAAGCATACACAGTTTACACAGCATAAAAACTGTGATCTACCCCACCTTCCCTAATGCAGCCCTGAACAATTCAAGCAATTCAACAGCATGAAAGTCAAAAACTAAAGAATTTCTCTCCGCCGAACAAAAATCTTCTGCTTTTTTGGTGTCAATTCTAAATCTTAAACCCTAAAAACGTACTCTATTACTAAACGTACTCTATTACTAAACTAACACTTAATCCTATATTTTTTAAATGTGAGACGCATAAATATGAGCATAAAAAAGAGGCAGAATATTTGATATATTAATGGTGTGAAATTTTATGCACCATCGGTAAATAGATGATGACACATTAGATGACACATTATCAAAAATATATAGGATTTTACAGTCCTTAAGTAAAATTTTGAGCTATACTCATCATATTAAAACTTTTGGTAGAGAAAGTTATCCTACGGTGTCAATAATACTTATGGATGGTATTTTGCAGGTGAGTAAGTATTGTGCAGAGGAGTTTTGTGAAATAGTGGCAGCAGCTTAGATGGATGGATCTGTGCAATGCTTATGAGAGGGTTGACAATGTCCTCAAAGACAAGGCATTACCGCCCAAGTCTTCTGGATTGACTGCTTTGGTACTCACTGTCTCGCCCTGCCAGATAATTGCAGGCGCAGCTAATAGTGGTGACCCCAGGCTGTTCTTTGTCGTGGGACACAAGCAATCCTATTGACAGTTGACCACAAGGTTTCTCAGTTTCATTTTACAATAATTAAGGTTGTGTGTTCACTTGTATATGCAATAGGTTGGTTGTCTGTACAATTTGCAATTATATATGCAATACACCTACTGATTTCTGGTCTGTACAATTAAGGTGTTCTAGTCTTTTGTTTCTTTTTTGCAGCCTAACCGAGCAGATGAGTTGGAAAGGATCACTAGCAACGGAGTTATAATTCTTCGTCATTGTTGTCGAAGCTAACATGCCCGAACAAGCAATAAAAGGTAAGGAAAAGGAAAGACGACCGATGTTGAAGATGAAGATATAGACAGTGCTGTAATGTGACCCTAAAAAATTAACAACCTTTTACTTTCCAAGTAAGTTCATATAATTCTTTAGTTGTTAGCAGAATTGGTAATGGTGATAATGAATGGCAGCCATGGCAACTGCATATGGCATTGGGATTTCTATAGCTTTTTAAACATTCTTCGAATTCGATGCTTTCTTATAGTGACTGAATAAGTAAGTTCTGAATCCTGATTGTGAAAATTTTCCTTCCTTAAAGTCCATAAACAGAAAAAAGATATGGAATTAGGAAAAATATATACAGATGAAAAAAATCATTTCAGTAGGTATGTGATTCAAGTTGATGCTTTTGATCGAGTGATAAAGAATTCGATATTCATAAACAAGAGAGCTTTACTCCATGTTAAAGGGTCTAACCTGATTCGACTTCAAATATAATCGGGACTTATTCAACCATTCGGAGAAGCTGAAAGTGAAAAACTCAAACATCCACTGTGGCTGCTGTGGTGCAATCATATCAGAAATTGGTTCGATGTGTCTATTCATCATTTGATTCGATTCTTGTATTAGTTTTCTTTACTTTTCAGGAATGCTACGAGGATGATGCCTCATTCAGTTTATTTGGATAAAATTTTGGCCAAAACCAAACTGGAAAAGACAGATTCTAAAGAAGAAAAGATGAGCAGAACTGATGCTGCTGCATGAAGAATAGGCTCTTAAAGTTAACTTGTGTATGATTGCATCAATCCCCACAGGTTAATTATTCTTTTTCTTGTATCACTATGGAACTCCCTCGATCTCGATTTGCTGTAGTTAGATGGACGGTTTTTAGACGGGCGGATTCATCATTGTATATGGTAGGTCAAGTAACCCGTCGTTAAAAAAATATAGGACACTAAATTTTTTAGGGCGCTTTCACTTTAGTTAATGAAATCGAAAATCTTTTATTGTAGTTATTAAATTTTTAATTTACTTTTATTATAACCATTGTCGTTAATTCTATTAAAAAATGTTGATGTGATACGTTAAAATTTTTTCTTAAAAGAATTTAAAATTTTCAAATATACAACTATTGCAAGGATAAATTTTCGATTAACGGAACGGTCGTCGACTAATCCCAACAATGGTAAAGTTCATTTTGTCAGAAGTTTAATTAATTTAGTTTCAAGTTGATTTAATGGTTAACATTGGTGAATCAAAACTAAAAATGTCAATTGAAATTAATAATTAACTTTTCGATCTACTATTGTTAACTGTCAGTTCAGCTTCAAACCAAATTATATTAACCTTTTGGCCGAACCAATCATTCTCACTGTTGAAATTGATAAACAACGTCTCCCTTCATTAAAATTTTGATCTTGGTGGTGGTTATAAACTTAAAAAATTAACGTTTTTTTAGAAAAAGACATTTCATGTAAACATTTTGATCTTGTGACGGTTGTAAACTTGAAATTAGCATGTTTTTTTTAAGAAGACGTTTTATATCAACTTTTTTAACGAAAATAGTTGTAATGAGATCAACTTTTTTTCTAGTTGTGTTATCGTCTTCATTTGTAAAGGCTTTTTTTAGTTCAAATCACTTCGAAACTTAAATTCTTCTCTGAATTTTTTTCCTTGATAAATTGTAATCAATTTGAGTATTTGAAATCTAAAATAGTTTTAATTTTGTAATTTTTTTTTGAAAAATCTTAAAACTCTAATCGGGTTTGAAATATAAAACTTATGTTTGCTTGCAACAATTGCCACTATCGATACTTAATTTCACTAGAATAAGTTTTTTTACTCTCTAAAACAAAATTACATTTGTGTAATATAATTCTTATTTCTCAAACATATTTACACGAATTGGTTATTCAATATGTCTTTAACTAATCATGTTTTCCTTCTCCCGAGGTCCTTGTACTTTTAAAGAAATTAATGTGATCGTTTGAATTTATTTCGTACTCAATGTGGTCCTCCAACTTTGAAATAATCAATGTAGTCCTTTGATCTAGGGGTGTTTATAGTAGGTTAACAGTACCATTTAGCATAAACGGTTGGTTAACTGTTATAGCGATTATTAAATTGTAACTTATCATTAAAAAACGGTTAATCATTAAATTTTTAAACGATTAATCGTTATAGCAGTTAACCGCTACTTAACGGTTCAGTTACATGTTAACTTATAACCTATTATAATTTTTCCAAATATTCATTTTTTTAAGAACAATAAAATTATCTCTTTGATAAATATTGTATTAAAATTTTCAGACAAAAAAAATATTTAAATAAAGAATTTATAACCACAAACTTTATTTGATGTATAAATAATTTCATAACGGTTAACCAAACGGTTAACCATTAACCATTATTTCTAACGGTTAATTAATCGTAACCGTTTAAACTATAACGGTAAATTAATTAACCGATAAAATTTAACGGTTATACCGGTTAACGGTTATAATTTATTTTGCACACCCCTATTGTGATCGACGACAATCATCGTTGACCATTACGGTGTTGATGTGGTAGTTTTATGGTGCTGATGCGGTGGTTCACAGTGATGACGTGACGGTGTGAACGAGGACATAATAGAGATGCTTAATTATTTTTTGGTTCAATTTAAACTTATTAGAGTAACAATGGCTTTTTGAGGTTATTCTTATAATTTAAAAATAATGAGATAGATATGTGGGATTCGGGAGGTTCCGTGAGGGTTGCACTCGTCCAGTCTTAGAGATTATGGCACATATCTGATTAATAATTTAATAATTAAAAAATAAAAATTCTAAAAAAATAAATTTAAAATTAGTTTTATTTATCTCACAATTTTTATTTTGATCAAATAGTTAAGATTATTCACTTTCACATAAAAGTCAATACCACATTTTTTTTACGTTTTTAATAAATTAAATTAAACTTTTAGAATTTTTTTGGAGTTAGATAATTTTATATTTTATAAATATTAAAAACTAATTTCAATATATTTAGAATTTTTTTAAAAAAAATTAATGTCATTTAAGAAAATAAATTTCAGCTAATTAGGTATTGTCATGTCAATAAATTTAATAATTGTTTGTGTGATCAATGGTGACTAAAATTAAAATAAATTATTTTTTTCATTCAACCAAAAAATTATTTAATTACAATTTTTCAAATAAAATATCAAATAACCTATGATTCTAACTAATCTTTTAAATAAATTAGAGGAGTGACTTTAACATTTAAGCTGTGATTTTTCTTAAAAAGGTCAAGAAGAATTATTTAAGTAATTAACTTACAACTTTTGTTTGTCATTCCGTGGGACTGACTTTTTGCAATGGAGTATCTAAAAGCTCCCCCAGAAAAAATAAATAGGGTAAATTACACTAGAAATCACTTAGTTATAGCTTCAGTAATAAATATGTCATTTTTTCCTTTTAAAAATAACAATTCAGTCACTCAATTATAAGTTTAAGAATAAATATGTCGCTCAATTAAAATTGTGTGGTAAATAAGTCACTTTGTCATTAAATTGAAATAAGAGTTTGGTATAATAACAATTTAGTTCTCAAAACTTATTCATTCTATTAATTTGGTCATAATTCGAAATGATTCAATAAACTTAATCTTTCATATTTAAAATTTTCATTAGCAAAGTGTGTGTCTAGTTGGCGACCTTAAGGTCATAGTGTATCTATTCTATTAGTCTGTCAATTGTCTAGTAGTGAAGTGATTGTGTATGTCATGCTATCACATCTGTTGATTATCGAACTGGTGGACAATAGTATGGATTGTGGTAAGTGGTCAAAAGTTGTGTTAAGATGGTGCAATGTCGAAATTCTTAAATATGAAGTGTTAAGTTTATTGAAGTGTTTCGAATTAGAACCGAATTAATAGAATGCATGAGTTTTAGGGGACTAAAATTATTATTATATTGTGTCATTGTTTCAATTTTAATGACATGGTGACTTGTTTGTCACAATATTTTAATTGCGTGACATGTTTGTTCCTAAACCTATAGTTAAGTGACTGAATTGTTGTTTTTAAAAGAAGAGTGACTGATAGTGGCATGTTCGTTCCTAAATCTATAATTAAATAACTCAATTGTTACTTTTAGAAGAATGTTGATATGTTTATTACTAAACATGTAATTAAGTGACCTCTCATGTGTTTTATCCAAATAAACAAAAATAGTGATGTGATACAGTACTTTTTTTAACAATTTGTGCTTAAGGGAAGAGACAAAAAAAAAAATTACTCTTAATAGGTAACGAACTTATAACCTAAAAAAAATGATATTGATTGGAACTCTTTAACCATTTGTTTTAAAAATTATTGACAAATAATAAAATATTTCATGCCACTAGATTGGCACAATAAATAGCATTCATATCAAATCAATGTCACTATAAATAAAAATAGTGATGTGATGTGATACAATACTTTATGTTACTATAATAAATTATATAATATTTAATTTGTATTAATCAATGATTTGGATATTAATATTATACTTAAAAATAGGTTTAGTTTAATAAGCAGAGAATTTGTTATTAATTAAAAAAAGTTAATACTATAAATTAGATTGTCCGTACGGTATTAAGAAAAAGGGGGTTTTAGTTGACTTTTTGCTATATTAAATCATGTGAAATTTATACTTAATTTATAAATGTGAGGAATAAATGCCCATCGGGTTATTGTACTCTAGGGTTACTGGGTTAGATGTAGGTTAGTCTCTTTTCAAAATAACCAAGAGAATTTAGAATATTTGGAGCAAACAAAATTAAGTGTAAATTACACTAGGGGTGTAAACGAGTCGAGTTGAGCTCAGCACTACTCGAGCTCGACTCGGCTATTAAGAATTCGAGCTGAACTCGAGCTGAGTTCAATTGAATTGAGTATTGATCGAGCTTTGACCGAGTCGAGCTCGAGTAGCTTGCGAGCTGTCTCATTTCATTTACAACCCTCTTCATAATAATAGTAATAATGATAATAATATTATAGTTATCAATCAAATTACATGATTTTATTGTAGATAAAATCATACAAAAGAAATATTTTTCATGTGACTCATTAAAAACCCATCGTAGTGTGAGGGAAAAAGTACATATGAAAATGTAAAAAAAGTTAAACTAAAAATTGAACTAACATAACATAACAACCAAAAGCACATAACTTACATTTTAGTTCACTTTAATTTTAAAAATTAAATAATAGTTTATTATATTTTCGAGTAGCTTGCGAGCTTTTCGAGTCGGGTATCAAGTAACTCGGTTCGGCTCGTTAAGAACTCGAGCCGAGTCCAATCGAATCGAGTATTGATCAAACTTTCACCAAGTCGAGCTCAAGTACCACGCAATCTGTCTCGTCTCATTTACAGCCTTAAATTACACAATCAGTCATTAAATTTTGCTAGTGTTTTGTTTTGATTATTGATTTATAAAAAAACATATCTATAGCACTACTGTTATTGAGCTTGTTTCTTTAGCCGTTTGCGACATAACTTGCACCAAAATGTTTCACTTTTTTCACTCTCTTTTTTTTTTCCTTTTCGGTTTAGTTTTCCTTAAAACTCAAAGAAATTGACAAAAGTCAAGCACTTCATCTTTTGTTGACCCGATCAGCATATGAGATCGTCCGATGAGATTAATTTTTTTTTGTTGAGATTCTCCTGTACTACTTAAATTCGACGAATAAAAAAACAAAGCCAAGATCATTTTATATAAGAACCAACATATTTTCTTTACAATTATATTCTACTTAAATTATGATATAAGAATGGTTTAATTATGTCAAAGGACAACAAAATTCTCCCATCAAATATTTAATATTATTGTATTTTTAACGTTTCAAACATGAGACCTTAATTAAATTGAAACAACTCGGAAAGTTTTTTTTAATGTAAATGAGTGGTTTTTGTATAAAATAATAATAATAATGTAAATGAGTGAAATTTATAGTAGATTCATATTTAATATTTTGTAAACATGTGTGACACCAAAATAACGGGTTTATTATAAAATAGATGTTCAAATTGTGCATTTTTAGGTTTTTTTTTTGTCAAAGTAACCGTTTGATGTTTTTTTTCATAAGAAAATAAGAATGAAGGCTCATGAATCCAAATTGATGCACTGGGAATTGATGAATTTTAAAAATCGAAGTATTTGTGGCTTAAGATTGTTTGATTATTAAAAACAAACCAATTTTTAAATTTTCAATTAGTTTTCTATTTATTTTCCTAAAAAAAATCTAAGAGGACAGAAAGAAGATGATTGAAGGTCATATGCCACACACTTATTAAAAAAATTAACAAACGACTTAAATATGTATTTATATATATATATGAGAAAAGAAACGTTAATTAGTTATTTAAAAAAATAAACTCCTAAAGAAAAAAGGTATAATTTTCAGACATTTATTCTATAATAAAGTACTAAACTAAATTAAAAACCGTGTGCATGTTCCTTTACCACACTTGTATCAAAATTTGTGTACATTTAACTTTAACTTTACTAAAATGTCCATATTACTACATCAAATTATGAGATTATATTTTTTAATATAGTTAAACAAAAAAAAAAAATCACGTCCCATCAAAATGAGGTGACATTATCTTCGATCATCTAAACAATCATAATATATATATATATATCAAATCATTTAAATCATTTCTTTCATATCTCTTCTTTAAAGTAGATTCACTCCAATATTATTACAAAATTGTGTATATGGTCCTTTTAAAATTATAATACATGGTTTAGATATAAAATAAACATAATATAAATAAATGAGTATTTAGTAAAAAAATAACAAATACAAACACTTAAAAGAAAAGGAATACCCACCAGGCACCAACAACCAACTAGTCTAATGTGATAAGACGTTAGACCCTTTAAGCGAGATTTGTAGTTCGAATTATAACGTTATGGGCGAAGAAAATTGAGTTAAAGAGTCGTCTTTATAATTAAATCTTTACAAAATTCGATCTGAATTAATCGACTAATCAACCGAAATCTTATATTAAAAATATGTTCTCTTCGCTGTGAATAGTTAAAAGTTTTGACAGAATCACAACTAGGATTAATTAAGTGCAGAAAGCCGAAAGTGAAACCTCATGTCACAGGTGGGAAATCACAGAATCTGCTCAAAGCAATAATTAATTTTTTAATTCATCACTCACAACAAACAAATCAAATACTTTCCTTTTTACAAACAGAATCCGAATACCATCCACCCCAATCATAATGAAAATCCATCACTGCAAAGCCAGTTTTTTTTGTCAGAATCGTATGATTTTATTATCAAAATAAATTATAAAAAAGATATCTACGCATGTCTCATTAAAAATTTTCTGATCTAAAATAGTACAATACGCGGATATGTAAAAACAACATGAGGAAAGAGTACAATACTGCAAAGCTAGTATAATCTCCATTTTCTAGCTCTTTCTTTACCCCTTTTTTTAACTCTTTTCTTCTGTTAGGATTTATCGAATAAAATTCATTTGTTCTTTTTCTGTATTTTTTATGTGCATAATCTATCATTTTATGTCACTTGTATTAATGATTATCTTTTACTATTTTATTGATAATTTCAGTTTTATTGATAAAAAATGTGACATAAAATTTTTGTTAGAACATATAAAGGGGCATATAAAATGGACAAACAAATTCTATTCAAATTTTACCGCTATATAAACCCCTTCGTGGCCCTTGTCATTGCACCCATCACTCAACTCTTCAAGCTTCTTCTTCTTTCTTATAATGGAGAGGAACCCTTTGCGTAGGCAGCTTCAGATCATGAGGAAATCCTTGTTTGACCAGGTTTGTAATTTTCCCAAACATTTCCTCAACAAATCCATGATTGTTTCATGTTTATGTGGTTCTGTGATGGTAATGCTCAAGGGTTGTGCTAACGTCTCGTTTTGCAATATTTGTACTATAAATGTTATCGAAATAATTTTGGGTTGTGACCGTTATTTAAATGCATAGCGAGATCACCCCCATCAGATAACAAAACCTTCAAAGTTGTACAACTGTGTTCATTGCTAAACTCAGCACAAGTATGTGGTGATTGCAGGGATATCTTGATGAACAATTCGTGCAGTTGGAAGAACTCCAAGACGATTCGAACCCGAATTTCGTCGAAGAAGTTGTCACCTTATACTACCGCGATTCAGCCAGATTAATCCTCAATCTAGAGCAGGCACAGTAAGTTCGAGTTTCCACTACTTACAATCTAATAACAATAAGTAACAATATAACTTTGAATGTTGATGCTCTTCACTAGGGAGAGGAAGCCTTATAATTTTAACAAGTTGGATGCCTATATGCACCAGTTCAAAGGAAGCAGTTCAAGGTAGCATTTATCAATAGAGACACTAGCATATTCTATGCATGTTGGCTTTATTGCAACCATATACATATACATATACATATACATATACATATACATATACATATACATATACATATACATATACATATAGTTTCATTTTTTTTCCTTCTGATTGGTTTGCAGCATTGGAGCAAAAAGGGTGAAAGCTGAGAGCACACTATTTAGGGAATATTGCAAATCTGGGAATGGAGAAGGGTAAACCCTCAGTCCCCTTTTATTTATTTATATAAAAGCCTATGTATAATCTAATGTTAAAAGCAGAGCTGTCTCGGATATTTTCGAGGTCCTGAGCGAAAACTTAAAAATGGGCCCGGTAGAACAAAAACATTATTTTTATTGTTTTGTTTAGAAAACACCTTAAATACAACTAAAACAATAAGGAGCAACCATTAACTTACAAGATTACTACTTGATAAATTATTGAAGTTGTAAAAGCAGAAACTAGGGCCGAGAGCGGGAGCTCATGTTGCTCCCCATCCGAGACAGCCCTGGTTACAAGCAAAACCCAGAACTAGTCTGGGCCTGGTTGAAAGAATACTGTTTGAATTTTTTTTATAAAAAGAATGAGTTGATTTGGGATTAGCAGATGCATGAGGTGTTTCCAGCAACTGAAGAAAGAATATGCAACATTGAGAAAGAAGCTTGAAGCTTATTTTCAGCTGGCAAGACAAGCTGGGCCAATGGAGACCGCATGTCGCCCCAAATAACATGCAGAAATAACTTAAGTAGTGCATTACTATGCCTATTAACATATATATATATATATTTGGGTTGGTGAATTTGTTATCTGTTTGTATGCTCCAAATTCACCTCTTCTGCATTGTAGGCTGCTGTAAGCTATGTTTTGAATTGAGTTTCCTCAATGGAATGCTTTTGTTTCTCCCTTGGTATCCATTTTAACAGAAATTATCATTTCAATTTTATCTACATGGCTTACTAATCAAGATCGACATGTGTGACTCTCTCCTAATTTAATTTGCTCCATTTACAACGGTAAAATTCGAACTTTGACCATGCTTAAGGAATTTAGTGTCTCATCACGAGACTAATCTTTTTAAAAGGATGAATCATTTTAAAATTTTATTTTATTGATAGCATAACCTTCTCAAATGTTTATATTTCTAGCTTTTCTTTAATCTAATATATATATCCAAATCCTTTTAAATGTCAATCGACATTTTACATTTGAACTGAATAATTCAACCCTTGAGCATGCTCATTTCAAAATATAAATTATTTCTTTGTTACAAGAATAACTTTTAACTAGGTAATCATGACATCATTTCCACATATAAAAAACTTAAAGGGTAAATCTTTGTCTATAAGTATACATTAGCGGAGCCGGTTGGAATAATGAGGTGTCAGTTGATACCCAATAAATATATATATATATATATATATATATATATATATATATATATATATATATATATATATAATTTTTGATGCACACATATGTTAGATTTAGGTTTTAGAGTTTATGTTTAAAGGTTTAGAATTTAAGATTTAGGGTTCAAGTTTTGGGCTAGGGTTTAGATTTTAGGGTTTTATGTTTAGTAATTTAAAATTTAAAATTTAAAAAATGATTGTATAATATTTTATTTATACAGCTTGTATATTAATATATAACTCATATATATAAAGAAGTTGAAACCATTTAAAAAAATATACCGATTTAAAAAAAATAATTGCGGCCTTTTAAAGTAAATTGACACCTACCATTTAACTCTCTCCAATCTTAACAAAATATGGTCAATACTCAAAATTTTAACACCGTAACCTAATTTTTTTTGACTCCGCCTTATCCGTATACCAATGTGAATTTATGTTGTATCACCTCATCTTTCATCCTGCTTTATATCATTTTTAATGGTCTAAAGGTGATTACAATGTAGTATTTGTTTATACATATTCTTACCTTTTGACAATGCACGTACACCTTGTAGACACGATTTAAATTCGTGTCTTCTAAGATGAACAACATCCGCTTTATATCATTTGTAAATACCACGAGATTAACATTTAGTTTATTAATACCTTGGGTTAACTTAATTACTTGTAAGTAACTATCTTGAAACCTGCAAGATTAGTGGAAGAAATACACGATCAGAACAATGTGCAGCATAATTTAGTTACTACTAGTATTTTTTTTATATATTATGTCTATTTTATTGTTCATGCTCGAAGATTGTAACAGTCTTTTTCAATACTATTGTTTTTAATATCATTTAGCAAATATTAATTAATTCTACCATATTCATGATCTATGTTCGGATTTTTTTATATAAGTAAAACATTTTTCACATTGTATTTACCAAATATCAGCATGCCATGTACAGTATCTGAAACAGCTTCTTGCCTTCAAGCATACAAAATTTATAAAACATCAATCAACAAGTCATGTGGATGATTACTTTGAATGCAAATTCACAATTTGATTGTAAAACAATAGCAGTGCTGTTAAAGTTAACCTAGGCGTCCAGGGATGGATCGAGAGGTGTTAAGAGAAATCGCATTCTCTTAAAATTTTAAATTCACGCATATTTAAAAAAATTATATCTTATATTAAATTTACATATAATTTTACAAAGTATACAAAGTCGTACCCAGTCGTCGTGCCTTTAGGACAAACCGGAAACAGTTTGCAGATTTGGAATACCAGTGTTTCTATTGTTAAAATGATTGTTCTTCAACAATGATGCAATGACCTCCAAACTTGCAGCTTATACAGCATTTATAAACATAAAAGTCCAATATATTCAGGAACGGACACAAAAGTTTATGTTGGGGGCGAACTTATAAAATTTTGCGGGGCCAAAAATAGATTTTTGATAGGAAATACATAAAAAATTTCTTAAAAAATTCTCAAATCAGAGAGGAATTTTAAAATTTTAAGGGGGCGACCGTCCCCTCTAAGCCCCTCTAGATCCATCCCGAAATACATTCACATTTATAAGATAAAAAAGAAATGAGTTTATTCGACACAATTCAGAGCTTGAAATACTCGATTTGAATTATTGTTCTTATATAATATTCGAGTTTGTAAAAATAAATCAAACATTCAAATCTACATCATTAGTTGCCATTGTTAACCTTATACGTACATGCATACATAATATTAAAAAACACATGATACGAATTAAGTTTTAAATCTCGTGTTATAGGAACAAATTATTATGAAAATTCACAAAATAATATGTTTAATGTAAGAATATTGAAGCATTTCTTCATCAGTTACATTAAACATTGTTTTCACTTTCTTCCTTAATTAGTGCCACTAAGCACATGTTAATTTTTTTTTTCAAAAAAAGGTGTCCCCTAGCACCCCCCCCCCCCCCCCCCCCCAATCCACATTGTCTAATTATCAAGCTGGGATTATGAAAGTTGTTGCTATGGTTTTTTGTCACGGTTTAAATGGGTGGAAAGAAAATTAGATGGAAAATTAAAGGTGTAAAAATAGACAAATAAAAAATAAGTTAACCGCACCACATATTCTTAAACTATGATATTTATTTTAAATTAGTCTCTAAACTTTTAAATATTCTAATTTTATACTCAAATTATGACATTTATTTTAAATTGGTCTCTCAAACTTTTAAGCATTCCAATTTCGCCCTTAAATTATGATTTTCATTCTAAATTGGTCCCCAAACTTTTTGAATATTCCAAAATCATCCTCAAAATATCTTTTATACCATATCATATTATTACATAATACACATCAGTATTCCATGACAAGTAACAATTTTATAACGGTTTTATTAACTTAAGATATGATTAGCATATACTAATAATTTGGGATGAAATTGGAACGCTCAAAAAGTTTGATGACTGATTTAGAATGAAAATCATAGTTTGAGGATGAAACCGAAATTAGAGATGTGCATTTTACCCAATCCGGTCGGGTTCCGACCCGGCCTGATCTGGTCGGATTTTTTCATGAAAAGATCGCGTTCGAGCCGGGTTTTTATTAAGGGTGAGTTCGGGTCTGGTTCGGGTTTAGGATGAAAAATATCTGACTCGAATGGTGTAATTTTCCCCTAAAGTTTTTAGGGATATTTATAAAAATACCCCCTTTTTATATATATTTTTATTATTAGGTCCTTAAAATTAAATTTTTACTTAAAAATTAGTCCTTCAAATTATATTTTTTTGCAATTAAGTCCCGTAAAATTATTTTTTCTACAATTAGGTCCCTAAAATTAATTTTTTTCTATAGTTCGTGTCGGTTCGAGTTTAGTATATTTATTTTCGAATCGGGACAGATTTTTTAAAGAAAATGTCTAGGTCGGGTCGGTGCGGGTTTAGGATATTTATTTTCGGGTCAGGTTCGGGTGGGCCAAAAACCCGACCCGACCCATGCCCATCCCCAACGGAAATGCTTAAAAGTTTGAGGACCAACTCAGAATGATAGTCATAGTTTAAAGATAAAATTAGAATGTTCAAAAGTTTAGGGACTAATTTAAAATGAGTGATATAGTTTGGAGATGTGTTGTGCAATTAACTCATAAGAAATTAATTTTTATTTCTACTGATGTGTTTGGTAAGAAGATGGAAAAGTTGGAAGAAAATACAATTTTCTTTACATTTGCTACTTGGGTTGAAAATGAAATGGAAAAAATTGAACTTTGAAAAAGAAAATAAATTTTGAACTAATTTACATCTCTTCCCGTATCCTCTCATCTTTTCCTTCCAAATTGGAGTGATATGTTTTTACGCATGAGAATAGAAAATGCTTTATCTCTCATTTTCTTTCCCTCCAATTTTCTTTCATACCAAGGCTCGTTCATGTTTTCTTTTCTTTTCGCTTTTCCTCCCCTTCCATCCTTCCATTTTTTTACCCTTCCAAGCAAAGCTTAAATTCTACTAAATTTACTTTCCCTCATGGATGCTTAAACTGACACCGGTGGTTTTATATCACTAGGTTTGGGTTCGGTTTTATTGTTCGGTTGATTTTCGGTTTGAATCGGTTCGGGTCAATTTTTAGTTGATGGGAGATCAGTCGGTTTTAATCAAGTTTTTAGATTTGTCAGTTTTTTACACCCTTTATATGGCTTTATAAAGCCAATATATTTGACTTTTTGGTGAGTTGTGCGATTGTTCATATATCATCTTTTTTATTTCTATTAATATCTTTTATTTATTTCGGGTCCATTCGGTTCGGATTCATCTCGGTTCAACTAAAAAATAGTTCATTTTCGGGTCAAATTTCAGGTAAACATGTTCGATTCGGTTTCAGTTCGGATAAATCAGTTCGATTTTTGGGTCTCGGGTCAAGTTTGCCAAGTCTAACCATAACTTACCAGTTCCAACTCTATTGGGCTATTGGCCATGTTCTTAACCTCTCTTTGTATGCAAAACCCAAAAGAGAAATTCCAGAGATGCTCATGTATTAGAAAATAGATGTGGGGTAAAAATCATCTCTGCAAGTACCAATGACTACAAATCGGAATTTTTTGCAGTTTTGCGGACACGGGGAGCGGCGTCATCTCAAACCATCTGATATCGAACTTTCTTCATCGCATGAAACCTCATCCAGCATGTCAAGAAATCCCTTTCTAGCTGTTCTTTGAACTGCAGACGTGTTGTAGCGAAGCCCATAAGTCGACACTGCTTCGAATTTTGTCCATAACTCTTTCTTTAGAGTACTCTCGCCCGGATGTTTCCCTCTCCGCATTGTGCTCTGAGGTTCCTTCCACATTGGAGTACTTTCTACAGTAGCCAAGTTAGTGCCAGTATTTTCTGCAGAACAAAAGAATTTTTTGTCAATGTATTTCTCAAACCTGAAACATCGGTGAATTAACCTACTCAAGCACATGCATAACGATGGATACCTCGGTTAATTGTCTTGGTTTCTTGGCAAGCATTTCCTTTCGAGGAAACCAAGTCTGGTTGTCGATTAAAAGCACCAGTGGTAGGCAAGTGGTGATCAGTGTCATTGCCAACATTGTCCAGGGATTTCTCATCTGGTGGCTCCAACAAAATGCAACTTTTAGGAGGTGAGAATAACCATGTTGGTGAGGATTCCCACTCATTTTTCCTGATTTCCGGTACGTGAGTTCGCTGTATTCCTCGTAGTTCTGGATACTTCAAAGTCAGATCCTCAGGGGCTTCTTCACTTCCGGAGGATTCAGAAAAACCACTCTTGTTAATTCGAAGAGGATACGGGGTAGACTTGCGAACTAAAAACTTGCTTATGTCCGAGGACTCTTGAATAGGTTCAAGCAGCACACAAGATTTAGGAGGTGACATTTTTAAGCACGGAGTCATGACAAGCACGGAATGGTCTCTTTTTGAAAACTCCGGTGAAGAAACGACCCTGCACTCAGATGTATGATTCATTTCAACCACAACTGAACCAGAAAGCTTAACTGGAGCTGCCTTCATTTCAACACATTCAAGCAAGTCATCATTTTCATCCCTAGGAATGTTGAGAAAAGATGCCAGCCCAACATTAGATTTGGAAGCAATCCCTTCGAATACCGACCTAGACGAATCACGCCTCTTGGTGGACATTGCTTTCGACATAGGAAGAGGTGTGAGCAGAAACAGCTGTCTACCTCTCTCGACATTACAGTCAGCAGCACGCCAAGACACAAGGGGAGAGGGGGAGATTAACGAATCCAACGTCGTTTCTTCCGGACTTCCAGCATCAAAGCATTCCTTGTCATTTGCATCAACAAAAGGCACAATTTCAGCTTCCGAGTTTTTCCCAGGCTGATCTTCGTGCTCCCCAGCAGAAGGACTCGAAATTACCTTCTGAAATCTGGGGATCCATGGCTGCAAATGTAGGAAACAACAATCTATGTTAAATCTGCAACAAATACATTCAAATTCAAGTAACACACATTTTAGAAAATTAACTTAAGAGGATTAACCTTTAAAGAGGAAAGCATATCGGAAACGACATCCATGAAAGATTCGATTTCTTTTCTCCCCTGTTCCGTTGCCTTAAGCTTGAAAGCTTGCACAACAAGTTCATCAATCTGCTAAGTTCACAAATAAAATTGAGATTTAGGCATAATTATCAGTCACATTTTTCAAGGGAAAATAATGCAGAAATCAAAAATGTCATCGAGCGTAGATCGATTTTACTATAATTCGAGGATTATGTTTACCGAATGCGATCAAACAAAAATGAATAAATAAATGAAAATCCAAACTAACAAAAGATAAACCCTAACGAAATGCAGCAAACATAAATAGGTATAGAGAAAACGTAAAAAAAAAATCTAATCCGCTACCTGGCGAAGGAGAGAGGAGAGATCGGAGTGGAGGAGGAGGAGGCGATCGACGGAGGAGTCGTTCTGATTACCACCGTCTTTGGCGATCAGTTTCTTCATCGGAATCTCTGATTTGGAGAAACTCTTTGTGCTTCCATTGTTCGTTAAATCTTTCAGCGGTTTCCTTACTGAGTTCGTCTTCGATTCCGTTCTCCGCATCCTTGAGCTTCTTCTTGTGTTCTAGAATTTTCTTTTTTCTTTTTCTCTTCAATCTAGATTTTGTGCCGTTTGATTTTTGAATTTCTCTCTGGCTCTTGGTTAAGCGGGTTACCGTTGACGCACCTAAATATTTGTAATTCCTTTTATTTTTATATATATAAAAAATCTAGTTAATATTTTTTTTCGGCTTAAATGTTTTTTGACCCCTCTAATTGTATCCAAAATTCAAGTGAATCATTATATTTTTCAATTACATATCAATTGAGCACCTAAATGAAAAAATGTGATCAATTGAACTCCTCTAAACAAAACTGCTGTTAATCATATTAATTTTCGTTTAGTTTGATGAAGTGCCAAAATTTTGTTTTTTCTTTTCTTTTAAAAATCATTAAACAATTAAAAAAACGAAACAGGTTCTAAAAATTTTCTTGAAATTTATTAAAAGATAAAGTCTATATAATTCTAAAATTTATTTTGATTGATATTGTTCATTCGAGTACATAAAAAATTAGAATGTGGTATTCGTACTTTTTTACGTGAAATAAATAATTTTAACAATTAAATCACGTAATATATAATGAAAAGATCAAATTATTAGTTTCATTTCTATATCACACTCAAATGAAATAAAACAAAAGGCTTTAATATTAAATTGGTATTTGTACTTATGAGATTTTGAGATTTTTTACATTTTTATGTTTTTTAATAGTTTTAAGGTGATTACAAGGTAGTATCTATTATTTTTTTTTTAATATTTTGATGACACATACATACTTTGCAGATAAAACTGTTTAAACTCGAGTATTTTATAATAAACATCATTCTTGTTTTCATCGAAACCACTTGTTGAGTTCACATCTTTATGTTTTCTTAAATTTTTTGATATTTTTAATTTTTCATTACAGGTTGAAAATATCCCATTGAATCGCATCATTTTTAACAGAACAGTGGGAGGGTTTAAAGCGATAATTTTTTTTAAATAGTCTAAAAGTAATGCGCATACATCATGTAGACATAGCGATTTGAACATGTATATTTTAGGATAAACATCATTCATTTTTCTATTGAGATACTTGTTGGGTTAAATTTAAAGCGATAATTAAATGAACATAAAAGAGTTAAATTAACTATAATAATAAAAGGGTCGAAGTGGAAATTTCACTATAATACAAGGGCAAAACAAACATTAAGTTTCAATTAAAAGATAATTATTTGATGCACTATAATTGAAAATTTCAATCTTTATAAACAGCTTAAATCCACAATCATTTATTTTATTTATTTAAAAATTAATTAAGAACACATCGATCGATTAAGGTGTTTGTTGAATTAAAAAGAAAAAAAATCAGTGTGGTGCGACTAATTTAAGGCCTTTGTTTCTGATGATTTGATCTTGAGTTTTGAGATTGATATTTGGATGGGTGATTATTTGATTAAGTTAAAAAAATTTGTGTAAGTTAATTTGATGAGTCTTATTTTATAATTTAAATTTTATTTAAATTATTTATAGTTGTTCGAGTTTATATTTAAGTTTAATTGGAAATATTTATAATATTTTGATATTGATTGGTTCTAATTTAAACGACTTTTATAACCATACATTATATATATATATATATATAATACTTTTCATAGGAAACATATATTGGGCAGAACCCGACAAGTGTCCCAGTGAAAAACGGATGATGTTCATCCTAGGAGACATGAGTTTAAATTGTTATGTATATATGATATATGCTCATTGTCAAATGGTTAAGAATATGTATGAACAGATATTATCTTGTAATTACCTTTAGACTATTAAAAAGCATATATTGGGCAAAGTTGAGAGACTTAAGTCGTACTTGAAAACTGATAGACTAGTTACTAAAAATTTTGAGTCATTCAAGTGATTTGAGTCTTATTTTACTACTAAAATATTATTTAAAATTTTTTAGTTGAGTCTAAAAAGTTACGGTTTGAAATAAATCGAATCGAGTTTTATTTGCATCGAATTAAAAAATAATTTTTTCGAATCGAATATTACCCGCTAGAATAAAGAGGGCAGCATGACCGACTGTTGCAAATGACATTAACGATAAGAGGAAGTTCACATTGTTACACAGACTCTAGACTTGCTAACATATATCTGTTGGAAATATTGTGATACTTTGAAAATTTTGAGTCATATTTTTAATAAGTAAATATATAGATTCGAATGATGAAATTATTGCACTCACGTGATATAAGCGAAACGAAAGTTTGGGCCCTTAACAAATTAAAATTGTACATTAATATGGGCTTACAACTAATATTTCGAAGCCCAAATCCAGAGCTAACTAGAGAGTCTACATATTTTTTTTTTGATAAAATATTATTAATTCATAAAAATTTATTAAAAATATTAATATTATCATTTATTATGTTTTAATTTAACCTTTTAGATTGATTTACTACAAACTCAATTTACTTTCAAACCCAAGCTCAAATTTTTTTCTAAATATTTCAAATCAATTTAATCAAAGACCAAATTAAAGCATTTGCTTTTGTTTTTGGTTTTATTCAAATAACAATGTGTAACTTTAAGTACAATTGATAAGGATGTGATCTTCTTCGATTGACATGATTGTTATTATAATATTTAGGAGAATGCGAGTTTGAACGTATTTAAACGTTATTCTCTTATTTATAGAGGTGGAATGAAGTTTGGATAGTTTAGGAATTGTATTATATATTTATGATCCTTCGACACAATGTGAAATATAAGAGTTTTATATTTTTTATTAATAAAAATGAATGACTAAAATTAACCGTAAGTAATGAGAGATTTTTATGGAAAAATAGATTGAATTATTCTTAATTTAAAAATTTTAATCTCGACCATTAAAATATGTTAATTCAATGATCTAAAACGTGTAAAACTTTTTTTAAATTATATAAGCCATAGATAAGTATACACATGTTAATTAATTTTTTAAGAAAAAATCATAAGATTGGAGATTCACTAACTGACCTAGTAGTCAAGGATGCTCATATTATCTCATCTTATATGAATTTGAATATTATATGAGAATGTAATTAATATCTCTAATTAATCAAAAAATATCATAAAATTGTATTATTCTTGTAGATAATGTTATGATTTATATAATTATACATCAACAAAGAACATTCTATTTGAAAGTCTCTCTCTTTAAATTATCATTTATTTCCCCCCTTTTTTTATCATCAAGCATATCCAAATGTGAAAAGCATGCATTTAATTTATAAAATTCTAAAAAGAAAAGAAATGATAAGATGTAAAAGAATTTTGAGGGTAAGGGAAAAAAAGGCTAAAGATAATAACTTTAGGTACATGAACTCTTGTGTGTAATCGGCCAATCGGGTAATGCTTTACTTCTGTTGTAAGTTTAAATATGTTGTAAGAGTGAGTTTAATTTTTCCTATCACAAGCTTAATATGATGTACTCTTTTTTTCTATTTAGATTTAAAATAAATTTTTAACAAAACTCGTATTACGGCTTAACGCATGTAACGTCTGTTCAACAGGAATAATACACCTTATTCTTTCAAAAAAAATGACATATAGTTTTGCCACTTTATGAATTTATATTGTACCAACAATTCCGAGCATATGGGCTTTTGTCGTTTGATATATAAAGGCAAAAGGTAGAATAAAGGCTTACTTTTTGAAAATAATTTCTTTGGCATTATGAAATTATATTTATACAAGTATTAAATTACCCGATTCCATTCGATATGTTTAATCTATGTACGTTAGGTTTTGAATAATAAAAATATATATTTATTGATTGGCTTGATTCAATTTAAATTATTATTTAATGGTAATAGAAATATTTTTACTTTATTTGAATTTAATTATAAATATATAAAAAAATCTTTTATTATTTTAATATTGTATTGTTTTAGTGAATAATGAATTTAACTTTCTAGCTGGCTTAAGTGACAAGAACCAAATCTTGGTTAGCAAAATAGAATAATTTCAGCCGCCGACCCAACTCTTTGAAAAGATCTAATTATACCCTTGATGTTAAAAATATCTATACAGTTTTTAAATAATCTTTATAATCCGCCCCTGTTAGTTGACTAGTTCATATTATGGAAATATTTTTTCAATTTAATTTACTTTGTTCACAAATTAAAATTCGAATATCTGAAATTATTTAAGTGACTTTTTTTTTGAGAGGTAATTACTTAAGTGATTTAGCGCCTCATTCATTCTAACCACTTACATTTAATATATATATATATATATGATAAATATTCTATACACAGGCGGTGAAAATTGAAAGTTTCTACAAGCGTCTTAGTTTTCGGGTATATAGAGATAATTTAGGGTATAGAGTTTAGAGGTTTAGGTGTAGGGGGTTAGAATTTAGGGGTAGTTGTTTCAATTTAAGATTTAGAATTTAGGGTTTATAGGTTAAAACCTAAATCCTCACCATATTACCCTAAAAACTAAACCCTAACCTATAAACCTTAAATTATAACCCTAAACCTTAAATTGAAACAACTATCCCTAAATTCTAAACCCCTACACCTAAACTCCTAAACCATATACCCTGAACTAACTCTTTATACCCTAAAACTAAGGCGCTTGTGGAAATTTTCAGTTTCCACCGCCTGTGTATAAGATATTAATCTATATATACATTAATATATATATATATATATATATAATAAATTTGATATAATTTGGTCATGTTTGGGGAAAAAATAGAGGTTTGACCAGTCAAATCTGCTAATATTGTTGTTTGGTGAATAAATGATTGAAAGAGGGGATTGGGGTGAAACCGCTAATTTTGAAAGAAAAAAAAAACTCATAATAGTAGCTTTTTGAGATTATAGGTGATATTAGAGTTGTAAAGACTCTTTTACCCTTACCAGTTATCAAAAATCTCAAAATAACCTAAATTAAATATTTTCTCACCCTATTTATAAGCTAATCCTATTTACTTTTTTTCTTTTTATTATCACATATTTATATGTATTTAAATTTATTAATTAAATTATATTAAAATAATTATATACATAATAAATTAATATATAAATCATTCGAATATGTTTAAAAAAGTTATACTAAAAATAATTTTATAGATCTAATTAATATTAATTAGATACAAAGTATTGATAACTAATAAACTATTCAAACAAGTATTGAATATAATCATATCTTTATATGTCATTTTGCTTGTTTAAATAATCTAACAGCTATCAGCTATCGGTTAATTTTACCAAACACTTTTATATAATCCACTAGTTAAATCAACTAATGTAATCAGCTATCAACTATTAGCTAATGTAATCCGTTATCAGCTATCTGCCATTAAATCTAGCTATCTACATTTTCTTACTCTCAACATGCAATATTCAATTTCATATATATATATGCAGGGACGGAGCCACAGCTCCAATGGGAGGGGCTGTGCCCCCCCCCCCCCCGGTAGGGGGAAATTTGTTTTTTATCCTTTGATTTCTTATATTTTTTTAAAAAAAATTGGGATAATTGTGAATTTGCCCCTCCCACCTTTCAAAATTTATGTTTTGCCCCCCCCCGAACTTCAAATCCTAGCTCTGTCCCTGTATATATATATATGAGATAGGATTCGTTTACACAGTGTAAAACTCTTTAAGTTTTACACGTTTTTTGGACCGTTGGATGAGTGAAACGAATGGATGAGATTAATAGTAAATATGTGAAGATTATCACTTGAAAAAAAGAGTAAAGAGTTCATCTGAGCCATCGATTCCCCCATCTAACGATCCAGAAAATGTGTAAAACTTATAGAGTTTTACATTGTGTAAGTTGATCCTAACTCTCTCTCTATATATATATATGAATGATAATCTAATACATTCATGGTGGGTTTTTTTTGCAATTCTACAAATGAAATTAATAAATCAGTGTGCATAATTAATCGTAATCATTAACCGATATAACCGTAATATTTTACAGGTTAACTAATCGAACTGTTAAGGTGTATTACACTTAATTAATCGAACGGTTAGATTAATGATTTTTGTTGGTTAGTTTATTTTACAGGTTAATTTTTGTGGCTTGTGATACTAACTCATTAATGTTTTTGTAACCCCCTCGTCCCGGTCTGGCCGGATGACCGGTCCGAGTGAGCTACACGGGGAAAACCGAGTGAAACCCGTAAAGGTTCCCCTCGGTTAGCAACCCTAATTTTTCTTTTATATTAATCTTGTCTAGAGGAACATTAAGTCCTAAGTGATTCACAACAGCGGAAAACATTCAAGGGAAAAACACATTCATACCACGGCCATACAAAACAGTCAAGGGTATCGACACGTTCTATTCTCATCCACAACACGCGGAACATAACACACGAAACAACATTTAAACCCCCAAACCACATTCAAACATCCCAATTTTAAGCTTGACTAAAGACATCTTAGTACCTATATGTTTTTCTCTTTAAACAGGCCTACAAGGGTCAAACAGGGCATTTCTGAATGAAGGTTTCGAAACCTTACCCATAGGTTTCGAAACTTTGGCTGGCAGTGACCCCTGGAACCCATTTTTCACCAAAAGTTCCGAAACCTTTGATCAAAGTTTCGAAACCTTGCCCAAAGGTTTCGAAACTTTGGTGGACAGTGGCCTCTGAAATCCAAAAATTTGCAAAGGTTTCGAAACTTTACCCCCAGTTTCGAAACCTTGATGCAGGGGAGCATATTTTGCTTCATTATAAAGACTTTCAATGATGCAAACACAATAGAATCATACATAGCCATACATATGAGCTTAAAAACGCTAAAAGCACACAACACCAACCACCAAGTCTAGAGGCATCCATACTTAACATTCCAACAAGGGCAATTCATGCATATAAGTCACACATGGAACTCAAAGGCCCTAAAAGGCACAAGGAAAACATATGAGGTTTGGCCCTCTCTAACAAGGCAACCTAAACACCAAAAGACATGCCAACACACGCCATATCCCTCATAGCATATCAAGCATTACGAACCATAATCAACCAATACATCTACATGAGGCATTAACAACATGTGGCCAATACAAAGAAGTCTAGATACAAGCTCCTAAAACACGTAACACTTCCCATTGCTAGACTATTACATTATTTAATTAAACCATACTTGAGCAAACCACCACACGCTTGGACGCCCTTATCTTGCTCCTTGCTAACTCCAAGCTAAAGATCTGCATTGTCGGAAAAAGGAGAGCGTAAGCATAAAGCTTAGTGAGCGGAGCTCTAAAACATAACTACGACAATGCAGGGTTCAAAGCTTTCTTTAAAATAAAAGTCAACGCATACAAATCATCCAACTACCTAATCCTTCTACTAACATCCGAGTTCAACCAAGGGTCAACAATATAGGCATTTATCATAGCATTACACTTCATAGTATGCATAAAGGTATGATCTTAGATTAAAGCAAAACCATAAAGAGAATGATATAGTGAGATACACATGAACAACACATGGTATGCACAAGCATAACCAAACACACACGGTGGGACTACACATCACCGTTTCGACTAGTAGTTTTCCAATGGGACTACACATCAAAGTACTCTTCTACTAGTCACTACCGGTGGGACTACACATCACCGGAGTCTTATACCATTCGCTACCGGCGGGACTACACATCACCGGAGCAACGACAACCATCACGTGAGGTTCGACATCAACCATGCAACACAATATACAATCACTACCATACGACATGTACTCACTATATCATGCACAACCAAATCAAGATGTAACAAAATCCACAATTAGCGTCACTTACTACTTGGAATCTTACCGATCACAAATGGTCTTACTCACCATTCTCGTGCACAACTTGCACCAACTTACTCACACCTTACAAGGCATGTCAACAACATCATTAATACAATCATACATGATCAACGATATAACATTAAGCAATCATACTCCTTCCCAAATTATTTAAATTTCATGCTTAACAAAACATCACCACAATTAATGAAAACAAATGGAAAAAGGGGAAATCAAAGAGGCAATCCACAACAACTTACTCTTGAGTTTAATTTGACTTTCCAAGCCCAATCTAAAACCTTTCAAAACCATCTTTGAACCAAAACATTACTTGAAAATATTTTCACATCCACATGCTTGAACCAACCTTTGAAATCAATTTAAAACATTAACCACTCACCTCATTTCCTTAAGCAAAACAAGCAAAGCCAAATCAAGCCTCCTCACTTCCGGATTCGATCCCAAAGCTTTACCAACGCAATTCCTTGCTCCTTTCAAAATGCTCCAAAAATGGAGGCAATATTTGATGGAAATGCACAAAGGAGGGGGAGGGGAATTTGACGTGATATTGGAGAAGGGTTGGGGAAGAAGATGACAATTTGTGTTTTAAGTAAAAAGAGGGGTTTTTAATTTGGTTGGCCATTTTATTACAAAAATGCCATTAATGAGATGGCAATCTCATTTACTTTAAAATCCATGAATTTGAGTTTCAATCCAAATTGGTCCAACACAAATGTTTGTTTTGAAAAATACGAAGACCAAAATAATACATTATTATTTTAATTATAAAACTAAAACCCAAAACAATATTAAAATATTATTTTCACCCGACCCCTAAACCCGGGTGTTACAGTTTTATTTACCTTATGTTTGTTTTATGTTAGTTAAAGATTTTTCTTTGAAACTTTAATGATGTATTGCTATCTGTTGAACGCTATTAAAACTTAGAATTTTAAATGAAGTATGAAGTTTATATATTTTGTGTTGTGTTGAAACTTTGAAGTATGTATGTATTTTTTTAATTAAGTATGAACTTAGTGTTTAGAATATCTATTTAAGCATTTTTATGAACATTTTAATATAATATGTATCGAAAATATAGTTTCATTATTCTAAAAAAGAAGTTGTGAACATGTGAAAAAAATTATATTAAGTTACAGGTTAACCTGTAATCGAACTATCGATTAACTATTGGTGGTTAACATTCGTAACTGTTAGGTTATGGTTAGCTAAATTCAATAACCGCTATAACGATTAACCGACCGTTTAGACTAAACGGTACGGTTAACCGACCATAAACACTCATAAATCGTTATATACCTTATTTATTAATTTTTAGTTTTTAAACTACTAAATAAATACGCATAACAAATCTTTAATCCCACAATTTAAAATTAAAATCCTATCAAATTGTTTCTGATTAATTTAGAAGACTCGCGTTCAAATAGTTTTGTCCAAAATATGTGTTATCAAAGGATGAACATATATTACACTGGTACATAACTAATAGTTAACACACTTGCGCGTGCATGAAAATATTTATAAAAAGTAAAAAAAATGAAAGCACTTGTTTTTTTTATTATAATCTTGACTTAACCTAAGCATAGACCTCTTAATTAAACAAAGTTATCATTAAATTCAAAGTAAGTAGACTCCCTGCACCCTAATTGTAAAGGGTTCTTAATTAAGTGTACGTTTGATAATTTATTGGGAAATTTTAATTCATCGAAAATTAATAAATTTAATGATTTAATATTTTTAAACACGTTGATAATTTAAAATTAAAACTATCATTTATAGTTTTCAATAGAAAAGGCGTGGAAAATGTTAAGTAGACAATGACCTACTCTACTTATCACTTCATGAATAATTTTTTAAACACATCTTTATTTTTTTTATTTCTTTTAAGTATATTATCTTTTAAAATTTACATTTATCAAACAATTTAATTATCTACCATTTAATTTTAAGAAAAATATCAAAAAGATTTTATAATTAAAGTTCAACAATTAATTTTTAATATTTAATTTTCCAACACTTTTTTTCAGTTTATCAAAGAACATCTAATATAATTAGGTATGAGAATACAATAGGAACCCTCTTCTTTTTAAATGGTCTAAAGGTGATTATATATATATATATATATATATATATATATATATATATATATATATTCTTAACTCTTTGACAATAGACATGCACCTTGTAGACAGGGTGATTTGAACGTGTGTCTCTTAAGATGAACATCATCCGCTTTTCTACTAAGACACTTGTTGGGTTCGAACCCTCTTTTTGTTATTTTTATTTTATTTGTTTAAAAATCTACCCATTCAGTTCATAATGGATACCAATCAATTAATAAACTATGATACCTTTAATAAAAATAATTAAAATATATTTTTGTTATTGTGTGCCTTTCAATTTATTTTTTATGACTAATATATATATATATAATGATAACTTTTTTTTGAATATAATGATAATTTGTAATCTATAACAACAATTATAAATATTTAAATTAAATGTAAATTATTTATAACATTATGTTGCTTTTAAAAGATATCCTAATGATGCTCATCAGCATGATCCATTGGCAAAAATAAAGGCTCTTCAAGTTATGATGGTTGTTATCAACATCTTACTTTTTTAGCTATCAACTTCATGCTTCTAATAATCACAAACATGATCATGCTTTTATTTTATTAGTAATTTAGAGCTTATGATCCATTTATTATTTTAGAAGTTTAAAAAGTTTTCTTTGCACTTATTAGAATTATTTACTTGGTGGACTAAAGGGGTGTTGAAGCAGTCGCACTTTCTGAAAATTTTAAATTTTTATCTATTTTTAAATATTTTTTATATTTTTATTAATATCTAATTTTATACTCTTAAAAAAATTATATTTTAATATAATTTTATTAAATATAAATACTCACACTCCTAACATAAAATTATGCATCGCTAACTCTTTGAACCTTGAGTTCTTGACATGCACACATTCATAGTAAAAATGGTATGTATCCCACTTCACTCGCACCCCATGTAAACATGAAGGTGATTCCATCATGAATATTTTACTTAAGAATTTTCTTAACTTTAGGATGGAAATTAGAATTTAGCTTTTTAAATAAAAAAATGTAATGATCATTGAATAAAATCGTTTGAATTCTTTTGGGTTTTTGAAATTAGTTTTCATATTTTCTTTTTTTATCAAGGTTGAAATTAGTTTTCTTAAACCTTATCAAACACGTTCCCATAAATTAATGCATAGATTTAAATATAGTGATTTAAATTTCTTAAGTTGTAAAGGTTAAAGTCAAGGGTATAGTTATAATTTTCTTTTGGTTAAAATTGAATAGTTACACTTAATTTTTTTTCTCTGTTTAATTTCGAAAATACCTTATAAAATTTTTATATTTGATAGACCTTAGAGATAGTTCATAACAATAATCTTTTTGGAGGCAAATTCTCCGAAAACTAGCATAATCAGAGTCATCATGTTATTTTGGGAACAGATATAACAAGATGCCCTTGCACGGTATTCACATGACCAATATATAAAGCCTAATATTTGAAAGTTGCACCCCTCTCTTTCTACTCTCATCTTCTTAACTCCGACCATCAAATTATCTGTGACTCACAGCCCCAAATTTATAGGGGTGAATCATCTGAATCTGCCACAATCACTTTAGTCTATCGTCATTAGCTCCCTTGTTCTATAGCTCTTCATTTTAGCATCAACAAATAAAATATAATTTTATTATTGAAATAATTTTCTATAACTTTATCAATTCAAAAAATGTTATAATTTTACAATTTTTATAAAGTTTAAATCACAATTTTATCATTTCACGACGTTAAAACATAATTTTATCATTATTAACCTGTAATTTCATCATTTTCGTTGGAACTTAAACCAACCTCTTAACTTCAAGTGTAGTTAGTGCTCGAATCGAACCTTTTTACAACTCATTTTCTACCCCACATTTGTAATGATAAAAAATGTTAAATTTTATTTGTTTCCCTTAAATAACCACATATTCAAATATACGTTTGTGATTAGGGCATTGATGGGTGGGATTAGTGTAGATAGACCGTAGTAGTTACGGACATGTATAATGTGAGCGGTCACATAGAATTTTAAACAAAAAATATCTTAAAATGAGTTTAGTTTAATGTTTGTGAGAGAAAGAAAAAAATTAGTTATAGACTAATGGCAGAGTATATAAGCATTAAGAAAAACAACTGATGTTGTATTTCATGAGTTTGAGCCTTATTAAACTTATTTTTTTATTAAAAAATTAGTCTGTCACACACGACAAGTCAACATTCATCTATTTTTTGCAATAAAGAGTTGTAATTTAATAATTTTTACATAACCCTTTAAATTTTTAAATCACTCTTGTACATAGGGATGATCATTTGACCCATACTCGACGGGTTTTAAATCGACCCTATTGGGTCGAGCTTTTTTATAAATAAATTTGGGTTCGTGTATGTTTTTTAGGATGAGACAGGGTTGGTTTTGGGGAATATTCAATTCGAAATAATAGTTCAATTTTATTCTAAATATTTAGGTATAATTGCTATAATGTTTATTTCTTTATATATATATATATATCTTTAATTATCTCCCTATTTTGTCTAATAAAAATGATATAATTATTATAGTGCCCCGTATCTATTTGTATTTTTTCAATTAAGTCTTTATTTTATCGAATAAAAATAAAAAAAATTATTTATGGTGAATTAGGACGAGTTCGAATTTTTACTCTAAAATTCGAGTCGAATTCGAATTCAGATGGAGCATTCTAAAATACCAGATTGATTTGGATCAACTTCATATAAAAATGTTAAATTTTCGAATTCTAGTATAGATTAACCAAAAAAAAATCTAACTCATGACCATCCTTACGTGTACCCAAATAGTACATTAATAGCGGCGCATGAAAACTATATGAAAAAGGGAAACAAGACATGACACAAATGAAAACCCATTAAAAAATTAGTGATAAAGAAATCAATGAAAGTGAGGAAAAAGAAGAAGGCACTTGCAAAAAAGGAAATGCCAAAAGAAGAGGGGAACAAGAGGAGCACGTTGTAGATAAACAAGCATTTGGTGCCCATTTTTAAAGCAAATTTCACATGTGTGCATCCAATCAGATTTCAATGCAAATCGATTCATATCATAATTATTACTAAAACTCATCATTTTATTAGACTAGTGATAAAAAATTTAAGGTTGAAAATTTGACACCACTTCAAATATAAGAAAATTCGCATAACACATAAACATTAAAATTATTCCGTATAAAATAATTCTTGCATGAATTTTAATCTCGAATCCATGATCATTGCGAGTACGATGATTCCTGCTTAGCCGATAATTAACATCTTTAGGGGAATCTTTCATGGCAGCACTTAGCTTTAATACTGGGGAAAAAATATGCCCAAAATTTATCTCCATGAGTATGACAAAAACCCAAATCCCTTTGGAGATAATATATATATAATTATTTCATACACATGCGGGTGAAAACTAAAAGTTTTTACAAGCGTACAAACGTTTTAGTTTTAGAGTTTATGAGTTTGGTTTAAAGTGTATGGTTTAGAGATTTAGGTGTGGGAGTTTGAAATTCAGGGATAGTGGTTAAATTTAGAGTGTAGGGTTACAATTTAAGGTTTACAAGTTATAACCTAAATTCTCGCCATATTACCCTAACAATAAACCTTAAACCCTAAATTCTCATCATTATTCCTAAATTATAAACTCGTACCCCTAAACCCCTAAACCCTAAAATTAAAGAAATTATGTAAATTTTTAATTTTTCGTCAGTCATTGTATTGATTATATATATATAACAACATGGATTATATGCATATCATTGACCTTTTTTGTCATAATCATTTGACATATTATTGGCAAAATATAACTATAGTATTTTTTTTAATTTACAAGTAGATAGTCGATCGAATCTTAATTTGTTTGAGAACGATAGTTTGAAGGGATTAAACACGATATATATATATATATATATATATATATATATATTAGAATATTAAAGTGTAAAGTATAAACACCTAAAATATAAAAATGTTATTTTTAAACTATAATTATGATATAATAAATTATATGATTACGATAGAAATATATAAATTATTAAATCTAGTTTTCCTATTGTTCATGTTAGTGTACGTAAATTGCCCAAAAAGATAATTAAAATAAAGGAAATAAATAAAAGGAGAAAAAATGTAATATATCCAAATGTTGATTATAACATTTGCATTTTTCGGAACATTCAGAATAAAATAAGGAAGATTTTTTTTTTATAAATGAAAGGGAAAGGAATTATTATAGGCCTCATTAAAAACCCTCCTAACCTAAATGAGGTAAAAGAGTACCCATAAATAATCTACACAAATCATGTGGATAAACCAAACGAAAATAATAGCCTAAGCCTCTAAACAAGCCTAGGACGAAGGATAATCCTCTCTCAAAAGTTCAATCACGCCTCCGGGGGCATGAGGAAAGACACAAGTTCCAAACGTACCCCTCAACGTCATTTTTGCCAACGCATCCGCCATTGCATTAGCGTCACGGTAAACATGTCGAAACTCCACTACACCATGCACCATAACCATGTTTCTGATGGAATCAACCAAAGAGGAAGAGATCAAACGAGAAACCGGATCTGATAGGACCCGAATCACTTCTAAATTATCCGTCTCTAACACAATCTTCATCCCATCCACTCCCATAGCACATTTAAGCCCTTCGAACACCGCCCAAAGCTCAGCTTCGATAGCCGAACAAATACCTATATATTTCGAAAAACCAGTGATCCAAACACCCTTAGAATCACGGATTACCCCTCCACATGAAGTTGTTCCATCCAACCTACTTCTCTCCCCATCCACATTGACTTTGACGAACCCCCTACCCGGTGCCCGCCATCTCTCCCGCTGCTCGTGAGGATCATGCACGCGTGCCACCGAACTAGCACCCGCCACGGTTTTCCCCGATTGGGCACCAGCGACCAAACGCCATGCACGCTCCAAAACTCCTTCACCATGGTTCATCCAGCTGCCGAATATGCGCTCGTTGCGAGTGCGCCAAATGGTCCAGAGTATCCCTCCGAAAAACACATCCCAACTCACCCCATCTATCACGATACTACCTCCCTGCTGCAGATTGGACCATAACCAATCTCTCATAGGCAATAGCAAGAAACCCGTGAGATGCTGTGCCTTGACCAATTTTTGCCAAGTCATTACCGCCATAGGGCACCGACGCATGATATGGTCTATGTCCTCCCGTATCGCCCCACACAGCGTACAAGCTTCTAAATCCGTCAAATGCCGACGAGTTCGCTCTACATTGGTCAACAACCGACCCTTTCCAAGAAGCCAAAGAAACATCTAAACCCGCAGTGGACCCTTAAAAGCTTGAATTAAACGCCATAGCTTATCACCAACTTCATCCGTCGGCTTTGATCGCACATCATACGCTGATCGGACGGTGAATTTGCGCGTCCGACACCATTTCCAACCTGGCCAATCATGTCTGTTAGAAGCCACAGGCGGCTTGATTGCCGCAATGAAATCCAAAACCTGCTTAGGCAACTTATCGTAAAACGCATCCCACACCCAATTACCATTCGAATCAGCCATGTCTCACACGGTGGTGGGTACCATAGATGCTTCCAACCGTGTACAGTATTTATCAAGAGGGCCAATATCCACAATCCAACAGTCCTTCCAAAAGTCGACCGTCATGCCATTACCAATGTTCCAAACAATGCCATCGCGTAAATCGCCCCACACTGCGCTCACACCCTTCCATAGGACCGAACAATTATTCCTAGCAATTGTAACCGGAAGACGGTCAAAACACTTATACTTGGCACGTAAGAAACGAACCCAAAGTTGACCCGTCTTTGCCACAATGTTGTATGCAACCTTCATCAGGAACGCGTCATTCTGATGGCCCAGAACTTTAAAGCCAAGTCCACCATTAACAATTGGCGACACAACCTCTTCCCATTTCACAAGATGAACCCCCATTTTTAACGTCGAATTCCCCCAAATGAAAGCCTGAATAATACCCTCAATCTTTTCACAAACACCTTTAGGGATCCTTGTCGTTTGCATGCAGTAAAAAGGAATAGCCGACAATACAGATTTGGATAAGACAATACGCCCAGCAAAAGAAAGATAGCGCGCTTTCCACCCAGCCAACCGATCCCTCACCTTCTGAACTAAGAACTCATAAGTTTCGTTAGTCACTCTCTGATGGAGCATAGGCACGCCTAGATACTTTCCTAAGTTTTGAACTTCCGAAAAACCACACCTTGCACAAATAACTTGACGAAGCGGACTTGGAACGTTCTTAGAGAAAAAAACACTAGTCTTTGTGATACTCACTTTCATCCCCGAAGCAGCACAAAATTCAGCAAGCACCGAATAAACAACCTCTACCTGCTTCATCGATGCCTCAACAAAAAGAACCATATCGTCAACAAACATAAGATAAAATATAATCGGACAATGTCGCGACACCCTTAAACCCTTCAAACTACCATCGGCGACATTATGTTCAATCATATGTCCAAGTCTCTTCATGCAAAGAACGAAAAGATAGGGAGATAGCAGGTCACCTTGTCTGATCCCCCTAGATGGGCGAAATCTCTTTGTCTACGCCCTATTCCACAAAATACTTGTAGTCACCGAGGACACGCAGCGCATAATAAAATGACGTAATTTCCATGGTAACCCAATATCACACAACATATCAGCGATAAAATCCCACTCAAGGCGATAATACGTCTTCTCTAGATCAATTTTCACAGTTATCCACCCCTTTGCACCTGTCTAGCGTCGCATGGAATGAACCACCTCTTGAGCGATGGTGATGTTATCTGAAATTAACCTCCCAGGAACAAAGTTAGTCTGGTTATCTTTCACCCACTCAGATATAAAAGGTTTAATCATATTCACAATGACCTTAGTAACAATCTTATATAAGACCTGGCAGAGACTGATAGGCCTAAATTGAGTCATACCTTCAGGCGATTTCACCTTTGGGGTCAACACCAAAAGCGTATCGTTTAAATTATCAAGAAAAGGAGCCCCCTCAAAAATATCTTGAACCAAACGGCAAACTCCATCCACGACAATATCCCAGTTCCGCTGATAAAACAGAGCATGAAGCCCATCACTACCGGGGCCTTATGTGCATCCATTTGAAACACTGCCGTACGAACCTCGTCCATGGAAACTGCACTATCAAATGACTCGACGATAGCATTATTAGGAGGGGAAATTTTCCACGAATCGAGAAATTTTCGACATCCACACTACCGTGAGTAAACAGACGACTATAAAAATCCACTGCATGGTTCCGAAGCTCCTCTTGCGAATCCAACCAACGCCCATTACTATCGCGCAGCCGTGTAATCAAATTTCTTTTCCTCCAGCTAATCGTAGAAGCATGAAAATACTTAGTATTCTTATCTCCCTACGTAATCCATCGACACCTCAATTTCTGGAACTATAGACTCTCCTCCTGTTCCAAAACAATATCCAACTCCTCCCGTAACTCCCTCTCCAAATTTACAAGAAACACAGAATAGTTACGACGAAGAGCGCGATCAATCCCTCTCGAACGCGCCAGAAGTTTTTTCTTCCGTTTACCAATATGCCCAAACATCTCAACATTCCAAATGTTAACGACTGACTGGAACTTCGCTATGTTTGAATCAATTGACGCCATAGGATTCCAACAATCCCCTAGAAGTTTAGCGAACTCCGGATGATCCTGCCAAGCCGCAAGGAATCGAAAAGGCCTATCATCATCCGCCCTGGTACACGAATCACTCGTAAGAAGAAGAGGACAGTGGTCAGACCCCAAGCGATCCAAATGAAGAACCAGACTATGCGGGAAAAGATCCTGCTATTTCCCATTCACCAAACATCGATCAAGACATTTATATAACCACCCACGTCTCCATGTAAAATCATCACCCCTATAATCAACCTCAAACAAACTCGCCGAGTACACAAACTCCTGAAACAAAGAACTAATCCCCGACACCCCAGAACTACTACCACAACATTCCTCGGTACGAAGAATAGAATTGAAATCACCCCTAGCACCCAAGCCTGACCCGCACTCGGTTGAACCTTGAGCAATTGATCCCAAACCAATTTCCGCATGACCACCGACGGCGAAGCATACACAGCCGTAAAAAAAACCCACTGATTAATATCGTCTTCATAGAACTTCCCATGAATAAATTTACTCGATGCAACTAAGATTTCAACACTAACCTCATCCCTCCAAAGAACCCAAATACCACCACTGAACCCACGGCATTCAACGCGGTACGAGTTACCAAAACCCAGATTGCGAATCACCCTATCCGCTTGTAAACCACTAACTCGCGGCTCAACAAGACAAACAACCCTCGGATCGTGCTTTCGCACAAAAGAACGAAAATGACGGCGATATTCAGGGCTCGCCGCACCCTGACAATTCCAAAACATTAAATTAATCATCAAAACTGAAATAAAACACAGTCTAACCTTAAACCAACAGAGCGGAATTCTCCTTGTTAGGATCCACCGTGACCATAGTACTGTCGCGCGACTCTGCCCCTGCATTCAAACCCGTAGGAGGTGATTTCACAGCATGATCCCTCAAGACCCTAGCCTCGCTCTCCACCCCCTGCGCATCAGACACAACCTGATCCTGCATGGTCTGAAGTTTCCCTGATAAAGACTGGACCCACTCCGCCAACACTGGCTTCACCGGAGTACGGCCAGCAGAACCTCGCTTCGACTGCTTCGACGGTTTCTTGAGCGTGACCTTTACCGGTAATAAGCTCCTCCCTCGACCAACCTCTCTCCGGTCACTTCCCACAGCACCTTTCCCCGTCTCACCTTCCGTGATGGACACAGCTCTATGTGTACCATTGGCGATCGATGGTTCATATGTTTGAACTTGCACATGCAAGCTTGGGGACATCGCAACAACCTTAAGACCCCCGCGTAGGGTTGCCACATTGTTCGAAACATCCTTCAACGGAGCTCCACCCACATTGGCGGCCCGTGCACGATGCGTCACACTCCCTTTTCCACTACTAACATTCTTCGAACCTACGGCATCCATAACATCTTTTCCATGAGGTTTTCTCCCCGAGTTTCTAGCAGGCTGAGCCTCACCGTGATTTCCCAACTCTGTAGCAGCACCCTCACCACCCTTACTACTACCAGCAGCATTTTCTAGTATAGTGAAGCGCGAGCCCCCCGTGTTATTCCCACCGGCATCAGTTTGGCGGTCAACCACCTTCCGTGGCCTCCGTTTCCTAGCATCCACCACCATCCAAGGTCCGTAAAGACTATCCGAAGCACAATCTGATTCCGTTCTACCCTCATCCAACCATTCTAAAACCGAAGCTCCTACATCCGGAAGCACTCCAGCATGATTCCCACACATATCCGACAAATGCCCGTATATGCCACACTTGAAACAAATTTGGCTCAAACCCTTATACTCGAGCTTCTGTGTAAAACCATCAATCCCAACACACGATAACAATGGTTTATTCAAGTCCACGAGGACCGCAAGTCTAGCAAACTTGCCCCTTTTCCCCGCCGTCGTCTTATAGTCAATACAGACAACACTTCCTATGATACTTCCAATTAGTTTGAATAACGCCTTGGTGTAATACCTATACGACAGCCCTGGAAGACGTATCCAAACCATAACTTGCGACGGATGCCTTTGTGACGTCGAGAATGAACGCGACCATGGCTGAACTGTAAGATAACTCCCAAACAGTGTCCATGGACCAGCCGATAAAACCCTAGTGTAATCCTCATTCGATGTAAAGTTCACTAAAAAATAATTGTTATCGAGATCCACCACCTGGTAATCGCCAACCGGAGCCCACAAACCAGGGATACGGGATAACAAAGTCTTGTATCCGATAGTTCGCCCCAACAATCGGACAATCACAACTCGCTTCATATTTTCGTCGATCGATGCATGAACACGCTCAGAGAATCTTATTTTTGGAAACGACCCACTGCGATCGATGTAAAAATCCGATTCCAAAACCTGTATACCATCAGTGATCACGCCAGCCTTGTGCTGTCCGCCATTATTCTCACCACGCGCCACCATATCAGCATAGGTGCCCTTGCTCGGACCAGAAGCCACCTCTACCGACCCACATGTACCGCCAGTACTCTTCAAACCTCCGTCATCCCCCAAGTCACTGTCCGCGACAACACCATCCCCAACGACGTCAACAACAGTAACATCTATGGGCGTTTCCTGCACCTCCCCCACCACATCCTTCGCCTGAAGCGACTCCGTGGTCACGGTAACAGGCGGGTTATCCACCAGTGGGCCTCCTCCCGGCGGCTGACTGCTGGAAAACGTGTAGCAACCAAAACTAGGGTTTTTCGCACAGGGGTTAATTCCCTCCGAGAAATCAGGAGCCAGTTTTTACTTGTATATTCTATTTTTAAATAAGGAAGATTAATTAAACATGGAATAAATAATATATAGTTCCTGAAAATTTTAAAATCCATAATTTTTGTATCCATATTTTTTTTTCGATTCCTCGTTGCTCTACCTTTATTAATTCCGACCCACGATGCACACCTAATTTTAGTGAGTGAGTCTTCTAATGAAGATTTTTACATATGTAAGATCTCGAATTCGAGACTTGCCTGGCGATAAAAAATTGACTTATTCATATTATTTCTTTAACTTCATTTTGTTGTTTTGATTACGTGACATTTTATGATATGTCACATGATATGATACGAAAGTGTTATAATATTAAAATTAGATAAAAAAATTAAAATATAAAGTAAAAACTTTAAAGATTTAAGTTGACATTTTTGTTAAATTAGAAATAAAAAATTGATTTATCCCTCAAAAAGCAATGCTTATGCTGCCGACTTCCCTTTGTGGTCCCAATTTCAATCACACAACAAATCATGGCCAGAGATCAGCATCGTTAATCGACGGTCGTGATTATCCAACAAACAGAGTACCATGATTAGACCGCTACCCTTGAGTGCGCCTTATCTGAGTTTTTTTTTGTCATTTATATTTTCTGAGTTAAAAAAAATGAAAAACTATGATTATCTCCACTGACCCAAAAGCTTAACTGGTTTTGATACGACGTTTACTTCACGGGGATGTTTCCCTCTGCCATCATAACCGTTGGATAGGGAATCAACGGGAGCGGCTGGTGTTTCATCTTTGGACCCCGATTACCTTGAACGCCGTGCTGGGATCGTGAAGTATGATCAATGTACGGTCCAGATGTGTTTTTGAGAATGTCGGAAACTGGGAATACGTTCGAATTGCTGTAACACCTGATGTACTCGATTGAACCATTAAATTCTTTTCTTCTTCTTTTTATTTATCTAAGAACCATTAAATTCAAAGGTAGCTAGGATTCCAGGTTCCACCACCCACGCGCCTTCTAACTTCAAATATTATTAATTTATTATGCCTATTTTTTTTAGAGAAATGGGCGTGATAATAAAATTAGGGTAATTATATGATGCATTGTTCGTTAAAACTTCTAATTTTTACAAGTAAATTAAAATTAAAGTTTAAAGACTTAATTTAGAGTTTATGATAATAGAAAAAATGTAATATTAATAATGATTTTACATAAAATAATAGTTTAGTGACTAAAATAAGAAAATAATAATAATTTAGTGACTAATCCCGATATTTACGGTAAAATATATTAACACATTTAATTTTTAAAAATATCCATTTACCTCTCTAAAGTTTAAAGAAAATGACATAAAGGCTATTGAGATATATGTACCAAGTAAATTTCAAATAAAAATACAACTATACCCTAATTGTTTATCACGTATACTCTAATTTTTATTCATTTTATTGTTTTTAATTATTATTAAAAATAAATTATTTTACAATTATGTTAAATACTATAAAATTAAATTTCAATTTAAATAAAAATAAACGATTTATATTTATATTTAATTATTTATCAACTTAGAGAAAAATATCATTGAATTATTTTATTTAAAATTCAGTTACTAAACATAAAGAAAATATTTCATACCCTGCTATTGAAAATTTGTTTTCCACAAACGATTTTAATTTAAAATTTAAAGATTTAACTTTTTTTTTTCACAAGTGTTCTAGATTTAGTGTTTTGCAATTTAATTTAAGATTTATAATTTAGAAATCAATGGTTAAAATTTAAGGTTTACAACTTAGAAACCACCATTAAATTTTAGGATTTAGAGGTTAAGATTTAAGTTTAGTGTAATATGTTAGAGATTTAGATTTTAATCTATAAACACTAATATTTAACACTAGATCATATATCATAACCACGATTCCTAAATTATAAGCGCATAAACTTAAAATTTTAAATTATTAACCTTAAATTAAAATTTTAAACTCTAAAATTAGAACGCTTGTAAAAATAAAAAAAATTCACTAGCATGAAAAAATTGTCCTATTAAATAAAAGGGTTTCGAATATTTTTCTGTAATTATATTGATTTGTATTTATGGATTATTTTTTATTGTAGTATTCATTGATATTAATGCATATAAAATAGTGAGACATTATTCTCCCGCATCTAAAAAGAATCATCAGGCCTATATATCGAGTCCTAGAAAGAGATAAAAAGAGAAGGGAAACAACAAAACTCTTACAATAGCTCTCTCTATAACCTTTGCCACTAAAACCACTTTGTTCTTTTCGGACCTTACCTTTCACCTTGCTGGGATTTTTTTCCTATTTCAAAGCTGTGATTTTCCTTTTTAAAGAATTTATTGGTTGAGAAAGAGGCTTTCTAAAACTCCACACTTCTTGCTTTGAGTAACTTCCTTTAAGGTATAATACAAAAACTCCCCATCTTCGTTTCATCCATTTGCATGGCTCTAACTTCTCCACCTTTATGTTTTCAGTTTGTTGCTGGTTCTTGGTTTTCAAAGTTATCCAGGAAAGGTGATCTGTTTTGTTTAGTTTGGTAAGTTCAATGGAGAGTGGTTGCTCAAAGAATGTTGAACCATCACGCCCTCAACTTCTTGATCTGATTCCTCAAGAAAAAGAGTGGCATCATGTGAAGAGACAAGATGGATCTTCAGAGGAGAAGAAGCTTGAACTCAGGCTTGGTCTTGCCCCCCCAGGTGAAGACAACTGGTACTTCCCTTCTTTAATGAAGAGCAATGGGTCAGTTTTGTCCACTCCATGGGGCAAAAACCACCACCACCAACAGCAGCAGACAAAAGCTTCTTCATTTCTCCAGTTCCCATCAACAAAAAGCTTGCCTGTTATGGCAAAGGAATCCTCACAGCCCTGCTGTAATAACACAGCGGTGGACTTGCAGGATGCTGAGAGAAAAGCATTTAAACCTCCTGCAAATACAGCTGTGCCTCTCAATACTTCTCAGAAAAGGTACTCCACCTTTTTTACATTTCTCTCTCTCTGTCTATCTGCAATCTGCATATCTTTAAATTTATTGTTTTCCTTTTGAAATCTTTTTTTTTTTGACAGAGGATATTCACTGCAAGTCACAAGTTTTTTTTTTACATGATGTTTGTGTGGTCCATCATCTCATGCATGCTATTCTTGTTACTTGTTTTTGTTTCATTTCTTTATGTTTCCCATGTTAAACCTGAAAATCTCCATTTAATCTTTCATATGTTACTTTTTTTATGATTATGGAAACCAGAACTGCACCTGGACCAGTTGTGGGTTGGCCTCCAATTCGTTCCATAAGGAAAAATCTTGCCAGTAACAGTTCTTCAAAACTGGCTTCTGAACCACCAAGTGTGGACCCTCCTCACAAGGTGGCTAATGAAAAACCAGCAGCTGAACCTAATGGCAAAACCCTGTTTGTGAAAATCAACATGGATGGTGTTCCTATAGGAAGGAAAGTGGATCTCAAAGCCCATGATAGCTATGAAAAGCTCTCAACTGCAGTGGATCAACTCTTCAGAGGCCTCCTTGCTGGTAAATTCATTTTCACATTGTTTAATATGGCGGTGCGAACTTAGATAATCGATAGCAAATACATAAACCATATGAGAATTTGAAATCTTCAGGGGTGACATATCAGTTCACATCAGTGTTGATTTTCAACTGTTTAGGTGATGGGAGTGGGGGAGGGGGGATTTGCATATTTCAAGGGCCAAGAATTTGGACACATTTGCTTGTTCTTATTGCAATTAAGCCCCTAGGCTAAGCTAATGTGATCTTAATTGAGAGATATGGTTTTATCTCATCCATTTGTCTTTTTGTTCAAACCCTGTAGCTCAAAGAGATTCCTGTGCTGGTGGAACAGTGAAGAAGCAAGAGGGAGAAGGTAATATATTGGACGGAAGTGGAGAATATACACTTGTTTATGAGGATAACGAAGGAGACAGTATGCTTGTTGGGGATGTCCCATGGCAGTAAGCATCTTTCATCACTGTTAATCATGCAATTGGCCATATTATATTCCCAATATTAGTGACTCAGAATATAGTAGAATACCCTTTTTTTCTGCATCTTTTGTCTTCTAGTTTTCCCCGGAAAAACAGCATTAGATTCCTTATATCCCAACCAAAATCTTGCATGCTTTCTTTAATCAAGGCATATTCCTAGTAATGTATGCATCACCGAGATACGACAAGAAACCGGTTTTTGTTTGATTTTGGCATTTTGGTTTATTTAATATCATGTTGTAGTACTATCTGGTTTATGTATCCGATTTGCAGCATGTTTGTGTCGACCGTGAAGAGGCTGCGCGCGTTGAAGAGCTCCGAGCTATCTGCACTTGGCCGTGAGTGTCGTGCCGGTTTATTATTACAAGATACATATGTTTTCTTTTTCCTTGGTGATGAAATTGAACATTGGTGTTTGTTGATTTACAGTTGGGAGCAGCAAGCAAGGGAAGATGAAGGCTTGAATCTCTTTGCCGAATTGCCGCCATAAAAACGAGTTTTCTTCTGAAGATTCTCCATCAAAGTTGGAATTATGTTTACACTGTTTTGACATTTTTCTACCCTATTCTGCAATGTAACTTATAAGCCGTTTTACATGTAAGTTTTGATGTGTTTTTGGCGTTTGGTGCAAAACAATGCTTAATAGCACATATCTGTTGAGTTTGATATGTAAATTTTGTGTTCTGTGTTTTGTATTATGAACCCATCTCGGCATGGTCAAAAACCCAAAATTGTTCTTATTTTGGACCTCAATTCAATTGATTTAAGCAATTATCATTAAGAAAGTTCAATTAATTCACAATTTCCATTAAAGAGGAAGACAATAACAAGCTTCCTCTTGTTGTAATCATGTTATCTTTATAAATGATTTTCTCGACTCGAAAAAATTAAATTTTATAAACACAATTTAAAAATAATTCAAATAACTGTCTCTGATCAAAATTCAGACTTAAAAACCGAATTTCAAACTTTAATTTTAAATAATTCAAATGAATTTTGAATGATAGAATAAGACTTGAATAATTATGGAGCTTCAACACAATATTTTGTAAACAAATTACATTTTTTAGTAATTTAATTTCTCAAATTTGTAATTTATTCATCTGACTATATCTTTTTGCATTCCATCAATTCTTTAACTCCTTTATAGACCTATTAATTTTTTTCCTCAAAACCCATCAATTCTTTAACTCTTTTATAAACCTATATATGATATTTGATTTATTAAAAAAACATTACAACTCTTACTCGTACGTCTAAAAAATATGAAACATACATCATTACTATAACATTGAATATGTTTACAATTAAATTAGAATAAAAATTCAATCGACTTAATTTTTTCTAAATTTTTTAACTCGACTTAATTCCACTCCGGTTTCTACTTGTATAAACAAGAAGATCAATAATGATGAAAATTGAAGAATGATGGGTTGTAAAGTTGAAACCACTACCTTTTTTATGCATGATTCCATTGAAGCTTCACAGGAACCGAGGAATAGTGCCCCAAAATTAAGTTGTCGTATTGGGTTTGGGTTAAGGAGAAAGTGGGTGAAATTTTGCCCTTTTTTGGTTCAAAGTGACTGACGAGCACATCCCCACAAGAGGGTAAATCCTACACCCTTTTAGGCCCCATGGGAGGGCATTTGATTATTGACCATTGATTCACCACAACACTTGTCAAGCATACATGATTAGAATAATTTGGAGTCTAGGGTCGGTGCCAAGCTCAATGAATCTTTGAGGGACACTCTAAATTTTAGCTTTTTAAACCTAAAAAAGAGGGTTAAGGGGTTCGGGTCGAAGGGTCATCATCGTTGAGAGCTGCCTAACTTTGGGTCCTAATATAAACACTATAAAGTTTATGTTTGCTTTCCACATTCCTAGACCATATGCATCTCATTATAAATTTATTTTTTATAATACAAATTGTTAGGACATTTTTTCCCCTTGGTGTGGGTCGAGTTTGGAGATAGACTTGGGTGTTTTTGGATTCCTATCAAATAAAGGTAACAAAAAGACGTCAAAGAGTTAATTTCGGGACACTTCGATGCTTAAATCATTAAAGGATACATAATTGTAGAGAAAATATACCGTTTTTACTTAGTAAAGAAGGGAGAAAAGACAGTAGAAATCATCTATTTTTTTTGGTGTTTTTATTTATGCTCTATCATTAAAAAAAATAAATTTAAGATTTAAAATTAAAGTTTAAAGTTATGGCTTAAAGTTAGAGGTTTAAAGTATTAGGTGTAAGATATATTTTTTAGAGTGTATGGCATAAAATTTAGGATTTAAAACTTAGGGTTAAAACTTAAAATAAAATAATTTTGTTGGGGGGAAAATCACAAAATTTTTTGTCGGAAGAGAAGGAATGTGATAGAAAGAGGCTCCCTTGAGGGATAATGTCATAATATTTCATGGTCTTATGCTTAGTTCTAAGCTTACTTCTTTTTTTGTCCGAAGACAACTACCATATTTGTTCGTATCATATTATAGACTAACCCAATTAATCATACATTTTGAATTTGCTTAATTTTAATTATTTTTTATGATATAAAGGTATATACTTATGGATTATTAACTGGTGCACTAGTCATGAAAAAAATATTTTTCCCGGTTCATTCTTTTAATTTTTAATTCTTAAAGTTACCACAATTATATTTGTCACGATTATACTACCATTTAATAACTTTTTTACTAACATAGCAATAATAATTATCGGGTAAATATCACCATTGGTCACTACACTATTTTTTTCTTTCATGTTTTGATCACCCAATGTTAAAAAAACTTACGAAAAAATAAAAAAAAGCGAGAATAGTTTAATGACCAAAATAGAAAAGAAGTAATATATTGGTGATCTAAATAAAAAAACGTAACATTAGTGACCACAATAGGAAAAAATGTAACATTAGTGACGATTTTGCACCAAAAAATTGTTTGGTGACCAAAACGGGAAAGTGTGAATAGTTCAGTGACCAATAGTGATATTTACCCTTAATTATCCTATATTTATATACTTTTATAATATATTCGGTTGTAAAAAAAATTCTAAAAAAGAGAAAATACTAATAATAATATTTTATATGTTGAAAACAATTATACTGCGTTTAGGTTTTAGGATCATTAGAAAATATCCTCACTATGCTTTGGGAATTCAAATTAAATACGGCATTTATATTGATAAATGAAAAGTATAATGATACAATTTGATCTTAGTTGAAATTGAAGTAATATGACAGCACCATGTAATTATGACAAATATATATGAAAAATAATTGGAACATGTGACATCATAAAAATGATATGCTACACAATAAAAATATGTATGAATTAAATTAAAGTATATTATGAGCTAAAGTATGTTCAAACCTTCTACCTTTATGTTGTTCTAATAAAAATAATGTCAATTAAATTAAAATTTAATCATTTATAAAAAGTAAAGAATCGATGTGAAAAATTATACATAAGTATATAGTACACTGGAAAAAAACACCATAACATGAACATGATATATAGAACCAAAAATAGAATAGAGAGGGATGGAAATTTTTTACCCTTACTTATGTTTTCACGCTCAAAATAAAGTTTAGGATTCTAAGCTAGAGTTTATAATTAGAGTTTAAAGAATTTAGAGTATGGTGTATTTTAGGGTATAAAGTATAGGGTTTAAGATTTAAAATTTAAGATCAATGCTTGGAATTTAATTTTGTAGTATTTTTTAGTGTTGGGGCATAAATAGGGACACCAAAAAGGGTAGAAGATATTTTTTATTTTTTGATTGAAAAAAATAAAAATAATTATCCGGACACCTCGTTAAAAAACCTCTCTAACCTAAATTGGAGGAAAAAGAGTGCACCCAGTAACCTACATGAAATCAAACACCACTAATATCATCACTAATGTCCGAGTGGAAAATATCTAATACAAAGTCCGGAGGTTGGCAAAAAACAATCACCCCACTTACTAAGTTCAACCCATGTTTTGCTAAGCTATCACCCACACCATTGACCTTACATGACACACAAAGGAACCGAACCTCCCAATCATTCAGCAACATCAACTTGATATGGTAAATCATCGAAGAAACTCTAACGTCCCTAGTCGGCATATTTAATAGCCGAACGGTTTCTTTATTATCCATCTCAACGATAACACGATGGTGACCTCTATTCCAAGCATGTTTGAGCCCTTCCAACACACCTTAAAGCTCAGAATCAAGGACCGAACAAATTCCAACGAACCTAGAGTAACCCAATAACCACTCGTCCCTATTGTTTTGAATCACACCTTCACATGCTGTCCGACTATTCACCTGAACCCTAATCTCATCCGAATTGAACTTGACTCATCCCGAAGATGGAGTCGTCCAACGAACCAAGTCCCCGTGAGCCGGAGCAATTACATTCCCAACCGAACTTGCATGGTTCTCGCATAAGAGTACTACAAATAGAGAGACGTATCAAAATCACATAATACAAATCTTTAATATATGTAATAAAATCATAAATATGAATCAGTAACACGAAAAAAGTATATAAAAATACAAGCGTATAAAATTTTGAAAAAAAAACACGAGCATACATTGTATAAATACAAAAAATTCTGTTTGACAAATAGCGGTTTGAGTCAAAATTAGAGGTTTGAGATAATATTAAAAGTTTGACCGATTAAATTCAGTAATTTTGATAATTGGTAAATAGCGGATTGAAGTGAAATATCTAATTTTGAAAAAGCTACTAATAGGAGTTTTTGAAATTAAAGGTTTTGACATAAGAGTTATAAAGGCCCATTTACTCTATTTTTAAAAATCTTCAAATAACTTAAATTTAACATTTTTATTTTAATTCTTCACACTCGCGTATTTACACTGTGACATTTGTAAACTAATGTTTTTTCTTTTTATTCTCAAATATTTTATATTTGTATTTAAATTTATAATTATATAAATAATAAATTAATATATAGATCCTTCAAATATGCTTAGTAACGTTATATTAAAAAATATTTTTTTATAATATAATTAGTATTAATAGATGTAAAATATTGATAACTAATAAACTATTCAAACAAGTATAGAATATAATCACGTCCTTATATTTTATTTTGCTTGTTTAAATAATCAAACAACTATCAACTATCAGTTAATTTTACCAAAAAACATTTATACAATCAACTAATACAATTCGCTAGTCAAATCAGCTAATACAATCAACTATCAGCTAATGTAATTCGCTATCAGCTATCCGCTAATTGCCAAACATGGACAATATATAAACAAAGTTTTTCTTTTGGGCCATATGCGTTTTGGGCCTAAAGTACTACATAAAATCTGTCCATAATTACAGCTCCCGAATTCCCATGATTTAAAGTGTAATTTATTTTCTCAAAAAAAAAGAGAGTCTAATTTATAGTCGAAAGAGTTTTTTTTTTTGGTAATATATGCATGTATGCATGTTCGTATTATGGTGTATATTCGAGGTGCGAGGATGCCCCTCCCAATTATGTCATCTTCAAGATTTAAACTCACGCCTTCTCTTTGGGAGTGTAATGTGCCTTCCCAATACACCCAATATTTATTGGCAGTTGAAAGAGTTTTTTTAAAATAAAATTATTTAAATTCGAGTCTATTATAATAAACATCATTCACTCAGTGAGAGTTATCGAGGAATATTGGTTTCACAATTTTCCCTCCGATATTCCTGTCCTCCAACTGTTTGTCTTTAAGCATAGGGTTTTAGAGTTTCAACTGGTGAGATCCTCAAAGCCATTGAAAATTTTCCACTTGGAATTTGTTTCACTTTTACCTCAACAACGACGCTGCAAAGGTTTTACATTAAAAGTCTTTTATAATCATTAATATTTAACTCGTTGCTCGATTTATATTAAATCTTTAAAAATAATATATAAGGATAAAATATATAGATACAAATTAAATTTACGCATGCTTGTTCATTACCTGTTCATTTGTTAATTTTTGTAGAATTACAACTAATTACAGGATAAACACTCAATATTGTGTCGAAATATCAAAGTGTCGACTGAAAAATATAACCCTTACTAAAAACTGTCCAAAAACACCAACAATGTTTAACTAGTTTAAATAAATAAACAATTAATGGATATCAAACCCAGGCATCTTCAAACCTAAAATTAAATATCAACAGAAACTAATAACGAACACAAACACGATACATCGTAATACTACCAAAAGATCCCATCAAATATCAGAAATACATGATAAATAGAAACAAAATAAATCCCACAAATTCTTTTGTTTCTTGATAATTTAATAATAAATCAAGACAATTATAAAATAGGGGAAAAATACACACATGTTAGAACATGTAAGCTTACAACAGTTATTACCTTTACATATATTTCTTTCTTCTCCCTGCCTGGCTTCACCCTGTGTGCCATTTACATACGTAAGCCGTATAGTATGAGAAACTATAAGACACATACGGGCCGTATTTTTCACCGTACGCTCCACTGAACCCGGCGTCGGTGTCGCCGACGACGGTGGGGATTTGCAGGGAGGAAAGCTTGATGCGTCCCCATTGGAAGGATGAAAGCTTTCCAGGCTTTGCGTTTTCTTTTATATTTGTGAGTTTATCCCATTTCTTTTTATATGATTTTCTCTTCTTTATATGTTACATGTTACTATTAATATTACGTAATGGTGGGGTTTTAGGAAGTTAGGTTTTTTCTTATTAGGTTAAAATTACCACAAGAATTGCCTTGGACATTGATCTCCTGATAGAAACTTAATTATTATTAGAGGAAGAAAGTAAAAGAATCTTAACGTATAAGATCAAATGTCCGAATCCTAATATTGTAAATTGATCTAACTGAGTTGAGAGGATCGTCACTATAATAGGTATTTACAGTACTCAATTTAGATTAACCGGTCAATGGGTTGAAACCGATGATTATACGAAAAAATACTAATAACAACTAAAAATATAACATGCAAAAGCTATATAATATATGGTGCATGCTCTGCAATTTTTTACACAAGTCTACATATTTACTCTTTGAAAAATAAAATCTAAAACCCTAACCCTCACCCCTAAATATTAAATTCTAACCATAAACTCTAAATTTTAAACTATATAAACTAAACTCTTAAACTCTAAATTCTAACCTTAAACTATAAATTCTAAACCCTATAAATTAAACCCCAATCTAAATTTTTAATCCCTAAAACAGAAAGAAATGTCTAGTACCTAAAGACTATATTGAATAATTATTCATAATATATTTGTTAAATTGAGAACAAAATTAGCTAACTCTTTATTGAGAATCTTGTATTAATTCTAATTTCAATTGTATTAGGTTTCTAATTTCAATTGTATTAGGTTTGAGTATAACTATAACATAGTCATGGAGTATGGAGTTGGAAGTAGAAAATAAGAAATTTCAAACCTCCAATAATATGGAGTGGTGAGTGGAGAGGACAGGGAATTCAACATGGATATTCATTACCCTTTGGACTCCAACATAACAAAAACAAAACAAAACATGGAAGGGAGAAGGCAAGTCAAGGCAAATAGGCAGCCTCCACTCTACACTTTGGTCAAAACATAATCAATATGTCATGCCTCTTTCCTCTTCTATTCTTCTTTTCTACCTTCATTTATATTTTTTAATATATTTTTTAATTTTATAAATGGATTTGGTATGTATGAGATGGACAAAATAATTCAGACTCATTTGTAACTATTTTAACTTTATATATATTTTTTAAAATTTAATAAGTGGTCTAATGAAAAAGATGATATTTATTTTAGGAGATCTGGATTAAAATATCCTTGTTTACAATGTGTGCATGTGCATTATCAAAGAGTTAAGAAAAAATATGAACAAATATTATATTATAATCACCTTAGTACTATTAAATTTTTTTACATTTAGAGTTTAAAATTTAGAGTGTTAGGATTTTAGGTTTTAAATAAAGGTTATATAAAAAATTTACATGTCAAAATATAAACTTTAATTTTTATGATTTAATTACTTTATGATCTTGATCGTTCTAAAATTAAACATCTTACCCCCTTACGATTCAATCCCGACTTCGTCCTTGTATAACATATTTCTTAGATTCAACAAACTTATATATCCAAAGAACAAGACTTAAGATACAATGGCATTTGAAGGAAAATACTGGATAAAAATTGTATGTTCTTTTTAGGTGCCTTTATTTACCTCAACACTAAAAAACACTATAAAATTAAATTATAAGTCATAACTTAAATTCTAAATCTAAACCCTACACCCTATACCTTAAAAAATACACCCTACATTAAATTATCTAAATCCTAACCTAAAACCCTAAATCTAATTTTAAGCGTGAGTGCATAAGGAGGAGCACCGAAATGAGGAAGATGATTTCCATCCAAAAATACTCCGCAAAATGGAAGAGGGAAAAAAGAGAATATATGCATTTTTGGTAAATTATAACGGAGGTCATTCAATTATGAGTAAAGTTACGTTTAAATCACTCAATTATTAAAAGTTATATTTGGGTCACTCAGTTATGGGTAAGATTGTATTTGTGTCATCCAATTATTAAATGTTACATTTAAGTCACTTGTATACCCTTTTGATACTAGAGTACTCCATTTGAAATCATTAATTAATCTAATACATAAGTTGATGTATATTTTATAAATATGAAAAATGACCCAAATGTAACTTTACCCATAATTGAGTGACTCAAACGTAGATGTGGCAAACGGGTCATTTGGATCGGGTTCGGTTTGAGTCATTTCGGTTTAGGCCAGGTTCAATTTTGACTGCATTCGATTTCAATTCTGTTCGGGTTGGATCTGGTTTTGTTCGGTTTTAATTCGGGTCTATAGTGATTCGAGTCGAGTATCCGTCCAGATCGGGTCACATCGGTTCGGTTGATTTTTGGGCCGAGTATTTTATGGGTCGATTGATTTTGGGTTGGGTCAAGATCGATATGTTTCAGCCAGGTTTTCAGGCCGGATCAATTTTTTAAACCCATATATATAAAGCCACTATATTTAACTTTTTAATGAGTTGTGCGACAATTCACATCAAATCTTTCATTATTTCTTTTAGTATATTTTTTTATTTCAGGTTGCATTCGGTTCGGGTTACTTTCGGTTCAGATGAAGTCGGGTCGGGTCCATTCAGTTTAGTTGAAATTCGGTTCGGGTCCTTTCTGTTTGGTTGAAAAATCATATCGGGTTTCAGATCAAGTTCGAATCATCCTGTTCGGGTCGATATCGAGTTTTGAATCGTGTAAAATCAATTTGGGCCAGTTTGCTACCTCTACTCAAACGTAACCTTACTTATAATTAAATAACCTAAATATAACTTGTTGTTGTTATTTTTGTTGTTGTATTGGAATGATAGTGGAGCAAGGTATCATCCACTTCAATGAAATAAAAGCAGAGAACTTCACAAAATCACGAGCCCATACTCACAGTTGACTTTTAAGAGAGTTTTGAGGCGCCATGACTTGTAAAGAATAGGCCAAAAGCTTGGGCATCTCTTTATTTTCCAACAATTCATCACATATTTCAAAGGAGCCCAAGAAAAATTATATTTCAAATTTCATGACACAACTTTTCTAACAATAAATCTATATGCAGCACCATGAAATCAAGAAAATATTTTAAGCTAAGCGGACGGACCAAAGACTAAGACATGAAGAAATAAAAGTGGTGAGAATATTTTTGTTTCAAGATGATATGATTCAAAGGTTGCTTCTTACTCTATATTTGTCGGACGGACCACTACAAGACACACCGGTGTCGCTGTCTCTCACTAAAGTCTCCTCCACTTTAACTACATTTTATTTTAGGGTAAACTATATATATATAGTACGTCAACTATGCCCACGTTACTATTTTAGTATCACAACTATTATTTTTAGTAAAATGATGTTTAATGTTACGTTTTTGGTACCTTAGCCGTTAAAAATTAACATAGATGATGACGTGACTTGGTATAATAACAATTTTAGTCCAAAACACTTATATAGATTATCAATCTGGTCCAAAATCCATCAATTTAAAACATCATCTTAATTTTGGGGTAAAATTGCAAATTACGTTCAACTAGAAGAAGAAATATGAGGAATTTAAAATTTTAATCCTAAAATTAAAATAATGTTTAAATTGATAGAATTTTATACTAAATTGATAGATTTTATAAGTTTTAGGACTAAAACTATTATTATCCCAAGCCACGTCACTATTTCTGTTAGCTTTTAACGGCTGAGGTACCAAAACATAATAAAAATATAACATTAATGTCATTTTGCCAAAAATAATAGTTGGGGTACCAAAATAGTAATATGGACATAGTTGAGATACTAAATATGTAGTTTTCCCTTAATTTTATTACATGAATGTTTTGAGCTGAATTTTCAACCATGTCCATGAAAATTGAGCAGGCATCACTATCATAATCAACTTTAGAACCTTCTAATTTCACTTTCTTTATGTTTCAACTAACTCGATTTAGCTCGATACTATAATATAAGATGTATTAGTTTATTTTGAGGAAAAAAACTAGTATTAATGTTTAACCGTGCTATTTGGTTGAATCGAGAACTAATATCATTTTATCAGAAATCGTTAAAACTTACTGAAAACCAGTTAAATTAGTACTTGAAAATTGATTCTAAACTTGTTTTGTTGTACTCCACTTCACTGCAACAAAACAGATTTTTAGTCGAAAATCGTCACTAAAAACAAGATTATTCAGCGGCACTATAAATATTTATTTTTTTGCAGTGTTTTAAATATCAAACGCCGTTATAAATATAAATTTTTTGCGATATTTTTTGTTTACAAACGCCGCTAACTATTGCGGCGCTTGATTCAACAACAGTTCTCGCGGCACTTATTTAATATTTAAATTATTTTTTAGTACAACCCCAGTCAATTGAAACCACTTGAACTAATAACTCCAAACCTCATCAGTTAAACCCCCGATTAGATTTTTAGAATATTGGTTTTTATTACAGTTTTATTTTCTGAAAAATCCCTAAATTTTCTTAGATTGTCACATAATTGTCTTGAAGAAAACCCTGTTTTTCTTTCATTTTCACATCTAGTTGTCTTGAAGAAAACTCGACATATATTTTCTTAAAGACATTGAAGAACACCATGACATTACAAGGATTAAACTGATAATTTTTTAGCTAAGCATTTATTTTAGTGAAAATAATAAAAACCACTTATAAATGGTTTACAAAGCTCCCGCCAATTGAAGTCAAAACCAATTAAAATATGCTCGAAAACCAACTAGACACGAATGATTAGAAAATCTATTGTTCAATACATACCCGATAATAAAATACATCCCAAAAATACACCCAATAACCAAATACATACTCGAAAACAATACATCCCCAAAGGATCAACTTATTGACCCATTTTACTAGTAAAAACATATTATATATATATAATAACTACAATATTCAAATCCCTCTCCATCCTGAAACCGATAGATATTGAACGTTTAAACAAATTTGATCAAACGTTTTTCTATATATTAATGCACCATTAAGAATGTCAACTAAACCAATCACGTGGATTATAAATAAATCAAATTATGTGCGAGCCGCATGCATTACAAAGAATAAGAGTTGGCAATTATTTTCATGGCGCAGCATTAGCCACTTTTATACCACCGGAAGGAAACAAAAATGGTGAATGAAAAATTCCCAAGAATTTCTCAAAAATAACTTCTGAAAAAGAAAATATAAATTGCAGAACCAGCTCTTAGTCATCCCTTCCGAGATACTGCGAATGGGAAGCGGCAAGAATAGCAGCTCCGATGCCAGAACCATCACTTGCAAGCTCAAGTGCAACGGTTCCAGACACCTCTTCTCCGAGCAATTCGTTTAGGCAGCTCTCCAAGGACTTGCGGTATTCCGTATAGTGTTCGTATAGTCCGCCATCCATACCTATTACCGTCCTTTGGTGTTTCTCCCCTTCCTTGGTCGTATCCCTTCCCATTTTCCTCAGAATACTTAGTATACCGGCAGCCGAAAGACGTGCCCCGCGTGTCGCGACAATGTTGCAAATCTGGACAATTATTATTCTCATCTTCAGGGAGGTATTTGATATCTGCAATACAAAAGATATGAAAAAGGCTTAAAATACACAACACAGTTTGCTAATAGCCTAATGCTACACACTTCGATAACCATGTTTCAATGATCATGAATAAGATTCGAACAATTTTCGTAAGATTAAAGTATACCTCGAAAATTTCTTTGAAGCGAATGGCTACCACTTTGAGGTCATGGGAAGTGTCTTGATGCATGGCAGAAACGGCAGGTGTTCTGCAAGTTAACAGGGTTGAGTATTACAAGTCTGCAGATCTCGAACTCAATACGAAATTGCAGCTTTCAGTAAAGAAAAGGCAATAATATCTGATAAAATTTTCAAAATGTGAGTTAGTTTTCAAGCCATGGATGGGATACGAGGCTACTCTAGTGAAACATTTCTTTACCACTTCCGGAAACATAAGGAAAAAACCGGAGGCCGTAACTGAAAATGTTTCGATCAAAATTTGCATCTGATGAAACAAATCCTTAAACAGCCTAAAGGAATTACCCCAATATGAATGGCACTTTAAGTTTCGGTGGAACAGTGTCACCGAAAAATGCAGCTTCCTGAGCCAGCCAACATAGGACCCTGCGGACGATTTCTCCCAAATACATACCAGACATTACCTTCTCATAAATCTGTGGCAAATCAAAGGAATATAAGGTGAACAAATAATGTTAAACCGAAGGCAAAAGCTAAAGGGACCGGAACAGAACGGAATTACGAACTTACCTGATCACCAGGATTTAAACTCTCAGCATCCAATTCAAGATCATATTCTGATAATGGCAAATGTGCTGACTTAAAGTTACCCCACTCCATATTAATGACCTTCAGAGAAATACGATTACCGACTTTAGTTTTCATCCTACACCTAAATAAACAGCCATGAACTTATATGGAGGTCAAGAATGAAAGAAGCGATCTCGAAGCTATAGAATGTTCTGTAATAGCAATTAAAGAACAGCTAACCATCTCTCCAGATCTGGGTAGTGGACCATGCCATTTCGGTATCGCGTTTGCACGTTCAACATATGCTGCATTTGATCCAGTACCAAGTATCACAGCAGCAACAACATCATCGTTGACAAACCGACCTCCAGCTAGTGTGCCAACAGTATCATTGACCTGGTAGAGTAACAATAATGAAAATCGTTCACATCTCGATTTCAAGTATACAACGGTACATAACATAAACATACCAAAGCTGAAACACTCATGTCAAGGCCGTGTCTTTCCATGGCTTTGGTCAATTCTGCAACCACATCTTGGCCAACCTATCAATTCAGCACTCAATAACAGTAAAGATATAAGTCAAGGATAAAAAATCAAACCCAAAGAGCAGTGAAGTGAATTGTGGTGGTACATATGAATCATTTTAAAAATCGAACACTTTTAAGCATCTCGGAACACGAACTCATAACAAGCATGAAAAGAGAAACTTAGCAATTAGAACTGACTGCATCGTTTATGGAGAAGCCTTTTGTCCACTTAAGAAGTGTGCCAGAAGCAATGGATGTTTGCATCACAGGGAATGAGAAGGTAAAACCAAGCTCCCTCTGCCTACCGGGAATCGGTTCAAAATCCGGGCCTTCTTGAGCTACGAATTTCGCAAGTTCAGCTACAATGAAATCAAACAATGCCTGAAATCAACAAGATCAAATATCAGACATTAGTGTCCTTATCATGCCTCAACCAGTTTCCCATTGTTTATCGAAAAGCAGAAGCACTTACAGCTGAAGTCCCTGTCATCAAACTCGGAGGAATCGCAACCTCCACAAACTGTTGATTGACGATACCACGACCCCTCCCTCCGAATTGCATTCGTAACACACGGAAATTAGTTCCACCAAGGTCCAATGCATAAAACAATCCCTTCTCCCTCCTAATTTAGGAACAGAAAAATGCATTACAATCTCAATCAAAGTCCCTATTGGACAGTGGACACAATCCTATAATAATATTGTATCAACATATCAGTATGATAATGAATAACCGATTCGAAATTGTCCATGAACATGATCCTACAATCTCCAACAACACATGAATCCACACATATACATAAGCAATACATGAATGGACATTGATCTTTAATGGATAGATTCCAATCAACAACATATACAGAGGTATTCATGTTCTAAAAATCGAAGGGAAGGAATTGAAATACCCCGTCGGCAAGCTGTCGACATAGCTGACGAGCATTTTGAGTTTGCTGCCGCCTTCGGAGGCGAGGCCGGCATGCATCTCGACGATCATGGCATCCGACACTTGTCTCAGCCTCGAAACCGGGGTGGCGCATTTTTCTTCAAAATCTTTCACTATCTCCATTACTTTCACCCATGTCCCCGGCTTCTTCATTCTCCGATGGATCACCACGGCCGCGGCGGCTGCCACTGCCACCCCACATGCCACCGCGATTCCAACTGCAACCTTCCCCATCTTCCCACCTCGAAAAAATTGTCTATAATCCAAAAAAACAGGAAAAAGAAAAGATCTTGGAAAACCAAAGGAGGGTTCTTTTTGTGAGTTAATATCCAAATCAGTAGATTAGAGTTTGGTGGGGATGGAAATATAAAACAAATAAAAAGTAGAGAAAAAGCAAAGATTTTGGTTTCCAATCACAGCAATGGTGAAGACATATTCTTCTTGCTTTTAACAGAATGAGATGAAATGGTTTTGGAAGATCCAAAAGCAGCACAAAAACAAACTAAAAAAAGCAAATTTGCAATCAAATTGTAGCAAAGCGGTCATGAATTCACACGTGTCCTTAAAAAACATGGTGAAGTTCGATGTTTACTTTGTTTCCTCATCTCCAGTAAGATTTGGTGGGTCTCATCTCAATGTATTAGATATGTCATTACTTTGGTACTTTGATTTTATCATTAATTAATTATTATTTTATCCATTCTTAATTTAAAAAATATTTAAATTTCAAGTCTCCCCCTCCATACCAATAAGTTGATCTAAGTAGTAAGCAATTTGGTATCGCTTAAACATATCTCGAGTTCGAGGTCTTGTGTGAGCAGAAAATTCTCTTGAAAAAATTTCGAATAGTCTAAATTAATCAATGTAAAATACTGGGAAATGGTAGGAAAAAAAGTCTCGACCTCCATAAAACCTATGTTTTTTTTAATTAGTTATAGTTTGAGTTCATTTATTTACTGGATTAGTTATATAAATTGATTATAGTAATTGATTTTAATTGTAATTGATACTCTACTAATTGAAAATTATAGTTTTAAAAAAGAAAAAAAACATTTAAGAGCGTTAATCTATTATCAATTTTAAAGTTAAAGTTTGATAAAAATTAAAAGTTATAAATTTCATTTTATGAGATTCATTTTTATAATAAAAAATACGTGTTTGAATTTGGTGCATGATTTTTATATTGATTATTTATATTTGAGTTTGTGTTTAAACTATATTGAGAATTCCAATTTAATTAAAATTAAAAACAAGTATTTAGTTTTTTGTTAAATTAAAATTATAAAAATATAAGATTTTTTTTTTAAAAATAGACAATATAAAAATAAAAAATAGATATTAAGAATAATAAAATTTTAAAGTTCAAATAACTTCATTGGATAAAACTTTGACTGTTTCTTGATAAACTAAGTCTTCTCTCTCTACAAATACATTTTCAATGGATTCAACTTTACATTGGAAGTTTGGAACAACGACGACTTATAAGCTTTTTTTCTCCGATTTAAAAAGAAGTATTGTTTGCACCAAATTTATGCTCATTAATGTTGGTTAGATTTCAAAATTAATTTTTTAGAAGCAACTTACATAATAGTATGACATGGTTGAGTTTTTCCATAACTATTTATGAATTTTTATTGTTTTTTTAAAATAAGGCATTAATTTTATTAATGAGAAAACACTCAAAATTATAATAAGGGTTTATAAATTATCATTGTAAACTAAATACATAATTTGGACTTTCTCCTAAAATTAGTCACTTTAGATCAGACATGAACCATATATGAAAAGATTATAAACCCATCCAAATATACGATCGAAAATAGATACGAAACCTGACTGCATCGGCAAAACGAACCACAAAAGGGGATGAAGCTATTGATAGACCACCGAGAAAACGCAAATCAGAGCCGAGCACCTGAGAAACTCTTCACAAGCGCAAACCGCGTATCCAAATTCAAACCGAAGGTCCATAGCAGGGAAGATCAACATGATTACAAATAATCGCCATCTTGATTAGTCGTGGCGTCATCAAATCAACCCTGATAGAAAACAAATAATAGAAAAACATGCTAAAAAGCAAAAAAAACGTAATAAACGGTAGAGAAAAGCGTGTCATAAAAACAAATTTATTGAATTGAAAAGACTGAAAATCAAAAGAACAAAACAAATAAGTGAGAGAGGGTGACCGGCGGTCGACAAATAGCTCAAAAGCTATTGCTGTCGTCGGTCAATTTTTTATTGTTTTATGTGAATGCATTATTAATAAATTTAATTTTATTTTGGAGAAATTCAAATTAGACCGGTGTGATCTTGTTATATTAATTACGTATGACGGTATGAGAAATTAAATTTTAAGGTTCAAATTATAACTCATGAATATCATTTTTGGTGCAAACTCTACCCTACCATATAAAGCTAAAATATAAGCTGGAACTAAGTTTATAAACGAACCAAATGAACACGAACGAGAATATGTTCTTGTTCATTTATTTAATTTTAATCGAATAAATGAACGAATACGAACAACTAAACGAACATAATTTATTGTTCGTGTTCGTTTGTTAAGGAATGTAGCTTGCTCGTGTTCGTTTATGTTTGTTCGTTTAAATGATAACCGAACGTAAACGAACACAAACGAACGAACATAAAAGGACATATGTGAATAAATTTAAACGAACAAAAGGAAACGAACATATGTGAATAAATTTAATTTTTTTAAAAATATATAATACTTTTGTTATGAAAAATAATAAATATAAATAGATATATGTAAATAAATTTGAACGACCATAAATGAACAGATTATCGAACGTAAATGAACGAACAATAAATAAACGAATATAAATGAACTTCCCGCCTAACAATTCACGAACGAATAGTTGAACGTTTGGTTCGCTTACAGCGCTAGCCAAAAAGCCTAAAACCCAAAAATTATTATTATTCTAGTACAATGTTTATTTATTTGACTGAGGTCGACAAGGTATAAAATACTTTTTTAGTAAGTGCATGTTTTCTTCTAGTGAGTTAAAAATTTGTTTTCTTATTTTTAATGTCGGGAATTAAAATACATGAAATGTGGTGTGATAGTTGTTTACTTTATCCATTAATTAAGAGGACATGACTTTGATCAATTCCAAGAGAAAAGAGTATATTTTATAGTCAATAATTTATTTTTTAATAAAAACATCCGCGATAAAAGGATTAATATTATTATTATCAGCTATGCATCGGCAAACAAACAAAATGTTGTAAGCTAAAAAGTATTAACCTCTAATATGGTTTATTAGAATTTAGAACATTGTGCGAATAATGCAGAGTTGCAAGCTTTCGCTTCTGGGCTTGTGATTCTTAACCCATTTAAACCTTGGGTTATGGGCTTTATAAATACAAAATACCTTCGGCTAATATTTGGTATGTATTTTTTCTAAATAATAATTATTATTATTATTAAAAATTATATATATATTTTTTTCAAAATACCCATTTAAATTTAGTTATATTTTTTTTATTTTCCCAAATTGTTTGATCAAAATTTTTAAACCATTATTTTATAAAATAAATTATAATATTTAAAAAGAACATTATATTTGTTCGCATCATGTTCGTCATAATAATGAAATCTAATCAAATCCATTACAAAGTCATCAAGAAGATAACTATTATTATACAAATTTATGGAAAAAAATTTAAAAACTCTAATAAATTTTATTAGATAAGCCTTATATTTTACTAAGCCTTTTAACTTTTTAATTTACACTCAAATGAACATGTAAACTTATAATTTATAGCAAAATACACTTGTAAAATAAATAAATAAAACAAAAAGTCTTCTTTATGAATTTTAATTTTGTTTATCATATTAAGACATATAACTAAAAAAATTAACAGGTTAGTCCAAGTAGTAAGTAGTTTGATATTGTTTAAGCAGATTTTGAGTTCAAAGCTTTATATATATATATGCAAAACATTTTCGTTGAAAGAGTCACTCGAATCGATACGAATTAGTCAGAACATGCTTTTTAAAAATCGGGCTAAGTAATTTACTTTGCCTAAGCCCCATTAACATTTAGGGAAAACTACACCGGTGGTCTTCAAACTATTACCATTTTCCTATCTTGGTCCCCAAACTATGTTTTTTGCAAAATCGTCCCTTCTGTTACATAGTTCTACTATTTTAGTCCCCGACGTTAAATAGCTAACGATTTTGCTGACGTGACATTTTTTAAGAGGAGAGAGAAATGATTAAAAATATTTAAAAAATGTCACGTCAGCAAAACCGTTAGCTATTTAACGTCGGGGGACCAAAACATGAGAACTATGTAACAAAAGGGACGATTTTGCCGAAAAACATAGTTTAGGGACCAAAATAAAAAAACATTAATAGTTTGGGGACCATCGGTGTAGTTTACCTTAACATTTAATACGTGGCTCTGGTTCTAGAATATTGCTGGAGGTAGGTAAAACGTGGGTCTCCATTATTTTACCGTTGCACAACGGCTATATCTTCCAACAGTTTAAAAATACTGTGGATTTTAAATTTTCAAAATACATCTCCCACCAACGGTCACCAGGTTTAAATTGTGTGCTTTCTTTCTCCCTGATACAAGCACAAGATTTTCCAGGAAAAATAAACCATTTCCGATCAAAACTCAAAGAGTAAAAGAAAAGATGAAAGGGTCTGAGAAAAAAATCCTCTTTTTCGTCTCCTCCTATCAAATCATATACTTCTCCCAATGGTAAGCTTTTCTTCCTTTCTTTTTCTGTTAGTATTTATCTGGATATTTGGGTTTTTGTTTTAATTTGTTTAGTTCTGGATTTTTTCATATGTTCAGATGAGAATTTGCAGACACAGAAGAAGCAAACTGTGAAGACTTTCATGTCTCCCACTGTTTGTGCAGCTTCAAAGGCCAGTTTTCCGAGAAAGAAAGTCTTGGGTGAAAGAAATGAATCTCCGGGATCAAATTCCACCCTTACCCATTTCTCCAAATCCCCGAGTCTTGATTCGAAGCCGTTGCCGGAGATCATTTCAAAAGCTTCACTGAAGAATTCCCCAAATATTGATCCCAATGTCACTTCCAAAGATCATTATGACCCATTGAAGAATTACCTTTCGCCGAGGCCTAAATTCCTGAGGTACAATCCCGATAGGCGAAAAGAGATCCTTTTACGCCTTGAAATGGAAGAAAAAGAAGGGGATGATTCCACTTCTGAGTCTGATGAAGCTGACAATTCTTCTTTGGCTTCTTCTTCTTCACAAGAAGATGAAGAATCCGGAGACGAAAGCGAGAGTCTTTCGGAGGAAGAAGATGAAGAATTCGACACCGAAAGAGAAGAAGAGATAGAAGAGGAAGCAACATGGAGTTTCAAAGGAGTTTTGAAGTATTTCCTCTTGTCGGTTGTGTTATTACTAAGTACACAATATATTTCCTCCATGAACTCCCCAGTCTCTGCTCCAAAATTTGAGGGTCCTGCACATTGTTTTCAAAATCATTCGCTTCAAATAGCTGATGGTTTCGAGATTGGGTACGAGTTCTTGGATGGAAAGCAAGAGCAATTGGGTTTATTGAGCTTTACCCAAACTATGGCAGATGAGGAAATTGAAGTAGAAATGACAGAAAATGCTAATACGGGACATATAGTTGAACCCGAAGAGACGGATGAAGAAGAATCGATTACGATGGTAGAAGCTTATGAAGAAGAGATGGAAGAAACTGAGGGGGAAAATGAAGTAGAGAAGGCTGGAGAAGGTGAAAATGTAATTGAAGATGAATTGGTGAAAATTGAGTTGCAGGAGATTGAAGAAACTGGTGAGCAGATCGAAGAAACCCGAGATGTAATTGAAGAAGAAATGGTTGTGGACATTGAACAGCAGGAGCCACAAACTGATGAAGAGATTGAATTCGTACAAGTTGATCATCAGACAAGTCTTTTGTATGAAGGAACAGAATCTTTAGAGGAAATAAAGGATGTTCCAATGGAAACCAGTGATACAGACATGATTCAAGTCCTAATTATTCGAATCAGAAGTGCAGTGAGCATGCTGGAGAAGTGGGGCAAATCCCTTGCTCTCAAATTTCAAGAACTGGATCCACTGAAAGGGTTCAACCAGCACATGGGAACTGAAATGTTTCTCAAATTTGTGTTTGGGTTTTTAGCATTTGCTGCCATTGTTGCATCTTTTGTATTTGGCTTTAACATTAGGAGAAAGGGAATTGCATCAGAGAAGGAGAAGCCAAGTTCGCCGCTTCCTGTTGAAAGAGATGAGCCAAAAAAGCTTGCCATTTCCAACACCATGCCATTGACTACCGCGTCGGCGATGGAGAGCCGAGCACCTTCAGTTGAGTTGCTGGCTGAGTTCGAGATCGGTGGAATTAATAGTTCTGCTATAAACAGCAGAATGAAAGATGAAGTGAGCTATTCTTATTTTTCAGAAAAGGATTTTACCAGCAAGGATCAACAAGGATACTCAGAGTTCTCTGCTTTGAACTCCAATTCATCCGAAATATGGACATCGACTGCCAAGAAGAAACTCTCAGGGTCGTCTGCTGTGAACTCCGGTTCGTCTGAAAGATCGACATCGACTGCCAAGAAGAAAGGTTTAGGGAAAGATTTGGGAAGCAACGACGAGGTGATAACTCCACTAAGGCGATCATCCAGAATCCGAAACCGTGCAGACGTTATATCTCCATGAAGGCATTGAGGAGTAGAAACTAGAATTTGGGCTTTATCAGAAACAGCATCTCTGTTGTTTCATGATCCAGAAAACTAATGTAGAATCAGAATTGTCTGTCTTCTCTGACCATAGTTGTGTTCTGTTCTAATCTTGTAGGAAATGAATCAAATGATCATTTATCATCTTTAATCGAATAATCAATTCCTAAATATGTTTCCTTGGCCTCCATCTTCAAAAAAGATTTAACAATTAGTTTATTATCTTTAACAATCAGTGATTAAAATGTTCTTATGGTTGCTGTATTGGGTACGAGTGTTAACAAGTAGAGAACGAGTTCGCCGACATCTTGCCGATCATTCAAGTTGCACATTATGTGGGGCTGCTATAGAGGAAACTCAACTATAGATAATTGATCCTAGAAAGGAGTAGCCGTATGATGCGAGGAGTCAATGCACTTACTGCAACACTTCATAATTTAGTTCCTGCACAAAGGAACTCAAGAACTGATGCATGTTGGACATGTCCAGTGTCCACCGCCTGGATGGTGGAAACTCAACTCGGATGGTGCTCGACGTTTGAGCCAGAGCGATGGTATGGCTGCTTGTGGAGGAGTGATTAGAGATAGCTAAGGAGTTTCACAAAGACAATTGGTGTGTGCATTGAGGCTGAAATTTGGGGTGTTTAGGAGGGTCTAAAATGTGCACCAAGTCTGGGGGCAGAACGCGTAATGGTGGAAGTCAATAGTCTTGACGTGGTCCGATTTCTTCAGAATCGGAAATGCCGAGGCAATACTACCTCATCGTCACAACAGCAGCATGTCTTGACTGTTAAGTTCTATAGAACTAACTCAGAAATGAAACGAGAGATATTAGGAAAGAGAGGCAGTACTCTGTTAATTTTTATTCATGTGAAAATGACTGTAATATCTTCAAATGAAGACCAGTCCCTTATATACAGAGGTGTGGGGCCAGTGAGTCAGTTAACTGACAGTCTAACAAATTCCTAACTGTCTCAACTGAACTCAACCGGCTCAGATAATTCAGGAGTGCATTTACAACAACCTAAAACTAATGCACACTCTGATTTATCCTAACAATCTAATTACAACTTATATTTCTAATATTCACCCTGCAAAAACAATCTTAAGATCTGAAGCTAAGAATTTAACCTGCAAACCACAAAGCAAACAAAAAAGAAATGCAACCATAGTGCAAAACCAAAAATACAAACTTGTTGAGAAATTCATTTCACTTGCAGAGGCACAACTGATAGTTTCATCCGATGACGAAGAAAAGCTGGGGCAGACAAAGGCTTAGTTAAAATGTCAGCTACTTGCTCATATGCTGGAATTTCATTAACCTGTAGTTGTCATGTATAAGCCTTTTCACGAACAAAGAAAAGATCAAGCTCCACATGTTTGAACTTTGAATGTTGCATTGGATTTGAAGAAACCGCAACAACGCTTGTATTGTCACACCACAAGACAAGCACCCTTTCTAAAACCACATGCATTTCTTTTAGAAGAGACTATAACCAAATGATCTCTGAAGTAGCACAAGCAACACTCCTATATTCAGCCTCGGCAGTGGATCTAGCCACCACTTGTTGTTTGCGAGAACTCCAAGATACAGGACGAGTAACAACAATGTACTGGAGAGCACCCACAATGCTTCGATAATCAGTCAAATTTTCAATTGCACTGCCATCTGAAACTGACATCTTACAACTTGAAATCATAGGTGTGGGAAGACTCTTTGCATCCTCAAACCCATACCTTCTCAAAAGATCCAAAATATATTTCTTCTAAGATAGAAAAAGTCCACTAGACGTGTAACTCACTTCAATTCCTAGGAAGTAACTAAGTTCCTAGATCCTTGAGAGAGAACACTTGATTTAATTTATCAATGACCATTTGAATCTTACTAGTATTGCTACCAGTAAGGATGATATCATCACATAGATTAACAAGTAAAAAATCCCTGTAGCATCATTCTTAACAAACAGAGATGTGTCAGATTTAGTCATTACGAAACCTGTAGAAATCAAATAAGCTTTGAGCTTTTCAAACCAAGCCCGAGGTGCCTGTTTAAGGCCATAGAGTGCTTTATGCAACTTACACACCACATTCGAATCTCCCTGCTCATGTTCTGGAGGTTGAGTCATATAGACTTCTTCCACTAAGTCTCCATTCAAAAACGCATTATTAATATCAACTTGTCTCAAAACCCATCCTCGTGTAACTGCAAGAGACAAGACTGTTTGAACAGTTGCTGGTTTCACAACTGGGCTAAAAACTTCATGAAAATCAATTCCAGCTTGTTGTAGAAATCCTTTTGCAACAAGCCTAGCTTTATACCTTGACACGGTGCCATCTGGATTTCTTTTAATTTTGAAAAACCACTTACAACTCACTGCCCTTTTATTTGGAGGTAGCTGAACTAAGGACCAAGTGTTGTTCTTCATCAATGCATCATATTCAGCCTGAGCTGCTGCTTTCCACTGTGGACTAGCCAAAGCTTCTTTGATAGACTTAGGTTCTTCCTCCAACAATGAGGCTTGAAAAATTCTAAGCTTTCGTATGCCAATCCTGCTTCTGGTTATCATAGAGTGTCTATTTCCTCCATGCAGTTCTTCAAAGTCAGGCGGTGCGTGAACTCTCCTAGCCTGCTCATCAACTCCAGTTGCATCTTGCAAACCAACTGGGTTGGACTCAGAAATGAAGTTAAGACTGAGATCAGGAGGAACATTATGTTGTGGTGATATTGGACGCAGCTCATTATCCATAACTCCACTAATTCCTTGCAACACCTCATAAGATGATGCAACAGTTGCAGTTGTATGAGCATCATGTTGAGGTGATACTGAATGCAACTCACCACCAACACCTCTATTCATTTCTTGCATTCCAGAGTTTGATGCAAAACCATCAACCACAAGAAGGTTATCCTCATGTGAGTCAACAACCTCAGGAGAAACACCTTCAAAATTACCAAGCCTTGACTCGTCTAAACAAACTCTAGCACTCTTATTAGCAAACTCAGATGCAGTTTCCTCAACAAGCACTGGTTGTAAAGTAAAATGTTGTTGTATAACTGAACCAGACTCTGGGCGTTCATGTAAATCAGAAAGTTCAACACGAACACAACTATCAGTATTCTGAGCATTTTTAGTACATGTTGTCTCCTCAACAAGCACTGGTTGTATAGGAAAATGTTGTTGTATAATTGAACCAGACTCTGGATGTTCTTGTAAATCAAAAAATTCAGCACGAACTCGACTATCAGTATTCTGAGCATTTTCAGTACTAAACTGAGAGGCTGGAACCTGTCGAGAGTAGGAAACTAACAGAGGAAACACTTGCTGGCCAACACTAGGACACACAGAATCATCATGTGCAACAAATAGAAATAAACCTTCATCAAAAACAGCATGCCTAGACACAAGAATTATCCCATCACCAGTCAAGCATTTGTAACCTTTATGAGTGGAGCTATACCCTAAAAAGGTACATTGTACTGACCAAAAATCCAATTTACGACTATTAAAAGGTCTCGTATATGGATAACAAGCACAACCAAAAACCTTAAAAAATGAATAACCTGGAACCTGATTGAACAAACACTCATAGGGAGACTTATCTTGTAAAAGTGGAGTAGGCAGCCTGTTGATAATGAAAACAGCAGATGTAAAAGCATGACTCCAAAATTTTAAAGGCAAGTTACCTTGAGCAAGAAGTGTTAGACCTATTTTCACTATATGACGGTGCTTCCTTTCAGCTTTGCCATTTTGCTCAGAAGTATGAGGGCAAGAGACTCTATGTTAAACCCCATTCGAAAAAAACCAATTCCTAAGCACTGAATATTCAGAACCTCCATCAGTCTGGACAGCCTTGATCTTTCTTCCAAATTGTACCTCAACTAATTTATAAAAATTAAGAAAGCATTGCATTACTTCAGATTTCTTCTTTAACAAGTATAACCAAGTATGCCTACTATACACATCTATGAATGACACATAGTACACAAAACCATCAGAAGGCACATGAGCTGGTCCCCAAAGATCGGACACAACTAAATTAAAAGGCTCAGTGTACTCGGTTAAGAATTTTGAGAAAGGAAGTTTGTGAGACTTCCCTTGCAAACAAGCTGAACATAAATGTGACATTTTATTCACATTAGGAACTATATTACACTTTTTTAAAGCAGTCTTAAGAACACTGTCCGAGGGGTGTCCAAGACGCTGATGTCATAATTCAAACACATCAGAGGTGGAAACATTGTAAGAAGCTGCAACAGGAAACTCTGTGATATTCACACTGGAAAGAGGAGATAGCTGGTACAAGCCTTCAGGAGTGAGCGTCCCTTCGAGAAGAATTGTCTGACTTTGAGAATCCTTAACATAACAACCATTAGAACGAAACTAAAAAATAACATCATTATCTCTAACAAGCTGAGATACTGATAACAGATTCTTCTGTATTGAAGGCACATGCAACATATTTTGTAAAACTAAAGGCTTGACACAAGTAGAAATAGAGCCGCTACCTATGTGTGCAATTGAAACACCTTTCCCATTGCCCATAAGTAAGACATTATTACCTTTGTAAGCTACGGCTGTTTGGAGGTTGGTAGGATCATGCGTGATGTGATGTGTAGCTCCGGAATCAGGATACCAAGAAAAATCAGTGGTGTTCTGAGGAAGAACGGAAGTAGAAGCAAAGGACATAGGAGCAGTAGGTGTTGAAGGAAGAAATTGAGTGCCACAATCAAAAGGATTTGACACATTGGAAAGCCTTGCACCGGAAGAACCACCAACACCTGCAAATTGAGAAACATGATGGCCTGCAAACTGTGGAGTCACCGAAAAATTGTAAAAAGGAGCTGGAGAGCTCAAAATTGGATGCATTCCATGTGAAAGAGGCACAAAATACCCAAAAGGAGTTCGAAAAAATGGAACGGCATGATTAATGGTGTGAGAATATGCTTGCACAGGTCTCTCATGCCTCTGTGGACCACCAGACTTATTCAGAATATATTGTGAAGAATCACCAACCTGAGTATCCTTGCTATCAATACCAGGATAGTTGTGATCAAATCTATACCAGCACTTTGCAGCAGTATGTCCTAAACGCCCACACACTTGGCACTGAGGCCTATTCGAGGTATTTCTGCCACGAACTCGACCACGATAGGTGTTACCCCCCCCCCCCACGACCTTTGGAATAAGTCTGTTGTTGAGGCTGTTCACTATCAGAAGAACCATCCTTATGCTCATCTGAAAAATCTCTTCCATCAGAATGTATGACCAGATTAGCATGAGAGGGTAAACTATCTTGCAAAAACATATGATGTCTAGCCTCACAGTCAAGAAGCATTTCAGTGAGTTTATCCTACGACACTAGTTCTTTTGAAGCAACAACAATAACTGATTCAAATTCAGGTGAAAGACCAGCTAGAATGACACTCACTTGTTCTTGTTCAGTAATCAAACTACCAGAGGCTTTAAGCATATCACAAATCATCTTAATCTTGGCTAAAAAAACATGAACAGTAAGACCACATTTCTTCTGTGTGTGAAGAGAATGCCTTAAGGAAGAAATCTTAGTACTAGATTTTGCAGAGAACATCCTGTGAATTGTGTCCCATATAGCTCTAGCAGTATTACACCCTGTAAGTTGATGCAATACTTCTGCACTCACAGTGGTCAACAACCAAGACGCCAACAACTTATCTTGTCTATGATGAACTAAAAATTTAGGATTAGGCACATCACGTCCCGACTCACCACGAACAAATTGTGAAGGAATAGGAGTCTCAGAAGAAAGGAAAGATAAAAGACCATATCCATCAACAATCAATGTAACTTGCTGCTTCGAAAGAATATATGTAGCCTCAGTCAGTTTAACAATATCCTGTTTAGGTATCTGTTGAACAGAAACCAAACTAGATGCAAAAGAAGCTACATCTTGACTAGAACTTGTGGTAGTATCTTGCGGCATGATAAAAGACTCCTCACAGACAAAATGTCAAACACTTGATATGCAACAAGGAACCACGCTGTCACGCCCCGCCAGGTCGCGACCCAGCCAACCGAGGGGCACACCCGCCAGGGTGCACCGAGCAGCACCGAGGTGTGCCACCCAGGTGCGCAGTGCGCGCCCGAACAACCCTACCTAGGTGCGCTGCGCGCGCCCAAGGCGCCCCACCTAGGTGCTCACGAGCTAACTTAGCGAAAATGAGGAGCAATGATCCTTTTAAGGCCAAGTAAGACCCAATGAAGACTCTAGAACAGCCTAGAGGGCCCCAAACGTCTCCACACATCTCCAAGGGGTTCTAGAAGCTTCCACAACCATCTAGGCTCACCCGGAGGAACCTAGAAGGCTCGAGACAAGTCGGGAAGGCTCGAGACAACTCCGGACATCTCCAGAACAATCTAGAATACTTTAGATAATGGTGGATCTATAAGGAGCACCCTAGAATATTCTAGAATACCTTAGAATATGGTAGAGCTTTTAGACCATTTAGGATATAACTAGATATGTATAGAATTATCTAGATATGTCTAGGTCTCTTAGATATTTTTGGAGGCGAAACCGTAGCCGTTGGATCAAATAGATCCTAGCCGTCCATTGAGGAGGTGGGTGCCTATAAATAGGGCCACCCCTCTCATTTGTAAATCACCTAAGTAGCCAGTCAAGCTCTCTTGTAAAGCTTTCGTTGCTTAATACAAGGTTCTTTCCTTGTAAACTCGTTTGCTCCTTGTGTTTGCCATAGCGTTGCGACATTAAGGCTGACTAGCATCGTGCCGAGAGTGCTAGTGCCGCACGGATTTGAGCTTGAAGAAATAAGTCCGTGACAACGCGCAGAAATTCAAAACAACGCGACGAAAAGCAACACTCCAATTTCAGAAAGTAACTTGCGAGATGATAGACGACTCCTCACAGAAACAACATCAAACACTTGATATGCAACATGAATATACATTCAAAGATTCAAAACAAAAAACGATGGAAAAAACAACACCGTAAATTCAGAGAACGAAACACACATTCACTGAAAGCAATCAGGTAAAGATCTCAGGAAAGTCTATCAGAATCACTCGTTTGCTCTTTCTCCAATGAGTCATTGCGAGACAAACATCCTTGCGATCGAAAAAGACATATCCTCAACTATAGAAGATCTTTAGCCGAAAACAAATCGATCAGAGAAAATAGAGATCATACCGGAGCCGTGGTGCCATCACTATCGGAGCAAGACGCAGACGACCGAATTCTTGCAAATGGAGACCACGAGCTGACAATACGGAACTCAAATTTCAGCTGAAGGAAATGGAGATGCAGTGTTGTAACCAGGAACAAACAAAGGAAAAAGCAGCGAAAATAAGAGGCCTGGATCAGAAGATAGCGACTGATACCATGTTAAGTTCTATAGAACTAACTCAGAAATGAAACGAGAGAAATTGGGAAAGAGAGGCAGTACTCTCTGTTAATTTTTATTCATGTGAAAATGACTGTAATATCTTCAAATGAAGACCAGTCCCTTATATACAGAGGTGTGGGGCCACTGAGTCAGTTAATTGACAGTCTAACAAATTCCTAACTCCATGCTGGGAGATCGAGATTAGGCATATACTTGGAGAAGGCAATAAAGTGGCCGACGGATCACAATAATTTACTTTATTTCGAGTCACCTGATGAGACAATCGAATTAAAATTCTTGATTAAATCGATTAATCTGGTTCACCCCGTTGGATTTCTGATAACATAAGGTTATATTCCTAATTAAGGCTTTTATATTCGAGTGGAGATCCATATGTATATGAATTCAACGTACATATGAACTTTTTATTAATGGATGAACCAGAATCAGCAAATACAACATCAAACAAACAACAAATACTGAACACACAGTAAGCAACACAGCTTCTGCATCTGCAAATTTATTAGCTTCACAATCGACTCATGAACAGTTTTACAGATTAAGCAAACAAAACAATAATTGCACTTCCCTTGAAGAAAATATATGTTAACATAATTCAGGTCACTCTGTGCATTTGGATTGGGACATAAAGTCGACATATTTCTGAACATCATCCAGGGAATAGAGTCGAAGTAAGTCCATGTTCTGAAAGGGTTTATACAGCAATGGATGAGCCTCATCCACAAGCTCCTGGGGCGTTTGTATGGTCTCCCCACTGAAAGAGAAGAAAGCAAGGCTATATCTTTCCTTTTCACCTTCCGTTGTGATCACACGGTGGATTGGAGACTGAATTCTTCCATTGCTCCATGCCTGTACAACAACAATCCAATTGTTTAATTATATTGTTACCCTTTTTTCAAAACGTCGTAAAAAAATTGTGAGACGAACTAACCAAGAGTGCATCGCCAGCCATGACAAGGAACGTAGAACCAGAGGGCTCGACGCCAATCCAATCTCCGTCCTTTGTTTTTATCTGCAGACCTGCAACTTCATTGTCATGGAGTATGGTCATGAAGCTCTTGTCCGTGTGATCAGGACATGCATCTATCTCACGTTCATCTTCACGGGGCACCCTATATTTGAGCATTCGAAGAAGATATTCAGTTGATTCGATGTGGGAATCGTAGTACTTCCCCACACCATAGCTTTCAAACACCATTCTTTTCACCATTTGGTCCAGTTCCGACACCAGCTTCGAGTACGCATGTATACTTTCACTACAGAAAAAAAATGTCAGCAAATCAAGCTGATCAAAATATAGGGTTTGAGAGTTGATCAGACTGTATATACGTACCAGAAAGTTTTGTTCCCGTTAGGCCACATGAGACTGGTGAAACCCTGAGCTCCTTGAAGAATGGTGGGGTTATCAATGCCCATGCTTTCAGAGAGAGGGATGCACGGGTGCTTGAAGTAACCAAAGTAAGGCTTCTCAGAAGTGTTCTGAACCTTAATCTCTGTAGGAAGATCGAACAATTGTTGCAAAGAGAAGAAGACTTCATCCTGGAGTTGTAAGGAAACTCTGTCATACGTAGCCAAGAAGCACCCGTATTGCTCGAACGCCGCTCGAACGTCCTTGCATTTGGACATCCAAGCGTCACTACCGGGCTTCGAGTTCGAACTCTCATCGAAAAGCTCGATGACGGGCACCTTCATAGGCATAGCAGCAGATTGCAGGTGAGCCATTGTAAGAGCCTGAGAAAGAAATAGGGTTTGAGATGATATTTGTTGCATGTGGCTGAACCCTGTATTTGATTTGCTTATATAGACGACCAGCATTTGATTATGAATTACTATAATAATGTAAAGATGGTTTACCGTTGTCCGGCCGCCGCCCCTTGTGTGTATAATTGGGTTGCCGAAATGCAGCTGACTTTCTTTGGACCGAATAAAATAATAGAGAGAATCCCCGGCCAGATGAAGAAGTAGATTCCATGACCACCGATTCAACGTATAACAGTTCACTGCTACTTAAACCGACCTTCACAATTTTAAATCTAAATTAAACCAAACTTTTATTCGATTAGCTGTGAATCTAAAATTCTAGATTTAATTCATTTATTTCATGCGGATTATAATCTGTAATACTAAGTCCAAATTATTCAATTTTTGGTTTAAAGATTTAATTGATTCATTTTTTTAGTTTAAGGATTTAATTGTGTACAAATTTTTTAGGGAGTTCGTTATTTTTTTTTTAAACTCAAGAGCTTCAAACACATTTAAACCTTTAGTTTACTTAGAACTTTGCCTATAAATATTTTGATTTGATTGGTCACCTTTGAGGGAGAGGATTTGAGTTTATTCTAAACCCTAAAATAGTAGGGTTAGAGTGCATCAAATAAGTTTCTTATAATTTAACATATCTATTTTTAATTAAGGGAAAATATCACATGCACGAGCGTGGAAATATTTTGTTTCTAAAAGTACTCTAATTTTAGGGTTTATGAATTTAGTTAAGGGTTTAAGGTCTAGGAGTTTATGTTTAGGGGTTTATAATTTAGAGAATGTGGTTAGAATTTAGGGTTTAGATCTTAGGGTAATATGTTGGGGCTTTAAGTTTTAACCTATAAATCCTAAATTCAAAACACAATCCCTAAATTATAAACACATAAACCTAAACCTCTAAATTGAATCTCTAACCTCTAAAATTAGGACACTTAAGAAAATAAAAAAATCACCACCGGTACATGATATAATTACCCTTTAACTAACACAAGTATGTTTATTTTAAAAAGTATCATAGATATTACTAAGAGTCCAAACAAAGCCAGTTTTTTTAATAATAGTCACTAAATTTTTATCAAAACTATAGAAGATAACACAATTACAACACATTTAGGGGATGTAAATCTTATACTATTTTCCGGTGCCTCTACTTATGCCTCCACACTCAAAATTAGGTTTAGGGTTTAGGGTTTTAGGTTAGGGTTAGGGTTAGTATTTAGGGCAAGGTGTATTTTTAGGGTATAGGGTGTAGGATTTAGAATTTAGGGCTAGAGCTTGGAATTTAATTTTGTTGTGTTATTTAGTGTTGGACATAAGTAGGGGTATCGAAAAGGGGCAGATGGATTTTATCCCACATCTAAGAAGAAGAAGAATTAATCTACCAAAAACTCTTACAACCCAAAATCAAAGAAAAGTGAATAATTCTATAGAGATAAGCATACAAACAAAATTCAGAAGTTTTTCTGAATCTCCTTGTCTCTATCCAATCGAGACGCATAACGAGTGAAAAAGGAGTGGCGAATAACCCAAACTATCAGGCAGAAAGTTCCACTACCCATGATTGATTACATCGGCAACCAACCATCAATCGAGTGGGGATCCATCTTTGCAAGGTCACCAACAGAATCATAATCAGATATTAGCGTTGTGAAGATCTTCGTGCGAGTATCAACTGGTTGCCAAAGTATGCTGAAATCATGCCACGAAGGCAGATGAAATAACCACAAAAAATAAAGAAAAATGTGTCATAATGACATAGAAAAACACATGTCATAAAGACAAAGATTCTTATTAAAATATAAAAACAAAACAAAAAACAAAAAAAAATACCGACGATCGACAACTAAAAACTAATTTATCGTCGATAGTCGATTAATGAAAAAAATTAAGTGCAGCAGTGGTTTAGCTATTTGAGAAAAAAAAAAAGCTAGGTAATTTTTTTTAATTAACTATCAATTAGTTTCCACCGTCCCTCTGTTTTTTAAAACATAATGTTTAATGATCATGAAATTTCTAAGGTCTAATAGATATAAATAGAGTAAACCACATCCAGGTCATTTAACTATGGATTTAATAACAAATAGGTCATTCAATTAAAAAATGTTATAGACAGGTCACTCAACTTACAAACATGTCACTCAATTAAAAATTTATTACAAATAGATCACTCAATTAACATATTGTTACAAACATGTCACTTTTCTTCTAATGTGACATGGTATAATAACATTTTTAGTCCTAAAACATATACAATCTATCAATTTGATCTTAATTTAAAAGAATCCAATAAATTTAACTCTTAATATTTAAAAATTTTCATCATTTTAATCTTTATTATTCTCCTAAAGTGCTTATTCTTATCCCAATTTATATTATTTTCTTGTTACTTTCCTAGTATAATAATAGCTTAACAATAACTTGATGCTTTGTGGCAGAATGCAATCATCGAACTACTGATTTGATCTAATGGACTCACATGCTTTTACAATATCACAAAAAAGACAAAATTGATGGATTTTTTTAAATATGAAGGATTGAATTTATTGAATTGTTTCGAATTAGAACAAAATTTATAGAATATATAAGTTTTGGGGACTAATAATGTTAATATACCAAAGAAAAGTGACATGTTTGTAAGTATAGCTACCTATTTGTAACAATATGTTTATTGAATGATATCTCTATGTTAATTGAGTGACATGTTTGTAACTTTTAAAAGAAATGTAATACGTTTGTTATAAAACATATAATTACGTGACCTTAGGTGTAGTTTACCCTTACAAATAATAGATTAAATGTCAACCTGATTTTTCAATCATTAAGAAGAGAGAGAGAGATGGACCGTCATTAACAATATTTTATAGTCATTACTTATGCATAAGTAATCACCAATTTGGTAGAATAAAACAACACCATTCATTTAAAATATGACTAAATTGAATGACAGCTAAATAATTAGCAATCATCATAAAAGAAAAACATCCATGGAATGTTGTTTTAGTATTATCCCCTAAACTTTATCCCATATAATCACACCTTCACATCATTTTGATGCGTACGGAATTGTTTTTTATTAAAATATAAAATATTACATTCTCATATCGAGATTTGAATCCATACAAAATGTAATAATATGTACATCTTTAGCTACTACGCCAATTACTAGATCTTGTCCAAAATTGTTTTTTTAATCTAAATGCTAATATTAAAATTCCCTTGTCATTGTGAATATGTATCTAAGATGTTATTAGCTTCAAGCTTCATTTAATTAGTTTTTATAGTGCCAATAAAATCCGTGAAATGAAATTTTGATTGATAATAGATCTCGAATTCGATCCCATATAATTTTTTTTTCTTATATAAAAAACCTTTTTTATATAAAATAATAATAAAAAAACATTTTTTAATAGTCTTAAGGTTTGTGGCGTAAGGTATAAGGGAACTAGGGGACAAGGGCATGACTTCCCAAAATTTTGAGAAATTAGAATTTAACCCCTCTAATGTTTTTTAACTTTTAATTGGCCATTCTAGATTTTTAAAATTTCATATTAACTTTTAAAATTTTAAATATTTTTAATCAAATTCCCTCTCATATTTTTTAAAAGTTCTTATTAAATATCACAAAATTAAAAAAATTAGATAAACCCTCAAAATTTTTAAGCATTTAAATTGTCACCCAAACTCTTACCCCAAGTTTCGCCATTGCCGAAAGTGATTACAATTTAGTATCTATTCATACTTTTTCTTAACCATTTGATAACGTACACACATCTTGCAACAAATTTGTTCGAACTCATATCTCTTAAGATGAACATTACTGGAAACACATTACTGGAAACACAGACTAAGTTGAAAAAGAAAAAGTTTCATATATTACATGTGAATATTAAAGAATGGCTATATACTAAATATGGATTTTTGTACAACATTTTATTGAGATGTAGCTACATTCCATATTTGGATTGGCCTAACTGTATAATAACTGTATTATACATGGTTGTGCCTAACTGTATTTATTATATTTATATATTATGCGTGTGGGGGTGGTAACAGTTATTAAATTAAAGAATGATTAATTGAACATGTGACAATGCAGAGTCAACACTAAAATAAATAGACTGCCCGACTTAATAAGATTACAACAGATTTGGGCATTGAATCTAAACTTCATTCCTGCTCGCACTGCAGCTAGCACCCACCGTCCCCATCAAACACAACAATTACATTCGGGTTGAACATAAAAAGGGTCGTCCATAAAAATTTAAAATTTTTATATGATTTATTATTTTAAAATTTTTATGTATTTTTATATTTATTTCCGTCCCCTAAAATTTTATAAGTTCACCCCTCCTAAAATTTTATAGGTTCGCTTACTCTAATATAAAGTTACGCGTTTGTCCCTAATTACATCAATTGATCCCATTATACTTCAGATAATTAATTTTTTTGTGATATTTATGTCCGCTTTATGGTCCATGTTCGGGGTGCGAGTCTGCTCCTCCTAATAAAGTCACCTCCAAGGTTTAAACTCGTGTCATCTCTTTGTGAGTACAATGTGTCTTACCAATGCACCTAACACTTATTGGTTACTCTAGATAATTAATTTATCATTAAGTGAACCATCAAATTAATAGATTTAAATTATTAAGTTAATTTAATTTAAAAAACTCTAGGATGAGCACAAGACATTCAAATATTGTAAAACATTATTCTTAGTTTAATTTTTTTTAAATTATTATATTTGATGGCGTGAAACTTCTTTTAATAATTTAAATACGAATATTTAATTGATTTGATTTTCTATGTGGAAAATGGATAAATTGTGTATACATGTCCCGACAATTGCAAGAAAAAATTAAAAAAAATAATGAAAATATCAGCTTCGAGAAATGCAAGGGTGCTTAGGGTGGGAGATAAAATCAACCTTAAACTATGACGTCTGGGCCGCCCGCGCTTTGTCAGCTAAGTCCACATGCTCCTACCATTATTAATTTCTTACATATGAAAAATAATTGAAAATGTGATATCATCTCCTGGTAAAACAATCTGGACAGTCCCCCTACTATCATAAGAAAGCAAATAAGTCCCTATACTAAATAATGGACCAATTAAGTCTCACTATTTTTTTTTATAGAAGCCATTAGTTTTATTAAAAAATAAAAAAATATCCAATATTACAATAAGGGTTTACAATCATAGTTGTAAGCTAAACACATAATTTAAACATTTTTTTATAACCTAAGAAAAATTAGCATTAAAAAAATAGAGAGAAGATCAAACAAACAAAGAAAAATAAAGAATATCGATGATCGATAACTAGCATTAAGATTAATGATACCATCAACGAAGTAAAATGAAAAGAAGAAAAAGTCGGTAAGTCCCGGTAAATGGAAGCAAACCGATAAAATTGATAATGGCGTTAACGAAAGTAATCTAATATATGGATGTGGCATATGTGTTTCAGCAAAAATTTGATGGGTCACTGTTGAGATAAAAAATTTGATATAACAAATTAAAAAATATTTTTTAACTTAATTCAAATATTGTAAAAATTATTCAAAATTTAAATAATTTGAAAAATATGTTTAAAATATTTTTGAAAAGTTTTTTACTTGAACAAATATTTTCAAAGGGTTTTAAAAGTAAAAAATTGGCCCTTAGTACTGGTACCCTATCCCTAGAACCGATACCCTATGACCCGTACCCGGTACGACTAAGCCGTGTACTAATACGCTCTTTTTGAAAATTTTTCAGTAGTTTCTTTTCGTAGCGATATAGACGTATTTGTACCGGTACGCAAGGGCGAGTATCGATACTTTAGTGCCGAGTACCGATGCGCCTTGTGTTTTTGTGTCTAATGGCTCTTTCTATTTAAGTCAGGTATCAGTACCCTCTGTACTAGAAAAGTATTTAGTGTTGGAATTAAAGTCTCCAACGACTTCAAATCAACCTAACGGCTAGTAGCCACCACAAACTCATTAAAGGGATTAAAAGACACATTCAAAGAGTCTTGAAATAACAATAAAGCCAACAACAAAATTTTTTGTATAGAAAAAAAATTATGCTTATTTTTGTCGTATACTTTGTAGAAAACACTTGTGAGCCAAATTGTCAATATTACTCAAGTGATTAAAATTTTGGGTGAGTTCTTAAGAGTGCAAACTATTTGCCTTTAAGATATTTTTCTTTTGTTTGCTAAATTGTATTTTCTCTTGGAAGAGAGTTACTCAAAGATTTGGGGTATAAGCTTTGAAGTAGTGTAAATGTTACTCTTGATCCTTGAAAAATAAATAATTTCAACAGTGAATTTGAGAAAATCCTTAGTGGGAAGCTAAGGCAGTGGATGTAGCCTTTGGTTAGAAAGTCGAACCACTATAAATCTTTGTGTCTAATTTTTAAATTTCTTTGCTCCTACTAAAATTCCTTTCAAGCCAATTCACTCCCATCTTGACAATTCGGTTGATGATATACGAGCCTAACAATTGGTATCATAGAAGTCTATCATTGTATTAACATTCTAGAGTCGATCTTCGAAGATCTAAAGTAATTTCCAATCAACCGAAACAATGACCTCCACTTCCGGTGCTTACTACATAGAAAACTCCCAACCGATCAATAAGCTTCTATTCTTCAACGAAGCTCACCACTATTGTTATTGACAAAAATAGGATGAGACTATTTATTCAAGCTAGTGATTTTGGGTCATGGATGAGCTTCATGAAGGCTACATCACTCCAGCTTCTGAGATGAGAGATTGGAGTGATGCAGAGAACAAGGGATTTCAAACACATTTCAAGGTCATGCACATTTTCTTTTGTGCATTTGGTCCCGATGAGTATGGAAGGGTCTTCTCTTGTTCAAATGCCAAGGAAATTTGGGATAAACTTGAAGTTACTCATGAAGGCACCAAAGAAGTAGAGGAGACCAAGATCGGTCTTCTCAACCTTGAGTACGAGAACTTCAAGATGAACTCTACGAAAGTTATTAAAGCTATGTCCAATCGATTCTCCACCATTGTCAATGGACTCAAAGACTATGGAGAAGTGATCATCTTGGAAGGCAAGCTAGTTCAGAAGTTGATTTATTTACTTTCGGAGTCATGGGAATTCAAAATGACGACGATCATCGAAGCAAATAACGTCAAGACGCTCAAATTTGATGAGCTCATTGGTTCTTTACTTACCCATAAGATAATGTCAAAGACAAGAGAAAAAGAGAAGAAGGAGAATGTTGCATTCAAGACTCCCTCGAGCTTTCAAGAAAAAATATCGAGTGAAAGATGAAAAGATGGCCAAACTTCAAAGTTTTATAAATTATGCAAGTTATTTTATCCTACCAAATACTGATATTATTAATTGTATTTTTATTATCATGTTAAATATTTAACTCATATTATGATATCCTTCACCTACAACACAAAGCAGAAAAGCAAACATTATGGTTTTTCTTTTCTTTTGTTTTGCTGGTGTTCTAGGATTGGGTTTGTAATGATGAAATTATATTTTGAAAATGATTAGCAAATACAACATCAAACAAACATACGCCATGATCAAACAACAAATACTGAACACACAGAGTAAGCAACACAGCCTCAGCAAAGCTCAATCAACATCACCACCATGCAACAAGGAACTTATCTCGATCAACACCCACTTTTGCTTCACAATTGTCATAGTTATTGATTAAGATAATCGACTAATGAACAATATTTTTACATATTAAAAAAGTAAAAACAATAAAATAAGACATTTTTAAGGGGGGAAAAACATCAGAAGTCGTTAGGCCTTTCAATTCCTGGAAGAAAATATACATCTCTTTATATATAACACAAATCAGGTCATGCTCCGCATTTGGCTTGGGAAATAAAGTCGACATATTTCTGAACATCATCAAGTGAATAGAGTCGAAGTAAGTCCATGTTCTGAAAGGGCTTAAACAGCTGTGGATGAGCCTCATCAACAAGCTCCTTGGGCGTCCGTATGGTCTCCCCACTGAAAGAGAAGAAAGCAAGGCTATATCTTTCCTTTTCACTTTCCGTTGTGATCACACGGTGGATTGGAGACTGAATTCTTCCATTGCTCCATGCCTGTACAAGTTACAACAACAATCCAATTATTTTATTATAGGATTTTCACTCTTTTTTTTTTTGAAACGTTGTAAAAAAGTTGTGGCACGGACTAACCAAGAGTGCATCGCCAGCCATGACAAGGAACGTAGAACCAGAGGGCTCGACGCCAATCCAATCACCGTCCCTTGTTTTAATCTGCAGACCTGCAACTTCATTATCATGGAGTATGGTCATGAAGCTCTTGTCCGTGTGGTCAGGACATGCATCTATCTCACGTTCATCTTCCCGTGGCACCCTATAGTTCAGCATTCGAAGAAGATATTCAGTTGATTCGATGTGGGAATCGTAGTACTTCCCCACACCATAGCTTTCAAACACCATTCTTTTCACCATTCGGTCCAGTTCCGACACCAGCTTCGAGTACGCATGTATACTTTCACTACAGAAAAAAATGTCAGTAAATCAAGCTGATCAAAATATAGGGTTTGAGAGTTGATCAGGCTGTATATACGTACCAGAAAGTTTTGTTCCCGTTAGGCCACATGAGACTGGTGAAACCCTGAGCTCCTTGAAGAATGGTGGGGTTATCAATGCCCATGCTTTCAGAGAGAGGGATGCACGGGTGCTTGAAGTAACCAAAGTAAGGCTTCTCAGAAGTGTTCTGAGCCTTTATCTCTGTAGGAAGATGGAACAACTGTTGCAGAGAGAGGAAGACATCATCCTGGAGTTGTAAGGAAACTCTGTCATACGTAGCCAAGAAGCACCCGTATTGCTCGAACGCTGCTCGAACGTCCTTGCATTTGGACATCCAAGCGTCGCTACCGGGCTTCGAGTTCGACCTCTCATCGAAAATATCGATGACGGGCACCTTCATAGGCATAGCAGCTGATTGCAGGTGAGCCATTCTCAGAGCTTAGTTTTCTGCCGAGCCTGAGAAAGAAATATCTGTCGTAGGAATGGAGTTTGAGATGATATTTGTTGCATGTGGCTGAACCCTGTATTTGATTTGCTTATATAGACGACGAGGGGGTTGCATTTGATTATGAATTAAAATAATGTAAAGGTGGTTTCCTATTTTCCGGCCGCCGCCCCTTGTATATAAGTTGGGTGGTTTAACCGCCGTGAGACTAAAGAAATGTATCTGACTTTTCTTCCGGATGATTAAAAAAACCAGACAAGATCTCCGTCCAAATGAAATACTAGATATTTGATGATGAATATACCAGGTCAGTGGCAAAATTAGTGGAATAAACTATTTTTAATTTTTATTTTGAAGAATAGGGTTATTTTAAAATTATTTGGGAGAATAGGTCAAAATCTACAGAATCATGCCGCCTGTAAATGACGAGGTGAGAGCATGCCGTCTCCACATGGCGTTGTCTAGTGAGATGTTCTTATACGACTTAATTAGCCAAATCGAAAGGTTGAGCTGCCAAGCACGGAAGCAACTTTAAACGTAAGTCAAAGCTCGCCACCTAGAGATGGCGAGGTCCTGTGTTGGATGCATGGCAAGCAGGCAGGCACGTGAAAAATGGTCAGGTGGTGGGAGACGTTAAATTTTTTTTGTATAATATTTGCATATATATGCTGCCATGGAGTGTGTGTATGGACTGTGTAGAGAAAAATTTAGAAGAGAAGAAGATTACGAGTGTATAAGGGTTGAGAAGAGAAAAATTGTAGAGAGTTAGAATTGCAGTATATTTAAGAGAGTTTTAGTTGAAAATTTTGGTGATATTTTTTGAAGATATATTCGAACGATGAAGATTGTTAAAGTATATTTTTGTAGATCTTCTCGATTTCTCAGAAGTAAGAGAATTTTTTAATTAATATGTTGTTGTTTTTTAATTATAGAGGGTTTGTAAATTTTTTGTGTTCAACATATTCGAATGATAATTATTTTTTTATTGTTGAAGGCTTTAGAGCACATATACACGATTTTTCGTCTAATCTGGTAACTTTTTGTATTTTTAAATTTTTTGAAGTTAATACATTTTTTGTTGTATATATATTCAAGTAATAATTATTTTACAGATCTGCAAATAGAAAATGACATATGGAGGAGTTTTGTTGTACTGTAACTATGAGCACATTTCGTCTCATATTCACGAAGAGCAAGTAAGTGATTTTGGCGTAATTTAAAATTTATTAGGTCATGTGTAATGGTTAAAATATAAAATAATTTATTATAATAAATTAATTAAAGGGTGTAGAGCATAACATCCGCCGTCGAGGACTGAAGATTAAGAACCTTCTGATCGCTTAGTTTATTACCTACAACGCGCTGATTTTTATAATGCTTCATTTCTCCGTGGATTTAAGATAGTCCCCAGATTAATTACTTCATTGATTGCACGGTGGAGACCAGAGACTCACACATTTCATTTTTCATTTGGCGAATGCACAATAAATCTGGAAGATGTAGCAGTACAACTTAGTGTCCCAACAAATGATTAGCCATTGATTAGGGAAAATAAGTATAATGCATATGAACTTAGCAATTGGGATATGGTGTGTTCCTTTAAGCACCGAGCACCGAGTTTATGGCCTCTGCAAGGTTAGTTGTCATATGACCATAACGTCGACCTTCATCATAGGTTTGTGACCATCTTTTCCTGGGATGTCATTTATAAAATTAAATACATCTACACCGTGCTGTTTCAATCTTCTTATCCTCGCTTCGAATTTTGGTTAAACCAGTTTATACCCTATTTAAAAAAATAAGTTAAATAAATCAACATGATCAACTAAAAAAAATACACATTTTTATAAACAACGAATAACAACTTACTCACGCCTAAAATCTCTTTTCGGATCTATTGTTTTCGTACTACGTCTTCGCATTTGCCACAATATGTCGTAAACAATATGTTGGATATGCATGTGGAGGTTTTCATAAACTCTCATCTCTGCCAGTTACTGATAAGAGCGCAATCATTCTATAAAAAATTATGCAAATCTCATCTTCTTTTACTACATGGTTGCGTAGATGCTTCAAAAAGAATCAACATACATCCGCGTCTTCTTTTTCAACTATGATAAAGACAATTGAGAATATATTATTGTTTTCATCTTGTGCAACATCCACGAGTAATATATAATTGTACTTCCTATACAACCAGATAACATCCACTTGAATCATGTGTTTGCAGAATGAGAACCCCTCAATGCACGCATTGAACGCCCAAAATAACTTATTAAATATTCTTTTACCAAGAATTAATTCGTCTTGTAAGTTGAACGCCAGTTTTGTTTCATATTCTACCATAATTCTCGGGATGAATATTTTCATTGCTCGTAAAATAGCTGGTAGCTCATTATACGATAGCTCATTATACGATTTATCCCAATCACCACACAGTTGCACCATCGCCTTCTACTTTGCTATCCACGCCTTGTAGTAGGATGAAATATATCCAAACTGAGTCCGGATGGATGCTACTAACACTGCAATCAAAATTCTTGGTTCATGTTCAGCAAATGCCTTAGTGTAAGCACATATTAGATTAGAGTCTAAATTAATGTGGTCATGTGATAAAGCCACAATAGAACATGTGTGCTATTCAATGAACCGTGACACCTCCCACACCTGACTCCTCTTGTTGTATGAAATTCTTACCCACCAAGGACATTTGCTCTTCCAATGAAGATATCTTACACAATAGGTAATTTTATTAGACTCAACAATAGAAAATGATGTATGGCGTTTGATGCAGTGCTTCTGAACTGCCAGCTTGGCAGCTTTTTTTGTTTCGAATTCATCCTTCAGTACCAATTCTCCCTAGTTTAAAGATAATGAAGAACCAAATACATGGGCTTGATGCTTCGGATCTCGCATTGTTGTATAGTCCACCTCATACATGCGGGCTACTGGAGGTTCATAGGTTGGATAAATGGGTTTCGGATGTTGGGGCACTGGTTCAACATAACCCCAAACTGGTTGCTCTTTTCCCAACCTGAGCCTAGCAACAGTCGTGGCCCAAACTAGGGGTGGGTAAAAATACCTGACCCGGTTAACCCGACCTGACGATCTGATAACCTGGACTTATAAATACCGAGTAATTCTCTAAAAAAAAATTACCCGACCGGGCCAAGTACCTGACTCGAGAATTTTCCTGGGATACGGGCCGGGATTTTTAAGTTACCGGGTACCCGACCCGATAATATTTAATATTTTTTTTATATTTTCAATTATATTTTTATTTTAAGTTTTTTAATATTTTTACTCCAAAACTAAATTTAAATTCCTAAATTCTTTTTATGTTTGTATTATATACTTTTAAGTTTAATTTTTTTAAAAAAAAATTTGTGTTTAATATGTGATTTTTTTAAATTTTATAATTAAAAAAATAAAAAATAGACGGGTATTCGATACCCGATTACTCGGATATCCGGGTGTTTCAGGTACCCGTATGAGATAGGCCGGGACACGGGCCGAAGATTGAGGTACCCGGATGAACCGGGTACCCGACAACTCCCACCCCTAGCCCAAACATCATCTTCAACATCGATACCATTACATTGAGACGCATTTGTCATAACAGCCTCAACATCATCAGCATCGAGTAAGAGCACGCCACCATCTTCCGTAATAGGCACAATATTTTCTTCATCCTCACTGAAATCGTCAAGCGATTCGCCCCAACAATCAACTGTGGGTTTGGTGTCACAATAATATGTTGATGAACTCATTTTCTGTAAAAATATTAAAAAACATAAGCAAAGATTAAAATTTAATTTTCTTATTAAAATTTTAAAAATAATAAACGGCAAACGAATTACACTTTCAAAAATACAAAATTTACGGGATTCAAAGAGAAATTGTGTGAATATGCTCTAGAAGCCTTCAACAATAAAAAATAATTATCTTTCGAATGTATTTTTAATCACACAAAAATGTACAAACTCTCTATAATTTAAAAAAACAAAAACAACAGATTAATTAAAAAATTAGTTACTTACTGCTGAGAAATCGGGAAGATCTGCAGAAAAATACACTTCAACAACCTTCACTGTCTTCAAATATATCTTCAAAAACTATCACCAAAATTGATGTCTAAACCTCTCTCAAATACACTGCAATTCTAACTCTCTCAAAATTTTCTCTTCTCAAACACTCTAAGAATGATTTTTTCTCTATCTCTATACACTTCTATATATAACCTAATAGTATACTAATATTATACTAATATGTAAAAAAAGGGAGAGTGACCAGCTTTCACGTGAAAGCTGGTCTTTTGCATGCAAAACTGGCGCACAGGACCTCACCACTTACACACGGCGTGGTCCCTGCAGCTCAGTCCACGGTTCGTCATGAGCTGCCCAGCACGCCTGCCAACCAGTTGGGCCCTTTCTGATCACACTTGCACCTCGCTACAAGCTCATCACGACGTTCGACCTCGTCACCTCCACACGACAAGGTCATGTAGATTTTAAAATATTCTCATAAATAATTTTAAAACAACCCTATTCTCTAAAATAAAAATTGAAAGTGGATTATTCCACTAATTTTGCCCAGGTTAGTTCTACTTATAAACCGGCTTTTATAATTTTAAGTTCAAATCAAAGTCAAGTCTATATACACAAGATTTCATGTAAGGGGTGCAAACTATCTGAAAGTTATATTAGAAATGTAAGGATTCAAAATTACAAAATTTTAAGAGTGCAGAATTAGATTTTCAATAAAAAATATATAAAATGTAAAGGAATTTAAAAATTTTAAAGGGTGCGACTGCCCCAGCACCATATATTCATCCCAGATTATCAATGAATTCATGAATCTGTGTTTAGTCCAACTAGTTCATGCAAATTACAGTTTTTTTTAAAAGACTTTGTTTTACATATGCTCAAATCCAGATAAAAAAAATTAAAATTTAAAAACAAGAATTACACATGTTATATTATGTGAGCGGTCATGTCCACGTCATTAGAAAATTAAAATTCTAGTTAATGTTTTATTAAAAGAATGATTTTACTTTTTTTTTTGAAAGATTGAATATCAAAATTTGACTTCTTAAAATACTGGAGACTAGGTTCAGTTTTGAAAAATAAATGTAAAGGTTGATAACTGAATTTATCATTATGTTAATAAACAAATTACCATTCTACGGTAGAAAGTTTTAGTTTTCATAAGCACCACAGTTTTAGTGTTTAAAGATTCAGTTTAGTGTGTTAGGTTTAGAGGTTTAGGTTTAGTAGTTTAGAATTTATGGTTTATAGGTTAATATCTTAATTCTCAACATATTATCTTAATACCTAAACTCTAACATCTAATCCCTAATCTTTAGCCCTAAACACTAAATTCTAAAACCATAAACTCTAGACTGGGTCTCTGAATCTTAAAATTAAAACGTTTGTAGAAATTAAAAGTTAACCGCCAGTATATTAGATAAAAATCTTTTATAATATATACATATAAAAATTTGATTATTTTCTTTCACAGTGTTTTCTCGATGGATGCTCCATCAAGAAGGGAAGACACTTTGGATCAATGACCTTTGTGGTGAAATTTTCTTGTGAATATATGACGATTATGGGATAAATTTGTCAATTGTGCTGTTTATTTATTTTTTATTCTCTAAAATTAATTATTTTATGCGTGGAAAAAAAAACTCAGAAGCAAATTTCAGAAGTTGTCATGCGTACAATACTAGCATATCAAATAAATGTTCACTTTGAGATTCATTGACTCAGCTTAATAGTTATAGATGCTCATTTGCTTTATATTTTATATAAACTTTTATTCTAATATTTATTTTTGATTGTTATTATAATTTTACTTAATCAAAAATAAATGCTCATTTTCTAATAAAAGTTAAGGTTTCTTGATGCTTTTTTAATCTCAATATTAAGGTGTTCAAAATTATCAGACTCAACTACTTGAACATAAATAGCTGGATATCTACTCAATTTTTTTACCCAAGTCGGGTACTCGACCCGTCATTTCTCGGGTCGGACCCGATTACAAAATATAAAATTTTTGGGTACCCAGTTTTTTCGGGTACCTTATATATTTGAAATTAAATTTTTTATATTATATATATATATATATTAAAATAATAAAAATATTAATTTTTTTATATTTAATAAATACATATTTTTATATTTTTATATTAAAAATATATATTTTTTTTATATTTGGGTACCCAATTTTTTGGGTACCCGCAACTTTTGGGTACCCGGTAGTCGGGTACCCGCAATATTCAAGCCAGGAACGGGCCGATAATATAACTACCCGACGATTTGAATACTCGGTACTTTAAGTACCTGAATTTGAACACTCCTACCCAGTATTAAAGGCGGAAACATCGTAGGGGGTTTGGGGGTGTGGACCCCTATCAATTTTTTTCTTCAATAATAATAGTATGGCATTGTTTGGTAAAGAGAGGTTTGGGAAAAAATTAGAAGTTTGAGCCATAATTAGATGTTTGACCAGTCAAATCCGCTAATATTGTTGTTTGGTAAATAGTGGATTGGAGTGAAACCGCTAATTTTGAAAAAGCTCATAATAGGAGCTTTTTGAGATTAGAGGTTTGATACTAAAGTTGTAAATACTCTTTTACCCTTACAAATTACCAAAAATCTCAAAGTAACCTAAATTAAATATTTTCTCACCTTATTTATAAGCTAATACTATTTACTTTTTTTTCTTTTTATTATCACATATTTATATGTGTATTTAAATTTATTGATTAATTAAATTATATTAAAATAATTATATAAATAATAAATTAATATATAAATCATTTGAATATGTTTAGAAAAATTATATTAAAAATAATTTTATAGATCTAATTAATAATAATTAGATACAAAATATTGATAACTAATAAACTATTCAAACAAGTATTGAATATAAACATGTCCTTATATGTCATTTTACTTGTTTAAATAATCTAACAGCTAACAACTATCAGTTAATTTTACCAAACACTTTTATACAATCAGCTAATACAATCCGCTAGTCAAATCAGCTAATGCAATCCGCTATCAGCTAATGCAATCCGCTATCCGCTATCAGCTATCCGCTAATTGCCAAACAGGGCCTATATTTATTTAGAAAAAAATAAATTAATTTTATAATCCCCTTAATTTTTTTAAAATCTTATTGTAACCTTCTCAAAAATTTTAATTTTATTATACCCTTTATATATTCTAGTTTTGTCCCTGCCTAGTATAACAAATAATAATTCATAAATATTATTAATTCCAACTTTGTGGATTATAAGATAATAATAATAAACAAGGAATTGCATATTACACGTGGACTTTACTACATCCTAAATATGGATTTTAGTATATAGAATGGTCATTTTAATTTAGTAATATTCCATATAATATGTATAAAAATATGGGTTAGTAGCCAGCTAGGACTTTATCTAAATTAGGAAATAAGAAATAATAATTTTAACATACGACTTTGCAGAGTCAAAAACTATAATTAAAAAATTCGCCCGACTTAAGATTACAACAGATTTGGTCATTGAATCTAAACCCGATTCCTAGTTGCATGGCAGCTAGCAGCCACCGTCCCCTAAAACAATATTATTACATCGTCTCATTTTCTTTTAAAAAATTGAAGTTAATTCCAGAATATGTATAGTTTTATTATATTATATTTAATTCGTGTTCATTTAATCAATCGGATATGTATTAATATTTTGATAAAAATTAAAATTTGAGTCTTACTTGTGATTAGGGTTGTATACGATTCGGTCTAATTCAATTCGATCGGTAAGTTATTATAGTAGTTCGTCGTTTTTCAGTTAGATTAATCGTGATTTTTGGTTTTTATATTAAATTTAGTTTTTGAGATTTTGTATTTTATTTTAGATAAATAACTTTATTTTATAAATTTTAAAAGCTAAGTGATAAAGTTTTAAAGTTTTTCATAAATATTTTTTAAAAAAATAATTTTTTCACTAAATGATACTTATTTTTATATTATAAAACAATTAAAACTAAATATAATATTTTTCACTAAAAATAATTCATCTATAGTGTGTTTAAGTATAAATACTTGTTTTTATATAATAAAATATTTAAAACTAATTGTAAATATATTTAAAAAATCATTTTTAGTTCTATTCGAATAACCATAATTTATAAATCATATACTATCTATTGGATATGATCCGTTTACACAGTGTGAGAATTTTTAAGTTTTACACGTTTTTAGATTGTTGGATCAGTAAAACGGATGATTGAGATTAACATCAAGTTATGTGAAAATTATCAGTTAGAAAAAATAAAAAGTTAGTCTCGGCCTTTCATTTTCTCCATCCAACGATTTAAAATCGTGTAAAACTATAAGTTTTACTTTATACAAGTAGATCATAACCCATTATCTAAATACAATAGTTAAAGTCGTTTTGATTTATCGAATTTTGTTACTCAATCCTGCGAGTGATCTTATTCGACTCTTTAAAAAATTGGATTAATTCTACACGTCCCAAGAATTGCAAATATATATAAAACTAATGAGAATATCAAAATGTGTGTTCCGGAATTCTAGGATTGTAAAATGAAGTCAACCTTAAAATATAACCGCCGACCCGCTTAGCATTGTGAACTGGGCCCACACGCCTTGGAAGATTACTGATGAAAATCGTTTGCCTTTAATTTGTTATGTTTCTATTTAAAAAAGTGAATTTAGGTTAGAATTTATAGTTAGAGTTTAGAGAACTAGTGATATGATGTATTTTTAAGGTAGAATTTAGGGTTTAAGATGTGAATTTAGGGTTAAGTTTTAGAATTTAATTTTTATTGTTTTTTAGTGTGGGTCATAGAAAAGAGCATAATTAGGGGCATATGATTTTTGTTCGAAGATTACATATAAAAAATTAAAAATACTTTTTAATATTCGGGATGCGATTACATGATAATTCAAGAAACGTTCGTTTTTTGTTATTTGAAAATGTACACGCACACAATAGATAAATCTATTTGAATTGGATAATAATATTCCCTTTACACCAAAATCACTCAAATATTTTGAAATTTACTAATTGACCTAGTGACTGTGAATGCTCATATTGCCTCATCTTGTATGATTTCGAATTTCAGTATAAAAATGTAATATCTCTATTTAATAATAAAAAAATCACTTGAAGATCTTCATATAAAAATAATTAAAATGCCCAAATCATGGTGATTAAAAATAAGTGAAAAAAATCACAAACGGCAAGCATATTCATTTAATGGTTAATGTTTGAGATTTATAGACATTTCTCTTAACAATACCGTCTTTAAAATTCGAATTTATCTTGTCATTACACTCAATCCTTGTTGGTAAATGATAAGCTCTCATTTAACATGTTTAAACAAGATTTATTAATAGGAATTTATGCTATAGTTATCTTTATTCAATTAATACATAAAATTATATTAAGTAAGACATTCATGCATTAATTATCAAATCTATAAAGTGTAGGAGTCCAAATTCATTAACGCCCAAAGAACTCAACCTAAACATGATTTTATCTTGAATTATATTAAAATGTAAGTTTATAGGTGTAAACTCCATCTTCTAAAAGATAAGATATAGAGTCCTAAATATAAAACAATCAAACTAATTTTATATATAATTTATACAATATTTAAACTTCTCAAATCATTTCAAATCTTAAATTAGAGGTAATTGTATGTTTAAACATGCATGGGCGAAGCTAGAGCAAGAAATTTATTTAAGATGTGTTATTTTTTTAATAGTATTTAAGGAGGGTTAATTATTTATAAAGCGATGTCGTTTTATTTATAAAGAGAAAATTGCTACAATCCAATGAATACAAAACAAAGAGCTATAAGAAAGGAAAATTCTACAACGGGCGACGAACATTGATGAACACCACTAACGATGAACACCGATGAACACCATTAATTTTTTTTTTAAATCTTAAAAATCTAAAGGACTAAAATTATAATTAAAATTATCTTTTAAAAAAATAAAAATCAAATTTAAAAATTACTTTATATTATTTTTTTAATAAATTAAAATCAAATATTCTTAATTTTCCTACACCCTAACCAAAAATAAAAATCAGTTTTATAATTTTATAATAGATTTGAATCAAAAACACCCAAATCTCCTAAACCTAAACCTAAACCTAAAAAATTCAACCCTTCATCCAATACCCAGCCGGCGCCGGCTCACCCCTTCGTCGCCTCCGCCCCCGCCGTCAGCACCATTACCGGAGGTGACGGCGGGAGCGGAGGCGGCGAAGGGGTGAGCCGGCGCCGGCTGGGTATTGGATGAAGGGTTGAATTTTTTAGGTTTAGGTTTAGGTTTAGGAGATTTGGGTGTTTTTGATTCAAATCTATTATAAAATTATAAAATTGATTTTTATTTTTGGTTAGGGTGTAGGAAAATTAAGAATATTTAATTTTAATTTATTAAAAAAATAATATAAAATAATTTTTAAATTTGATTTTTATTTTTTTAAAAGATAATTTTAATTTTAATTTTAGTCCTTTAGATTTTTAAGATTTAAAAAAAAAATTAACGGTGTTCATCGGTGTTCATCGTTAGTGATGTTCATTAATGTTCGTCGCACGTGGTAGACTCATCCTATAAGAAAACCCCTATGCTATACAAGTAAATTTCAATTTGTACATAAATGAATATTAATTGAATCATTTGAATCAAAACTCGTACCGCTAACTTTAACTCGAACAATAGATTTCACTATCTCCAAAACTTCATCCACAGTCCAAATTTGATCCTGAATTGATGTCGATTGTGTTGCTAAAAAAACATCGGTTTAATTAATATAAATTAAAATTTCAATCCATGTGTATTTAAGTACCAATTGATGCTAAAAAAAATTAGCCTTACATCGGTTTAATTGCATAGTAGACTTTGTTAAGTTTGAAGAAAAATATACCATCCCCTGTATTCAGTAAAAGTCGTCGTTTACGGGATTAATTCTAACAGAAACTTGTAATTTAAGCCAAAGTTTTGTTTAATTATTATTTTTTTCAACCAAATAAATGCATAATCTACATTCAACTTGTAACCCGTAACATAGCTGATGTAATTCCTTGTTTTGTCATTGATTAAAGTCTTATATCATATTAGTACTTAAAGTATACCAATCTTTTTATTTTGGTACTTAAAATATTTTTTGGTCAAATAAATACTTAAAGTATTTTTTTTTGTTAAAATAGGTATGTCAAAATAGGTACTTAAAGTATTTTTTCGTCAGAGTAAGTATCTAAAGTATATTTTTTTTGTCAAAATAAGTACCTAAAGTATATTTTTTCGTTAAAATAGGCACATAATCTAATTTTTAATTAGGGTAATTATTCTATACACAAGCGCTTGTGGAAACTTTAGGTACTAATATGATATGTAAGCCTTGATTAAAATAGTAACACTACATGGTCAAAAAAGGGGGTAAAATACCTCATTAGTACATGAACTATGCCCAATTCATCAGTTTAGTACATTTATTTTTTTCCTTCTTACTTTCGTACATAAACTTTTATTTCGTCAACGATTTTACACTTTTTCGTCATGGATGGCGACGTGGCCTACGCGGACCGCTAATCCTTTGACACATATCACTTTTTTTTTATAAAAAAAGGCATTATTTTATTCCACATGTAATATTATCCTTTGAAAAGTCTTAAAAACAACTTCCCTGTTATTACCATTCTCTTATTTGAATTCTTAAAAATTTGATAACATCTGAGATTAAACTCAAACTTTTTTAGGGATTTAACGTAGAACATCAGAAGTTTAGGGCGAAAAACATAGAGAGTTTTTCGCGAACAACAATGAGAGTTTAGAGCGAATAACATTTGTATATAGGACTGATTTAAGGTTTTGTTTTATTTCGTAGAGAAAAATCATGTCTTCACATTCTTCAAACTCAAAAGGATGCCCCTATAAAGAAAAAATTTGTTGCGATTGTGGGCATAACGCTGAAATCTGAACTTCAAAAAAATTAATAAAAAGACAAAGATTCTTTGGTTGCCTAAGGTGGTTTGAGGTAAATAATTTTGTTTATTATTTTTTTATATTTTTATAAAATATTTTTAAACAAAAATCTGTTTGACGTTTGTGCAGAAAGATGAGTGTAATTTTTTTGTTAGGTTGATGACAAAGAAGGAAACCAATATGAAAAGAATTTACTTCTTGAGGTTATTACTGAAAATAACATGCTTTTAGAGGAGAATCGAGAACTGAAGATTTATGAAGTATTGATGAAATGCAAAGAAAAAATTGTTGTGATTTTGAGGGGACATAAATTCTTCAAAAGTATTGGAATTGAAAAAAAAATTAAGTGTAAAATTTAAAGTTTTTTTATAAGATTGGCTTCTTCTTCTTTGTTGTTGTAATTTACTCTATGAGTAATGTCTAGGAAAATTGTAATTGAAGAAAATTTTTGCAATGTATATTCAGAAATGTATTTTTAGGATGAACTAAAATAGTTATGATAGATGTGTAAATTATTATAATAAACTTAAATGGCTAATGTAATTTTGAAGTTGTAAATTTACATTAGGATAATGGCACATTTGTCCTATGTACTTTTATAAATTTGTCAATGTGGAGTCTATAATTTGCTAATATGGTTTAGGTTCGAATTTCATTGTATTGGTTGTTGTAATAGTTTATGCCTTGTTGTAAAAGTGAAGTTGTGTTGTTTATCGTAAATAGTTAGCTAGTTAGTTAGTTAATTAGTTGTAGTTTAGTAAAATTTACACATGTGTAACTTAGTCATGTTTAGTTAGCTGTAGTTCAGTAGAACTTACACCGATATACGTTAGTCATATTTAGTTAGCTGTAGTTCAGTAGAACTTACACTATTGTAAGTTAGTCATATTTAATTAGTTAGATGTAGTTTAGTAGAATTTACACCGGTGTAAGTTACTCATAGTTAGTTAGTTATAATTGAGAATAATGTATACCAGTGTAAATGTAATAACAATTAAAAGTACAGTTGAATAAGCATATAGATAATGTAATAACAAAATATAAGTTAAGTTGTAACCCCCTCGTCCCGGTCTGGTCGGATGACCGGTCCGAATGGGTCACACGGGGAGAACCGAAGCGAAACCCGTTAAGGTTCCTCCTCGGTTAACGACCCAGAAAATTTCTTTTAACTTTATCTTTCTATAGGCATTATTAAGTCCTATGTGAAGCACGACAGCGGAAACACAAACAATCCAACAACGACCATCCAAAACAACATTTTAAAACAACTCATTTTAACCCTTTACAGCAGGCCGTATCGAAACGCCCTTAGGGTGTTTCGATACGCCTTGACTTAGTCAACAGGCCAGGGTCAACCTGATGAGACCGTTCCGAAACAGGGGTGACCCGTATCGAAACGACCCCAACGGTCAACATCTCGTGGTCAACGAGATTTGACCGTTTCGAAACTCCATAGACCCGTTTTGGAACACCTTCATCTCGCCAATTTCTCAAAATTCCAGTAGCGAAAGTGTACCGAAACGGCCCCTACACGTTTCGAAACGCTCGGCCAAAACAAAGGGGACCGTATCGAAACAGGGTAGCCCGTTTCGAAACGCCCTCTGTCTGCAGACTGGTTTTAGCTGATTTAAGGCACAAGGGTGCCCCTAAACCTCACTAAAACCTCCAACAACACTCTAACAACAATCCTAAAGGCAAACCAACATATGAGCATGCTTGAACATCATTATAACAAGGCTAAGCACTAAGGCACAACATCACAAAGCCATACATCCATACATAACATTAAAGGTGTTAAGCTTCCACATAGCCAACACTTAGGCAATTCTAGGTAGCAAAATACTAACATGGTTACAAGCATGGCATACGTCCCAAAAGCCAATTTAACAAGCACAAACGAGGAGTCTAACATGCTCCTAAACAACAACCATAACAACATGATCCAAAAACATCATAACACGATTACATGTCCCATTGCTTGACCATTACATCTTAATTTAAAAGTCCATACTTGGTAGCCAAACAAGCACCACAAGCACACTTGGAGGCCCCCTTCTTGCTCCTAGCAACCCACGAACTAAGGATCTGCATTGTCGAACAAAGAGAGAGCGTAAGCAATAAGCTTAGTGAGGGTAAGCTCTTTAAAAACAAACCTCGACAATGCATGGTCCAAGCACGATCTCAACCAAGGTAAATACACAATTACCAAGGGTTCTCAAGAGCCAAATGTTAAAGATGCATGGACAATATTCAAAATATATGCCATGCTCAACAAGCTTCATTTTACAATATATGTAAACACATATAAACATCCAAGTAGAAATCACATTCTACAACACATTGATACACATATCAATCAATATTGGCACCTAGCTATGACCCGAATACGCGGATAAACCCGTTGGAACTCACAACCAACAACCACTTTACCTCACGGTGGGATTACACTCATCACCGGTCTTGCGGAGGGGATTCCACTCATCCTCACGCCCCGTCGATGGGATTCCACTCATCATCGACTATATATAAATACAATTTCCGGGCGAACCCGTACTCCTCCTTGGTGACTCAACGCCACCAAGGCCACGCGCGAATTTAGACTCATGTGTGCACACTAACATCCTAATGATCGATCATTTGTACTCAAGCATACTAGTGCCAACATTTAACTCATTCCACATTATTCATTTCAATCAATTCTGTGCTTAGCACGTACTCACCATGATCACAATCATGAACCATTCCCATGCATGCCATAAGCATCACAAATCATGCCTCATCTCACATGTACAACTCAATATACATAAATCAATCATATCACAAGTCATACGAGGTATAAACATCCAAATACTAGTTCATCCAATGGCTCTAGATCAAGTTTAGGATTAGGCTACCACCCTAATCCTAACTCTAGGTGGGTCTACCAAGCCCGACCTAGTCCACATGCTCGAACCAACCATTTAAAAACCACTTTAAACATTTAACCACTCACCTAAGCTTCCAAGCTCCAAGTCAAGCAAGCAACCACCCTCAAGCTTCCGGATTTCCTCCCGAAGCTTCTCTGGCGCAAGTTCTCGCTTCTAAACAACCTCAATACAATTCAAACAATCTCAAATCAACCCAAACATCAAAACACTAACCCGAAACACAATTCAAACACAATTTACAATGCTTCAAGCCATGAACAACCCCTCATTTAACCAAACTCGGCAGCCCCAAAACCTCTTCCAAAATCCATGTTTCCAACAACTTTTACACCCACAAATGATCCCAAATCAACCCCTAACCATAGTACCACGATTGGACTATCAATTCCCACCTAAGACAACCCCCAAAACTCACTCAAAACCCTCCAAAAACCCCATTTATACCCAAATTCGGAATTTGTTTAAAACCATTCAAAATTCACACATGTGGTACCATTTAGCTCCTAGACTTCATAACTAATCATATTAAATCAAAACATTAAGCTTAACAACATAAAGTTTCCATTTTTAATCAAAATCTTTAGAACTCCATTTTCCAAAAATCTTAACGAAAATGAAAACTAAGTGTACTTTTGAAGAGAGGGAGTTGAGGAGAAGTCAAAAACAGTGTTACCTTTCAAAAACGAGTTGAAACGGAGGAGGAATGGAATGGAATAGTGATTGTGTAGAGCTCTCTCTCTTTTCACGTTGGGGTGTTTTGAAGAAGAAGGTGAATAGTGAAAATTTGGGTGTTTTGTTTTGTTTTAATTTAAAGGCCCAAAGACCATTTTGCCCTTAAAGAAATGGGATATTCACAAGAGCATATAATCTATGGCTATTTAGGGTTTAATCTCAAAATACGGTCACACGACTAATTAATTTGAAAACGAAACCTGGAACTTTATTTTAATTGTAAAACCGAACCCGAAATAATATTAAAATATTATTTTCACCTGACCCCTAAACCCGAGTGTTACAACTCTCCTCCACTTAAGGAATTTCGTCCCTGAAATTACCTTATGGAAACAGATACGGAAACTGCTCAACCATATCGGCTTTCCTCTCCCACGTGGCCTCTTCCACGCCTCTATGTCTCCACAACACCTTGACCAACTCTATGGTCTTACCACGCAACACCTTGCTATCAGAAGCAAGTATCTCAACAGGCTCTTCATTATAAGACAAATCCGGATTCAACTCTATCTCCTCAACGGGCATAACATGAGAAGGATCCGATCTATATCTCCTAAGCATAGACACATGAAAGACATCATGGATCTTCTCTAACTCAGAAGGTAACCTCAAACAATAAGCTACAGGCCCAATCCGTTCAACTATCTTATACGGACCAATGAACCTCGGACTCAACTTGCCCTTCCAGCCAAATCTCATTACCTTCTTCCACGGAGATACTTTCAAAAACACTTTCTCACCCACGTAGTACTCAATCTCTTTCCTCTTCAAATCCGTATAAGACTTCTGACGATCGGAAGCTGCTTTCAAATGATCACAAATCAACTTCACCTTATATGTAGTCCCCTTAAGCAAATCTGGCATAGGTAACAATCTCTGACCCGTTTCAGCCCAACAAATCGGAGTCCTACATCGTCTACCATACAAAGCCTCATAGGGAGCCATCTGAATACTAGACTGATAACTGTTGTTGTAAGCAAACTCAACTAACGGTAAGTGCTTCTCCCAAGAACCCTGGAAGTCAATCACACAACAACAAAGCATATCCTCTAGAATCTGTATCACTCGCTCTGACTACCCATCTGACTGTGGATGATAAGACGTGCTGAAATGCAAACGGCTACCTAGAGCACTATGCAAGCAACCCCAAAACCTCGAAGTAAACCTAGGATCTCTATCAGAAACAATAGACTTCGGAACTCCATGAAGTCTCACAATCTCACGGATGTACAAATTTGCCAACTTGTCTAAGGAATCCGTAGTGTTCACTGCTAAGAAGTGAGCACACTTAGTGAACCTATCAACAATCATCCAAACAGAGTTCTTCTTCGAAGGAGACAAAGGCAACCCCGACACAAAATCCATGGTGATCCTCTCCCATTTCCATTCCGGAATCTTCAAAGGCTGTAACAAACCTGAAGGAACCTGATGTTCTGCCTTCACTCTCTGACAAACTATACAACGGCTCACATACTCGGCTACATCTTTCTTCAAACCAACCCAGAAGTAATCATTCTTCAAATCACGATACATCTTGGTACTACCCGGATGCATAGAAAAAGGACTCGAATGTGCTTCACTCAGAATCTGACGTCTCAACTCAACATCTTCTGGTACAACAATTCTATCTCTAAAGCACAACAAGCTCTCACCACTGAAACTATACTCGGTCGGTCTTCCTTCGGCTATGTCCTGAACATGAGGAACTAAAGTCACATCTTGCAACTGTTTCTCTCTAATCAACTGAATCAAAGAAGGCTTCACTTGCAACTCGGTGATCAACCCACCATCATCGGACACACTCAATCTAGCAAACATAGCTCTCAACTCAACGACCACTTTTCTACTCAAAGCATCGGCTACTACATCTGCCTTACCCGGATGGTACTCAATGGTCAAATCATAATCCTTTAGCAACTCTAGCCATCTTCTCTGTCTCAAGTTCAACTCTTTCTGTGTCATCAAGTACTTCAAGCTCTTGTGATCGGTGTAAACTATACACTTCTCACCATACAAGTAATGACACCAAATCTTCAATGCAAACACAACTGCGGCTAACTCTATATCATGAGTAGGATAGTTCTTCTCATGAATCTTCAACTGTCTAGAAGCATAAGCAACAACTCTTCTTTCTTGCATCAAAACACATCCTAAACCTACGTAGGAAGCATCATTATAAATCACAAACTCTTTACCTGAAACAGGTTGCACTAACACTGGAGAATTTGTCAAAGCTTCTTTCAATTTCTCAAAGGCCTTTTGTCTTGCATCTGACCATTCAAACTTAACTCTTTTTTGCAACAATTTAGTCAAAGGAGCAGCTACTCTAGAGAAACCATCAACAAATCTCCTATAGTAACCGGCTAATCCTAGGAAACTCCTAATCTCGGTCACAAACTTAGGTTTTTCCACTCAACAATAGCCTCAATCTTCGATGGATCAACACGGATACCTTCGGCCGAAACAACATGGCCAAGAAATACAACCTCTCGAATCCAGAACTCACATTTACTAAGCTTCGCACACAACTTATTGCTCAACAATCTCTGTAAAACAAATCTCAAGTGCTCATCATGCTCTTCTTCTGTCTTCGAGTACACAAGTATGTCATCAATGAAAACGACTACAAAACGGTCTAGATAATCTCTAAAAATTCTGTTCATCATATCCATGAAAGCTGCAGGTGCATTCGTGAGCCCGAACGGCATCACAAGAAACTCATAGTGACCATACCTAGTCCTAAAAGCTGTCTTCGGAACATCACACTCTTTTACCTTCAACTGGTAGTACCCGAATCTCAAATCTATCTTCGAGAACACTGAAGCACCTCTCAACTGATCGAACAAATCATCTATGCGAGGCAACGAATACTTGTTCTTCACGGTCAACTGATTCAACTGTCTACAGTCAATACACATGCGCATACTACCATTTTTCTTTTTCACAAACAACACGAGAGCATACCAAGGAGAACTACTAGGCCTAATGAAACCACGGTCTAATAATTCTTGCAACTGACTCTTCAATTCTTTCAACTCTTTCAGAGCCATACGATACGGAGCTATCGAAACTGGGTTAGACCCTGAAACAGTCTCAATCACAAACTCAACATCTCCGTCAAGAGGTAAACCCGACAACTCTTCAGGAAACACATCTAAAAAGTCACAAACTGTTCTAAAATCTTTCGGTCTAGCTTCACTCATATTCGGATTCATAACATAAGCTAAGTAAGCCTCACATCCGGAGTCCATCAACCTATGAGCCTTTAAAGCTGACACCACATTAGACAAGAACTTAATGTTCTCGCCTACTACTACTACTTCGTAGTTATCAGAAAGCTTCAAGGAAATTCTCTTCTTCTCAAAATCCACACTAGCTCGGTGCTCAACTAACCAGTCCATACCCAAAATAATATCGAAGCCATAGAAAGGAAGTTTCATCATATCAAAAGAGAACACATGACCCTGAATCTTCAGTGGACATCTCCTATACATACGTCTAACCACAACTGTCTCACCAAAAGAACTAGTCACATGCATACCTATATCTAAGATCTCAACAGGTATATCTAACTTCTGTGCATGCTCACTCAAAATGTAGGAATGTGTAGAACCCGAATCAACCAAAGAAAGCAAAGACATAGACTGTAACTCGAAATTACCTGCTATCACATCAGTGTCGTTCCCGGCCTCTCTTTGAGCATAAACTCTTGATAGTCCTCCTGTCTCTGGCTGCACTGCCACAACATGAGCAAGGTTCCTCTGAGCATCTACCCTAGGTGCATTAGCCCTAGGCTGAAAGTAGCCACGACCGCGCCCACGGCCTCTCTGAAAATCATTCGCTCTCACAGGAGCCTGAGCAATGTTCGGTGCCTGTGCCGCCTGATGCGGACAATCTCTCCTAAAGTGGTCCCTCGAACCACAGTTCCAACAAGCATGGAAGTTACCCCAACACTCACCAGTGTGCTGTCTACCACAACGGGTGCACTCGGGCAAATGCCCTCCTCCTCTATGGCCCTGATGGCCCCTACCATGATGGCCACCGCCACGTCTATGGTCAAACTGATGTCCGCCACCTCTATGCCTCTTGGCATCTCTACTGTCAAAGTGATTATGCCTCTTACCGAAACTAGAACCACCAGATCGTTTGGCCGAACCCAAACTGTGCTCTAAGTCCTTGGCCCTCGCGACCAATACATCAAAGTCTGAGTAGTCAGAAGCCAACGTGTACCTCTTGATCTCCTCGCTCAACCCATAGCGGAAACGGTTACAACGTTCCACTTCAGTAGGAACCAACTCTGGAGCGTACTGACTCAAGCGAACAAAACGGATCTCATAGTCTGTCACAGAAGCATCTCCCTGAGTAAGGGCCATAAACTCTCGCTTCTTCTCATCTAAGTACCTCGGTCCCAAGTACCTCTTTCTGAAAGCGGACTCAAAGAAATCCCAATCAATCTCTGCCTCTGGAACTTCAGTAGTAATGGTGACCTACCAGGTGTACGCATCACCCTGAATCAAGGAAATCACACAGCCCAATCTACGTGCGCCCACACAACCCATCTGAGATAAGATGCGAACCGTCTTCTCCAACCATAACTCCGACCTCTCCGGAGTAGATCCTCTGAACTCTTCGGCCCCCAAGCTACGGAGCCTCTCCAAAGGTAGACTAGCATCGTCACACCTAGGCTGAGCTGCAGCCTGAGCTCCCGCTGTTGCTTGCACTAGCGGAGTCATATCAATTCCGGCTGGACCTTGTCCACTTTTGCCACCTTGAGGTCCCTCTCCTTTAGCTCCATCCTAATCCTAACTCTAGGTGGGTCTACCAAGCCCGACCTAGTCCACATGCTCGAACCAACCATTTAAAAACCACTTTAAACATTTAACCACTCACCTAAGCTTCCAAGCTCCAAGCCAAGCAAGCAACCACCCTCAAGCTTCCGGATTTCCTCCCGAAGCTTCACCGACGCAAGTTCTCGCTTCTAAACAACCTCAATATAATTCAAACAATCTCAAATCAGCCCAAACATCAAAACACTAACCCGGAACACAATTCAAACACTATTTACAATGCTTCAAGCCATGAACAACCCCTCATTTAACCAAACTCGGGCAGCCCCAAAACCTCTTCCAAAATCCATGTTTCCAACAACTTTTACACTCACAAATGATCCCAAATCAACCCCTAACCATAGTACCACCATTGGACTATCAATTCCCACCTAAGACAACCCCCAAAACTCACCCAAAACCCTCCAAAAACCCCATTTATACCCAAATTCGGGAATTTGTTTAAAACCATTCAAAATTCACATATGTGGTACCATTTAGCTCCTAGACTTCATAACTAATCATATTAAATCAAAACATTAAGCTTAACAACATAAAGTTTCCATTTTTAATCAAAATCTTCAAAACTCCATTTTTCAAAAATCTTAACGAAAATGAAAACTAAGTGTACTTTTGAAGAGAGGGAGTCGAGGAGTCAAAAACGATGTTACCTTTCAAAAACGAGTTGAAACGGAGGAGGGATGGAATAGAATAGTGATTGTGTAGAGCTCTCTCTCTCTTCACGTTGGGGTGTTTTGAAGAAGAAGGTGAATAGTGAAAATTTGGGTGTTTTGTTTTGTTTTAATTTAAAGGCCCAAAGACCATTTTGCCCTTAATGAAATGGGATATTCACAAGAGCATATAATCCATGGCTATTTGGGGTTTAATCTCAAAATACGGTCACACGACTAATTAATTTGAAAACGAAACCCGAAACTTTATTTTAATTATAAAACCGAACCCGAAATAATATTAAAACATTATTTTCACCCGACCCCTAAACTCGGGTGTTACATAAGCTGATACATCATAAAAATCGTTATATTTTGAAATGAACCTAGAGACAATAATAACATAACAAAATAATTTGGTCTCATGCCCTAAATCAATATTCAAATGTCATTCGATAACAAAACATAATAACAAAATAAGACCATCAGTCTCAATGTCTCATATGTTTTGACAAACACTTTTCACTTACAGGGTTGTTTTCTCTTTTGTACCTTTTCTTTGGTGTAACTATTAATTTTTCTTTTCAGCATAAGAGGTTCAGTCCTAGAAAGTTGAAGTGTTCCCGGCCGGTGCATCAAATTTTTTTTTTTGCCCTTAGCTTTGGCTTGCACATTTAGAGTCGAACATGTAACTGGTGCAGATTTATGTGTAGGTACATCTTGACTATGCTTTATTCTCTTAGTTTACACATTCATTTTAGGTACGTCTCCTTTTTGAAAGAAATGAAAAAGATAAACTCTAGTTTAGAAACACATACAAGATAAATCGAAACAACTAAATTTTGAAAACTCAAACACGATTTAACTCAGAAAAATTCAAACGTGATTACACAAAACCTTAAACTCAAACACGAATCACTAAACCCACTTAAATTTAGAATTACCTTAAACCCATTTTTTAGAACACGAACTCAACTCGATTGATATCTCAAATTTCTATCGTGAAAAAAGCTTTTTTTTTTCAATGGATTGATTTTTTTTAGATTGAAAGGCGAGTTAAACAGTAAAAATAAGGAAAGGGTGTTTAGGACTTTTTAAGGAATAATATTATACGTGAAAAAAAGAAGGGCATTTTTTATTTTTTAAAAAGGTGACATGTGTCGAAAGATTAGTAGTCTGCGTAGGCCACGTTATCCTCCGTGACAGAAAAGTGTAAAACAGTTGACAAAATAAAAGTTCATGTATGAAAGTAGGAACGAAAAAAATAAATGTACTAAACTGATGAATTGGGTATAGTTCATGTACCAATGGGGTATTTTGCCCAAAAAAAAGTGACACTACTAGTGTCTACTAGGGGTGTTAAAAATAATCGACCCGACAACTTAAATTAAATAATCGGGTATTTACCTTCTTCTTTTTTTTGCCCAGGACCGGTACCTGACCCACTATTTCTCGGGTCGGGCCAGGGTCACAAAATAGTCGGATATATTTTTATTTTTATTTTTTATATTTAATATATATATATATATATATATTAAACTGATAAAAAAATTTATTTTTTTAATTTTTTTTATTTAATATATATATTTATATTAAACTAATAAAATATTTTTATATTTAAAATATATATTTTTATATCTGGATACCTAATTACCCAATATAATAAAAAAGAGGATGAGTCTACCACGTGCGATGAACATCGATGAACACCACTAATGATGAACACCGATGAACACTATTAAATTAATTAATAAAGATTTAAAATTTTAAGGACCCATCATACAATTAATAATTATTTTTAAAAATTCAATTAAATTATTTTTATATATTAAAATTTTATTTTTTAATAAGGGTAAACTATATATTTAGTACCTCACCAATTTCCGTATTTCTATTGAACCCTCATTATTTAAATATTATTTCAATTTGACTGTATTCTTTATAAAAAATAATAATTTAACCCTTAACCCTCAACCTAAAACCCTAAACTATTAAACCTTAAACCCTTAAACTCTTAAACATATACCCTAAACCATATACCATTAAAAATAATTTCACCATCATCGATTCAATTCAATTCAATGAATTGTTGAATTCTGCTAAAAATTCAATTAAATTATTTTTTACATATATCAAAATTAACTAAACCCGAATCTCTTAAATTAACATTATCATCTTATTGGCGAAACCCCCAATATACAACGGTTAAATTCTTCTATACCGTCGTCATCTCGCTGATGCTCAGAACAATATGCTGGAAATTCGGTTTGAAAAGGTTTTCTACTTAGCATCCTTTTCAATGCCATTCATATAGCAGATCGTGTTAAACTTGTTTTGTGCTTATCTTATGTTTTTCAAGGGATTTTATTTATAAATCCTAGCTTTGGTTCATATGTTTTCCTTCAAAAATGATGAACAAATCATGTTCATTTTATGCATTTTCGATCTGTTCATGAATTGTCTTTCGTGTCGTAAATGTCATCTTCCATTTTGGTTAGCCTGTATTTATTTATAGTCTATTGTTTCATTTTGATGCACTTGCAGGGAGAGCCAACAAGATTTATTCAATGCCATGGGATCCATGTATGCTGCAGCCTTTTTCATTTGCATCACAAATGCAACAGCGGTTCAACCTGTTGTTTCTATCGAGAGATTTGTTTCATACCGAGCTGCCGGAATGTATTCAGGCCTAGCCTTTGCATTCGCTCAGGTCGATCTCCGATTTTCAGCTGTTCACATTAGCAGAAACTGTGTGCGCTTTAATCTTTAGAATGTATTCATTCTAGGAGATATATATGAATAAAACAGAATTCAATTAATCATCAATTATTGTGATTAATTGTGATGGCCTCTTCTTTTCAAATAAGATGATAATGTTAATTCTAGGAGATTCGAGTTTAATTAATTTTGATATATGTAAAAAATAATTAATTGAATTTTTTAGCAGAATTCAACAATTCATTGAATTGAATTGAATTGAATCGATGATAGTGAAATTATTTTTAATGGTATATGGTTTAGGGTATATGTTTAAGAGTTTAAGGGTTTACGGTTTAATAGTTTAGGGTTAAGGGTTAAATTATTTTTTATAAAGAATACAGTCAAATTGAAATAATATTTAAATAACGAGGGTTCAATAGAAATACAAAAATAGGTGAGGTACTAAATATATAGTTTACCCTTATTAAAAAAATAAAATTTTAATATATAAAAACCTTAAAATTTTAAATTTTTATTAATTAATTTAATGATGATCATCGATTTTTATTAATTTAATTGTAAAATAGATAAACAAAATAGAGGCTCTCATTAAATGAATCATTTGTTTGAAAACTATAAAAATCTAAAATCAACGTTAAATCCAAAGCCTAAAACTTTAAATTATAAACTTTAAATAAAACCCTAAAATTTAGAATAATCTTTCGTAAAAAATCAAATTTAAAAAATAAGGACACGTGACCATATCAATACTATCGTGGTTTAGGGGTTGATAAGTTAATTGGCATATCAGTAAAAAGAGGATCAAAGTTAAGCCCAAAACATGCCAAGTCAGCTCGTGAGGGGCCGTACGTACGAACAAATATTCCAAATGCTAATAGTATATATATGTTAGCCCTCAGCCCCTCACCGTTATAACGAACCCTATAACCAAAAACCTCTTCTCTCTTTCTCTCTCGGGGTTTAAGCAAACGATTCAAGCAAAATGGCTTCATCCCGACCGCCGCCTCCATTTCGGTCTCTTCCTCCGCCACAACCGCCGTCTACCGCTGCCGTAGGAGGGCGGAATCCGCTGCAACGAACTTCATTGTACGTTGGTGATTTGGACCCGAATGTTACCGAGGATGACCTCTTTAACAAATTCTCTGCCGTTGCTACCGTCGTTTCTATTCGCCTTTGCCGTTGCCTCCTCACCGGAAAGTCTCTTTGTTACGCTTACGTCAATTTCTACTCCAATTATCATGGTATCTTTCTTTCCTCTACTTTTTCTTGCCTTCTTTTTTTGAAAAGCTCTGTTTCTCGAGTTTCTTGGAACTGTTTCTTTTTCGTTTCGTTTCGTTCCGTTCCGTTCAATGTTCTGGTTTGTTCTTGGCTTCTTGCCTTGCTTCCACTGTATTTTTGGTTATTTGATGAATCTTGAGTAGTTATTTACGTTTATCCTCTGTTTTTTTATCAGCACTTAAAGCTTTCGCTCTAAACCACACTGACCTGAAGGGAAAACCAGTGAGGATAATGTGGTCTCAGAGAGATCCTTTCCCAAGAAAGACTGGAATTGGCAATCTTTTTGTCAAGAACCTGGACGCTTCTATAAACTCCACTTTATTGGAGGGAACCTTCTGCCGTTTTGGGAATATTCTTTCGTGTAAAGTCGCTGAAGAAAATGGAAAGAGTAAAGGATTTGGGTTTGTACAGTTTGATTCAGAGGAATCAGCCATGGCTGCCATGACCGCTCTCCATGATACTATGCTTATAGGAAAGAAGTTGTACGTACATTCTTTTTTGTCTCATTAGATTAGATGAATGGCTACCCTATAGTTGTGTGATTATCATTATCCTATTTGCTTTGTTTGATTTGGTTGTTGCACTTCCATGGCAGATATGTGTCCAAATTTGTCAGGAGGAGCAAGAGGACAACTGCTGATGAAGAGGAGAAGTTCACTAATCTCTATGTGAAAAATCTGCTAGGTGACATGACTGAGAATCGTCTTAAAGAAATGTTTTCTAGATATGGGAAGATCTGCAGTGCAGTAATCATGAAGGATGATAAGGGGATCTCAAGAGGTTTTGGATTCGTCAACTTTCAATCCCCGGATGATGCTAAGGCGGCTCTGGAGGCAATGAACGGTGTACAAATTGGTAAAATTTGCCTTTTTGGTGTTTTTCACTTTAAAAAAACTTAGTAGTTCATCCAAAATAGTTATCATTTACATGTATGAAATTGATTTGTTAATCAGGTTCAAAGAATTTGTTTGTGGGAAGGGCTCAAAGCAAGGCTGAGAGGACAAAGCTATTGAAACAGAAGTACAAGGATGCCTTTGGCCGCCGTTTTGAGAAATTGAAGGCTTCGAATCTCTACGTGAAGAACCTCAATATATCCATCGATGACAAAAGATTACAAGAACTTTTCAGTCCCTTTGGACGAATAACCTCGGCTAGGGTGATGCGCCTTGAAAATGGGACGAGTAAGGGATTTGGCTTTGTGTGCTTTTCCTCTCCCGGAGAAGCAATGGCAGCTTTACATGGACTTAATGGTGAGGCAAAGTTCTCTTTGCCCTTTTACCTCTTTCCTAATGATTTGAGTTTAGATTTGTTTCTTAGACTTTTGAGTACAGTTTATGGTTGCTAATCTGAATGTTGAAATTGCTAGGGGAATTCGTTGAGGGGAGGTTTCTATATGTGGCAGTTGCTCAACGTAAAGAAGAGCGCTGCAAGGAATTGCAGAAGTACTATATGCAACACACCCCAGTACAATCCCCATATCAATATAGTTGCAATGGCGGTACCCCTCAATTCCACCCATTTTACTTCAAAATTCCGCCTTGCCCTGCTGTTTCCCCATTCCTGTTCCAGCCATCCTTATATCAGCACGTCGGTATTCAGTATCCGTATTCAACAACACATGAACAGCAAAAATTCTCATATATAAGCATGTCTGGTTTTTCTTGGAAACTATATATATGTTTTGTCTGCAGCTTAATCTTGTATTGTTCATGACTTAACAGGATCAAATGAGACACTTACACCCGAGCATCGCTGGGGTCAGAAGAGATTGCATATACAGTCAACATGTATGAGCTACGGCTACCTCTTTCCTTTAATATGGATAGATTCTTAATTTGTATACTCGAGATATTTGCTAATGGAATCTCATATATAACAGACTATGGCATATAACTCTAATGTTGGGATCCGAGAGTTGGGTCCTAGCAATTTTGGGACTGAGAAAGTAGGTTTCAGGAGGAGGGGGACCAAAAGGTGTGAGCCTACTGAGAACTATTCTGTAGCACTACCCGCAGTCCAATCTGTTACTGCAGTGAATCTTAAGGTTTGGAACTTGTATTTTAGGAGAATGGTTTTGTTTCGTTTTAGTATTGTGCTTTTTCTAATAAACTATCTATCTCTCAGCCTAAAACATGCCGCGAAGAAGCTCAGGACAGCCTGTGGAGATGAATTCTGATGTCGATGCTGCTGCTCAACCACTTTCTTATCCCCAAAATTGCTAGGATCCAACTCTGTGCAAAAATTGCTGGGATCCCCAAAATTCCTTTTTTTTTCTATCCTTGTACATATTTTTCTTGTTCATTTTCCCCCAAGACTGTATTTGTATCATTTCATTTTTCTTTGTCCAAAGATACAGCATTTGGGAATTGTAAAACAATACAAGCTACTGCAACATGAGTCAGTTTAATCATGTTCAGAAAGGACTTGATTATAACGCTTCCCCGAATTGATCATTGTTTCAATCATGTTCTGGTAATGTCTCCTGACTTTCACCGGTGCTGATGAATTCTTTATCTGACTCGAACCATATCCCGGTTGGATCGTTGAAATGATCATCCTCCGCCCCGCAATCAATGATAAAAATTTCAGTGTTACTTAGGTAATAGAATATAGAATATTACATATTCATTTGTAATAAATACAAGTCTTTTTTTAGGTAAGAACATTAATATGAGTTGTATCATAAATTCTCATCTTTGTATTCACTAGGGGATAGTTCAATTATTGTCTGTGAAAGATTATAGTAGCATATTCAATTCAAGACTACCATTTTATTCCAGATTTGAGAAACCCGAAAAGAAACAAGAAGCAAACACATTGAAAACGAAATGAAAAAGATGGTATCCTTTGTATGGAACTCCTAATTGGCATCCCTGAAGCCACTAAAATCCAGTAATCTCAAGGAGTTCCCGTATGGGATGTTGTAGATTCAACCGAAACACAACGGCAGCTACAGCAGCCTCCGCTTGGCGGTGGCGGAGCGCAGCATACACAAGCAGGACAGTAACCTGCAACAGAGAAAACCAAGATTAACAAATCAAATTCATAAAACAATTTTGCTTGAAAAATACATGTCAGTTAATATGTGTGTGCGCGCAGCAATTTACGGGTCTGTACCACGAGGAGGACGAGCCGTAGCACAGGGCAACATGGGGGACAAAACCAGAGAGAAAATAACAAGGCATATCACAACAGATCTTGTGTAGTCCCCTGCCATATTTGCCTACAAGTTTATAAACAGTGCGACACTAGATTTACTGGTACTAATGGACCCTATTTATATGCACTTCTTAATCAAGTCTTGGACATAGATATGAAAGTCGTCTGCAACTTTGCACTATATTTGTGGTTAATGGAGTACCAATTCTCCAGTCAAATATTGTGAACTTGTACTCATTATTTTCTTATTTACACATTCAATGAAGACTACTATTTTTCTATACTAAACATAGGTCACATATTGAAACTTATTCTGGGTCAGCTGCTGTTTCTTTTTCTTAAATCAGCTGCAGATTTTAAAAATTATGTCCCCTAGAATTTTGAATATGTTTATGTTCATCTTATTCACACTTCTTTGACCAGAGCTACCAACCTTGATTTCCTCGAAAAGGCAGATTTAACTTTGGGTATATCTACTTTGTTGTGTTCATGAAAAAAGAATGTTAAAACTTTTGACTAAGGGGTTGTTTGTATAAATAAAAGAAAATTTGTATCATATAAAGAATTGTAGGGTTAGGTCAGAAGATGAATAGTATAAGTTAATGGAAACCATTGTTGGTGGTGATGACAAAGTCCAATGCATGAGAACCAATGAAAAGACGACGTACGTACATGCTAATCTGAGATTGGCTAATGAAGCTGTTGAAAAATTGTCTCAAGGAACCCGAGTGCTCCCAATAGTAAAGGGTGACGTGTTCTAACTAGGTGATCTGAATAAGATGCAAAGATATTGTTAAACACCAAAGATCATGATTTGAGTTTAGAAATATGATCGAGTGTTGTTGTAAACTATTGCAACAAGACTCACCGACACCGGCTCACTAAGGAAGCCCTTCAAAGCTAGGATGAAGAAGCACTTTTATTCGAAAGTCAACGTACATTTGAATTTTGTTATACTCATTTTCTATTTGAAAATCATCATACAACACACACATCAAATAAAAAGATATTTACTTTTTTTATATTGAAGATCCTAATTTAATAAATTGTACAGAATCCCGTTAAATCTTTAAATTGTCGCCGTTGAATACTTTGTATATACAGCAGAAATCTGTCCTAGGCTTTCCAGAAAAGAATATTTGTTTATCCTTTCGAAGAAAAAAAGAAAATGGGAAATTTGTGTTAATTAATCGCAATTCAAATATTGTTATAAACATGATTAAACAAAGAATGATGAAAATGTACCATATGGCACTGCACATGTATGTATCTGCAGAACATTGAACAAAATTCAATAATTTCTTAATTTTTTTTTGTCTATATCGGTATATAAGCTTATCTATTTTTTTCCGTATTGGATGATGATATAACACGATTTTAGAGTTTCAGCCACGTCATTTTTCTAATATTGTTACAAAAAAATATTAATGTGAAAAAATAAACAAATTTAAATATCAATGTGAACTAAAAACATTTGGGGTATAAAGTAAAGTTCATGTACTAATATGGACAAAAAAAAATTATTAACTACGATTTAAATATATTGATATTTTATTATATATTATTATATTTATAGTTTATTAGCTACAATTTAAATTATACAGATATGCTGTTAATTTTAATTGAGTATTAACTTGACTTACTGGTAATACACTTTTATATATAGAGAGGTGGCAAACGGGTCATATGTGTTATTTCGGTTCGGGTCATTTTTGGTTTGACTACATTTAGTTTAAGTTTAGGTCAGGTCGATTCGGGTCTGGTTCAGTTTTAGTTCGTGTCTATAGTGATTTCGGTTCGGGTATCGGGTCAGGACGTCAAGTCGGTTAATTTTCGGTTAGATTAATTTTCAGTTTGGTTGATTTCGAGTTGGGTCGATATCGGGTTAATAGGAGATCGGTCGGTTTTAGTCAGGTTTTCAGACCGAATTAGGTTTTTCCATCCTATATATGAATTTATATAGCATATATATTTGACTTTTTAGTGAATTGTGCGACAATTTACATCTCAACTTTATTTATTTATTTTAATATATTTTTTTTATCTTGAGTTGCCTTCGGTTCGGGTGAAATCGGTTCAGTTCCATTCAGTTCGGTTGAAAATCGGTTCGGGTCCATTCGTTCGGTTGAAAATTGGTTTGTGTTCATTTTCGATTCAACTAAAATTCAATTCGATTTGATTCGGTTTATTTTAAGTTTTGGATCAAATTTAGGTCATTATATTCGGGCCGATTTCAGGTCTTAATTCAAAAAAATTGACTGAGATATCATATCATATCTACTTATATACATCCAAATGATTTGGATTTGAATCCTTTCAAAGTCATTTTTCTTCACTTTGATTTTCACTTTTCACCAAAATGATAGGATATATTATAAACCTGTATCTCAAGGATTGGTCTTGGGCTAGTGGATGGTGAATTGTTATTAGAGACCTAGGTTTGATCCCATATTCATATTTATTTTTTTAAATTTTTTATCTGATCAAATGATGACATGTATCATCAGCTAATTAGATGATTAAATTTATTAAATTAATTTGTAATTACAAGTAAATTAATAAAATTTGTATGTAATGATAATTAATGTATAATTATATAAATTTATTTAACTTCCAGACCAATATTTTCGTTAACTTTTAAGAGCTGATGGTTTACTGCATTTTATTTAAATAATTCTGTCATCTGATTGATAAGCTTGAAAGAATAGTAGTAAAAAAAACTCTCATAACTAAATAATTATAAAGGTAATTACACTAGATTTTACTAACATTGACATACTCTAGGACGACATCATCAATATTTACTTGTTCAACTTTTCGTAATGTTATATTATTGAAAAATTGATAATTATACATATATAATTTCATCATTTTCCACTAAATGTACAACTAACTGAAAGATACTTTGCATTAATTAAATTGATTTAAAATCTCATTACACAATTTCAAAGTCAATTTTATAAAATATTTATGAGTTATACAAGACTTGCACTTAATTACAATCCAATGTCATTTGCTAATTACAACTTACAAAAAAAAGTATTTGTTAACCTAGTCATCTTTTTAATCAATTTCCAAATTTTGTGCAAAGTCTAAACATATTAATGTAAAAACTAAAATTAATTAAAAATAGTCTAGAATTATTATTATTATTATTATTATTATTATTATTATTATTATTATTATTATTATTATTATTATTATTATTGAATATGGCCACTGAATTTTTATTATAACCATAGAAGATATCACAATTACAATGGATTCAGAAAGGAAAATAATGAAACTAATCTACCTAAATTTCTTACACCAAAAACAAAGAAAAGTGAAAAAAATTTTATGGAGATAAACATACCATCAAAATTCAGAAGTTTCTTGAATCTCCTTGTCTCTATCCAATCGGGACTCGTAACTAATGAAAAAGGAGTGGTGAGCGATCCAAACTATCAGGCAGAATGTTCCGCTACCCAAGACCGATTACACCGGCAAACAACCATCAACCGAGTGAGGATCTACTTTTGTGTGACCACCGACAAAATCATAATCAGGAACTAGCGCCGATTAAAAACTATATGCGAGCAACGATCGATCGCTAAGGTATGTTGAATCATGCCACAAGGACAGATGAAACAAACCACAAAATTAAAAACATGTCACAATGACAGAGGAAAATGTGTGTCACAAGGACAGAGAAAACACGTGCCATAAAAGTAGAGATTCTCAATATAAAATCAAAATGAAAAAAAAACATAAAATATGATAAGAATGCATGTTCATGTCGAAATATACACACAATGAATTATTAATGTTATGTGAACTTCTAATACTTCGATCAATACACATGACAAGTCGTCGTTAACCGGTCAAAATAAATATAAATTAATCCTCTTTCAACAATAAATAAATAAAGAAATTGAACAAGTATAGGGAAAGAGGGTCGATCCGCAGGGAGATTAGCTGGAATTGTTGACTTGAATTTGTTGAATCTGAAATCCCAGGAATGTCTGAAAAAGCAAATAAATAAAAGAAGGGGGTGATATGATTTGTGATGAAGTAATAAAATAGAGAAAAAGAACTAAAAGTAATTAAGAAAAACCAAGGGTGTAAATCAGCCTCGAACCAGCTCCTTCAATTCTTTCGATCATTGAAGTAGATTTTTATTTCGGGTATCATGTCGGTTACAGTCTACGAGGCCCAACCCGTCGTAACTTGTTCTTCACTCGAGTAACCATCCTCCCAAGTCTATCTTCGAAAGACGGTTCTTAAATAAATCAACCACGACTATCGCCGTTAAAGTATTTAGAATAAAGCATGAAAAACCCGACTCAGAAATTGTCTAAAAATAGAATCGCTTCTGATTTTATCTCTCCTTAGCGGACCGCCGCTAAGAGTGTTCACAGGAAGTCGAAATTTGCCACAGGCCGATCCTTCCTCCCAACTATGTTTTTAAGCGAATTCAAACCAAAGGGGCCCTTTTTGATATGAAAAACGGTTAAAAATTTTTAGTAAGGCCGATTGCCAAACTATCTAAGCAGAAAGATAAAAATGATTTCCCAAAAAGAATTTAAGCAAGTTCAATTCTCACGAATTGAATTGACTTGGCTGGTTCTTGGCTTAAAGGATTTAGCTAAGCATGATATTGATTATCATACTTAACTTGATTTTAGAAAAACAATTGAATAAAATAAAATAAATGAAACAAGAAAATAAATGAAAATGAACTTGGATTAAAACTAGAAATGTTTACAAAGATAAAAACTAAAATGATTCATGGATCTAAGCCTTTACCAAGGGTGGTATTTATAGGCTTAGATTTACAAAGATAAAGTGATGAAATAATTTAAAATAATAAACAAAAGATAAAATAATTCAAATGTTTTAAAATTTAAATGCAGGAATCTAATCGGATAAGCTGATAACATCTTCCAGAACGTTCCAGAAGCTTCTAGAAGTCGCCACGTCATTGCCACGTCACTGCCACGTCAGACGCGTTGTGCCCGGTGTCGTGCCCATGGTGCCAGTCATGACAGAATTATAATAAAAACTGCAGAAATGTCTCATTTTCACTGCTATTTCCAGAATTGGGTCCCTGCACAAAATATAATGAAAACAACATGGATTAAGCAGCAAGAAGTCCCAATAGCTAGAAAAATAACAAATGAAATATGTCATATTTGAGCACTCATCAAATTCCCCCTCTCTTGTCTCATACTTGTCCTCAAGTATGTCCGAAAAAATCATAAACCCAAGAATGCATTTCTCAACCATTACAAGCATCAAACATAATCATAAGAGTTCTAGCACGAAAGGAGGTTCATGAAAGAAACATAATTAAAACCAAATAGATACAAGCAAAGAGCAGCCCTTGTCCCTTTCAATTACCTATCAAGCATTAATCAAATTCTAACCTAGTCTTAATCCTCACCAAGGTACACTCAAGAGCACTCAAAGTGTTTATAGGTAAAAGTGAAGCAGAAACACTCAAAGTCAATCATGAATAAAGGTTTCCATATGCTTGTAACAAGTTCAATTCTCCACTACTTTAATAGAATCGAGGTGCAAAAATCATTAGGTCTTTGTTCAAGGTGTAATGTGGGTTTAGAAAAAAGGATAGAAGGATGGAAAGAAAAGGCAAAAGAAGATGATCAATGCAAGATATTTCAAACATTCAGCAGTGAAGACATTAAAAAGGAGCTAAAAATGGGCAAGCCAACACACATTTTTTCTTTTCTTTTTTTTTCTTTTTTTTATTCTTTTCGAAACTGTTTTTCTTCTTTTTTTTTCTTTCTTTTTTTTCGAAGCAATCGCTTCCTTTTATTCTGTTTTTCTTTTCTAGGAAAATTTATGCCCTTATTTAAAAAGTATCTCCTTCATGTCTAATAAATATTCTAGCATTTGATCAATTGAAATGGTTAAGTCAAAGGAATGGGATCTAAGGCTAACAAAGGCTCACTAGGCGATGAGAAAGGGTAAATTAAAATGAAAGGGATGGAAGAGGTTAAAGCCTAATGCCTAAATCATTTTAAAGCACCTCGTTCTTAGTGTAGTCTCAAATTGTAAACAAGCCACAAGTTCTAGATTCCTAAGTTCAAGATGACACTCTCAAGCAAGGAAACGAGCATAATATGAAGAATGCATGCTCAAGGCTCAAATCTTACCAAAATTGGGCTAATTTGATTAAGCTAGGCGAGAAATTTAATTAACACTATCAAGAGTAATTAAAAGAGATGTTAAACTGCATATTACCCATATCATTTGATTATCAAAATGCTCCAATTCAATCATTCCTAACCACTAGAACAAGTACAACATGCTGGACAACAAGTAGTGGCAGGAAAAAATTTCATCTCAAGTTTAATCAAAATCAAACATATAATCAAACAAGCAGACAAGTGTTGTTGCACCATCCCCCTCACTTAAATGAATTGCCCCAATTCAAAATAAAATAGGAAAAGTTAAAGCAAAGAGGGGTAAAGGAAACTCCCCGTGATCAACGATGATTGCGACGATGGTGATGGTGGTCGTCGAGAAGGCGGCTGGCGGGTGGAGCTTGGTCTAGCGGTGCTGTTGGAGAGCTGCGAACGGCGGCTGACGGCTGGGGGAGAAGGCGAAGGTGCGGTGGAAGCCATAGGTGTGGGGTTTTCGATCGAGGGCTGGAGGCTTGGCGTTGTCGACTACCACGACGAGGAGGAGGTGTGGGGAATGGTGAAGTCGGCGTGGCTGAGTAAAAAAAACAAAGGTGTTAGGTTGTGTATTTTTTTTAGGGTTTGGGTAGCTTACGGGAAAGAAAGACAGGAAAGGAAAAAGGGGAAATGTTTTTTTAAGAGAATAGGCTAAGATGCGCCGGCTTCTTTGGGTTATGCTAATGTGCATTGTTTAATGAAACGGTGCACTCCAATGCTTAGGGTCGAAATGTGTTGCTGTGAAGTGTTAGAAACATGGCTTGGCTTGCTGTGTGCGAAAAGAAACATGCAGAGGGGAAGGAAAATTTATTAAGGCAACGAAAGAAAATGAAAAATAAAGAAGCATAAATTAAATAAAAAATGAAGTAAAAATTGACGAAAAATAAACTAATGGGTTGCCTCCCATTTAGCGCTTTTGTTTAACGTCGTTTAGCTCGACGACCTTTGCTAAATTTTCGGCTCTGCAAAATAAAGGTCTTCAAATAATCGATAATGTCCATCGCTCGTCGTTTTAACGTCTTCCTTCATCTTTCTTTTTGTGCGCAAAACAACAACTAAGCTTCTACCTCTTTCCCAAGACGACAACTTACTCAAGATGATGTTTGGCAAAGTGTGGTTGTCGCCTAAAAATATATAATCAAACCATTCCAACCTTGGCTTTGGTTCCTGCAAAATTGATGGAAAATGTTTAGTTCGAATTGGAATTAATCGAAAATCAGAAAGGGAAGAAAGATTTGAAATGATTTCGCCTTTGTTTTTATCGTCGAGATCTGCGAATTCCCTACAAAATTCATAACACAAATTAGTTTCGATCAAATCATCAGCTAACGGATCTATAATATCAATGAAATTTAAACTTGCGACCGAATCAGGATACTTCATAGCTTTATACATATCAAATTTAACTACTTCCCCATCAAATTCCATAGTTAAGATGCCGTCGTGGACATCAATCTTTGTATGCGCAGTTGATAGGAAAGGTCGGCCAAGCAAGATTTCGGATCCGTTATTGCTGCATCATTTTCCATGTCAATAATGTAAAAATCAGCAGGAAAAATAAGATTTTTTACCTGTACCAACACGTTTTCTAGAACTCCCTCGGGGTAGATAACTGAACGATCAGCTAGTTGAACCGTCACTCGTGTTTCCTTCAAAGGTTCAGTCGACATTTTGTTGTAGACGCTTAACGGCATGACGTTGATAGACGCGCCTAAATCGCACATCGCTCTTTTTATCCCAACATTCCTAATTTTACAAGGAATCGCAAACATACCTTGATCCTTGTATTTTGGCGGCAATGGTCTTTGAAGAATAGACGAAACGTTCTCACCAAGGTTAATTTTTTCATTCCCAGACAATCGCCTTCGGTTTGTGCATAGATCTTTCAAAAATTTTGCGTACTTAGGGACCTTCCGAATAACATCCAAAAGTGGAATGTTGATTTCCACTTTTTTGAATATATCCAAAATTTCCTTCTCTTCCTCCTTTTTATCTCGTTTTGCCAATCTACCTGGAAAATAAGGAACATGTTCGTAAGTAGAAACTGAAATATTGGATTTAGAGTTACCTGCAATGGGTGAAGACTTTTCGTTCTGGTCCTTTGGAGAGCTGCCTTGCTCGTCGGATTTTTGCTCATCTTTCTTGGGCGGTTTAGGCGTTATCACCGTTCCACTACGCAAAGTTATCGCACTAACGTTTTCCCTTGGGTTGGTTTCGGTTTGGGATGGTAACTTTCCCTGGGATTCTATACGGCTAACGGCTTGAGCTAGTTGGCTTATTTGTTTGTCGATTTGTTGGAGATGAGATTGTGTTTGGGTTTGGAATTTTTCCTGTGAAACCGCCAATCTCTCAACAATAGACTCGAGCGAAGATTTTTGGGATGCTTGGTTTTGGTAGGGAGGTTGTTGCCTAGGTTGGTAATTCGGGTTCTGATTACCGTAGCTCAAGTTTGGGTGATCTCTCCAACCGGGATTGAATGTATTGCTATGTGGGTTATAGGGTCTTTGGGGAGGTCCGGGAAAGTTGTGAATGGTGTTAACTTGGGCACCAGACGTATCTCGCAACAATGGGCATAAGTCGGTTGCGTGATCTGGCATAGTGCATATTCCGCATACCTTAGCAGCTTTTATCTCCCCTGAAACAAGAGAATACACAATATTAGTCAAATTATCAATTTTATTCTCTAATGAAATTGTGCTTACTGCGTGAACCCGTCGGCTGGGTTCACTTGTAGAACCAAATTGCTGCGAGTTTACAGCCATTGTGGAGATTAATGTTCTCGCCGCAGTAGGAGTCATGTTAACGAGCGCGCCACCGCTTGCTGCATCTACCATCTTTTTGTCCATTGGTAACATTCCTTCATATAGGTATTGAAGGAGTGTTTGCTCGGATAGGCCATGTTGCGGACAGCTTGCGCACAGTTTCTTGAACCTTTCCCAATAATCATATAGGGATTCGTCGTGCATTTGTTGGATACTCAAAATGCTTCGCCTAAGTTCAGTCGCTTTTGCTGCAGGGAAATACCTGTCAAGGAAAACACGAGAAAGATCAGCCCATGTATTAATAGAATTCGGAGGTAAATAAAATAACCACTCTTTAGCCGTTCCGGCTAAGGAAAAAGGAAAAGCCCTTAGTTTTATCTGATCCTCTGAAACTCCTTGCGGTTTCATGCTGCTGCAAACCATGTGAAATTCGGCAAGGTGTTTATGTGGGCTTTCAGTAGGGAGGCCATTAAAGGTTGGTAATAGGTGAATCAGGCTCGTTTTGAGTTGGAATGGGGTATCACCGTGAGGAAAAGCGATACAAAGGGGTTGTTGCACAGTAGGGGCTGCGTTCAGCTCTCAAATCGTTTGTTCTGCCATCGGTTCTGGTTCCTGTGTAGGTTCTTCGATTGGTGTAGATTCGGAGGTGGATTCTTGTTCGGGTTGTCGTGTGCTTTGTTGTTTCTTTCTTCGAAGGGTTTCGCCGTGAGTTCTACGAGCGCTTGCTTCGATTTCCGGGTTATATGGAGCTAAAGTACCCGGATTCTTCCTGGTCATAAAATAAAACAAAAATCAGTCAAAAATTGCCGAAAATAAATCTCCCCGGCAACGACGCCAATTTTGACAAGTCGTCGTTAACCGGTCAAAATAAATATAAATTAATCCTCTTTCAACAATAAATAAATAAAGAAATTGAACAAGTATAGGGAAAGAGGGTCGATCCGCAGGGAGATTAGCTGGAATTGTTGACTTGAATTTGTTGAATCCGAAATCCCAGGAATGTCTGAAAAAGCAAATAAATAAAAGAAGGGGGTGATATGATTTGTGATGAAGTAATAAAATAGAGAAAAAGAACTAAAAGTAATTAAGAAAAACCAAGGGTGTAAATCAGCCTCGAACCAGCTCCTTCAATTCTTTCGATCATTGAAGTAGATTTTTATTTCGGGTATCATGTCGGTTACAGTCTACAAGGCCCAACCCGTCGTAACTTGTTCTTCTCTCGAGTAACCAATCCTCCCAAGTCTATCTTCGAAAGACGGTTCTTAAATAAATCAATCACGACTATCGCCGTTAAAGTATTTAGAATAAAGCATGAAAAACCCGACTCAGAAATTGTCTAAAAATAGAATCGCTTCTGATTTTATCTCTCCTTAGCGGACCGCCGCTAAGAGTGTTCACAGAAAGTCGAAATTTGCCACAGGCCGATCCTTCCTCCCAACTATGTTTTTAAGCGAATTCAAACCAAAGGGCCCTTTTTGATATGAAAAACGGTTAAAAATTTTTAGTAAGGCCGATTGCCAAACTATCTAAGCAGAAAGATAAAAATGATTTCCCAAAAAGAATTTAAGCAAGTTCAATTCTCACGAATCGAATTGACTTGGCTGGTTCTTGGCTTAAAGGATTTAACTAAGCATGATATTGATTATCATACTTAACTTGATTTTAGAAAAACAATTGAATAACATAAAATAAATGAAACAAGAAAATAAATGAAAATGAACTTGGATTAAAACTAGAAATGTTTACAAAGATAAAAACTAAAATGATTCTTGGATCTAAGCCTTTACCAAGGGTGGTATTTATAGGCTTAAATTTACAAAGATAAAGTGATGAAATAATTTAAAATAATAAACAAAAGATAAAACAATTCAAATGTTTTAAAATTTAAATGCAGGAATCTAATCGGATAAGCTGATAACATCTTCCAGAACGTTCCAGAAGCTTCTAGAAGTCGCCACGTCATTGCCACGTCACTGCCACGTCAGACGCGTTGTGCCCGGTGTCGTGCCCATGGTGCCAGTCATGACAGAATTATAATAAAAACTGCAGAAATGCCTCATTTTCACTGCTATTTCCAGAATTGGGTCCCTGCACAAAATATAACGAAAACAACATGGATTAAGCAGCAAGAAGTCCCAATGGCTAGAAAAATAACAAATGAAATATGTCATATTTGAGCACTCATCAACACAAAAATAACATGAACATAAATATAATACGAGCATATCGAATTTTCTCTAAATTGAATTATTATGTAAAAATGGGATGGGTTAAGACATTTTTTTAAGAATTGAATCATTATAGTAAATCATGCATGACGTATAAGATAAAACGTGAATAAAGTATGAAAAAAATAACTAAAACACAATATAAAAAACATAGATAAATGTCCCAGCTTAGTTATCAATAAGGGGTGGATCTTATTTCCCTAATCAATATAAAATGTAAAACATGCACCAAATTTTTTTACATTTTTTTATAATTTTTTTTAAAACAAATTAAATTAATTATAAATCTCACTTTTCAACCTTTATGTTTTGCCTTCTCAATCCTAATTACGTCCTTGTTCGCTACTATACGACATGCTTTTTTTTATTTTATTCAAGTACAAGGTAAAAATTTTGTCCCTTTTTAAATCTAAATAAATTTATGTACATTTATAAACTAAACTACTTTAATTCGAGTCACCTAGCTGAAACATGCTACCCTTTACCTCTAAGACCACTCATTGAGTTTAACTACATTACATATTTAAATATAATAATTTAAGAAATATGTATAGTTTACTAACTTCATATATCAAATATAAAATATTCCCGATGTAGCACACCAGAAATTGTACGGAATATTTTTCTTCTTCCTTCAGTCTGAGACCCACTTAGTGCAATTGATATGGACTAGAGAGTAGGCAGGCATCATCAATATATTACTTGTTCAACTTTTGGAAAATGTTGTATTCATATGTAAACTGATAATTATAAATATCAAATTGATTAAAAATGTTATTACACAATTGTCAAAGTCAAATTTATATAAAAAAATTCAAAAAAAAAAATTCAAGTTGTTATAGACTTGCACTTAATTGCAACCCAATGCCATTTGTTAATTACAACTTACCAAAAAAAAAACCTGGTCGCATACAAAGTGCAAACACATTAATGTACTTGATCAAAGTACCAAAGCTTCAAATCATATACTCTGTGAGCTATTTAGGATTATTCAAAGATTTAAGGGGTCATGTGCAATTTATAAAAATAAAATATTTAATTTATAATACGAAAGAGATATAGTTTAGATTAACAACATAAAAAATACTTACGCTTTCAATATCAACTATACATTAAAACAAATTTAATGGAATTAAAGAACCCTAACCACAATTAATGCTTTTGTATTAAGAACTGTTTAGAAAATAATTATATATATATGAGTTAAGATCCACTTATACTTAGGACATATCCAATAAAATGTGCAGCTCCACCGCTTATATATATCAAGATCTCTCTTATTCTTTCCAATGTGGGATTAATGTCTCTGCCTCTTCACAAGCGTGACATATTGCACATGTCCAGAACCACCCTGGAGCCATCGACTAGGTTGCATTGAGCAAATAAACTATGATAATAAATGGACATTGGTCTGATCATCTAAGTTATAAGACCACCATTGATCCCAGATTCAGTCAGGAATTTGCATGATGGATATGATAAAAGATATCATCCTTGTGCTTATTAGCACCTTTGCTCTGGCAATAGTTGTGATTCATGCTCAGGATCAATCAGGTTTGGCTATCCGAATTTTCGACCATATGTATGTGTCTCTATGCATCAATTTGAATTGTGATAATCAACTCCCAATGTTTGTTTTTTTCAGGATTCATTAGCTTAGACTGTGGATCACCAGAAGATACACGTTACACTGAAGCTACAACAGGCATAAACTATATTTCCGACGAAGCTTACACGCAAACCGGCGTAAGTCGGACGGTGTTGCCCGAATTCAGGACCAATATGCAACGGCAGGTGGTTTATGTTAGAAGCTTTCCTGAAGGTGAAAGAAACTGTTACAACTTAACGCTCAGAAAGGGAGATAGGTACCTTATTAGAGCATCTTTCATGTATGGGAACTACGACGAACGGAACGAGATACCCGAATTCGATTTGTATTTAGGACCTTCTCTATGGACTACGGTGATATTACAAAATTCATCTCCTGATATGTCCTGGGAGTTGATTTATACTCTCCAATCCAATTATCTGCATATTTGTCTTGTGAACACAGGGAAAGGCACACCATTCATATCTGCCTTAGAGCTGAGGCTTTTGAAAAACACAACTTACACTGCCGGATCAATGGCGTTCCGTCAACGACTCGACGTTTGCTCGACAGGAAGCAGAGCATTCAGGTTTGGCCAAGACATATATGATCGTGCTTGGTGGCCTTACCAAACGACTGATTGGACACAAATATCTACGTCATCCAATATTATAAATGGTTTCAACGATTACCAGCCACCATTGCTTGCCATGAGAAGTGCCTGCATACCGGCAAATGCGAGTCAGCCATTTGTTTTTCCCATTAACAGCGGGGATCCAAATGCTCAATACTATTTCTACCTGCACTTTGCTGAAATTCAAGTGCTTGAAGCTAATCAGTTCCGAGAGTTCAATATCTATTTCAATGAAACTTTGATACTAGGACCTTATAGTCCCAAGAATTTGTCTGCAGATACTTTTTACAGCACAGCAGCCTTCAGAGCTGGTGTGATTTCCTTAGTAAGGACGGCAAACTCAACCCTTCCACCTATTCTCAATGCCATTGAAGTGTATACTGTAAAAGAGTTCCTACGGTCGCAGACAGTTGATACCGAGGGTATATTCTCTAAAACTTGAAACATATCTATACACACACGCGCATGTGCGCGCAACAGTTGGTCTAAAACCGATTCGTATTTACATGGCAGTTGATGCTATTTTGAACATAAAATCCATGTATGGATTGAAGAAAAACTGGCAAGGAGATCCATGCACACCTCAAGATTTCTTGTGGGAAGGTCTTAATTGTACCTATGATGATAACAGTCCACCCAGAATTGTATCTTTGTAAGCATGCCCCCCACCCCCCCACCCCTGTCAAGTTGGTGGAATATATGGAAATAATTTTCAATTGGTCCCTTCATACATTTGTTAATAAAACTATTGACTATGAATTCAGGAACTTGTCCTCGAGCGGGTTGACAGGAGGGATACCTCTTTACATACAAAATCTTACTCAACTGCAATATCTGTAAGTATCCACATGATTTCAGAAATTGTGTAGTTATTGAAATGGAGGCTAAACTATTTCTGTTAAAATACCAGTGACTTGTCAAACAATAGTTTGACCGGACCGGTGCCTGAGTTTCTCTCTCGGTTGCGATCCTTGACACTACTGTAAGTTATTTTGGATTAGAAATTATTAAGTTCTGTGCATTTTGTTGATGTTGTTTTATAAGTGAGGGATAATTAATGTTTTATGTTTACAGAAACCTGAATGATAACAGTCTTAATGGTTCAGTGCCAGCAGAACTGGTTGAAAGGTCAAGAAATGGCTTGGCATTAAGGTAAGCCCTTTCCCTTTATTTTATCTTACCTGCTACACCATTAATCTGACTTTTTTACTCATTTTTTGCTGTTGTATTGAATTGATTGAAGTGTTGAAGGAAATCTGAATCTGTGTTCAAAGGCTTCATGTGTAAAGAAGAAGAAGAATGCTGCCGTACCCGTCGTAGCATCAATTGTTCCGGTTGCTGTCCTTGTAACTGTAGTGGCTATCTTATGGAGGATTAGAAAGAGAAAATCACTAGGTATGAATGAATGAAATGAGTACTAATTTCACTAAATTTGGCTAATTGCACCTGTTATAATTTTCTCAGCAGGAAAGATGGATGTTGGCTCCAAAAATGCATACCAGTCGATAGAATCAAAGAACAGGAAGGTCAAATACTCCGAGGTTGTAATGATGACAAACAACTTCGAGAGGGTTCTCGGAAAAGGAGGATTCGGAACGGTTTACCACGGAAATTTCGATGGCAATCAAGTGGCAGTGAAGATGCTCTCTGAATCATCTGCTCAAGGATACAAGCAGTTTCATGCAGAGGTTGAACTTCTCTTGAGAGTTCATCATAGAAATTTGACAACACTTGTAGGCTATTGTGATGATGGAACCAACCTCGGGCTAATATACGAATTCATGGCCAAAGGAAACTTATCCGAGCATCTGTCAGGTTAGTTTGAGTGCAGAGTTCTTCACCCTACATGCACTTGTTTAATTTCGATACTACCGAATTCATATACATACTCCTACATGAATACCTCTTTCTGGATGCAGGAAACAGTAGCAATATTTTGAGTTGGGAAAAAAGACTAAGCATAGCACTGGAGGCAGCCCAAGGTAAGCATGCATTTGTACTGTTGTCTGTAATTGTACGAAAGTACTTTTGGTAATGAGTAACGAAATCGAAATCGAAATCGTAGGACTGGAGTATTTACACAATGGTTGCAGACCACCAATAATCCATCGAGATGTGAAGTGTACTAACATCTTGTTAACTGAGAACTTGCAAGCCAAGCTAGCTGATTTTGGTCTCTCAAAAAGTTTTCCAACCGAAAGTTCCGAAACTCCTGTTTCGTCAGTCGTTGCTGGTACTCTCGGATATCTTGACCCAGAGTAAGCTCATTTAATCTTGGACTAGTTTATGTGTCTCAAAGCATTGAAAAATTGAAAATTGAAAATTTTGGGCATTGCAGGTTTGCAATAAACAGGTTATCGGAGAAAAGCGATGTTTACAGCTTCGGAGTTGTTCTATTGGAGATCATCACAAACCGACCAGTGATTGATAGAACAAGCAGAGATGAGGCTACTCACATAAAACACTGGGTTGGTTTCATGTTGTCCAATGGGGATATCAAAAGCATTGTTGATCCAAGATTACAAGGAGATTTCGACATCAACTCCGCTTGGAGAGTTGTCGAAATAGCAATGGCTTGTGTGTCTCGAGCTTCCATAAAGAGGCCAACCATGAACTATGTTGTCACGGAATTAGCCGAGTGTGTGTTGTCGTCCCAGATTGATAGAACGACCAGAAGTGGCCATGAAAATGAACCTCGAAAATCGATTGAGATGGCGACCATGGAGTCTGGCTCTGAAACAAGTCCACTGGCAAGATGATTTTTGGCAAAATCTATAACATAATTGCACATTTGCACTCATTGATGCTTAGGTTCGGTCCGTTCGGAGCCGTGCAGATCACGGTACAGTTTCAATAGGGTTATCTTCATACCTTGTACAATAAACAAGTTTTTTTTTTGGTTTTTTACAATTACTGGTATCATCATATGTTCTATTTCAGAAAAAATAAACTTATTGTTAAAAGATGGAGTGAAATATTATGGTCTAAATATTTGTCTGGTTTTTTTTTTTGACCAGAAATATTTTTGTCTGATTTTATACAATATTAAATTGCTGTTTTAATTGTTTGTAAATGAATGGATTGACTTGTTCGTGAACTGATTTAATCATACACTTGTCCGTAAAAGTATCATAGAAGTCTTTGTATTAAGAACCCGACGAAACAGGAGCACACCATCATCATCATCATCATTAAAGCATGATTAGTTTGATGATTCTGGGGATTGTAAAAAGTATAAACCACATATATTACAAAAGCAGGTGACAAAAAGGAAGCATAAACATGTGCTGAGCAATTAAGATGGGGTTGGTGTTGAAGATCACGCTTTGGGTTGGACTCAAACAACAGGACCACTGCCTCTGCCTGCAGATTCAGATTTTTAGACAATGTTTGCTACTTTGATTAGCTGAACAAAGCATTAGCACACATTCATAAATAAATAAACAAGAGTAAAGTGATGTTAATCATAGATGCCATAATTGCTAAGCTTTTCCGTATGAAAAAGGTTGCCAAGAACTAAGCTAAAGCTACCCAATTTTTTTTGACAATGATAATGGAGATTACAAATATGAGTCATCTAGACAGAAAAATAATAGAGATTAGTCCACTAAAATCTCATATAAAAATTTAAAAGTGCAAAGAAAAGTAAATACTATTACGGAGATTAGCACATCGTCAAAATTTAAAAGCCTTCTTAAAATCTCATTGTCTCTATCCAAACGAGACGCATTACGGGTAAAGAAGGAGTGGTAAGCGAGCCAAACTATCAGGTAGATTGATCCGCTACCAGGACTGGTTATATGCTGAAATTATGTCAAAACGACAGATGAAACGAAACCAAAAAATAAAAAAGGCATGCCCAAAGGCAGAGGAAAAAGCGTGCCACAAAGGCAAAAATTCTTATTAAAAATATGAAGAAAAAAAATAAGAAAATAATAGATCCGGTGGCCGACAACCAATTTTAAAACTAATTGCCGACCACCGACTAAGGAAATAAAAGAAAAGAGCTGCGGCGCTCAGAATGATGCAGAGAAAAAATTAGGTTAATAAAATCTATGCGGGGTGTCTTTTATTCTATAATGTTATACACCGAAATTTATCGCTTTGTAACGGTTCGATAAATTTAATGATCATTTTGTAACTTTAAAAATATTCAAGATTGGTCTATAGATTGAATTACAACCAATTTTTCAAAAGGCTTAAACCAAATATAGGTGCCGAAAGTATGCATTTTTTAAATTTTAGGTGCCTAAAGTATTATTTTCTAAAAATAGGTGCACGAAGCTTTAAAAGTTATAATTTCTGGTGCCTCCGTTAATGAGTGTTAAAAAATCTTTAACCAATCAATGCTTGCCAAGTGATATATTTAATTTATTTATTTTTCAAAATTTAAAATTAAAAACAAAAAAAACCTTTATGTTTTTCATAAAATCTCGAAAGTTTACAATTTTCATAAAATGCCTTTTTGAACTTTAGATGCCTAACGCATTATTTTGTAAAAATAGGTGCCCGAAGTTTCAAAAGTTATAATTTTAGATGCCTACCGTTAATGAGTGTTAAAAAAATCTTTAACCAATCAATGCTTGACACGTGACACTAATTTGATTTTTTTAATTTTTTAAACAAAAACACCCAAAAAAATTCAGTTTATCAAAAAATCTCGAAAATTTGAAACTTTTAATAAATAGTCCCCAAATCCCTAAAATTACCCAATCCTAAACCCCCAAATCGCCACCGCTTTCGCCGCCGGTCGCCGCCCCTGAGCACACCCCTTTGGTCGCCGAATCAAGGCGGTCATTTCTCCCAATACTCGTCGCCGGAAAAGGCGAATGTCGTGCAACCGAACGTCGAACGCGAAATTGACGTTCGGCTCACTCGCCGTTTGCCGTTTCCGGCGACGCCGTGTTGGGAGAAATGATTGCCTTGATCCAACGACCAAAGGGGTGTGCTCAGGGGCGGCGACCGGCGGCGGAAGCGGCGGTGATTTAGGGTCTATGTTTGGGTAATTTTAGAGGTTTGGGATTGTTTTGTAAAAGTTTTAATTTTTTTGGATTTTATGATAAACTGAATTTTTGGGTGATTTTGTTTAAAAAATTAAAAAAATCAAATTAGTGCCACGCGTCAAGCATTGATTGGTTAAATATTTTTAACACCCATCAACGGTAGGCACTTAAAATTATAACTTTTGAAACTTCGGGCATCTATTTTTACAAAATAATACTTTAAACAAATAAAGTTCAAAAAAGACATACTTTAAGCACCTATTTTTGGTTTAATCCTTTTCAAAAAATCTTATCTAAACTCAACATGGATCCATTCACTAACCCGAATTATTATTAAAAGAATAAAATATAAAAAACGTTTTATTTAATATGTATATAACTTTACTATTAAATTTAACTAAAGAAAATACAAATTATTAAATAATATTTTTTGAGGTATTTAAATTAAGAGTAAATTATACTAGTGACCACCGAACTATTAGGGCATACCTATTTTGACCATCGAATTATTGAACTCGTCAATCAGACCATTAAACTTATTAAATTGACATGTTTTGACCGCCGTCATTAAAAAACTAACGGAGGGGTGGCGTAGCAGTTAACGAAAATTTGTAAAATTATACATTTAGTCCTTGTTATTATTAAATCAATTTGATCCTAATTTTATATTAAAATAAAATTAATCAAACAATCAATGATTACACGTGTCATCACCCAATTCTAATGTCTTTACCACTAAGCCAAGCTAGCTCAGTAAATGTTAAAGGAAAATTAAAAAACAATGAAGAATAACATTTGGAAGGTTTGAACCTGGGACCAAGAGGGTAAATTTCCACACCTTTACCACTAAACAAAGCTACTCTTAGTAAAATAAATTGCATACTTTTATATTATGTACTGCAGTAAATGTTAGGGGAAAACCGAATACTTTTTTAAATCAAATTTCTTTTCTTTTAAATCAAATATTTTTTAAATCGGATATTTAATATTTTAATAAATACTCGATTTAATTTAAATATGAAAAAGAAAAAATATTCGAATATTTTAAATCAAATTTATTTTCTTTTAAATCAAATATTTTTAATCGAATATTTAATATTTTAATAAATATTTGATTTAATTTAAACATGAAAAAGAAAAATATTTTTAAATATTTTAAATCAAATTTCTTTTCTTTTAAATCAAATATTTAATAATTTTCAGATTTAACTTAAATCGAATATTTGTGTGATTATACACATCCCAAGTGATCTAAGTTTGAGTCCCCTTTCAACCTTATTATTATTTTTTCCTTAACATTTACTGCATTATAAAATATATATATATAAAATTGTGCAATTTATATTATTAAGAGCAGCTTAGCTTAGTGGCAAAGGTGTGAGTATTTATTCTCTTAGTCCTAGGTTTGAACTACCCAAATGTCATTCTTCTTTTTTTTTAATTTTCCTTTAACATTTACTGCAGTATAAGATATATATATTAAAATGTGCAAATTATATGACTAAGAGCTAGTTTATCTCAGTGGTAAAGACGTTAGAATTCATCCTCATAGTCCAAGGTTTAAACCACCCCAATGTCACTCTTGATTATTTTTTAATTTCCTTTAACTAGGTGATGACACGTGTCACCACTTGATTGGAAAAGAAAATATATTAAATATTAAATAAAATAAATTAAAATTTGAGTAAGATAATCCAATTGGTGATGACATGTGTCATATTGGTTGATTAATTTTATTTAATTAAAATAAAATTAGGATCAAATTGATTTAATAAGTAAATAATATGAACCAAATGTGTAATTTTATAAATTTTCATTAACTGCCACGTCACCCCTCCGTTATTTTTTTAACGTCAGTGGTCAAAATAGGTCAATTTAATAAATTTAGTGGTCTAATTGACGAGTTCGATAGTTTGGTGATTAAAATAGGTATGCCTTAATAGTTCGGTGGTCATTGGTATAGTTTAACCAGATGATGACACGTGTCACCACCTGGTTGGAGGAGAAAATATATTAAATATATAATAAAATAAATTAATATTTGAGTAAAATAATTCAATTGGGTGGTGACATATGTCATCTGATTGGTTGATTAATTTTATTTAATTAAAATAAAATTAAGATCAAATTAATTTAATAAGTATAACATAAACTAAATGTGTAATTTTATAAGTTTTCGTTAACTGCCACATCACCCCTCCGTTATTTTTTTAATGGCAGTGGTTAAAATAGGTCAATTTAATAAGTTTAGTGATCTAATTGACGAGTTCGATAGTTTGGTGATTAAAATAGGTATGCCTTAATAGTTCGGTGGTCATTGCTATAGTTTACCCTTAAATTAATAAAACACTTGTCCAAGTCTCCAAGACACCGCCATGGCTAGCCTCTCGTGCACTTGCAGGGTAGCCTAATTTGTATTTCGGGTCTTAATTAATCAAGCCTCTTGTATCGGGAAGGAGGCTTATTTTTCGTAGAAATTTGAGTTAAATATTCTGTTAATTCCACCATCTGACGTTGATTCTTTCCCTAGCAAAATACAAATGAGAAACTGGTAAAACTTAATTAAAAATTTAACCCCCAGCCCCAAGCCCTTGCTAAATGCTTGCTTCTCTGATATCTGGTGCACTCATCTGCAGAAATATGCTCTTACACACCCCACCCAAACCGACCAAAAAGCCTTATCTTTTTCAAATATGGAATTATATTCTATTTAGCCACCTTTTCTTCCTTATTTTTTAACATTTTTCAAGTCCTATCGATATAAACATGCATGCGTTCAGCATGTATACTTTGTGAGTACTTTTCTCTACAGCAGCTCAAGGTAGATGAAATATCTTCCCTTTTCAACTTGTTCCTTTGTAATGCTTTCATGTTCATCTTTTGTTCAGCTCAAGTAATTTCTTTGTTGTTCTTCGGATTAGAAAATTTCATCCATGGATGGCTTGGAATGGAACAATCAGCGAAACGATATCGAAGATAGTTGTTTCTTGATTCCCAAGTCTTCAAATTCTTCCATTTACGGTGGCAAGATGGATGATCTGCCGGAAGATATCTTTTATCCGATTCAAGAGCTGCAGAATTCTGTCAACTGGGAGGATGCTTTAACACAAGGGCTTTGCTCTTCTCCTATGTTGAATAGAGCTTATGGTTCGGTTCCTGATATTGGCAAGCTTCACTCACAAGTCATCAATGGTGGTGGTAGAACAACAGGTCTTGAGTCCCTTGATTGTTTGGTCTCTGCTGCTACTAATAGCAACACTGATACATCGGTTGAAGATGATGGGATTTCCATGATTTTCTCTGGTTGTAAAAATCTATGGAGATTCCCTGCTAGCAGTGTAACTTCATCAGGTGAGTCCGAAAACAATGGCTCGAATACCGGAAGCAAAGACTTCAGTTGTCCGGTGAACGAGCTCGATGAAATGGTGTCCCATAACGCTTCAGACAAACCATCACAAACAAGGTCTAATAAATCTTCAAAGAGAAAATATGACCAAAGTGAGTTAAATTTTAGCCTAAATTCTGGTTACTTCAATCTTCTTCATACTGACTCTTCTGCAACAAAAGGTGGTTTTAGGCTCATCCCCGAGAACCAACCGAAAGCAAAGAAAGTCAGATCGGAAAAGAATTCTAGCTCATCGAATATCAACTTTCAACAGCCTGCAAGTTCATCAGTATCTTCATCCATTGGAGAACCTGATCCAGAGGCCATTGCACAAATGAAAGAGATGATTTATCGAGCCGCGGCGTTCAGGCCTGTGAACTTAGGCTTGGAAGTGATGGAGAAACCTAAGAGGAAGAACGTTAGGATATCGACCGATCCACAAACTGTCGCGGCGAGGCAAAGGAGGGAGAGGATAAGTGAGAGAATTAGTGTTTTGCAGAAGCTGGTTCCTGGTGGGAGCAAGATGGATACTGCATCAATGCTTGATGAGGCTGCAAATTATCTGAAGTTCCTTAGGTCCCAAGTCAAGGCACTAGAAAACCTAGGCAACAAGCTTGAACCAATGCATTGCCCTCCATTAAACCTAGCTTTCTCTTCTTCACCATTCAACCACTCTCTCCCCCATCCAAACACATAATTTCCCACTCCAAAACCCTAATCATATCCACCATCCACAGAGTTGAAAAACTAAACTATTGTATCATCATTTCATAATCCTCCATTAATGATTAACATGTCACAGTCCCAGAACAAGTATTACTGTATTGAAAAAAACTATCCAAATCCCTTGGTTATCATCATTTTCATTATTATCAAAAAAAAAAATCTGTGTAATGATATATTTTCTGATTATCACCATGAAGAGCAGAAAGCGGCTTAGTTCTTGACAACCTGAAAAAAGGCTTAGCAATTATAGCACTTATGATTAAGATCAAGGGCCAGAAAGTGATTCTGATCATCATCACTTTACTACTCTTCTTTTAATATAATTTGTTTAATGTATTCTCTGTACTTCAAAAGTATTTTCTTTTATGTTGGTTTTACTTTGTTTAGCTCACCAAAGCAAAACAAGAACACTTTATAAAACTGTCTGCAGCCAGTGGTCCGGTCTCCTTGATTCAACCCAAAGCGTGCTCTTGAAAACCACCCTGGAATCTAATTGCTTAGCACATGTTTATGCTTCTTTTTTGGCAGCTCTACTTGTAACATATGGTTATTCAACTCCCAATTCTATTTCATACTTTATATAATCCCTAGAATCATCCAACTAATAATATCTCCACTGAAATTTAAACATTCAACGTAGATGGCGGTCCCAAATTTCACTAATCACTTCGTCTCGGCCCCCAAAATTTGAATATGACCTTAATATCGTCGAAAAGTACCCCTAAATCCATGACTCAAGAAAAACCTTTCAGTTTCTCTCTCGTCAACCTCTCTCCTCCACTATCGAATGGAGCATGTTTCTCGATATATTATTTCTTTTGTGCCGATGAAGCTTTCCACCGTTCAAATCTTAGAGAAGTTTCTTCACTAGCCGATAAATGAACGCCATCAAAAAGTTACGGAAGAGTGACCAAAAACGTTCAGTGTCTAAACTTCGGTGAGTTAAATGAACATTTTAAAACTTTAATAATCAAAATAAATTTGAGAGTAATGTTGAATGATGAGTTATGTAATTTACCTATTTTTAAATGCTTCATCCACTTGTTATAGAGGTGAGAAAAAAAGGTGGGTTTTGATTGGATCAAGTGGTAGCTTTGTGGCTTGGAAGGGCATGCTAAATTTAGACAATCTGTTGAGAAAGTGACCATATCTCAGGCTGGGGGTTTTGGTTTTTTGTACGTCATTCAAACTGACCATATTTCATAAGTTACAAAATAACAAATTTGCATGTGCAGATAAAAGCTTATTTGGAGTTCAAGCTGGGAGAATTGACTTTGTGTTGAGCCGTTCTGGTTGTAGCTGTTGCCTTTGTGCGCTGCTGAGAGCTAACCAGTGGCTATTAGCTCATCCAAGGGGGTGTCAATTTCCCTGCTCTATTGTGATCGGCTTTCCAAATTATAAAAGCAAGCCACAAAAACTGAGGACCAAAAGGAAATGTAAGACAACATTGAATTAATTGAAGTGATGTAATTAATTAGAATTCTTATCATAAAATAAAATAAAGAATTGCAGGTATCCAATAGGTGAAGGCTAGTAGTATTCAACAAAGCTCCAATAGGCAAACACATTCAATATGGGGAGTGTGAGGGAACATGTCTACTGGCTGTATGCTTTTTAACTTGTAACATCCTTTGATATTTTGCTCCACCTGCATGAAATTAAGGTTTTCGAAATGGTTCATATGATGGATTATAAGATTCTCAATGATGCAGATGATAGATATACCATATACTTACCACACCATGGCAAAGGTAATCAATGTCACGAGCACAAGTTGCGGGATTGCATGATACATATACAATTTTCGGAGCCTTCAGCTTTAGCAGAAACTTGATTAATTTCATGTGCATACCTGGTCTATTTGGATCTGCAAATCAAGGTTAAAAATTCAATATTGAATAGACACCAGTTGCAACAATGATTCCATTGCATATGTCACATGAAATGTTCTCCTAGTATTCTAGCATATTTGAATAGAATGCTAAAATAAGGTGGATAAAACTACATATACGAGGTGTCTAATACGAAGGTAACCTGAAATAACAATATCTGGCTTTGGAAAATGCTTGCCAAAATTTTCATCAATTTTATTGAGATCTCCTTGAACAAATGTAGTATTATTTATTCCATTCAGTTTGGCATTTTTATTAGCATCTGCAACAGCTTGAGGAACAACTTCGTAACCATAAACATGTTTAGCCCTGAAAAACGAAAAAAAATGAAGTTGAAATATAATATTTATATATCAATTAATAAAAAGCCGAGAAGGGAAATACTTTTTTGCAAGTGTTAGACCAATGGTTCCTGTCCCACAAAACAAGTCAAGGACAATTTCGGAGGCATCTCCTCTCAGGCCAGCACAATCTTCAATTAGTTTATAGAGAACCTCAGCCTAATAGTGTAAAGTCATTTCAATTAAGGTTAAAAAAACAATGGAACATCCAAGTAATAAAAATACAGTTAAAGAAACATAACATATGAATGCATTTAATATCGGTCAAAATACATACCTGATGAGTATTTGTCTGGAAAAAAGAGTTTGCAGAAATTTGAAATGTTAGACCTCTCAAACTTTCAGTGATCGTAGATTTCCCATATAATGTATACTCCTCCTCGCCAACAGATGTGTTACCAATAGAAGTATTTACATTATTCATAATACTAACCTGAGAATCATCTCATCAGTAAAAACTTGTCAAGAATTTGCTAAGCATTATACTTTTTCTGATGGTGAATTGCTTTCGAAGGATATCATGGCCACTTTAGACATGAGTTTCAATAACAAAGTCAATAGGAAAGATGAGCATAAAGATGTACAAGAGTCACCACAAAAAAGGCATGTTTACTCAGAGGCCAAGAACAATCAAGTGACCAACATTTTAACTTGCTTTGTATATTTCTCACTCACTATACGAAAAATATAATTAGGATTATAAGCTTGATGTTAGTATTTAAGCCGACAATATTTCAGATTCTCAAGCAATGACAAAAGAAATAGACAATGAGAACTGTGCAAATTTGATGGGGAATGAATCAGCAACCTTTCACTTGAAGTACCTAATCTATAACAGGCAATATAAAATGGAAATCAACCAGAACCTTTTATTTCATTCATTCATTAAAAATTCGACATTTGAGTGTTTTAATCACTGACAAAAGATCTGGTTCTGGCATCATAAAATTCTCTTTGATTGTATCATTTCATGCACAAAAAGGGGGGAACAAAAGAAAAAGGAGTTTATGAAGCCTAATTTTACATCAACTGTGATTAGATTTGCAGTCTGTCAAACCAACCCAATCTGGGAACTAAGAATCACACTAGAGGAGCAGGGGAGATATAAAGCTCGCTCAACTGGATAACTTGTCTAGTGGACTCTTAATCAGGATTTGGGGTCACTCAATTTTCATCCAACCGAAGAATCAAACCACAGATAAAAATTGATGGATCTACAGTAGGTCAAAATCAAATAGCACCACATATACAAAATAAAGCAAATTCACATTTACAAAGTTAGCACAATTAACACATACCACTTCAGGAATAGTTGAAATTTTCTCAACAAGGGGTTTCAGCATCTCTGGCTTGTAAGACGAGGTGACAAAGTTGACCATAAGTTCGGGTAGACCAGTCTTCATGTCCCTGGAACAATAATCATAAATTTGGAAAATGAAATGATAATTAAAGATTCATGAAATCAGATAAATCATATCTTGAAAGTATTTTATTTTTCTCATGATAAATTACACCACTTGATAACTATGATTGCATGAGTAAGCAAAAAGACAAAAAAAAAGGCTACCACGTACCAACTTTGGACATATGAGAAACATAATATATATAGTTCCCAGAGTCACCAAATCCTTTCTTAGTCCACAAACTCACAAATCTCTCCTTTTATGGTAAAATGTTGAAGAACTCCATTTAAAAACACACATGAGCGCACCTCTTATCCAAAAGAGAAGAGAAAGAGTTGTCCATAACTAATAAATCCTTGAAACTAATCCATCAATAATTGAAATATACTAGCTTGCTGACGTGATCGGTCAACATATAAATAGGAACTTAATAAAAAAACTCCCAACAGGATCTCACAACATCTACCTTACAGATTATATCTATCTTTTTTTCTTTTCAGTTTCTATCAGCAAGAAAATGTAACACTTTTTTAACAAAACTAGTGTCTTATATGTGCAACCATAAAACAAGAAACATGTCATGCTTAAATATGTAAACGTAAGAGATAGCACGTTAAATGATAATACAAAAGTACCTTCCAGTTCTCAGAACTAGATGTTTAAGAAATCCAGCGTGGGAGTGAACATTGTATGGAGAAAGACCTAGTTCTGGATCTTTCCAATTGTCTTGGACAGTTGCAAGGATCTACATATCTAAAATTGAAGTCAAGCTAGAACGAAATAGCAAAGCTCTATTGCATAATAACATCTACCTTTCAAGAAAAATTCAAGGAAGAACAAAGAGTGTATATCTAGTGACAAGTATATCGTATAACAACACTAATGAAGATAGCTTATGAGCATTATGTGCCTTAAAGAATAAACAGGGTTAAGTAATAAGAGGGAAAAAAATAATGCACACCTTGTTTGCAGGCTCACTTTGTAATAAACATTTGTCAACATTGAGTATCTTATCAAAAAATCCAGGAGCATGCAGTCCTAGTGCATAATTGTCATTACCATCTAGTTTCTCGTGTAATAATTCCTTGGGTAACCATTTCTGAGAACCAAATGAGAACTCCATCTGCAGAAGCAGCAAAGTAGCTGTTATTATGGAATAGAACTTTGCTGGAGATATAAATATTCCCAATCTTAGCACAGAATCAAATTCAGCCTAACAAATCTCTAAATTCCACACTAACCTTATTCCGATAATGAAACTGTATATCACAGGGAACAATGGGCTTCATAATCCGTGAGAAATCCGGGTCTTTATCCGAAAACTTTCCAACATGGATGACCAATTCACGTACTTGTTGCTCCTTAGCTCTGAGCTGAGCCTCATAAGACAGATTTTGAGTTTTACAACCTCCACAGTATGATGCATACTCACAAGGGGCATCTACAAAGTCCCGGTGAGGCGATAAGGTCTTCAACTTCGTAACCTGTATATTAACAAATAAAACATCCTATAATTGTTGAAGGATCAACTTTCCATAAACAATTATATAAACCCGTGTACCTCATTTCATCAAAATTTAACGGTCCACACTACTTTAAGGCCTTTCACGTTCATGAACAAATGTGAAATGCTTCATATTACTCTCTTCAATCAAGACATTAACTCAAAATTTGGAATTTATAATAAAAAAAGACGAAAACATGATTTGGGTCTCATAATTAGCACATCATAGTCGGTAATGAACACAGATACAATTCAAATTACCTCGGCATAACTTCCTTTCTTACGACTAACACGGCCAATGAAACGTTCACCAGGAAGTGCATTGTCACACAACAAAACAAACCCAGAATCTGGCACTTTGCAAACACCTTTCCCTTTAAAAGCCAGGCTCTCACATTCGAGCTCCAAGATTTGGTTTTTCTTCGGGAAGAAAGCTTGTGACTTGCTGCTGTTGGCGGCGGTATCGGTGTTTTGAGGGGGGATTTGGTGTGGGTCTTGACTGGAAAACGCAACGGAGGTCGAGCAGCGGATTTTGCGGAGCCATGGCCGAGTTAAGGAGAGGTGCCGTAAGGCATGGCTTGGGATGGAGGCCATTTAGGGGTTTGGGGTTTATGGAGGGAGAGGGAAAACTGATTCTAGTCTTATAAACGGAAAGATAAGGTAATATGGAACTTTCTTTTTGGTCAAATTTTGCAGTTAGTCCTTGTAATTGTTTTGTGCGATTATATTTTTTTTGACAAATACTACTTCTACTTCTATCTAGAGGGGAAGGGAGTGGCAACTCTGACCAACCAGCCATTAATATTTACTTGTGTAAAACTAATTAAATCTTAAATAGTGTAAGTAAATTATAACCAATATATATACATACTAATTATAAGAAAATATTTATTCTTTAATCCTGGCCATTTGAATAAGACACACATTGTACAAATAAGTTGTTTTAACCCGAATTATTTAAAGTTGACAATATTCGTTTTTCTCCTAGGATCACTTTATAGATTCATATATACTAGTATATTACAATTTTAACTATGATTTTTTCATCCCATATTAAAATAATTTTATCGAATAGTTTGTAGGATAACTTTTTTTAAAAAAATGGAACAAATATGACAAAATTTTATTTAAAAATTTCCTACCACAATCAAATTTTAACAATAAAAATAGTGAAGGTCGATTTTTTGTATTTATTATCGTATTACTCATAAGTCGTAGATTTAATTTCTTTACCCTTCTTAAATATCAATCTTAAAATTATAGAATTAATTTTTTCACTCTAATATGGTCATTTTTCGTTTGTACATTTGTAAATTTTAAAATTTCAATCATGAAACTGTAACCATTAAATTTATTTAGCTAAATTTCACTATTTGAATTGTGACTGAAATTTAAAATGTATAAAAACTAAACTTGACCAAATTAGATTATATGAATCAAATTAGCTACTCACTTATTGTGTATGGACTAATAATAAATTTTGACTAATGAAAGATGGAAAAGGTTAAGGGTGAATATATATTTTTTACCTGAATTTAGCTCCAAGTTTTTAATTTGTAATTAATTTTTTTGTTCAATTAGGTACTTGAATTTGATTTTAGGGTTCAATTCAGTGCCTACATGAACTTAGTTTATTAGTTCAAATTGATAGTTTAACTTGACATTTCATTTTAAATTGGTAGTTGAATTTTGTTTTTTAATTCAAATAAACACTTACGAGTTTAACTAATTTTAATAAAAAAAGTCAAGTTTATTTATTTATTCGAACTAAAAAGTCAAATCCAGATACTTAATTTGATAAAAAAAAATAGTTTAGATTCTAAATTAATCCTTAAATGATTATGGACTATAAAAAGCCCAACTTAGTTTGTGTAATGAGCTTTTGGACTACACTTTAAAGGCCCAAATCATTTTCAAGACGGGTCAGGAGAACGGTTCTATTTTGTTCTATAATAAATACCAGATAGAAAAACCCTAACCCTAAGAAAAAGTCGCCGGCCTCCCTCAGCACCTGAAATCTGAATCCAGAGAAGCAACCACAAACACAAAATGGGTAAACCCTAGACTTCCGATGTAATTTTCTTTTCAATTATTTTAATTTGATTTTGTGATCCATGACGGTGATTGGCGTACAGGTAAGGTCCACGGATCGTTGGCGCGTGCCGGGAAAGTGAGGGGGCAAACTCCAAAGGTAGCCAAGCAAGACAAGAAGAAGAAGCCGAGAGGCCGCGCCCATAAGCGGATGCAGTACAACCGCCGTTTCGTCACTGCCGGTTAGCTTATCTCTTTTTCTCGTTCATATTTTACTGTTTATTTATATGCCTATTTTAACTAAAAGGAAATTTAGTAACCCATAATCCCATTTACTTGAGAAGAACTGGGTAGAAATTAAATTTATGGCTATTTTTTATGATCTTTACGATGTTTACATTTGTTGTTGATTGATTTTGAACTTTGTTTACAATTGGGTTTCAACAATTGGTTTTGTTCAGTCCAGTTTGATGAGTACTTAATCATTTTTATTGTTGCTTTAATTGCAATGAATCGTTTGAATGATGAGTTTCCTGGACCAATTATTAGTGTTATTTGTTCTTGTCTGCTCATCCAAATAATTTCCTTTTCCTATGAGAATTGAGATAGATTGCGCTTTAACTTCTATTATATGTTATCTGTTCAACCTATTTTCATGAATTAATTTAGTCTCAGACAAAGGTGAATATGGTGCCTTGACACTGTTATTTTTTACTTGTACTTATCAGGCATAGTTTCCGAAATTGATATATCCTCTGCATTTTTTGAATTAGTATACTCATTCTGAATTCGGGCACACTAGCTATCCAATTCAGTAAAACCAGTGATCCCATTAATGTATAGTGTATTATAAAATTATTAATAAAAACAAAAATTAACAAATTTTAGAATTTATCCCCGTACCGGACAATCTGCGTACTAGGTAACCTAGTTATTAGGTTCATATGCATATGTTCTTTTATCTTAGATTCTTTTGGGAATTGCTTGGTTGAAGAAATTTTATGCGTGTGTTTAATCCTGTGATTCTGCATATATTGAGCATTTGATGGACTGTTTTGTTTGTTTGCTCTTTTGGCAGTTGTTGGTTTCGGTAAGAAGCGAGGACCCAACTCTTCAGAGAAGTGAGGTTGGACTTTTTAGAGTCCTGCACTGTAGGATGTTTGAAAGTATGATGGGAACAATATATATCGAACGTTTTCTAGCTTCATTTGCATCATATTGTTCTTAGTTGTAGCCTGTTTTTCGGTTTAAGAAAACTATAATACTGGTATCTGTTGATTTGAAATATTTACAAAGTACCTCGTCTTCTCGTCCTTTACCTTTTCTTTCTAAATTCTCTGCAAGTATCATTAGGTGAATTGTTTACTACAGATACGGAACGTAGAAGATTGTAAATTGAGATGGTTAAATCGAGCATAACTAAGTTGGTTCATGCTATCACTGTTAAAAGCTATACTCGTTAGGTCTTCTGGCATTCAAATCTCTTGTCTGTTGGAGAAAATTGAACAGTAAGTGTAGTCATTTTCCTTCTAGCAGGCTGTAAAGAACCATGGATTCGATTGGAGTCAAAAGAGCTAAAACCAAATATACTTTCGAATCTTAAACTCTAAAATTAATGCTTGAGTAATTAGAGTCAAGTCAACATAAATAATATCCTATGCATACTTTAGTCTTTACAGTCACTTTTCTTCTAGATTTGGACCATTCTTCATAGTTGGCCCCCCATTGTTGAAAAACGGCCATGGCTATCCAAGACCGTGCTAAACAATCACAGCTCTGAACTCAAATTAAAGGTTTTTTTTTATATAATCAATTCAAATTAAATATTAAAAAAATTCATTAGGAAAGGATTTCATAACTCCAGACTTGATGTTTTAAAGTCTTTTAAACAGTTAAAAAAACAATAAAAGAGAGCTGAAGCCATTAAAGAAAAGTCCCATGAATCTGTCTCTTTCCATTACCAGAAACAGTGACCCAAAGCTTGCATAGTTACTGATCCATGCCGTGTTTATTCAAAGCCTTTCAGATTAAAACTCCATTTATTTCTACGGAATTCCTTGTCCCTCTTCCCTTACTTATTTCCCTTCTTGTGTATATCTCCTTTCTATATAAAACAGTGTTTCAAACTTTTGGCTTTGTTATCTGCTGGAGCAATTTCTGATCCTAAAAGGGTGTTTCTTAGTTTTGTTTTAGAGGAAATACAAAACCCAGAAACTTGTTTTGTTAATCCAAGGATTTAAGTTATGAAGCAGCCAAGGGTGGTGGCTATGGAGGAAGGTAAAGAACCAGTTTCTGCAACCAAAAATAGCCTCTCCAGGGCTTTGCCTTTAAGGATCCTTGTAATCTGTTCGTTGTTTCTGGTCCTGGGCGTCGGATTATCGATCATCAGTATGTATTCAGTACGATTTTCGATGATCCCGCAGATAGCAGCTAAATCACCATCCACAGTTCAGCCTTGGTGTGAAGAAGCCACTAATAATACCTTGGAAAATTTCATTAGGCCACCTTCAAACTTGATGCATAATATGAATGATATAGAATTACTATGGAGAGCTTCATTTGCTCCTCAGATCAAGGAGTACCCTTTTAAGAGAGTCCCCAAAATCGCCTTCATGTTCTTGACCAAGGGGCCATTGCCACTGGCTCCGCTTTGGGACAGATTCTTCAAGGGGCATGAGGGGCTTTACTCCATATATGTCCATGCACTGCCATCCTACGCCGGAGAGTATCCGCCATCGCCGGTTTTCTACAGGAGACAAATCCCAAGCCAGGTATCAGTTTCATCTTTTCTTCACATATGTTGTATGGGAGACTTTTTAACATGTTTTTGGATGTGTTCTACATGGATATACTCATTTTATATATGCACATATATACATATAGGATAATACCTAGTATTCATGCCTAAATATATCAAAAATGTATTGCAGATAGTGGAATGGGGAAAGATGAGTATGTGTGATGCAGAGAGAAGACTCCTTGCCAATGCATTGCTCGACATCTCTAACGAATGGTTCATTCTCTTATCCGAGTCTTGCATTCCCCTGTACAATTTCAGCACAATCTATCACTACATATCAAGATCAAAACACAGCTTTATGAGCTCATTCGATGAATCGGGACGCTATGGGCAAGGACGCTACAACCAGCGCATGCAACCGGAGGTCACACTTAACCAATGGCGTAAAGGGTCTCAATGGTTCGAAGTTAACAGAAAGCTTGCAATCGATATAATTAAAGACACCACTTATTATCCCAAGTTCAAGAAGTTCTGCCGTTCTGCTTGTTATGTCGACGAGCACTATTTTCCCACAATGCTGTCGATCCAATCACCTCATCTCTTGGCAAACCGGACTCTTACTTGGACTGACTGGTCGAGGGGTGGCGCTCATCCGGCCACATTCGGGAAAGCTGATATTACCGAAAGTTTCTTTAAGAGATTTTTTGAAGGTCAATCCTGCTTATATAATGGCCAGCCATCAACTATTTGCTATCTTTTTGCAAGGAAGTTTGCTCCAAGTGCTTTGGATCCCCTATTAGGGTTGGCATACAAAGTTTTTGGGTATTGATAAGGTCTGGTTACAAAGGTGATTTTTGGAGTTATAGTTAAAGCTAACCCTGTCTTAATTTTGGGTATAATATTATTAATTTATATGTATATACACTATGATTGAACGAAATATTGTATTTTGTATCCAACATGTACACATTTCTTAATTATTCCCAATTTCCTAAAGTTTGTTGTAAATCAACACACATCATAATTTAAACTATTTGAGTAAATTTAAAGAAAAAGTATCCAAACATATTTTATTTACATCAAGTCCAAGGAGTCCTGTTAGTTAGGCTTCAACCAGACAGGATGCTTCTTTTGAAGACTGCGGCCAAAATGGTGAAAGGGCGACAACCTTCCCGATTATGATTAGCGTTGGCGATACTAATTCCGCTGTTTTGATTTTATCGGAAAGATCCTTAAGTTCTGCAAAGACCTGTACCATTATATAAAACAACCACCCCTAATGCATATTAATTCATGTTGTGTTTGGCATTGCAAAATGGAATCATTAGACGCTCTTGATGTTGTGGAGAAATAGTGCATGACATTGTACTTACCGTGCGCTGTTCAGGCGTGGTTCCTCGCTCAACTGCAGCGGCCGGTGTATCTGGTGGTAGGCCATGATGTATCAATTTTTGTGCAAGAGAAGGGAGGGTGGATAAGCCCATATAAACCACTAAAGTCGAATCAGGGTCAGCAGCATTCTCGGCAACAAAAAGAGGATCAGTTCCACCTTTCCTCGAGTGACCTGTGAGAAATCTAACACTTATGGCAACGCCTCTATGAGTCAAAGGAATGCCCAGCTCTGCCGATATTCCCGAAGCAGCAGTAATACCTGCAATGCAATAAGTATATTCGAGTTGAACAATCAGTTCTATATTAGCGTGCTTCGCATTTCTTCTCCGATATAAAACATCTTTCATAAACCAGAACTTAGCAGTCCACACAGGACCTACAGGTTATTGTCTCAAAAGCATGAACCTATACGATAATAGCTCAAGCAGATGCAATAACCTATAAGAAAAATGCACCCTTTCGTCACCCGAACTATTTCCTACCATTAGAAACTATTTTCAAACTAGCTTAAATGCAGCCTCTTGAAATCCGGGCATATGATCAAGACAACTCTCCTTTACCCTCTATCCATGCACTGTTGTTTTGACACACCAAAACATACTTAAAACCCTTTGAGAAAATCGAGGATTTCCGATGAGAAAATTTCGAAAAGCTGATCAAGTTTCCATATGAATATGATACAAGAATGAGTTGAGAAGTAATATGTTAAGGTAAGTCCATATCATGTAAAATAAACAGACATTGATAGCCATTTCCAAATGAAGGACATGAAATCAGAAGTAAAACTGTTGATAAAAATAGTACAGTATCATACCAGGGATAACCTTGACCTGAATCCCTTGCTGCTGCAGAAAGTCCATTTCTTCTCCACCCCTTCCAAATACCTGAAAATCAGAACAGTTATTCCAGAAGAAAAAAACCCAAAAAAGAACTAGACTTGATAAGGAATTTCTACTAATTGAAGGGAAAAAAATGTTGGTAATTGTCTGAATGACTCACCAGTGGATCCCCTCCTTTAAGCCTGACAACATTAGCTCCAGCTTCAGCAAAACTCAGAAGCAACTCATGGATCTCTTCCTGCAAGAACAGCTCCAAAATTCAATCTTTTCACAATTGGGAAATACAGAACTAATCAATTTCATAATTGACATAAACCAATCATAAATTGAATAACTTTACCTGAGTTCGGCTATGGTAGCCAGCAGTTTTGCCGACATAGAGAAGCCTGGCGTCGGGGCCAACCAATTCCAATACAGCATTAGAAACCAGCCTATCGTACAACAAAAGGTCAGCTTTTTGAATTACTTTGACAGCTTTTAACGTCAGAAGATCGGGATCTCCAGGTCCAGTCCCCACCAAGAAGACATTACCCGGTCCATTCTTGGGCACTTGGCCGCCACAGCTCTCTCTCTTATGCTTCAAAACTTCAAGCAACTTCCTGAGCTCCGGCAGCTGTAAAGCGATGTCGTTTAATCTGACGGAGTCGCTATCGGACGGCACAGAGCACGACGCGGCCTGATCATCACTGCTGCTGTAGACCCATTGGTCCCTTTGGTACCTCTGCAACGAGTGTTTCTCCGTGAATGGTGATGAAGAAACATTGGAATTGCACCGTACACAACAAATGGGCTGCAAATGCAAAGACCCAGATTTCTTTAAATTGAGAGCAGAGAATGAAAGCTTATAGTAATGGGTATAGGGAAGCGCCATTTTCGTTTACTGGGTGTTTGTAAAAATGCCAGAACAAAAACTCAAAACCCGCAATCAGACTAGAATATTCCGAACTTCTTCAACATTCTTATAGAGATGAAGAGTTTGGGTTAGATTAGGAGCTTGCAATGAAAGAAAGGACAGTAGTGGTCTTTGGAAGGATGAGACGACGGCCTCAGCCACAATGGAGTGAGCTTTTGGAGGGCACCAAGAGGGCCAATTGCTTGTATTCTTTTGCCTATTTGAGTGGGGCAAAGGTTCTTCCTTTTTTTGTTTTTTTCTTTCCAACTTTCTATTAATTAGTTAAACAAATGCACATCACCCAAAATTAAAGCAAAGCAAATGAGAGAATGAATATTTAATAATAAGGTTATTATTGTTTATTACATACTTATTGGTAGTTTAATGCAGTTAAGCTGGAAAGATGAGATATTTCTTCTTCTTCAAGTAATGCAGTTAAGACATCCTACTGGTCTGCTAGGCCTCCAGCTCGATGTTCCGAGAAATGAACACACAACACAAAGAATCCTCTTCTTTGTTGGCAATGGCACCCAACAATTCCCAGTTTTTGCTTTCTTTTCATCACCTGCTCTGGTCACATTTCAAAGTCCACACACTACATAGCTGCAAACACTTGTAATGTTCGATGACATGTTTAATTTTATACATCTTTTGGCAAGAATCCGGCAACTATTTGTATTTTGGAGATGTCTCAACCTGATCAACTTTCCGAATCTATGTGTCAGTTCCTTGAGATTTCTACACCACCTGATATTTATTGTTTGCTAGTTGGAATAACTCCCACACTGTGTCGGGCAACTTCTCCAAACCTGTGTTTTTCCCAACGACTATTTGAAATGCAGGTCGTACCGATACGCTTGTAAGCGTATTGTTACCCATTGGCTGAAAAGTACAACAGCTAGTTCCTCACGAGCACTGTATCGATACGGTCATTCGAGTAGTGATACGCTAAGCTCCAGAACAACAATGAATGTTGAAAAATGCACCCCAACGGCTCCAATTCAATCTCAACGGTCTACAACAGCTACAAGCTCAATTGAGAGTATAAAAGAGACCTCCAAGCATCTATGGAAGGCTAAAGCTTAAATTGTCAACAACAATATGATCAAAGATTTGTCTTAGTGCTTTATTGTACATTCTTTGTATAGACAACACTTGTGAGCCACTGAGCCTAAATTGTCACATTTGCTCAAGTGTTTAGGTTTGGGTGAGTGAGCTAAATAGTGTAAAGTATCCACATTGTGAGGGTTTTCGAGTTTGCTAGATTTTCTCTTGCATAAGAGTGTTCCCAAAGCTCGGGTTGTGAGCTTTGGTTGCTAGACTTAGGTTGAGTCTATGATTGTAATGGTTGCCTCCTAAACCGATAAAAAAGGAAGAATATCTAGTGGATATTGGTTTAAATCCTTAGTGGGAGCTAAGGTAGAGGATGTAGGTGCTTGTTAGAAGGTTGAACCACTATAAATATTTGTTTCTTTTGTTTATCTTTTGCTTTTACCAAAAACACCCAAAACACAAACTTCTCAACAACTTGGCAAGTAACGGTTGAGTGATCATCGAGCCCAACAATTGGTATCAGAACGAGGATCAACTGAAGAGGATTAACATCCTATTGAGACGATCCGGGAAACTCGATATATCAATTCAATCAATCGGTTAAATGTCGCAATCCATCGACAAGCCATCTTTCTTTGACGAGACCAACTATGCTTATTGGAAGATAAGAATGATGATCTTCATCAAGGCCAAAGATTACAACCTTTGTGACGTTATTGAAGATGGTCCGTACGTGCCACAAAGATGCAAGGTGGAATGGAATGCGAATGATCGCAAGAAGATGGAGCTAAATTGCAAGGTTTTGCACATTCTCTTTTGTGCATTTAGCCACAACGTCTATGAGAAGATGTCTTCTTGTGAAAATGCTAGGGAGGTATGTGACAAGCTTGAAGTCACATACGAAGGAACCAACAAAGTAAAGGAGACCAAGATCGGTCTTCTCAACCTCAAGTATGAGAACTTCAAGATGGAACCAGATGAAGACATCACGAAGATGTTCAATAGATTCTCCATCATCTCAAATGGACTCAAAGGCTATGGAGAAATCATTCCGGAAGACAATCTTGTCCGAAAGCTTCTCTATTCTCTTCTCGAGTCATGAGACTCAAAGAAGACCGCCATCATCGAAGTCAAGAATCTCAAGACTTTAAAGTTAGATCAACTCTTGAGGTCTCTTCTCACTAATGAAATCATGAAGAAAGGAAAAGAAGAGGAGAAGAAGAAGGAAGAGATAAAGAAGATAGGGAAGAAGATAATCATTGAGCTAGGCATTAACACGAATGACGTTGCTCTCAATTCCTTCAAATGCCAACATGAAGAATCAAGCAAGAAGGAAAGTGAAGATGAAGAGATAGGTAATCTCTTCAAGAAATTTACATGATTCATGAAGAGCGAGATGGCTAAATCAAAACATGAATCGGAGAAGAAGATGAAGGATTCCCAAAAGAGCAACGAAAAGAGATCATCTTCAAAGAAAGCATATGTGGCCACTTGGAGTGATGAAGACTCCACAAATGATGAGGTAGCCCACCTATGCTTCATGGCCCTCCAAGAGGGAAAGGTAGCTTCTAATTCATATACTTCTAGTTCATATTCTTTTGATGAATTTCAAGATGCCTATGATGACTTGGTTTTAGAGTTTAAAAATCACATTTTGAAAAATAAGAAATTGGTTTCAAATTTAAAAATTCAAAATGATTTGATTTCTAAAACCAAAGATGAACTTGAAGCAAAACTCAAGGAGTTTGAGCAAAAGAATGTTGATTTGCAAAATTTGCTTCAAAGTTTAGAAAAAGATCATCAACGAGAGGTAGTTGATCTTAAGAAAGAAAAAGATTTGATTTCCAAAGAGCTATAAAAGAAAACCAATTTTGGAAAATCAAACTTTTATCAAAGACAATCTAGCGCCCCAAGATTTTTAAATGGCAAATGTTTTAGAAGTGTTTGGGTCCCAAAATGACTAATTACTTCAACTAAAAAGAATGAAATTGCAAAATGGATTCCTAAGGGGACTAAACTTTGTGCTACTAACGCTTATGGATCCAAAGCAATTTGGATACCAAAAATTACATGATTGTCTTATTTTAGTTGTGATGGAGAATGATCGACAAGTCAAATATTGAGGGGGAGCTCCATACACAAAAGGAAAGTCACTTGAAGAAGGAAGACTTCACATCCTCTCTTGGGTTCAAGTAAGGAGAGCCATTTTTAAAATCAAAATTATTATTTGTGTCAAAAAAATTTAACCTCCTATGTTATTTTGAACTTAAAGTCTTTTGAATTCTTTTTGATATAAGATATAACAAAAAAAGAGAGAACTTGTTTGAAAATTTGATTTTTCAAGTGAGAATAAGGGGAGCTTCAAATTTTTAAAAAAAATTCTCTTATTCAAAAATTATTTTACAAAGGGGGAGAATCACAAACAGTTTTTCAAGTTGTTTAATTATATCAAAAAGGGAGATATTGTTAAGATATATGTTTTGATATAATAATTGAAAAAATGATTTGGACTAAATTGAAAAAGATTTCAAAATGTTTTGTAAGTCCAAACAACTTGAAAATATGTTTAAGAGTTTTTACAAGGCTTTGGAATAACTTAAAATGTTTTAAACTAGCCAAACCTATGATTTAATGTCACCGTACCGATACAGTATATACCGTATCGATATGCTTTATGGTTTTAGTTACAGGGAAATTCCAGTAGCCAAAACCCGTACCGATATGCTTTTGCCGTATCGATACGGGGTGCTTTAAAACTCCACAACGGCTAGTTCGCGTACCGATATGATTGTATCGCATACTGATACGCTTTAATCGCTCCCAACGGTCATTTTCCCGACGATTATTTAAAATACAGGCCATACCGATACGCTTGTAAGCTTATCGATACGCATTAACTGGAAGAGCTCAACGGTTAGATCCTAACGAGGGCCGTATCGATACGGTCATTCGAGTATTGATACGCTAAGCTCCAAAAACAACAATGAATGCTAAAAAAATGCACCCCAACGGCTCCAATTCAATTCCAACGGTCTACAACGACTAGAAGCTCAATTGGGAGTATAAAAAGTGACCTCCAAGCATCCATAGAAGACTAATGCTTCAATTGTCAACAACAATATAATCAAATATTTGTCTTAGTGCTTTATTGTACATTCTTTGTATAGACAACACTTGTGAGCTTAAATTGTCACATTTGCTCAAGTGTTTAGGTTTGAGTGAGTGAGCTAAATAGTGCAAACTATCCATCTTGTGAGGGATTTTAAGTTTGCTAAATTTTCTCTTGCTTAAGAGTGTTCCCAAAGCTCGGGTTGTGAGCTTTGGTTGCTAGACTTAGGTTGAATCTAGGATTGTTACGGTTATCTCCTAAACTAGTAAAAGGGGAAGAATATCTAGTGGATTTGATTGAAAATCCTTAGTGGGAGCTAAGGTAGTGTATGTAGATGCTTGTTAGAAGGCCGAACCACTATAAATCATTGTGTCTTTTGATTATCTTTTGCTTCCACAAATAACACACAAAACACAAACTTCTCCACAACTTTGCAAATGAACACTAAGAGTATGAAAGAAATAAAACTTGTTACAGAATAAAACCAACTTGAAAAATCTCACAATCCAACTTGAAAAATCTCCCTCTCTTAGGCCTGGGTTCAACCCTGGCCTTTGAGAATTTCTAGAAGGGCTCCCTCCGGGGTAAAGCCTTACAATTCCTAGTTACAGAATTTTTCTCAATTTTTCGATTCCTTACTTTCCCAATAAACTTTTTTTCATTCTAATCTAAAAATCTTGTTGACATTCTTCAGAATACAAGTCTAATGCAATTGGACATTAGTCAGAGTCCTATTAAAGAACATTGCAGAAAGGAGTCCGAGGAGAATTCTCTAAAAATCTCACACATTTCTAGCAATAGCATCATAATCGACGGCCTATGCATTCAAGTAAACATCACTTGTGTTGTAGAGTTTGGGGTGTTGCAATTGCAGCCATTACGCATGTGTTTTTATTTTTCAATATATATTATCTGTCCCAGTTACAACCATATTCAAGTGTACAATTTGCCCAAATTTAAGATACTAAAGTTAGCACACCATAGATGGGCATTTTACCCGGACCCGATGGGTTCCGACCTGACCCGATCAGGTTGGGTTTTTGTTAAGGGTAAACTCGGGTCGGGTCGGATTCGAGTTTAGGGTAAAAAATATTCGACCTGGGATTAATAGTGTAATTTCTCCCTAAATCTTTTAGGGATATTTATAATTAAGTCTTTAAAATTGAATTTTTTATTTATAATTTAGTCTTTTAAATTATAATTTTTTATAATTAAGTCCCTTAAAACTATTTTTACAATTAGGTCCCTAAAAATATTTTATTTTATATAGGTTGGATCTGGATCAGATTTAGTATATTTATTTTTGGGTCGAGCCGGGTTAGGTTTTTTAAAAAATATATTCGGGTCGAGTGCAAGTTTAAGGTGTTTATTTTCGGGTCGGGTTCGGGTGGGCCAAAAACCCGACCCGTGCCCATCCCTAGTACAACATCATATATCTTATGCATACTTCTTCACAATGTCCATCTAAACAAGTTATTGAGAGAGGGATAAAAGGAACACAAGTTTTGTGGATTTAGGCTTTAGCACACTATGGCTCTGTTTGGCAATTAGTGGATAGCTGATAGCGGATTACATTAGTTGATTTAACTAGCGGCTTTAACACAAGTACGATGATGTAATATTCCACCGGAAATTTTATATTATTACGTGATGATGAGTGGAATCTCATCCGTAGGGCATGTGATGATGAGTGTAATCCCATCCATGCAAGGTCCGGTGATGAGTGTAATCCCACCGAAGGTAACGTTGTTGTTGAGTACGTTGGAGGTGAAAGCCCAAATGGAAGTTATCCGCATATCCGAGTAAACTAATAGTTGCCAATATACTTGTTCATGTGTGATTTTTGTTAAGATTAAATGCTATATCTTGTTGGGCATAACATGAGGTAAGATGCCATGTTAGTGCATTCATGTGATGTTAGCTATGATGCTATGTTAATGCTATGTTGATGCTTATGTATGCTTGTGTGTTGTCTTAAGGATGATATGCTTGAACCCTGCATTGTCGTTGTTTTTGTTTTAGAGCATCCTCACTAAGCTTCTAGCTTACGCTCTCGTTTTCGACAATGCAGATCATTAACGTGGAGTTAGCAAGGAGCAAGGAAAGGGGCATCCAAGCTTTTGTAATTGCTCAAGTATGGTTTAGTAAATAATGTGGTAGTTTAGCAATGAGGATGCTATGTGTTTTGTATGAGCGTTGTTAGACTCATATATGTTGGTTTGTTGTTTATGCCTTGCTTTGGATTTGTAAACCATGTTATGTCGTTGTCTAATGCTTTGTGTTTTGAAGGCTTATGACTTTTGTTCCATGAATACTATGTGTTGTTTGAGAGCATGTGAACCTTGCTAGTGGATGCATGTATCTTTTGGCTAAATTAGACCCTTTATGTATGTTTAGAATGCAAGTTTCTCTTATTTATGGTTGCGTTGGTGTTGATGCTCCGTTGTTTGTTTAAATTGTCACGTATGTTGATTCATGGTTGCCTAGTGTTGTATGAAGGTTTGTTTGTGGCTAGGTGAGTCGTAAATTGCATCTAGAGTTGAGTCTTAGTGCGTTTTGCAGCTAAGTTGAGGCTTGCAGTGCAGGGCGTATCGATACGCCCAAGGGCCGTATCGATACGGTCCTACACTTTGGGCCTCAGTTTAAGCTTAGCGTACTGGTAAACGAGGGTGTATCGATACTTCAAAAGCTCTCTGGAAATCTGAGATATTGACGAGATTTTGGCGTATCGGTACGGGTCTTGGGTGTATCGGTACGATTTTTATCGTTTGACCGTGAGAAGTTGACCGTGGAGGGTGTATCGGTACGGCCAACCAGTGTACCGATACAGTCTCCCTAGGTTGACTTTGGGTAGTTGACCTAGTCAAGGCGTATCGATACACACTCCTAGTGTATCGATACGACCTGATGTAAAAACTAAAATGGGCCGTTTTAATTGCTTGCTTGGTATGCTTGTATTGTTTCGTTGTCTTTCCGCTGTCGTATATCACATAGGATGTGTTAAAGCCTTTAGACAAGTTAATGTTTAAAAGAAATTTTCTAGGGTTGCTAACCAAAGGGGAGCCTTAACAGGTTTCACTTCGATTTTCCCCGTGTGACTCACTCAGATTGGCCAGTCGTCCATACCGGATGAGGGGGTTACATTAAACAAAATTCAAGGGTGGCATATAAGCTGTAAGTATATCAAAACATTTAAACATACTTACCTAGACGAGGTGAATGCGTGATCATGAAGACTCATGGCCTAGGGTAGTGACTTCCATTGCACTTGGGAGGGGTGCTGCTCTAAGGTCTCCTCAAGAGAGAGCCTATGTTATAATTTGTGGCAGTAGGGGCACTCCGTGAAATACTGGTAGCTTGCTGAACTAGTTTTGTAAAACTTAAACGAAAGAATCTAGTGAGAATTTCTTAAATTGCATTTATCTTTAATTGGAATTTGGATAAATTGTATAAAATTAGTTAGGAGATGAGACATGTGATCGAAAAGCTTGTTACTCTTGTTTTTAATTTTTAATGGTTTAAACGGAATTGGAATCCGAGTTTTGTTTTATTTGGAAACTTTATTGCACATTATATACAAGCTTCAGTAGGTACAAAGATCCCCCCTAACTGAAGAAGGCAAATCACACTCTGATTAAAGGTACGTAATTCATCGACCAGATGTGAGATCCTGTCTCCTTTGTGCTAAGGAAACCGAGATCATGTCTCCTTTGTGCTAAGGAAACTGAGGTACGAGCCTATGGAACAAATCTTGTTCAAGTATTGGATGTTCATTCGATGTGGGCATCGTTATTTAGAATGTATGCTTTGTTTTTAGGCACCTTTGCAAAATTATCTGGAATCGGGATGCATACAATGCCTGCTCGTTAACTCCTAATTAGTAGCTTTTGAATTTTATGTGACATTTTAGGTTTATTACTTTTCATCGATGTTGTGAAGACGGGAGCCAAAGATTAAGGCAAGGGACATTGGATATCATTGGAAAAAAAGGGAGCTGAGGTGACTAAAGTTTGTCGTCCCTCTTTGTTTCTCAAAGTTAAGTCGACAGGCGTGGTTCATTATTCATCGATCCTCGCTCTTGAAATTGGTAGTTTCTTTGCAATTCACCCTTATCTCTAAAGTATTTCTACGCTCTTAATTCTTGTTGCATCTAATGTTTATATTGGTGTTTAGGATTCACGTATGGGTAATATAACATTTACATTGAATATTTGAAGTTACATTTTATCAGTTGAATAACAAAAAAGGGCATTGCCAATGTAAAAGAGTTTGTTGCTGCCGCATGTATCCCACGTCGGTTGGAGAACAAATTAACAAGTATTGCATCTCTTATAAAATTGAACTAACAAGGGCTATGCAAATTATCTTTGCGCTTGGGGCAATGACGCAGCTAGTGAGGTTCTAACCGAGGCGCGTCTATTGCTGGTTGAAAACTATTTCCAAACCCCCTCTTAGGCCTGGGTTCAGCCCCGGCCTACGAGAATTTTTGGAAGGGGTCTCTCTGGGGTAAAGCCCTACGATTCCTAGTTATACAAAATTTCTTATTTTTTTCTCTCAATTCTTGGACTCTTATTTTGCCCCAATCTTATTCGCAAGAGCTTTTGGCCGTAAAATTCATTCTAATCTGATTCTAGTTGTTGTTCCCTCTCAGGTGAATTTGGGGTGTAACGTATTAATTATACGGTTAAAAACGGACACAATTAATCTTAACATCAAACCCAAAATATTACAATCTTAACATAAAACCCAAAATATTACAATCTTAACATAAAACATATTAACCGGAATTGATAAATTTCAAATCTTGTTTATGAGATTCAAAACTTACTATCAACCTACCGCCCTAAGTTGTTATATTTATAATTTTAGGTCACCTGAAATGTTTCCTAAATATATTTTTACCGCAAATTCCGGAATTTGTCTATAAGTTTCAAAACTTACTACAAATATATCCAAATAATTTTAACGACAAGTCTCAGAACTTATTTATGAGTTTCGAAACTTACCACCAACTTAAAATGTTATGAAAAAGTAACATTTCAGTTATGCCATCAACGTTTTAGGTTCTGTATTTTCTAGCATTTCGATTGTGTGTTTTTTTGTCGTAAATTAGACTGTGGTATTATAGACTCAACACACTAACAAAGTTCGGTCTCATTAAAAAAACGGTCCATTACAATCGAAACACATATTTTTGGGTAATATCTATCCTTGTCAATATAATATCTGATATGGCTCATAAGATACAAAATTAATTTATAGCGTGAGAAATTTACAACAATAACCTGCTAGAGTCAGAAGAAAATGGTACAACCTACTGGAAAGAAAAATATCTAAGATAAAGAAAAGAACAAGAATGCAAAATTTGAATTTACATGACCAACATAACAATCTTTTATTCCAATATGAGAAGGTAAGTGAGATACCATATTACTTCAATTCCTGGCAGCGACCTCAAAATTATTAAAAATTTGTACTATAGTACCTCAAAATTGAACCCAAGCATTCCATAAAAACTTTTAGACTGGTGTAGCATAAATTTATGAGTGTTCAGTTTCGATGGAAATTTGTTGTTGTAGTAAAAAAAATGAACTTGCAAGGGAGTCAAATGTTTTCAAAAACGTTTTTTTTATGGAAAAAAGAACAAGAATAATATCATATGCCTCATTAAAAAACCTCCCTAAGCTTAGGTGGAGGAAAAAGAGTGCATATGATATTATTTACAAACGAGAAGTCACAAAAAACGGTAATAAAACCAACAAGACCAATCACGACTACAAAAGTCACACACTAAAACAACACCCCCAAGCACTTAGCCTCCATCAAAGGGAAATTTCACGTCAACAACATCCTTCAACACAGTCGGCAACATCCATCGCGGGGTCTCATCCAACATCCAACACTCTAATGGAGCTCCACGCAAAGCGACCGCAAGGCCATCCACTACTGCGTTAGCACTGCGAGCAACGTGCATAAAAGAAACCTCCCATTTCGTCATTAGCATCTCCTGAACAACCATAAAGAGACCATGCCTGGTCGTCGAAGGTGTAAACTCCTTAATTCCAGAGATAACCTCCTTACTATTATATTCAACCAAGATTTGACGATAACCTAACCGCCAAGCATGCCGTAGCCCATCGATCACAGCCCAAAGTTCTGCATTGAACGACGAGCACTTCCCAATATTCCGTGCAAAACCAAAAAGCCACTTGCCCTCATTGTCACGAATGACGCCCCCTACTGCAGCATCCTCCGTCCTCAGATTCACAGCACCATCTACATTCAGCTTCACCCACCCATCCGGCGGCAACACCCATTTAGCAGGCCTCCTAACTGAACCAATGACAATAGGTACAATGTTTGGCACTCTTAAAATAGCATCATTAACTAGAGCAAGGTACTTACATCAAGTTATCGCCAAACCCTCCTTTTCAATAAACTCAACATCAAAAAGAAGTTTGTTCCGCCAGTCCCATAACTTCCAGCAAACAATCTCAAAAAGAGCCGGCCATTGGGAACTATCAACCGCAAACCGTTCCCCTCGCAAGTTTTCAAAAACGTTTTGATGTCCAAGGATCTTTTAAAGTGGAAGTTGAAAATATATACAAGTATATTTGAGTCCCACATTTCTAACATACTATAAAAAAATTCGAGGGTGGTGTATAAAATAAGAGTATATCGCAACTTTAAAACATACTTACCTGGACGGGGTCAATGGTTGATCAAGAAGTCTCATGGCCTAGGGCAGTGACCTCCATTGCACTTGGGAGGGGTGTTGCTCTAAGGTCTCCCAAAAAGGGAGAGCCTACGTCATAATTTGTGGCAGTGGGGGCTTGCGTTCGTGCAGCCCCTTCTAATCTAGGAAAAATTTCATTAATTAAAATTACTTTTATATGAATAGATCCTAGAGAATTCTTGATCTCTCGATTTGAATTTTACTTTCATTGATTCCATATTTGAATCAATATTTTTTTTGCAATCTTAAATATTTCATTTCAACCGAATTTGGTAAAATTGTATAAAATGAGTTAGGAGATGACACTCTTGTTTTACATGGTTTAAATGAAATTGGAATCCTAGTTTTGAAGTTGATATATATATATATATATATATATATATATATCTTGTTTTCTGTTAATTCTGTTCAGGCTGCCTAATAGCAATACTAGGAGTGATTTTGAATTTTATTGCACATTATAAACGGTAACCCCCTAAATGAAGAAGGCAGATCCTGCTCAAGTAAGGTTGTATCCTATTTTATTACACATTATTGCCTCTCTCCTGATCAAAAGTACGTAATTCATCAACCAGACGTGAGATCATGTCTCCTTTGTGCTAAAGGAAACACAAGTACGAGCCTACGGAACATATCATGCTCAAGTAAGGTTGTATCCTACGACTCTTGCCTCTCACTCCTATTTAAATGTTCGACCGTATTTGTTGAAAACCCGACTGACCCAACACATCCACTGCCGAGAACCTAAGACTGACCACTAGTGCTACACCAACTCCCTGAGTCGGTTAGCCTTTTTATCTTCTTATTTCTTAGTGCACAACTAAGACGGTAGTGCTGACCATATACCAATTAGGCGGTAGAATCGACCATACACTATTCAAAATGCAGCGCCGACCATATCATTTATGCGGCAAGACCGACCATATAGTAACAAACTCAAGTGCTCTAAGAAATCGAAATACATAAACTAAGGCTTAACCAGAAAATACAAAAGGAACTAACACTTTTATTAATATACAAGAATATTACAACATGCACCTACCTCACAACTTACTAACTTACACTCACTCTCTCACTTGCACCCGTGCACTCTTTCACACATTTCTCACCAACACACATTCCACTTGATGTCACTCGCTCAATCTTGCAACACTCTCCACCTCACCAGCACACATGCACTCACTCTCTTTTTCACACTCACTTTCACACACGCCTTCACCTCTAAATTTTACATACAACACTTCCTATTTATAGGCACCCATCAATGTCGGTGGATATTGATTCCACTATGTCGGTGGGATAATAATATATATTATATCTTAGAGTTCTCTAGATCATTGGAGAGTGAGAGAGAAAGTCGGTGACTCTCAACACTCTCCCTCAACGACTTCTCTCCATAGATGACTTGCTGATTATACCGAGTGCTTCTTTGAACTTTTTAAATTTTGGTTAATTAGACTCCTCGTGAATACGTTTGCAGTTTGTTCTTCTATCTTTGCTAGCACCATCTTGATCTCTCTTTGAAGGTTCTCCTTAACGAACTTGTTTATTGCTCCATTGTCGACTAAGGCACGTACTAGTTGTCCTCCAATCTTCACTTGCTCGAACAACGATCTTTTCTTTTCGGACATAGACACCTCGTCACTGGCCTTGATAGAATTGAGGATATGGAGAGATTGCGTACCCATATCTCTTTTTTGTTGAGTAACTTGTTCTCTTTCTCCTTTGTCGCGTCTCTTTTTTCCTTAAAGGCTTCTTTTTTGTAAGCTGGCTTCAATCTTTGCCTTTTGTGTGATTTATTTCTTCTCACACTATGACCTTTGTTTCCCTTTTGCTTGGAGTTCTCGCATTTCTTAAATTTGGTGAAGGATTCAGAAATAGCAACGGTGCAAACTCCCTTCTTCATTTTGCCATGCTTACGCCATAGCCATAGCATCGTAGTATCTTCCAAATAAAGTAAGGCATGGTCGATATTTTTAGCACGATTGATCTTTCTAGCATCCTCCACGACGCTTGTAGCTTGGATGCATTGTTCCAAGCTCTTCAAGAAGTTATCTACATTCTTTGCGTTCCTAGCCCCTTTACAAGACTTGGGTTTAGAAACTTCTATTCTCGAATGAGTGTTCAATTTGGATGGAAATTTGTTGTTGTAGTAAACAAAAATAAAATGAACTTGTAAGGGAGTTAAATGTTTTCAAATACGTTTTGATGTCCAAGAATCTTTTAAAGTTGAAGTTGAAAATATATACAAGTATATTTGAGTCCCACATCTCTAACATACTATAAAAAAATTTCGAGGGTGGTGTATAAAATAGGAGTATATCGCAACTTTAAAACATACTTACCTGGACGGGGTCAATGGTTGATCAAGAAGTCTCATGGCCTTGGGCAGTGACCTCCATTGCACTTGGGAGGGGTGCTGCTCTAAGGTCTCCCAAAAAGGAGAGCCTACGTCATAATTTGTGGTAGTGGGGGCTTGCGTTCGCGCAGCCCCTTCTAATCTAGGAAAATTTTCATTAATTAAAATTACTTTTATATGAATAGATCCTAGAGAATTCTTGATCTCTCGATTTGAATTTTACTTTCATTGATTCCATATTTGAATCCTTTTTTTTTTGCTATCTTTAATATTTCATTTCAACTGATTTTAGTTAAATTGTATAAAATGAGTTAGGAGATGACAATCTTGTTTTACATGGTTTAAAAGGAATCGAAATCCGAGTTTTGAAGTTGAGATATGTAACTTGTTTTCTGTCAATTCTGTTCAGGCTGCCTAATAGCAACACTAGGAGTGATTTTGAATTTTATTGCACATTATAAATGGTAACCCCCTAAATGAAGAATGCAGATCCCGCTCAAGTAAGGTTGTATCCTATTACTCTTGCATTTCTCTCCTATATAAATGTTCAAATGTATCATATGTTCATTCGGTGGTGGCATCGTTATTTTCCGAACATGAATCGGCATAGATAACTCTGTACACTTGACAAGTCGTCGTTTAACCGGTCAAAATAAATTAATAAATTTAACCTCTTTCAACAATAAATAAAATAAAGAAATTGAGTAATATAGGGAAAGAGGGTCGATCCGCAGGGAGATTATTCAGAATTGTTGACTTGAATTTGTCGGATTTGAAATCCCAGGAATATCTGCAAGGAAATAAAAAATGGGGTGATATTTGATTTCGAATGAAGTAAAAAAAAATAAAATGCAAGAATTAAGGAAAATAATAGGAAAAACCAAATGTGCAAATTAGCCTCGAGCTAGCCTTGTCAATTCCTTCGATCATTGAAATAGATTTTTACTTCGGGGATCATGTCGGTTACAGTCTGCGAGGCCCAACCCGTCGCAACTTGCTTTTCTCTCGAGTAACCAATTCTCCCAAGACTATCTTCGAAGGTTGATTCTTAAACAAATTAGCCACGTCTATCGCCGTTAAAGTGTTTAGTTTTGAAAGCAGGAAAAGCCCGAGTCAGAAATTGTCTTAAAAAGAATCGCTTCTGATTTTATCTTTCCTTAGCGGACCGCCGCTAAGAGTGTTCACAGGAAGTCGAAATTGCCACAGGCCGATCCTTCCTCCCAACTATGTCTTTAAACGATTCCAGATCAACGAGCTCTTTTGATTTGAAAAACGATTAAAAACTTTAGTAAGGCCGATTGCCAAACTATCTAAACAGAAAGATAAAAATGTATTCCCGAAGGAATTTAGGCAATGTTCAATTCTCACGATTAGAATTGATTTGGCTAACTCTTGGCTCAAGAAATTTAGCTAAGCATGATATTAATTATCATACTTAACTTGGTTTTTGGAAAATAATTAAATAGCATAAAAAAGTGGAACAAGAAAATAAAGTAAAATGAACTTGGATTAAAGCTAGAAATGTTTACAAAGATAAAAACTAAAAATGAATGATGGATGATCTAAGCCTTTACCAAGGATGGTATTTATAGGCTTAAATTTACAAAGATAAAGTGATGAAATAATTTAAAATAATAAACAAAAGATAAAACAATTCAAATGTTTTGAAATTTAAATGCAGGAATCTAATCGGATAAGCTGATAACATCTTCCAGAACGTTCCAGAAGCTTCTAGAAGTCGCCACGTCATTGCCACGTCACTGCCACGTCAGACGCGTCGTGCCTGGTGTCGTGCCCATGATGCCAGTCATGACAGAATTATAATAAAAACTGCAAAAATGCCTCATTTTCACTGCTATTTCCAGAATTGGGTCCCTGCACAAAATATAACGAAAACAACATGTATTAAGCAGCAAGAAGTCCCAATAGCTAGAAAAATAACAAATGAAATATGTCATATTTGAGCACTCATCAAATTCCCCCTCACTTGTCTCATACTTGTCCTCAAGTATGTCCGAAGAAATCATAAACCCAAGAATGCATTTCTCAATCATTACAAGCATCAAACATAATCATAAGAGTTCTAGCACGAAAGGAGGTTCATGAAAGAAACATAATTAAAACCAAATAGATACAAGCAAAGAGCAGCCCTTGTCCTTTTCAATTACCTATCAAGCATTAATCAAGTCTTAGCCTAGTCTTAATCCTCACCAAGATACACTCAAGAGCACTCAAAGTGTTTTAAAGGTAAATTTGAAGCAGAAACACTCAAAGTCAAGCATGAATAAAGGTTTCCATATGCTTGTAACAAGTTTAATTCTCCACTACTTTATTAGAATCGAGGTGCAAAAATCATTAGGTCTTTTATTCAAGGTGTAATGTGGGTTTAGGAAAGGGAAAAAAGATGGAAAAGAAATAAACAAAGAAGATGATCAATGCAAGATTTTTCAAAGCAATAATCAGATCAGTGAAGACATTAAAAAGGAGTTAAAAATGGGCAAGCAAACACACATTTTTTTTCTTCTTTTCAAAACTGTTTTTCTTCTTTTTTTTTCTTTTCGAAGCAATTGCTTCCTTTTATTCTGTTTTCTTTTTTCTCTTTTTTTTTTCTTTTTTTTCGAAAAAATTCTGCCCTTTATTCGAAGTGCAGCCCCTTTTTGTCTAGCAATACAAATTCTAGCATTTTATCAATCAAAAAGTTTGGTTGAGGGTTAATCCAAAAAATGGGGTGTAAGGCTAACAAAAGTTCACTAGGCGATGAGAAAGGGTAAATTAAAACGAAAGGGAAGAAAAAGGTTTAAAGCCTAATGCCTAAATCATTTTAAAGTACCTCGTTCTTAGTGTAGTCTCGAATTGTAAGCAAGCCACAAGTTCTAGATTCCTAAAACTCAAGATGACACTCTCAAGCAAAAGAAACGAGCATAATATGAAGAATGCATGCTCAAGGCTCAAATCTTACCAAAATTAGGCTAAGTTGATTAAGCTAGGCGAGAAATTTAATTAACACTATCAAGAGTAATTAAAAAAAATGTCAAGCTGTAGATTACCCATATCATTTGATTATCAAAATGCTTCAATTCAATCATTCCTAAGCACTAGAACAATTACAATATGCAAGATAACATGTAATGGCAAGAAAAGTTCAACTCAAGTTTAATCAAAATCAAACACATTATCAAACAAGAATAGGACAAGTGGTAATTTATTACCCTCCCCCTCACTTAAGTGAATTGCCCCAATTCATAAAAATTAAGGAAATAAAAAGATAATAAAGGCAAAAGGTACTCCCCGTGAGTGATGAAATTGAGTCGATGGGAATGATGCACTATGAGTGGCTCGGATCAGCGGCGGCAGAGGGCTTTGAATAGACTGCCGGATGTGCGAAAGAGGGTGCAACGAAAGGTGGTTCAGTATTTTTGTTGGCACCCGTCGAATGGTTGCTGGTCGTCGGCCACCACGGTAGGGAGGAGGTGTGGGGACTGGTCGGAATCACTGGGCACCTCCACGAAGGCCGTCGACGCAACGAATCATCACCGATCTTGGCGTTATATACGGACCATTGGTGGTGGTGGGGTTCGGTTTTGTGGGGGAAGAAGGGGTGCGGTTTTTGGTGGTCATGAAGTGAAGAAGATGATTAGGGGTGGCTTGGGGAGATTCGGTGGAGGATTGGCGGAATGAAGGAGAATAGCCTGTTTGTGATGCGGCTGGAGAAAAAGAGGGAGACGAAATGGGGAGATTTAGGGAAAAAAATAAAAGAAATGGGTTTATTTTATTTGGATTGGCTGCGGGAGATATTTGGGTGGTCAAAGGGTCAAAGGGTAAAGGCTAAAGGGTTTGGCTAAAATGCACCACATACCATAGGTTTTGCTAACGTGCATTGTTTAATGAAATGGTGCATTTCACTGCTCTTCGAAAATTACTTGATGTAGAGTGGAAAATAGTGCTGCTGGAGTCCCTGAAAGAGATTGGAAAAGCTAAGAAATTAAAACAAAAATTAAAGCTAAAAACTAAAAATAAATAAAAGGGAAAATAAAAATAAAAATTAACGGAAATGAAAAGAATGGGTTGCCTCCCATTTAGCGCTTTGTTTAACGTCGTTTAGCTCGACGACCTTTGCTAAATTTTTGGCTCTTCAAAATAAAGGTCTTCAAATAATCGATAATGTCCATCGCTCGTCGTTTTAACATCTTCCTTCATCTTTCTTTTTGTGCGCAAAGCAACAACTAAGCTTCTACCTCCTTCCCAAGACGACAACTTACTCAAGATGATGTTTGGCAAAGTTTGGTTGTCGCCTAAAAATATATAATCAAACCATTCCAACCTTGGCTTTGGTTCCTGCAAAATTGATGGAAAATGTTTAGTTCGAATTGAAATTAATCGAAAATTAGAAAGGGAAGAAAGATTTGAAATGATTTCGCCTTTGTTTTTATCGTCGAGATCTGCGAATTCCCTACAAAATTCATAACACAAATTAGTTTCGATCAAATCATCAGCTAACGGATCTATAATATCAATGAAATTTAAACTTGCGACCGAATCAGGATACTTCATAGCTTTGTACATATCAAATTTAACTACTTCCCCATCAAATTCCATAGTTAAGATGCCGTCGCGGACATCAATCTTTGTATGCGCAGTTGATAGGAAAGGTCGGCCAAGCAAGATTTCGGATCCGTTATTGCTGCGATCATTTACCATATCAATAATGTAAAAATCAGCAGGAAAAATGAGATTTTTTACCTGTACCAACACGTTTTCTAGTACTCCCTCGGGGTAGATGATTGACCGATCAGCTAATTGAACCGTCACTCGCGTTTCTTTCAATGGTTCAGTCGAAATTTTGTTGTAAACGCTTAACGGCATGACGTTGATAGATGCGCCTAAATCTCACATCGCCCTTTTTATCCCAACATTCCCAATTTTACAAGGAACCACAAACATACCTTGATCCTTGTACTTTGGCGGCAATGGTCTTTGAAGAATAGCCGAAACGTTCTCACCAAGGTTAACTCTTTCATTCCCAGACAATCGCCTTCGGTTTGTGCATAGATCTTTCAAAAATTTTGCGTACTTAGGGACCTTCCGAATAACATCCAAAAGTGGAATGTTGATTTCCACTTTTTTGAATACATCCAAAATTTCCTTCTCTTCCTCCTTTTTATCTCGTTTCGCCAATCTACCTGGAAAAGGAGGAACAGGTTCATAAGTAGAAACAAAAATATTGGATTTAGAGTTACCTGCAATGGGTGGAGACTTTTCGTTCTGGTCCTTCGAAGAGTTGCCTTGCTCGTCGGATTTTTGCTCATCTTGCTTGGGCGGTTTAGGCGTTAAAACTGTTCCACTACGCAAAGTTATCGCACTAACGTTTTCCCTTGGGTTGGTTTCGGTTTGGGATGGTAACTTTCCCTGGGATTCTATACGGCTAACGGCTTGAGCTAGTTGGCTTATTTGCTTGTTGATTTGTTGGAGGTGGGATTGTGTTTGGGTTTGGAATTTTTCCTGCGAAACTGCCAATCTCTCAACAATAGACTCAAGCGAGGATTTTTGGGGTGCTTGGTTTTGGTAGGGAGGTTGTTGCCTAGGTTGGTAATTCGGGTTCTGATTACCGTAGCTCAAGTTTGGGTGATCTCTCCAACCGGGATTGAATGTATTGCTATGTGGGTTATAGGGTCTTTGGGGAGGTCCGGGAAAGTTGTGTATGACGTTAACTTGGGCACTAGACGTATCTCGCAATAATGGGCATAAGTCGGTTGCATGATCTGATATAGTGCATATTCCGCATACCTTAGCAGCTTTTATCTCCCCTGAAACAAGAGAATACACAATATTAGTCAAATTATCAATTTTATTCTCTAATGAAATTGTGCTTACTGCGTGAACCCGTCGACTGGGTTCACTTGTAGAACCAAATTGCTGCGAGTTTGCAGCCATTGTGGAGATTAATGTTCTTGCTGCAGTAGGAGTCATGTTAACGAGCGCGCCACCGCTTGCTGCATCTACCATCTTTTTGTCCATTGGTAACATTCCTTCATATAGATATTGAAGGAGTGTTTGCTCGGATAGGCCATGTTGCGGACAGCTTCTTGAATCTTTCCCAATAATCGTATAGGGATTCGTCGTGTATTTGTTGGATACTCAAAATGCTTCGCCTAAGTTCAGTCGCTTTTGCTGCAGGGAAATATCTGTCAAGGAAAACACGAGAAAGATCAGCCCATGTATTAATAGAACTTGGAGGTAAATAAAATAACCACTCTTTAGCCGTTCCGGCTAAGGAAAAAGGAAAAGCCCTTAGTTTAATCTGATCCTCTGAAACTCCTTGCGGTTTCATGCTGCTGCACACCATGTGAAATTCGGCAAGGTGTTTATGTGGGCTTTCAGTAGGGAGGCCATTAAAGGTGGGTAATAGGTGAATCAGGCTCGTTTTGAGTTGGAATGAGGTATCACCGTGAGGAAAAGCGATACAAAGGGGTTGTTGCACGGTAGGGGCTGCGTTCAGCTCTCGAATCGTTTGTTCCGCCATCGGTTCTGGTTCCTGTGTAGGTTCTTCGATTGGTGTAGATTCAGAGGTGGATTCTTGTTCGGGTTGTCGTGTGCTTTGTTGTTTCTTTCGTCGAAGGGTTTCGCCGTGAGTTTTACGAGCGCTTGCTTCGATTTCCGGGTTATATGGAGCCAAAGTACCCGGATTCTTCCTGGTCATAAAATAAAACAAAAATCAGTCAAAATTGCCGAAAATAAATCTCCCCGGCAACGGCGCCAATTTTGACAAGTCGTCGTTTAACCGGTCAAAATAAATTAATAAATTTAACCTCTTTCAACAATAAATAAAATAAAGAAATTGAGTAATATAGAGAAAGAGGGTCGATCCGCAGGGAGATTATTCAGAATTGTTGACTTGAATTTGTCGGATTTGAAATCCCAGGAATATCTGCAAGGAAATAAAAAAGGGGGGTGATATTTTATTTCGAATGAAGTAAAAAAAAATAAAATGCATGAATTAAGGAAAATAATAGGAAAAACCAAATGTGCAAATTAGCCTCGAGCTAGCCTTGTCAATTCCTTCGATCATTGAAATAGATTTTTACTTCGGGGATCATGTCGGTTACAGTCTGCGAGGCCCAACCCGTCGCAACTTGCTTTTCTCTCGAGTAACCAATTCTCCCAAGACTATCTTCGAAGGTTGATTCTTAAACAAATTAGCCACGTCTATCGCCGTTAAAGTGTTTAGTTTTGAAAGCAGGAAAAGCCCGACTCAGAAATTGTCTTAAAAAGAGTCGCTTCTGATTTTATCTTTCCTTAGCGGACCGCCGCTAAGAGTGTTCACAGAAAGTCGAAATTGCCACAGGCCGATCCTTCCTCCCAACTATGTCTTTAAACGATTCCAGATCAACGAGCTCTTTTGATTTGAAAAACGATTAAAAACTTTAGTAAGGCCGATTGCCAAACTATCTAAACAGAAAGATAAAAATGTATTCCCGAAGGAATTTAGGCAATGTTCAATTCTCACGATTAGAATTGATTTGGCTAACTCTTGGCTCAAGAAATTTAGCTAAGCATGATATTAATTATCATACTTAACTTGGTTTTTGGAAAATAATTAAATAGCATAAAAAAGTGGAACAAGAAAATAAAGTAAAATGAACTTGGATTAAAGCTAGAAATGTTTACAAAGATAAAAACTAAAAATGAATGATGGATGATCTAAGCCTTTACCAAGGGTGGTATTTATAGGCTTAAATTTACAAAGATAAAGTGATGAAATAATTTAAAATAATAACTAAAAGATAAAACAATTCAAATGTTTTGAAATTTAAATGCAGGAATCTAATCGGATAAGCTGATAACATCTTCCAGAACGTTCCAGAAGCTTCTAGAAGTCACCACGTCATTGCCACGTCACTGCCACGTCAGACGCGTCGTGCCTGGTGTCGTGCCCATGATGCCAGTCATGACAGAATTATAATAAAAACTGCAGAAATGCCTCATTTTCACTGCTATTTCCAGAATTGGGTCCCTGCACAAAATATAACGAAAACAACATGTATTAAGCAGCAAGAAGTCCCAATAGCTAGAAAAATAACAAATGAAATATGTCATATTTGAGCACTCATCAACACTGTTCAATGACAATGACTTTATTTTAACTTAGATGAAAGAACCTCAAACTTTATTGTAAGAAATTGTTCCTATTTGATGGCTTATCAGTGCATAGTTGCAGGTCTAAGTTGCTTCTCCACTTTTTCATCAACATCAACCGCAATAAGTGGACTACTTTTACAATGTCTACAAGTTTTCATCAGCAGATTCATCGGCATCCCATGTGCTGTGCTGGAAATACTCAAAGATTTTGCCCGTATCCGGGAAAGCTTTTACCAACAATTCTTCATTGAACTCGCAAAACAATTTTAATGCCTTCCATTCACCAATTGTTCTAAAGATTTAAAACATCACTCTTTATTGTACTTACAAATGACTTATTTTTAACAGATTATAAATCCAATCAAAAGAAGTAAAATGTTGTCTCACTCTTTGCTTGTGCTTTCGATATGTGATTTGGATTTAGGTCAGAAGAGAGATTATTATATATCCTGGTTGCGGACAAAATGACTGCTTTTTTCTCCACAGCACATGGGATGCTGTTGAATTTGCACATGAAATTTTTGAGTAGGTTCTATGTATTTGGGGTTTAAGCATGTGGTAATGAAAATAAGGAACAAAAAGATGAATGGAAGGTTTCCATGACATTTTGGAAAAAATAACAATCTGATATACATACAATACACGATTATAAATCAATGATGCCAAAAGAATGTCATAAAACATAAGAAAATTTGCAATTATATGTGCTCAATAAACAATATGAGGTAGACATTAAACTTAAATAAAGATAACTTGTAACTAAAATAAGTAGAGGCCACGCGAACGGATAAAAATCCTCTACTCCTTTTCGATCATGCCCCAAATACTAAAAAACACTACAAAATTAAATTCTAAGCCATAACCCTAAATTCTAAATCCTAAACCCTACACCTTATACCCTAAAAAATACACACTACCCTAAATTCCATAAATCCTAAACCTAATTTTGAACGTGGGGCATAAGTAGGAGCACCGAAAAGGGACAGGGAATTTCCACCCCACGCGAACGTAGGTTTAAACCATACAATGATTTTTGCAGTTCATAGGCATAATCTCTGGGCGGTTTTGAATTGATCAAATGAAACACGAAGAGTACTCCGTATATATGTCGTCAATTATAAATCCATGCAAGAAGAGATTGAAGATGTCAAGTTTTCTGATAGATCTGTTTGAGACAGATGGCAACAACTCGAAATCAATCTCAGGCTGTTTTTGGAGAAGCCCTTAGCCACATTCGAGCCTGTATTGCTCAACGTCTCTGTTAACTTCTTTTTTTTTTATTTGGTAGCCAAGTTTTATTTTGGAGCAACGCATTATTTCTGACTCATGACATAATTCCATTCTCCATATGGGTTGGCTTAGTTGAATGTTTTTAGTTTATATATATCTTGCATGAGATAATAAAGATACACTAGTGTTAATAAATGAAAAATATTTGATAAATAAGAATTGTAGAGCTTTACTCTGGATGGTGCCCTTCCAGAAATTCTCGTAGGCCAGGGCTGAAACCAGGCCTAAGAGGGGGTTTGGAAATAGTTTTCAACCAACAATAGACGCCCTTCGGTTAGAATCTCACTAGCTGTGTAACCCCCTAGACCCGCCTATGCGTTACAACGGATCCTAGGAAGTCACATTAGGGTCACAAGAGCGACCCACAGTAAAAATACACATAAAAACATTTTTTAAACACTTATTAAATTGTAAAATCAACTTCTGTTTAAAATATCTTTTCGGGATGTCATTTAAACACATAATAAAAACTTCAGAAAATATTTTACAGACAATGCCATAAAATAATACATGACATACATGCCCACTAACTATACAATACCGTACTCCAAGGCAACGCCGAGACAACTCCGAACACTGCTGTCAACCATTATATCATGATATATTCTTTTAACCTGCGATGGTAAAAACAACGTGAGCTTGGAAAAGCTCAGTAATACAGAACTACCAAAAGATGCTATAAGCTCATGCAGATATATGGTAGGCATAACATTTTCATGATGTTTCGCGCAGTAACGGTCTTCATTTCTGTTCTACTATTTCGAGGTTGCATCATACTCGAGAATAACGATGTTTGTTCTTTAATCAGACCTCGAGAATTAGACGGGAATTATATAGACTGATAACATACGAGGTAGGAATCAAAGAGTTTGGTGTCTAGTGTGTTCCAACAGTGCAACGTTAATGCGTGAAATGTAACAATGCAATAAACCTTTTTATTTAAATTAAAATTTGTTTCAAGTAGCCATAAAGTTCATTTTAATTCTATATTTACCCTCCCTCTCATCATCTTCTTCACCTAAGCACACACCTCCATTGGTGAAAATCCAAGCTTGTCGTTTCTTCACTTTAACAATATCGAAACGTTGTTATCGATCGGGTAAGCTATATTCCTTATTTGATTAATGGATTCCATGGATATTTTGGGTGTAACCTAAGCTAGGGTTTTGACTATCCATGGATATTTCCTTGTTGCCATCTTTATTGAAGTTGGATATTGATTTCGATATCCCTATGTTGATTTTGAGGTTGAAACATCAATTCTAATGAGTTCCTATTAATTTTTCTAGCTGAAGAAGGGGAGAAAGAGGTATCGCTATCTCCGTCACAAGCTAGGAATAAAGGAATCTCTATCCGATAGCCTTGAAGCTTCGGATTGTTATGTGAGTGTAGTCAGAGTCTCAGGTTTAGGCGAAAGCCCTTCCCGGATCATTATTTGTTGTGTTAGATTATTTCGCTAACTTTTTTGTGAAGCAAATACATCGGATGATAAATTGGACACTTTGGTAAGTGTCGATAAGTTACCATTGACATGGATTATGTTCATTGTGCATTGTCATTGATATAAGTATTGTCATGAGATTATTGCATTGAATCATCGAACATTGATATCGACACCAATCTATAAGATATTGATGTTGAAATATATGTATATCAAGCATCGACTACATTGTATTTGTGGAACATTGGCATATCATTGATCATTGAAATGAATAAGTATACTATGACCTTGGATTGGAAGGGATTCAGGATACAATTGACATGCCATAAAATTCATGAGCTCAGTGTACGAGTGGACTATGATCCTAAGGCTACGACCTATATTGATTTGGCGAGGCGGAGGGATGTGTATTTTGTTGGTCATTTTGGCGAGGCGGAGGGACTAGACCATTCATTGTTTAGGAGAGGTGTAGGAATTCGCGTATCCAAGATCTTAAGTCAATCCAAGGAATTATGAATGAAAGAGAATATGTTTATTACTTATTGCATTGTTACACGGCATTGATTATGTTAACATGAATTTATGTATCATTATAGTCATGATATTCCATTATTTATGTTAATAGTGACTACCTCACTAGGCAAAGTGTGCCTAATGTGTCTTCCTTCATGCATTTTCAGGTTAAAGAGTTGTTCGTTGGAGGATCAGATCGGCCACGAAGAAAAGTCACTACTAAGATACAAGTAATGTATTTGTGTTTTCAAACTCCTAGAGAGGTGGAAAAGTAGTTAGATTAGTCTAATATGCTCGTTTTGTTGTGTTAGTGGCTTGCTCATTTTGTATTAAGGTCTATGACCCTAAATGCCTATTTTGGTTTTGCTAATATGGCCTTAAATCTGCATGTTTAGTCAAAAAGGTAAAATCGTAGTAAACATACTCATATAGTCTTGAAAATTTGCATGCTAGTAGTTTATAACAATGAAATGTTGTGTATGAAGTTTCGTTGTAATTGGACATCATTTGGTAGGGTAATTTGTATAAAAACCAGATAAAATATGTCATTACAGATCTTCCCGAATCGAAACGGGTGATGATGTTTCGATACGGGCACCTTAACTTTGAACCTGAGATTAAGGGTGTTCTGGAACGAAGTGATGCCATTTCGGAACATTTTGGCCACTGGAGGTCCCTGTTTCGATACAAGTTTCGAAACAATTTGCCACTGATGACCCCTATTCCGATACAGGTTTCGGAACGATCAAGTCAAAGTCATTGTCGGTCAATCTGTTCCGATACAGGTCATGCATGTATCGAAACAGTCAAAAGAGTTGGGTTATCAGGGTTGATTCTCGTGTACCCGTTTCGAAATAGTCTAAGGTGTTTCGAAACGGGGTTAGATAAGTTTGTTATGGCTTATGGAACAACTTTAATTGTTTTGCATTCGAGTCACCGATTCTTGAGGAGTCGAATTGATAGTGATAAGGGTTTTGGAATTGGGTGAAATTTGGTAAGTATAACCTGTTAGTATTGAATTTCACTTTGGTAGTGTCAATACGATAAGGGACCTTAAATTGTCAAAATTTACAAATTAGCCTTTAATGTTTATAATAGTCGTAGAACGATTCTTAATTGATAATCATATATGTTCATGATAATTACGAACGATGGATACTTTGGCCATATGTTGGACATTATTTATTGAATATTTTCCGAGTTAAAAAGAAAAATTTATATCACTGTTTGTTGCTTTGTCTTCTGGTAATACTCTTCGACTCGGTTCTCTTCTAGACCGAGAAGGGGGTGTTACAACATGTCAGTGTCATGCCTCGGCTTTGTTCGCTTACAATTGGTTCCTGCCCAAAGTTGACGGCACTACAACACTAAATCCTTCATAATACAAGTCTAAAGCAATTGGACATAAGTCAGAGTCCTATTCTTTCAGAACGTTGCAGAAAGGAGACCGGGAGGGTTGGCTGAAAATTTCACACATTCCTAGTATTATAATTGACGACTTATGCATTCAAGTAAACATCACTTCTGTTGAAGAGTTTGGGGTATTGCAATTGCAGCCATTACACAAGTGTTCTTATATTTCAATATTATTATCTATCCAAATTAATTCAATTGCTTATTCTTCACTCGTTTTTTTCATTTGGTTCCATTTTAGATACGAAAAAGAAAAGTAGTGTTTCATCAATGCTATCATATATCTTTACCCTTGACTAATGATCTCTCCTGCTATTTGCATGCTTTTCAGCTCTTCATTAAGCTCAGAAAATTTCCTCAAAGCATTCGCACAAAATTGATGGTTTCAGATGAGAGGTATGTATGAACTACGGTAACCTTTATGCATTTGTTGTCAAACGAGCATAACTTGATGTTAGTTTCTAGCTAGAAATTCTCAACTATAGGCAACATTTAGAATGTATGTTTTGTTTCTAGGTGCGTTTGCAAAATTATCTGGAATCGGGATGCATACAATGTTGCTGTTAACTCCTACTTAGTAGCTTTTGAATTTTATGCGACATCTGAGGTTTATTACTTGCCATCGGTCGATGCTGTGAAGACGGGAACTAGAGATTAAGGCGAGCAACAGGGGATGTCATTGGCAAGAAGGGAGATGAGGCTGACTAAAGCATGTCGACCCTCTTTGTTTCTCAGAGATAAGCCGACAGGCGCGATTTATCATTCATCGATCCTTGGTGGTAATTTCTTTGTAATTCATCCTCGTCTGTTAAGTATTTCTATTCTCTCAATTCTCGTTCGTCTAATGTTTATATTGATGTTTAGGATTCACGTTGTCCAAGGTACACATTTATTTTTTTCAAGACACATTGCCAATGTACAGGAGTATGTTGTTGCCGCATGTATCCCACATTGATTGGAGTACAAATTGACAAGTAATGCATCTCTTATAAAACGGAACTAACAAGGTCTATTTTAAGTATTTTTGCGCTTGGGGCAATGACACAGCTAGTGAGGTACTAACCGAGGCGCGTCTATTGCTGGTTGAAAACTATTTCCAAACCCCCTCCTAGGCCTGGGTTCAGCTCCGGCCTAAGAGAATTTTTTGGAAGGGCTCCCTCCGGGGTAAAGCCCTATGATTCGTAGTCTTCAAGTATTCCTCATTTATTATCACCACTCTTACTTTATCGCTCATGCAAATTTTCCCCTAGATTATCTGTTGCACTCAAATTTCTCCCACCTTAAATAAAGTCGCTAATAGTGACATTGAGCGGCACAAGGCTCAATTGTAGCTAATAGCTTAATTCTTGCATGGATTTATAATGGAGGACAACTACATAAAGTATCCACCGTGCTTCATTTGATCAAAAACCACCCCGATTACGACTTTAGCCTTTGTTAGTTGAACATTGATTCGTTGTGCTACCAACAACTCTTTGGTGCAACAATGCTGGAGTCGTCTATCTAACTCCGAACCCAGTTTTTCATACTCGCTCAAAACATATCAAACTCGGTTATCATTTTTCAAGGGAACAAGTTCGATTTATATCCAAAAATGACCATGTAGTTGATATCTTAACAAAAGTCGTGGGTCAATGTCTTTTTCATCAGTCGTCTTCAGCTCGAAGTGGGATGTTAAGATAACAAAATAACTTGAATTTGAATCTGAATAATTTTTGTCAGGATAACAAAGTAACTTATACCAGTATTTCACCTAAAACCCAGAATGAAGTTACCCTCATTTTCTTGCAGTAATCCTCCTCTTACAGCCTGCAACAGCTGTTTCAACCTTCATTGCACCATCAAACTATCTTCTTGGTTGTTAAGAGTCTCTTATCATTGATCTCCTACACCTATACCTTGTGACGGACACAAGATTTTATGTTAGGGGCGCGAACCTATAAAATTTTAAGGGGCGAACTTATAAAACTTTAGGAGGGCGAAAATAGATTTTCAATAGAAAATACATAAAAAAAAATCTAAATTTTTTTTCTAAATCATACATGAATTCCAAATTTTTAGGGGCGACTACACCCTCTAGGTCCATCCCTAAACTTGTAAGTTTGATGTGCACTACGATATCATTTTTTCTTTGAATATTTACGCGCGTGTATGGTTCTTAATTTAACGGCTAACCAGTGCATGGTTAGGGGTCTACTTCACCTTTTTTTATACCAAATATCACCTGATATAAGAGGAATATTGTTATAATATCAAAGAAAAATCATGTGCAAATTCACCAACTTCCCATGTGCTGTGTAGAAAAATGTAGTCATTTGTCCATCTAGATATATAATAATCAGGGATGGACCGAGAGGTGTTTGAGAGGAAAGTCGCACCACTAAAAATTTTAAACTTTCATATAGTTTATGTATTTTCTTCATATTTTCTTTGTATTTGCTATCGGTGATCTAAGTTCATATCCCATAAAATTTTGTAAATTACACCCTTGAATAAGGATAATTTCTTACAAGAAAGTTTGAAGTTATTTCATCTAAATTAATCAATTTCTAAGAAAAAGAGTTTCAAGATCCCAATTGCAGGGGCACCCTTACTATGACCTAATTTGCAAGACTTTCAAGTTTTTCAGAACTACACTACATACAGACAATATTGATGCTTTAAAATTTGATTGAGCTTTAAGTCATAGAATTATCGGCTTCATTGTTCACACATTGATGTTATGATATGATTTGTATTCGATATATACCATTCATAAGTTTGAGTCTCATACTTATGAATGGTATATATCGAATACAAGGACAGGGACTATCATAAGAGGTAAGAGAAATCCAAACTATTTGCTTCTTTGCATTACAACTTGAATCCCACATCACTACATTGTAATAAACAAAAACAAGCTTTATGTATATAGATGAAGCATACCCTAAAATTGAAATATACTTACCTGGACGGGGTCGATGGGTGATCGAAAAGACTCATGGCCTAGGACAGTGACTTCCATTGCACTATGGAAGATTGATGCTCTAAGGTCTCCCAAGAGGGAGAGCCTACGTCATAATTTTTGGTAGCGGGGTCATGCGCTTGCGCAGACCCTACCAAGCTAGTTGAAACTTGAATATGTTGGTATTTTAAGAAAAATCTCTTGTATTAATATTTCTTCTAAAAATAGTAGAAATTATGAAATTTTTATAATGCAGATAGTAGTATACCCTTGCTCAGTGAAATACTAAGCACTTATTGAGCTAGTTTTGTAAAACATGAATGAAAGATCCAAGTGAGAATTCTTGATCTCATATTTGAATTGATGTACTTTAAATGATTCTTCCTAATTTGCATTTATCTTAAATATTTCTTTCAATTGGAATTTCATTAAATTTTGTAGAACTAATGTTTTGATATAATAATTGAAAAATAGTTTTGGACAAAGTTAAAAAAATTCAAAATCTTTTCTAAAGTCCAAACAACTTGAAAATATATTTATGGGATATTTCAAAAGGTTTTTAAGTGTTTTCAAAGCCAGATTCAACAAAACCATCCAGGCGTTTCGCAAAGCCTTTAGGTGTTTCGATACGGGTTTTTACAGTTGCAAAATGTTTTGAAACGTGTTTCGAAACAAGCTTTAATCTGGATGAGATTTTTGCATAGCGTTTCGATATGGCCTCTACCGTTTCGATACGCCTATGTGGCATCGACCTCAATGGTCACAAAACCCCCAACGACTATTTCCCAACTACCTTTTAAATACAAGACGTTTCGATACGCCGTTTCGATACGACCAAGGGCGTTTTGATAAGCCATTTCGATACGACCAAGGGCGTTTCGATACGGGTGCTGCAACGACTCTTTCTATTTCAAGAGTTTTTCAAAACGAGGTTGAGCGTTTCGAAACGAGGAGCTGCAGAACTGCATTTATGGTGGTAAATGAAGCCTCCAACGGCTCCAATTCAACCCCAACGGCTAGTAACGACTACAAACTCAAAATGTTTTGTAAGTCCAAACAACTTGAAAATATGTTTAAGAGTTTTTACAAGGCTTTGGAATAACTTAAAATGTTTTAAACTATCCAAACCTATGATTTTAATGTCACCGTACCGATTCAGTATATATCGTATCGATACGCTTTATGGTTTCAATTACAGGGAAATTCCAGTAGCCAAAACACGTACCGATATGCTGTTGCCGTATCGATACGGAGTGCTTTAAAACTCCCCAACGGCTAGTTCGCGTACCGATACGATTATATCGCATACCGATACGCCTTAACCGCTCCCAACGGTCATTTTCTCAACGACTATTTCAAATACAGGCCTTACCGATACGCTTGTAAGCGTATCGGTACGCATTAACTGGAAGAGCTCAACGGCTAGATCCTAACGAGGACCATATCGATACGGTCATTCGAGTATCGATACGCTAAGCTCCAAAACAGCAATGAATGCTGGAAAAATGCACCCCAACGGCTTCAACTCAATCCTAACGGTCTACAACAGCTAAAAGCTCAATTGGGAGTATAAAAGGGACCTCCAAGTATCCATAGAAGACTAATGCTTTAATTGTCAACAACAATATGGTCAAATATTTGTCTTAGTGCATTATTGTACATTCTTTGTATAGACAACACTTATGAGCCTAAATTGTCACATTTGCTCAAGTGTTTAGGTTTGAGTGAGTGAGCTAAATAGCGCAAACTATCCATCTTGTGAGGGATTTTAAGTTTTCTAGATTTTCTCTTGCTTAAGAGTGTTCCCAAAGCTCGGGTTGTGAGCTTTGGTTGCTAGACTTAGGTTGAGTCTAGGATTGTTACAGTTACCTCCTAAACCGGTAAAATGGGAAGAATATCTAGTGGATTTTGGTTGAAAATCCTTAGTGGGAGTTAAGATAGTGTATGTAGGTGCTTGTTACAAGGCCGAACCACTATAAATCATTGTGTCTTTTGTTTATCTTTTGCTTCCACCAAAAACACACAAAACACAAACTTCTCCACAACTTTGCAAGCAACGGTTGAGTGATCATCGAGCTCAACAGATGATATTTAGATTTTAAAATCAACATCATATCATTGTGGGTACATGGATTGAGATTGTTTAGGGAAGTTCAGTGGTTTTACCCTTCAGGCTGAATTCTCTTTCGGATCAGTGGTTTCACCCTTCGGTCTGAGTTCCACTTCGGATGGTAACGATGGAGAGAGTAGGTTCTGGGGCCTTACTCTTTGGACGCTGTATCAAATATTGAGTATTGAGTTTTCATATACATCGGATTTAATGTGTTTTAAAAAGAATTTATCATAAAGATAAAAATAATGTTTTGGTTTTGTGTTTGTTTGCACTTTAGAGACACACTAAGCTCTTTAGCTTACATCCCCATAAACTTTCTCTTTCAGATATATACTCAGACTCTTAGGCGACTCGGTACTCGGAGCATCTCGCTTTTACTCAGATATTATGTTACTCAGTATGATCTCTTTTCAATTATTTCATACTAATATTTTTGGGACATTTATGTAACTCGGACTTTGGGGCAGTTTATAATTTGGGTTTTATTGCATGCGTGCATTTATAAGGTTATTTTTAAATATTTAATCAAACTAATATTTAATCAAACTAATATTTAGCTTACATCCCCATAAACTTTCTCTTTCAGATATAAACTTTCTCTTTTGGTCCTTGAATTATAAGTACACCAGTGGTCAACGAACTTTTAGGGCGCGTTTATTTCGGTGACCGAACATTTAAAATTTTCTTTGAGGTCACCCAACTTTTAGTCCGTTTTCATTTTGGTCGCTTTCGTTTGAAATGTTAACTTTCTTTCTTCCTTCTTTCCTTGCGTTGTTTTTCCTCCATAATTGGTTGAGTGGATTAGAAACAAACCACAATGTTTTCTTCTTTGAATATTCCACCATTGTTACTGGCACATCAATGAATCCGGCCAATAACTTGGTATGTCGCTTGCATCTGATTTGAAGGAATTTAATTAAGCACAATTTACTAATGATCACATCCATCCTTTTTCCCTCCTTTAACACGTACTATTTTTAGGTGTTAAAAGTTCTCTCAGCTTCTTCACATGTCTATAGCATGAAAGTTTTCTTTCCATATGATTTTGTACGAGATGAATGTGACTCAAATATATCAAGCAATTCAAATACGCTGATGGTCCATTTTCCTCTCTTTAGGTCAGGAACAATGCACAGATTTTGGTTACTGGCTCACTAAGTATGTTCAGGAATAGGTACGTGGTATAATAGCTTTTAACTGGTTCATTTATTGATAAATTTTTATTTTGAATTTAATAGCATGTCATGTTTCTTGATGAATTGTTTAAATGTTTTTAGATTTTTCGGATTTGGTTTTCAGCCTGCAGAAGTCTGGGAGCCAAACCAGTTAACTTCAACTCCCTAAACTACCTTTAAAACACGAGAAACTTATGGTTTTCATAGAATTTTTAAAGAAGAAAGCACTGCGATTCGTGTCTAATCTGTTCATCCAATTATGGACGAAAAATTGAGTAAGGAAAGAAGAAGAAAATGGAGAAAGAAAATTAACGTACCACGTTAGCATTTTTAACGGAAGTTAACATGAGGAACCAAAATGAAAACGGACTAAAAGTTGGGCGACCCCAATGAAATTTTAAATGTTCAAACCAAATTGAATGCGCCTTAAAAGTTTAGTGACCACTAGTGTACTTTACCCATAACTAAAATATAATTTTGGTATTTTTGTCAACACTTTTTAACGAGAATTCCAAAAAATCTAAAAAAAAGATATATTGCTAATAGGATTTTACATGTAGAGAAAGAAGAAAGAGTTTAAGAAGTCTTGAAAATGGATTGTTTTTATAACACCTTTACCCGGTTCGGGTGAAAATCGAGTCGAATATGTCACTAGAAATGAAAACAAAAGATTAGAGAATTTAAATCAAAACAAATTGCACTTAAATAAGAGAAGATTTAAACTTTAATAGAAGGTCACAAGTTACTTAGGCAACAAATTAATTCTTAAGCGTTAAGGACTGATTTGTAAAATTTAAAAAGTTGAGGGACTAAAGTATAATTTTTTTAAATTTTAGGGACTTAACTTGGAACTTTTATTAAACAAATTATTAACTGGTTTTAGGTCCTATTCTGGCAGTTTCAGTCACAAAGTCAGTGTTAATTTCAAACAAACTAACACTAATCAAAATTATATAGATTAACCTTACTTAGAAAAAGAGAAGCTTACTTACGACGGTTAAAAATGGAAGTTTACTTCCACCAATTAAAATGCAAAGCATACTTACACTAGTTAAAATGAAAAAACATACTTACACTAGTCAAATGCAAGAGGTACTTGCACCAGTCAAACACAAGGTATACTTATTGTTGCGTGATTTAAGTGCAACGCAAACAGTGTAAGTATACACGTCGCAAGTAATAATATAGATTAAGACCATCTCTATAGGGATTGGTAAAACTTTTACTTTTAGCTTCTCACATTGAAAAGGAATTAAATTGAAGGTGATAAATGGTGATAATAAACAAGTACAATAAACCAAGTTTAACGGAATTTAAATAAATGAAAGAGAAAACTAATTTGAGAGAGTAGGCTAGGTTATTGGGCGTAATGGTGTAGTTGCAGTGGAAATTAATTGTCGTATCAATATTTGACAGAGTGTTCTTCAATGCCTTCGAATTATCCCTAACCGAAGAATTAATCATTGTGCAAACCTCAATAACACATCCATGCGTTGACCTTGGGTGGACATCATCAATCAATGAACTCTTCTTAGTCGCTGAAATTCACTCCTTATCCCTAAGGCATATTAGCTTCCACCAACGGCTATGTAAATGGAAACAATATCCAATCGTTTCACGAATGTAGCTCTCCCGAGCCTAGATAAATAGATTCATCCAAATCACTCTCCCGAGTTCACTTGGAATTAACTAAAGAACCAAGAAATGGATAAACAACGATTTATTGAATTAAGAACCAAAAACTAAATCATCAGTTCACAAACAACGTAAACCCAATAACGAAGCCAATTAATTTAGTTCATGGTTGGGTTGAAAGAAATCAACAAAGGATAAAACCCAATCATCGGGTTTTCAAAAAATAAAAGAAAAAGAAGTATAATATGGAGAAGATGAACTCCTCCACGATCTGATCCTCCCTTTTCACGATCTCGCTCTAGCTCCGATCTCGCTCTAGCTCCGATCTCCCTCTCTCAATCTGTTGTTGTTGATGCTAAAGATGTGATGCATTTAAATAGAGGTGAAATCTCTATTTGAATTTCGAATTAATGGGGATAATCTCTTTATCTTTATCTCCAAAAACTTTAAATTTGAATTTGAGCTTTATGCGACAAGGATAAGTGTTAAAAATGGCTGAATACAATTGATTCTTCATCGAAAAGTTACACTGATATATATATATATATATATATATATATATATATGTATGCAAGCAATAGACTTAAATTAGTAACTTCTAAACTAGGAAACTAACTAATTCTAGGGATGTTGACCCAAAACTAAAGCCTTAAAATTAGGGATTACAAATACTAAGATATTTACAATATTTCCTAGTTTATTTACGCAATCTTTTTAATTTAGGAAGTTGATTTTCGACACTCCCCCTCAAACTGGGAAGTGGATAACATCCATTCTCAGCTTGCTTGCTAGTTTTTGGAAATACTTCCAGGTAATCTCTTGGTAAGTATATCTGCTAGTTGATCTTCAGTTGATACATAAGGAGTACAAATTAGGCCACAGTCAAGCTTTTCTTTTATGAAATGTTTGTCCGCTTCAATGTGCTTCGTTCTATCACGTTAAACCGGATTATGTGAAATGTTTATGGAAGATTTGTCACAATACAACTTCATTGGACCCTCCCACTTAACCCTCAAATCCTCCAAAATGATTTTCAGCCATAATAATTCACATACTCCAAGTGTCTATGCCCTAAATTTAGCTTCTGCACTGGATCTAGCCACCACATTCTGTTTTTTGCTCCTCCAAGTCACAAGATATCCTCATAGGAAAGTGCAGTAACCTAATGTTGATCTTCTATTAGCCTTGGACCCTGCATAGTCTACATCAGTATATGCTTCCAAAGTCAGTTTTTCTCCCTTTTTGAGCAAAATTCCTCTGCATGGTGTACCCTTTAAGTATTGTCGAATTTGATTCACAGCTATTAGATGTGATTCTTTAGGATTGTGCACAAATTGGCTTACAATGCCAACTGCATAGGCGATATATGGTCTGATATGTGACAAATAGATAAGTCTTCCCACGAGCCTCTGATAGGAGCTCATGTCAACTGATGCATCCTTTGTTGTATCTCAAAGTCTGTGATTCACTTCTATAGGCATTTTGATGGTTTGCATACCAAATTACCAGTCTCCGTCAACAAATCTATGACATATTTTTGCTGAGATATAAAGGTACCTTCCCGAGAATGTGCTACTTGAATGCCGAGGAAGTACTTTAGTATTCCAAGCTCTTTGACTTCAAATTCCCTTACGAAGCATTTCTTTAGCTTGCAAACCATTCCTTTCAAATCATCCCCTGTAACTATAATGTCATCTACCTTGACTAGTAAGTCAATTACTTATCATGAAGGTGAGTGTTTCACAAACAAAGTATGATCGCCTTGACTCTGTCTATATCCTTGTTTGATCATTACTTTGGTAAACCTCCCAAATCAGGATCTTGGGGACTACTTTAGTCCATATAGTGCCTTCTTTAGCTTGCACACTACCTACCCATCATTTGAACCAAATCTAGGTGGGACATCCATATATATTTCCTTTTCGAGATCGCCATACAAGAACGCGTTCTTAATGTCAAACTCCTGTATTTTCCATCCTCGATTGGCAACCAGTGACAAAAGTACTCTCACAGTGTTTATCTTTGCAATAGGGGCAAGCGTCTTAAGGTAGTTTAACCCCCTACGTTTGAGAGTATCCCTTAGCCACCAATCTTGTTTTGTACCTCTCTAAAGAACCATCTGACTTGTACTTTACTATAAACACCTATCTACATCCCACTACTTTCTTCCCTTTTGGTGGTTTCACCAAGGCCCATGTCTTGTTCTTCTCAAGTGCTTCCATCTCAACCTGAATGGCACTTTTCCAATTCTCATCTTCTAATGCCACATATACATTTTTGGGAATGGAAATGGAATTTAGGCTAGTAAAGAATGTTTTGTGGTATGATACAAGATTTTGTAAGACATGAATATGCATAAAGGGTGTTTTGTGCAGGCTTACTTCCTTTTCTAATTGCAATAGGAATGTCAAAATTATTTGATCAAAATTTTCAATGGTATTATTTTAGATGGAAATAGGTTCAACAATTACCTCGAGTTGTATAGGGGAAGGGGATGATTGAACCTGTATTGGTGCCTTCTTCCTTGAAAAAACCAGTAAAGGTCGAGTAGTGTCTTGAACCCCTTGCTCATTTGTATGTGTATTTGGCTCGGTCTCCTCGGATTGTATGGAAGTAGGTTGGGTTGGATCATGTTGTTAGGCTGGCTGGTTGGCAGGGAGCTGTTGTGTAGTTGGCTGGTTATTACAAGCATTTGTTGGGACTGGAAAATCATGGAGAAAAAAGTCTTCGTCCTCATCCTCTTTGAATGAAATCTCCCATGAAGATAAGAACGATTAAAGTTGTTTTCTTCTTCTATAAAAAATGACATCAACAGAAACAAAGTGTTTTCTTGTGGGAGGATGGTAGCATTTGTACCCCTTTTGAGTGGAAGAGTAGCCAACAAAGACGCATTTTACTACCCTTGGATCAAGTTTCCCCTTATTTTGAGAATAATATGGACAAAGGCAACACAACCAAATATTTTGGGGTTAAGATTGTTTGAGGTATTGAAATTAGGGAAAATTTTTGTGAGAACTTGTATAGGGCTTTGAGACTCAAGGGATTCGTTAAGAAGTCTATTTATCATATAGGTAGCAGTTAAGGCAGCCTCCCCCAATATTGTTTAGGAACATTTTCATAGAATAAAAGGGCCCTTGTGATGTCAAGAATTTAGCCATTCTTTCTTTCGGCTATAATGTTATGTTATGGTGTATTGACATAGGAAGACTCATGTATGATGCCCTTTTCTCGGAAATAAGGTGAGATGACTTGATTGTAGTAATCTTTGGAATTATCTGCCCTAAACCTCTTTATTTCAGCCCCCAATTGGGTTTTAATCATGTTGTAAAAGGTTTGGAAGGTAGAGCTCACATCAGATTTCTATTTTAGAAGGAAAATCCAAGTCACTCGAGTACAATCATCATCAAAGGAGAAACCAAATATGTTGGAAATTGTAGATGGCCCACAAACATCACTATGAATAAGATAAAAAGGAGTGAAGGTTCTTTTATTGCTCACTGAAAAAGATGTGCGTTTATGTTATGCAAGTTCATTGATAAGAACCCCTTTGGTAGGTCCAATTGTTGCAATCAAGGACCGACTTGGTGATGTCTTCACTTGAAGGGACAACTCGATCTATGATTGTTCCCGGACTTAGAAGGCAAGTAAATCTCCCTCCGAAAGCAAGTATCCCTACACAAACAAATATTTGATATAGCAAAGTACAATATTGGTATAGGTTAGTATAGAGAATAACATAAGCAATGTAGAGCATTTTGGCTAGGAAGGGTGGTAGGGTCGAATAAGGCTGGTTGGACAGTTTTCGGGTAGGGTACTTTGAGGGTTCAATTGGAATATAAATGAAGAGATTGGTCGAAAGAATTGAGGAATTTGATTGAGAATTGAAAGATTACGAAGGATAGGAAGAATGGGCTATTTTGATGTTTTGGTGATGAAGTAGGGTGAAAGATGGGTGAAATTGAAAGGGCTAGAAAGGATAGATTGAGATGAAAGTTTCCAGATCTCAAATTGAAATATGCAAGTTGAAAATGAATAAAAGAAATGGAAGAAGAGATGATGGTAGATGGAGAATTAAATCGATGAAAGTAGAAGGAAAGAAGGGTGGCTTTCAAAGGTAAGATGAACCTTAAGTATTAGAGACTTAAGACCCGAATCTCGTGACACTTATCTGGCCGGTTGGGGGTGGACTTGGACCCTTTAGATACCAATCTAGGAACAAAAAGTATCAATGTATGGAATCGAAGACACCAAAGTAAACAATGTTGCCTTGAAAGTGATATGTTCCCAAAGAACAAAGTGAAGGAAAAAAACCTCACAAATGAAATTTGATTTCAATAATTCAAGAGTATGACAAAAGATGTTTTTCAATTAAAGTTACAAGGCTATTTACAATTCTAGAATGCTCATTTTGCCGAAAAGACATGAAATTATTTGGCCATGAAGGGTTTCAATTTGAAAATGAAATAATGGCTCCTGAATGGTTGCATTGGTTCAGCTAAAATGAATAGTCTCGTTAGGCTGCCGAATAGTTTCTTCATAATTGGGCTTAAATGGTTGCTTATTTTATAATTATATCATATGATATGATATAATTATATTGTTGATCAATTTCATTTTGCTTGCATTAATTTAAACGGTCGAGTCCAAAGAACACAACGCTTCACTTTGGAAATTTTGCTTTCTTCCTTGTTGCAGCTGAATCCAAGTAGGCATCTTCTATGATTTTATTCTACGAGCATGACTGGTATTTTGTCCATCCAAAAGCTTGGTTCCCATCTTCATATACCCATCTCTCGTATGAATTTTTGTCCTTGCAAAATAATAAATAATGGTAAGTGAATTGTGTCTCACAATATAGGTAGTTAATCATGAATTGAACTAAGGAATATAACTTAAAATAATGAAAATTAGTTAAGTTAAAATTGTGAACTCATATGTTAAATTCTATCATCATAAAACTAATATTAAAGTAAGGTGATAAAGGAACTCCCTGAATTAAAGGTCAATTGATCCTTGTAGAAATCCTTCATTATGGTGGTGGAAAGTCCTTGAATTGGATCATATCATTCATAGATATCACAATGAAAGTGTTCAACATTTAAATATTTGAATAGAGAAGGAAACATAATCTTTAGAACTCTAAAAGATGGATGAAAGAGACGGAGATGATGAAGCCATGTATGGTCTTTATTGGTTTTAGATTTGGAGAGAAGGGATAAAGGTGGGGAATTAAGAGCACCAACTTGTCCATCGGCGTCTTCAAGGTAGTATAGGCCATTTATTTCTTTAGCATGTTCAATCATCCTTGTCCTACCATGTTCCTGAAAAATACATCGAGTAGGATGGAAGAGTACACTGTAATTAATGTCTTTGGTACATGAATATCCCCCTGGCCAGCCACTGTAATTACAGAGCCCTCTGCAACTATTATTTTTCTATTACTAGGACAAGGTGTATAGTTATTAAATATGTGAGAAGAGTTTGTCATGTGTTCTGTATCCCCTGAGTCTATTACCCAGGAACTTTGGTTGAGTATATATGAGGCTTTAGAGTTTTGAGAAGAGGATATACTTGAGAATGCCAGAGTACAAGTACCTATTGATGAAGGCTTCTCCATTAACCCTGGCAAATTCTTTAGTTTCTCATTTTCTTCTCTATTGAATTCAACATGTGATTCTTGATGGTTTTCTCCAGCTAGTTGTTTTGCTGTATACGTTCATTCTTGCCCCTTTCGTTGTCAGCCTTTTTTCTAAAAAAATTTATTTGCTGTCTGTGGCTTCCCATGGAGTTTCCGGCACTTTTCTTTAGTGTGACGAAGTTTCTTGTAGTAGGTACACCATAATGAGTCCTTGTTGGTTGGTCTTGGATGTTCTATTTGTCTGTTACCTTCATAACTCGGCTCTTCCAAGCCAGATGTCCTCTCAATTACAACCCTTGAGACCAAGGCTAAATTTTCCATTTGATTACTATCAATCATAACCCCTCTTCTTCCTTCCTCAGCAAGGACAATTGCAATCGCTTCATTTTATGAAGGTAGATCATCTTTTCCAAGTATTTGGACTTTTACTGCATCAAATTTAACATTTAGTCCAGCTAGAAAGTCAGATTCGATCTTTTTCAACAAACCTTTTTAGGAGTGTTGCGTCTTCACTGCATTTCACCTGAATGCATTGGTAGTGATCCATTTTTTGCCAAAGACTCTGTAGCAAGTTGGAATACTTTGTGATCGACTTGCTTCCCTGCTTGGCAGATGAAATCTTAGTTTTGATTTCACAGATTTGGGCAGCATCTTTGACATTTGAATAAGTCTGCTTCACAGTTTCCCCCATTTCTTGGGCTGTTTTGAGGAACATGCATGTATCACTAATTTCTGGCATCATGGAGTTCCATAACCAAGACATAACTATTGAATCTTGTTCATCTCACGCATCAAACTTAGGGTCCCCTTCTTTAGGTCTAGTCTCAAGTTGGTGACTGAACTTTCATCTCCCCTTTAAGAATGTACGAACCAATTGAGACCACTTTAGGTAATTCTTCCCATTTAATCTGTAGGCTGCTTGGATGTTCTGCAGATCACTTATTGGGTTTGAGTGGTTCCCTTCATTCACTAAGACTTGTGAAGTAGCCCCAATGTTGCTGGTTTCAAAGTCTTCAGCCATGTTGTTGTTGGATTAACATCACATGTTCAGAGAGAGGATTGGGAAAGATAAGAAGCTGCCAAAAAGAAATGAAAGATCCCAAGAAATGAGCTAAAAAGGCTATGATGCCATGTTAAAAATTGTTGAATTCAATTGATTCTTCATAGAAAATTGACACTAACATATATACAAGCAGTAGACTTAACTTAGGTAACTTCTAAACTAGAAAACTAAATAATTCTAGGGATGTTGATCCAAAACTAAAGCCTTAAAGTTAGGGATTACAAATACTAAGATATTTACAATATTTTCTAGTTGATTTACGCAATCTTCCTAATTTAGGAAGCTGATTTCTGACAATAAGTATAATGGGTAGTTCTTGATAATTCTACATTTTATCCTTAAAATGCCCTGGAAATCGCTTGGCAATGGCTCGACAATTCGTCCCTGCACATAACAAAGCAAAAAATAAAAAAACAGTGATTTCTCCAAAAAAAAAAAACAATGATTTCTCCAAAAAAAATAAAGCTAAGTGCAAGGCCAAGCCCAATAAAAAGAAGGTCTACAAACTTATGCATGAATTACAACAAATGCAACTAAATGGCCTAAGTCTAAACAATAATATGATTAAAAATAATATAAAATATAGTACTTTTTCACACTTAACACATCCCCTAACTCGAACTATTGCTTGTCCTCAAGCAATGCAGAAACTAACAACTACATGCCAAGGCATTCACCACAAAACATGCTTCAAGCCTGACTTCAATCCTTAAAACCATGGCAACAAAGAATTGATTGCCTTTCGAACTTTGAAAAGCACAAAAAGTTACTTAAAAATAAAATAAAATGTTGGTGAAAATGTGTGTGCATAGTTGTGTACAAGTCAATCAACATGATTCCAAGCAAACCTTAGTTTTTATTAGATTTCCAATGCAATTTATTCAGCTAGAGCCAATTAGGCACCTCTAGCGAATTCTTTCTTCTTTCTTTTACAGCTAGAGCCAGATGGGCACCTCTAGCAATTTTTAATATTCTAAAAACTAGAGCTAGATGGGCACCTCTAGTAATCAATTATCATTATCCATTTTTTGGCTAGAGCCGGATGAGCTTCTTTAGCATAATTTTTCCATATTTTAATACCCTAACATTTACTATGTCTCTTTGACGGGACCAACTATGCTTATTGGAAGACAAGAATGATGTTTTTCATCAAGGCCAAAGATTACAACCTTTGTGACGTTATTGATGATGGTCCGTACGTGCCACAAAGATTCAAGGTGGAATGGAATGCGGATGATCGCAAGAAGATGGAGCTAAATTGCAAGGCTTTGCACATTCTCTTTTGTGCATTTAGCCACAACGTCTATGAGAAGATGTCTTCTTGTGAAGATGTCATGGAGGTATGAGACAAGCTTGAAGTCACATACGAAGGAACCAACGAAGTAAAGAAGAACAAGATCGGTCTTCTCAACCTCAAGTATGCGAACTTCAAGATGGAACCGGATGAAGGCATCACAGAGATGTTCAATAAATTCTCCACCATCTCAAATGGACTCAAAGGCTATGGAGAAATCATTCTGGAAGACAATCTTGTCCGAAAGCTTCTCTATTCTCTTCTCAAGTCATGAGACTCAAAGAAGATCGCAATCATCAAAGTCAAGAATCTCAAGACTTTAAAGTTAGATCAACTCTTGAGGTCTCTTCTCACTAATGAAATCCTGAAGAAAGGAAAAGAAGAGGAAAAGGAGAAGGAAGAGATAAAGAAGATATGGAAGAAGATAATCATTGACCTAGGCATTAACACGAATGACGTTGCTCTCAATTCCTTCAAATGCCAACATGAAGAATCAAGCAAGAAGGAAAGTGAAGAAGAAGAGATAGGTAATCTATGTGGGTACATAGATTGAGATTGAGATTGTTTAGGGAAGTTCAGTGGTTTTACCCTTCAGGCTGAATTCTCTTTCGGATTAGTGGTTCCACCCTTCGGTCTGAGTTCCACTTCGGATGGTAACGATGGGGAGAGTGGGTTCTGGGGCCTTACTCTTTGGACGGTGTATCAAATATTGAGTATTGAGTTTTCATATGCATCGGATTTAATGTGTTTTAAAAAGAATTTATCATAAAGATAAAAATAATGTTTTGGTTTTGTGTTTGTTTGCACTTTAGAGACACAGTAAGCTCTTTAGCTTACATCCCATAGACTTTCTCTTTCAGATATATACTCAGACTCATAGGCGACTCGGTACTCGGAGCATCTCGCTTTTACTCAGATATTATGTTACTCAGTATGATCTCTTTTCAATTATTTCATACTAATATTTTTGGGACATTTATGTAACTCGGACTTTGGGACTGTTTATAATTTGGGTTTTATTGCATGCGTGCATTTATAAGGTTATTTTTAAATATTTAATCAAACTAAGATTTATAATAAATAAGATGTTATTGAGTTTATTCACCTTTCACAATAAATTTGTATTTCAAAATATTTAAACCTAAGATTTATAACTTGGGGGACAAGTTTTCAATCGCGACTTCCTAAATTCGGCCCAATTATTCTAGGCCGGGTTTAGGGGGTTACATTTAGTAGACCATGATTGTAGTTGTCGTTATTAAGCTTCCTCATTCTATTGACAACGTGTAGGCCCATCATTGTGTCGAGAAATGATTATCGCCAAATAAATGCAACAATTAAAGTATGTGTAACACACATTAGGTATGCTCTAAGGAAAGAGAGGTGGATCACTCTGATCACTGAAACACCAAATTTTTCCTAGTTAAAACTTCCTAAACATGCACTGTCACAACACCACTCTACTTTGCAGTAATTGAGCAACTAAAATAACCTTTACCGAAATTTTGATACCAATTGTTAAATACCTCACAATCCAAAACACTAAGAGTGTGAAAGATATAAAACTTGTTTTATTTTGGTGTGTTACATGTAGCTTTCTTATATACGCAGAAAAACAAACGTTCAATAAATGTTAAACTTAATTAACATTTATTAATTAACATTTTAATGTAGAACTTATTTAGTCATTTAAGAATACTTAATTAAACTTTAATGAAACGTTGGTACTGATTTTTGAACATTTATTTGTCTCTAAGCATACATTTTGTTTAATTAAAACTGAAATACCACTATATAAATTCACTTCATAATCAACCATTTTAGCAGTGTAGTAAGATATTTGAATCAATTCTTAATGGGTATGGGGGTATTCTTCAATAGCATTTATTGTTTCATATTTGGTTGTATCATTCGACACAATTTGAATGATCAAATTGGCAAGTTGCCCGGACAACCCAATGTTGATTTCAAGCAATTTTCTGGATACATCGACGTTGATCCAATTGCTGGAAAAAGTCTTTTCTATTATTTTGTTGAAGCCGAAAGCGATCCAATGAATCAACCCATCACAATTTGGCTAACAGGAGGTTAGGTCCTTTTTCGGTATCACCTTTAAAACAAATCTATTGAAAATAATTGGATAAAATCGAAAGTAGCAAAAATAAAAGGACCAAAAATGTTTTAAATTGACAGGACCGGGTTGCAGTTCAGTTGGAGATGGCTTTGTTGGTGTTGGTCCTTTCATTACAACAAACAATGCCATTGGCCTCAAGAGAAATCCATATGCTTGGACCAAAGGTTGATTTTCTTTTCCCATAAAATTTTCTTGTTTGATATATTTTAAATTAATTCAAAAAAATTTATATACAAATATTAGTTTCCAATGTGCTGTTTATCGATTCACCTATTGGATCTGGATGGTCGTATTCAAACACAAGTGGTGATTATCATCAAGTTGGAGATCAGAGTACAAGTATGATCCCAAAACTACTTTTTCTTATTTTCTCTAGTAAAAGATAAAAAAAAAAAAAAAAAAAAGGGATTGACGACTCCATTGCTTCTTACAGGTAATGATCTGCTTGCTTTCTTACTGAAATGGTTTGAAAAGTACCCGACTTTCAAGTATAGAGATTGATATATTGCTGGAACAAGCTATGCAGGTTCGTTCAATGTACAATTATTTATGGCCCTAAAAACAACATCCTTTCAGTTGGTTTATCTAATTCCATGTGGGTCTTGGTTAACCGAGTTTTATATAAAATAATAAAATCAAAAATGCATGTTTTAGTCCTCTGATTTATTGTTTCTCAGGACACTTCGTACCCAATCTCGCTAACTCCTTACTTGAGTACAACAGTCAATCACATAGTTTCAAGTTTAACATCAAAGGCGTAGCAGTAAGTAGAACTCGATTTAGTTCATTTTTGTTTCTATTGATTTTCCTAACAATTTTAATTGTGAAATATAGTTGGGAAACCCCGTTCTTCTGCTTAAGCTAGACATTCTTGCGGAACATGAATTATATGCATCAAAAGGGATGATTCCTAATAAGTTGTACCAAAAAATTTTGAGACATTGCAACAGAATCAATGAAGACAACTATTCCAACAATGCTGCCCCATGGTCCAAATCATGCCGGCGTGCCATGAATAAATCCGAAATGATTGCTTTTAATGTAACTTCGGTTGAAGGTGCTAAGCAAAGGCAATTTGATATTCATCGTACCCCATGTGATGGAAAAATGGAAGATCTAAACTCTGGAAAAGAGGTGCTTTTTACTTTGTTTTGTGAATAATTACAATTACATGATCAATTAAGCCTCTCTTTTTTTGTCATAGGTCACTAAAGTAGTGGATGGATTTGATATGTGCACTCCTTTCCGAACAAGTTTCTATTTCAACATCCTACAAGTTCAGAAAGCCTTCCATGCAAACCGAACCAACTTAGGATATCCATGGATGGGTTGTTTACAGTGAGTTATATCGGCACATATGGCTTCATTTTTTAAGAATTATACTCAACTTTTTTGTTATAATTTGCTAGGAAAAGTGGCCTCGTATACAAGACAACTGACAAAGATATTGACATGCTTCCGGCATTGAAACAAATTCTGCAACAATCTGTTCCTATTACCATATTCAGGTTGGATGAAGATGGGGCAATCCCTATGATTGGAATCTGAGTTTTTTTTATGCTTATAATTAATCTATGGCTTATTTTTATTACAGTGGTGATGAAGATGGGGCAATCCCTATGATTGGAACCTTTCGACATGTTGAAAAGTTAGCCAATGATTTGAACCTTAATCTCACCAAAAATGAAGCTTGGAATCAAGAGAACAAGGTTATTGATTTATTTATCATCATTATTTTTATTTTTGATTTAAAAATCTAAAGATTAATTTAACTTGCAGGAACAAGGGTGGTTGTACACGTTTGGAGATTTATTGACTTTCATGACGGTAAAAGGAGCTAATCATCATGTGCCGTTATCCAGACCGTCTCAAGCTTTGTTTATCTTCACCAATTATGTAATTAATCCACCACAATAAAAACACACGCCCATTTAGTAATTCTGTTTTCAGGAATTTTATCATATAATAATGTGTTTAAAATATATTATAAATTCGTAAACTATACGTTTAATCACGTCATTCTAAGTCTTTCTTATTTATTTTTGTCATCCATCTATGAAAAAGTCATAATATATTATGATCAATAAAGTTATTTCAATTCCACATTTTAATGACACGACCTTTAACCCCATACAAATGATAACGCGACACATTGGCTCAAGAGTTAATATGAATATATCTTTTGGTCCTTGAATTATAAGTACACCAGTGGTCAACGAACTTTTAGGGCGCGTTTATTTCGGTGACCGAACATTTAAAATTTTCTTTGAGGTCACCCAACTTTTAGTCCGTTTTCATTTTGGTCGCTTTCGTTTGAAATGTTAACTTTCTTTCTTCCTTCTTTCCTTGCGTTGTTTTTCCTCCATAATTGGTTGAGTGGATTAGAAACAAACCACAATGTTTTCTTCTTTGAATATTCCACCATTGTTACTGGCACATCAACGAATCCGGCCAATAACTTGGTATGTCGCTTGCATCTGATTTGAAGGAATTTAATTAAGCACAATTTACTAATGATCACATCCATCCTTTTTCCCTCCTTTAACACGTACTATTTTTAGGTGTTAAAAGTTCTCTCAGCTTCTTCATCTGTCTAGAGCATGAAAGTTTCCTTTCCATATGGTTTTGTACAAGATGAATGTCACTCAAATATATCAAGCAGTTCAAATACATGCACCAGAAACTCCCTCTGTTTAGCCTATTGTCGAAGAAACCGACCCAACAACCTCTCCGGTCAAGAAGAGGAAATGCACCAGAAAGGCAACCAATCCTAAACTTTCAAGACTAGAAAACCCACTTCCAGAGCCAGAGCACGTACCAAATAACCCTGAGGAAACCCCTCAGAAGAAAGTTGCTACAGCACACGCAACTGAGCCAACTCCGGCACAATCTGAGGATGCTACAACATCTAGACTGAAAACTTGCATCAAACACACTACTGGATGTGTCAGACCCTCATCTACTGCTCAATCAGTCTCATCAGAGAGTGTGGACGATGTGGCTGACCCACACCACTACTCCTCTGAGACGTCGATAGACAACACCAGCAGTACCACTTAGCCTCTGCACCCAGAAGGTACTAACCTTTTTCTTTTCAATTTTCCATTTTTCATGGCATATAGTATAGATTAGTTTATGCATTGCGGACACTGCATTTCTCAATTTTGGGGGTGTTAGTGTTCATAGTTAACATTTTGATTTAGCATATGCATTATAGGATAAGTAATTATTTTAGTTATCTTTTTAGTCCTTATTTTGATTGAATATAAGTTTGAAGGACTTAAGTGGGCTGTTTTTATGTTGTTTTCATGCAGGTTACGTAATGCTGGAAATAAGCTGGAATGCTGCAGAAAATACTAGAGTCGTGGGCAGATTCGTGGGCATGAACCAGGGCATGAATGCTGACTGGGCACCATGTCAGCACCTTCTAGAAGCTGACGTCAGCAACGCAAATAGCTTATCAAGCCACTTATCATATAGCTTATCACCCAATTTTTTAAATTTTAAATTTTGGATAATTATTTTGTTTAATTTTAATTATCATTTTAGGTTTTACCTAGGTTATTTTGAATCACTATAAATACCCCTCTTTGGGGTAAGTATTGTCATCATTCAATCAACAATTAAACATCATTTATTCTTCTCTTGGAATTTCTTCTCGTTTTAGTTTTTCTTAAAGTTCTTTTCTTTTAATTATTTCCTAAATGTCGAGCATGATTAATTTGATAACCATGCTCGACTAGATCTTTTTAAGCCGAAGGCTTTAGCAATGACGCGTTCTCAAGGCGAGGTTTGAAATTATGCTTCAAATATTTCGGAAACTTCTCTCGATTTCTTCATTCTTTATTTTCCAAATCAAAATTATTTTTAAACCCAAAGATTGACTTTGGAGAAAAACAATTGTTTTGATCTATCAAGTGGGAGGGAGGATCGGTTATTGAAACAAATCCGAATTACAGGGAACACACTTAGTAAATGGATTACTAAGGGAAATTGAGATCAAATCGTTTTTATAGAAATGACTTTTCGAGTTGGTTACGAGCTTAAGTAATTTGTTTTCTCAAACATTGAGTTGGTTTAGACAAATTATCAAAACTGAAACCAAAAATTAATTTTAGAAATTCAGTTTACAAACAAAAATTCAAGGATTGACCTTGAAATAATATTGCCAACAAGTTTTTCGAAATAAAAATCTTTACCAAGGAACCAAGTAGAACAAGTCAACGCGGAAGACCGAGGCTGATAATCTCATATTTACTTTAAACTCTTTTAAAAGCTTTCTTTTACTTTCTTAAACAATTACATTTCATTACAACAACCCCCACCTAAATCACATCAACATAGCTCCATAAACAACTCTTGGTTCATAAACTACAAAAGCGCGACAAGGAAAGTTCTAAGTCCCTGTGGGTTCGACTCCTACTTCCCTATCTATATTTAGTTTAATTTCTTTATTTATTTATTTATTGGAAGAAGGAAATTATTCTTGACACGTTACGACGCGTGTCAATATGCATTATAGGATAGAACAAACTTTTTACTATGGCATTCTGTTTAATCTAGAGACAACCTATGAACATATTTATGATGTCTGACGACTAAATCTCTAAGGCCTGAATTAAGTTAGAAAAAACACAACTAGTTGAGATCTGTAGAACTGAATTTAGGATGTAGTTGTTAAAAAAATTGTTACACAACTACTCTCTTTCTATAAGTAAGTTTGTTAGAAAATGTTTTCAGGAAGAACATTAGTAAACTCTGATATGTCAACTCTAGAGAACTTAAAAGAAAAAAAACTAGACGACCCTATGCTAAAACAAACGAATAAATGCTACGACATATTTGTAGGACACCCCGCTTTGCTATAGCTTTTTCAGTGTGTTAAAAAAAACAAGGAGAAAAATAAAGCCTTGCTATAGCATATGAGTGAATGAAAGTTGTCACGAGATGACTCTGCCTACTAGCTCGGGGGTGAGAGGTTTTCTCCCTGCTCATCTAGAGTTAAGGACGGTAGGTGTGATGAGCTGACACCATTTGTAGCAGAAAACTTATATCTTTGGGAGTCTAAAAAAATGGAAAAGAACTAGAGAACATAGTTAGGGTATAACTAGGGAACTTCCTTGAAAATTTGTCTCACCGGCTTAAGTATAGGAGGAAGGCAGCCACGCACACAGCTTAGTCCTAAGGAATGTTCTTAAGGATCTCATGTCTGGTTGTGTATATTTATTTATATGCCTAAGTTATTTCTGAGGACTAAAATATTGCCACATCAATCCTCTAGGTTAAATCTTTGTCATGGTAGCTCTTTTGTTCTGTTCTATTCATTGCTTGAGGACAAGCAATAGCTTAAGTTTGGGGGTGTGATAACTGCATAAATATCCTTGTTTTCATACCTTTTTGCTATAGCATTTGCCTGTTCTTGAGTTCATATCATAGCATTTAGACTGCATTTAGGTTGCATTTTCTTCTTCTGGGTGCATATTTATCTTTGTTGATTTTCGGTCCATATCGAGGGGTATTGCTCGGAAGGTTGGTTTTGGTTTTGTTGGTGCGCAGGGAAGGAGTCAAAAGAAAGCCGGTGCCAGGAATTGCTACAACATGATGGAAGTGGACATTGACCAGCATGTGAGATACACGTGAGCTGTAGAAACATGTGAACATGCAGAAAAGGACGATCTGACATGTGCAGCAGCCGGTGCCCACCTGCAGACTGTCCCCCTTGTCCCCTCGTGGCAAACCTTGTCGGTGGATATTCCTTGGGATTATCAAGGCATTTTTAGGGCACCAAACCCTAGAAGCCTCCACTATATAAATGGGAGAGAAGCTTGGATCAAAGTGTGGTATTTTTAGTGTTGCAAAAAGAGAGGCGGAAGAGAGAGAAAAGGTGAGGGAAGTTTTAACCTTCATCTTCTCCAGCTTGGTGTCCTCCATCGTTGAAGCTCCAAGGAGTGGCCTCACCGACCTCGAGAGAGGCGGTGGGCCTAAGACAGCCGGGCAGTCCATGGCGGAGAGGGAGTTCAACTTTCTTTCTGTCACTATAGCAATTTCTTTTCATATCTTTATATTTGGCAGTGTTATCGCAATGATACATTGGATGATATTGCCCAGCCACGAACTATTTTAGGTGGCTTGGGTTTGATGGATGATTTTATTTTGAGTACTTTTTAATGTATGCTATGGCTTTTTCAGTGTTTATCATGATTCTATGCTTTGCTTATGCATTTCTCATTTCCTTAAAGTTGTAAGAGCTTAGGGTTGTAAGTGCTTTGAGAGATAGGCCCTACCTTAAGCGCCTTCAAGAGTTGGTCGTTCTTTAAGTGTATGTTGGGGTTAGTAATTTTGAGAGCTGGCCCTAGAACCCTCATAAGCAATGGAGTGACTGTTGAGAGGCATACTCTAACCTACCTTAGAGATGCGTGATAGGTTTCAAGGGCTAAAAAGGATAGTACGTGAAGGGTAGGGGAGTGTTAAGAGTTTACGCTGAAAGGTATGACTGTATCATTTTTTATTCCCAGTTTCCTGGCTAGAGATAGTTTAGGAACACTCTTAGAGATAATTTTGGTATTTTTGTCAACACTTTTTAACAAGAATTCCAAAAAATCTAAATAAAGAAGATATATTGCTAGTAGGATTTTACATGTAGAGAAAGAAGAAAGAGTTTAAGAAGTCTTGAAATTGGATTGTTTTTATAACACCTTTACCTGGTTCGGTGGAAAATCGAGTCGAATATGTCACTAGAAACAAAAACAAAAGATCAGAGAATTTAAATCAAAACAAATCGCACATAAATAAGAGAAGATTTAAACTTTAATAGAAGGTCACAAGTTACTTAGGCAACAAATTAATTCTTAAACGTTAAGGACTGATTTGAAAAATTTCAAGAGTTGAGGGACTAAAGTATAGTTTTTTAAAATTTTAGGACTTAACTAGGAACTTTTATTAAACAAATTATTAACTGGTTTAGGTCCTATGCTGGCAGTTTCAGTCACAAAGTCAGTGTTAAATTCAAACAAACTAACACTAATCAAAATTATATGATTAACCTTACTTAGAAAAAGAGAAGCTTAATTACAACGGTTAAAAATAGAAGTTTACTTTCACCAATTAAAATGCAAAGCATACTTACACTAGTTAAATTGAAAAAAACATACTTACAATAGTCAAATGAAAGAGATACTCGCACCAGTCAAACACAAGATATACTTACTATTGCGTGATTTAAGTGCAACGCAAACGGTGCAAGTATACACGTCGTAAGTAATAATATAGATTATGACCATCTCTATAGGAATTGGTAAAACTTTTACTTTTAGCTTCTCACAGTGAATAGAAATTAAATTGAAGGTGATAAATGGTGATAATAAACAAGTACAATAAACTAAGTTTAAAGGAATTTAAATAAATGAAAGAGAAAACCAATTTGAGAGAGTAGGCTAGGTTATTGGGCGTAATGGTGTAGTTGCTGGATAAGTTGCAGTGGAAATTAACTGTCGTATCAATATTTGACAGAGTGTTCTTCAATGCCTTCGAATTATCCCTAACCGAAAAATTAATCATTGTGCAAGCCTCGGTAATACATCCATGCGTTAAACTTGGGTGGACATCATCGATCAATGAACTCTTCTTAGTCGTTGAAATTCACTCCTTATCCCTAAGGCATATTAGCTTCCACCAACGGCTCTGTAAATGGAAACAATATCCAATCGTTTCGCGAATCTAGCTCTCCTGAGCCTAGATAAATAGATTCATCCAAGTCACTCTCCCGAGTTCACTTGGAATTAAATAAAGAACCAAGAAATGGATAAACAACGATTTATTGAATTAAGAACCAAAAACTAAATTATCAGTTCACAAACAACTTAAACTAGGAAACTAAGTAATTCTAGGGATGTTGAGCCTTAAAATTAGGGATTACAAATACTAAGATATTTACAGTATTTCCTAGTTGATTTATGTAATCTTCATAATTTAGGAAGTTGATTTTTGACACACCCCCTCAAGCTGGGAAGTGGATAACATCCATTCTCAGCTTGCTTGATAGTTTTTGGAAATACTTCCCAGGTAATCCCTTGGTAAGTATATCTGCTAGTTGATCTTCAGTTGATACATAAGGAATACAAATTAGGCCACAATCAAGTTTAAGAAAACTTTGACTTTTTGGTCAAAGTCAAAACTGACGTCAACAAGTCAACGCTAACGTCAGCAGGTCAAAGTCAATGGGGGTCGGTCAACGCTGACGTCACCAGCCAACAGAAGGTCAACTGAGTTGACTCGGACACGGGTAGGTTCGGGTCAGAGATGGGTCGGGTCAGACTCGGGCGATGGGCTCGGGTTGACTGGGTTTGGGTTTTTGGGCAAACTGAATTTGGGCTCGGGTTCGGTTGATGGGCCGACCAGTCCAGCCGGTTTAGGCTGGCTCACTTACCCAAATAAACGCACTCGCCGGCCGGTCATCGAAAAACTCGTCAGAGACGCCAATCGCCACGATCCTGTCAGGAAAACATATATCAGTGAACTACGATCTCAACCCATGCAAACCGAACCAACTTAGGATATCCATGGATGGGTTGTTTACAGTGAGTTATATCGGCACATATGGCTTCATTTTTTAAGAATTATACTCAACTTTTTTGTTATAATTTGCTAGGAAAAGTGGCCTCGTATACAAGACAACTGACAAAGATATTGACATGCTTCCGGCATTGAAACAAATTCTGCAACAATCTGTTCCTATTACCATATTCAGGTTGGATGAAGATGGGGCAATCCCTATGATTGGAATCTGAGTTTTTTTTATGCTTATAATTAATCTATGGCTTATTTTTATTACAGTGGTGATGAAGATGGGGCAATCCCTATGATTGGAACCTTTCGACATGTTGAAAAGTTAGCCAATGATTTGAACCTTAATCTCACCAAAAATGAAGCTTGGAATCAAGAGAACAAGGTTATTGATTTATTTATCATCATTATTTTTATTTTTGATTTAAAAATCTAAAGATTAATTTAACTTGCAGGAACAAGGGTGGTTGTACACGTTTGGAGATTTATTGACTTTCATGACGGTAAAAGGAGCTAATCATCATGTGCCGTTATCCAGACCGTCCCAAGCTTTGTTTATCTTCACCAATTATGTAATTAATCCACCACAATAAAAACACACGCCCATTTAGTAATTCTGTTTTCAGGAATTTTATCATATAATAATGTGTTTAAAATATATTATAAATTCGTAAACTATACGTTTAATCACGTCATTCTAAGTCTTTCTTATTTATTTTTGTCATCCATCTATGAAAAAGTCATAATATATTATGATCAATAAAGTTATTTCAATTCCACATTTTAATGACACGACCTTTAACCCCATACAAATGATAACGCGACACATTGGCTCAAGAGTTAATATGAATATATCTTTTGGTCCTTGAATTATAAGTACACCAGTGGTCAACGAACTTTTAGGGCGCGTTTATTTCGGTGACCGAACATTTAAAATTTTCTTTGAGGTCACCCAACTTTTAGTCCGTTTTCATTTTGGTCGCTTTCGTTTGAAATGTTAACTTTCTTTCTTCCTTCTTTCCTTGCGTTGTTTTTCCTCCATAATTGGTTGAGTGGATTAGAAACAAACCACAATGTTTTCTTCTTTGAATATTCCACCATTGTTACTGGCACATCAACGAATCCGGCCAATAACTTGGTATGTCGCTTGCATCTGATTTGAAGGAATTTAATTAAGCACAATTTACTAATGATCACATCCATCCTTTTTCCCTCCTTTAACACGTACTATTTTTAGGTGTTAAAAGTTCTCTCAGCTTCTTCATCTGTCTAGAGCATGAAAGTTTCCTTTCCATATGGTTTTGTACAAGATGAATGTCACTCAAATATATCAAGCAGTTCAAATACATGCACCAGAAACTCCCTCTGTTTAGCCTATTGTCGAAGAAACCGACCCAACAACCTCTCCGGTCAAGAAGAGGAAATGCACCAGAAAGGCAACCAATCCTAAACTTTCAAGACTAGAAAACCCACTTCCAGAGCCAGAGCACGTACCAAATAACCCTGAGGAAACCCCTCAGAAGAAAGTTGCTACAGCACACGCAACTGAGCCAACTCCGGCACAATTTGAGGATGCTACAACATCTAGACTGAAAACTTGCATCAAACACACTACTGGATGTGTCAGACCCTCATCTACTGCTCAATCAGTCTCATCAGAGAGTGTGGACGATGTGGCTGACCCACACCACTACTCCTCTGAGACGTCGATAGACAACACCAGCAGTACCACTTAGCCTCTGCACCCAGAAGGTACTAACCTTTTTCTTTTCAATATGTTACTCAGTATGATCTCTTTTCAATTATTTCATACTAATATTTTTGGGACATTTATGTAACTCGGACTTTGGGGCAGTTTATAATTTGGGTTTTATTGCATGCGTGCATTTATAAGGTTATTTTTAAATATTTAATCAAACTAATATTTAATCAAACTAATATTTAGCTTACATCCCCATAAACTTTCTCTTTCAGATATAAACTTTCTCTTTTGGTCCTTGAATTATAAGTACACCAGTGGTCAACGAACTTTTAGGGCGCGTTTATTTCGGTGACCGAACATTTAAAATTTTCTTTGAGGTCACCCAACTTTTAGTCCGTTTTCATTTTGGTCGCTTTCGTTTGAAATGTTAACTTTCTTTCTTCCTTCTTTCCTTGCGTTGTTTTTCCTCCATAATTGGTTGAGTGGATTAGAAACAAACCACAATGTTTTCTTCTTTGAATATTCCACCATTGTTACTGGCACATCAATGAATCCGGCCAATAACTTGGTATGTCGCTTGCATCTGATTTGAAGGAATTTAATTAAGCACAATTTACTAATGATCACATCCATCCTTTTTCCCTCCTTTAACACGTACTATTTTTAGGTGTTAAAAGTTCTCTCAGCTTCTTCACATGTCTATAGCATGAAAGTTTTCTTTCCATATGATTTTGTACGAGATGAATGTGACTCAAATATATCAAGCAATTCAAATACGCTGATGGTCCATTTTCCTCTCTTTAGGTCAGGAACAATGCACAGATTTTGGTTACTGGCTCACTAAGTATGTTCAGGAATAGGTACGTGGTATAATAGCTTTTAACTGGTTCATTTATTGATAAATTTTTATTTTGAATTTAATAGCATGTCATGTTTCTTGATGAATTGTTTAAATGTTTTTAGATTTTTCGGATTTGGTTTTCAGCCTGCAGAAGTCTGGGAGCCAAACCAGTTAACTTCAACTCCCTAAACTACCTTTAAAACACGAGAAACTTATGGTTTTCATAGAATTTTTAAAGAAGAAAGCACTGCGATTCGTGTCTAATCTGTTCATCCAATTATGGACGAAAAATTGAGTAAGGAAAGAAGAAGAAAATGGAGAAAGAAAATTAACGTACCACGTTAGCATTTTTAACGGAAGTTAACATGAGGAACCAAAATAAAAGAAAAAGAAGTATAATATGGAGAAGATGAACTCCTCCACGATCCGATCCTCCCTTTTCACGATCTCGCTCTAGCTCCGATCTCGCTCTCTCAATCCATGCATTAACGACGCGAAACAAGCCGAAAATTTATCGGATTTTACCTTAAAAGCTCGAAACTCGCCGGAAAAAGATGGTGCTCCGATGAAGGATGAAAGGACGGCCAAAACTAAGATCGAACCTTGGGTTTTGATCGAATCGACGAGAAGGTTCCAGATTTGACGACCACGACACGACTGGGCGTTGGGGACGGCCGGAAGCGACGGAGAAAGGTTGCGCCACAACGTCGAACTTCAGACGTTCATACGCGGCAGATGACGGCGCGAAATCGCACGTGCTTGGCGGCTGGAGATTCAGGGAGGGACGACGCACTCGCCGGCAGTGGCGGTGTCTCGACGGAGCGACGGTGCCAGAGATGGATGGAGATCGGGGAGAAGGGCGGGGTTTCTTTTGGTGATTCAAATAAATGACTGGTAGAGTTAAGGGGTAGGTGCGCAGACACGTCTATTTAATTAAATGCATATGCAAAACGATTTTACGTTAACCTTAAGGGTAAAAAGGGGGAGGCAAAATCATAAATGAGCCTTGGCTCAGACGGTTAACACGTTGAATGGTGAGGGCTGAGGTCTCGGGTTTGAGCCTCCACACCCTCACCTTTATTTCCCCTTTTTTTATCATATATATTTTACCGGGTGTTACATGATGATAATAAACAAATACAATAAACTAAGTTTAAAGAAATTTAAATAAATGAAAGAGAAAACCGATTTGAGAGAGTAGGCTAGGTTATTAGGCGTAATGGTGTAGTTGCCGGATAAGTTGCCGTGGAAATTAATTGTCGTATCAATATTTGACAGATTGTTCTTCAATGCCTTCGAATTATCCCTAACCAAAGAATTAATCATTGTGCAAGCCTCGGTAATACATCCACGCGTTAACTTTGGATGGACATCATCGATCAATGAACTCTTCTTAGTCGCTGAAATTCACTTCCTATCCCTAAGGCATATTAGCTTCCACCAACGGCTATGTAAATGGAAACAATATCCAATCGTTTCACGAATCTAGCTCTCCCGGGCCTAGATAAATAGATTCATCCAAGGCACTCTCCCGAGTTCACTTGGAATTAAATAACGAACCAAGAAATAGATAAACAACGATTTATTGAATTAAGAACCAAAAACTAAATCATCAGTTCACAAACAACGTAAACCCAATAACCAAGCCAATTAATTTAGTTCATGGTTGAGTTGAAAGAAATCAAAAAAGGATAAAACCCAAACATCGGGTTTTCAAAAAATAAAAGAAAAAGAAGTATAATGTGTGGAAGATGAACTCCTCCACGATCTGATCCTCCCTTTTTACGATCTCGCTCTAGCTCTGATCTATCAAGTGGGAGGGAGGATCGGTTATTGACTAAATAAAAATAATTTAGTTTTTGGTTCTTAATTCAATAAATCGTTGTTTATCCATTTCTTGGTTCTTTATTTAATTCCAAGTGAACTCGGGAGAGTGACTTGGATGAATCTATTTATCTAGGCTCAGGAGAGCTAGATTCGCGAAACGAATGGATATTGTTTCCATTTACATAGCCGTTGGTGGAAGCTAATATGCCTTAGGGATAAGGAATGAATTTCAGCGACTAAGAAAAGTTCATTGATCGATGATGTCCACCCAAGGTTAATGCATGAATGTATTACCGAGGCTTGCACAATGATTAATTCTTCGATTAGGGATAATTCGAAGGCATTGAAGACCACTCTGTCAAATATTGATACGACAATTAATTTCCACTGCAACTTATCCAGCAACTACACCATTACGCCCAATAACCTAGCCTACCCTCTCAAATCGGTTTTCTCTTTCATTTATTTAAATTCCTTTAAACTTAGTTTATTGTACTTGTTTATTAACACCATTTATCACCTTCAATTTAATTCATTTTCAGTGTGAGAAGCTAAAAGTAAAAGTTTTACCAATCCTTATAGAGATGGTTTTAATCTATATTATTACTTGGGACGTGTATACTTGCACCGTTTGTGTTGCACTTAAATCACGCAACAGTAAGTATACCTTGCGTTTGTGTTGCACTTAAATTTTTCTTGCTTTTACAGATATTCCTGGAAGCATTAATCAAAGCAACCTTCAGTCAAGAATTCTGACTAATCTCCCTGTGGATAGACCCTCTTTCCCTATAACTACTTAATTTCTTTATTTTATTATTTGTTGAAAGAGGTTAATTTATTTATTTATTTTGACTGAGTAAAACCAGAATCCGTACATTGTTCCTAGCCTAAAGAGAGGAAAAAAGGTCCATCAGCGTATTTGAACTGCTTGATATATTTGAGTCAGATTCATCTTGTACAAAACCATATGGAAAGGGAACTTTCATGCTATTGACAGATGAAGAAGCTGAGAGAACTTTTAACACCTAAAAATAGTACGTGTTAAAGGAGGGAAAAAGGATGGATGTGATCATTAGTAAATTGTGCTTAATTAAATTCCTTCAAATCAGATGCAAGCGACATACCAAGTTATTGGCCGGATTCGTTGATGTGCCAGTAACAATGGTGGAATATTCAAAGAAGAAAACATTGTGGTTTGTTTCTAATCCACTCAACCAATTATGGAGGAAAAACAACGCAAGGAAAGAAGGAAGAAAGAAAGTTAACATTTCAAACGAAAGCGACCAAAATGAAAACGGACTAAAAGTTGGGTGACCTCAAAGAAAATTTTAAATGTTCGGTCACCGAAATAAACGCGCCCTAAAAGTTCGTTGACCACTGGTGTACTTATAATTCAAGGACCAAAAGATATATTCATATTAACTCTTGAGCCAATGTGTCGCGTTATCATTTGTATGGGGTTAAAGGTCGTGTCATTAAAATGTGGAATTGAAATAACTTTATTGATCATAATATATTATGACTTTTTCATAGATGGATGACAAAAATAAATAAGAAAGACTTAGAATGACGTGATTAAACGTATAGTTTACGAATTTATAATATATTTTAAACACATTATTATATGATAAAATTCCTGAAAACAGAATTACTAAATGGGCGTGTGTTTTTATTGTGGTGGATTAATTACATAATTGGTGAAGATAAACAAAGCTTGAGACGGTCTGGATAACGGCACATGATGATTAGCTCCTTTTACCGTCATGAAAGTCAATAAATCTCCAAACGTGTACAACCACCCTTGTTCCTGCAAGTTAAATTAATCTTTAGATTTTTAAATCAAAAATAAAAATAATGATGATAAATAAATCAATAACCTTGTTCTCTTGATTCCAAGCTTCATTTTTGGTGAGATTAAGGTTCAAATCATTGGCTAACTTTTCAACATGTCGAAAGGTTCCAATCATAGGGATTGCCCCATCTTCATCACCACTGTAATAAAAATAAGCCATAGATTAATTATAAGCATAAAAAAAACTCAGATTCCAATCATAGGGATTGCCCCATCTTCATCCAACCTGAATATGGTAATAGGAACAGATTGTTGCAGAATTTGTTTCAATGCCGGAAGCATGTCAATATCTTTGTCAGTTGTCTTGTATACGAGGCCACTTTTCCTAGCAAATTATAACAAAAAAGTTGAGTATAATTCTTAAAAAATGAAGCCATATGTGCCGATATAACTCACTGTAAACAACCCATCCATGGATATCCTAAGTTGGTTCGGTTTGCATGGAAGGCTTTCTGAACTTGTAGGATGTTGAAATAGAAACTTGTTCGGAAAGGAGTGCACATATCAAATCCATCCACTACTTTAGTGACCTATGACAAAAAAAGAGAGGCTTAATTGATCATGTAATTGTAATTATTCACAAAACAAAGTAAAAAGCACCTCTTTTCCAGAGTTTAGATCTTCCATTTTTCCATCACATGGGGTACGATGAATATCAAATTGCCTTTGCTTAGCACCTTCAACCGAAGTTACATTAAAAGCAATCATTTCGGATTTATTCATGGCACGCCGGCATGATTTGGACCATGGGGCAGCATTGTTGGAATAGTTGTCTTCATTGATTCTGTTGCAATGTCTCAAAATTTTTTGGTACAACTTATTAGGAATCATCCCTTTTGATGCATATAATTCATGTTCCGCAAGAATGTCTAGCTTAAGCAGAAGAACGGGGTTTCCCAACTATATTTCACAATTAAAATTGTTAGGAAAATCAATAGAAACAAAAATGAACTAAATCGAGTTCTACTTACTGCTACGCCTTTGATGTTAAACTTGAAACTATGTGATTGACTGTTGTACTCAAGTAAGGAGTTAGCGAGATTGGGTACGAAGTGTCCTGAGAAACAATAAATCAGAGGACTAAAACATGCATTTTTGATTTTATTATTTTATATAAAACTCGGTTAACCAAGACCCACATGGAATTAGATAAACCAACTGAAAGGATGTTGTTTTTAGGGCCATAAATAATTGTACATTGAACGAACCTGCATAGCTTGTTCCAGCAATATATCAATCTCTATACTTGAAAGTCGGGTACTTTTCAAACCATTTCAGTAAGAAAGCAAGCAGATCATTACCTGTAAGAAGCAATGGAGTCGTCAATCCCTTTTTTTTTTTTTTTTTTTTATCTTTTACTAGAGAAAATAAGAAAAAGTAGTTTTGGGATCATACTTGTACTCTGATCTCCAACTTGATGATAATCACCACTTGTGTTTGAATACGACCATCCAGATCCAATAGGTGAATCGATAAACAGCACATTGGAAACTAATATTTGTATATAAATTTTTTTGAATTAATTTAAAATATATCAAACAAGAAAATTTTATGGGAAAAGAAAATCAACCTTTGGTCCAAGCATATGGATTTCTCTTGAGGCCAATGGCATTGTTTGTTGTAATGAAAGGACCAACACCAACAAAGCCATCTCCAACTGAACTGCAACCCGGTCCTGTCAATTTAAAACATTTTTGGTCCTTTTATTTTTGCTACTTTCGATTTTATCCAATTATTTTCAATAGATTTGTTTTAAAGGTGATACCGAAAAAGGACCTAACCTCCTGTTAGCCAAATTGTGATGGGTTGATTCATTGGATCGCTTTCGGCTTCAACAAAATAATAGAAAAGACTTTTTCCAGCAATTGGATCAACGTCGATGTATCCAGAAAATTGCTTGAAATCAACATTGGGTTGTCCGGGCAACTTGCCAATTTGATCATTCAAATTGTGTCGAATGATACAACCAAATATGAAACAATAAATGCTATTGAAGAATACCCCCATACCCATTAAGAATTGATTCAAATATCTTACTACACTGCTAAAATGGTTGATTATGAAGTGAATTTATATAGTGGTATTTCAGTTTTAATTAAACAAAATGTATGCTTAGAGACAAATAAATGTTCAAAAATCAGTACCAACGTTTCATTAAAGTTTAATTAAGTATTCTTAAATGACTAAATAAGTTCTACATTAAAATGTTAATTAATAAATGTTAATTAAGTTTAACATTTATTGAACGTTTGTTTTTCTGCGTATATAAGAAAGCTACATGTAACACACCAAAATAAAACAAGTTTTATATCTTTCACACTCTTAGTGTTTTGGATTGTGAGGTATTTAACAATTGGTATCAAAATTGTGGAGAAGAGATGAAACCAACTTGAAAATTTGTTTTATTTCTGTAACTTTGAGAATTTCTAGAAGGGCTCCCTCCGGGGTAAAGCCTTACAATATGTCTATATACTTAGGAAAAAGAGAAAGGTTGAGCTGTCTCGAAAGATACTTTAGTAATATGTAAAGCTGGAGAAAGAACATGTATGCTCAATATATTTTTATTTTGGGTGTTATGATTCTGGTCATGCTTCGAAGGTGGCCCTCGAGCAATACAGAACTTAAGAAAATTGTTCCACTTATGTCCAACAGAAGAGGTTTGTTGTCTTAAGCCTTTTATCCATTTTTAACATTGCCCTGCATTAATCTTAACGGTGGTTATCTGTTGGTTTCTTGCAGCTATGTGTGTCGTTGGTGCTTTCCCTGATCAGCAACAGTTTAGATGCATGGCTGATGCGGCAGTATGATTATTATCAAATAGTTTTTAGTGGATTATTATGAATTCAGATTAGATTTGTTGCCTATTGTTGCGTGTTTGCTAAGATCAGATCAGTGAAGATTTTCGTACGAAAAAGATACTCGTGTTATACAAGGATGGTTCGGTATACAATGGCTTCAAAGTTTTTCTACAAGATATAATTTTGTAAGTTCACATAAAAAACAGAATCAATCCAGAAGAGGCTAGCAGATTTTGTATTAATCTCAATCCATGATCTAAAGTCTAAACAATGAATAACATAGAAATTATACACACAAATATGGCTGAATGGAATGTACGTTTCAGGCTTTGAAAATGATACAAGCAAAAACTGCAGCCAAAACTTATCAGAGCACCAATTCATCATCAATGAGCCCCAATTCATCATCAATTTGGATTGTAGAAATGTGGGAGATGGAAGGCCAATCCACCCCTCTCCCCTTCTCCAAACGTTGTCCGAGAACAGGACAACCTTTGATATGCAGTTCTTGCAGCATCGTGTTACGAAGAAGGCTGCTCGGCAATGCCTTCAACTCAGTGCAATAGTTTATGGTTAATGAATGAAGACGAGGCATGATTGTAACAGACTCATCTCCTCTACTTCTCCAAACGTTTCCATATTCCCAAGTTTCCCATTCTTTCATGTAATGGAATTTGAGTTTCTTCAATACGGGGAAGGCGATCATATTATCGGTGGATGATGAAGGTGACAAACAAGATGTTCCTAGAAATTCATCTCCCACTTTCTTTACTTTATTCATGAACTCGATCTCTAAAGATTCAAGGGACTGCAACTTCCCCAATGGAGGCAAGCTTTCCCAGTTGAGACAATTCTGAAGTCGAACTCTCTTCAGCATACACAACGATGTCATCCTATTAGGGAAAGCAAGGGGACCTCTGCAGTGGAGTATGCTCAAATTTTCTAGGTGTGAAGGTGGTTGCAAGGCTTCGAATACATACTTTTCGTCCTCGACTTTGACCTGTTGTATCTCTTGGGGGTCGAATTTTAGGCGCAACCCACGGAGGCCGTGCTTTGTCTGAAGCTGTGCTTTCTTTGCCTCACTAAGGTCTGCCACATTTCCCAATCCTCTGATCTCGAGATCCCCTTGTAGATGGATTAAGTTCCCCAAATCTCCAAGGCTACATGATTTACTCTCAACATCACCACGGCTCACCACAAACTCATCTAATGTCCGTAGAGACGTTAATCGTCGTAGTCCTTTCGGTATGAATCTGCATCTATCTGTACCTGCATTTTGAAGATGTCTCAAGCTGATCAACTTTCCGATACCATGAGGCAATTTCATAAGATTTTTACAAGACCTGATGTTTAGAGTTTGCAAGTTACACAGATCACACACTGTCTCAGGCAATTTTTCTAAACCAGTATTCCCCTCCAAGTTGAGATATCTCAAATGCAGCAACTTTCCTATTTCCTTCGGAATCGCTTTGATCGAACCTTTGTATCCACAATTCATGTCTTTGAAGCTTAGTATCCTCAGACAAGTCAGCCGGTCCAACAGTTTAGCCAATGATGAACCAACAGCTGAAGTATCATTCAAGTTAAGATGCAAGCTACGCAACTTTTTTACATCGAAAACGGGAGCAGGAATCGCAACAGCTTCATCATGAATTAGTGTTAGATGACGAGCCTTAGAGTCCACATTTAACTCTTCAACATTATTACTCTCCACTATAAGACTCTTGGTTCTTCGCAAGTATCGAGCGAAATCATGCACTATCTCATGCATTTTGCAGCTGATTATGCTGCTGTCAATTTCATCCTTTTCGAACTCTTGGAAGAAAGAATGTACCACTAAGTTATCAAAGTACTCTTCACCAATGATCTCCACATCTTTGTGCTGCATCTCTCCAAGAAGGCCTTCAGCCATCCATGACTTGATCAAGAAATCTTTCTCGATTTTACAATCTTTCGGGAAAACGGAACAGTATGAGAAGCAGTGCCTCAATGGCAATGGCAAACCATAGTAACTTAAGAGTAAGGGAGAAAAAAGACCATTTTCAGCCTCCTCAAGTTCCCATATCTGACTATCCAATATTCTTCGCCATTGTTCCCTAGATCGCTTAAAACGCAAGAGACCTCCTAGAGTTTTTGCAGCAAGAGGCAAGCCTTGACACTTATCTGCAATCTTCTTACCAATGTCTTCTAAACACTCACGCTCCTTTTCTTTCCTTCCGAAAAAAGCGAGGCGGCTGAACACGGACCAACACTCATCTTTCGATAACTTCCCCAAACGAAACAAGTTTCTAGACCCCATGATCACAGCTACATTCTCCTTCCGAGTGGTGATCAATATTTTGCTTTCCAGCGAACCGCAATCGAGAGAGTATTTCAATGATTGCCACTTCCTATCATCTTCACCCCACACATCATCTAGAACAAGAAGGAACCTCTCTTCCTTGAATTTAATAGATTCATGGATCTGCTCGAGCAAGGTATTCAACTCGGTGAAATTCGAAACAACTCCGGTTAGACCTTCAAGAATAGCTTTTGCAGTCCTCATTTCATCAAAAGGATTTGAAGCACATATCCATATTCTCTTACCAAAATAAGCCTTCACCTTATCATGGTTGTACACCATTTGAGCTAATGTTGTTTTCCCAATCCCTCCCATCCCCACTATAGAGATCACAGGGACACCCTTTTCTTCGCCCAACATGTCAATGGTGCAAGTGAAGTGGCCCAGTGCAGGGATGCTCCGTTCATAATCATCCTCACTCGTTTAGAATTTTTGTATAGTATTCACAAATTATAAATTTCTAATGGAGGTGAATCCCTCTCCATGCAGCTACAATGATAGCTTATGAACAGAATTGTTACTTTTTAAAAGCTTTGTAGTATAACATTGATGTCTTTATTATTAATAGTGACGAATTGAAATGTTACATCGAATAATGGCGTACGAAGTCAAGCGATCGAAGGAAGAATCCTCAAAGGTAGCATAACCATTAGCAAATCGGAATTTACCAGTCCCGGAAACCACACCATATTCCCTTACAGCCTTGAACTGGTCACTATTACCTTGAATCTGGATGGTGCTACCATTATAGGCCTCGTTGGTGAAGACAATAGAAAGCGACACATAAGTGTTGAGGCCATCCAAACTTGCAGTGACGAAAATGCCTCGGCCACGTCCGACAGGGGCTGATTCGGAGTCGGGGCCTTCGGTTATGGGATCATCAGACACAAACAGGGTTCCAAATTGAGTCAAATTCCAGGGTTTACCAGGAAAGCCGACCACCGCGCGGACTGTGGAGTCGGGACCACCAGAAGAGTAGTCATGGAAATAGACGGACATTTCGGTTTCCTTGAGTCGATCATCTGCTTCGCCCGGGATAGTAAACATAGCCATAGATGAGCCTAAAACAAGTAGCAATGCCAATGACAAATTGGTGTTGTTTGCCAATGCCATATCTGAGAAACAAAATGGAAGCGACAAAGCTTCAATCTTTGGCTTCCCTTTTTATAGGCAAATATCATCATTGGCCTAACCCACTCATGTATTGATTTATTCGGTCAAAAAGAAGAAAAGATGCGTTCCACGACCACATAGAACAGTGTCAGAATCTTGACAGTGGGGTTCTCTTGGCATCCAACATCAACAATCTGTTTGACCTTCTAGTAGTTCAGGCAATGAACACTGTGATTGAAAGAAAAGATTTAAGAAAGTGATGGAATAAAGCTAGACAGCAGACATGATTGCAGAAGCATAGTACTGTAGTTATATATATATTTTTAGTGACGTTCAGCAACGTCACTAAACGTATATATAACTACAGTACTATGCTTCTGCAATCATGTCTGCTGTCTAGCTTTATTCCAAATTGTCTTACTAATTTTGCTTGTGGAGTTCAATAAGTTCTGCAATGTGTATGATAACTTTCTTATTCAATGATCTTGAAATAATTTCTCTAAATTATAGAGTTAATTATCACAGGAATCAAAAACTAGAGCTGACTACATTAAAACAGTCGATAATCTTCACAGTTCATCATGTAAATTGCCTTCCGCAGAACGAGGTTTCGGTTCTGCTTTGAGGAGATGGGTCGTAGCCAATGATGCATGAAGAGCAGCACCGTAAGGAAGAACATCTTCGTTGATCGTGAAGTGTGGCGTGTGGACTGAGCCGAGTTTTGGGCTGTTCTCATCTTGCATTCCAAGGAAATAGAAATATCCGGGAATTGCCTCTTGGTAAAATGCAAAATCCTCAGATCCCATCAATGGTTTCATGTCTTTAACTTTGTCATTGCCGAGCATATCCCCTGCAACGTTCAAGAAATGCTCGTGCAAGTTGTTATCGTTTACAGTCGGAGGGAAAGTGGGCACCGGTTTGTCGTGAAAATCCACGGTTGCATTGCACCTTTGCACGGCAGCTTGCCCTTTGATAACCTAACAACTTGACTAAATCAGATTTCTGGGATAGTAAAAAAATCTTAACATATATGAACCTTTTTCAAAACTTTCAGTCATTCACAAGGCTTTTCTTGTCTACTTACCTCCTCGATCCGTTGCTTAAGTTGTATTAAACTTGCTTTCGAAAATGCCCGGAAGGTCCCTCCGATTGTAACGGAATCTGGAATGACATTGAAAGCACTGCCTCCTTGAAACTTTGCAACTGTTACCACCTACAAGGAAATAGTATTGCAAAAATGATGCATTTGAAGAAAGGAGGCAAAAAGATGAGCCACATCATTTCCTAATGTGCATAGGAAGCAAAGGACTCATGTACCTGAGAATCCAAGGGATCAGCTTCGCGCGAAACGAGATGTTGTAGGCTGACAATAACATTCGAGGCTGCCAAAATCGGGTCTGTTGAATGTTGAGGAAGGGCTGCATGGCCTCCTCTTCCGCTTATTACAGCAGTGAAGAAACCACTTCCAGCTAATAAAGGACCCGGCTTGGAGGCCACAGTACCAATCGTATTCTCATGCGTAACGTGCAGTCCAAAGATTGCATCAACATTGTCTAACACACCTTCATCTAGCATCTTCTTTGCCCCTCCACCGCCTTCCTCTGCTGGTTGGAAAACAAGAACAACTGTACCCTGATTAAGAAACAAAACCGAACCGCATCAAGCATCTCATAAGGGAAACAAGGACACCAACAGGCCTAACACGGTCTAAACTGTCAAGGCACAATGTGGATATCAGTAGGAAAACTGGTACTGAGTACCGACAACAGAATCACATGCCAGATTGACAATAAGCTATATTCTGCAGTCTTTCTTCAGTTAGTTTACAGGTTTATCGATAGTCGGTCATAAAAAGTAGACTCATGCTTGGGAATAACATCACAATTCTACCGGACGATTCTCCGATCGACTCGGAACATACTATAAGCAAGGGCAGCCATGTACTGGGATTAATGATAATCTCTTTAGTGTTTCAACAAGAGGCCTAAAAACCAAACTCAAAGACTCAATGACATCGGTTTCGCTAAACAAATTAACAATCAAAATTTGCTTAGAGTGAAATGGTATTCGGCATCATGAACATCAAAATGATAATTCAATCATAAAACAAACGATTAAGCATAGATTTTGAGTGGAATTCTAGCAAAACACACACCTTTAACTCTTCAACATGCTCTTTTAGTATTTTTGCAGCACCGAGATTCATCGAAACATGAGCATCGTGCCCGCAAGCATGCATCTTTCCAGGAATTTTACTCCTGTGCTCCCAATCCACCTCTTCCTACACATTTCAACAACTCAATCATAGAAATCATAGCTTATTTTGAAGACAATCGATCTATAGTCAAAGCAACAAAACTCAATGATGCACAACACAAACCCAGAAATATATGAAAAATTACCTGAATAGGGAGAGCATCCATGTCTGCCCTTAAAGCAACAAAAGGGGGTTCACCGGTCCCAACAAAGCCAACAACACCGGTGACTGAAACAGGGTAATTATAAGGAATACCCAGTTTATCCAATTCTGATCTGATCAGCTTACTAGTCTCAAACTCCTCGTATCCCAATTCAGGATTCTCGTGTATTTTCCTCCTGATTCCCACCATCCAATCAACAAACTCCTTTCTTTCAGCGAAATCAAGGAACTTTTTGGGGATTTCAGACAACCCATTAGATTTGGAAGAGCTTAAAGACGATGAAAAAACAGCCGTCGGGTTAAGGAGATGAAATATCAGAAGCAAAGATACCAGCTTGGAGAACCCCATGATTGTTTCCATGGAAAAAATCAAGCTTGACAAAAAGGAAGAATCAATAATGGTTTTTGTTTTAAAAAAATTGGTTGAAGATATGGTGTTGAAAAAGTGCTACTGAGTTGTCTTCATTAAAAAAAGAAGAAAAAAACTGTAGGAGGTTTTTTAGATATATATAGCCGTAGTTATCGCTGGCCACAGCTGCTACACGTGCTTAATTGTTTCTGGCGGCTGTAACAAGTAACCCTAAATTTTGGACGGTAAAAAGGAAGCACGTTTTTTTTTTACGGAAATTCAAGAGATGTGCCGTTTGTTGATGTTAATCATGCACTTAACGTTGAGTTTATATTTTGATACAAAAAAAAATTTCAAAATTTAGAATTTAAAGCATAAATTTTACCACAACCAAATCATTATTAAATTTATTATAATATTAATTTTACTATTCTTAATAAATGATGCAAATAAATTATTATTTTAACTCAATTGAATATTTCGATTATTTAATTTATTTGGTGCAGTTTAAAATTGAGAATTAAATAGCCTATACTTATCATTTAACCAAAATAATTTACTAACGGTGATGTAAATAATTTGTGAATCAAATCAGTTTCTAATCACTAAGGTAATGTAAAGCTTGGGTTGGGGGATTGTGCCCCAAATTTTAATTTACTAAAATAATACTATGAAATTTTAGTTTATATCAACTTTTAATTTTTAATCACTTAAATATTTTGTCTCCAATTATATTTTATCTCTGATATTTTTTATTTAATCATTAATATATGTTTTATTGTTCGACTAATCCGATTAAGATTTTATAAACGCGCAATACGATGGCGGCCCTCCCAACTCAATTTTCTCTATTTATAATATCAGAATTCGAACCACTAATTTTACTTAAAGAACCTAACGTTTCATTCGTGACTAATCACTAAACTATAAAACATTAAAGTCTTTTTTAACCCTAACCGTACTCTCTCAAATTTCTACCGTTCTCTTTTAAATCTTTGCCGCTTGCAATTTTTTTTAGTTGGTGGTCGGCAACCACTTTTAGTATTGGTTGTCGACCACCGGATCTATTATTTTTCTTGTTTTTTTCTTGTTTTAATAAGAATTTCTACTTTTGTTGCACGTGTTTCCTCTGTCCTTGTGACACGTTTTTTTTTGATTTTTTGTGATTCGTTTCATTTGTCATTGTGGCATGATTTCAGCATACCTTAGCGGTCGGTTAGTGCTCGTGCATAAATCTTTACGACGCTAATCTCTGATTATGGTTCTATCGGTGATCTTAGAAAGATGAATCTCCACTCGGTTGATGGTTGGTTGCCGATATAATCAGACATGACTAGCAGAGTAATCTACTTGATAGCTTGGTTCGCTCACCACTCATTTTTTCACCCCGTAAAGCGTCTCGTTTGGATAGAGACAATGAGATTTAGGAAAGTTTTTAGATTTTGGTATGTTAATCCAGTGTCTGATTTTTTTTTTTTTTGCACCATTATAAGAAAATTTTAATGGACTTATTTTTTTCCTTTTTAATACATTGTATTGTAATTTTTTATAGTGATTAATAAAATTTAGATGCTATTTAAAAAAAATTAAAGTCTAATATTTTAACTTGGATTGTACGTCTTTGTCAATACCTATCGCAATAGGTACATGGTCTGGCTGGAATTCTACGGACCTCAGTCAAAATAATCAACAGTGACCAAACCGGACAAACATGTTGGAAACGTGCAAAAAAATCATAAAAATAATTTTTTATTTATTTCAATCTTTAAAATCAATACGTTTCTTAAAAGTTGTGGCTCTAGATTTAAAGAAGTATTTTTTGGGCATTTGGTTATGGCTCAAACCTAAAGTATGGTTAATGAATATTTCAAGTTTGTAGTTTATATGGTTATTATTGGTAAAATTTGGTGAGGATTGCAGTTGGAAATTAATTTTAGAAAAATGTGATAGGTTGGTGAAATTTTGGCAATCTACGACAAATGTTATAGTATATTGTGAAGCCACCTTCTATAGAAAGCGATTTAAATTATTTTAATATTTTTTTTTCTAATATACTAAGGGTGTTGTGAATGTGAACCACTGCATGCAGCAACATGCATGTTCGTCTTGATCGCCTACTGTAAGAGGTGAACCTATAAAAAAATTTATAAAATAATATTGATCGCCTTCTATAGGAGGCAAAGATTCCTAAAAATTACCCAACTTTCCCTATTTTCATAAAATTAGTTTCTAATTCCATTATTTCTCAAATTTTGTCGTAATTATAGACAAGTGCTGAGCAACAAAAACATAAAATCAATTCGAATCGTAGTGTTTGGACAGTCAATGACGGATTTAGAAATATTTTTTAGGGTAGGCACAAATTAAAATATTATTTAGGGTAGACATAAGTCATAAAAATCTTAAAATTTCAGGGTGGCCGCACAAGTCATAAAAATTAAGGACTATTTCATAAAAATTAAAAAAGAATAAAGCTAAATGTATGAACTTTCAAAAGTTCCACCCAACCTAACACATAGATCCGCTGGTGTGGACGGTTCATGATTCACAAGTTTACTAAGCGTGGTTATTCGAATCGAACCAAAATTGATTTTAATTATTTTATAATATAAAAAATAAGTATTTTATACTTAAAATGATATAAATACATTATTAATTATTGTTTTTAGTTGGAAATTTAATATTTTAATAAATATTTGTGAAAAAAATACTTTAAAATCTTACCGTGTTTAAAATTCATAAAAAAACTATTTTATCAAAATAAAATACAAAAATTTAAAAACTGTTGGTCAATATGAAAAATTTCAAAGACCACGATTACCTAAATCAAAAACTGGTAAACTTCTAAAATAATTTATCAAACTGAATCGAACCAAACAGTATACACCCCTATTATAAACTTTGAGATTAAATTTCAATGCGTTCATATAATGATGTTATTATTTTGGCTTAATATCTATTTTAGCTCATTTTTAGCATGAATTTTATTTCGGTTTCCATTATTTTTCAGTCACTTTGGTCCTTCAATTTTTCATTATATCAATTACAGTTAGTTTTTGAAACATTTCGATAAAAATGTCACTTAAACCAACCTAATTTTCTTGCACGGTATTTTAAAAAACTTGTTACAAAGTATATAATCCAAGACGATAATAAAATAAATAAAAGAAAACTTTAATCAAATAAATAGAAGAGAAGAATAATGAAACCAGATTAAAGTTGAGGCCTGCGAAGAGCAGTTTCCTTAAGACAAATTTCGACCACTCCGCGGTGCTTGAGTTTAATTGATCGTTCGTCTCCCAGGATACAACAACAAGAAGATCTTCTACAGAAGCACGTACTGAAGAGATCTCGAACTTGAGCCTTGTCTTAGCCTATCACCGGTGAAAAGAAAAACCAGAGAGAAAACGATTTTTGGAGTGATTTGAAACTGAAGAGAAGCATTCTTTATATAGGGGAGTGGAGGAGGAAAAATATGGAAGGTAAATATTCCGAATTAAGGTCATTGACTTCATATCCGAGCAAAATCGGAAATAATCAATTAGTGCCTTATTTAAATATATTCCTTATGAATTGATTTAATACCTTTTAATATCCGATTTAATGAAAGTCACAAATTATTCTATTAAATTCAGAATATTCAAAAAGATATATGTTATATAAGGAAAATATTTAATTCAAAGTGGGTAAAATATCCGCAGGTTACCGGTCCGGACATTCGCGTCGCCCCAACCCGAATGGGTTGGACGAGCTTCGATTTGCACCCCCTGCACCTACGCGCGAGGCATAGCATTCATTCAAGTCATTCAATAACTCCCAAGTGGGTTGGTGTATTTAAACCATTCCCAAGTTTGTTATCCCACCCATGTGGGATAAGGGGTTCATATTTTCCTTAACACAATTCATAACAACCTCACTTTGAGCATCAATTTCTCATTCATTTCTCAACCGTTTTGAGCATATGAGATATCGTTGTAAAGGTCTCATGGAGTAGAATATAAATTGATAAATTTATCATTCGAACATCCACCTTTACCACTAATAAATATGGCTCAAAGTTTCCAAATTCTCACATTTTTCCAACAAAACTCAAAGGTGATTAAAATTTGAATAAAATCATAAAAATGTGGGGAAATAACCAAAGAAATAACAAAAAAATCAGGATTTATAATTTTAAATTTATATTCTTTAGAAAAAATGTGATTATATTAGATTTATTTTTTAAAAAATTAGAAATTCATAATAACATTAAAAATATAAAAATATGATGCTACTATGTAGTTTTGGGGCAACTGTCCTTAGATTTTTTTATTTATGAAAAAATGTATAGGAAAAAATAATAATTTAGGCTCCAAAATTTGATTTTATTTAGACTTTGCCATCCTCACTTTTATAATTATTTATTTTTAACCCCTAAGTTTGATTTCTGACTCGGTTCTTGCGTAGTACATAAGATGTTCGATCACTGTAATCTTTGAAATTTGTGGCCTTCTTCAATAAGGTATCTTCCTTTCCAGCTTTTTGTTATATTGCATGTCATTGTTCCTTGAAGAATATTGCCATTATAAACAAGTGACACTGATAGGGGTGTAAATAAATAAAGTGTTCGACGAACCGTTCGTGAACCGTTTGTATAATGTTTATTTATGTTCGTTTATTAAGCTAAATAAACGAGTATGAATAAAAAAATTTATATTCGTTTAATGAACGAACGAACATGAACAAATGTGTATTCGGCTCGTTTATGTTCACGAACAAGCTCGTTTATAGGTTTGTTTACAGGCTTGTGTATAAGCTTGTTTATAGGTTTGTTTACAGGCTTGTTTATAAGCTCGTTTATAGGATGAAAAATGCTAGTGGATGTATCTAAATACTACTTTTTGTTGTTGATAATAATATTATATTAAGTTCATGTTTAAATGTAAGTTTTAATTTGTTGCTTATTTATTTATTTATTTAACATTTTTAAAAATATAAACGAACATGTTCACGAACACTTTAAATGAACACGTTCGCGAACACTTAAACGAACACGTTCATGAACACTAAACAAACGAACATGAACACCTTCAAAAATAAATAAACGAACACGAACTCAATATTAAAAATTTAAACGAACATGAACACCTTTAAAAATAAACAAACGAACACGAACATAGGCTTGTTCGTTCAAGCTCGGTTCATTTACACCCCTAGACACTGACAGAGACGAGTGGTAAATCTATAAATATTTTTTAGGTTGGACACACGTGAATTTTCAAATTTTTAGGGTGGGTATAACTTATAAATATTAAAAAAATTAAGAACAAACTTATAAAAATTGATAAAATTAAAGTTAAACGTGAAAAGTTTAAAAATTCAAGGTGAACACAGACCAACCCTAAAATGTATTTGCATCCGCCACTGACTAAGACGGACTTGCGTTGTTCTTGAGAGGGGTTCTTACCCCGAGCATAAGAATATTTTTACTTTTGTTTTAATATAAATTTTAGAAAAATAAAATAATTATAAATTTATCACTTATCTTTTAATATTTATGTTTTGCCCCTAACTTCGATCCTGATTTCTTCACTGAGCACTGGATTGCTTTTTATTCACAATTGAAGCTTTTGACTCAGCAGGTGTATGTGAAAATGTGTATCGATGAACCAAAACAAAGGCAAAAGCATGATTCCCTATTCTAAGAAATTGCTGGAAAATGGCATCTGATTCCAGTTTCTTTCTATATTAGCACCACTTATTTTCCACTCTATAAACTCAATCTTCTTTGTTTACAGCAAAGCTCAGCATCTGGCTTCCAACTTGGGCTGGTTCATATGGTGAGAAAATCCTAAATAACTTTGTGTTTTTCTCCATGATTGGCTTGTAAATTTGTGTGAAGAAAAAGGGTCAAACTTATTTAATTATTTCCGCATGTATTTTGTTGAGTTCTTAGATAATTAGACATATATATGTATATATATAGTTAACTTGCATGTGGAACTTCCATTTATAGGAAGGTGGCAAGGATCAGCCAAGCAGTAAGAAAAAAATGAGTGTGATGGTAGGACCATGGGGAGGAAATGGTGGAACTGCTTGGGACGATGGGATTTATCATGGGGTAAGGGAAATCACACTTGTTTACGATCGTTGCATCGACTCGATCACGGTGATTTACGATAAGAACGGTAAGCCTGTTACGGCAGAGAAACACGGCGGTGTAGGAGGAAGCAAGACGGCTGAGGTTAGCCTAAGAACCTTTTATTTGATGTGTTATAAGTCACATTCATGACATTGTTTTTGATTGCTTTAATTGATATCCTAGATTAAGCTGAAATTCCCTGATGAATTCTTGATCAGTGTAACTGGTCATTACTGTCCTGTGGTACATGGTGGTAGCCCCGTGATTCGGTCGCTCACGTTTAAGAGTAACCGAAGAACGTTCGGCCCGTACGGAGTCGAAGAAGGAATGCCCTTCTCATTTTCCGTAGAGGGAGGCCGAATCGCGGGGTTCAACGGGAGAAGCGGATGGTATCTTGATTCGATCGGATTTCGTCTGTGTCGTGTTCAGTCTCCTAAACTCTTTCAGAAGGTGCAGAAAGGATTTAAAAGGCTTACCAGTAGTGTCTCAAAAGCCTCTGCCTAGCCTTGGAGGATTGTCAAAAGTCCCCTTCCCTGTAATGCATAGAGAAGCAAAAGTTCAGACCATCTTGTATGTGTATATATAACTATAAAAAGAGTAGGGTAAACTACGCAAATAGTGGCCCATCTTTTGGGGCGTTTGTACTTAATCACCTAAATCGAGACACTTTCATTCTAGTCACTATCGTTAAAGAATGTTTTTATTTCGGTCACTCTTTCATTGAATCATTATCGATATCTGAGTCAATACTCACCTATCAATTTCTTAAGGGTAATTATTTCATACATTGGCGGTAGAAATAAAAACACATTAATACATTAATTTATTAAATTTAATTACATCTATTTTAGGTTAAAACTTAAATCCTTAACCAAATTACCTTAAACCCTACCCTCTAAACCTTAAATTCTAACTCTAATCTCAAAATTATAACCACAAACCTAAACCCTAAAGCCTAAATTGAATTCATAAACCTTAAAATTAAAACGCATATAAAAATTTTTAGCTTTCACCGCCAGTGTATAGAATATAAATTTCTTCTTTAATACATTAATGTCTTCCAATGCATAATCACTAATAAGTTGTTTATATTGTTGACAAAAAATAACATTTAGATTAAAAATTATTGAAATCAATTACATTTATTTTAAAAAATATATATTATAACATCAATTATAAAAAATTAAGAATATATTATAACAAAATTATAATATAATTATAATATATTTATGCTTTAAATATATTCTTATAATTTATATTATAATTAATATACTTTTATTATTATTATTACTCTTCTTCTTAATCTTTTGATTTTATAATATAAATTGCAAATATTTTTATAAAATTAATATTTAAATTGATTTTACAAGGTGGTGATATATATGATCATTTTATTAGAGGACGTTAATTTAGTAAAAATATGACATGTAAACATATTAACTCAGACAACTAATAATTTAACCACTAAAATGAAAGCATTTTTTAAAGACTAACTAAAATAAAAATTCTCTCAAATTTCAATAATAAAAATACTCCAATTGATAGTCAATGGCTTCTCAAGAAGCTCTTTTCAATTGCAACAGACAATGTTAAAATAACCCTTAACCTAATTGATTTGTACAACTATCCTTAAGAGATGAAGATAAAAAAATGATTATGTTCAACAACATTAAGCATTTACTTAATCCATACACCTGATGAACTAACAGCCAATTGATCTAACAGGATGAAGCATTGGAATTTGGATCTCATAAGCAAGGTCAAAGGTTCATCCCCATAATATGCATATACAATACCTGATTCGAATTAGTCATCTAATAGATTGGATACCGGTAGTTAAACAAAAAATTATAATATGATTGAACCACTTCTCAACCCTCACAATCACATGGAATTAAAGCCAGAAACGCCAATACCAACCTCAACCTAGCAACCACCCTACCAATGCATTCACACAGATCAAATCATCCCACATGCCACATTCTTACAGGGATTTTGTGGAAAATTTACAGTCAAAATTCACACTCAGGGCATCAGCACATTCATATAGCATCAGAAAACATAGCCCAATTAAGAAAGATTTACACATAGAACAAGATCTTCAAGCAGAAATTATAATCACAGGCTCGTTGAACTGCATTCAACAATTATTTCAACAGCATTTACCTAATCCATTCACCGGATGAATAAAATATGATTGAACAACTTATCAACCCTCAGAAGCATAAATGCATTCTTTAACCACTCGATTAAGCTGAAACATCGTGGGCAGAAGCATCAACAACAACCTAGCAAATCGTTCTACCAATGCATTCACAAACACTAAATCATCCTACGTGCCCACATTCACACAGGAATTTCAGGGAAAATTTACAGTGTAAGTTCGCACAGAAGGCATCAGCTCATTTATACGAAACAACGAAACAAGCACAACATTTAACAATCGAAAGAAAAACCCAATTCAGTAATATATACATTATACACACACACAACAAGTTCTTTAAGCATAAATTACAACCCTAAATACCAGTCTTACTATTTATCACAAGCGCATTCAAATGGATTCCGACATTTAATTTTTTAACCTCTAGCCTTAAGCTCCGCAAGCCGCCTCGACAAATCGTCCTCGTCAACCTTCTCTTGAGTCTTGGTCGGGACGGCATGAGCAGCTGGCTGTGGCAACCCAACAGAGACCTCCAACCCATAATCATCAGCCACTTGTTGCATCAAGCTGTTGACCTCACCTTCTGGTGTGGACAATGAAGTAGAGCCAGCCATAGCACTCTCCATAAACTCTGCCTGGACCTCCATATTCACAAACTGCTTCTCGAATTTATCCATTGTCTCTGACATTTTCTGCAAATTGCCTGCATCATACCAAAATCCCTCAAAATTTACCATTTTCATCAAATTAATTTACGGTACAGATAGAAAAAAAAAATTTAAATTTCTAAAAAAACAGAACGCAATGCATATTATTACAAACAAACAACACTAAATCCCCCCCACCCCCATATCGAGAATTAAAAAGTGAAACTTTTAAGGGTAAATTACCGGTGGCCAAGGAAGATTCGAGAGACTTGACGATGTTACCCATGGACTTGTTGATAGTGGTCATCTTAGCCTGGGTGTCGAGCCTGGCGACCACGGCATCGAGTCGGGAGGCGAGGCGGAGGTAGTTCATCTGCTCAGTGCGCTTACGGATGGCGTTCTCGGCGTAGATCCGAGCGCCGTCCATGTTACCTTTCTCGATGGCCTTCTTCACCTTCAATTTCTCGGATTTCTCTTCCTTCTCGCACTTCTTCGCCTGGCGTTGCAGCGATTTGGAGGTGAATTTCAGGTCCATGATCTGGTTCAAGAGCTTCTCGGTATTCCCCATGGCTGGAGATTTTTTAGTATGTTTTGCAGAGAAATTTTGATTTTGAGAAAGGAATTATAAGCTCAGAATTCTGTGATTTGATTCTTAGCTTCAAATCTGTTTATTTGATCAAAGGAAAACGCAACGAAGGTGGAAAAGCAGCCTAAACAGGTGGGCTCAACTTCACTTGCTATTTTCGGGCCTTCAAATTACCCAATGGAATAAATGTGTAATTAAAAAATCATTATAAAAATGGACTCTTTTTTTTTAAATAAGCCACTAGTTTTATTAATGAGAAAATACCCAAAATTACAATAAGAGTTTACAAACTGTCATTGTAAACTAAATACATAATTTGGACTTCCTCCTAAAACTAGTCACTTTAGATCATATATGAACCATACATAAAAGGTTATAAACCCATCCAAATACTCGATCGAAAGTAGATACGAAACCTGACTGCATCGGCAAAACGAACCACAAAAGGGGATGAAGCTATTGATAGACCACCGAGAAAACGCAAATTAGAGCCGAGCACCTGAGAAACTTATCACAAGCGCAAACCGCACATCCAAATTCAAACCGAAGGTCCATAGCATGGAAGATCAACATGATTACAAATAATCGCCATCTTGATCAGTCGTGGCGTCGTCAAATCAACCCTGATAGAAAACAAATAATAGAAAAACGTGCCAAGAAACAGAAAAACATGCTAAAAAACAGAAAAACGTATCAAACGGTAAAAAAAAGCGTGTCATAAAGATAAATTTATTAAATTAAAAAGATTAAAAACTAAAAGAGCGAAAAAAATAAATGAAAGAGGGTGACTGACGGTCGACAAATAGCTCAAAAACCATTGCTGCCGCTGGCCTATATTCGAACCAAAGAGAGAGAGCGGCATCACTAAGAAAAAAGGAAAAACCCTAAGCGTTATTATAAAAATGGACTTATAGTGGAGTCTAATAGTCTTGAAGCTATTCGTTTGGATAATAATGTGGTCAATAATGGCATGGTCTCACCACCGGATCTATGACTCTCATTCTAAATTGTTCTATAAATGTTTGAGTGTTTCAATTTTATCTTTAAATTTTGACTTTCGTTCTAAATTAATCCTCAAATTTTTGAACATTTTAATTTCATCACAAATTAACATTTATGCCATGCCATATTATTATATAATACACATTAATGTTTGCATGGTAGTTAACAATTTTTATAATTGTTTTATTAACATGAGACATGATTAACATATACTGATAATTTGTGATGTAATTATAACATTCAAAACTTTGAAGGATCAAATTAGAACGATGGTCATAGTTTAGAGATGAAATTAAAATATTCAAAGGTTTGAATACCAATTTAGATTAAAAAGTTGAAATTTAAAAATAAAATTAAAATATTAAAAATTTAAAAACTAATTTAGATTAAAGGTCGTAATTTGAGGAGGTACAATATAATTAAATCCGTGAAAAATAACAGAATATTAGAGAAGTAAACTAATTGTATTTTTTAATAATTATGATCAGATTCAGCTCATGGGTTTTTTTTTCACATCCTGAGAATAGATATACGAGCATGTGATGTGATGACCGGATGCAAAAGTGGATTAGTCCATTAGATAATTTGCTATGGATTAGATATTCAATCATGTGATAATTTGACCTTATTATTAGAAATGTCAACACGTGATAACTAAGGGAAATTGAATTAGTAATTCGTTTGGTATAAAGGATGAAATAAGTACATATAAATAGAATTAATTTGATCATTATTCTATGTACATGCAGTAAAAATAAAAAATTTCATTACCCTTTTGTCTTAAGGTTAAGGGACTCTATTTAGGATTTATTGTTTAAAGGATTAAGTGTATGTATTTTGAATTTAGGGAATGTGGTTAGAAATTAAAGTTCATGCTTAAAATTCAGGGTTTATTGGTTAAACTCTAAATCTCAAACTATTTTACCATGAACCCTAAATCCCAACATCAAAACCCTAAAATCTAACCATGAAGAATAAATTCTAAATTCCTACACTTAAACTCATAAACCCTAGACTATAAACTAAACCCATAAACCCTAAAACAAAGACACTTATAAAAATATTTTGTTTCTACCGCCATTGCATAAAATATTTTTTCTAAAATAAAAGGATTATTATCTCATATTGACTGTAGTTTCCACAAGCAGGTTAGTTTAGGGGTTTAGAGTTCTAGTTTAGCGTTTAGAGATTATGGAGTATGGGATAAGATTGTAGGGTTTATGATTAGAATTTATGGTTTAATATTTAGGGCTTAGGGTTTAGTACAGGGTGTGCAAAATAAACCGTAATCATTAACCGGTATAACCGTTCATTTTATAGGTTAATTAACCTAACCGTTAAGGTTAAACGGTTCCGGTTAACCGAACCGCTAAAAAGATGGTTAATGGTTAACCTATAGGTATTTTTTTAACTAAGTATGAAGTTTGTGTTTAAAATCTTTAATATTTTTTTTGTTGAAAATTTTAATATAATATATTATTGGAGAGATAAGTTTTATAATTTAATTGATAAATTTTTCACCATTTATATCAAATAAATTCATGTCGGAGCTTGAAAAGGAGTTGGAAAAGGTTGGGTTTTCTCACGAAACTTGTAGTTCATTTATCTGCTGCTTCCTGGAAAGTTCCTGCTGTCTGTTTCCCATAATTTGGAATTAGTTAGTTGTAAATGTATTAAGGCTTTGTTAAATTACTTGTAGTTTCGGTTAGTCCGAGGTATATTACAATTACAAATCTTGTCGTTAACGTCTACAACGAGTTTGTTTTAGTATATGCTTACTATGAGATATTCTATACTTTGAAAGTCGGACGAACCGAATAAATAATTTTAGTAAAAAAACAAATGATATTTATCTTAGAAATTAATTTATAAATTTTATTTTTTTTCTTTTCTTTTAAGTTTTTGCTTATCTATAGTTTAAAAGATGATATCGTCGATCTTTAGTCAAATGGTTGTTACTAATATTTTTATTATAATTTTTGTTGTGTTTTCTTCTCTTTTCTCTATTTTTCCTTTTTCAATTTTGTTTTTTTTGTATATTTAAGCTTTTTGTGTAGTTTAGTTTAATAAGTGTTCTTATTTTCTAATGAAAATGATGGATGTTGTTCTATTTTTGAAGCACGTTTTTTTTATTATTATGACGCGTTTTCTTTATTCTCTTGTAATATAGTTTTCTTTTTTTTTCTTTCAAAGTTTGATTTGACGTTGTCTCTTTAGTTCACAATTAATTAATTATCACATTAATTTATCATTGATTTTGGATCATCATATTAGTTCTCCTGTACTGATAGATGCTTGTAACCATTAAAGATAATTTGTGGTTGAGTTTTGGTATATTATCAATTTTATTGACATGTTATCATAATTATATGTATTTTATGCTAATGTTAATAACGTTTATCATTCACCTACAATAATGATATTATTTTATCTATAATTTTTTTGTATTCTTTAATTGGGTTTAAATTCTTTCCTTGTATATTCTATTCTTTGTTAATGAGTGTGCATTTTCAGTGTTTAGTGAAAATAATGGCGGAAGAGATTAATCTATTCACTTTATAATTTAAGGCTTAAACCAAAAACATGTGACCAAAATATTTTTTTTAATTTTAAGTGCTTAAAGTATTATTTTGTAAAAATAAGTACCTAAAGTCTTAAAAGCTATAATTTTAGGTATCTACCGTTAATAGATGTTAAAAAATCTTTAACCAATCAATGCTTAACAAGTGACACTGATTTAATTTTTTAAATTTTTTTAAACAAAAACACCCAAAAATTCAGTTTATCATAAAATCCCAAAATTTTAAAACTTTTACAAAACATTCCCCAAACCCATAAAATTACCCAAACATAAACCCCCAAATCGCTACCGCTTCCACTATCGGTTACCGCCCCTGAGACACCCCTTTGGTCGTCGGTCCAAGACGGTCATTTCCCTCAACATGACGTCGCCAGAAACGACGAATGACGTGCGACCAAAGGGGTGTGCTCAGGGGCGGCGATCATTGGTGGAAGAGGTGGCGATTTGGGGTTTGGGTAATTTTAGGGATGTAGGGACTGTTTTGTAAAATTTGTAAACTTTCGGGATTTTAGGAAAAACATGTTTTTTTTTGTTTTTAATTTTAAATTTTGAAAAAAAAATTAAATATATCACATGTCAAGCATTGATTGGTTAGAAATTTGTTTAACACCCATTAACGGTAGTCACCTAAAATTATAACTTTTAAAACTTTGGGCACCTACTTTTATAAAATAATACTTTAAGCACCTAAGATTCAAAAAAGACATACTTTGGGCACCTATTTTTGGTTTAAGCCATAATTTTATTATCCTTCTTATTCAATAAAATTAACCTCAAGACCATATCTCCGAACTAGGGCCGTAAATGAGAGAATACATATCGCGAACTACTCGAGTTCGATTAGGTCAAAGTTTGATTTGATTCGAGCTCAAACTCGGTTTGGGTTTTTAACCAGCCAAGCAGATCAATTCGATACTCATTCGAAAAGATCGCGAGTTATTCGAGTCCGACTTAGTTAAAGTTTGCTCAATATTCAACTTGATTGGACGACTCGAGCTCGAACTCGGCTTGAATACCCGATCTAATATCACAAAGCCAGATATGAATGCTCTGCAACACGGATTACACTGCTATCATTATCCAATGCAATTCTTGCCTGTGATTCCAAAAACTGAGGTTGCCAAGAGAATGATGATGTATGAATCTCAAACATCACTTTCAACCCAATCTTCAACACCGTATCCAGTCAGCTGCAGAACAAATTGCAGCAACGGGACAGCACAGAAAAACACACTGGCAATTGGCAAATCAGCTAAGTGGTGCTGTGCTGGATTTTACAAAAACCAAGAACCCAGACAAGCATAGAGGGTCGTGCCCTTAATGCTTGACATTGCATACTTGGAGGATTACGTACTTTCAGACCGGCCTAACTAGGCAAAACAAACAAACAAACAACAGCTAAAGTGACAAGTCACATATGGACGTGTCGGTCTCTTGTTAAACCGTCCTATCTGTCTCTCTCTATCTTTTCCCGCAATAGCCGACCCCTAGAAAACGTATGCATAGATTTATGCTATGCTAATGCTATGTACCCAATATATATACATGTATTTGATCAATATATATATATATATATATATACACATGTAGTTTTCTTCTATGTATATATATGTATTGGGTTTGAACACAAGAAATAAAAAAAAGGGATCTTGAATAGTATTTAGTGCTAAAGAGACAGCCACCCACCTTTTCCCCATCTATTAATTAGGCTAAAAAGGTGAAAATAGTAACCAATTTAGGCCTTATCTGATTATTGGAAGAAATTTTTGTCCTTTGAATGCATTAAACTTTTCCCTGATCCCAAACACAGAAAACCCTTTATGGTTGGTTAGGCTTGAAGTAGACACCTTTTTTCCCTGATTAGAGAGACCGATTTACCCTTTTGAGCTGACACTTAGACCCCATTTTTTAGTCATTACAACGAAAGTAAAGATTTCACCTTTCGTTACTTTCGAATGCAGTTCGATGGCAGGAAGGGATCCCAAATAGGTTGCTTTTTAAACCCCATTGGTTCTTTTGAGCTACAGGGTCTAGATTCAGGTGCTTCTTCTCTTTCTTTTTGAATTTGGGCTTTGAAAAAATGAATGGGGTTGAAGAAGAAGACCCGGTTGTTTACGAGATTGCTGTTGTGGTTCCCAGAAGGAACCTCAAATTAGAAAACGAGGGTTATGATTGTGTTGAGGTTCTTGTCAATGAGTTCAGAAACGTGGGTTTTGTCGTTGAGAGAGTTTTCGGCCTCCATGATGAATTTATCAAGGTTTGATTTTTCTTTTCCTTCTTTCTTTCTTTCTTTCTTTCTTTCAAGTTTGAACATTTTCTACATTGTCCATGGAATCATTTTTGTCCTTTTTCATATTGTAATTTCTGTAAAATATCTTAATTAATAGTTTATTTCGCCATCTGCTGGTTGATGCCGCAGTTAATCTACAATGATCATAGAAGATGTACTAAGTTTCCCTTTGGCTCCTGCTAAGTGTTTTAGCATCTGTGTTGAACATGCAAATATGTAGTAATGTACATTTTTATTAACAAACATTTCCTTTTATGCAATCCTGGTTTTTATTGGGAAAGTTTATTGCATCCTAGTTAATGGTAATGGATTCCTTCAGTGAAAGGAAACTCCATGGTCTTAATTACTTAAGATTCCTTGTTTGAAAAATGGGATGCATTTAATTGAGGACCCCCCTTCAATCCTCATTTTTCCCCTTGAGAACTATAAAAATTCATTACAAATTTGCTTGGTAGAGCTGGATTAAACATGTTTTTCTTACAATGTATAATGCTATTTGGAAAGCTGAATTTATTGCTTATTATGCTTTGTTGCTCAATTTGGATTGTTGTCCAAATCCATTCTTGAATCTTTAGTGTCTGGGAATGGGATATAAAGTAATCTTTAGTTAAGTTTCTTTCTTTCAGCTGGCAGCACCATTAGAGACTTTGGGAAGAGTAGCAGCTAGTCTGAATATGAAGAAGACCACTCATATTGGTAATAATTCTCTGGCTTAGATATTGACGGTTGTCCAGTTTCTTTTACTTACCTTCAATTCGATTATCCACTTTCTTTGCTGGAAATAGCTAATGAAGCTCTGCACTTCAGGAATTGATTTACAATTTGAGTGGGAAGAGATTGAAGCTTTCGTGCGGCAGTCTGATGGTTCGTTGTTCAGTTGGTGTGAGCGTTTCCAGTGCTACCGTCACTTGATACATGAAACTGTGAGTTATTTAATGTACTCCCATGTTTTTTTTCTTCTTGTTTCTAGCTTAACATTACGACTTTATGACACATCTAGTCTACATTACAGGCCTTCATTGGGAGGCAGTAAAAATTAACTTCCTATGTCTTCTTTATCTTCAGCACCTCCTTTTTTATGTTGAACTTTATTTTATGGCGCTTCACTTTTTCGTGGCAGTCAAATTCAAATATAAATGCATGTTTCCTCATTGAGATGCAATCTCTATTGAATTTTATGTTGTTTTACTCAACTATCAGCTCATGTTTAAAATGAGCAATGGTTGCAGGTTGTTTTCTCTATTTTAGTTGTTTTAAGCGGCCAGTGTATATGATGGAATGGATTCTGATGTTCTCTATATAGTGAAAATTGTGCCCTTTTGGAAGGATGTTTTGTGCCGTAGTGTATGTAAAGAAGTCTTCGGATCTGTTATTACTCTCGGAATTCCAGTAACCAGATAGAATATTTACAGGTTAATAAGAAGAACTCGGACATAACTTTAAAATTTGATGGCAAAGAGATCCAATGGGAACCTGGGGAATCATTACTGCAGAGGTTGGAACTCGAAGGCATTGTTAAACAAGTTTTCCCTTTACACGGTATTCTTTGTTACATTTACTAGCAAATTACCTACGGTTATGATGCCCTCTAAGCGCTGAAGTACAATAAATGCTGTCTGTAGATGAAACAAAGAGGAAGAAACTACTGCGGAGTTGGGCATTAAATTGGTGGGACGTCACAAGTCAACCAATTGATGAGATTAATGCGTATTTCGGGACAAAGGTAATTATAGATTCATGGCTAGCAATGTTTTGCATATTGCCTTTTACAGTAGTTAGTCTATTGCTTATTCAAGGATTTTTTGTTTGGTAGATTGCAGTTTATTTTGCCTTTCTTGGAATGTATACTCGTTGGATGATTTTTCCAGCTGCATTTGGTCTTATCTTGCAGCTGGTTGATTTTGGGTAATCTTTGCCTTTTCCTTTCTTCTTGGAAGTTATTTTTGTCTTCTTGTTAGTTGAATTGCTTCATCCTTGATTTTAATTTAATTTATTGGGTGTATTGGTTTATCCAGATCATTAAAATTACTAGTATTCCCTGCTTTCTTCATAAGCATAGTGTTGTGGGCCGTGTTGTTTTTCCAGTTCTGGAAACGTAAAAACTCTGCACTTTCAGCCAGGTAATCCGATATCATATGAATAGAAGGCCACCTTTCTAAATATTAAGTTTGTTTCTTCAGCTTTTCTTATTTATTTCTCTCTCTATATCTATCTATCTATTTGCCGGGGTCGTGTAGGTGGCATCTTAATTTTTCTGTCGGCACAAACCATGGATACAAATTATCAGGGAGTGAGTGGAACTGCCTACAGCCTCCCGTGGAACTTGTAAAAGATTCAGGAATCGATAAAACGAAAGAGAGAGAAGATTTGCAAAGATACGAATGGTTTGGTTATCTCAGACGATGCAGGAATGATGCGGTCGTTATTTTGAGTATCATTTGCCTCCAATTGCCTTTTGAGTTGGCTTATGCTCATCTCTATGAGGTTATTAAGTCCGATATCGTGAAGTAAGATTCTAAATCTCTTTCCTTTCTTTAACTGTAATTGCTGTTATGGGAGTTCTTTTCCTTTTATACCATTTAAATCGGTTTTTAACTTTATGTATGCCGTGCTTTTCGTTTCAGGTTCGGGTTAACTGCAGTTTATCTTCTGGTTATTCAATACTTCACAAAGATCGGGGGGAAGCTATCAATCCGACTCATTAAGCATGAAAACAATGAAAGTACTGAATATCAAGCGGACAGCTTGGTCTACAAAGTACGATTAGGAAGTAATTTGTCAATTCAGTTTTCTTTTTTTCTTGTCGAGAAGTTTATTTGACAGATAATAGTTATGTTTCAGGTGTTTGGCCTTTATTTTATGCAATCATATATTGGGGTTTTCTATCATGCTCTTTTACATCGCAACTTAATGACCCTTCGCCAAGTATTGATCCAGCGTATGATTCTTTACGAGGTAAAGACAACTTTGTACTTTGTACGAATACCATACAACTTCTTGGACTCAAATGGTTTTGAACTGCAAAATGTCATTAGGTGTTGGAAAATCTGTTGGAAAATTCTTTGCCATATCTGAAGTACAGCTATAAAAAGTTTAGAGCTGTTAGGTAAGATTTTCTGATTCCGTGTTTACGACCTATTTAGCTTAGTTGACATTTCATTCTAATGCATCTTTTTTGTCAAGAAACAAGAAAAAACGCGAGAAAGGTTCGACTGGAAAGATACAATTCGCTAGCAGGGTAGAGAAAGAGTACATGAAACCCACATATTCTGCAAGCATTTGTGAAGAACTGGAAGATGGGCTGTTTGATGGTAATGTGCCAAATATGTTTTAAGTTAATTGCACTGTCGGAAACTTGTGAAACGTAGACTTTTCTTCTTCGTAATGAAAGTTCAAACCATGCAGATTTTCTGGAGTTGGCACTACAGTTCGGAATGATCATGATGTTTGCCTGTGCGTTTCCCCTTGCATTTGCATTCTCTGCCTTGGTATACAATGCTTTTAAGTTTTAACAGTGCTTTCACGACTTGTGTTTTATGGTGTGATGTTTGATTTCAGTTTTAATAAGCTAAACTAAACTCGGTAGTTTGATGTATAGAGCAACATCGCAGAAATGAGAACAGACGCCCTGAAGCTGCTTGTGATTTTGAGACGGCCCGTTCCACGAGCTGCTGCTACAATTGGAGCTTGGCTGAACATTTTTCAGGTGTTCTCTTTTTACCTTAAAAAACTATACACCTACTTTCTGCACTAGCACGGGATTTACTGATATCTTTAACTTCAAATTTCAGTTCCTAATATTAATGTCGATATGCACCAATTCCGCACTCTTAGTATGGTTATACGATCAGGAAGGAAAATGGAAAATCGAACCTGGCCTTGCAGCCATTCTCGTAATGGAACATGTTCTGCTATTGATCAAATTTGGGTTCTCCCGCTTTGTTCCCGAGGTATCTCCTCCTAGTCAAGCACGTAATAGTTCGAAGAAGTATGAGAGTATTTGAAGCACTGACCTCTTTTTCATGTCAGGAACCTGCATGGGTGAGAGCGAAGCGGATGAAGAACGCGACACAAGCGCAAGCCATGTGTTCTAAACAGCTTTTGAGGAGCATTTCTGGGGGAGACAAGGCATTTGGTGGATATGTACCGAAAAAGACCCCTGATGGAACAAACAAAACAGATTAATGCAGAAACCACTGGTTGGTATCCAAGAGTTCCATCAAACTCATCATCCCCTTTGTCGATACAAAGATCGACAAAGGCGACGCTTCCATGATCATTAAAGCTAAGCTCAATTACAAAGGTGTATAGGTTTTGCTTTTCCTCGTTTTTTTGATACATTTTTCCCTTTTGTAAATTAAAGTAATAGTTTTTTTTCCGGGGATTCTCTGCAACTTTCTATTTCTCTTCAAATCAGTTGAATCTCAAAACAAGTAGATATTTTTTGGCATAATCAAATTCTCAATGGATTTCAACAAAAGGAACATAATATTATGGAGAATTTCAACAATCCAAGGAAAAGTATTTAACGTAAGAATCCAAACCAGTTATCAATAACATCAATTCCACTCTGATTATAAAAAAAAAGCTATATACATGTCAAACAGGTCCCGGACTAGTTCATCTCCTTTGGATTGAACTCTTTATCACCCTTAGATTTGAACCCAATTTTTTGTTGGATATCATCAAAGAATTCTCATAATCTCATATGTACAATTCTTCAGCCTTAAACTAGCCATAGCTACGGTGTGTGATGAGAGCTTTCCGAGCTCCCATGTTGTCGATCACTTCTCTTGGTGCTCCCAAAACTTCCGCTAACTTGACGAGCATACGCCACGACAGACTTAGCCCATCTCTTAATCTCAACCTTGAACTTGGTCGAATCAAGGTCTTTTAATGATGATACTGGTTCAACTGGAACCTCTTTGAAGGAGAAACACTGGTTAAAACGTCTGCGCTTTCGGTTTTCATCAGTAACATTGCGCTTGACTGCTTCGTCACAAGAAGCAGAGCTTTCTTGACAGACATTGGACATATGTGCTATGGGGACCAAAGAAGAATGATTGGTTTGCGGCCATTGATGGAACATTTATAGGGGTTAGGGTATTATTATTAAACATGGATAAGTAAAGCAAGTGTTTGAGAACGTGCAGCAAAAGGTTTCCTTTGACTTGAACTTTTCAACATTCTTGCAGTTGCAGATAAATAGATTCCTATGGAAGTTTGGTTTATGCCATAATAAATCCATTTTCGGTACCCTTGTCTAGCGTTGACATGATGAAAACAAACATTAATTCTTAATGAAATTGGATTTTGACTAAAAATGCAGACAATTGAGCTTAATCGAGTTTCTTGGACATTAAGAATAAGGATGTAGTTGATTATTTCTTGGACCGCTTGTTTTGATAATAATAACATTTGATTTGAAGATTTGGATACGAAATATATAACTTACAATCTAGGTTATGAGATAAGTTTTTTTTATCTTCTATTACGCTTCTCTTCATACCAATCATAATTTTATCCAAAAATCATTACATGAAAGACATAACTTCCAAGTTTCAAGAAAACGTTGTAAGACCACGACAATGCAACCATTGTAGGCCAACGAGATAATGACAAGAAAATGCTCAAAATTTGACCATATCATATAATTCGGAAAAACAAACTAGCAATGACCATGAATATCTGCTCCATAATTTAGATATAAAATCCACCACCACAGGCTAAAACCACGGTTGACAACAAGGCAACTTCAAAATTCGGCAAAAAAATGGTCTAGAACAAGGCAACTTCAAAATTCGGTAAAAAAATGGTCTAGAACAACGAAAAACACAAGCACAATACAACTTAAACAAGGCTAGCTTAATTCTTGCCACGGATCTTCAATGCTTGCCTGTTCCTCTTCTTGACACCAGACTTTGCAACTTTCAGACTCCTATGCACAGCACTCAGCCTTGCAAGGGCTGCTTTGGTTAAATCTGGCCTGTAGTAGTTATCTGTCACCTGCAATTATTTCAAACATAGAGCATTAGGGGGCAATTGTAATTGAAATGGCTATGACAAGACAACTTAAGACTCAATAGGATAAAAATGGAAGAACATTACTGAAAACAAAGGAATACCGTTGAATATATATATATATATATATATATATGCGCGCTCAATTTTCCCATCTAAAGTTTACATAGCTAGCTTATGTATGTTTGCTCATGTTATGTCCCTTCCTCTTTTGTATGATAGGGACATACACAAACATGACCTAAGCTAGCTATGTAAACTTCAGAGGGGAAACTTGAGCACATGCGCACAAGCACAAACAAAGATTTTCAAATGATATTCTAAAATTCATTTCATTAAATATGCATTGTTTACATTGGTAGCTCAGAAGCCAAGCGTAACAAGTACATTTCACAGAAGAATCCAACAAATAGATACTTCTTACATGTTATTGCTTCATCACCGCAAGAAAAAAACTTCTTTGTATTTGCACAAAAACTCTAGAGAAATTAAAAAGGGACATACAAGAGCAAGCATGACATACACTTCAGGGGGGAAATTGAGCGCACAAACATGCATAGATTAGCAATAGTATTCTAAAATTCTTTCAATCAAATGTGAACTATATTTAGACTTTTGAAGCTCAGAAGCCAAGCGTAACAAGCACATTTCACAGAAGAATCCAACAAATGGATTCCTCTTACATGTTATTGCTTCATCACTGCAAGATAAAAAATCAAAGAAATATTAAATTTGAATGTGAACTATATTTAGACTTTTGAAGCTCAGAAGCCAAGCGTAACAAGCACATTTCACAGAAGAATCCAACAAATGGATTCCTCTTACATGTTATTGCTTCATCACTGCAAGATAAAAAATCAAAGAAATATTAAATTTGAATGTGAACTATATTTAGACTTTTGAAGCTCAGAAGCCAAGCGTAACAAGCACATTTCACAGAAGAATCCAACAAATGGATTCTTCTTACATGTTATTGCTTCATCACTGCAAGATAAAAAAATCAAAGAAATATTAAATTTGAATATGCACACAAACAGCAAACCAAACCTCTAGACAAAACTTCATTCAAGTAAGCAAACCAACAACTTTTGCCATATAGTTTATGAACAAACATTAGATAAGCAAAAAAGGACTTCTTTAGAAAGAAAAACATTTTTTCTCTTCAAGACTATAATAAAAATTAGCCTATTATTAATACCAAACATAGAAAAGAATAAATAGATATGCTTCAAATGGCTCTTCCTATATACCTGGTTTTTTACTGCCTTCACCATCCTGGGGAATTCCTTTTTCATGACAGATTTGTGAAGCAAGGCCGACGGCTTGTTCTGCTTCTTGGTCTTGGTGGTTGCTAGCAGCACCGACTGATCTTTGCCCCCGGGCTGAATGGTGACTGTTTTCTTGTTTGCCAACCCTAAAATTACACAGATCCAGCAAAGAACAAGTAAATTAAAACCCAAAGAACACATTTCAATGTTCAGAATCCAGGGAAGTTAAGGGATTAAACAAACTTGAAACCATCATCTAGATAAACACAAACTTATTTTGCATTGCTTTAAGTTCCACATCAATTACAATATATATACAAAACATTTGCATATGCATACAACATAATTTTCATTTCACTTTTACTCATCAAAATCATTTCTTTTGCAACAAGCCTAATATCAATATCATCGAATCGACCATGAGAAAAGAAAAAAAGAAAACTTTGTGATCAAAAGAATACCAGAGTGTTTGTAGGAGTTGAGATTGTAGAGATTGTTAGGCTCTTTGCTGAACCGAACGCCGGCAGTTCCTCTTCCGAACTGCTTCACCAAAAAGCAATTGTTCTTCTTCACGACCTCCCAAATCAACTGCCCTGGAACTGTCGCCATTTCTATGCACCTCACTGCACCAGATCCACCACAAAATGCAGCACTTTGTAAGATTCGAAACACTCTAAAACAAATCAAACGAAATAAAGAACGAACAATTGACACAGAAAAGAATAGAAAAAGGAACCTGTTATATTTCTAGGGTTTACAATAGAAAGACTGAAGCCGCGGCGAGAATGTAACAAAACTACCAAATTTATGGAATCCCTTTTAGGGTTTTTAGGGTTCCTTTCTAAGGTTGAAGGTTGAGTTTTGGGCTTTTCTGGTTGTGTGGATCATGTCCAATTACTTTTGGAAAACTTGGATTTAAATTTAATAAAATAAATTTCAATTTCTATATCTCATTATTAATTTGATAATTGAGTTTTTTATTTCCACATTATTTAATTTATTGATTAATTAATTTAAAATAAATATGGTAAAAATTATTTAGAAGTAAGTTTTATTATCTAATTTATTTTATTTATAACCCCAAAACTTAAATATTGTATCTTATTTTAAAAATTTAATATCTTATCCTTCTAAAGTCTTAAAAATATCTCGAGATAAGTCGGATTTTAATAATATGAGTCCGTTTTTAACCCCACCCCTATTATTTTAAATATTTTTCAAAGTCTTCTATTATATTTTTATTTTATTAAAAATATTTTTACTCTTCGTTACCTGAATAATTTAACATGTTTTTAATACTTCCATTATAATGTTTTAATTTTAATTTTTACATGATGTTATATAATATATTATATTAAAATGAAATAATAAATGTATTATAAACATTAAAAAATATGGCAGACTGTAGAACTAATGTTTTGATATAATAATTGAAAAATGTTTTAGACCTATTTGAAAAGAATTTAAAACATGTCTTTAAGTCCAAACAACTTGAAAATAAGTTTGAGGCATTTTAAAAAGTTTTTGGCAAAAATTTTAATGCTTTAAAATAGTTGTAGAACTAATGTTTTGATATAATAATTGAAAAATAATTTGGACTGATTTAAAAAGGATTTAAAACATTTCCAAAGTCCAAACATGTTTAGGGATGTCTTTAAAAAAGGTTTTTCATGTTTTCAAAGGCCATTTTTCACAAAACTGACCAAGTGTTTCGAAACACCTTAGGGCGTTTCGAAACAGGTGCCTCCAGTGGCTAAAACGTTTCGATACACGTATCGAAACGGGCCTTAGCGTTTCGAAACGGGCTAGGCCGTTCCGATACGCCCACGTGGCACTGACCACAACGGTCATAAACCCCAACGGCTCTTTCCCAACTAACTTTTGAATGCAGGTCGTTTCGATACGGGCTTATAGCGTTCTGATACGCGTTCCGAAACGGCAAGGGGGTGTTCCGAAACGGGTGCCCTGACAGACTGCAACGGCTCTTTCTATATTAAGGGCGTTTCGAAACGGCTTCGAGCGTTTCGAAACAGGGAGCTGCAGAACTGCATTTATGGAGGGAATTAAAGGCTCAAACGACTCTATTTCAACCCCAACGGTCCTAAACGGCTATAAACTCAATTGGGAGTATAAAAAGGACCTTCAAGCATCAAGAGAAGACTAATGCTTCAATTGTCGAACATCAAATGATCAAGAAATTGTCTTAGTGCTTAATTTGTCATTTCTTGTATAGACAAACACTAGTGAGCCAAAATTGTCAAATTTGCTCAAGTATTTTAGGTTTTGGGTGAGTGCTTCATTGTGCAAACAAACACCTATTAGAGGGTTTAAGTTTGCTTTCATTGTCTCTTTGTAAAAGAGGGTTTTGATCAAGGCTTTGGGTAGAAGCTTGATCGGTTGTAAGGGTTTCCTCCTAATCCTAGAAAAGGGGACGAATCAATTAGTGGAATTGGTTGAGAAATCCTTAGTGGGAAGCTAAGGTAGTAGATGTAGACCTTGGTTAGAAGGTTGAACCACTATAAATCATTGTGTCAATATTCTTTTTAGCTTCCACAACCCTTCCACCCAAAAATCCATCTCTCCACCACTTGGTGAGCTAGTTTGGTTGATCGAATCGAGCCCCATACATCCCAACAATAGTCAAACTTGACTTTTCAACAAGCTCGTACTGATACTGTATACCATGTATCGATACGCTTTTGCCCAAGTTTTGAATCTGCCAAAACCCGTACCGATACGGGTGAGACCGTATCGATATGGATAGGGATCATTTCGATACGTCCGTATCGATACGCCCTTTAAGCGCATCGATCCCTGTTTTAACAACCTCAACAGCTATTTCCTAACGGTCTTTTAAATGACATATCGTATCGATACGCCCTCAAGCGTATCGATACGCTTAGGCTGGCAAGAGCCCAACGGCTAGTTTTGAAGAAGAGCGTACCGATACGGGTCCTCGTGTATCGACACAGAAGGCTCCAGAACTGCATTTAATGTGGGAAATAAAGTTTCCTACGGCTCCAAAACATCACCAACGACTAGTAACGGCTACAAACTCAATTAAGAGCATAAAAGTGACCTCCAAGCATCAAGAGAAGATTAATGCTTCAATTGTAATACAACATATGATCAAAATGTGTCTTAGTGCTTAATTGTCAATTCCTTGTATAGACAAACACTAGTGAGCCAAAATTATTATATTTGCTCAAATGTTTTTAGGATTGGGTGAGAGCTTAATTGTGCAAACAAATACCTATTAGAGATATTTGAGTTTGCTTATTTTTATCTCTTTGTAAAGAGAGTTTGATAAGACTTTGAGTAGAAAGTTTGATCGGTTTGTAAGAGTTTCTTTCTAAGCCTAGAAAAGGGGACGAATCAATAGTGGATTGATTGGAAATCCTTAGTGGGAAGCTAAGGTAGTGGATGTAGACCTTGGTTAGAAGGTTGAACCACTATAAATCATCTTGTATTTATTCTTTTTAGCTTCCACACCTCTATCACCCAAAATTTCACTTCTCCACCACTTGGCGAGCAAGAACGGTGGAAGGAATCGAGCACCATAAAATCCAACACAGACCTAACTCAAACTTTAAATATTAAACTTTAAATCTACATCTACTATCTACTATTTTAGTTACCACGTTGAGGATTTCACAAATATACTAATTTATTTTTTTATGATAAAAACAACCTTACAAAACTCTCTAAATTTATAAAGAAAAGTCTAGGGAATATTTTCCCAAATAATTGATATAAAGAAACAAACTAGAAAAACTCACAATGTAGTTGTTTACATTATTTGAATCTCTCGCACCCCAAACAATTGAATCAAAATAATACAAATGAGTACTTCAAGTGTTCTCACAAGATTGTACAATAAAGCTCAAGAAGTCTTTGAATGCTTTGAATTGTTGTCTAGTACATGAATATGCTTTGGAAACTTGTTTATATATCTCATTATTGTTTTTAGTCGTTTGAATAGTTGGGTGACTGAATATAGCTGTTGGAGGAAGTTTTTCCCGCACTGAAAAGCTCTTCTGTAATATTGAGTATCGGTACTCGACTACGAATATTGGTACATGTATTTAATGCAAAAATATAACTGTTGTGAAAAAGACAGTACTGATACTTGTTCATCGAGTATCAGTACGGGGCCTTGGGTATCAGTACAGGGTTGTACCGGTACTAAGATGACTCAGTACTAATACTATGGTCAGTATCGATATTGGTTGAGCACATGCTCGACCCTGAACAGGGGCAACAAGGGTGCCCGCCCAGGGCCCACCGCTCAAGAAAGTTATATGTTTTTAATTTTGTTCAAATTATATTTATTTTTAATAGTCCGATTTTTAATACACGTTATTAGGGCCTAATTTTTCAATATTTGTTAATACAGGTTTAATTTTTTTTTCAATATTTATCATTAGGGGCATACTCTTAAAATTCAACTTTTTTCTAATACTTGTTATTAGGGGCTCGATTTTTTTAATATTTGTTATTTTGGGCATACTCTTAAAATTCATTTTTTTCCCATTTTTATTATTAATGACCAATTTTTCAATACTTGTTATTATGATGATAACAGTAGTGTCGAGCCAGGATTTCCTTATAGTGGGGTCATGAGTGAAGTATAAGTTATTGATGATTTCTATACCACTAGAATAAGCATTGTTGACCACATACCCCAACAAATCAAGTGGGGTCAAATCTAATATTTCTTATGAAAAATTCTATATTACCTCCTTGAAAACCTCATACTCCAACAAATCAAGTGGGGTCAATTGCACCCCAAATTTATATGCTACAATCGTCTATCGATAACGACACCATCTAAAACTGCGATACCCGCAACTGTTATGTCCATAATAGCGTATACTATTAAGAGATTTTACAATCGCGATAATCACAGTGATTGAAATAACATTCTATAGTGTCTGCAACTACAATAAAACTTAACATGACTGTAAATACGACCGCAAACGCAATTTAAAATTTTAATTTGAGGCTCATTTTTTATATTCGCCTTGTGCGATCAAAAGTCCAAAACCAGCCTTGGTTGAGCATTCGATGTTTCAAAATTAATTTAGTTATAAAAATCGTATTGGTACTCATAAAATCCATATCGGTACTCTATGTCTAAAATGACATTTTTTTAACATGAACAAATCGCTGACATAGAACAAGAAAACAAGAATACAAACATCACATAACATAGAACATTAGAGGGGGAAGAAACATAGATCAAAACAAGAAACGAAGGCACATAAACACCAATCACAAAACAAAAAGAACCAGAGAAACAAGTCGAAGAAGGGAGCTGAAACACCAAAATCAATGAGAGGAATCGGGACGAGAACAACACTTTCAATATCTCAACACTAAAAAATTAAATTCTAAACTCTAAACTCTAAACTCTAAAAATACATTTTAACCTTAATTCCCTAAATCTTAACCTTAACCTTAAACCTCAACTATAAACTTTAAACTTAGGAATTGGAATAAATAACCAAATCATATTCCCAAAGCCAAACAAGAAAATGTACAATTACCAAAATTTAGGTTATTTAACCCTAAATCAACCTGAATTCATGAGAAAAAAAAAACTAAGTCAAGGATCTTGCCTAATGCCCCCTTTACACTTAAACTAAAGAATTCATGAAAAAGAAAAACTAAGTCAAGGATTTGCCCCTTTACACTTCAACTAATGTTACATTTTCATATATACCAGGGAAGACTTGTTCTTCATCATCCTTCATAGTCCTTTTAACAGCTTCCTTCTACAACAACCCAATGTCGTTTGTTCTGTGGGTTTTAAGATAAAAGGCTACCTACTGCTCTCGGGTTCTTAGTTGAATTTTCAATGTGGTTTTAGATCGCTTACTCATGAAATGCCTGATGTTAAAGATCGCTGTGATGGCCGTGCTGAGCCGTTCAATGCTTCATTTATCCTGCTGAAGACCAACTTCAGAGGGATGCAAGCTATTACAGGACATTTGGGCTTCTCCGCTACCGGTTTCTTGACGGCCACACCTAGCTTCTGACCAGTCAATGAAGACAATCTACGAATCTTCTTAGACAATAGTCCGGATTTCTTTGCTTTCTTTGATTTACGAGGTGGAAATTGCAGTTGCAATCTTATATGCTTTCTAGGAACTTGTCCACCTGATTTTTGCTTCGATGAATGGTCGGGTTCAATGCACTCCATGGCAGCTTCTTGACTCGGATTGTCAGAGTAAACATTGTTCAAAACCTCAACTGTTAAAGGGTGGCCTACTATGGCTTTACCGTCCAGTTTACTCATGAGGGAAACTAATGGAACATGCCGTGGCTGATAGTCAGCTTTCACATCAATCTTAATATCATATAATGATGAATCGGCAGAATAAGTTTTTCCAGGGAAATCTGTCGTCTGATATCTGGGGTTTACAGTATACCGGGACTGACGGTATGGAAGCGACCTTTGAGGGTTAACGGAACCATCCGTGAGTACTTTGGCATCCGCTATTGATCCTCTCACACAAGGCTGACGAGACCTCCATTTCCCGAACCCATCAAGCTGATCTTCAATAGTGTTGCAGTCAACCTTCTGATCAGAGCCCTGAGAAAATCCATGCAAGTGATCTATACCTGCCACATAAGCATTTGGTTCATCAACCATGTCAGCATATTTTCTAGGGTCGTGTTTTTGTTTTTCACTTATTTGTCTTGACTTCCTCTTTCCCTTTAACTGCCACTCTGCAGCACCTTGCTCTATCTTCTGGTTAATACTAGTTGTCTGAATATCCACTGATATGGTATAACCAGACTCATTATGCCCCTCAACTTCAGCTTGCCTTTCCATATCACCAACTTCAGGTGTCTCCGATGAACACGATACAAATATTGGAGAAAAATCTGCCAGAATCAAAATTGATATATCAGTCTCCAACTCTCTATAGAGGAAAAAGTAACTTGTATACCAGCAAAATACAAAGACAGAGTAAATGACAAGGGAATCAGGTCCAGGGAGAGACTGCATGCATGCACATTGAGTCCACACAAACTGGAACGTTTTTGCAAGAAAAATCCATAAATGAAACAATCCGATAAAGAATACTTTCTTATACAAAATGTATAAGCAGACCGTGCACTTAAATAACATCACCACATTAGAAAAGGAATAACAGGCAGAAGAAAACAATGCAAGGAAGCAGATCCGGTACTACACTAACCTTATTTCATACTGAATCAATTGTACCGGAAACAAATTCTGGTAGAAAAAAGTGCATGAAAAAAAAATAAGGAAAAGAAATCCTTAAACAAAGGGAATCTCGCGTCTTTACTTAAACTCAAGCCTCCAGGCAAATTGCAATTCAACAGGGACTTCTAGCAGGGCAAAACTCATGTTCTCAGTCGAAATTAGGCCCTTATTTACCAGAACCAAATTCTGGTAGAAAAAAGTGCATGAAAAAAATATAAGGAAAAGAAATCCTTAAACAAAGGGAATCTCGTGTCTTTACTTAAACTCAAGTCTCCAGGCAAATTGCAATTCAACAGGGACTTCTAGCAGGGCAACTCATGTTATCAGTCGAAATTAGGCCCTTATTTACCAGAAACAAATTCTGGTATAAAAAAGGGCATGGAAAAAATAAGGAAAAGAAATCCTTAAACAAAGGGATCTTGCGTCTTTACTTAAAACTCAAGTCTCCAGGAAAATTGCAATTCAATGGGGACTTCTAGCAGGACAACTCATGTTATTCGTCGAAATTAGGCCCTTATTTACCAGAAACAAATTCTGGTAGAAAAAAGTTCATGGAAAAAATAAAGAAAAGAAATCCTTAAACAAAGGGAATCTCACTTCTTTACTTAAAGTCTCCAGGAAAATTGTCAACAGGGACTTCTAGCAGGACAACTCATGTTATCAGTCGAAATTAGGCCCTTATTTACCAGAAACAAATTCTGGTAGAAAAAAGTGCATCGAAAAAAATAGGGGGAAAATCCTTAAACAAAGGGAATCTCACGTCTTTACTTAAACTCAAGTTTCCAGGCAAATTGCAATTCAACAGGGACTTCTAGCAGGACACATCGTGTTATCAGTTGAAATTAGGCCCTTATTTACCAGAAACAAATTCTGGTAGAAAAAAGCACAATCAATATGAAAACAATTTATAAAGGCAGCAGGATATGTTAAGAAGAAAATCCAGTAATAATAAGAAATGCTATAGTTTATAAATGTTTAACCAAGTATACCCGCAGATGGTTTATCTTCTCCAAAAAATGGCACATCAAATAGCCTGTCAGAAGATTCATTCTCAGCCAACTCTGGTATGCTCGAAATTTTGTTGTCTTTTGTCTTATTATTTGTTTGAGAAGCATCAGCAGCATGTTCTGAAACATTTAAGGAGACACCATTCTCACCTGAAGTTCCAGTACTATCCGAGTTGTTATTATTGTTGATTACTGCAGAAATACTTTTCCGTGATTCATAAGAATCCATTCCAGAAACCTTACTGTCAGAAAATCCCCTAGGAGGCGAAGTACTTGAGCTTGGAAGTTCATCACAAGCAACTGGAACTGGCACCATAGCTGTACTCTCCAAAACCTTGGTCAATGGTCTACGGCGGTTTTTCCTTTTCAGGATTTCATGAACATTCGCCCCTTGAGATCTCTTCCTTTTCAGTGATGATGAATGGTTTCTGCTACCATTTATGGGACCTTCATTAGACAGGCAGTTGCTAGTGTTTGTTCTACAAAATGAAGCATTCTCTTTTTGAACAGACTCGAGCAACCCTGCAGTCTGGACTTTTCTTTTTGATCCTACACCCATGCCTAGATCTTCAAGTCCTTTCATACGTTTGATTCCTTCTGCTCCGTCATCCTCTGAATCATTTGGGGTTTTTCTTCTCTTTCCCAGCAAAGAACGCCCCTTAGCACCATTAATAAGATTGGTCTCTTCAAAGGATATGCCAGACTGTGATAATTCAGGAGCTGAATTTGAGTCATCATCAGACCCACTCATTCCATCCTCATTTTCTTTCCCAGAATGTGTCACGTTAGGTGACTCTTTCGCCAAACAACCACTATCACCACCAGAAATATCTTTTCTCGAGAAATAATCTGGATGATCCTTGCCTAAACGTGCACTCTCAATCTCAAGAGCATGGAGAATAGCATCTTCTCTTCGAGCATATTTCACTGCCTTCTTGCTAGAATTTGCTGCCGAAGACTTTGCTTTCTCAATACATTCATTATATTCTCCACAGCGAAAGGCCTTTACCCGCTTAGACTTTTCAAGATTATACCAGTCCCTAAAGCAACAAAAAAAAGAAATGAAATTTTGTGAACAAAGTTAAAGCACTAAGAAGTCAAACCAAGCACACAAAAGTCTTTGCATTCAATGGTGATGAGTGATCATTGACTGAAAGACCTCCTCTCTTTCAATATTTCAATCTTCAAAGACAGTCAATTCGAGATTTTTTTTATAACTAAGGCGAAGGGGGATTCAAACGTCAATCATTCTAGAAATTAAAAGAGAACGCAGCTCTAACAGGATTTTACTCATAAATCAATATGAACAAGGTCTAAAGATAGATATGATGAGATGATAAAGGTAAAACCTTCACCAGAACCTAGAAACGAAAACAGCAACCATTTTCACACATCTTGGATTATTTTGGGATTTTTCTATAGGATTGATACATAGTTCCAAAGTCACATCTTTCGATCCCTAGTAAACCAATGCCTATAAGCTATAACAGTTTAAAGGCATCACAACAGGGGGATCGGGGACAAAAAGCACTAAAAGGATCATAAGCTATAACAACGTGCATTCTCCTACCGGTCTAAAAGAATATCAACAGTTACTAAAGAAAAACAAGTCAATGCTATGCACCAACACAAACAATCAGCCCTTTCAATGTATTGCAAATATTTCCATGACAACAATTGATATGAACATGAAAGCGCACCATATAGGTTGCAATCTTCCCTTCAAAAAGGAAAGGTAACAATATATATATATATATATATATATATATGCAAGCTTTCCCCCTTTCAAAGCATTTGATAATTGATTGGCAATATTAAAAAAAGAGTTCCAAAACTGCTAAACAAATGGACTTGATTAAAATGCAAAAAAGTGACTAAAAGATGAGAAAAAATGGCCTCACACGCTTGCATCTTCACGACCAAGAAGCTTAACCGGAGTACCGGATCTTGGAGATACTAAACATCCCTCAGAGAGTTCGTCAAGACCCATAATCCGACCCGGCCACCACGAACCGTTTCTCCGTCGGACCCAAACCAAGCCACCCACCGACGCATCCATGCCCTTTCTGTTGGGCTCATCGGGGCTCCCCATCAGAACCCCCTCCAACAAAGAAATCCTCCTAAAATTGTTCCAAAAACAATCTGATCTTTAAAACTCAATCCTTAAACTCCGTTTTAAAGCAAACCCAAGACTCCAAATTCACCCAAAAAACACCCGGCTGCTTGAACAAATGTATACAGCCTTTAAAACCTGGAAAAACATTCAAACAAGATTAGAAAGAAAAAAAAAAGAAAGCTTATTCCTGCATGCAACTTAAAGCATCAAAGAAAACCCCAAAAACCCAGAAAAGAGAGATAAAACCTGAGGTAGAACGAGTCTATGCAAGAAAATGATCTAGATATCAAAGAAAAAAACATACCCAGTTTAAACCAAACAAAAAAAAAGATCCTGGGAACTTTTTTCTTTCTTCTTGAAAATTACTTGGTGTGTTTCCCTTCCCACTATCTAATTAAACATCCATCTTTTTTCTGGGTTTTTATACTTGTAAGTGCTGTAACTTCATTTTCTTTAACAATATTCTTTGCCAAAAGACTCCACTGGGATTTTCTTCTCTCCGCAAGAAAGAGAGCTTTTTTATGAAGAAAACAAAGAACGGAACTGTTTGGACTTCGAATCACCGAACAGAAAACTAGTAAAAATTAAAACGCACCTTTTTTCCCTTCGGCTTTCTTGGTGGGAGAGAGGGAGATTATACCCAAAATCGACGAGTGAGGTTATTTTAGACTAGGGTAAAATACAAAAATTATGACTCAACTTTTGCCTCTCTCCTATTTTACTCACCCATCTTTAATTTGACTCAATTTAATGACTCAACTTTTAACATTGGGTATCAATCATCACCCAGCCGTTATATTATGGATGCCGTTACTGATGTGGCATTTTTTGCTTATTTGGCCGCCACGTAAGCAAATGCACGTTTTAAAATACCAAACCAAAACGACATAATATTTGCTCGTTTAACCTAAACTCATTTTAATGTGTTTTCTTCTTCAGACAAATCATACTGTTTAGGTTTAAAAAATCAGAGAATTTGAAAAGTTTTCAGAGCGTAAACATGAAATCCTCTGAGTAAATCGTGTGGGTTAATCGTTTGGGGGAATTTTCGTTGTGATTGAAAGGGTTTTCATCATCACAAAATAGTAAGGGTGTTTTACTGTGCAACATTTACAAATGGCTACAAGAAGGTAAGTCTGAATTTACGATATTATTTGGGTTAAGAAATTGAAAGGGTGAATGATATTGGATCAAAATTTCGGAAACCATTTCGAAAATCATTTGAGTTAGAAAATTTAAAGGGTGAATGGTATAGTGAGAATTTTCGAAAAGTATTTCGGAAATTATTTGGGTTAGGAAATTGAAAGGGTGAATGGCATTGGATCAAATTGTTGGAGTTTCAGTTTTGTTTTCTTCTCTTTCAACTTAATTTTATAGGGTTTAGGAATTTTGAACCAATTCAGTTTTGTTTTATTTTACTTGTTGAAAGGGTATGACAAGAGTGCTGTTTTTAAATTGTTTCAGTTTCAGTTTACTTGGATTAAATTGATTCTAATATGATACTTTTTTAAATTCAGTTTAATCATGGAAAAACGTGTGTTGCGTTCGAAGGGGATGACAAGAGTGCCATATGGTAAGTTTTATTCACTTGTTTGAGTAGTTTTGGGGATGCAACATTGGTGAATTCACTGATCGTTAAAGTGTATGTTTGATCGTTAAAGTGTATGTTTTATGGTTAAAGTGTATTTGAGTAGTTTAGGGATGCAACTGGTTTGAGTCTTATATGCTAGTTTAGGGATGCAACTGGTTTGAGTAGTTTAGGGATGCAACTGGTTTGAGTAGTTTAGGTATGACTTTATATGCTAGTTTAAAGTCTGAAAATGGATAAAATAACTGACTGCCCTTATATGCTAGGTTAAAGTCTGAAAATGGATAAAATAAGTGGATGCCCTTATATGCTAGTTTAGGTATGGCCATTTAAGGTACGTTTGATGATTAAAGGTAAGGTTTGTCTACTTGTGTGCTGGTGGGGACTATGGTATACTTGTCTGCTGAAATTGTTTTTAAAAAGGTTTTTTAATCAATTTGTGTGCTGGTGGGGGACCATGGTGGATAAAAGAATGTATACTTGTGTGCTAGTGGAGGACCATGGTTAATTAAAAAATGTCTACTTGTGTGCTTTGAATTAAAAAATTGTTTACTTGTGTGCTAGTGGGGGACCATGGTGAATTGCTTATAGATGTTGATAATTGTTCTAGTTTGGGCTAGGATTTTGGTTAAGAAACATGAAAAAAAAACATAAAGACTAGTAAATTTTGGTTTATCCTCTTTAAGCTTTAACACTACTAGGAGTTGAATCAACCCTTGATTTTTTTACCTTTCATTTATCCTCTTTAAGCTTTTTATTTAGAAAATTCAGATGTTCAACTGTAGTTTTAAAAACATAAAGACTAGTAAATTTTGATTTATCCTCTGTGTTGTCCGTTTATGATTGCTTAAGAGATTATGTTTTATGGACATATACCATGTATCTTGTCATGAATTATAAGTTGTTGACTTGATATTTTAATTTTTGAGTCTGTAGATTTGTTATTATTATTCTTTGACTAAGTGAAATTATTACAATATTTTACAGGAATTGATTCAGAGTATAGCACAATTGTTTTTCATCATGGTAGTTTTATTATAAACAATCAGAAAACCATGTATACTGGTAAAAAGATTAGTTTCTTTGATATGTGTCACATTGATAGTATGTCCATGCTAGAAATAGATGACATGATTAGGGAGTTAGGATATTCTACCCTACATGATGTTTATTGGCAAAAACCAGGGGGTGTCTTAAAAGTTAGTCCACTGAAAAATGACAGTGATGTGCTAAGTATGTTAGCTGCTTTACCTAGGCAGAAATATGTACATGTGTACCTAGAAGAAATAGTGGAACCTCTTACTAATAGCAATGTTGGGACTAAAACTATTAGGACTGATGAAAATGCTACGAATGATGAAGTATGTGATCATGATTCTGCTGATAATAGGTCTAATGGGTCTACTGATAATAGCAGTAGTGAGGATGCTGATTATGTAGCTTGTAGTGATCATGATTCTGATAGTCCTTTAGAAGACAGTGAGAATAATTTGGCTGACAATGGTGATGAAGTATGTGATGTGCATGTGGGTGTTGGGAGGGATATACCAGGTTTTAGTGCAGCTGTAAGGGTTGAGAATGAAGATGTATGTAGTGAAACTGACAGTGAGGGTGCAAACTCATTGCACAGTGCAAGTGATAGTGAAACTGATGGTAAGGGAAAAAATATCCTGAATTTAATGGTGAGACAAACTTGAAGAACCCTCAGTTTAAAAAAGGAATGATGTTCTCTCACCAGAGTGTGCTTAAAGCTGCTGTGAAGCAATATGCTGTAGTGAATAGATATAATGTGAGACTAAAGACCAATAATTTCAGAAGACTTCAAGTTGTTTGCAAGGATGGTTGCCCTTGGATGATCTGGGCATCAAGATTGAATCCAAAAATAGTGAAAGAAAGTAGTTGGCAAATTAAAACATACATAGGGCAGCATACTTGCATTAGGGATACTGTGAATGCAAATTGTACTTCTACATGGTTGGCAAAAACATACATGAAAAAATGAAGGGTTGATCTCACCTATTCTAGTGGCTCTCTTCAAAAGGATGTGGAAAATGATCACATTTTGCATGTGCCATTAACAAAATGTTGTAGAGCAAAGAAATTAGCTCTGAAAAAGCTTTATGGGATGATGAAGAGCAATATACAAGGATATATGACTATCTTGGTGAGTTGAGAGGAACAAACCCTGGGACAACCACTATATGTCGTTTAGATAATAGGGTTTTTGAGAGAATGTACGTTTGTCTACAAGCTTGCAAAGATGGCTTTAAGGCTGGATGTAGGCCAATTATTTGTGTTGATGGGTGTTTTCTCAAAGGCCATTATCAAGGATATTTGTTGGCAGCAATTGGGATAGATGGAAATGATTGTATCTATCCCTTGGCATATGCTGTTGTTGTATCTGAAAATACATCATCTTGGTCTTGGTTTTTTCAAATTTAAGAAGAAGATTTGGAAATAAACAACTCCCATCACTATACCTTCATGTCTGACAAACAGAAGGTAATGAACAGATTTCTTCAATTGTTTACTTATAACTTTTACTATTAATTGTTTACTATTAATTATTTCTTTATTGTCTTGCAGGGTCTAATTCAATTCATTTCAGAGTTGTTTCCGAATGCTGAGCGTAGAGGTTGTGTTAGACACTTGTATTCGAACTTCAAGAACAAAAAACGCTTTACTGGCAAAGCATTAAAGGATGCCCTCTGAAAGGCTGCAAGGGCCACATACATGAAGGAATTCACTGATGCTATGCATGAAATGAAAGCAATTTCAGAAGATGCATTTGACTGGATGCAGGACAAAGATCCTAGGCTATGGTCCAAGTCACATTTTGAAACACATTCAAAATCTGACTTGCTCCTCAACAATTTGTGTGAAAGCTTTAACAAGGTAAACTTCAAAATCAGTTCTAAATTTATTATATCTAAACTATGTTGTCATTTACTATTTATTGGTAATTTGCTTATTTCTATTTTACTTTTGTAAAGATGATACTAGAGGCGAGGGATAAACCAATTTTGACATTAATGGAGATGGTCAGATGCAAGATAATGAACAGATTTGTTAAAAAGGCTGAGGATGCTCAAAAGATTGTTGGGACTCTTTGTCCAAAGATTCAAAAGAAGGTTGACAAACTTATTGTGCAATCAGTAAGGTCAGTATTGAATTTAAACTATGCTACTGTTTTTCAATTTAATTTTCCACTTTGTTACTGTCTTTCCAATATATATGAATTTGAACTCATATGTGTATATTGCAGATGCTGGCCTAGGAATGCTGGGAGAAACAGATATGAGGTCCCTGGTGGACATGATGATCAACACGTTGTAGACTTGGGAGCACATTCATGTAGCTGCAGAAAGTGGGATCTGACTGGTATCCCTTGTATACATGCCACGGCAACTATTTTAATGAGAGGTGAAAGACCTGAAGCTTATGTCAACAACTGCTACAAGAAGGAAACTCAGCTTCAGATTTATTCTCACATGGTCAAATCATTAAGAGGACCAAAACAGTGGGCACACCATGTAACAAATGAGTCCATCTTGCCACCTATTATTCGAAGACCAGTTGGACGACCTCAAAGAAGTAAAAGAAAGGAGGCATATGAAATTTTAACTTCTACTGGAAAAATTTCGAAAAAGGGACTTGTTCGAATGACTTGTTCAAAATGTGGCAATGCAGGACACAACAAAAGGTCTTGCAGGGGACAAGTTGGTGGCAACAACCCCTTGTCTTCTAATAACAATGTGAGAAAACCTAGAAGAAATGGTCCAAAGGCTTCAATTCCCAATGTCTCTCAGCAAACATCAAGTTCAAATGCAGCAGGTCCACCTATGAGTTCATCCACTGTCCAATTTATGAATTCATCCACTGCATATGTTCCACCAATACAGAGGCCTAAACTTGCTGTAAGTTTAGACATATTTTAATTTGTTGTTCTTTACAATCTATATTTTATACAATAAACTGACTGCACATATTTCATTTGCATTTATTTTAGGTTAAAAGAGCACCAACTTCAAATGCAACTGGTCTAAGCAGTCAAGGCTCAGTCACCACTGTCAGATGGATGCCTTCTCAAAGCACTCAAGCTCAGTCCAGAATCAATCACAAGAAGACCCTGCTTCAAAAAGGCCTAGATGGAGATGAATTTCAGAATACAACTTCTTTTGTTAATGGAGATGAATTTCATGATTTAATGTTGCTTTAGGTCACTAGTGAATGACAACATTTTTTTGTGTAGGGTTTAGGGTGATATTTTATTACACAATTGTGATCACTAATGGTGATATTTTGTTCATGCTTCAAACACTGTTCTTGTGATCATCTTTGAGAGTTCTGATTAGCCCTGCCTTTGTATATTTTGTTAATGCTTCAAACACTGTTGTTCTTTATAATCTATATTTAATGTTGTTTTTTTACTTCTATTTCAAATGTTGTTTGTGCATATGGAGTTCTGATTAGCCATGCCTTTGTATATTTTTAGTTCCTTGCAAGTGTTTGTCTATACTTGTACAACATAATTTGACATCAAGTAGCATGTTCATATTTTTAGTTCTTTGCAAATGAATTATTTTGTTGGTATTAAGCCAACTCAAACTTAAACTCAGAATACCATAAACACCATAAACACCAATTCAAACTTAAACTCTCACCTCACAAATTCAAACTTAAACTCTCACCTCACACTAACAAATTATTAATTCATTTAGCACACAGAAAAAGCACTAGCAATCCAAACTTAAACTCTCACCTCACACTAACAAATGCAACTCTGCCCTAAAGCTACCAAAATATTTTCACATTCATAGCCATCAATTCATTCTTTTTAATCAACTCTGCCCTAAAGAAGAAGAAATTCATACTCAAAACATAAACACCAATTCTACATAAACTAGTTAATTCACAAGAATCAGGAGATAAGAAAAAATTTATCTAATTACAGAACTGCCAATTCACCAATTTTACATATCACCAATTCACAAATTCATAATAGTTTCCCTAATCTTTCGAAATACCAATTCCATCAACAAAATACAAATTCTACATATCACCAATTCACCAATTCGCCAATTCCATCAACATATCACCAATCCTACATTCGAAATACCCATTCTTCCTAAGAAATACTTTCCCTAATCTTCCTTCATTTGATACCCATAAAAAACGCAGTCAAAACAATAGAACATATGACTGCACAAAACCAAACAATTCTTTCATTTCTTCTCTCCCTGTCCTTCGCTTTGATTTTGTTTAGCAGACCAATAAGAAGAACCTTTGCACGAGAATCCAATGGAGGATCGTACCATTCAAAAAAATGACAATCCTTGTAAAATCGGTTATCGTAATTCGAACACCCATAATATCGCCGACCTAGGTTGTTGTTAGTCCATGCAGTCTTCAATACTGCTTCCTTGCCACACCAGCAACAAATAGGGATGTCGTTCTCCCCATCCCCTATACCCTCTCGTTTCAACCTTCTCATTCCTCTGTGATCTCAACCCAGCAAATACTACTCAAAAATTCAATTCAGAACGCAAGCAAAGAAATTAGGGATTCATTTGAGTAAAGGAGATTTTTTATAACGGTTATATTTTGGGTTAAACGAGCAAATATTATGTCGTTTTGGTTTGGTATTTTAAAACATGCATTTGCTTACGTGGCGGCCAAATAAGCAAAAAATGCCACATCAGTAACGGCATCCATAATATAACGGCTGGGTGATGATTGATACCCAATGTTAAAAGTTGAGTCATTAAATTGACTCAAATTAAAGATGGGTGAGTAAAATAGGAGAGAGGCAAAAGTTGAGTCATGATTTTTGTATTTTACCCTTTAGACTAAAATACATTATAGATCACCCAATATATTCAATTATATAACTTAGTCGTTTTTCTAAATATTATAACTTAATTATTTAATTAAAAGGGTAAAGTACACAGACGGTCACTGAACTTTGGTGAAAAAAACAAAATGGTAACCAAACTTTTAAAAATCACAAAATGGCAATTAAACTTTATGTTTTATAACAAAATGGTAACTAGACGTTAAATCCCGTTAAGTGACTGTTATAAAATTTGGTATAATAACACATTTAGTCCTTTATATTTATACATTCAATCAATTTAGTCCTAATTTGAAACAATTCACTAAATTTAATCCTAATTCGAATATTTTAAATTATTATTTTTTTCTTTTAAATTGAATATTTTTTAAAATAAAATATTTAATATTTTCATATTAAATAACTACTTTAAATATGATGGTAGGACATTCCAACGAATCAAAGGTGAAGGTAAACAGCATGGCATGGAGGAAGGCTCCTCTACCCGTGCAGAGGAAGATGTGAAAGGAAGCAACATGAATCTCCGAGCAAATGCTGCATCTGATCATCCAACAGCTGAAGGCTTAACTCTTGACTTTTCAGCCATAAAGCCTGAAATTGCTGCAAACCTGAAATTTGGTGGATGTGGTTCTTATCCAAATTTACCATGGGTTTCAACCACATGTACTAGTCCACATGGAAGAACTATTTTCGGTGTTACTTACAGATTCAGCGCAAATTAGATAAAGATCGTTTGTGCTTGCCATGGAACCCATATGTCCCCCAAAGAGTTTGTTCGGCATGCCAGTGAAAAGTGCACCAATTCGAATAATAACAATGGTTTAACGGCATTTCCAGGTACCAATCTTGCTGCCTCTAGTCAGAGCTGAAGGGTAAAATATTTCTTGAACATCGTAACATATATTTACTTCCAGTCAAGTATGACATTTTTATGGCCTTGAATACGCTCTTGAGGGGGCTTTCTTTCCTCACAGACTTTAGTTCTTTGTTTCCTTTTCCTGTTGTATTAGCTGCTGGAGTTGAATACTGCATTTCTATGTACAAATTTCTAGTTTCCTTCTCTTGTCCAATAGTAACGTTAAGCATTTTATTTCTGTAGTAACAGATCCTCATGAAAATTATTTTTCTTTTGTTGTATTTTATTTGCCAGCAATTTAAGATTCTGATTCTGACATGCAATATATGTGTAATGTCATGGATTGTTCCAGACTCAATTACCAAATTACACTATCTTACATGTTGATGACTCTAATTCGGCATGGGAGTTCATGGTTTTGAAAAAATTTTCGATTCGAGTCGAGTTTTCGAGTTCCTATAAAAATTTAATTGTAATTATTTATCGTGTTATCATACTTTGAAATTTTGCTTTAAGGACCAAATTGAAAGAATACGTAAATAACGATGGCTAAATTTAGTAAATTTTTTCGAATTAGGACTAAATTGATTGAATATATAAATATAAAGGACTAAATGTGTTATTATACCAAATTTTATAACTGACACTTAACGGAATTTAACGTCTAGTTACCATTTTGTTATAAAACATAAAGTTTAATTGCCATTTTGTGATTTTTGAAAGTTTGGTTATCATTTTGTTTTTTTTACCAAAGTTCAGTGATCGTCTGTGTACTTTACCCTAATTAAAATTTTGTTATAATCAAATAAATTTATTATGAAACTGAAATAAATATTTAATGTGATTTGGTATAATAATAATTTTAATATTTGAAATTATACATTTTTATCAATTTATTTTTAATTTAAAATAATTAAATAAATTTAATTCTATAAGTATCAAGATTTTTTTTAAGAAAATACAGATATTTAGACACATGTTATTTTTTGTTTATTTTATAAAATAATTTGTGTATTTAAAACATTATAAAAGTATATTAATATATTTTATATTATAATTCTGTAACCAAAGGAATAATGTTGAGTTGAGAGGTGCTCGATTCGTTCAATCGATTTAGCTCACCAAGTGGTGGAGAGTTGGATTTTTGAGTGGAAGGATTGTGGAAGCTAAAAAGATAATTGACACAATGAATTATAGTGGTTCAACCTTCTAACCAAGGTCTACATCCACTACCTTAGCTTCCCACTAAGAATTTCTAATCAATTCACTATTGATTCGTCCCATTTTCTAGGCTTAGGAAGAAACCCTTACAACCGATCAAGCTTTCTACCCAAAGACTTGATCAAACCCTCTTTTACAAAGAGAAAATAAAAGCAAACACAAATCCCTCTAATAGGTGTTTGTTTGCACAATTGAAGCACTCACCCAAAACCTAAAACACTTGAGCAAATTTGACAATTTTAGCTCACTAGTGTTTGTCTATACAAGAATTGACAATTTAGGCACTAAGGCAATATTTGATCATTTGTTGATTGACAATATGAGCATTAACCATATCCTGATGCTTGGAGGTTCCTTTTATACTCCTTGATGAGTTTGTAGTCGTTACTAGCCGTTGGGATTAAATTGGAGCCGTTGAGGACTTTAATTGCCACCATAAATGCAGTTCTGCAGCTCATCGTTTCGAAACGCTTAAACCCGTTACGAAACACCCTTAAGTAGAAAGAGTCGTTGCAGTCTGATAAAGCACTCGTATCGGAACGCCCCTTTGCCGTTTCGGAACACGTATCGAAACGCCTAGTCCCGTATCGAAACGACCTGCATTTAAATGTTAGTTGGGAAATAGCCGTTGGGGTTTATGACCGTTGTGGTCAATGCCACGTAGGCGTATCGAAACGACATAGCCCGTTTCGAAACGCTGGGCAAAAATCTCATCCAGGGAATGCCCATTTTGATACCCGTATCGAAACATTTTTGCTACTGAAATTCCCCGTATCGAAACGCCTGGACGGTTTTGTGTAGTTTGGCCTTTGAAAACATGTAAAATCCTTTGAAAATGTCCCTAAACATAATTTCAAGTTATTTGGACTTTAAAAATTGTTTTAAATACTTTTTAAATCAGTCTAAAATATTTTTCAATTATTATATCAAAACATTAATTATACAAATACAATATATATATATATATATATATATATATATATATATAGAACAATTCCTACTAGGGAGGGAAAAGGGGAGGAATTTTTTGTTCTTAATGTATGTTTATATATTAAGTTGTATTATTTGAGGTATGTTAGTATCTACTCATACATATTTTTAATTTTTTGACAATGAACATACACCTTATAAATAAAGCGATTTAAATTTGTATCTCTTAAGATAAACATCATCCGGTTTTTCACTGAAACACTTGTTATTGTTAAGTTCACTCTAGAGAATAATTTGTTTGTTTGTATCATGTTCTAATTTATAACACATGTTTCCGTTATTTGGTATATCATTCGATTTACAAAAGAAAGAAAAAAAAAACAGGTGTTCATATTTACATGTTAAAATTTCATTTAACATAAATGTTGATGTCATATATTTGTTTTGTGACATTTGTTCATGAAATTAAAATTTTTAATATTATTTGAATTGTCTTATTTTAGTTCTGCTGCATTATTTTTTCAAATAATTTAATATTTTAAATTTATTTATATTTAAAAATTGAATCATTATATATATATCATATTAAAAGAATATAAATATTTAAGTTGAACTAAGGTATCCACCATTAATAATAGTGACTAATCTCCTTGCTATTAGTGCTCTCATTAAGAGATAAATAAATAATCATGAAATTGACCTACGGAAGCCCCTCATATCGAAGATTCTGATCAATGGGAATGTGCAGCTTGTTGAATACGAAGCCCTTCCTATCATCTGTTTCGAATGTGGCCGCTATGGCCATCTCAAAGAATCGTGCCCAGCGGTTAAGAAATCCGATGCTACTGTCCCGCCCAAGGCACCATCACAGGCAACCTCTGATGCTAACTCTGATGCTACTGCCTCATCTGATGCTGCCCCTTCGGAGTCCTCTCAGTTTGGACCATGGATGATGGTTGAGCGCCGGAAGCGTAAACCTATCAAGAAAACACCGGTTGCAGCGGAACAACAATGGTCTGGGCCTTTCCAGGCGTCGAGATTCAACCCAATCTACGAACCTGAGTCTACTGGGGCTCCTACTAATACCACTGTTTCGCCTACAGCAAACTCAAGCCTCCCTGGTGCAAAACTGAAAGCGCCTGCAAACCCTATCAAGGCACGACCCAAAAGTAAAGGGAAGCAGCCGGCTGTTTCACGTCCAAACTCAGGCCTCTCAGTGCGTAAGCCGTTAACACTGGCTGATATCCCGATAGTACGTAACTCACAACGTGCAAGTACGTCGAAAACTTCCCATGCAAACCCCCCATGCAACCTGGACAGTCTAAAGCACACTGTGGTGGTTCTCGATGAAAACTCTGATCCAAATATTACCCCCATACCAGTGCCTCAGGCTGGCGATATCATAGACCCAGGAATTAGGGCTGCTTCGCGTGGTCTTGGCCTCAACACTGATAAGCCAATTGAGATTGAGATGGCTCAAACACCGACTGGGCAAATTGATGTGCATAACCAACCACCTGTAGGTGAACAGGCGATGGAAATGCTAGAATAATCCAAGTTTGGTATCCTTCACTTTCTTCCCACTTTTTTATGGATTGTAAAATTTTCAGCTGGAATGTTCAGGGTTGTGGGCATAGACGTTTCCTTCCTGCAGCCAAACAATTTCTCCGAGATCACAAGCCTGATGTTGTTGTTTTTGTAGAACCAAGAGTGAGTGGCGTCCGGGCAAATTCAGTCATCGCAGCTTTGGGTTTTCCGCACTCACACAGGGTCGAGGCAATTGGTTTCATGGGTGGTATTTGGTTAGCTTGGTGGGATACAGTGTCCGTGGATATCCTCTCCAATAATTTTCAATACATTCACTGCCGGGTTACAGTCAAACGCCCAGGGAACTCTTTTCTTGCTTCTGCTATTTATGCGAGCCCTCATGCAAGCTCTCGTAAGTCCTTGTGGACCAATCTGAGCCATCTTGCTTCTGCCATTCGTGAGCCTTGGATTCTTTTTGGGGACTTCAATGCCACCCTACATGATTCTGAACGAATGGGATGTGCTTTATCCATCAAACCAAGCAAAGACTTCCAAGGCTTGCTTTTTGATCATTGTCTCCGTGATATGGGTTTCTCAGGGCCGGCATTCACCTGGACTAGAGGTAATGCGTCGGTCCGTCTGGACCGTTTCTTGTGTAACAGCTATTGGGACTCCTCCTTCCCAGAGTCAAGCGTTCAACATCTACTCCGCCTCCGCTCTGACCACAGACCTATACTGTTGTCCGTTGGATTCACCTGTCGTCGTCCGCGCCAAACGGCTTTCCGTTACTTTTCTGGTTGGCAATTGCATCCTGATTTCTCCCGCATGGTCCAGGAAAATTGGAGGAGTAGTGATTCGCTATCGTCCACTATCTCCCACTTTATAGGAGCTGCAGACACGTGGAATAAATCCGTTTTCGGTTATATTGGAGTAAGGAAAAAACATCTCATGGCTCGTCTCTGTGGCATTCAGCGTGCCCTGAGCACACGCCCATCTTCTTTTTTAAGGCACCTCGAATCGGATTTATTACTGGAGCTGGAGCATCTTTTAGACCAAGAAGAACTCCTTTGGAAACAAAAATCAAGGACAGATTGGGTTACTCAGGGCGACAGAAACACATCTTATTTTCACCGTAAGGCAATTGGAAGGAAGCAGAAAAATCGCATTACATCCTTACGAATCTCTGATGGATCTTGGTGTGAGGATGAATCGACTTTGCAAGAGGAGGCAGTTAAATTCTTTTCAGCTCTATTTACTGCAGACTCGTCCCCTTCGGATCCTTTTCCGGCAATCTCTACCTATCCGGAAGGGCCACAAGACCTACTGCAACACTTGGATGATGTTCCATCGTCTACCGAAATCTATGAAGCCCTCCGGGATATGGCCCCGCTCAAGTCTCCCGGATGGGACGGTCTCCATGCACAATTTTATCAACACAATTGGCCCACTGTTGACCCCATAATCTGTGATATGATCAAAGGAATTTTCATGGGAAACACGTTAGAACAAGACCTCAACCGCACCATCTTAGTTCTTCTGCCCAAAAAAGACTCCCCAGAAACTTTTGCCGATTTCCGGCCAATAAGCCTATGCACCGTCGTCTATAAACTGCTGAGCAAGGTAATTGTTAGGCGACTGAAGCCCATTTTCCCTGACATCATCGCCCCTTGCCAAACAAGTTTCATTGCTGGGCGTTCCATCGCCGAAAACATCATCATAAATCAAGAGGTGGTGCATGCCATGCGCTCTCGCAAAGGAAAACAAGGTTGGATGGCGATAAAAGTTGACTTAGAAAAGGCTTTTGATAGGCTTACTTGGGATTTTGTTGCCGACTCCCTCATCGCTGCTGGTTTCCCGGCGGGTATCCGACGGATAATTATGGCAAACATCACTTCTTCTCAACTCCAAGTGCAATGGAATGGTCGGACGTCACGGCCTTTCAGTCCTAACCGTGGGATCCGTCAGGGCGACCCCCTCTCCCCGTATATCTTCGTGCTAGCTATGGAACGTCTGGGACACCTCATTACTGACGCCGTAAATCAAGGTACCTGGCACCCTTTTCGCTTTCGACGGCAAGGCTTGCCGGTCTCGCATCTCTTTTTCGCTGATGACCTGATTTTATACGCTCAAGCGAGTGAGTCACAAGCTACTGTAATCAACGATATCTTGGCAGTGTTTGGAGCTTATTCTGGTCACCGTGTAAATAGGCAAAAGACTCAGCTTTATTTTTCGCCTAATACACCGGTGCCTTTGCAGGAAACTATTACATCTTTTCTGGGGTTTCAGCATGTTACTTCCCTGGGGAAATACCTGGGTGTGCCAGTTTTGCATCAGCGTCTCCGGTGCTCCGATTACGATTTCATTATAGAAAAGGTGAAAGCGAAGCTTTCTGGTTGGGCCGCCCGATCACTCTCTATGGCAGGGCGAATCACCCTGGCGAAGTCAGTTCTAGGGGCCATCCCCATATACTTCATGCAAACGGCAATGTTACCTAAAGGCGTCTGTAAAAAGCTTGAAAAATTAACGCGCCAATTCATTTGGGGATCGACGGCAAACGCTCCTAAAGTCTCACTGGTAAATTGGGAATCCTTGTGCCAACCTGCTGATAGGGGTGGCTTAGGTTTCAGACGGCTACATGACTTCAATACTGCTTTCATCCTAAAGATTGGTTTTCAACTCATACACATGCCAAATGTATGGTTTGTTCGACTGTTACGTGAGAAATATGGTCTGACTAGTCTTTGCCCGCCTACGATTAAACGCAGCTCCTGTACGCCTTTATGGTGAGCTTTATCCTCAGTTTGGCCAACCCTTCTTCAGAACATATCCTGGACAGTCGGCAACGGTGCCACAGTTCGCTTTCTAGATGATGTTTGGCTCCCTCAACTTGGCCCCTTACGGGATTTCATTGCCTGTGAATCAGAGCCTATCTCACTTAGTGAGTTTATCTCAACCGATGGGAACTGGAATGTGCCCAAACTCTCATGCACGTTTAGGGAGCCTGCGGTGTCGCATATCCTTGGAACAAAGTGCCCCTCTCCTAGCGATGTCAGTGACTCAATTGTTTGGCGCTGGAGCCCGACTAACAAATTTGAAATATCGTCTGCTTACAGTTGCATTGCAAGTGCATCATGGTCGGCAACAAATACGGTCTGGGAGACCATTTGGAGTCTGCAAGTCCCTCAGCGCGTTCGCTTATTTCTTTGGTGTGTCGCCCAAGGCGAACTGATGACAAATGTCGAACGTTGTAGGCGATTTATCAGTTCATCGAATTTGTGCCCAAGCTGCAATCTGCATCCTGAATCCGTTTTGCATGTGCTACGGGATTGCACAACTGTTTCGACTGTATGGAAATCGATTCTGCCTACTGTTTCCCAAGGGTCTTTCTTTGCATCTCTCGAAGTATCTGATTAGCTTTCTCAAAATTTGAAGGAGGTGACGTCTGTTGAGAACATACCATGGGGAATTGTGTTTTCCACAATAGCATGGAATGCGTGGAAACATCGAAATGAGCTAGTTTTCCAAGGCTCTACAAGCTTGCCATCGTCCATCTTACATCGAAGCATTCTATGGGCTCGTTATTACATTGAAGCATCCTGCCTTTCCCGCAGTCTCAACAACAAAATGGTAAGGAAGTCTCTAATTCCGCACGGTTGGAACAAGCCACCGTCGAGTTTCATATGTGTCAATGTCGACGCCAGCACCCGGGCCCCGTCTGGTTTGGGTTTGATTGGTGGAGTTTTTCGAGATGACGGGGGCAGCTGGTTATTAGGATTTCAGCAAACAGTGGGCAGTGCCACAGCTTTCACGACTGAACTTTGGGCAATATGGACAGGTCTCTGCTTGGCTTGGGAGAATGGTTTTGAAAAAGTACAGGTCCAATCGGATTGTCGTATCGCAGTGGATATGGTGATGGCCGGCCAAGCTCACTCAAGCCCTATACCGCTGGTCAGGGCGATTGCAGCCTGGAGAGAGCGGAGCTGGTTTATAGAGGTGATTTGGGTTCCCCGCGAGCAGAATACAACAGCCGACAAGCTAGCTAGAACGCAGGATTGTTCATATCGAGCCCTTACTGTGTTGGAGCAGCCACCTTTGTTTTTAATTCCTTGTCTTCATAGTGACAGGATGAGTGCTGTGTCACCATCCTGAGCTTAGTTTTTCTCCTTCTTTGATTCAAAAAAAAAATAATAATAATCATGAAATATATTTTATTTCGATAGATACAGATCAAACCTGTAATCTTATAATTAAGGGTTGTAGTGAACAACCACCAGACCACGCCTTAAAACATGGATTTGAACTTAAAAGTACATCCAACATTATGAGATATTAAACAAATTGCAATGACCATCAACAAGGAAGAAATAATAATAATAATAATAATAAAAATAATAATAATAATAATAATAATGTTTTATTCCAATTAATGTTGTTGTCAAAGTGTGTTACAAAGACACGTAGCACTGAAACTTAAAACTCTTATGGGGAACCTATTGCAGGCAGGCCAAGAAATCAAATGTTTTCTATTCCATCCTAACAACTATCACCACACATGGCTCTTCCAAATTCCTATTCCAATGAAATTCTGTAATAATAACTCATCCATTTCCATGTCTTGCACTACTACTACTACTACATTACATGTATGTTACAATGAGATCTGTCATGTCGCTAACTCTTTTTATACGGTAATGATTTCGACGACCATACGAAGAAGTTAATAGCTCTCCAGTTTTCTTGCCATGGAGTGTAAGTCTACAAATGGTGGTCATTGGTACTGATAAACAAGAAACAACTTTCTTTTTTCTATACACATCCTTGATCAGTCATGGCTTGAGCGATGGCCAGAAAGGCGGAGATGACTGCTCCGTGTAGCAAGGCCCTGTTAAACGATAACGGAGAAAGAGAATGTAAACAATAGATCACTTGGAGTTCAGAACATAATATCAGTTAGGGTTCGACAAAAGGACTTGGTCATAACATAAAAATGGATTGTGCAAAAATCCATAGTTTTATGTTGGTACGACTCTTCGAGTACCCTTGTTAGATGATATTAAGGACACGAGTATAGAAATGTTACCCTCTAAACTCTCTGAATACATAGAAAAACTAAAAGAAAAAGGAACATAACCTTGAGCACATACTGACATGTACCCAACACTTGCACCCGAGTCTGAATAACATAGATTACTACAGCTTAGGTTCTCAAGAAATATACTTTAATATTTCCAGCTATTATACCTTCCAAAGCCTGCCAAGCTCTTTAGGGAAGTATAAAGATGATAACTAAATAGCCATACTATATACATTGGCAACGGAATTTTTCTGGTCCAGAGCAAAACTGTATGATATGTAGAACCGAACTCGACTCTAATTAAAACAGTCGGACTTCATTTCGGTGAAAGAATCTGGTAATACCAGATCAGCAGCATTTAAAACTTAGTGTTCAATTCATGTACCATGCGCCAAAGGAAAAAGAGGAAAAAAATGAGCAAAAGGCTTCACTGCTAGTGCTAACACCGAACAAAGAAACTTACTCGGGACTTTCTTTTTGATAACCAAAATCATTTGCTGCTTTGAGTGCTCTATTGAATGTCTGTTTCATTGCTTCCTGCGAGTTAACAAATAAGCAGAGAAAAGAATCTTCAGCAAATTTGGTCATAAGTAGATACAAAACTACTTTGTCAAGTTAAAAAGGGAAGAAATCTTAAGTTAAGATTGTAAAACCAAAAGAAGCCAACTCAAAACACTTCAAATCACGGAAAAAGGTTAAGTACAGTGACCAAGAATTGACTATTTCTAAGTTCGAACCAATCTATTGCACGTTAAATTCACCTTAGGATATGCAAATAAATGGCTTTTCTGAAGCAAATAAAGGGAAATGTAGCTCAAGAATAAGTCCAATTACACACCCTTCAACAAAGCCATAACTAAATCTTACCTGTAATTTAGATTCGAAGTCTTCCGGAGACCAATGCATTACATTACATTCATGATTTAATTCTATTTCTCCTGCAACAACCTGTAATTAAGTGTCATTGAATCAGAAAATAAAAGCAACATTGTACATGCCAGTGTGGATGAATAGACATTCAAAACAGTCTTAGCTTTAACATCTATCTTCAGAATATTTTGCTATTCCACACATAATCATTGAGATTATTCCACAAACTCAGAGGTACCACAAACTTCGCCAAAAACCAGGGATTTAAATTGCAGTTGCGGTCGCATTGAGTTTATCGTGGTTGCGGACATAACGGATGCTATTGCGGGTATCGCGGTCGTGAATTTTTCAAATAACAGATGCTATTGCGGACATAACGGAGTATTGCGGTTTCGGACGGTGCCAAAACCACTATATAACGGCCGCTATTTAAATCTCTGCCAAAAACATTCTAAACCAGCATATCTGGCATTTGCTGCCAAAACTTAAAAGATGATTCTCTTGTTGAAGAGAATGAACTAGTTTTTTATTGGAATTTGGATCTCCTTAAAACCCCATAATTTATGTTCAATTTCCCTTTTGCTATCAAAGAGAGAATTGGTGGCTTTCTTCCCCTTCCAAAGCATGATATTCCAATACATATGAATATGAACAGTCAGACAAGTGCACGTTATGCTTCTAAAATGCATATATTAACTTCACAAGAGTTGAGGGTTTGACCCCTCAACTGAACTCTTGAGTTGCATATTCTTCTTATATCATTATGGAGTTAAGAAATTATTTCATGAACATTTATTTTCCTTTAGAAGGAAAATCAAGTCTACTCTAAATTTCAGCAAAAGCATATGAAAGGAATGCATCATAATTAAACTATGATAATAAAAATTGATTTCATCAAGATAATGGAGAAAGTAAAGGTCGCACCCCTCCAGCACCGGCAGCCATGGCAGGAGCAATGATAACATTAGCCTTCTTCAATACATCAACTGCTTCAGGAGTGCAAGGCATATTGGAGCCTAGGAAGACCACAATAACACACAGCTATTAGCTAATATAATTAGTATTAATTATTCCGGTAGAAAGATATAAAAATGTTTTGCAGTTCATATTACAGACTACTACCTTCTACAAGTATACGACAACCTGAATTAACCAAATTAATGGCATCAGCCTGGTCAATTTCATTTTGAGAACCACAGGGAATTGCGACATCACACCTTTCATTCCAAGGCTTTGCTTCATCATAGTACTTCGACCGAGCATAAGTCTTCGAATAATCTCTGCATACTCCAAATGTAAAATAGCACCTCTCAAGAATCAACGGAAGAAATGAAATTTACATTTTATGAATGGAAATGTAAGTGAATAAAACACACCTCAAACTTCTTTGTTGAGCTTTGAGATCCCTCAGAAATGATATTTTCATATAATCAAACCCATCCTCGTCAACCAAAAATCCCTTTGAATCTGTGCCATATATCAGGCACGGACAAGTGTTAAGACATGGACAGCTGTTTCAAGCTACCTTTATACGCTTATCTTTATTAAGCCAAATGTGCAACCAACTTTATTTGCTTGCACTGAAGCTATCATACATCATGTAATATCCAAATAATAGCATCTTTCAAGTTTCATTTCACATAGTGAAGAGGCAAAAATGTGAATGTTTAATGCCAGGACCATTTTCCTAAATTAATCTAAAAGGGTTTAAAGAAAGCAAGTGTTGAGCTAGATATCAAGTAACATAAAATGAACTTCTTGGAAATAAGAAAAACGAACTTGAATACAATTGCTAAGGCACTTTTGTGAAGGAAAACAAAGTGGATAAGGTCCTTCGTGCACTTTGAAAAAATAGCAGTGAGGAACACCAGTTTAACACAATTAAAAAACTTGCAAACAAGAAATAGACAAATTAATATGCTTAGCTCAATGGTCAATGCATTAATATGTGGTGCAATTGCAACTGTCCAGAAAAAGGGAAAAAAAGAGAGAAGGAAAAGAAATTAATGGTTTTACAGCAACAGCCCATGTGGCCTCATCATGGGCATTTTTTATTAAAATAAGTGGAATCTGCACTGTGACTATATCTTTTAAGCTAGAATGATAATAAAATCAAAGGAATTATGTAACAATCATCACATAACTAGTGCACAGAAAGATAATTAATGATGACTTTTCTAGATGTAAACAGTGTGGAATGGACAATTACCTGATACTGTAATAGGAAGAGCACCAACAGCAACAAGCTTTTCCAGAACGTGCATTGCAATCTTTCCAAAACCACTTACAGCACATCTGGAGAAAGATTCAAGGGGGAAAATATCAATGTCAACAATTTAGTGAACCAACTAGCAATAATGGACTTAAGCATTAGCACTAAATCTACTTTTTGGTATATCAAGCCACTACCAGGTCTTCAAAAGAAAGAAACGGAAAAAAAAGGACTGAGTTATTCTATAGAGAAAAAGTCCACATTTTTCCCATTTGCACAAATTATCGAAAACTTTACAGAGAACTGTGACAAACAACAACACTTTTGAGTATGACTAATAATAATCATCAAGAGCAACCTCAGTCCTTTGATATCTTTATTCAACTCCGCAAGAATGAGTCGGGCAAAGAAAACCTGCAGAAATATGCAAACTTTATCATGTCCCAAGCTAGCAGAAAGGGATATGTACATGGAAACAACATCACTCATCTTAAAGATTGGTATTGCAACAATGAAGCGGACTAAGAATCTTTCGTGTATAAGAAGGTGCAAACTCAGGTATCTAGACATTCACCCTGATGTTTAACTACCTATCTATACTTAAATAAGATTGACTATTGAGAAGAGATGAGACATTAATTACCAGACCATAAGCAGTTGCTTCAGTTCGAAGACTAGAACCTGACCAAAATATCCTTGGCCCTGTAAAACTTCCCTGCAAATGAAGACATAAAGACCAACTCATGACATTAGGCTGCAAACTCTATAACATACAAGCAAGTAGATTATTATGCTGCAATCTCTATTGACTATTGAACATTCCAGAGTTCTATAGAAGTTTATTAGCCCATCGTAAGAACTGAAGAAGACTAAAATGGAAGTTTATGCATTCAAAATACCTGAAAATTACCAGCTAGACGTCTGTATTGCCCAAAGAGGTATCCCATTTCTCGAATACCAACTCCCATTTCCTCTGATGGAAGATCCTGAAAATATACAAATGGATAATCAGATATGCAGGCCTACACATTAATGAACAAATTCAAGATAAGAGCAGGATCTGACTCACTTACCTTGTCCGTACCAAAATAACGATAAATCTCATTCATGAAACTTTGACAAAACCGCATGATCTGCCAGCGAGGGTTTCATAAACAACTGTAAGAGGATTTGCTAGTGTTTCTAAGAAGGTTCTTAAAGAGACCAATAAAATATGAGAAAAGACCTGACCTCATTATCACTTTTCCCCTTAGGATCAAAATCACTTCCACCTGCTGCCCCTCCTAGTTTGTAAGGTGATAAAGCATTCTTCAATGTCTGCAAATAGGTGAAATGCAAATTCCTCAATTATTAGGAAAATTTTAAACGCCAAATAATTTATCGTTACCCATTTTATTAGCAACCAAACAGATTTCTATTTCTCTTCTGCTGACATATGTTCAGGAACTGGCCTAACCAACAAATTTGTGTTTCCATAAGCAACAGTTATCTAGGATGAACTTAAAGATAAAGCTTGAGAAAACAACGATATATGGAAGTGAGTTAAGAATGAGTAAATTAATGTGGAATTGAAACCTCAGAAAGTACCTGTTGAAAACCAAGAAATTTGGAAACACTTAAGTTCATTTTTGAATGAAACCGAATACCACCCCTACAGGGACCCAATGCCTGGTTAAACTGCACTCTGAAGCCTCGATTGACATGTGTTTCACCTCTATCATCCACCCAAGGAACTCGAAAAATAATCATCCGTTCTGGTTCTAACAAACGCTCCATGATGCTGACATAACTGAAGTAAAATGGAGCAAGATGAGAGCCATGGTACATTTAACTGACTCTTCACTTCAAATAATGAAGAGCAAATCATATATAACTTAAACTCTTTTGGAAAAACTCACTGAGAATTTTTTGCAATCACTCTCTCTAAAGCATGAACTGATTCTTGGACAGCTTGTATGAACTCAACCTCATGGGGGTCCCTTTTCAGTGCAGCTTCAATAATTGATCCAGCTGTTTTGGACATAAGAGCTTCAATTGTGGAAAAAGTTTCCAAGGAATAGACAAAATGAATTTAAAGGTTAGATAATTAATACTTTTGTAAGAGGGAAAAAGAAACTAAAAGCATCATTTGCAATGATCGGCATGTTAAAACATTTGCACAGCAGCGTCATATAATTAAAACAATCATTTAAAACAAAATTTTATACCAGAGGTATTTAGTTCATGAAAACAGTAGTTAAAACCTCCAAACTTCATTCTGACAAATCTCACTGTTAAAGATGCATTATTTTTATTATGATTTATGCTGCAGTTACTCTTTTTACTAAGTATTCCAAAGGGGTAAAGAATTAAAGAACTGCAAACAAAAACTCTGTTCTGTCATCTTGTCAAAAAAAACTTTTAAATCAGTAATGACAGAAACCCTTCTTCTGTAATTCATTAAGAGTTTTAGTCATGCACAAACAGAAGCTTGAGAGAAAATACCAATTTTCTGATTGAACTCCCGTTAATACTTTTTATTTTAAAAATTAAAACAACTCTAGCATTTGTATTCTAATGAAGGTCATTTGAAAGCTGTCTTCCAGATTACATACTACAGCAGGCTCATTCAATGGGATATTACATTAATCCGAATTAATTGAATGAATCAAGTTCCCTATACTACATATAGTAACATCACCTTGCAAGTAAAATAATAATAACAGACACCAGCATAAGGGAGCAGCAGTTAAGGCCCCTTGTTGGCATCCCAAATGACCAGGGTTCAAACCCTATTGATGTAAGCCCCCCCCCCCCCCCCCCCCCCCCAAAAAAAAAAAATTTGTAACTTGACTCGGTACCATAACAAAATCTAATGGCTTATGATGAGCATGGTTGGCATCAATCTAATCCAAAGACCAAATATAACAGATTGAGGTGACTAACCTTTTACATAAATGGGTTTATCAACAACAATCTTATCCTTCGAGGCCATTTGGAGACGAAGAGCCTCCTTGTGAAGCAAACTATTATTGTGCTCTTCCAATGCACTCATCTGCATGTTTCTACTTCCTTCATTACCATAAGGATTCCTTCTATGCTTTCTACCATATTCTTTACAAACAGAACAGAATATCCTTGCTGTTCCTTCCTTCACATCAACATATGCCCACTTGTACGTATCAGCCCATTCCTCTCTCCATCTTTTCACAACCTTCTTCTTCCTTTTTGCAGGTTGTGCCTTCAAAATATCTTGATCAGCATCTGGGAGTTGAGAGCCCATTGACATCTGCTTACTTTCATCCTGCTCTTCTGCAGAGGGTTCTTCTGATGGGCCACCAAGGAGAGGAGTGTTGGCAAATGAAGGGTCATCGTCTCCAGGTCCAATTTCCAAATCAATCTCCTCACCAATATCCCTGACCAGATGCCTTTGTGCTTGAATCAAGTTCATATCATCCATAGAAGGATTCATGCCTAACCCACCACCTGGTAGCAACATTAGCATGACAATCCCACCTTCATCTTAAAGATCCAGGTTTCCTGTCAACAGAAGACACCACATATTCAAGAAAAGAAAAAAAGTACTACACGTATTACTCAGCATCAAACTGATCAAGAGAAACAAAGGTTCGGATTTCTCCCTGAACTAAAAGAAACTATGATATTCCAGTCATCATTCATAAAGCAAAAGAACACATAGTGAATCTGGAAGATTGAAAGCAGAAAAGAAAAAGTAAAATGGAGGTGAAAAAAGTGGAGAGAGTAGATGAAGCTACTCTTGTGCACAGAATTGAGTACAGAAAAGTACTGTGTCTATGTATTGTAACCAATGTATTCTGATTTATGAGTTTAAGATCGTTATTGAAATAAATTTGAACACACTAAATTGGTTTTTCAAGTTGAAAAATAAAGTGGGATACTCTAAACACGTCTTTCTGATTTGAGGAAAGATAAAAAGGAGGTTCTGAGGGATTTCTATCCATTCAAAGAACAAAAAAGAAAAAACACCCAAACATTAAAGAATGGTCCTTTCACACTTTTCCACTCATCTACTCCACCTCCTTCCAAACACAATTGCATCAATTGCTTCAAAGTTACAAAGACATAAAAGCAAAACTCCCAAACATAACAGAGCGGTCCTTTCACTCTTCCACTCATCTACTCCGCCTCCTTCCGAACACAATGTAATTGCTTCAAAGTTTTACATTTTGTTGAATTTCAAACAACAGTATTCAAAATTAAACCATTCACTCTTTTTATTGTGATGGCTAAATAAGTGGTGCTCGGTGGCTGTAATAAACATGGAGAAGCTGTGAACTCAAACCAGCAAGTATCTTCAACCTCACAACAATTAAGGGTAGAAAAACATGATCAACTTGACACAAACAAAAATCAAGCACTTAAACCCCTTACATTCTTGTATCCAAACTTACTTTCCAACATATTTATAACCTAACCAGTAAATAACCCTTCTGGTTCCGTACAAAAGGCTAAGCGAAGTCTGGCAGTAAATTCAATTATAAAGACTGCAAAATCGAAAATTGAAATCAACCCCAAAGCAAAAAAAAAAAAAACAGTTATTGCTATACAATTAAAGCCGACCAGTTGACATACAAAAAATCAATAACCCCATAACTAAAAGAGTGATAAATTCAAAATTTTAAACGTACCCAGAACTTAATTCGGAAGTTCAAGTAACACCCAGCAGCTAAAACCAAGGGGCAGAGAAGGAATTGCCTTGGAAATTCTGGATAAATGTAACAACTTTGAAAAGAAAAGAAGAGAAAAAATGAGCCAAATCTTGCAGTCCCTTCAAAAACCGGGCACTTTTCTTGTGCCCTGATTCCTCTTTCCTGTTTTGCCTAACAATCCGGGTAAGTAAAAGTGAGATCGTCCTCTTATTGAAGATTGATTCCAGTAAAAGCAGATATTGGGGGGGAAAACCTACACAGACAAAGAGAATGAGGGGAGAGTTTTCCTACTTGTATTTTTTTACTTTATTTTATTACTGCCTACCTAACTTAATTAAAAAAAGAAATTATAAACATTATAAAAAACGTGAAATAATAGTCATTAAGCATTATAAAAAACTAAAAATATATTAAATAGTTTTTTAACGGCGGTGGTCAAAATAGGTTGATTTTAATTTCTTACTTGTACTTTTTTATTTTTATTTTTTACCCCTTGTTTTAGGATGCCTTGAAGAGTTAGCGTGAAATTGAACTTGGGATAAAGTTCTAAAATGGTCATTAAGCTATGTCACAATGTTTATTTTGGTCTCGAACTTTCACAAATTATATAATAGTCATTAAGCTTTAGTTTTTTTATAAAATGATTATTGAATCGTTAAATGTCGTTAAAAATTTGTATAATAATACATTTATTCTTTCATATTTACACATTAAATCAATAGTCCGTTTCTACCCAAGCCCCATGGAATATGGAATTCACTTTTTGTTTCATTTGTACAAATTTTACCATTGTGATTTTATATTTCTTTTGAGTAAAATGATAATCTTTCTCTTTCATGACAGGGATGGACCGAAGGGGGGCTGGCGGGGAGCCGGGGACGGTCGCCCGCTAAAATTTTAAAATTCTTATACGAGTTAGAAAATTTTTAAAAATTTTCTATATATTTTCTATTAAAAATTTATTTTTGCCCCTAAACTTTTATAAATTCGCCCCCTAAAAGTTTATAAGTTCGCCCTCAAACTTAAAGTTTTGCGTACGTCTTTGTTCATAACTAATACAACACCACTATTCTCGTATGCTATGTTGATTCGTAGGGTCAGTTTCTAATTCCATGTTCCATTATGAAAAATCACAAGGATCAGAACTGAGAATATCAAGGAGTTTCAAGTTCAACACAACATGCATAGTGAGTGATAAAGAAAATACCTGGAACATTAGCAGATCTAAAAACTCAAAATAGAGTCCAAAACTTTAATACATTTTCTTCTTTATAAATGGATATGTAAAAAATATTTTTCTCACAAAATAAACTATATTTTTTAAAAAAAAATTAAAATAGAGATGCATATATTATTACGAGAGCCAAATGTATCTGCCCCTGACTTAAAATATGCAAGTATTAATTTTCTTGTTTTAATAATTTTTAACGATGAAAGAACATGTTTAGATTGAAGAAATGAAATGAAACGATAAAACTTAAAACAAAGGAAAAGGAGGATAAAAAAAAAGTTAATGTTTAAAAGCTGCTGAACTTCATTACTTAAGTAAGCTTTCCTAAAAATATTTCATAATATAGTTTGACATTATAATTTATATCTTTCTGAATAAATTAATATCACTTGTTAAACGTTAAAAATGAATAATTTTATGATTTGAATTCGAGTGAGTTTGTTTTTTTATAAAAGATAAGAAACTAAGGGATATACATATTAAAATGATTTGTCTAAATAACATTATTAGGCCCTTGATACCAGGATGCAAGTATGATGGTCATAAACGACAGATTGAGAGTCGTATAGTGGGTATATATGAAAAAGTATTCGATATATTAGTAGTGAAAAAAGTTTTAAGTTAAATTTAGAGATTAAAGATTAAAAAATTAGTTTTAAATTTAAAATTTAAGGATTAATGTTTATAATTTGTATTAAAGGACATTGGAGAAGGGGTCAAGATAAATATAGTAGTTGGTTGGATAATGGTGTCTTGAATTTATTTTCTTATAATCTCTGAGGTCCATAAAAGGATCTTTTAATAATTTTGGAGGACTACATGTTATTAAAGTAGTTTCAGACATTTTAAGAGTTTTGAACGAAAATAAAAAAATAAATTTATTATGTTTTATTATTTTTGAACAATTAAATTAATATTTTATTAATAAATCATAAAGACATGATTAAAATTTATCAAACAAATTATTTTTATTGTTTTGTTAAGAAAACACAATAAATACGTATAAAAATAAGGGGCGCCTTCTAAATTACTAAATTGTCACTTAAAAAATTTGTAATATTATAAAGTTATAAAATATAGACCCTAAGCGGTCGTTCATGCTGCTCCCCTCGCCAGACGGCATAAAGTGTTACTCAAAAAGTGTTGGGTTGTCGTATAGATATTTTGCAATCATTGGTTCAATTATAATCTTAGTTTTTCTTTTTTTTGTAACAATCACACTTGGCTAAAGTTGTTTATCTTTGTTCTTTCATATTCTCTTAAGTCGTAAGTTATAGACTTACTAAATCATTTCCCTTTCTTTTTTTTATAATCATCGTTCCCTTCTCTCTAACTTTTTAGATTTGTCAAAAAAAAATAATTTTAGTTTTTGGTAGTTATAAAATGAAGGAAATTAAGTTTTGGTCTCTAAATTTTTTTATTTAATCTTCAATTTTTTATTTTAATTATTCTTCATGTTTCTATTAGTTTTGAAATTAATTAATCTCTTTCCTCATTTCAAAATATTAAACGGATAGGAACAAGAAAGAAAAAATGTGGTTGAGCTTTGAACGTTGGTCGTTAATAGGCTTAATAGTTAAAAAAGAGTTTAACCGGTATTTTTTTAATTTGGCATTTAACGTTTTTTATGTTGTTTTAGTGCTTAACGTTTTATTCTGTAATTCATATTAGGTTATACAGTGACAGACTTAGTTTTTAACGGTTATCCAATAAAAAATGACCACGTGGCATGGTATTTTCTTTATTTTTTATTTATTAAAAATAAAAAAAATCTTTAATTTTATAAAAAAAACCTAAAATCTTTAATTTCTCTAAAAATCCTAAATCCCTAATTTTCTTTCATTCAACCACCGCCGGCTACCCTTGCCTTCGCCCCCCCCCCCCCCCCCGCACTACTGAAAACTCCATCATCCCCCGTCGAAAACCGACGAATGAAGCGACAATTGTTTTGTTGATAAGAAAAAAAAAAGACTGGTTGAGCTTCTTATCGACTGCTAGAGGGTGGGAATGACGAACGATGAAGTATCCAACGATAGGGGTGTTCAAATTCAGGTACTCGATTTTTTGGGTAATGTATTTCTCGGCCCGTGTCTCGACTCGTAATTTCCGGGTGCCCGCAAAATCGAGTACCGGATATCCGGTTTATATATTTTTTAATTTATTTTTTTAAAATTACATAGGAAACACATAAAATTTTAAAATTCATAATATAAAATATAAATACAAAAATTAATAATTTAAAATTAGTTTTAAGGGAAAAATATTCGAATATATATACATACAGCTAATACTGTAAATTACAGTATATTTGCACCAAAAAAAACAATGTTACTATTTACTCCAATTTAGGGGTTTTCTAAACATTATAAAGACAGACTGTAATACATATATCTAACACTATAAAGACTAACAGAATAGCATTATAAATACTAACATAATAGCATTGTTGCTATTTATTTTTTTAGGTAATACATATATCTAACAAACATTATACAGCTGCTTGCATGTCTTTTAACAAAAAAAAAAATAGCTTTTATTGATTTGGCGGCAATAAGTGGAGACAAACCAATGGAGTGCAGTGAAATTGAGAGATACGATGAGTGAAAATTGTGAAAGAAGAGCGTTTTACAGATCGAAATTTAAAAATTAGGTTGTTTGATTTTAAGAATATAGTGGATATAAGGGTATTTATTTAAATAATAATTATATTTAAAACAAAAAATTAGGAACCGGATATTCGAAATTTTTTAATTTCTTGACCCGAGCTCAACCTGTGCAAAGAAAAAAATCCGGATAAATACTCGGTTATTTATGTTTGGGTAGTCGGGTCGGTAATTTTGAACACATGTACCCAACGCTTCGGTGGTGAACGGTGAATTGTCGACCTGTGGGGATGTTGGAAAGTGAGAGAGATGTGATTGAAAAAAATTAAAATTTTAGGATCCCAAATTGAAAAAGAAGTATATGTTACAATTTTGACTATTAAGCCTCTTTAATATTATTTTTACTTATAATTAATCTATTTTTTATTAAATAGAGAAGTATTACAAGGTAATTGTCGAGATTCGAACTCATATAAGATAGGATCCCAGCCACTCGACCTATGAACGTACACACTGCAAGCAAACAAATCCTACGATTCGTTCAATCTTACAGAAATCAATGGATAAAAGAAACAAACAAACAAAAAAGAGATGCAGTTCCAAACATGAGAAAAGAATCAATAAAAAAATTGGACTGCTAGTTTCAACAGATCCATCCAGCCAAGAATTTTTTTCAGTAAATGAAGTTAAAAAAAAGGTCTAATATTTTACCTCAGAAACCTAGTTGTAATTACTGAACATACTTTAGTTTTGTTGTAGGAGAGCTACAATCACATTTTCTGCCAACTTCAACCCCAACACAAATTAGAAACATTACTCCCTCTTCCATTTTTAAAGAGGATTTGGGATTCGAAAGGGTATCTTTCGGAGTTCGGGAGGAGAGAAAACAAGAATCAAGCTGCCCGCCAGGGAGCAAAGACAGGTTGTTTCTTCATGGATCTGTGAGAGCCATTTCTTGACCTTGATACTATGGCATGTGCTACGGGTTTTAGGGGCATTCGAAGTGTGAGAATCGATGTGTAACCTTTAACTTACCGGTATTTGGGGGAGAGAAAAAGGAACTTTTGCCATCAGCAACCCGAAAAAAAAGTTAAACCAAGCAAAGAACATTTCTTGGACCATAGTTATGCATAGTACATGTACAAGCTGTTTGCAGCAGCACAGGCAATTGAGTTTTCGGTCGGGTGCCATGCTAGGTGCAGCAACTTTGTCGTGAAATCGAAAGCATTTCCATTTGCATCAACTCCGGAGGTTTCGGCTCCTGGTATGACAAATTCACCCAAATAAATTGTGTTTCAGCACAAATCAACAACCCCCTCACCCCCAAAGAAACAACCCGAATGTTAGAAAGTTGTAAAAGAAAATGATGCAACACCAAAACACTACCTCGTCTGACAACACGTGTTATACTGCTTAGGGATCTGGAAGGCCTCGAGGGAGTCTGAACCTGTCTCCTGAAAAGACATGAATGTTTATAACTACTAACAATCTAACATCAATACGGAAATCATAATTCACACTGCACAGCACTTGTCTTTTACTCTGCTAGAGTGAATATATTTTACCGCATTGGATTTTTGCTGGCTTCCAAAGTTGTCGCCTCTGTGCTTCCAGGGGAACAACCAAACACACGGAATAGATTGCTGATATCACAAGAGGAATTGTAAAAATATTACGTTACAAGGACGAAGTCAACAACAAAAGGCTATACATGACGGCATTGCTCAGAACAGACCTGTAGGAACCCGTTGCCACTCGCAATCCATCTCCACTTAGGCAACACTCAAATTTGTCAAAGATTGAATCATTTTCATACAAATCACACAGCTGAAACAATTAAAAATGTCATAATGAGCTCCAGCACAGCACATCCCAGACATGATTAATTTCATCTCATTCAGAAGATAGAAATAATACCTTTGGTCTCAAATATTCATGAACCTGGAACATTGCAACTGGACCTGAATCCATATTGATGTCCCAAAGCTACAACCAAGTGATATGTAATCAAGTTAGATGACAAGTTGTATTGAAAACGGAAACATCAAATATATATGTTATAAAGAACATGGTGAAAATTTTAACACAAAAAAGTAGATTATGTTTTGTATATAATATTAAGAGGGATTCTGATAAAATATGGTAAAAGATCAAAACAATGAAACAAAAATGGCAGGTGATTGATTCAAATAGAGAATGGGGAACAAAATCAGAAACGTCAGTTTAGTTTTAAAACATTTAACTTGTATATACATGCTCTGATACTGAGTACAAGAAACTACCAAAACATTTACCCTCACCCCACCTTCCATGTCTTCATGATAAGCTCTCTATGAGAAAAACAAAATTTTTTAGCATTTGATTCCTAACCAAGATGTCAACAAAACAAATCGTTGTATCATTTTTAATCAATTGGCATTAAATGTTTAAAACCTAGAATCTTTAAGGACTTACAATTGCAGCCAAAGGTAATTAGAGCTTCATGTGTTCTACACATTACATGGTGCCAATTGCAACCAAATTCTATCAATGTCTTATAAGATAAACCAATGTATAATTACATCAAGGATAATGTCATTGTGGCATGCTTAAGAAAAATTGCAGGCATAATGTGATGCTCGTGCAATGCAAAAGTACAATTGTATGTATCGAAGGCAAATGCAAGGAGAGAAGAAGAAGAAGAAGAAGAAGAAGACAAACAAACAAACAAACAAAAAGAAAAAGGACAAGGTCAAAACCTTAAGAGTCATGTAATCACGGCTAAGTATATATCTTCCGTCTTTAGCAAATTTAATATCTGAGATTGAGGCAATTATCTCTGTAAAAAATGATCTAGAACCAGGTGCCTCTGGTTCTTCAAATCTGTTTCCGTAGAGAAGTACTCATTATTCATAAAGGATACTGAAAAAAGTAGTAGCATATAGACCCTTGCATGGTAGTAAATTGAAAAAACACATGCAAAACCCGAATCTGAACCTGCCCAAACCTGACTTGATCAAAGAAATCAATGACCCAAACCTGATAAAATCTGAACCTAAGATGAACTGACCCCAAATAAACCTAAACTAGAAAAGCATGCTAAAATGGTTTTATCTTTCATAAAAATCTAAAAAATGACCCAACTAGCTTGAACAAAAACCCAGCCCGAATCCAAAAGGACAAAAATCTGCCCCAAAAAAAATCTGAAACCTGAAAGGGTTCAAGTGCAAAACGGCCCAAACCAAACTGCCAAACTACCAGTTTGCCATCTCTAAATGTAAGTAGACTCACCAAAAGAAAAAGAAAAAAAAGGCAAAACACTTACAATTTGGCATGAGAATCACACAAAGCTGACTGCCGCAAATCAATGAGGCGAATTGAACCTTTTGAACTACTATATGCTAACGTATTACAGTGGGTAGGGTGGAACTCTGCCGATGTTATAACCTCTGCAAAGACAGAAATAGTAATAGTTCAAACCTCAACAAAACTTATGGTTGAACAAACCTAGGAACTTGAAACAAACTCTGAACCAACTATTAACCCAAAGGGCTGTTGGCAACAGCTTACTATGGAAACGAAATTATTAAATAGCATTGAAGCTGAAAATATATTAAGAAGTGAAAGCAGCAGAGAAAAAATACCACTATGCTAAGAGGCTTACCAGTTAGATCCTCCATGTTTGCAGGCTTTACGTCGACAATATTGAAACTTTGATTGCTGATTTCCAAGTTCCAAAGATTTATACGCAGATCATCAGCGGATATAAAAGTTTCACCATCACTATGAAAGATAAAGAGTGTATCAATAAATTTTGGAAAATGAAGCTGACATTGGAAAGCAAAACACAGAAACAGGATGCAGTTTCAAACATGCACACACGGTCACTCTTCTCATACAACAGCATAACTGTTAGAATCCATCAAATATAAACTGCAGACAAAGCTGAATGACAAGAAGCTTAAATGTCACCATAAGAATTTCAAAAAATTACACAATTTCGGGAAAAGCATGTCCGGTTGATACTAACATAGCAATTTTTCATGCAAATAAGATCCTGAAGAAACAATCAATTCCTGAAAAATAAACTCTATCCCTAGCATGTAATCCTATGGTTTAGAAGTTCTCCAGTTTTCTCGATTATTAACCACCCTTTCATTTCTCCAGTCTTCTTGCTTGGACGTGACAACACAAAAAGTTCAGCACATAATGTTATTAAGGAATCAGGATTCATTATATAATAATTATTTAAGATAAATCATACGTTTGAATGAAAAAGGATAAAACTATAAGCCCAAATCATGCCAGTTTTAACTTTATACTCCAATATACAAACTAAAACTAGTCACCATCACTCGCACAGGAGACCCCAAAGAATGTCACTGCAAAGGACCAAAAACAATCAACAAAAAGACAATACTCAGAGGGTACACATAAATCAGATTTACACTCTTCAAGTTTCTCAGGTGACAATGGGTTTTATTCCATCAGAGAATAAAAAGGTAGTGCGCATGGCTTATAATATATAAACCATAGTGGAAAAAAACATGCGTCCTTAGTCCTTACTTCCTCTTCTTTTAGTTGTCAAATAGATTCAAAAAAGAAAAAGCAAAAATAAATTTGCAACAACACTAGAAGAAAAAGAGAATGGCTACCTGTTATTTGAAATAGAATTGATGTGATAATCATGAGCATGGGCATAGACTCTTCGACATCTAGCTACTAGGTTGGTCTCCTGACTTGTTACCTAGAAATAGTAAAGAATAAAGGTTAAAGGTTATAGAGCAGAAAAAGGCCAAGAAGCATTAAGACAATAAGAATGATTCATGATTATTCAATCACAAAATCATAACCCTCCTCTCTGGCTGAAAAATGATAAAGAGACTGAAAAACCAAGTGGTCTTAAAAGGACTTGTGCCACTTATGGTTGCCAGGGGTAAGTGGCAGATTTCATATGATAATATATAGAAGAATAGAATCTAACAATATATTTTACAGAAATAACAAGAAGGGTTTAATAATAAGAAATTACACAAAAAATATATGTAAAAGGCTGAATACTCAGTCTCATAGGCCTTCACCAAAAATTCCCTACACATAGTTGAAGTACTGCTCCTTGGTAACATCTGGTGGTACAAGAGTTCATCACCTTACAGGCACTTTTATTAAACGCTTAAAAGATTTTCACCATCTTCCCTAGCCTTGAGCATAGTTAAACTCATATAGCTCAAAAAATATTCAAAGTTTATACTAGAACTTAAGTCACAGAATAAATAAAATAATAGTGTAGAGTACAACTACCACAGGTAAACGTAATGATGGCAGGCCTCCAGTTGGGAAAGAAAAATCATTGTCCAAATAGTTGTAGGATTTGTCAGGGGAGCCTCCATTTGCGAGACAAGGGATGGGGATATTTGAATTACTTGAACAAGCCATGCTGCCATTTCCTACAGCTTTTGGGGGGTCCAAATTCATTTCAGAAATTTTCTTGAGCTTCTTTTCTTGTACCTGTCGCATCCACAGACAGATAGCAGACAAATAAGTGGGTATAATGGCAAGGGCAGAGCACGAAATCATAACATAAATCATTAAATCTGCTTAATGATTGACAAAAATGAGACACATTACCTAGCATGTTTCTCTTTCCTAAATAACTATTTCATAAAAGTATTCCATTGCAGCGGTTTAAATAACATATTCCATTCAGATGCATGACATACTAACATACCAACTAGTACTTATTACAAACAAAGTGACCACATAGACTATCTACAATAAAAACGAAAGCCATATAGTTCAGAAACAGTTTCAGCAAAAATTTCCTTCCTTACCTTCCAAAACTTGATGGTTTTATCATTGGTAGAAAGGAGAAATAGCGCACCATTGGCTGTTTGGCACCATCTGATTTTGTTGATTTTTTCCTCTATTTCCAAGCTCTTGAGATAGTCAAACTGGAAAATAATAATAATAATAATAATAATAATAATAATAATAATAATAATAATAATAATAATAAAATAAGCAATGCATAACAGAGCACAGAGGGAAACAAATGATACTGTGCATGCATCATTGAAACAAAAGTGATGAGAGCGCACCTCAGGCTCATGGCTTTGGAATTCCGTCATGTAACGGAACTCAGGGTGTCGATTAATTGGATAATCCATTCTCTCCAAATCCCGTCTTGACGCACCATGCTATATATTGCAATAAAAGTTATTATAAAGTTGCAATGGAAGAAAAACTCGTAAGTAAAAATATTAATGTCAGGGGAGGTAGCAGAACCCACATCCTTTGTATCCGTCCTCTCAAAGAGAACAACCCGCCCCCCACGGTCACCAGTGGCAAGGTGATCCCCAGTTTTATCAAATTCAATTGCTGAGATAATATCAACTGCAGCAGGAAACAAAATTCTTAAGAAAATACAATTGTGCAGACAGTGAATTGAGTAATGGTAAAATTTTGTCAAGACTGTCTCTCTTTCTATATTAAAAAAAACTGCATTGTTTTGCTAGGGAAGAAGGCCAAATCTTTTTCCTTTCTATTGATAAATCACAAATCTTAGTCTTGATATTTTTTTCTTTCTATACTAAATATTTCCTTCTCTCTGAGAACACAAAGAAAGTTACAATTTGATAGATTATAAACTATTTCTGCTAGGCCCCTACCTAGATAATTCACAGCCACTGTAATATACATTCTCATAGCCCTTTCAGCCTATTACTCTGGAAAGCTTGGGAAAAATTCATTGTGGCAACGACAAGTTCAATTTGCACGACAAGTTCAAGCTTGGGAAAGCTTGGGTCACATAGTCCAAGATAATTCCTTCCAAGAAAGGATTCTTGCTAAAGAGCATATATCATTGCTTTTCCGCAACTTAAAATAGAATATTCAAAAGTTTAGCTAAGAGCCTAAGACTACAAGTTACCATCAAAAGAATAAAACATCTACCTCAAAGTTTCCATTCTTGTCTACTACCTAGTTCTTAAGGTGTCATTAAACCAAGCATCATCAAGCTAGTACTTACACATAATTGAATTCAACTTGTTAAGCCAAGTTTCACTACTGACTTACTGAACCGAACAAAATGGTCAACTACCTATCAAGACTCTTAGATCATTCAACTGGTAGTATAACTGTATAATGTGTTTTCTATATGTTCACTGGCTCGGAAGGTAACAGAAATAAAACACACCAAGTGAATCCAATTATCTGTAAAATGTATCTGCCTTCAAGCCCAACATACAAGCATTAAATCCATCCAAATCAATGTAGTCATCCGAGCATGGGTTAAGACTTGAAATGACACACATAAACTCCTAAAACATAATCTATCTCCATCCCAATAGAGTGATAATACCCAGATTCCAGTTCCAATTCAATTATCAAAACTATTAATCGGTTCCGAGTTCAGACAGCTGAAACCTCAGGACCACAAATTAGTTTACTTGGAAAAAAATTAAGCTTCAAACCACCAATACTACAAAAAGTAAAAGGGACAACTTCTCAGGGTATGCAACATCACTAACTTCGTCAATTAAACTTCCACACTACCTTTTTTTCTTTCCTCTAACGAAACTATTACTGATTAATGATTCAAAGCATTGTTTGGTCTGTAACCCACTATTTTCCCCAAATCTAAGCCGCCCCGCCGCCGCCCCTTCCGAAAGGAGAAAAATAAAATCACAAATTTTTCCTTACCCATTACCTAAACAACAATATCTCAATAGCCCATGATCCCAAACATATCCAAATCACTATAATAAACCCTAATTCCAATCGAACCAACTAATTACCAATTAGATCCAAAAAAAAAAACCATAAGAAAATTACCTTCTTGAACTTCTTCTCCAGCCGTTCGTTCACCAAATACCTGAGAGAATTTCCACTCCAAAGGTGGTGTTGGCCCCGCCGGAGCTGTCATCACCTCATCGCCTCCGTTCATTTCCTCTTCTTCTTCTTCTACTTTTTGAGCTTTTCAGTGTCAGATAATCAATAACGACCAAGATTTTACCACACTCCCGGGATCAAATAAAAGATCGCATTTTCAGTTAGCTTTTTCCCTTCTTTTCTTTTTCCTTCTCAAATTCGAAAGGGAAAAGTAAAAATTAGTTTTCGATTTCAATATTTCAAGTTTCAACCATTGATAGTACAGCCCGAAGAAAAACAAACAACAGACACCCAAATATTCTCCCATTCTTAAATATATAATAATAAATAAATAAATAAATAAATAAATAAAACTTTTGCTTTATCTCTCTTTTCATGAAATGAAAATTTTGGGCTAGGGGTGATAATGAGCCTGACCGGCTCGCGAGCTACTCGGGCTCGGCTCGGTCAAAGTTTGGTTTGAGTGAGCTCGACTTAGGCTCGGGTTCGGCTCGAAACCTTAACAAGTTGAGCCGAGTCTACCCAGACTCGGCTCGAAAAGCTCGTGTATAGGCTCGAAATCTACATATGCACTAAAATAAATTATGTGTTTGTATTTTTCTTTCATTAGTTGATTGTTGTTTAATTTTGTATTTTCTTTAATTATGTGTTTGTATTATAAGAATATTTATTGATTATTTGGATTAATCTAATTTTTGGCACTTTTTTTTTCTTTCCGGTCATTGAATTTCGTTTTAGTGTTGGTTATGAAAGGGATTTTTAATGAATATTTTATATAAAAAAATTATAGCAAAATTTTTCATTTCGAGCCGATCCGAGCCTGACGAGCTTCGAGCCCGAACCGAGCCCAATAGAATTGTTTTCGAGCCGAGCTCGAGCCTAAAATTTCGAGCTCGGCGAGCCTCGGGCTCGAGCCGAGCCCAATTACACTGTTTCTGAGCCGAGTCGAGCCTGGCCAGGCTCGGGCTCAGCTCGGCTCGTTATCACCCCTATTTTGGGCAGTTGGGATTTTCAGATTTCCTGATAATTAAATGGGTAAACTATACTGGTGGTCACCCAACTATCACCATTTTCCTGTTTTACTCCTCTAACTATTTTTTTCGTCAAAATCATCCCTTTCGTTTCCTTTTTTTGTGACATGTATTTTTTTTAATATTTTTTTATTATTTTCTCTCTCCTCCTTATATTATTTTTGTCCCCACCGCAACAAAGAAATAAAAGTGGATTTTATTGGGGGAGCGTTGAGATTCAAACTCACACCCCCAAGAGAAGAAGCAAACATGTTTAGCCGCTGGGCTAAGCACTATATAATAATTTGTTTTACCACATATTAATCTTAAACTAAAAAACGAACCTAAAAATATATTAAATAGTCATTTATTTTATTTTTTATGAATTTAATATTAAATTATTTAAAAAAATCTTAGATCATTTAAAAATAATAAATAAATATGATTTAAAATTTATATTATATGATAAATAAATGTTATTAATTTAATTTTTAATGTAATTTAGTATTACTTTTCTAAAATAAATAAATAATGATTTAATTAATTTTATCAGATCGAACAAAGTGAAAAGATGAAATCTAGTTTAATTTTTAATTTTAATCACAAATTAGTTAAATATAATTTAAGTTAAAAGTATTACAATTTTTTAGTTTAACTTGGTGTTTAAATATTTATCAATAAGGTTTTGTGTTCGAATAAGATAAATGATTATTTGTTATTTTGAAGTTTGAAATAGGAACTAGCCAGGAAGAGGATGGGCGGAAGCAAGGCAGCGCCGGCGAGGGGAAGGGACCAAACAAGCAAACGTCGACAAGGATTTACAGTATTTATCAACAATGTAAGCAAGAGAATCCACTATGCAACACTAAAGGAAGCTTTTAACATCTATAGTGAAGTATTAGATTCATACATAGCATATCGAAGTTTAGCCAGGAAGAGGAGTCAAACGACTTTTGCTTTTATACGGTTCAAGACGCAGGCTGGTGCAGAGAGGGTGATTGATAAAGGGGACGGTCGGATGATGGATGGATTCAAGGTCCGAGTTTATCTAGAGAAAAACAAAAAAACTAAAGAAGGAAGGGAGTGGGTTGGAAGGCATAGGGAAACATGCCTAAGGGGAAGGAATACCTATACATCCTACCGGGACACTAGGTTGTTCAAGGAGGTGCTAACATGAATTAAGAACACCAGCCAAACGGAGTTCGTCCAGATTCCAGTGGAAACACCCAACGAGGGAAAATGACAGCTTCAAGGTAGTAGTGGCGAGCAACGGGATCAGGAGCCAAGATCTCACTGCTAAAGCAAACATAATTGACATCCCAAAAGCGAAAATGCAATGGAAGGATTGTTGCCTAGCTGGGAGGATAAAAACGATGTACAACATCGAAATAGTGGAAGACGCACTTAGGTCAGATGGCTTCAGTGCCAAAGTCTGCCCCTGGTACGGGTTTTTGGTTGTTATCAAATTCCCTTCAAATGGAGAGAGGAGGAGGGCGTGGTTAAAGAGAAACGAGTTACTTCGGCTGTGGTTTGATGACCTAGAATTCTTGGAAGGGTATGAAAGTAGGAAAAAAATAAAGATTTGGATTATGTTGGAGGACGTTCCATTAGCCGTTTGGGAGGAAAGTTTTTTCAGAAAGATCTCCAATGGATGGGGTACGGTGCTTCAAATAGAAGATGAAACCAAGAATAACGAACGTTTTAACACAGCCAAAGTGCTCATGGAGGTTGAGTCAAGATCAAGCATACCGGATATGGTCCAGATCATTGTTAATGGTAAGTTGCAGAAAATCGGAGTCAGATTAGAAGAATATGACGGCAATCGGCAGTTCATCGACGGCAAGTCTCCGTTCACACCGATAGAACCAGTGGGGGGTAACACTTCGTCTCCCTATCCATGCAGTAATGATCCAAGGTGTAGCGCATCCCCCGAGAACCCGATAAATGTGGCGGCGGAGAATGTAACTATTACGCACGTGGGTTTGATTCCCCAGAAGGAGTTACTTTCGCTAACGGCTCGCTCTGTCTCAAGTGGGGTTGGTCTAATTGACGTCCCGGCTTTAAGTGAGAATGGGCCGGCAATGAGTACATAGGCGGTTGAACTTCGAAACAAAAGTAATTTGGAATTGGGCCCATCTCTGTCTTTTGGGTCCATGCTTCAGGATATCTCAATCCAACTAGTTGATACACAAAAGCCCTGGGAGGTGAATTCGGGTGTCAAAGCAAAAGACACTGAGTTATATCCAGAGACCGAGTCAAACCGGATGCAATTTGGTCCAACGGAGAAATCAAAGAAGACTACAGGAGCGGATAAACTGAAAAAGAGGAAAGAGAGAAGACAGGCTAAGAAAAAATCCTTGGGCATAAAAAATGGTGGGTGCTTCAAGAGGAAAAGCAGCTTCACTGTGGATCTTGAGGATGTGGAAACCACCATTCTCCACCAAGTTTTTCAGGTCCCAGATCGATCAGAATCCCTCCAGGATAACCCAATCTGGACCGAGGCAGAAGATACTTTCAACATGAGAAGGGTGCTTGGAGTCGAATTTGAGGAGGATGACTATGTTGTTATCAACAAACTATTCGAAATAAAGGCAACAGATGAAAATTGACCCGGGCTCTTTCCAAGGGCCGGTGAAAGGTATCGAGAAGTGTGTGCATGTATCCTTTATGTCAACATTATGCAATCCCTGTTTTACTTCTTGGAATGTTCGTGGGCTAGGACGGGCTGAAAAAAGAAGGGCATTGAAGAGGTTGATTTCGAAGGCAAAGGTTAGTTTGATATTCATCCAAGAGACTAAGTTAGAAACCCACAAGTTGTGGTTGTTGAGGAGACTATGGCCCGGCAGATCGGGGTGTTTGGAAGCTTCGCCTGCAGAAGGTTCGTCGGGTGGTTTGGTTACTCTGTAGGATAACAAAGTGTTCGAAGTCGAATCCAGTAACATTCAGAGCAGATTCATTTTAATAACGGGAACAATCAAGGCGATGAAATTCAAATGTGGCTTCCTCAACATTTATGCTCCAAATTCGGATGCGGACAGAAAAATATTCTTCGAACAGATAAGTGTAATCCTTAATAATGTTTCATATCCAGTGATGGTGGCAGGTGATTTCAATGTTGTTCTATCTAAAAAGGAAAAGTTTGGGGGATGCCCAAATTGAAATGGGATTAGAGTTTTTACTGAGTTCATAAACAACAACAGATTGGTGAATATCCCTATGGTAGGGGGAAACTACACTTGGGCTTGGGGCAACCCAATAAGTGTAGCTAGTAGAATAGATCGGTTCTTGCTACACCTGGATTTCACCACTGCATTCCCACTATTGACTCAAAGTTTACTACCAAGAAGCTTATCGGACCATTGTCCGGTAATCCTAAAGCTCGGTGTTTCGAGAAGGGGGAGAAGACCTTTTAAAATATTTTCACACTGGATGGACAATAGTGATTTTAGCAAAATGATCGACAAAACCATTGAAGGCAACAGAGGCAAAGGAGTTGACAGTTTACTGACTACAATAAAATCGGAGATAAAGGTGTGGGTGGTTGTGCTCGATCGAATTGAGGAAATTGAGAAGAGAATTGACAAAATAGAATGTGAGATGGTGGATGCTAAGGATATGGTTGATCTTACTGCCGAGTTGGGCACACTAAAGAGCAAGCTATGAGATATTTACAGGAAGGAAGAAAGGGAGTGGAACCAAAAGTCCAGGCTCAAATGGTTCCTTGAGGGCGATAAGAACACGCGATTTTTCCACGCAGTAGCCTCGATGAGGTGTAGATCAAACAATATTCAAGGGTTGTTAGTGGGAAATACTATGATCGAAGACCATAACGCAATAGCTAAGCAATTCGAACAATTCTACAGAAAGGCCTATAACAAATCTAATTCTATTCCAGTGAAGAGGTTTGGAGGGGATTTTACGAGACTGAATGTTACAGCTGCAAGGCATCTCGAGGAACAGTTTACGTAAGAGGAAGTCTGGTCAGCTATAAAATCATCAGATGGAACACGTGCACCAGGGCCCGATGGTTTCAATCTAGAGTTCTTCAAGAGGTATTGGACACACCTTAAGACAGAAATAATGCTACTCTTCCGAGATTTCTTCGAGTGTAAACTATCTCTAGAAAAGACCAATCAGTCTTTCGTTGCTTTAATTTCCAAAACCCCAGCTCCTGAATCCGTCGAGGATTACAGACCGATAAGCTCAGTAGGGAGTCTTTACAAAGTAATTGCAAAAGTGTTAGCAAAGAGGCTGGCAGGCTGCTTAAATGATTTAATCGGAGAAACACAATTTGCATTCCTGTCAGGAAGACAAATTGTCGTATACTCCTTTATCGCAAACGAGACCATCGATTACATTTAGAAGAATAGAAGGAGTGCCATTGTTTTCAAAGCAGACTTCAAAAAGGCCTATGACACCGTCGATTGGAATTTTCTGGACTATATTCAAAAGAAGATGGGCTTCGGATGCAAATGGCAAAATTGGATAAATATGTGCATTTCCACTGCGAAAATTGTTGTCCTCATAAATGGCCAACCCACGAATAGTTTCAACATCAGTAGAGGGCTGAGGCAGGGGTGTCCGTTGTCCCCGTTGCTATTTAATCTTGTGGGCGAAACATTGAATGTTCTTATCCGAAAGGCAGTGGAAGTTGACTTAGTTGAAGGAGTAAGGGTGGGTGACAATGGCCCGATAATTTCCCACCTTCAGTTCGCAGACGATATGGTTTTATTTTCAGTGGCGAATGAAGAGAAAGTAAGGAATATCAAGAGAGTTCTTAGGATATTTGAAATTGCATCAGGCCTAAAGCTAAACACGAAAAAGACAAAGTTGTATGGGATCAACGTGAAGCAAACTGATTTAATTGCATGGGCAGAATTGATCAAATGCGAAACAGACGTGTTACCAACGATGTATCTAGGGTTGCCACTAGGACACCCTCGAAATTCGACAGTGATCTGGGAACCAGTTGTAACAAAATTTCAGAGTCGACTTGGAGGCTGGAAAGGACAGATGTTGTCGTTTGCCGGGAGATTGGTTCTGGTAAGGGCAGTCCTCACAAACTTGCCTTGTTACTACCTAGCTTTATGGAAAATGCCAGCAGCTATTGCAGCCAAATTAAATAAAATGATAGCACATTTCCTTTGGGGTTCAACTGATAAAAAACAAATCCACTAGGTAAAGTGGGAATTGGTGGCTCACCCTAAAGAGTTCGGAGGGTTAAGTTTCTATGATCTAAGAGTTCGGAACAGATCGTTGTTAAACAAGTGGCTATGGAGGTTCAGCCTCGAAGAAAACTGTTTATGGCGAAAGGTTATAGTTGCAAAGTACAAGTACGATACTAAAAGCCTTGTTCCTTCCCTGAATAATCCCAGATTGTTTTCTTGGATGTGGAGAAACATAGTGGAACCATTGGGTGATCCCTCTGATAGATTCTCAGATAATATAAGATTTTTCCTTGGAGATGGGATGAAAATAAACTTCTGGACTGACCTGTGGATTGGGACGCAACCACTTAAGCAAATTTTTCCCAGGATATATGTGCTGGCCACAAAAAAGGAGGGGAAAGTGGTTGAGTTCAGAAAGAAGGTTAATGAGAGATGGACATGGTCGATTGATCTCAGAAGAAGGGTATTCAACTGGGAAATCGAACAATGGGAGAATTTCAACACTTTACTAAATTCAGTACCTAGAACTGTATCCAAGGAAGACAAAGTAAGATGGATGGCAGCAGAGTCGGGAATTTACACTCCAAAAGCTTACTGTTTTGGAGTTGCATCGGAAGGTTTACACCCTAGCAAGTTTTGGAAAGGCTTTTGGTCGAACCCCGTACCACCAAAGGTCAAATGCTTCCTATGGAGAGCGCTTCAAGAGAAAATTCCAGTAAAGTCAGAACTTGTCAAACGTGGAATTCCATTAAAGGAAGGTATTGTATGCTGCGCTTGTGGCAAAGGAGATGAAACCACACAACACTTATTTGTGTTATGCGATCGGTCCTAGGAAATCTGGCAAGGTTGGTGTATATTTTGGAACATTAATTTTGTAATACCAAATAATCTAGTATCTCTATGGGCCATGTGGGAAGAACTGCCTGTCAAACTGTCAGTTAAACCCTTGTTTCGAGTGGCTTTTTTTTGGTATCGTATGGGAAATATGGTTACATAGGAATGATGTAGTCTTCAAGCAGAAACGGTGGGACTCAACCAACCTATTTGCAACAGTGTTAACAAGGGTTGGTAGTTGGTGTAAATCAAGATGGCCTAAAATCTCTGATTCTATAAGCACGTTCGTGGCACATCCCCAACATGTGTCTATTGTACCAAGACCAAAGAGAGGACCTAGCCCTGGGAAGTGGATTGCGCCTCGATTGGGGAGGCTTAAATTTAATATAGACGATGCGGTGCAAGGGAGTGTCGGTCTAGCTAGCGTAGGGGGAGCTCTTCGGGATCACTCAGGGAAGATATTACTTTCGTTTGTCATGCCTCTAGGAGTAATGGAGGCCACGGGTGCAGAGCAAAGGGCCATTCTCGAAGCATGTAAAAATTTTGAAACTACCAGATGGTGTAACTCCCACAATCTTGTTGTAGAATCGGATAGCCAATTGAGCGTTATTGGATTGCGGATCCAAGCAAGGCTCCAGGTCCGTTTGTTTCAATCGTTCGCGAATGTTACCTCATGTTAATTAAATATGGCTGGCAGCTGGTTTTCACATTTAGAGAGTCAAATGAGTTAGCTCACAATCTAGCAAAGAAGGCTATCTCGCATCCTAATCTGCATGTCTAGAGATACGGTGATTCTTAAAGGCGAAAGAAGACAAAGATCAGTAAAAATGTTGGTTCCTCTTACTACAGGGACTGAGCCGAGTAGCTGTTTGTTTTGCAGGCGGGTGCTCTCCAAGAAGCAGTGAACTTCAGGAATAGTGTAAGGATTAAATCTAGTGTAATGGACTTGAACTTTCCATTTTGTGTGTGTAAAGGGCCTAATGGTACCCTAACTGGTATTGTTTATAGCGCACTATTTTCCCTCCAACTAGGTCTTAGGGAGGTTTTTTAACGAGGTCTATAACAATCCAGACAATATTTGGTATAACCAAAGCAATAAAAAGCTAAGTTACCTTTCAAAAAAATGATTATTTAATATATTTTTTGGGTTCGCTTCTTTAATTTAACTTTAATTTTGTCATATCGCGGTCAAACTAACGGAGGGGCCAAATTGTGTGTAATTTGAATTATGAGGGTTAAATTTAGTGAAAATATTTTATAATAGCTTAATTGGTTCTTTATTTTTTCGTTGAGGGCTAATTTGACCTTTAATCTTTTAATTAGTTAATAATTGGGAACTTGAATACACTATAAAAAATGTTTGAAACAATATACACCAAGTGATGACTTGTTCTGGTTGTTCGCGGACTGGTTTTATTCTCCATAGTCTTCGTTCAAGTCCCACGGGTTGCATGTTTTTACTTTTATCCAAAATCTAACCAATAATAAGATGACATGTGTCGTCTTACTATTGGGCGTCAATTAGTTAAAATAGTTTTAAAAAAGTCATTATTTATTACATGTGTCACCTTCACTTTACACGTGGCACTGCTGTAAACCCCTAGACCTACCTATGCGTTACAACGGATCCTAGGAAGTCACATTGGGGTCACAAGAGCGACCCCTAGTGAAAATACACATGAAAACATTTTTTTACACTTATTAAACTGTAAAATCAACTTCTGTTTAAAATACAATTTCAGGAAATCATTTAATCACATAACAAAATTTCAGAAAGTATTTTACAGACACTGACATGAAACCATACATGACATACATGCCCCCTAACTATATAGTATCGTACTCCAGAAGCAACGCCGAAGGAACTCCGAACACTGATGTCAAACATTAGGTCATTCTATTTTCTTTTAACCTGCGATGGTAAAAACAACGTGAGCTTGGAAAAGCTTAGTAATACAAAACTACCAAAAGATGCTATAAGCTCATGCAGATATATGGTAGGCATAACATTTTTATGATGTTCCAGGCAGTACTTGTCTCCATTTATGTTTCGCTAATTTAGTGAAGCACTATTCTTGAGGACAACAAGGTTTGTTCTTTCTATGTTACTGAGTATTAAAAGAGAGCTTATTGTTCAGAGAATCAACAGAGTAGCGGGTTGGAGAAGTTAAACCACGAAGCCTAGTGTGTTTTAATAAGTTGCAGATCAAACATACATAAGTACTTAACATCATATCATATGAGCACATAACAGATTAAATGCAAATGTTTAATGTTCATACAGAAGTTTACAAGAACTACCCTCTAACCTTACACCAATATGCAGTCCCCCAGAACTGCATCCATAAGGACTTACCCTAGGCCCGATGGGCATAGGTGCCACCTAAGGAGATGCCTTAGGTCCATAAGGACTTACCCTAGGCCCGATGGGCAAAGGTGCCACCTAAGGGGATGCCTTAGGTCCATAAGGACTTACCCTAGGCCCGATGGGCATAGGTGCCACTCAAGGGGAGACCTTGAGTCCATAAGGATTTACCAGCTTGATCAGGGCTGTACCAGCAGAGACTTCACATCATAACCCAATAGTATATCCCAGATAGCAATCATGGTTCAGATTTCATATATAAATAACAGAGTACATGTGGCAGACATTCTATTCAGAGTATCAGAAACAGAAGATTCATGCTTTTGACAGATAATTGGGGATACCATTGAGTAAAGCATACATTTTCTTCATTCATCATGCAAACAGATTGTACCATCGTAGGTCAAGCTAACAGATCATACTATCAAGTTCATCAGACAGTCAGGCAATACCATCACAGATCAAGCAATCACATAACAAGTATACATATTGAGCAGACATACATCAAGTAGGCAGAGAATGTCATCAAACATAATATTATTCGTGATTAAATCATTATACAATCCATTCAACAGAATATAACACATGGAACACTAGGTGGGATAGATCATTTCTTAGAGATATTTGGCATTTACGGAAGGGGACACATTAAACTTTTGACAATTTAAACGGATTTCTGAAACGTGACCCCTATTAAAAGGGGTTCATACTAACGGTTTAGCCCAGATATTCAGGAGGTGATACATCAAGATCTTTGAGAGTTTAGACGCATCATGAGTTATTTAGTCATTTAACCCTACAAGGCATTATGGTCATTTTATCACATATGGACATCTTGGTAATTTATACCAACAAGGCATAAACAGCCGCTCAGGAAATTCTATTTGCTCATCAGGCTTCCAATCAGGCATTCAGAGATTTCTATGCCAAGATCTTTCACGATATCGGATACATTCAGGGCTATCTTAATTGCTTTGGCCAACGAGGGCATTTTAGTCCTTTAACTATCAGAGGTGATTTTGTAATTTATCTCAGTAATGATAAAATGACAATTTATAATATTTAATATATATTTGAACGGTTTCATTCATAATTCACCACATGACTTGCCACAGAGTAGCCGAACTTATATTTTGTGCGGAAAACTTCTAACCTTATATTAATATCAGGAGTGATTAACATACATGAATGTGCTTCCTAACACTTAGGGGCGCTTTAGTCCTTAAAGTCTTATTAGAAATCTTAGAATTTCGTCAAATACATAGTTACCGATTAACTCAGGAGGGTATTTTGGTTATTTTAGACTAAGATAAATCTACCATTTCTTTCTGAATTACCATTTGGTACCTCCATCATTCACGCACTCAAAAGAGATTAAGTCGTCCCAACTCTTCGCCCCTTTACAGGCGATTCATTCATTACAGAACTTGAGGGTATAACGTCATTCAAATTAATCAGACATTTCGGTGCTCGAGGGCATTACCGTCTTTTTGGTTATTACGATCATTCTCATTTAATTCACGCATTACTGTCATAAGGATCGACTTAGGATTTCAACAATTTTCTAGAGAATTCTCATTCATGTGTTATACAGAGTTTGAGGGATTATCCAAGTTTGTATCACACGTATTGCATAATGATGCCGAAGTCTTTCCATTAAAACATACATCTTGGGTAGTGTAAATTGCATAATCAGGTCAAATGCATATTTTAGGTCATTTCCTTTATTAGAGGGGTAGTTTAGTCATACTTATGCTCCAAGGGCATTTTTCATAATTTCTTAATTAATATCTCCCACTCCGTATCCTGGGCCTCGATTCTTACACACTGTTGATTGAGTTGCGGATTAACTGAATTTAACTATTAGAACTTCTGATACTGTTAGCCCATTAGTAATCTTATTCGAATAATTTGGTCTTATTAATATCCATACTTATTGCTCGAATCTGATTCAACTTAAGCAGAATTTACAGTATACGTCATCATAAGCACGCATGCGTTAACTGAATATCAACATGTACATACAGCATATAAGGGGTAGTAATGTATTACCTTAACTCCGAGCTATATCTGCCGATTCATGAAACGACATTCGAATACTCTCGAACTTGAATTCGACATTCCTCAGCATCGAGCATCCAAGGAACCGAGAATACCTTCAATTACACAAATTCCAAGATCAGATCTTACTCACAAGCTCTTATCCAATAATTAAGTACATAACAAGTTCGGGCTCAAGGTAAGATTCGGAGGCTTTCGGATTAAAATTTTGTAAAACGGGCTTCAAAAACAGACTCAGGACGTCGAAAAACATAAAATAGGAGTTTTCGAAAAATTTGACTTTTTGGGTAACGATCAAAGTCAACGCTGACGTCAGCAGGTCAACGCTGACGTCAACGGGTCAACGGTCAACAGGGTCAGAGTCAACACTGACGCCAGCAGGTCAACACTGACGTCAGCAGTCAACTGATAAGGTCAACTAAGTTGACTCGGTTGACTCACTGAGCTGACTCGGCTGACTCGGTAGATGGGTTGGGCTCGGATACGGGTCGGGTCGAATACAGATTTGGGTCAAGAAGGGCTTGGGCTTGAACCAGTTAACTAACTGGGCCGGTTCAACACTTACCCTATGGGTTTCTGGTGGCCAGACGGTCGCCAGAGTAGTCGCCGGAGACGCCTTTTGCGTCGAATCTGCCAGAAAAAAGTGTTTTATCAAACCCATAACGAAACCCATCCATTAGAAACATGAAATAGGCCGGAATCATGTCGGAAATTACCGGAATTGCCAAAATCTCGCCGGAAAGCTTGAAGCTCCGATGAGCGTCTTACCGACGTCGAACGGATGATCGGTTGACTGGGTTTTATCCGTCGTGACGTGGGGAACCCAGATCTGGTGGCCGTGACACGAACGAAAGGCGAGGATGGCCGAAAACAGCGAAAAAGGGAAGGGCGATGCTTGGGTTTTAACGGACTTCAACCGGCTCTCCACGACGAATGGCGGCACATCACTGCGCGTGGAGGGCTGGGTCACGATCGGAGCAGGGTGACGGTCACGCCGGTGCTGGCGGTGCACGCCACGGCCCGGTGGTGGCGGAGATCGAGCATGGCAAGGGCGGTGGCAGTCGGGGGAGTTTAGAACCCTTTAGAAATTTTTTTTTTCTTCAAATTTGAATAGACACCCAAAATTAAAGGGTAGACAAATCGATGGTCCGTTTTAAATTATTATTGGCTATACTCTACGGGTATAGTTTAAAATTAACCTCGAGACAACTTAAACCAACAAAGGTCTTAGCCCTGATGGCAAAAGCCCTCAACCGTAAAGCTAGAGGACGCGGTTTCAAACCCTCACAGCCACAAATTCCAATTTGTTATTATTATTATTATTATTATTATTTTTACCTTTAACTTTTGGGGTGTTACAACTGCCATGTCATCTCCATATGCCATATGAGACTGCCACATCATCTTTAAAAAGGTCAACGTCTGTTGATTGACGATTTTCATTCAACGATGGTGAATTTTGATCGAAAATAAAACGTTAAGTGTTGAACTGCACAAAAAAAAAGAATAGGGGCTAAAGTGACCAAAATGTCAAACGTTGGGGGGGCTAATTTTGACTTTATGCCATATGTATTTGGTTGTCCTTTCGGTTTCAGGGCTTTGCCCCGACTATTCTAGACTAACTTAGTTCGCACACCTAATTTTTGTGGGTGAGTCTCCCAGTGGAAATTTTCTGCATACACAAAGACTCTAACTCAAGACGTGCTTAAGAGATACTAGGGGTGGGAATTGTCGGGTACCCGAGTTTCGAGTACCCGGTTTTTCGGGTACCCGGTTCATCCGGGTACCTCAAACATCGGCCCGTGTCCCGGCCCATCTCATCCGGGTACCCAAGTTTCGGGTACCCGAAACACTCGGGTACCCGGGTAATAGGGTACCGGGTACCCGCCATTTTTTTTAATTTTATAAAAAAATATATACATACCTACGAAACTATAACATATTCGAAATGATCAAATCCAAGAAAAATCAAAATCAAACTTCCATAGCTTCAATGACCAAATCCAACTAAACAGTAAACATTCGAAAATTCACAGCCTTATATCTAACTAAACAGTAAACATAGAAGGAAAACCAACTTCACAGCTTCAATGATCAAATCCAAGAAAAATTAAAATACACATTCAAAAATTGCATATCCCAGATTCAACCCATATTCATAAATATAAGTATATAACACTGAAAAAAATCAAACCCCGCTCAAATTCGAAAAAACCAAACCACAGATCGAAAAAAAAGACATGACGAAGTGGGCGAACTAGCAAAGTTGGGGACTGGTGAAGTGGCGAACGGCGAACGGCGAACGACGAACAGGGAGTTGGGACTGGCGGCAAGCCGGCGACTGTGTGAGGAGGACCGACGACAAAAGGAAGGACTGAAGTGAGGAGGACCGTCGCGATATTGGAGTTTGGAGGAGATGAATTTTAATTTTTAGGGATTTCAAAATAACATTTGGGGAAAGGTAGACTGGTCGAGTATTTTAATTCAAGTTACCCATTTTTTTAGCTAAAAATAATATATATATATATATATATATATATATTATAATTTATAAAATTAATATATATATATATATAATCGGGTACCCGACTGGGATCAATTTTTTGGCCAAGGCCCGACCCGAATACCCGAGAAAAATACTGGGCCGGGTACCCGACCCGAGAAAGGAAAAAAATTGAGTAATTACCAGTCGAATTTAATTCGGGTCATCGGGTATTTGGGCCGGGTCAATCGGGTCGGGTAATTTTGCCCACCCCTAAGCGATACCAAGTTGTTTATTACTTGGATCGATCTATGTTGGTTCAAAACACAATATATTAATATATACAGTAATTATTTGTAAATACCAAATGATTTGGTTTTGGTCAAAACACAATATATTAATAGATACATGTAATTATTTGTAAATACCAAATATTTTGATTTTGGGGAAATTAGGAAATAAATTAAGATTGACTTTTTTGAGTAATTTTTTTGAAAGGTAATTTGTATGATTAATTAATATCGATCATACACAAAGCACAAATATGAGCCTCATTAAAAAAACCTCCCTAAACCTAGTTGGAGGAAAAATAGTGCATCGTATCTGGCTAAAGACGTACAACGGAACAATAACAATCCAACGAAAAGACTCCATCCTACACAGTAACACAATATCTTGGGCTAAAAATGTCCATAGCCCCTAATCACAAAGCCCAACCAATACAAATTTAGTGCACACCCAACTAAACCAAGACCCCAACCAATCCACAGAGAGCCGTAGGGCGGTAGTGAAATCTCCCAGTCGGGACACAAATCCCCTTTGAGCCGGAAGGGCCGCTGCAAGAATCATTGAAAAGCTGCAAACCTGCAAACAACTACTGGACAAACGGGTGATCATAAACATATCAATAAAAATAACCCACAAGCAATGCCTCAGGCCCGACAACGGTCGAGAAACCAACTAAAATATTAATTTATTCCTTTTTTGGCTAGCTTATCTGCCTCAATATTGCACGATCTTGGAATCCAGCGAAAGCACATCCCTCTTGTCCGTGCTAATGCCGCAAGATTCAAAACCCTATCTCGGATAAGAAAGAGGGGGCGCTTTTTCAAGGCACCAATCGACGGCTAATTGGTAATCAGATTCGACTATGAGTCTATGGTTGTTGGCCCACGGAGAAGTAAGGAATATACTAATACCCCTATTTATCGCTTCAAATTCTAAGACAGCTGGAGGCGCACAATTAGTAGTATCCGAAAACTCGAATAAGATCTCGCCTTTATTATTCCTAAGTAGGCCACCGATTCCACCTGCCACCCTAGATAGGACAGCGGCGTCCGAATTTAGTTTCAGAAACCCGGAAGGGGGGGGCCTCCAACGGACAGGGGGCGGTAGGAAGGTTTCGGGCAATGGACGATGCCACCAAAGAGAAATCCGATATAAGGTCGACCAGAGAAGACGCGCATACTGGATACTTTGCCTTGAACCACGAGGCGAGCCGAAATTTGACCAAGAAATCCAAATGAAGCCAATCCACCTCTTTTTTTCTGAATACTATATCATTCCGGAATAACCAAACGGACCACACCACAGCAAAGGGTACCAGCTTTAACCAAGCGAGGTTGTCGTCCCTCCAGATGCCTTCCCACGCTTCAAAGAAACTGGAAGTATCGCAAGGAAACACAGCCAAAATTTCGGCCATTTTACAGAACCTCATCCAGATGCGCCATACCCCTGCACAAGAGAAAAAAAGGTGTGCACACGATTCCGGGAAAGCCTTGCAGAGAGGGCAGAGAATGCTATCCAAGGTTCTCACACCCCGTTTTACAAGTTCAATTTTCACTGGGATACGGCCCCAAAAGAGCCTCCAGACGAAAATTTCTACTTTAGGAGGAGCGGAACCAAGCCAAACTTGATTTTTCCAAATTGGGTTAGCGATGTCGCAAGGTGCCAGGATATCCCGAAAAGACTTAGTGGAGAAAGAACCATCACTCGAACCCCTCCAACAGACCCAGTCCCTGTCAGGGGAGGAAGATTTAAAGTTCCTAAGGCAATACAAGAATAAATCCCAGATGGGTGCTTCCCAATCGAGACAAGGGCGTCTAAGGGGGATGGACCAAAACCATCCAGAGTCAGTTTTAACACCAAACTCTGAAATAGGGCCAGATTTCTGAATTGACAACGCAAAGATACGGGGAAATTTATCCTTTAGGGTAAAGTCCCCAAGCCAATGATCGGACCAGAATAAAATAGACCTACCATCACCAACCTGTAGTGAAATATTTTGCTTAGTTATGGAGCCTATCGGATCATTCCCCATAGAGGAATTCGCTATCCCTCTTCAAATCCAGGAAGCTTGTTTGGGCTTCTGAATAGATGGAAGGAGAGGAGTAGACGGGTTCGGAATTTTTGCATTGATCACTCGCCTCCAGAGACTCTCTGGTTCGTTACCGAATCTGATAATCCACTTACACATCAACCCTCTATTTAGCACATCCAAGTTAGAAACCCCCAAACCACCTGCCAATCTTGGTTTGCAAATCTGAGCCCAATTGACCCAATGAATGCATGATTTATCATCATTTCCCCCAGAGAAAACGGGCCATAAGACTATTGAGCCGATTGCTAACTTGGGCCGGCATACGGAATAAGGAAAGGAAGTATGTGGGAAGGCTGCTCAGGATTGACTTCAAAAGAATTAGACGACCACCTATAGATAGAGATTTGGATTTCCAACTATTTAGCTTAGTCGTGACTTTGCTAAAGATCGGATCCCAAAGCGCAACATAGTTCCGACTAGACCCAAGAGGGAGACCTAAATATTCCGTTGGGAGTTTGTCAAAGGAGCACTCTATGTCCAAAGCCTAGTTCCTGACCGTTTCCTCACAAATATTGATCCCAAAGACTCGGCTCTTCTTTAGATTAAGTTTCAGCCCCAATGCTAATTCGAAGATACGCAAGACTCGTTTAACACTCCGAATTTGGTTTTCTTCATCCTCACAAAAAATCAGAAGGTCGTCTGCAAACTTTAGGTGAGATATTTCTAAGAGAGAGCTATCCCTTCCAACTTTACACCCTGAGAATAAGTTTAGGCGCACAACCTTCCTAAATAACAGATTGAGGGCTTCTCCAATGAGATTGAAAAGGAGGGGGGAAGAGAACAACCTTGTCTGAGGCCATGCGAGATATTAAAAACTTATGTGGGCGAGCCATTGACCAGTACTGAGATTGAGGCTGAGGAAATGCACCTGTTGATCCATCCACACCATCTATCCCCAAAATTACATTCCTTCATAACTCGGGTCAAGAAAGCCCAGCTCACCGTGTCGTACGCTTTCTGGAAGTTAATCTTGAAAGCGATACCCTTTCTGCCCGACTTAGACATTGAATCAATGACCTCATTTGCAATTAATGAACAGTCAAGGATCTGACGTCCCGGGATGAAAGCAAATTGTTGCTCACCAATGATGGAACCCAGAACCGCACTTAAACGTTTTGCCAGAACCTTTGACAGAAGTTTGTACATACCTCCTACAAGGCTTATCGGCCTGAATTTGTCAAGTGAAGTGGGGTTTTTTACCTTGGGAATTAGGGTGATAAAGGAATGGTTTATACCATCATCCCAAGGGCGACCACAGTAAAGAATCGCATTATATCACCCTTAAGGCTATTCCAGAATTTTTTGAAGAAAACCCAGGTTAAAGCCATCAGGCCCGGGGGCACGATTATTGTCTGAAGAGAACAAGATCGCCCAGACTTCTTCCTCTCTAAACCTATCTTGAAGGGCGGAGGATTGAGCTTCGTTCAACTTACAAAAACCCAAATTAAGATCCTCTACCTCTAAGGCAGTAATGGTATTGTAAGATTCAAAGAAGTGTTCTCTGACCATCCTTTTCACCAACGTAGGATTGCTGATTTCTACCCCGTCTCTTGTCAAATGTTTTAACTGGTTGACCCTTCTTCTTTTCGTGACTGTTAGGTGAAAGAAACGGGTGTTTCGATCTCCCTCCGAGAACCAGCGTAGACGTGACTTTTGTAGCCACTCACTCTCCTCCTTCCGATAGGCCGCCCACAATTGAGATCTTAGGGTCCTAAGAGTGTCATACGAGCCAGGAATAGAAAGGCCTTGTTGTAATTGTGCTTCCAATAGGTCTATTTCCTTAGCAATATTCGCCGAGTTCCTACCATTGTTTCTTAGGAAATCCTCGGACCATGCCTTAACTGCCAGTTTGGTGCCTTTCAAAATGCCACCTATACCGGGTGTTGTGCTTTTATTCCTCTGGTCCTCAATTGTTTTCATAATCATATCTTCAAAACCCTCCATCTCCATCCAATAATTGAAGCATTTAAAGGGTTTCTGGCTCCAATTAGACTGTTCGGAAGAGAGTAGCACTGCGTTGTGATCCGATAGCGATCTCGGGAGGACTTTCTGAAGGAGACCAGGGAAAGCCAAACTAAGATCTGCTGAAATCAAGAACATGTCTAGTCGCACAAACGTGGGGGATCACGATTATTGCACCATGTAAATTTGCCACCAACCAAGGATAAATCCATCAGCTCAGCTTCAGAAACAAAGTTCCTGAAAGCATCAATGAGCTGGGCATTCATTGACAACCCCATCTTCTCTTCTTGGTCCAGAAAAAGATTAAAATCGCCACCCAAGCACCAATGAATATCTTTCGATTTTAAGAAACCCAACAACTCAGCTAGGAAAGTTGTTTTTTCCGAATCAACTGACGGACTGTACACATTTACTAAACCACAATGAAAGCCTATACTTTTGATTACCCCTACTAATATAGTAAACCTATGAAAGACAAATTTCTCATCAATTTGAAAGAAATTGGTATCCCATATGCATAATAGACCACATGCTGATCCAGAAGCAGGAGAGAAAACAAAATCTATTTCCCCGATGTTCCAAATGGTTTTAATGTCCTTAAGGAACATTTCTTACATTTTAGTTTCTTGAAGAAAAACAAGATTAGGCCGAATCCTACTGATAACCTCTCTAATAGCTCTTTTTTTCTCCCTACGTATAGAGCCCCTAATGTTCCAAGTTATAACATTAAAATTCATATTTAAAATTTAAAAATCAGAAAACATACCTTGGCCGAAATGAATTAGACCCTGCTCCTTGAATCCTTTTCCAAGTTATATACCCTCTTGATAACTGCCTCCCTACCACCCTAGAATGAAATTTCCAGTAAATTGCACATTTCCCATACTGATTCAGCTTCAAGTCCTGCAGCTGAGTCTTCAAAATCCAAATTGGCATTACGGTCAGTATTGGATGGCAACAAGGGAACATCCTCCAGAGAGTCTCTCACTAGACGTCTAACCAACCGCCTTGTTTTTGCACGAAAAAAGCTTCTGTAACCAACCGAGGGGGACGTGACATACGGATTATGACCATTTGAAAAATCCAAACCGGGTAAAACCTTATCACCAATATCAAGACTGTCAGGGACAAATTCACCGGACAAGGTGGGGGAATTAGGCAAAATGTTCGATACTGGTTGAGGGACAAAAATGGGCCAGTTAATCGAATTTGAGGAGGGTTGTTTCCCCACCCTTGGGCTTTCCACCCGCACGGGCCCAACCTTCAAACCGGGAATGAGGGAATTGAGTAACGACATGTTGGCATTAGACGTGGACTTCACTGGACCGCCAGCTGTGCGTAACCTGTCAGAAGAGTCTACCTAGTTCTCCACAATTACTGCGTCATTACTATCGACGTGCCTAGAAACATTCCCTGGCGGATCGTTGGAACAAGAACCAACATTCACTGAGTCGTTAGAGTTATGGAGCCCCTGATCCCGAGGCGACGAATCAATATCCACTTCTCGACAGTTTCGGGTACCATCCACCGGCGACAAGGGACGACTGACAACCTCTCTCTCACCCGCTTCCGACACCTCATCTTCGTCTGGAAGGTTCCAGTCCTCTGCAAAATCTCCACAGTCATCCACCGGATCAGCATGGGACGGTTTCACAGTGAGATCCCCAATGGATATTTTAATACGAAAAGGATATCCCATGGAGGAAACGATAATCTTCTCCAGTATAACGGCTGTACTCGCCACCCTGATGCATAGTTTAGCGACGTCCAGCCTCTCCTTGCTTAGGGTAACTGGATCTAAACTGACGAAAACACCCCATCGATTGCCCAATTCTTTAAAAAAAATTATATGCCAGCAACACAGAGGAACATCGTGCAGACCCAACGTAACAAAATAGTGAAGGATACCTTGAATCATAAGCGAGCCAATATGAGTGAACCAGTACGAAAGTTCCTCCCGTTTTTCATTCCAAATCTCCTCCATGTACTTCTTCGATCTAAACAGTAGGATATATGAGTCGTTGTCCACCCCCACTTAGATATCACAATATCGATGTCGTCGTTAGATAGAGCACGTTGGACAAACTCTTGGTCGAAGCTTTCCTTCAAAACTCCATCCATGCAACAGTTCAACCAATCCAGGTCCTTCGCCGAAACTTGGAAATTTACCTTGTTTTTGTCTGGAAAACTCTTACCTCTGCCAGCATCCCCCTGCTTACTTTTATTTTCATTCTCGTTCGGCTTCTGTGGGTTCCCTACTAGCACCTCCCTGTAGGATCTAGCATCCCTCGTTTTGTTCATATTCTGCTTATCAGCAGTTTTCATGCGAGCCACATTTTTTTCGGTTGAACCTGATTTTGTATTAGACGGAAACTTCCCCCCACGAGGACCACCACCAGGAAACCGCCTCGGAAACTTTGCTTTTGAGACGCTAATGATGAAGCCATCGATGCGGGATTTGTCGGTTTTAGAGATAGCATTAACCATATCTTGTTTTGATTCCATGGTGACAAAGGCGAAGGTGGTAAACCTGTACTTCATCCTCAGGTTTGTTTGTGGAATGAAAACTCTACGGACCGATCCATGGTGGCTGAACAGCTCTCTCAGGGAAGCACGAGATACCCTTTTACTCAAGTTGTCGACAAACACAATCCAATCTTCATTCTTGGACGGTTCTGTTTGAAAAGTCGTCGGAGAGTCGCTCAGAGACTTGCTCTTCCCTGCTGCGCCGCCGGTTGTTACCATTTTTAGTATTTAATGAAAGATTGACCTTTTTTAATGAAAGAAACTAATAGATATTTTAATGAGAAACATTTTATGGAGATTTACCAGCATACGAGAAAAAGAGTAAAAATAGTTTATGAAATTAGAGGTGATCGATTTAAAGAATAATTTCTTTGTTCGTATCATATTTGTTTTGCTGCGTTTAAATTTATAACATATTTTATATAATTTTTATAGTAATTCATTCAAAAAAATGTACAAATTTTCTATTACAAAAGTACATTATTTATATTATATTTGTTCATATATATTCTTAACTCTTTGATAATGCGCATACACCTTGTAGACAAAGCGATTTGAACTTGTGTCTCCTAGGATGAACATCATCCGCTTTTTTCACTGAGACACTTGTGTTCTTTAAAGAATTATTTCTTTGTTCGTATCATATTTTCATTATTTATATTTTGATTTTCTTATTTTATATTTATAATAGCATGTTTTATTTTTTTTTTCTAATTTTTGTGTCATTATTCAATTTATGATGTAGATTGTATAGTTTCACCATAGAATCTCAATTTTAACTCAATATTATTTTTTAGGATTAACGAATGTCGTCCCTGAATCTAGACATGAGGGTTTATTAGGGATTAATTTTTTTTAATATTTGTTATCAGGAGTATATTTTTAAAATTTAATTTTTTTCATATTTGTTGGGTAAACTATATCAAATACCATTAAACTTTAAGCGTTATATCGTTTTTACCACTAAACTTTTACTTTGTTCAATTATAACACTAAACTTTGATATTTGTTTCAATTATACTATAAGGTCGTTAACTTGATAACGACGTGATGGCATATACGAATAGTTTCACCCATGAAAAGACTATTTTAATCTAAAATAAAATATTAAAGATTAAAGTATTTCAAAAAATAGTAGATAAAGTAACTATCCAGTCATTAGTCAAACATTATAGTTATATTTTTTACATTACCCATAAAATCAAATTTGCTGTCAAAATCTTAATATTTGTCCGCCTTTACAGCTTCATTGTTTTTTCAATCTTAAATTGGCTTAAATATACACTAGAATAGGGGTGTGTAAAATCGGGTTCGGTTAACCGTTAACAAATTATTTTAAATGACTGGTAAATTCGAGTTGCTCAATTTTTAATCCTAAACCATAACCATCAAACCGGCTAACCAAAATATTTGGTTTGGTTCGGTCGGATAATAGTTTTTTTTATTAAAAATATAAAATTTAACAACATAGTCAAAGAAAATATATCTTTAAAAAATTTGATGGAAAATGCTAACATCTTCTCAATACTAGAACAAATTTAATAAAATATGATTGAAGTATACGCAAAACTAGGCCTAATAACATAAAAATATCTAATAAAATCAACTAAAAACTATAAAATCCTTTGAAAACAATAAACACTTTTAAAAAAATTAATGTACGACTCAAAGGGTAATAAAAAAATGTAAATATTTGGAGGGAAAAATTAAAAATAACCTAAAAATTTGCTAATACAATTGTCGCGGCCGTTTTTTTAGATCCGTTTGTGGAAAAACACAACCTGACTATTAGGGTTTTGGAATTTGGGGTTTCTCATTTTATTTTAATCTTGGAATTAGGGGTTTTTCTAATTTTAATTAAATTTTCTTTATTTGCTTAAAAATTATTTTGGAGTCGCCACCGGTCACTTTGATAAACTGGGCACCATAAAAAATTGTACCAGCGATTCTTTTAATAAAACTTGGGTTCGGGAGTCGGTTACGTGTAAGGAAGGGTTAGCACCCCACAAACGCCCCTTATCGGTACCTTATTAATTCCACGTGATATTTTGGCAATTCGAACATTAATCTAAATTTAATTAAATATTTTAATTGTTAAACGAATTCTACTTCGAATGAGGATATCCTTTTGTAAGAAAATACATTTTGGACGAATATAAGTTTTGAAACGTCCAAATACATTAGGACACTTTAATTTTTTTGACCCGGGCAAAAAAATTCCAGGTAAATAGTCTGTTATTTATGCTCGGGTAGGGTCGGATAATTTTGAACACCCCTACCCAAGGCTTGGGTGGTGAACGGTGAATTGTCGACGTGTGGGGATGTCGGACAGTGAGAGAGATGTGATTTGAGGGTCTGATTGAAAAAAATTAAAATTTTAGGATTTTTTAAAAAGTTTATATTTTTAAAGAAATTCAAAAATTAAATAAATAGATAAAAACAAACCACATGGCATGTTTTTATTGGATAACGAAATTTTAACAATCATTGACAAAAAAACTTGATTCGAATTACGGAATGAAACGTTAAGACACCAAATTGAAAAAGAAGTATATGTTAGACAATTTTTGACTATTAAGCCTCTTTAATATTATTTTTAATAATAATTAATCTATTTTTTTATTAAATAGAGAAGTATTACAAGGTAATTGTCGAGATTCGAACTCATATAAGATAGGATCCCAGCCACTCGACCTATGAACGTACACACTGCAAGCAAACAAATCCTACGATTCGTTCAATCTTACAGAAATCAATGGATAAAAGAAACAAACAAACAAAAAAGAGATGCAGTTCCAAACATGAGAAAAGAATCAATAAAAAAATTGGACTGCTAGTTTCAACAGATCCATCCAGCCAAGAATTTTTTTCAGTAAATGAAGTTAAAAAAAAGGTCTAATATTTTACCTCAGAAACCTAGTTGTAATTACTGAACATACTTTAGTTTTGTTGTAGGAGAGCTACAATCACATTTTCTGCCAACTTCAACCCCAACACAAATTAGAAACATTACTCCCTCTTCCATTTTTAAAGAGGATTTGGGATTCGAAAGGGTATCTTTCGGAGTTCGGGAGGAGAGAAAACAAGAATCAAGCTGCCCGCCAGGGAGCAAAGACAGGTTGTTTCTTCATGGATCTGTGAGAGCCATTTCTTGACCTTGATACTATGGCATGTGCTACGGGTTTTAGGGGCATTCGAAGTGTGAGAATCGATGTGTAACCTTTAACTTACCGGTATTTGGGGGAGAGAAAAAGGAACTTTTGCCATCAGCAACCCGAAAAAAAAGTTAAACCAAGCAAAGAACATTTCTTGGACCATAGTTATGCATAGTACATGTACAAGCTGTTTGCAGCAGCACAGGCAATTGAGTTTTCGGTCGGGTGCCATGCTAGGTGCAGCAACTTTGTCGTGAAATCGAAAGCATTTCCATTTGCATCAACTCCGGAGGTTTCGGCTCCTGGTATGACAAATTCACCCAAATAAATTGTGTTTCAGCACAAATCAACAACCCCCTCACCCCCAAAGAAACAACCCGAATGTTAGAAAGTTGTAAAAGAAAATGATGCAACACCAAAACACTACCTCGTCTGACAACACGTGTTATACTGCTTAGGGATCTGGAAGGCCTCGAGGGAGTCTGAACCTGTCTCCTGAAAAGACATGAATGTTTATAACTACTAACAATCTAACATCAATACGGAAATCATAATTCACACTGCACAGCACTTGTCTTTTACTCTGCTAGAGTGAATATATTTTACCGCATTGGATTTTTGCTGGCTTCCAAAGTTGTCGCCTCTGTGCTTCCAGGGGAACAACCAAACACACGGAATAGATTGCTGATATCACAAGAGGAATTGTAAAAATATTACGTTACAAGGACGAAGTCAACAACAAAAGGCTATACATGACGGCATTGCTCAGAACAGACCTGTAGGAACCCGTTGCCACTCGCAATCCATCTCCACTTAGGCAACACTCAAATTTGTCAAAGATTGAATCATTTTCATACAAATCACACAGCTGAAACAATTAAAAATGTCATAATGAGCTCCAGCACAGCACATCCCAGACATGATTAATTTCATCTCATTCAGAAGATAGAAATAATACCTTTGGTCTCAAATATTCATGAACCTGGAACATTGCAACTGGACCTGAATCCATATTGATGTCCCAAAGCTACAACCAAGTGATATGTAATCAAGTTAGATGACAAGTTGTATTGAAAACGGAAACATCAAATATATATGTTATAAAGAACATGGTGAAAATTTTAACACAAAAAAGTAGATTATGTTTTGTATATAATATTAAGAGGGATTCTGATAAAATATGGTAAAAGATCAAAACAATGAAACAAAAATGGCAGGTGATTGATTCAAATAGAGAATGGGGAACAAAATCAGAAACGTCAGTTTAGTTTTAAAACATTTAACTTGTATATACATGCTCTGATACTGAGTACAAGAAACTACCAAAACATTTACCCTCACCCCACCTTCCATGTCTTCATGATAAGCTCTCTATGAGAAAAACAAAATTTTTTAGCATTTGATTCCTAACCAAGATGTCAACAAAACAAATCGTTGTATCATTTTTAATCAATTGGCATTAAATGTTTAAAACCTAGAATCTTTAAGGACTTACAATTGCAGCCAAAGGTAATTAGAGCTTCATGTGTTCTACACATTACATGGTGCCAATTGCAACCAAATTCTATCAATGTCTTATAAGATAAACCAATGTATAATTACATCAAGGATAATGTCATTGTGGCATGCTTAAGAAAAATTGCAGGCATAATGTGATGCTCGTGCAATGCAAAAGTACAATTGTATGTATCGAAGGCAAATGCAAGGAGAGAAGAAGAAGAAGAAGAAGAAGAAGACAAACAAACAAACAAACAAAAAGAAAAAGGACAAGGTCAAAACCTTAAGAGTCATGTAATCACGGCTAAGTATATATCTTCCGTCTTTAGCAAATTTAATATCTGAGATTGAGGCAATTATCTCTGTAAAAAATGATCTAGAACCAGGTGCCTCTGGTTCTTCAAATCTGTTTCCGTAGAGAAGTACTCATTATTCATAAAGGATACTGAAAAAAGTAGTAGCATATAGACCCTTGCATGGTAGTAAATTGAAAAAACACATGCAAAACCCGAATCTGAACCTGCCCAAACCTGACTTGATCAAAGAAATCAATGACCCAAACCTGATAAAATCTGAACCTAAGATGAACTGACCCCAAATAAACCTAAACTAGAAAAGCATGCTAAAATGGTTTTATCTTTCATAAAAATCTAAAAAATGACCCAACTAGCTTGAACAAAAACCCAGCCCGAATCCAAAAGGACAAAAATCTGCCCCAAAAAAAATCTGAAACCTGAAAGGGTTCAAGTGCAAAACGGCCCAAACCAAACTGCCAAACTACCAGTTTGCCATCTCTAAATGTAAGTAGACTCACCAAAAGAAAAAGAAAAAAAAGGCAAAACACTTACAATTTGGCATGAGAATCACACAAAGCTGACTGCCGCAAATCAATGAGGCGAATTGAACCTTTTGAACTACTATATGCTAACGTATTACAGTGGGTAGGGTGGAACTCTGCCGATGTTATAACCTCTGCAAAGACAGAAATAGTAATAGTTCAAACCTCAACAAAACTTATGGTTGAACAAACCTAGGAACTTGAAACAAACTCTGAACCAACTATTAACCCAAAGGGCTGTTGGCAACAGCTTACTATGGAAACGAAATTATTAAATAGCATTGAAGCTGAAAATATATTAAGAAGTGAAAGCAGCAGAGAAAAAATACCACTATGCTAAGAGGCTTACCAGTTAGATCCTCCATGTTTGCAGGCTTTACGTCGACAATATTGAAACTTTGATTGCTGATTTCCAAGTTCCAAAGATTTATACGCAGATCATCAGCGGATATAAAAGTTTCACCATCACTATGAAAGATAAAGAGTGTATCAATAAATTTTGGAAAATGAAGCTGACATTGGAAAGCAAAACACAGAAACAGGATGCAGTTTCAAACATGCACACACGGTCACTCTTCTCATACAACAGCATAACTGTTAGAATCCATCAAATATAAACTGCAGACAAAGCTGAATGACAAGAAGCTTAAATGTCACCATAAGAATTTCAAAAAATTACACAATTTCGGGAAAAGCATGTCCGGTTGATACTAACATAGCAATTTTTCATGCAAATAAGATCCTGAAGAAACAATCAATTCCTGAAAAATAAACTCTATCCCTAGCATGTAATCCTATGGTTTAGAAGTTCTCCAGTTTTCTCGATTATTAACCACCCTTTCATTTCTCCAGTCTTCTTGCTTGGACGTGACAACACAAAAAGTTCAGCACATAATGTTATTAAGGAATCAGGATTCATTATATAATAATTATTTAAGATAAATCATACGTTTGAATGAAAAAGGATAAAACTATAAGCCCAAATCATGCCAGTTTTAACTTTATACTCCAATATACAAACTAAAACTAGTCACCATCACTCGCACAGGAGACCCCAAAGAATGTCACTGCAAAGGACCAAAAACAATCAACAAAAAGACAATACTCAGAGGGTACACATAAATCAGATTTACACTCTTCAAGTTTCTCAGGTGACAATGGGTTTTATTCCATCAGAGAATAAAAAGGTAGTGCGCATGGCTTATAATATATAAACCATAGTGGAAAAAAACATGCGTCCTTAGTCCTTACTTCCTCTTCTTTTAGTTGTCAAATAGATTCAAAAAAGAAAAAGCAAAAATAAATTTGCAACAACACTAGAAGAAAAAGAGAATGGCTACCTGTTATTTGAAATAGAATTGATGTGATAATCATGAGCATGGGCATAGACTCTTCGACATCTAGCTACTAGGTTGGTCTCCTGACTTGTTACCTAGAAATAGTAAAGAATAAAGGTTAAAGGTTATAGAGCAGAAAAAGGCCAAGAAGCATTAAGACAATAAGAATGATTCATGATTATTCAATCACAAAATCATAACCCTCCTCTCTGGCTGAAAAATGATAAAGAGACTGAAAAACCAAGTGGTCTTAAAAGGACTTGTGCCACTTATGGTTGCCAGGGGTAAGTGGCAGATTTCATATGATAATATATAGAAGAATAGAATCTAACAATATATTTTACAGAAATAACAAGAAGGGTTTAATAATAAGAAATTACACAAAAAATATATGTAAAAGGCTGAATACTCAGTCTCATAGGCCTTCACCAAAAATTCCCTACACATAGTTGAAGTACTGCTCCTTGGTAACATCTGGTGGTACAAGAGTTCATCACCTTACAGGCACTTTTATTAAACGCTTAAAAGATTTTCACCATCTTCCCTAGCCTTGAGCATAGTTAAACTCATATAGCTCAAAAAATATTCAAAGTTTATACTAGAACTTAAGTCACAGAATAAATAAAATAATAGTGTAGAGTACAACTACCACAGGTAAACGTAATGATGGCAGGCCTCCAGTTGGGAAAGAAAAATCATTGTCCAAATAGTTGTAGGATTTGTCAGGGGAGCCTCCATTTGCGAGACAAGGGATGGGGATATTTGAATTACTTGAACAAGCCATGCTGCCATTTCCTACAGCTTTTGGGGGGTCCAAATTCATTTCAGAAATTTTCTTGAGCTTCTTTTCTTGTACCTGTCGCATCCACAGACAGATAGCAGACAAATAAGTGGGTATAATGGCAAGGGCAGAGCACGAAATCATAACATAAATCATTAAATCTGCTTAATGATTGACAAAAATGAGACACATTACCTAGCATGTTTCTCTTTCCTAAATAACTATTTCATAAAAGTATTCCATTGCAGCGGTTTAAATAACATATTCCATTCAGATGCATGACATACTAACATACCAACTAGTACTTATTACAAACAAAGTGACCACATAGACTATCTACAATAAAAACGAAAGCCATATAGTTCAGAAACAGTTTCAGCAAAAATTTCCTTCCTTACCTTCCAAAACTTGATGGTTTTATCATTGGTAGAAAGGAGAAATAGCGCACCATTGGCTGTTTGGCACCATCTGATTTTGTTGATTTTTTCCTCTATTTCCAAGCTCTTGAGATAGTCAAACTGGAAAATAATAATAATAATAATAATAATAATAATAATAATAAAATAATAAGCAATGCATAACAGAGCACAGAGGGAAACAAATGATACTGTGCATGCATCATTGAAACAAAAGTGATGAGAGCGCACCTCAGGCTCATGGCTTTGGAATTCCGTCATGTAACGAAACTCAGGGTGTCGATTAATTGGATAATCCATTCTCTCCAAATCCCGTCTTGACGCACCATGCTATATATTGCAATAAAAGTTATTATAAAGTTGCAATGGAAGAAAAACTCGTAAGTAAAAATATTAATGTCAGGGGAGGTAGCAGAACCCACATCCTTTGTATCCGTCCTCTCAAAGAGAACAACCCGCCCCCCACGGTCACCAGTGGCAAGGTGATCCCCAGTTTTATCAAATTCAATTGCTGAGATAATATCAACTGCAGCAGGAAACAAAATTCTTAAGAAAATACAATTGTGCAGACAGTGAATTGAGTAATGGTAAAATTTTGTCAAGACTGTCTCTCTTTCTATATTAAAAAAAACTGCATTGTTTTGCTAGGGAAGAAGGCCAAATCTTTTTCCTTTCTATTGATAAATCACAAATCTTAGTCTTGATATTTTTTTCTTTCTATACTAAATATTTCCTTCTCTCTGAGAACACAAAGAAAGTTACAATTTGATAGATTATAAACTATTTCTGCTAGGCCCCTACCTAGATAATTCACAGCCACTGTAATATACATTCTCATAGCCCTTTCAGCCTATTACTCTGGAAAGCTTGGGAAAAATTCATTGTGGCAACGACAAGTTCAATTTGCACGACAAGTTCAAGCTTGGGAAAGCTTGGGTCACATAGTCCAAGATAATTCCTTCCAAGAAAGGATTCTTGCTAAAGAGCATATATCATTGCTTTTCCGCAACTTAAAATAGAATATTCAAAAGTTTAGCTAAGAGCCTAAGACTACAAGTTACCATCAAAAGAATAAAACATCTACCTCAAAGTTTCCATTCTTGTCTACTACCTAGTTCTTAAGGTGTCATTAAACCAAGCATCATCAAGCTAGTACTTACACATAATTGAATTCAACTTGTTAAGCCAAGTTTCACTACTGACTTACTGAACCGAACAAAATGGTCAACTACCTATCAAGACTCTTAGATCATTCAACTGGTAGTATAACTGTATAATGTGTTTTCTATATGTTCACTGGCTCGGAAGGTAACAGAAATAAAACACACCAAGTGAATCCAATTATCTGTAAAATGTATCTGCCTTCAAGCCCAACATACAAGCATTAAATCCATCCAAATCAATGTAGTCATCCGAGCATGGGTTAAGACTTGAAATGACACACATAAACTCCTAAAACATAATCTATCTCCATCCCAATAGAGTGATAATACCCAGATTCCAGTTCCAATTCAATTATCAAAACTATTAATCGGTTCCGAGTTCAGACAGCTGAAACCTCAGGACCACAAATTAGTTTACTTGGAAAAAAATTAAGCTTCAAACCACCAATACTACAAAAAGTAAAAGGGACAACTTCTCAGGGTATGCAACATCACTAACTTCGTCAATTAAACTTCCACACTACCTTTTTTTCTTTCCTCTAACGAAACTATTACTGATTAATGATTCAAAGCATTGTTTGGTCTGTAACCCACTATTTTCCCCAAATCTAAGCCGCCCCGCCGCCGCCCCTTCCGAAAGGAGAAAAATAAAATCACAAATTTTTCCTTACCCATTACCTAAACAACAATATCTCAATAGCCCATGATCCCAAACATATCCAAATCACTATAATAAACCCTAATTCCAATCGAACCAACTAATTACCAATTAGATCCAAAAAAAAAAACCATAAGAAAATTACCTTCTTGAACTTCTTCTCCAGCCGTTCGTTCACCAAATACCTGAGAGAATTTCCACTCCAAAGGTGGTGTTGGCCCCGCCGGAGCTGTCATCACCTCATCGCCTCCGTTCATTTCCTCTTCTTCTTCTTCTACTTTTTGAGCTTTTCAGTGTCAGATAATCAATAACGACCAAGATTTTACCACACTCCCGGGATCAAATAAAAGATCGCATTTTCAGTTAGCTTTTTCCCTTCTTTTCTTTTTCCTTCTCAAATTCGAAAGGGAAAAGTAAAAATTAGTTTTCGATTTCAATATTTCAAGTTTCAACCATTGATAGTACAGCCCGAAGAAAAACAAACAACAGACACCCAAATATTCTCCCATTCTTAAATATATAATAATAAATAAATAAATAAATAAATAAATAAAACTTTTGCTTTATCTCTCTTTTCATGAAATGAAAATTTTGGGCTAGGGGTGATAATGAGCCTGACCGGCTCGCGAGCTACTCGGGCTCGGCTCGGTCAAAGTTTGGTTTGAGTGAGCTCGACTTAGGCTCGGGTTCGGCTCGAAACCTTAACAAGTTGAGCCGAGTCTACCCAGACTCGGCTCGAAAAGCTCGTGTATAGGCTCGAAATCTACATATGCACTAAAATAAATTATGTGTTTGTATTTTTCTTTCATTAGTTGATTGTTGTTTAATTTTGTATTTTCTTTAATTATGTGTTTGTATTATAAGAATATTTATTGATTATTTGGATTAATCTAATTTTTGGCACTTTTTTTTTCTTTCCGGTCATTGAATTTCGTTTTAGTGTTGGTTATGAAAGGGATTTTTAATGAATATTTTATATAAAAAAATTATAGCAAAATTTTTCATTTCGAGCCGATCCGAGCCTGACGAGCTTCGAGCCCGAACCGAGCCCAATAGAATTGTTTTCGAGCCGAGCTCGAGCCTAAAATTTCGAGCTCGGCGAGCCTCGGGCTCGAGCCGAGCCCAATTACACTGTTTCTGAGCCGAGTCGAGCCTGGCCAGGCTCGGGCTCAGCTCGGCTCGTTATCACCCCTATTTTGGGCAGTTGGGATTTTCAGATTTCCTGATAATTAAATGGGTAAACTATACTGGTGGTCACCCAACTATCACAATTTTCCTATTTTACTCCTCTAACTAATTTTTTCGTCAAAATCATCTCTTTCGTTTCCTTTTTTGGTGACGTGTATTTTTTAATATTTTTTAATATTATTTTATTATTTCCTCTCTCCTCCTTATATTATTTTTGTCACCACCGCAACAAAGAAATAAAAGTGGATTTTATTGGGGGAGTGTTGGGATTCAAACTCACACCCCCAAGAGAATAAGCAAACATGTTTAGCCGCTGGGCTAAGCACTATATAATAATTTGTTTTACCACATATTAATCTTAAATTAAAGAAACGAACCCAAAAATATATTAAATAGTCATTTATTTTATTTTTTATGAATTTAATATTAAATTATTTAAAAAAATCTTAGATCATTTAAAAATAATAAATAAATATGATTTAAAATTTATATTATATGATAAATAAATAAATATTATTAATTTAATTTTTAATGTAATTTAGTATTACTTTTCTAAAATAAATAAATAATGATTTAATTAATTTTATCATATCGAACAAAGTGAAAAGATGAAATCTAGTTTAATTTGTAATTTTAATCACAAATTAGTTAAATATAATTTAAGTTAAAAGTATTACAATTTTTTTAGTTTAACTTGGTGTTTAAATATTTATCAATAAGGTTTTGTGTTCGAATAAGATAAATGATTATTTAATATATTTTTTAGGTTCCTTTCTTTAATTTAACTTTAATTTTGTCATATCGCGGTCAAACTAACGGATGAGCCAAATTGTGTGTAATTTGAATTATGAGGGTTAAATTTAATGAAAATATTTTATAATAACTTAACTGGTTCTTTATTTTTTCGTTGAGGGCTAATTTGACCTTTAAACTTTTAATTAATTAATAATTGGAAACTCGAATACACTGTATAAAATATTTGAAACAATATACACCAAGTGATGACTTGTTGTGGTTGTTCGCGGACTGGTTTTATTCTCCACAGTCTTCGTTCAAGTCCCACGGGTTGCATGTTTTTACTTTTACCCAAAATCTAACCAATAATAAGATGACATGTGTCGTCTTACTATTGGGCGTCAATTAGTTAAAATAGTTTTAAAAAAGTCATTATTTATTACATGTGTCACCTTCACTTTACACGTGGCACTGCCATGTCATCTCCATATGCCATATAAGACTGTCACGTCATCTTTAAAACGGTCGACGTCTGTTGATTGACGATTTTCATTCAACGAGGGTGAATTTTGATCGAAAATAAAACGTTAAGTGTTGAACTGCACAAAAAAATAATAGGGGCTAAAGTGACCAAAATGTCAAACGTTGGGGGGCTAATTTTGACTTTATGCCATATGTATTTGGTTGTCCTTTCGGTTTCAGGGCTTTGCCCCGGCTATTCTGGACTAACTTAGTTCGCACACCTAATTTTGGTGGGTGAGTCTCCCAGTGGAAATTTTCTGCATACACAATGACTCTAACTCAAGACGTGCTTAAGCGATACTAGGGGTGGGAATTGTCAGGTACCCGAGTTTCGGGTACCCGGTTTTTTGGTACCCGGTTCATCCGGGTACCTCAAACATCGGCCCGTGTCCCGACCCATCTCATCCGGGTACCCGAGTGATAGGGTACCGGGTACCCGCCATTTTTTTTAATTTTATAAAAAAAAATATATACATACCTACGAAACTATAACATATTCGAAATGATCAAATCCAAGAAAAATCAAAATCAAACTTCCATAGCTTCAATGACCAAATCCAACTAAACAGTAAACATTCGAAAATTCACAGCCTTATATCTAACTAAACAGTAAACATATAAGGAAAACCAACTTCACAGCTTCAATGGTCAAATCCAAGAAAAATTAAAATACACATTCAAAAATTGCATATCCCAGATTCAACCCATATTCATAAATATAAGTATATAACACTGGAAAAAAAATCAAACCCCGCTCAAATTCGAAAAAAAAAACCACAGATCGAGAAAAAAAGACATGACGAAGTGGGCGAACTAGCAAAGTTCGGGACTGGTGAAGTGGCGAACGGCGAACGACGAACAAAGAGTTGGGACTGGCGGCAAGCTGGCGACTATGTGAGGAGGATCGACGACAAAAGAAAGGACTGAAGTGAGGACGACCGTCGCGATATTGGAGTTTGGAGAAGATGAATTTTAATTTTTAGGGATTTCAAAATAACATTTGGGGAAAGGTAGACTGGTCGAGTATTTCAGTTCAAGTTACCCATTTTTTTAAGCTAAAAATAATATATATATATTATAATTTATAAAATTAAAATATAATATATATATATAGTCGGGTACCCGACTGAGATCAATTTTTCGGCCCAGGTCCGACCCGAATACCCGAGAAAAGTACCGGGCCGGGTACCCGACCCGAGAAAAGAAAAACAATTGAGTAATTACCCGTCCAATTTAATTCGGGTCATCGGGTATTTGGGCCGGGTCAATCCGGTCGGGTAATTTTGCCCACCCCTAAGCGATACCAAGTTGTTTATTACTTGGACCGATCTATGTTGGTTCAAAACACAATATATTAATATATACAGTAATTATTTGTAAATACCAAATGTTTTGGTTTTGGTCAAAACACAATATATTAATATATACATGTTATTATTTGTAAATACCAAATATTTTGATTTTGGGGAAATTAGGAAATAAATTAAGATTGACTTTTTTGAGTAATTAAGATTGACCTTTTTTTAATGAAAGAAACTAATAGATATTTCAATGAGAAACATTTTATGGAGATTTACTAGCATACGAGAAAAAGAGTAAAAATAGTTTATGAAATTAGAGGTGATCGATTTAAAGAATAATTTCTTTGTTCGTATCATATTTATTTTGCTGCGTTTAAATTTATAACATATTTTATATAATTTTTATAGTAATTCATTCAAAAAAATGTACAAATTTTCTATTACAAAAGTACATTATTTATATTATATTTGTTCATACATGTTCTTAACTTTTTGATAATGCACATACACCTTGTAGACAAAGCGATTTGAACTTGTGTCTACTAAGATGAACATCATCCGCTTTTTTCACTGAGACACTTGTGTTCTTTAAAGAATTATTTCTTTGTTCGTATCATATTTTCATTATTTATATTTTGATTTTCTTATTTTATATTTATAATAGCATGTTTTATTTTTTTTCTAATTTTTGTGTCATTATTCAATTTATGATGTAGATTGTATAGTTTTACCATAGAATTTCAATTTTAACTCAATATTATTTTTTAGGATTAACGAATGCCGTCCCTGAATCTAGACATGAAGGTTTATTAGGGATTAAATTTTTTTAATATTTGTTATCAGGAGTATATTTTTAAAATTTAATTTTTTCATATTTGTTGGGTAAACTATATTAGATACCATTAAACTTTAAGCGTTATATCGTTTTTACCACTAAACTTTTACTTTGTTCAATTATAACACTAAACTTTGATATTTGTTTCAATTATACTATAGGGTCGTTAACTTGATAACGACGTGATGGCATATACGAATAGTTTCACCCATGAAAAGACTATTTTAATCTAAAATAAAATATTAAAGATTAAAGTGTTTTAAAAAGTCAAATCGAGTTTATGGTAATGTGATAAAAAGAATTTATACTGAAATATGACGGCTCCTATTTTATCGGACGGGGAGAGACCTAACGGGGAAAACCCTAGCTTAGGGGGTTTTACATTTTCAGGGGGCCAGCCGCCGGGAGGAGGGTCGTCGTCGGCGGTGGCCCCGCCTCCATCGGGTGGCCCAAAACCCAAACAGGTAGGGAGGGACTCGTGTGATGAGCGGACGGTACCTATGGAGGTGGTTGGTTCGGACAATATGGAGGTTGGTTGCGTTGCGGGGAACGGCTTGCTGCATGCTAGGGCGCCAATGGTGGCTGCTGCTGACGATAGGTTGGGGGCAGCTACGCCGGGTCTGAGTAAAGGGTCATACGCGGATATGGTGGCGCGGTCGGACAGTGCCGATGGGAGGCATAAACCCGGTGTGGCCACGGATGGGGTTTAAGTTCTGGAGTTAGATTTTTCGATTGATCGCAGCGGAGCGTATCCGAAAATTAGGTTTTCAGAGCGGGTGCATGCATCGACCGATGATAGTATGAAGCGAGCAGTGATCGTCCGTCTCCTTGGGCGTAGCATTGGATTTAAGACGTTACTATCTCGGATTCCTAGCCTTTGGGCACCAGCAGATAACTACCAAGTCGTAGACTTAGATAACAATTATTTCCTTGTGAATTTTGATTTGATGGAGGATTATACGAAGGTGCTCTCGGCTGGTCCTTGGACGATATACGGTAGCTACTTAACAGTGCAACCGTGGTCACGGTCCTTCTCGACATCGCATAAGCATCCTTCGCAAGTTATGGTTTGGATACGCCTACCGGGCCTTCCATATCGTTACTACACTAAGGCATTGTTTAAGCTGATTGGAAGTATTATTGGAACTGTTGTTCGCATTGATTACAATACGACGGCAGCTGAAAGGGGTAAGTTTGCGAGACTTGCGGTGCTAGTGGACCTGAATAAGCCGTTGTTACCGTGTATTGGTATCGATGGTTTTACGCAGAAGCTAGAGTATGAGGGTCTGCATCAAATTTGTTTTAAATGTGGTATCTACGGACACTTATCGGATGGGTGTGGAATGAGTGGTAATGCAGAATCGGATAAAGGGAATATGGTCGTTGAGCAGCCGAGTGAGGGGATGATGGGACCGGAGACTAGCTCAGATAATATGTATGGGTCGTGGATGGTGGTCGAGGCTAGGAAAAGAGGGTCGCGGAAGGTGGTGGAACAGTAGCAGCATGCGGATGGCATGCATGGGTCCGGAGGGTCGAGGTTTGGTGTGTTAGGAGAGGACGATAGCATGAAGAAGGGGCTGGTGCTGATGTGCAGAGAGGAGTGCCGTAGGGGATGCGGGGTGTGCAACGTGATGCTGGGCTAGGGCTTCGAGGTGCCAAGATGAGGGGTACGGCTGTGCAGCGGCCCCATGGCAAGGGGGTTGTGATTGCAACGAATGATAATGCTGAGGGGAATGGTAAGGCTGTCATGCAGAAGAGTGGTGCGCCATCCAGTGTAGGGAGAAGCCCTTTAGTGGATGTTTCGAACATGAAAGCGAAACAATATGAGGGTACTAAGGTGGTCTCGATGACACCTAATTTGGAAGTGCAAGTGCAAGCTCATAAGCCGAGCATTGCCACCGAAACTCATAGAGCAGTTATTATTGCGGAAGTTGATACGACTAAGGGAGTTGTGGGAGGCGAGCGGAAGGATACTAGTCGAGGGAAGAGTCTTTTGCCGGTAAAGGCTGCGCTTAAAAGTCTTCGAAGCAGTCGAAGCGTGGTCATGTGACGCGCACACCGGCTAAGCCGATTTTGGCGGAATGGGTCCAATCTTTTTCGGGTAGGCTGCAGGATTTGCATGATCATGCCGTTTTGAATGTAGCAGGGGCGACAAGCGGAGATGGGATCCTTCATGCGAATAGGTTGGAGTCGACTCCCACGGTTCCGAGCTTGGTTGCAAGGGCGGGGGAGAGTGAGGTGGCCGTTGATGGGGTTGGCAAGGAGAACATTGTTTCGTCTTGTTAAGGTTCTTCTTTCTACCTTTGTTATCTTTTTAATGATTAAGTTAATGTTTTGGAACTGTCAGGGTGCGGTGAGCCCGGAATTTCACCGTCATTTTCATGATTTTGTGCGGAAGCATGATCCTAGGGTGGTTTGTCTCGTTGAACCACGGGTTAGTCGTGTTCAGGCGAATATGGTTATTCGCAGGTTGGGTTTTGGGAATTCTTATCGTGTGGAGTGCCGGGGTTTTAGTGGTGGTGTTTGGGTCCTTTGGCGTGAGGATGTTCAGGTTGAGATTTTAGTTGTGGCAAATCAGTTCGTGCATGGGAATTTTTTTGATGATTCCTTTAATCAGTGGGTCCTTTTTACGACTATTTATGCTTCCCCGACGGTATCAACGAGGAGGTTAGTGTGGGATCGTTTGCTCAGTCTTCGACCAAGTGGGAATCAGGTGTGGGTGTTAGGAGGTGATTTTAATTGTATCCTTCGTGACGGGGAATGTTATGGTAGCAGATTGGTGTTATCAGGTGTTAGCTCGCTGTTTCAGGAGTTTTTTTTACGGCAGGCTCTTTTGAGGTTGATTATAGAGGCGACGACTTTACTTGGAGACGTGGGAGGTTATTCAAACGCATCGATAGGTTTTTGGTGAATGGAGCTTGGCAGAATCTCTTTCCTCATAGTCTAGTGTTGCACCTCGACCGTTTGGGGTCTGATCATTGTCCGCTTATCCTTGATAGGGAAACTCGTACCGGCGCTGATGATGATTGGCCGTTCCGTTTCATTGCAGCTTGGCAGGACCATCCCGATTTTGCTAACTTGTTAAGGGATAGTTGGAGGCCGATGGATTCGGTTGAACATAATATCGCTAGGCTTAGGACTAGTGTTTCGAATTGGAATATTGAGGTGTTTGGGCACATTGGTAACCAGAAGAGGAAACTGTTGGCACGCCTAAGAGGTATTGATAGGGCTCTCAGGCGTAATTATTCGGCATCGTTGGTAGAGTTGGAGAAGTCTCTCCGGGCAGAGCTCGATATTGTTTTAGAGCATGAGGAGAGTCTTTGGTTCCAGAAGTCGAGATGTCATTGGTTCATGCAAGGAGATAGGAATACCAAGTATTTTTATGCCTCCACGATTAGCCGAAGGAAGAGGAATTTGATCACTCGGTTGTGTGATGGTGATGGCCGTTGGTTAGACTCTCAGGTTGAGCTTCGTCGGCATGCTATTGATTTCTACAGTAGTCTCTTTACTAGCGGCAATACAGATGCATCTCAGTATTCCATCCGCGGTAAATTTCCTGGCCTTTCTAGTTCTGCTACTGATTTCTTTGATAACCCTGTATCTGTGGATGAGGTTCGCAGGGCGGTTTTCCAGATGGATGCGCTTAAAGCACCTGGTAGAGATGGGTTTCAGGCTTTATTCTATCAGCGGAACTGGGACATTGTTGGGCCGGATGTGTGTCGTTTGGTACAAGATATTTTTGAGGGGGCCCCTTTTCCAGATAGTTTAAATGATACTCTGTTGGTTTTGATTTTGAAAGTAAAGTCCCCAGAGAATATGACACAATTTAGGCCTATCAGCCTTTGCCAGGTCTTGTACAAAATTGTGACTAAAGTTATAGTGAATAGGATTAAGCCTTTTATCCCTGATTGGGTAAAGGACAATCAAACGAGCTTCGTTCCTAGCCGCCTTATTTCGGATAATATTATAATTGCCCAGGAGGTGGTACACTCCATGCGACGCAATACAGGTGCTAAGGGGTGGATGGCGGTGAAAATTGATCTGGAAAAGGCGTATGATCGTCTTGAGTGGAACTTTATAGCGGATACGCTTTGTGATGTTGGTCTACCGAGGAAGATACATGATTTGATTATGCGTTGTGTGTCGTCTGTATCGACAAGTATTTTGTGGAATGGGGCGCAGACATAGCATTTTTGACCGTCTAGGGGAATCAAGCAAGGCGACCCGTTATCGCCATACCTTTTTGTTCTTTGTATGGAGCGGCTTGGTCATCTTATTGAGCACAAGTTATCACAAGGGGTATAGAAGGGGTTCCGGGTGTCGAGACAATGCCCGATTATTTCTCACCTCATGTTTGCAGATGATATGGTTTTGTTTGCGGAGGCCTCGATGGAGCAGGTTGGGGTGATCCATTCGGTGTTAGCTGAGTTTTGCAGTGCGTCTGGAATGAAAGTGAGTGTGGCAAAAACGAATGTTTTCTTTTCCAAGAATGTTCCACGCTCGCTCTGCAGTTCGATTTGCACGGTGTGTGGTTTTATGGAAGTTCAGAATTTAGGTAGATATTAGGGGGTGCCTATGTTACATCAAAGGGTCACTAATGGAACGTATGGTTTTTTAATTGAGAAGGTCCGGGATCGCTTGAATAGGTGGAAGGCGAGATATTTATCGTTTGCTGGGCGCATCGTCTTGGCAAAATCGGTGCTTTCGACGATTCCTTCCTATTGCATGCAGACGACTAAGATTCCAAAGGGGGTATGCAATAAAATTGAGGGAATTATACGTGCGTCTATTTGTGGTAACTCGACGTTGAAAAGGGCGGTTCATCTTGTAAAATGGGAGGAGGTTGCATCGCCTACTGTTAGGGGTGGCCTTGGTTTCAAATTCTTAGACCAACAGAATGACGATTTTCTTATGAAGGTGGCTTATAACATTGTGGTGAAAACGGACCAGCTTTGGGTACGTTTCTTACGAGCCAAGTATAAATGCTACGACCGCATTCTGACTACAATTTTTAAGAATAATTGCTCGGTTCTTTGGAGAGGGGTGAGTGCGGTTTGGGATGATGTTAGGGACGGGATTGTGTGGAATATTGGTGATGGTGCGACGGTGGACTTTTGGAAGGACAATTGGCTGGCGGATATTGGCCCCCTGAGTTCTTGTTGCCCGCGAAATACGGTGGATATGGCCCCTACACCGGTTAAAGACATGGTTGATGGTGAAGGGAACTGGATTTGGGCGGCTTTCCGGGACGTATTACCCATGCACGTGTTGGATCACATAGCTGCGATAAAGCCGCCTACAGCTTCGAATGACCTAGATTGGCCGGGGTGGAAGTGGAGCAGAACGCGAACCTTCACTGTGCGGTCTGCATACGACGCACGATCGCAGCAGGTTGTTGAGGCGGAGGATGGTCTGTGGAAGGTGATCCACGCGTACAAAGGTTTGCCGCGAATAAAGGCTTTCCTTTGGCTTATCGGGAAAGGTCGGATCTTAATGAATGACGAAAGGGCCCGGTGACATTTAACGGACTCGGCTGCATGTGCGGTATGTGGGGCAGCTTGTGAAGACATTGATCACATCCTTCGCCACTGTCCCACGGCAGTTTCGACCTGGGCAACTTTGATCAAACCGCAATGCTTGGCGAGGTTCTTGGCGTTGCCCATGAAGGAATGGTTGAGGAGGAACTTGCTGTCGGGTGATGGCTTTGCGAGGGATGCGTCGGATTGGGGTGTGTTGTTTGGGGGCATTCTTTGGACCCGTTGGCGCATTCGGAATGAGAAGGTTTTCGGGAGCTGGATCCCACATGGTGCAGGGGTCATCGAGCGTAGCATGCGTTTGGTTGCTGGTGCACATCGTACACAGCAAACCTGCATCCAAATCTCGCCTATTGATGCAGTTCGACAGTAGGTGCGGGGGCGAAGATGGTGTCCGCCGATGAGGGGGACTGTGAAGCTTAATGTGGATGGCACGAGGAGTGATTTCGATGGTGATGCCTCTTGTGGAGGGGTTGTCCGCAACTCTCAAGGTAATTGGATTACTGGCTTTACAAAATTCATTGGAAAATGCTCGGTGTTTGAAGCGGAGCTTTGGGCGGTGTTTGAAGGCCTTAAGTGTGGTATGGGTGTTGATGGGGTGAGTATAGTGGTGGAGACGGATAATTTGAATGTTTTTCGCACGTTATCGGGTATGTCTCCTTGTTTGAGGTCATCATCTTTGATTGATTCTATTCAAAATCTTGTTTTGATCCATGGTGGAGTAGAGTTTCGACATATTTGTCGCGATGCAAATAGAGTGGCGGATGCGATGGCGAAGTTGGCGGTGTGGGCTAACTTTGAGGCCTATGTGTTTAATAGTGTTCCGGTTGAGGTGTTCGACCTTTTGAGGGAAGATTGTCCCTAAGTTGTGTTTGGTTTTGTTGTTCACCTTTTATCGTGGCTTGTACGGATTTTACATAGGTACTCTTTTCCCTCATTAGGTTAGGAGGGTTTTTAATGAGGCCTATGTAAATCCTCTCCCATTATTTATAAAAAAAAAATGTTTCAAAAAAATAGTAGATAAAGTAACTATCCACTCATTAGTCAAACATTATACTCCCTCCGTCCCATTTAAGGTGTCAATTGTTGACTTTTCACGCAGTTTTAGGAAGAAAAAATTTGTGTAAGAGATGTGATGTAAAATAATTGAAAAGACAATTTTACCCTTGAAAAGTTGGATTTTATTTTGTTGGAAAACTAAAAAGAGGATAGAAAGGGAAATACACATTGTAAAAGTAATTGATTTTTTCAATGAGACATTTTAAGTGGGACAATTTTAAAACACAAAAGAGACATTTTAAGTGGGACGGAGGGAGTAGTTATATTTTTACATTACCCATAAAATCAAATTTGCTGTCAAAATCTTAATATTTGTCCGCCTTTACAGCTTCATTGTTTTTTCAATCTTAAATTGGCTTAAATATTCACTAGAATAGAGGTGTGTAAAATCGGGTTCGGTTAACCGTTAACAAATTATTTTAGATGACTGGTAAATTCGGGTTGCTCAATTTTTAATCCTAAACCATAACCATCAAACCGGCTAACCAAAATATTTGGTTTGGTTCGGTCGGATAATGGTTTTTTTATTAAAAATATAAAATTTAACAACATAGTCAAAGAAAATATATCTTTAAAAATTTTGATGGAAAATGCTAATATCTTCTCAATACTAGAACAAATTTAATAAAATATGATTGAAGTATACGCAAAACTAGGCCTAATAACATAAAAATATCTAATAAAATCAACTAAAAATTATAAAATCCTTTGAAAACAATAAACACTTAAAAAAAATTAATGTGCGACTCAAAGGGTAATAAAAATGTAAATATTTGGAGGGGGAAAATTAAAAATAACCCTAAAATTTTGCTAATATAATTGTCGCGGCCGTTTTTTGAGATCTGTTTGTGGAAAAACACATCATGACTATTAGGGTTTTGGAATTTGGGGTTTCTCATTTTAATTTGATCTTGGAATTAGGGGTTTTTCTAATTTTAATTAAATTTTCTTTATTTGCTTAAAAATCATTTTGAAGTCGCCACCGGTCACTTTGGTAAATTGGGCACCATAAAAAATTATACCAGAGATTCTTTTAATAAAATTTGGGTTCGGGAGTCGGTTACGTGTAGGGAAGGGTTAGCACCCCCACAAATGCCCCTTATCGGTGTCTTATTAATTTCACGCGGTATTTTGGCAATTCGAACATCAATCTAAATTTAATTAAATCTTTTAATTGTTAAACGGATTCTATTTCGAATGGGGACATCCTTTTGTAAGAAAATACATTTTGGACGAATATAAGTTTTGAAACGTCCAAATACATTAGGATACTTTAATTTATATTTAAAATGTATCTCAACACAAAATGTTTAATGCATGACCAATTATTTTGTTGTTCATTTTAAGTAAACCCTAATTAGGCTCAATTGATTTAATTGATTTTAAAATCTATGAATATTATTAATTTTTGGACTTTAATGGTAACATCTAAATAATTTGGACACTACCTTTATTGGGCCTAAAAGTAACAATATTCCTAGTTTTAGTGTCACTAATTATTTTTATTCTAATTTTTATTAAACCAACAATATGTGATTTTTATTTTCTAAGTTTAAATGGAACATTGAATTTCTTCTTTAAACATCCCCTTGATTAACATCACATTACAATGTGATACTGATCAACTTAGGACATTTAAACTCTTATTCAATATCCATTTATTTACTACAATGTCATTTTTCTATCAAGTTAATTAAATTAAATTAGATAACTAAACCCTAAAAGGCTCTAATTACTACACTAAGTGAATTAATCACCTAAATAATTATACTACATGCTTTGTTTTAAATCATGCAACATTCATATAAATTAAACAATTAAATTAAAACTAGAAAATGGACTAAATTGAGAGAATTAAAAGCTTTAATTTGTATTCTATTAAAATTTAGGACCAAAATGAATTACACATTAAAATCTCAAGGACTAAAATCACATTTTTCACAAACTCAAAAAACACGCGGACTCTCTGCCCGACCCGACTCGGCACGCACGAATCCTGGTTCGATCCAACCCCAAAACACATCGTTTTGCTACTACTATAAGAACACCCTTTCAGCCGAAAATTCCCCCTTTCTTTCATTTTTTTGATTTTGTTCTCTCTCTGCACTCACCATTTTCTCCCAAATCCTCTCTTTACAAACCGAAACGGCCACCGCTCCCAAACTCCCACCGCCACCGTGAATCCACACCGGCCACCGCTAGGCGATGCCAGTCATCCCTAACCAAGTCCCGATCATCGAATTCTGCTACGACCACCGTGCGAGTCAGCGTCGACCGCCGTAAGGTGATTTCCAGACGCCGCTCGTCAGAACCCTAAAAATCATTTTTCTCCAATTCAGCTTAAATCTACCAGATCCGATAGGATCCCCACATTCCCCAGCCTAAATCTACCCTACCAGCCCGTTTTCGACTCCGACCAGTGTCTACAACTCTCTTAGGCATCGCAAACTCACACCGACCGCCCCAAAATAAGGGTTCCGATCTAACACCTTTTACAGATCAGTATTATTTATTTATTTTTGTTTCTTTTTTCCTCTTTATTTCATTCTGATCTAATATTTTTCATACTTTATTTTACAGGAAATTCAAAGCCAGTAAAATTGTACCTTTTAGCGTTTAAAATGCGATTTTGGCATTTTCCGCGGAAGCCGGCAGACTTCTTAACGACCAGATCTCCGTTTTGGCCTTTAGTCGTAGTGCCTATGATTTTCCGGTGCTTCCGGCTATTCGATTGGCGACCGTTCGCCTCCTCTGGTGGCAGTTTGAGAGGTAATTTCTCTCTCCTTAATTATTATTATTATTAATTGTTTTTATGGTTCTCATTAATTCCTGTGACAACACACACTCTCTCTATTTATAGGTTGTAACACCCCCTTCCCGGCCTGGTCAAGAACCAGGTCAGAGTGTGCTACCGGTGAACGGTACGGTGATCGGTGCAATAAAATTTCATTTCTTAATCAACAATTGATCAATATTACACAAATAAAACATTATCGGATATACATCTTAGTCTAATTGACTCCTTGTGAAATAATATTTAAACGTTTAGGATCAATTCTTAACTATTACAAGTTTTAGGGACTAATCTGTAAATCTTCTAAATTAGAGGTCCTTCGATGCAATAGACTGTACCACAATGAAATTCAGTGCAACATTAATAAGTCTGCAAATTTTCATGCAATTCGGAATTCATTAACTCATCTAATTTAATCGTCCTAAATTCAATGACCATATTGTGAATAATGCAAACTGTTAAATTGTGCCTTTAACCAACTTAACTAACCTTGTATCGAAACACCTTAAGGCTGTTTCGATACGGGTGTGTGATGGTCAATCTTTGTTGACTTTGCCCTTTATACCGTATCGATACAGGCAAGCCCTATATCGGTACGGGTTGACTCTTTTTGACCTTGACTTTGACCCGTTTCGAAACAGAGAATTACAGTAGTAAAATGTTCCGGTATGGCTCTAAACCGTTTCAATACGCCCTGATCTGTGAGTTCAATTATGTGTACCCGTATCGATACGCCATTACCCGTATCGATACGGCCTGACCTATAATGATAAATTTTTGCTGGTTTTTAATCAAATTGACCTAGTAAACAATGTCCAAATGCAATGAAACTTTACACACAATATTTCAATACTATAAACTACTGGCATGTCAAATTTTATGATCGTTCGAATCTGTTTACTATATTTTCACCTTTTTAAAGCTAAATATGTATATTAGGCCAATTTCAAGCAAACTTTAACAAGTCTTTTATGGCACTTAAACCACACATAACACATAGCCTTGTACATGTAAACAAAACATCAAGATCAACTAGTTTAATTACTTTTCCATCATTCTAGGAGTCCATAGAGACAAAATACTTTACTTTAGGCTCGGGGTGACTTACTGCTTTACCAACTAGCTCTGATCTTGTAACGATAATTCTTAACCTGAAATGTATGGACAATGAATGCATTAAACTTATATAATCTAAGTGAGGTAGCCAATAACAATGAATGAACATCGTATACTATTTAGAATGCTTTGATGACAATCATAATATCAAATATATGAATAAACATGGCATGCTCCTCATTCATGTTAGAGCATAACATCAATCATTATATCATCAATGACAATATCAATGTCATAATACCATGGAAAAACAATATCAATAACCAATAATTCCTTTGGATTGATTTACGATATATGGATACACGAATTTCACCTCCTCACCAAATCAACGAATGGTCAACTCGCCGACATCGCCAGTAAGACCAATACACAATACATCTCTCCGCCTCGCTAAATCAATTTAGGTCGTAGCCCTAGGACCATAGTCCACATGTACACTGAGCTCACGAATTCTATGGCATGCCCATTGTATCCAATATGGATACTTCGATCCCAAGGTTTAATAACAATAATTCGATATCAATGATTCAATGGCAATATCTCAATAATCATATGGTCATATCAATTATTGAGTGTGTAAAAGTTCTATTATTTACCCCTATTTAATCCATATTTCTGCTGCATTCAAGCATAATTCATTGCATTTAGGATAGATTACAGTTACACATCACAAATATATGTAATGGCACAGTTTCTACTAAAATTGGTTGCTTTTGCAGGTTGCTGCTGTAGCAGATGGAGAGGCAGGCGCTGGGCAGGATACAGTAGAACTGGAACTGGATGCGCAGACGAGAAGGACGATGCTGCCATGGCCGCTGCCATGGCAGCCAAGGACGACATTAGTTTTGAGGAGAAGAAGCAAAGTGGACCTCGACAGAAAGAGAAAAATTAAGCTTGTCTGTCGTGGAATACCATTATATTTTTCCAAGCCCTAGATCAGAATGAAGGCCAAGCCCAAAGTTCAAGGAAGAAAACTCCAAGCAAGAAGGAAGGACGAATTAAAGCTATATTCTCTGAAGATTTAGTCTTTATTAGAGTTGTAATTTAATTTAAACTTGTATTCTTGTCATATTAGAAAACTTGAACCCAAAGCCTATATAAAGGCATGTAATTCGACCTAGGAGAGGACATCACCTATCTCTAGCCTTCTTTCCCAAAACCCTAGCTGTCTTCCCTTTCTCAACATGTTCTAAATCCCCCCTAGGGCCACGGGTTGATTTGTAAAGTAGTTGCAAGGGTTGCTTTTGTTTTAGGAATTCTCTGTTCAATAAAATAAACTTCAAGTTCTCTTATTCTGGTTATTAACATCTTGCAAGAGTATCGGGAGAGCATTGTGAGGTTATCTATTTACTTAATATCGGGAGGGTTAAGTATACGAAAGGAATAAGTGCGGGTTCTCTAGTTTATAGTTGAATTATCTCGGACCTAGGGATAGGACGAGGTTAAGTGGCTAAAGAAGAATTCAACAACATCGGTGTTCATCCTTCGATTCACGCCGGGAGGTATTATCAAAGACGTGTTCATCGACAGACTTGGACCTAGGGATAGGCCAAGGCACAACAGGGATTCTTGCCAAGCTTGAAATACAGAGTTGTGTGATCGCTGCCGCGACAAACAACAGACCGCTGCCGCGACAGGTGCTGCCGCGACGGGGACGACGACAGAGCAGATATTCCTAAACTTTGCAACACCTACACTACTGAGCAATTCAATACCAGCCCATTCTCTCTATCTTGATTCTTTTAATCTTATTTTCCAATATTCTTTATTATTTTCGTGACAACAACTTAAACTATTCTCTTTACTTTCGTGCAGTAATTCAAGGTGAAGCTATTAGCCCAGTCCCTGTGGAGACGATATCCGATACTTCCGTATCACTTTACTACTTGCGTCGTGTACACTTGCACTACATTTGCGATAGACACTTTTACACGCAATAAGTTTTTGGCACCGTTGCCGGGGACTGGCAACATAACTTTACCCTACCTTTTTACTGCATTCTTTTTATTTTTCTATTTTACTTGGATTATCCAACCTATACCTTTCACAAGGTCTTTTGTTTGCGTATGCGCAGGTCTCAACGGGGGAAGGAACCTGAGTACCAGTTAGATCCTGAACCCGAACGAACGTTCAATCTCAAGAAAAGAGTCTGTTACCTCGTTGAAAGGAACGAATATTTGGAGGAACAACTTGAAGCAATGGTGAACGAAAGACGTGAAGAAAGAAGGGAAAACTAAGGGAATCTCCAGGATAATAGCAATCCTGTCGGAGATGGAGGGATCGATCCACCTGTCGTTGACCCTCCTGTCGCTGCCGCACGTCGGTCATGCCGAGACTACATGCTCAATGATCATGTAGAACTAGAAACCGCCCTGCTGGATGTAGATGTTGACAACTTTGAGATGAAACATGTTATGTTCAGCATGATCAACAACGCTGGCTAATTTAGTGGTGCTGCTATAGAGGATGCCATGGAGCATCTGAAAACGTTCCAGGAAATCTGTGGTTCGTTTAGACTACCAGGAGTTAATCCGGAGATACTGAGGCTTCAGTTTTTTCCTCATTCATTGAGGGACAGGGCAAAGACTTGGTGGAATAAACTTACGCCGGGTTCAATTAGAACTTGGGAAGATTTAACTCGTGGATTCTTATCTCGTTTTAATCCTTCACACTTATTTGAGCGATTATGTAATGAAATTACTACTTTTCAACATGAAGATGACGAGCCAATGCACGAGGCCTGGGACAGATTTACCACTCTTCTAAGGAACTGCCCGATGCATGGATTCCCCGTTTGGAACCAGGTAACAAAATTTTATAATGCTGCCAATTTACAAACTCGTATTAGAATTGATTCAGCAGCAAACGGATTACTGCTGGACAAAGACCCAGATGAGGCAATGACATTATTGAAAAATCTGGCGAAGAATGAGGAACAGTTTCCGACAGCAAGAAGATGGGGTAAATGAGTCCTAGCTGTAAAAGATTATGAGGCCGACAGCTCATTGAAATCACAGGTGGCATATCTCACTAAGGTAATGAAAAAGCTCTTGAACGAAGATTCACAGCCTGTATACGCTGCTGAAGAGGTATGCGAAATTTGTGAAGGAAATCACAGTTCGGAGGAATGTCCAATACATTTAGAAGAGGGGAAATATGTTGGGAACTACAATAAGCAGAATTATAACTCCAACAACTACAATCCCAACTGGAGAAAGGATCCCAAGTTCTCTTGGAGCAATCATAATAATGCTCTGAATCCTCAAGCACAGAATAATCAGAACCAGGGAGGACCTAGACTGCTGACTCGTCAGCAACCGCAGCAGCAGCAACAACAACCACCAGCTGCCACAACTAGTATACTGGAACAGACTCTGGCTACGTTTATGTCTCAAACAGGAACTTACATAGAGAACATGAATCACTTTGTCAAGAAGACTGAAACATTCATGGATAAAACAGAGATGAAGATGACTAATCATGAAGCTACTCTAAAATCATTAGAGACACAGATGGTTCAGGTTTCCCAGCATATTAAACCGAGGTAGAATGGAGGATTTCCTAGCGATACTGAAAATGCTAGACAACCCACACATGAGCAGTGCAAAGTCATCACTACTAGGAGTGAGAAGAAACTACCAGGGCCAGAGAAGGAAGCTGAATCAGTTAAGAAACTAGCCCAGGCGTCACCTGTCGAGGAAGTTGTCCCGACAAGTAACAAACAGCTTGCTGCCGATGAGCCTGTCACGACATCAGAAGGGACAGAGGAGAAAGATGATGAACCTAAACCTCCTCAGATCCGTATGCAGTGGGAAGGACGCATTGCTGATTATCGTCCCCCACCTCTTTTTCCCCAACGGTTACAGAAATTGAAACAAGTATCATAACTTAAAAAGATTTATGAAATTTTTAAGCAGGTTCATATTAACATTCCGTTGTTAGATGCTGTTAGGGAGATACCCGGTTATGCCAAATTTCTCAAGTATTCTGCACAAGCATCCACCCCAGAAGAAGAAGGATCGTGGGAGCTTCATCATATCATGCGTAATCGGAGACAAATTTGTGGGTAAGGCACTTTGTGATCTTGGTGCTAGTATAAACTTAATGCCCAAATCTGTTTTTCAGAAATTAGGTATTGGAAAAGCTAGGCCCACAACAGTAATTCTACAGCTGGCAGACCGCTCTTACGTTCATCCAGAAGGAAAAATTGAAGATATTCTGGTAAGGGTGGATAAGTTTATTTTTCCTGCTGACTTTCTTGTCTTAGATTGTGAAGCAGATGAAAACGCACCAATCATCCTGGGGCAACCCTTTTTAGCCACGGGAAGATCACTGATTGATGTGGAAAAAGGAGAAATCACCATGAGAGTGAATGATCAAGAAATAAAGTTGAATGTTCTCCAAGCAATGAAGCATGCTGATGCAGGAGAAGAGTGCAAGGTTATCACTGAAGTTACCCTTGACCAACCCTGTATCAGGTCGGGCTGCCACGACATCAAAATTGGTCACTGCCTCGGCAGCCACTTAGAAGACTGTCATGACAGCACCGACGACAACAACTCCTCAGTATCTGATACATCTAATACTGAAGATCAAGAGGAGGTAAACTGGATAGGCAATCGTCCAGGTAAGTTGTTCGAGCCTTTAAATTATACCTCGGATAACCATGTAATTCAAAAGCCATCAACTATTGAGCCCCTGTTATAGATCTTAAGCCCCTGCCAGGGCAGCTAAAATACGTTTTCCTTGGTTTAAATGATACGTTGCCCATAATAATCTCTTCCAAGTTGATGCAGGAACAGGAACATCAGTTAATAGGGATGCTGCAGCAGCACAAGAAGGCTATTGGATGGGCGATAGCTGACATCCAAGGTATTAGTCCAGCATTATGTATGCACAAAATTCTTCTAGAGGATGATCATAAGTCGACTATTGATGCACAAATGCGTCTAAACCATGCTATGCAAGAAGTGGTGCGAAAAGAGATAATCAAATGGCTAGATGTTGGAATAATCTACGCCATCTCATACAGCAAATGGGTGAGCCTGGTGCAATGTGTTCCCAAGAAAGGAGGAATGGCCGTGGTAACCAATAAAAACAATGAGCTAATCCCAACTAGGACTATGACCGGTTGGAGGGTTTGTATGGACTACCGGAAGCTTAACAAAGCTACCCGGAAAGACCACTTTCCTGTACCCTTTATTGATCAAATGCTTGATAGACTAGCGGGTAAACCTTACTATTGTTTTCTTGATGGTTACTCAAGTTACAATCAAATAGCCATCGCACCGGAAGATCAAGAAAAGACGACGTTCACATGCCCTTACGAAACTTATGCTTTTAGGAGGATGCCATTTGGACTCTGTAATGCACCAACCACTTTTCAAAGGTGCATGATGGCAATATTCTCCGATATGGTGGAGGATTTCCTAGAAATCTTTATGGATGACTTTTCAGTCTTTGGAGACAACTTTGAAAGCTGCCTAGGCAACCTACAGAAGGTGCTCGAGAGATGTGAAAAAGCAAATTTGGTATTGAACTAGGAAAAGTGTCACTTCATGGTGGATGAAGGGATAGTCCTTGGCCATAAGATTAGCTGTCGTGGCATAGAAGTCGACGGAGCTAAAATAGAAGTGATCGAAAAGCTGCCGCCACCCACCACAGTCAAGGGAATCAGAAGGTTCTTAGGACATGCTGGTTTTTATCGGAGGTTCATTGCAAACTTCTCAAAGATCACCAAGCCCCTATGCCATCTTCTGGAGCAGAACCGACCCTTCGACTTTAACGCTGAATGTACTGAGGCATTCAAGGTTCTGAAAGAAAAGCTGGTAACAGCCCCAATAGTACAGCCACCAGATTGGACACTGCCATTTAAGATAATGTGTGATGCTATTGACTATGCTGTCGGGGCAGCACTTGGGCAGCGAAGAGACAAACTTTTTCATGTCATATACTATGCTAGCAAAACACTGAACGACGCCCAAGTGAACTACACCACTATAGAAAAGGAATTATTAGATGTGGTATTCTCCATTGACAAGTTTCGTTCTTATATACTTGGAACGAAGGTCATAGTCCACACAGACCACTCTGCATTAAAATATTTGTTCACCAAAAAGGATGCAAAGCCTCGACTGATACGTTGGATTCTGCTACTGCAAGAGTTCGACCTTGAAATCAAGGACAAAAGGGGGACATAGAATCAAGTGGCAGATCACTTGTCAAGGTTGGAGAAGAGGAAGAGTCTACCAGCAGATGAGACAAACATATTGGAGACCTTCCCTGATGAGCAGCTGTTTGCTGCCACAATCACTGTCGCGACAGCCATGGCGGCAGGTAAGTCTTCTGAACTCTCTTGGTATGTTGATTTCGTTAATTTCTTAGTTAGCGGAATATTTCCTTCTGACCTTAATTATCAAGCCAGGAAGAGGTTCCAAAATGATGTTAAGCATTATTATTGGGACAAACCTCTTCTTTTCAAAATTTGTGCAGATCAGGTTATAAGGAGATGCGTACCACAGGACGAACAGGAAGATATACTTCACCACTGTCATGCTTCACAGTATGGAGGAAACTTAGGAGGCAACAAAACTGCTGCCAAGGTTTTGCAGTCATGATTCTATTGGTCGTCACTGTATAAAGATGCTCAAATCTTCTACAAGAGCTGTGACAAGTGTCAGCGGACGGGAAACATCTCAAGGAGACACGAGATGCCGCTACAGAACATTCTTGAAGTCGAGATCTTCGACGTTTGGGGGATAGATTTTATGGGACCATTCCCATCTTCATGTGGGAACTTATACATCCTTCTGGCAGTAGATTATGTGTCTAAGTGGGTTGAAGCAATCGCCACTCAGAAAAATGATGTCAAGACGGTTCAAAGGTTTTTACATAAAAACATTTTTTCCAGATTCAGCATCCCTAAGGAGATCATCAGTGATGAAGGGAGGCATTTTGACAACAGGGTTATAGCTGTTGCCTTGAAAAAGTATGGTGTCAAGCATCGGATTGCAACAGCATACCACCCACAGGCCAATGGACAGGCTGAAATATCCAACAAGGAGGTCAAGAACATTCTTGAAAAGATGGTTAAGCCAACTCGAAAAGACTGGTCTCTACACCTCAATGATGCATTATGGGCCTACAGGACAACGTTCAAAACTCCATTGGGAATGTCTCCTTATCGGTTGATTTACGGGAAAATGTGCCATTTACATGTCGAGATTGAGCGCAGAGCATACTGGGTCATAAAAGTAGTTAATATGGACTTGGAAAAAGTCGGGCAGAAAAGGCTACTTGATCTGAACGAAATTGAAGAAATTCAGACAGTGGCCTATGACAACACAAGAATTTACAAGGACAAAACCAAGAAGTGGCATGACAAGAAGTTGCTGCCACGACAGTTCTGCCCAGAGCAGCTTGTGTTGCTTTTTAACTCTAGGTTAAAACTCTTCCCAAGGAAGCTGAAATCTAGATGGTCTGGCCCATTCCAAGTGGTTTAGGTTTTTCCCCATGGTGCCATCACGATCAAATCTTTAAAAGACGGGCACCAATTCAAAGTCAACGGACAGCGATTGAAGCATTATCAGGGGACTGAAGCCCCAAGAATGCAGGAAGTGGTTACCTTAAGAGATGTCCCACCTGGCATCCCTAATTTAACCTAAATTTTTAATTTTTACTATTTATTATTTATATATTAGGAAATTAGATTTATTTTATTTTTAAGAAATAATGTTTTTACTTTTATTGTTTTTAGGAAACAAAGGAGACAAGAAGAAAAGGAGAAGTGAATTCAGCCCAACATCCTTCCATCAGCCCCAAAAGCCCAAATTTTGGAGCCTGTCGTTACAGCTGCCGTGACAGACGTGGAAAATAAAGGTTGTCGACACGCTGTCGTGACAGACGCGCAGCAGACACGGAAACATGTGACAGACGCGTCAGAAACCGCGTAACACCTGGCCCCATTATTCGCGCCTGCCGTTTCAGCTTCAACGGGCAGCAAACTCTTCTCTATATAAACCCCATTTTACTATTCATTTTTCACTCACTTCTACTCTTCTTACTTTCTTTCTCTAGAAATTTTTACTTGCTTTCATTTTTCTTCTTGCAACCATGTCTTCCAGACACATCCGCAAGAGTGCTGCTTCAGGCTCCACCCCGACAGCATCAACCCCACGATCCTTCCAGATACGTGACATGTGGGAGGAAAGGGGATTTATCTACACTTCCAAGGAGGGGAATTTGGGACTGCAGCCGTTCATTGCTAGAAAAATCAAGGCCCTGTAGTGGCAGATTTTTGTAGAACAACCAGAGGAGATGAACGTGTCTCTGGTTCGAGATTTCTATGTTGCCATCAACAGTAGAACCGCAACAACAGACACCGTTAGAGGGAGAGAGGTGCCCTTCGAGCCAGAATATATCAACACCCTCTATGGATTTTATGTGGGCAGCAACGAGGATGGTCACCGGCAATTTCTGGATAGCTTAGACCCTGCTCCCTATGATGCTGTCATGGTAGAGCTCACGGACGAAGGTACTCAGTGGAACACAAATCCTAAGAACCCGAGGACGGTGAAGAGAACTCAACTCCTCCCGGAGGCCAAACTGTGGAACGCTTTCATCAAAAAGCGAATCATGCCATCCTCGCACAATACCACTGTCGACCAACCCAGGTTAGCCCTCATTCATTCTATTTGAATGAGAGGCCTATTAATGTGGGCAGCTACATCCGGGAAAGTATTTTGGAGTGTGCACACCGGCCGGCAGGACCACTCTACCTCCCTTACCTCATCACAGCCCTTTGTCGCGGCCGTCATATACCAGAAGCTGCCACTGATCTAAGAGTCCAAGGGAAGGGATGGACCGACAAAAATATACTCAGCTTGATGGAACTGACTGTTGCTACCCCGCTGTCATCTTTCAACCCCACTACCATGGCAGCAGAGACGACAGAACCGACAGACACTACACCTGCTGCCATAGAAGCCAGACAGCGTACAGCAGCAGCAGCTCCGGCCGACTCCTCCTCCCAGATCCTTGATGCGATACAAAAGATGGAGGAACGACAACTCGACCTCATGAGCTTCATCAGGGATTTCACTACAGCCACGGTACAATTCATTCAAACTTCTTTAAATTTCCCTAATGTTGTATTTCATGTCTTTCTATCCAATTATTTTGCTGCAACCGCCCATGCACATACCCCTACACATGCTGCCACACCCAAGACACCGTCTGCAGCATCCACACCGACCCCTGCCACGACAGCTACCGGCAGCAACCGCGCAGCTGATACCTCTGCCCGTGGAACCAAGAGAAGAATGCCATCGGAGGAACTTGATGCATTCATAGCCGGTTTCTCCTCTTCCTCAATTTGGGAGGAAAGCGACAACGACCCCTCTGTCAAGAGGAATCTATCCAAAGAGTTCACACCGGTAAAACGGAAGAAGAGAATGGCAGATAAAAATAAGAAGGATAGCGGCAGCATCAGCGGCAGCAGCAGTGACAGCAGCAGCAGCTCGGAGGTGCAGGTAGTGGAGAAACCCTCTCACATCTCCCCTACCTGAATTCAACCTCCAAGGGAGGCCAAAACGAAGAACACATCTGCCTCCCCCATCCGCCAGCCAGTCAAGAAGGCCCCTGCCTGCCGACAGATCCGCCTTAGCAGCAGTAGCGACGACAGCGCATAAAATTTAAGTTTCTTACCTTATTTTGCTGCCTGCCTCTATATATTTTGTGCTGTACTTTTCTTATCTTTTATTTTGTCATTTGCATTGAGGGCAATGCAACCCTTGAATTTGGGGGTGACATCCCTCCATTAATGGAGTCTTATTTAGTTTTAAAATTGTGTCTTTGAACTGAACTTACCTGTCGTGACAGCTCTGTCGTGGCAGTGCCTTTAAAATAGTTTTAGGAACAGTTTAGAGCCTTTCTATAGTTCTAAAACTTAAACACTATTTGTGACTGTTATACTGCCTAGAACTCTACTAGCTACCTAGAATAGGAAGCTTAGCACTTGAATAGCCCCTAGAGGTGCCTAACACTGGCTCTAGGAAAAGAAGTTTAGCAAAATAGACTCAATAGACCTAGAGGTGCCCGAAACCGGCTCTAGGAAGTTAGCTAGAGGTGCCCGAAACTGGCTCTAGTGAAACTTAAGCTTAAAAAAATAAAATCGAGTCTAAACAAAAAAAAATTAAAGGAGCATAAGAAGTGCCTTCAAAAAGATAAACTTTGGCATAAAAATTCAAGTTAGAGGCTAAAATATTCTAGTGAAACTAAGGGAGTCTTGGCATATAATTGTTCACAAGCATGCACACACTGCACGAGGACTATAGCAAGATTCCGGACGAATCCTAAGTTATCCGACAAGGTGCTGCTGTCAATAGAGAAAGAATGGAGGGTAAGGAAAAGTTCATTGTTTTAAGCCAAAACAAAAATATTTATTTTTCATTTAGGTCTTAGTTGCTTGAGGGCAAGCAAAAACTTGAGTTTTGGGGTGTGTTGAGTGTGTAAAAGTTCTATTATTTACCCCCTATTTAACCCATATTTCTGCTGCATTCAAGCATAATTCATTGCATTTAGGATAGATTACAGTTACACATCACAAATATATTGAATGGCATAGTTTCTACTGAAATTGGTTGCTTTTGCAGGTTGCTGCTATAGCAGATGGAGAGGCAGGCGCTGGGCAGGATGCAGCAGAACTGGAACTGGATGCGCAGACGAGAAGGACGATGCTGCCATGGCCGTTGCCATGGCAGCCAAGGACGACAACAGTTTTGAGGAGAATAAGCAAAGTGGACCTCGACATAAAGAGAAAATTAAGCCCGTCTGTCGTGGAATACCATTATATTTTTCCAAGCCCTAGATCAGAATGAAGTCCAAGCCCAAAGTTCAAGGAAGAAAACTCCAAGCAAGAAGGAAGGATGAATTAAAGCTATATTCTCTGAAGATTTAGTCTTTATTAGAGTTGTACTTTAATTTAAACTTGTATTCTTGCCATATTAGAAAACTTGAACCCAAAGCCTATATAAAGGCATGTAATTCGACCTAGGAGAGGACATCACCTATCTCTAGCCTTCTTCCCAAAACCCTAGCCGTTTTCCCTTTCTCAACATGTTCTAAATTCCCCCTAGGGCCACGGGTTGATTTGTAAAGTAGTTGCAATGGTTGCTTTTGTTTTAGGAATTTTCTGTTCAATAAAATAAACTTCAAGTTCTCTTATTCTGGTTATTAACATCTTGCAAGAGTATCGGGAGAGCATTGTGAGGTTATCTATTTACTTAATATCGGGAGAGTTAAGTATACGAAAGGAATAAGTGCGGGTTCTCTAGTTTATAGTTGAATTATCTTGGACCTAGGGATAGGACGAGGTTAAGTGGCTAAAGAAGAATTCAACAACATCGGTGTTCATCCTTCGATTTACGCCGGGAGGTATTATCAAAGACGTGTTCATCGACAGACTTGGACCTAGGGATAGGCCAAGGCACAACAGGGATTCTTACCAAGCTTGAAGTACAGAGTTGTGTGATCGTTGCCGCGACAAACAACAGACCGCTGCCGCGACAGGTGCTGCCGCGACAGGGACGACGACAGAGCAGATATTCCTAAACTTTGCAACACCTACACTACTGAGCAATTCAATACCAGCCCATTCTCTCTATCTTAATTCTTTTAATCTTATTTTCCAATATTCTTTATTATTTTCGTGACAACAACTTAAACTATTCTCTTTACTTTCGTGCAGTAATTCAAGGTGAAGCTATTAGCCCAGTCCCTGTAGAGACGATATTCGATACTTCTGTATCACTTTACTACTTGCGTCATGTACACTTGCACTACATTTGCGATAGACACTTTTACACGCAACAGCAATAAGCAATAGCAATAAACACATGTCAATGATTCAATGATTCCCATGAGAACAATAACAATGCCTCAGACAATAATTCGATGCAATACTTACCAAGACTTACCAATATAGCTTTCAATAATGTTTTATGCAAAACCCTTCAATTCAATGGTTAGTAAATCAATAATCAATCATTCAAGATGACACCTAGCCACTCTCGAGACTCTGGCTACACTCACCTCGATAATCCGAAGCTCCTACAACTCCCTAATGACGATCCCTTTATTCCTAGCTTTCGATGGAGACGATGGATTAGTTTTTTCCAATTCTTGAGCTAGGAAGAAAAATAAGGGATTATTAGAATTAATAGGACAATATCAATACTTAGAATAGCTACTAGCTATTAGAAAAAAGCTTATCTTAAACCTTTTAACTTGAAATTAGGCATTCAATGATCAAGAAGATCGATAATTGATTTAGGGTTTCCACTTACCTGATCGATAGCTATGAATTGATATTCTTAAGTCAAAGAAAGCCTGAGCTTAAGGATCACAAATTGAGATGTGTATGTTTGAGCTTGGTGGAAAGGATGACAATGGTGGTGCTTGCTTATTCCCTTTAAACAAAAGATGAGTTTGGTCATGGTGGAACTCAAAACAAAAGATGAGGGTTTTTCTTTTATTCATTTATAAAGAACCAAGACTTATTTATTGCTCCACCTCACACTTAACCAATAAGAAGGTTTCCTCCTACCAAGGGTTTGCTAAATCCAATGCTTATCTCTTCCTTCCTTTAAAGTAATTGATGACCATATGTCATACTTGCCATATTTCTGATAATCCCATGTGAAATGGGCGACAAGCACATAGGTGATTCACCTCCTTATTTCTTTTCAATATAACATTCAAACAGATTCGAATTAGGGGACCCGTTTCGAAACGCGTGTAGCTGTATCGAAACGGCTTAGCAGAAGTCCAAAAGTTAGTTAAAACTGTTAAGGTTGTATCAGAACGCCCTATAATCGTTTCGAAACGCCTTACCTAGGCCGTTTCGGTACATGTCTTTACTTTATCGAAACACAAAAACATAATTTTAGGCATTTCCAAGGAGGTCTTAACTAAGAATAAGTTCAATTAGGGTCCCTTAACAATATAATCAATAATTTAGGCAGTAAAGATACGATATTTGAACATTTTAATATCAATACTCCGATCATCGGAATCCAATTCTAACTAGCCTTGTTTTTGGGGTGTTACATAGGTAGTGGAAGATGACGCAACGATGACATCAACCGAGAAAGCACACTCATTGTGAGGTGAAGCGGACCAATGACGTGTTGTCACGTGTCCCTTGGGAGCTAGATTTAGGGCGGGAAACTGAATCTAAGACCCTTTTTGTGTTTGTTTTGGTGTTAATATCTTATAGATTAGGAATTTGGGCTCTTATTGGGCTTTTGGGATTTTTGTGATGTAAATGGGTTCTAAGTCGTTACATGGATATTTATAGACTATATATGGATTGTTTTATATCTATTTATTTATTATATATTTTGGTTTTATTTATAGTGAATATATATATATACCCGAACAAAATTTGGGTATTACAGCTGTCCCTTTTTGCTCATTTCTATGGAATAGGAATAGGGCAAAGACTGAAAAGACACGTTTTTTGTCCAAACCATCTGACCACTGAACCTTGGAATTTTCTTCTGATTATGAAATTCTTTAATCTTCTGCCAAACCATAGAGTCTGAAGTTGTTCTTCTCATTATGAAATTCTTTGCCTTCTAGGTTTTAGAATTACTCTTTGAAATTCTTCATTTTTTCAAGCTCTGAAGTTGTTCTTCTTATTATGAAATTCTTCATTCCTCACACTTTGTTGGTCCACATTTCTGTAAATGCACTGAATAAGCAAGTTCTTCTTATTAGGAACTTTCTCATTTTCAAAAGGGCAAACTCTTCTCATTAGGAGCTCTTCATTCTTCTGGAAAACATGGATTTGCCTCTCTGAAAAGCTGTCAAATAAGCAAGTTCTTCTCATTAGGAACTTTTTCATTCGTCAAACAACAAACTCTTCTCATTAGGGGTTCTATCTTGGTCAGGGCAGACTCTTCTCATTAGAAATCCTTTCTTTGTTGGGCGAACTCTTCTCATTAGGAGTTCTTTTTTGCTGGCGAACTCTTCTCATTTGGAGTTCTTTGTATGGGTGGACTCTTCTCATTAGGAGTTCTATCTTTGCTGGGACGGACTCTTCTCATTAGGAATCCTTCTTTGCTAGGCGAACTCTTCTCATTAGGAGTTCTGCCTTTACTCGGCGAACTCTTCTCATTAGGAGCTCACCATTCTTACAAAAAGAAATATCATCAATTAATAAGGATTCTTCTTGGTGTAATATGAGATATCTTCAATTTTCTGCTTGAAGCACTGAAGTCTCTGATTCTTTGCTTATGGTGTCTTAATCTTTCAATTTGAAACCCGTATAAGATCTCTTGTTTCTTTCTTTATTGGTCTACACTAAAAAATTACATGACCTGCAAAAGTTAAATTTATCATTAATCTTCCAACATAATTGTAAAGCAAGTGTGCAACTTGGGTATATCATTAAGAAACTTCAAGTGTTTCAATGAGAATCGTTGAAACTTTTAACCAATTAAACTGCGAATTCTCTTCATTTGAGCTCAGAGTCGATCTATCTTGTTTTCCATTCTCGCTTTTTTTCTGGTAACCCAAGAGGTCAACATCTTTGTCGATACTATGCTCCAGATGTCTTATTGTGACGTCATCCAAAAAGTTCTCATCATATCTGGAGGTGTCGGTCTAAAAGGACTTAACATCATGCCCGAAGGGCTTACTGACAACCCGAAGGCTTTAAAATTGCATTGCACTATATGTCTTGTGCAAACAATCGCAACACTCCTAAAGGTGACGGTCCGAAGGACTTATCATCATGCCCGGAGGACTTATTGATGACTCGAAAGATTTAGATTTGTAATGCACTTCCTTTTCTATGCAAACAACCATATCACTCCCGAAGGTGATGGTCTGAAGGACTTACTGATGACCCAAAGGATTTAACATCATGCCCGAAGGACTTATTGATGAACCGAAGGATTTAGGATTGTAATGCACTATCTGTCTTGTACATACAATCAGAAAATCTTGCTGAAATTCGTCTTTGTAAACGGAATATCCACCTCTGTAATTGGATTATCTTGGGATTTGCCTCTATAAACGGGGTATTTAAAGAAATCCGCCTCTATAAACGAAATATCTTGAGATCTGCCTCTGTAAACGGGGTGCTCGGAGAAATTTGCCTTTGTAAACGAAATATCTTGAGATCCGCCTCTGTAAACGGAGTGTCTTGAAATTCGCCTCTGTAGGCGAAATATCTTGAGATCCGTCTCTGTAAACGGAGTATAAACTTTGTTGAAATCTGTTCCTACAAACGGGTTGATGTCTTTGCAATTCCTGGTTGGATCCTCTTCCCAAAGCTTGAGGCTGTGAACCTAGCTCATTTCTTGCTGATTCTTGTAAATTCTTGGATAGGCTTTGATCTTCTTTGTTTTCTCGTTGAGTTTTCTGCTTCTGTTGTAATGGTGTCTCATCTCTTCAGATTGTTCTTACCAGGTCTGGCTTTGCTTGATATTCTTGAGTTTGGTTTGAAACTTATGTTGTCTTCATGCCCCTATAAAATTTGCCCCAAATTCTTGTTGGTGAGCTCTTATTTCTTTAGAGCAAATCTTAACTTCTTCAGTGATCGAATTCTCTTTAGCTCTTCATTCTTCCTTTCTTTTCTCTGATCTACACTATTTTGCACAATGATGCCCCACTAATCTCTTTGTTTCTAACACATAGAATTTGTCCATCTTTCATCATTTTGGGTGAGCAAATGCTTCAGGTCCCTGAACTTTTCTTCCAGTCCCTATACTTTCTCGAAGCCCTTTAAGCCTCTAAACTTTCTGACATATGTATTCTTCCCCTGATATATCAATGAAAACTGGTGCAGGTACAAGTTTCCTTCTTCTATAATGTCGATACTGCAAAAAAAGAATATCATCAGTTAATTAGAATTCTTCTTGAAGTAATGTGAAATATTTTCGATTTTTCTGCTTGATACTCCAAGATTTTTAGAATCACGGCTCATTCTGCTTAAAGTATCTCGATCTTTCAGTCTAAAACTCGTATAAGGTCTCTTACTTCTCTTCCCTTGTTGCTCGATCCCTTCTACGCTTGTAACATATATTACTGGGTCTACTCTTCTAGTCTTGAAGCTGTAGGTTGAAATATTTTCTTGTTTCTCGATGATTCTGGTAGATTCCTCCCAAAATGTGCAAAAATGCTCTAAATGTATAAATTAACATGCTCCTATCTTATGGATGCCTAACTATATGATGCATGAATGTTGCCAATTGAGAACCACTTGGATGAGCTTTCATCTTCAAGCCGTTAGCGCACTAGCCTTAGGTGTCGAATACGGCCACTCATCCGCTTCCTAGCCGGAAAAGAAGGACTTTCAGGCTTCGAGCCAGGAAGAGCAAGAGTACCGCCCGAGAAGAACTACCAGAGCAAGAAGGATGGAATTCATGAACTTACCGCTCGCATGTGATAGAGAAAGGTACTTGGAGATCTTTCTAGGTTCCTAAGGGGGTCTCATGCATTAAAAATAGCTGAAAAGTGGCAACTTGGATGTTTGAAAGACCGCCAGATTCGCTCGGTTTTTTGAAAAGTAAGCTCAAAATTTTCTTGCTTCATTTTTCATTAAAACTCTTTTGTTGCCAAGATAACCCATCTCATACTCAAGTTCAATCTTCAAGATCTCTGCATTTTTTGCTTTAAAGCGCATTTTCATGTTTTCACTTTAGATTGCTTTTCTCAAAGCGCCCTTTCAAGTTTTCACTTTATTTTTTTTTCTTTTCTTTTTTCTTACTTTTTTAAGGCGCCCTTTCGATTTTTAACCTCGACTTTTCTTCTTTTCTTTTCTTGTTTCTTCTTTTTTCTTTTTTGCCTTTTTCTTTTTGCTTTTTGAAACAAAGTAAAGGAAATGTATCATAGCTGACGAAATCTTGATCTGGCCAATCACCTATCACCATGTTTAGGTAATATTGCAAACACCCAATCCTACAATGTTAAAGTTTTGCCAAATTCAAGAGCCTTTAAAATGACTTCAAATGCAGTAACGTCATCACGGTTCGAACATGTCTCAAAAACATCCTCAAACTTCATAAATCGTCTCAACTAAGATGCTACCAAGTAATTGCAACTGACAAGAATAATTGCAAAGATAACAATAATGTTCCTTTGATACACATAGGACAGAGAATGGACAACTTCCGATCATGATAATGTGTTGACTTTATGGTTCCAATCATCTTAGCATGAGCACAGAGATAAAAAAAAAAAATCATTGTTCTTCGGGTGACAGACTTTGTTATCAATATCAGTTCCATGTTGTACATTGTATGGAGACCCATTTCTTTGTATTTGTTGGCGTGGGTTTCAACATTGTCTGCACTTTATACTCTTCTCTTTACGATCTAGGAATCATGGTTCCCAACAGAGACCATCATCTTTGGAACAAAACACATTCTTCTAGACTGTTTTTTGTAGTATTGCCCCGTTCTTGAATTTAACTGTTGTTTTTGCCCATTCTAGCATTCACAAAGCTTTCTCGTCTTGCAGTGCCTTAGAGGTAATGATCTTTGCTTTTTTAAATCTTTAACTGACTGAACTTGCTGTAGCTTTTGCACCAAAAGATGGTCTACGCTCTCTCTTTGCCCCAAGGATGTATGCATCTTTTTTCTATAGCTTTTGTTTAAATGCTTCTGACACTTAGAATTGTGTCCTTTCCTCGTCATACTTTTTCATCATTAACCAAGTACCGAGGCCACCTCTTGTTCTGCCTACACTTAAAGGATTAATACATCATAATAATACCCATGAAATCCTTTACTTTTCTTGTATCTAATCAACTTATCTGCAAGATGCTTGTTGAAACGATAAGTGAAAGGCTCAAAATATTATCTTATTAAATCGGAATAATTTGATAAGTCATGGCAAACAAAAGAAAAAACAAAATTAGGCCCTAGAATATTAAGTGCAAGAGTGCCCTCGAACCAAATTGACAAAGATCAACTCAAATATGACCCCTTCCACTTTATTCGACTTCTGAGAGAAACATTCCTATATTCCTAATTCTATACCATTTATGTGGCACTCTTTGCCTCATTAACTCACTAGCCCAATCCTTCCCTCTTTTCTGATCTCAATCAGACATTAAAAATCTGGAAATCCTTGAAGAAAGGTTAACCCTAGTAAGCGGGATGTATTCTGAAGACAAACTCATCTTACTCCAATACTCGTATATGATCAAAATGGTCTTTTGAGGATTGTAATGGGGCTTGGCTCACGGATATGAAAGAAAGGATGTGTAGGCTCAAAGAAATATTTAGGGGTAATGAAACCAAGGATCATTTCTTCCAAGTGAAATCTTATTTCTGTGCTCCTTGATCTGATCATGCTTGGATGAAATACTCTTTTTCTTTTCCTTTTCTTTCTCTTCTTTTTTTCTTTTTTTCTTCTTTTTTGTGAATCGCTCTAACTGTCCATTTCTAGGTTTTCACCCTAGAGTTTGTTTCCTTTCGTTGAATTCAAAAGTGATCAATCCCCCACTTCTCCTTTAGATAGAGATTCATTTGAATGGAAGATTTCACATTTGTCACTTGCTTTTCTTGCACTTTTTCAACTTTGTGTTTTCTGTTTCAACTGCTTCAACTTTATGTTGGCAATTTTCAACTTGATTCAGTTTACTTTTGAACATAAACTTTTCACAATTTCTTTTTTATTTCTTTTTCTTCTTTCTTTGACTTGAATCTGAATATTTTTTGTCTTCATTCAGCTTGCATTTCTTGCTCTTGTACATTCACTTTTGTTTCTTGCCCGTAATTCCCTAGGCATCACTATCATAGCTTGATCAAAACCAAACATCTTTCACTTGTAAACAAACTTTCATCCTCTTTGTCCCTAGTGTAAGGGTGATCCTTGGTTTAGGTTGAATCGAAAGAAACTCATCAGGCTCAAAGGGGACAACAAATGATATTTCTCTTACTTTCTTTCTTTGTGAAGGGAAATGAAGGAATGCCAAATTTCCTCCCATATACGGATATCTTCGAAGAAAAACAGCCTTCAAGTGGTAGAAGTTTTTGGTTATCACTTCATCTAAGGACCTTAGTCAACAATGGATGAGAGAAAAATTCACTCATATTTTATATTTGAGATTCTCATATGATTCATGAACACTCATTGATGTCTTCCTGTTAGCCTAAATAACTTGGAAGAGAGCCACATTTCAAAATTGATCTCTGAATTTGATTATTGGTCACTCTTGCCATTAATATCAGAGACCTGATAAAAAATGATAGAGAAGATATATACATATATGTATGGGAGAACAAAACTAACACATAACAAAGAATAAATGAATTATTTAAAAGAATAAAAAAAATACAAAATGCTTGTCATTTGAAAAATTTTATGTAGGAAACAAGCATCGCAAACAAATAAACCGATTAGCCCCCCTTACAAAGGACCCCCAATGCTCGCGGGAAAAAGCGATTAGGATGGTTCAGGGTATTTTTCTGCAACGGTTCTAAAAGTGCTGACATATCCCCTACGGTCAAACTGTCAATCATTGGTCAAGGAAAACCTAAGTGAATTTCAGCCACTTCAATTCTATCATCATTTCTTCATTTATTTTCCTCTGCCAACACAAAGACATGCTCTTTTTTGTTCATGTTCTGATATTATTATCGAATCTCGAAGTAAGACCATTCTGCTTATGAATTTCTTTGTTTCTTCAATCAATTGCTTGCTCTTTTTCATAGAATGTTCAGTCATTTGCATGTGAAAATTGACATCTTCTTCTGGCTGGCGTTTAGATGAACTCTACTTTTCAAAATGTTGGTTGGAAGTGTTGAAACTTTTAACGGGCATGTCTGTTCGAAGCTTCTTCCTTGACTGCGACCGATTCTTAATTAGTTTCACCTTTCTTTTTCTTCTCTTTCTTTTCTTGACACATTTTAGCACTTGATTTCCATGCAACCCAATCACATTGGCTCGCATTAGGCGACTACATCTTGAATTACAAATCTTAATAAACTGACCTTCAATGTCAGCTTCAAAAATTCCTTGGTTCAAAAAGATTTGAACTTGTCGCTTGAAAGTGAAACAATCTTCAATATCATAGACATGAATTCCATTATAATCTTCTCAAAGATTTCTGGTGATGTAACAACTTGAATGACAAGGCTTTGGAGGTTTCAAATAATGAGGTGAAGCCTCAAGCAATTTGAAGCACAACTCACGATAAGAGACGTTAATGAGATCTGGTTTAGTCTTTGATCGTCCACTAACACGAACACCTTGAGCATCTGACTTTGGAGTAATCTTCAGTAAAGAAAAACTTTGAGGAGATAAATGTTCAAGCATGACTCTGATTCTGGTAAATCCAGAATTGTAACGCATTACCCACAAAGATTTGTTGTAGATTTTGCCTTCCAATTTTATCTCAATTCTTCTAGAAAATAATAGTCTTTTTTAGAACTGGGGTTCTCTATTCTCATATCATAAATGCTTATTTCTGATGAAATCACCGACTCGGTTTCAGAACCATACCATGAAAAGACCTGTAAAACTTCAGGGCGTTGTCATCAAACTATGGATTCTGCACGAGGTTGGGCAACGTATTTGAATACGACATTGAGTTAGAAATAATTGTGTCCCTTTTTCCTGCTGAACCATTCGATCTCTCTGTCTTAAGTTTCATTGTTCTTTGCTCCTCTCATAGTTATTTCCTTTGTGAGAAAAATCAATCTTCAACTAGGTCACTGACTTTCATCACTTTAGAGAAAAGGGTCTACAATTCCTCAGCTTTGTTAGATTCATCATGTACTCAATCTGTCATTGAACCATTGATCAACATAATTTTTGGCAAAAACACCAAGAGTTGGCTTTATTCAGTCTTTCCATGTTTGTCTACTGGACTATCTTCATCTCAGCATCTTTAAAATTCACCAGTGCATTCACCTCGTTACTTCCTTCTGATCTATTGAATGCTCCGGCTATACTGATCTGAACTTCCTCCTCTTTTTCTTTTCTTTTTTTGTTTTTGACCTTTTTTGTCTTTTTTTTAGTCTTTTGACTTTTTTTTTGAATTTTTCCTTCCTTTGCCTTTTTTTGCAGAGAGAATCATTCAGGTTGGACACTTGTGTGAGATGTGATACCTGTTTGCTTATCAATATCAGTATTTTTATTTGAAACATTCTTTTTATGGCTTCCCTGATTCTAAGCAAAAACGACAGCTTGAATTACCAACTCGTTCTGAGACTGATCAATCCTTTGATCAACTCCACCCAAGCGGTCCTCAACAACTTTCTGAGATTGCTTCTCAAAATATTGGTTTTCAATTTTTATACTATTATCTAAAAAACAATGCAATATTACTTAAACAAAATGCAATTATTATTATTTTTAAAAGATGTTATTTAAAAAATACGATGATTTTCTAAAATGCAATGTTTATGCAATACAATGCATGAATGCACAAGGTATCGATTTTAAGGACTAGTCTTTAGAGCAACATCCATTAGCTAAAAGTTTGAATACAAGAAATACACAATTTGATTACAGAGATCAGCTTGCCCTCGTCCCTAAGTTAATCCCTCCATTATGCTTCTGAGTTAGCGTCTGTCCTAGCTTGGTGCTGATGTCAAGGTTTGTTACAAGTTGATGACTTCAATGGATAAAATCTACATGAATCGGGCAACTCCCCGCGTATACCTTTTGAACTTGATCATTTCATGATTCTGACTTTGGATACTCTGGATAACCACTTCAAGCTCGCCTTTCAGTACCTTATTTTTTTATTTATAGTGCCCCTTCTGAAACTTCTGAACTAATATTTCAAATGTTGTACGGCACTTTTCAATTATGCCACCTTCTTTATATTCTAGCTAAAGATTGACTTTTCTTGTTATTGTATCCCTTTGATGACTTTCTCCAACTTTGAAACTTATGATGACAATTTCTGAGCTCAAAGCTTGCTCTTCCTATAAGACTTGTTTGATCCGGCTATTTGAATCCGTCAATTCTTGAATCTTCTCTCACTGCCTAAATTGCTTGAATTCCGACATATTCTAACATATGACTTCGTTGAATATTGTACCTTTTTTGAACTGAGTCTTCTCTGACCGAGTCCACACCGTCGAATTACCTTCTCCTTGTCTATCGAACTCATTGGCTACTAATGATATTGAACAACTTGACTGATCCTTGAATCGATATCTCCCATGAATGCAAAACAATGCTAAGTAAAAAAATAAGAAAACAAAACAAAACAAAAAAAAGAAATAGTGTTAGTATTGTGAATTAATACGAAAAGCAAATAAAAAAATTATCTACATAAAAAAGCACATTTTATTCAACAAAGAAGATAACCAGAGAAATGTATTTAAACCGACAGCACCTGTCCTAGGTCCATGTCTGGCTCTAGCGGGGTGGGCTTCTAAAAACAAAATGCGGGCTTTGTTTTAGACTCTTGGTTCCTAAACTGTCGTTACCGTCTACTATGACAGTAAGACATCGATTCGGTAGTATAGGTCCCTTATAACATAGGTGTAGGCCCCACGACGCATAAGGTTAGTATATTGGAAGAAGGCCAAAATCCAAACTCGAAGGTGGAGAGCATCACGTCGGATATTGTCTTTCTCCCACTTAAAGGTGAAAAACCCAGGTTGAGGGTTTATGCATGAATGACAGATATATCATTCACAGAAGCTACTCCCATTTTTCCTAGAAATCCATCCAACAATTCTTTAGAAAAAATTAAATTCAGATTAATGTTCAGAATGCCAAAATGACACGTGGAATTAATTAGTAGGCATGACTCTCAATTATGTTCCCAACAGAGTCGTCAAGCTGTCGCGACCGTTTTTTGAGACTCGTTTGTGGAAAAACACAACCTGACGATTAGGGTATTAGAAATCGGGGTTTCTCATTTTAATTTGATCTTGGAATTAGGGTTTTTTTAATTTTAATTAAATTTCTTTTATTTGCTTAAAAATCGTTTTAGAGTCGCCAACGGACACTTTGGTAGATCGGACACCATAAAAAAACATGCTAGAGATTCTTTTAATAAAATTTGGGTTCGGGAGTCGGTTACGTGTAGGGAAGGGTTAGCACCCCTATAAACGCCCGTTATCGGTACATTATTAATTCCATGTAGTATTTTGGCATTTCGAACATTAATCTAAATTTAATTAAATCTTTTAATTTTTAAACGGATTCCATTTCGAATGGGGATATCCTTTTGAAAGAAAATACATTTTGGACGAATATAAATTTTGAAACGTCCAAATACATTATGACACTTTAATTTATATTCAAAATGCATCTCAACACAAAAAGTTTAATGCATGCCCAATTATTTTGTTGTTCATTTTAAGTAAACCCTAATTAGGCTCCATTGATTTAATTGATTTTAAAATCTATGAATATTATTACTTTTTGGACTTTAATGGTAACATCCAAATAATTTGGACACTATTTTTAATGGGCCCAAAAGTAACAATATTCCTAATTTTAGTGTCACTAATTATTTAATCTTAATTCTAATTTTTATTAAACCAACTATATGCGATTTCCATTTTCTAAGTTTAAATGGAAAATTGAATTTTTTTTATTCAAACATCCCCTTAATTAACATCACATTACAATATGATACTAACCAACTTAGGACATTTAAACTCTTATTCAATATCCATTTATTTACTACAATGTCCTTTTTCTATCAAGTTAATTAAATTTAATTAGAGAACCTAACCCTAAAAGGCTCTAATTACTACACTAAGTGAATTAATCACCTAAATAATTATACTACATGCTGTGTTTTTTATCATGCAACATTTGTATAAATTAAACAATTAAATTAAAACTGAAAAAAGGATTAAATTGAGAGAATTAAAAGTTTTAATTTGTATTCTATTGAAATTTAGGACAAAAATGAATTATACATTAAAATCCCAATGACTAAAATCACAATTTTCTCAAACTTCAAAAACACGCGAACTATCTGCCTGACCCGACTCGGCACGCGCGGATCTCAGTTAGATCCAACCCCAAAACGCAGCGTTTTGCTGCCACTATAAGAACACCCTTTCAGCCCAAACTTCCCTATTTTCTTTCATTTTTTTGATTTTGCTCTCTCCCTAAACTCACCATTTTCTCTCAAATTCTCTCTCTACAAACCGAAACGACCACCACTCCCAAACTCCGACCGCCACCGTGAATCCACACCGGTCACTGCTAGGCGATGCCGATCATCCCTAACCAAGTCTTGATCACTGACTTCTGCTACAGTCACCGTGCGAGTCGGCGTCAAAACCCTAAAAATCATTTTTTTCTCGATTCGGCCTAAATCTACCAAATACGGCAGGATCCCCACCTTCCCCGGCCTAAATCTACCCTTTCGGCCTGTTTTCGACTCTGACCAGTGTCTACAACTCTCTCCGACACCGCAAACTCACACCACCGCCACAAAATAAGTGTTCTGATCTAAAACCTTTTACAGATCTGTATTACTTATTTATTTTTGTTTCCATTTTCCTCTTTATTTCATTCCGATCTAACAATTTTCATACTTTACTTTGCAAGAAATTCAAAGTCGGTAAAATTGTACCTTCCAGCGTTTAAAACGCGATTTCGACAGCTTCTGCGGCGGCCGACAAACTTCTTAACGACCGAATCTCCTTTTCGGCCTTTAGTCGCGGTGCCGATGATTTTTTGGTGCTTCCGGCTATTCGATTGGCCACCGTTCGCCTCCTCCGACAGCGGTTTGAGTGGCTGACAACGCTTCGAATCCCGGGGATAATTCGGCTACCGAGAAAGGTAATTTCTCTCTCCTCAGTTATATTATTATTATTATTATTATTATTAATTGTTTTTTATGGTTCTCATTAATTCCTCTTACAACACTCGCTCTTTATTTATAGGTAGTGGAAGATGACGCAACGATGACATCAATCGAGAAAGCACAATCCTTGTGAGGTGAAGCGGACCAATGGCGTGTTGCCACATGTCCCTTGGGAGCTGGATTTGGGCGGGAAACCGAATCTAAGACCCTTTTTGTGTTTGTTTGGATGTTAATAGCTTGTAGATTAGGAATTTGGGCTCTTATTGGGCTTTGGGGATTTTTGTGATGTAAATGGGTTCTAAGGGCTAGTTTAGCATTGCTTTTGAAAAGTGATTTTTAAAGTTGCTGTTATAAAGAGATTTTAAAAAGTTGGTTGTAAGATTTTAGTGTTTGACATTGCTGTTAAAAAGTGATTTTAAGAAGATAAATGATTATTTTGGACATGATATTATAAGATATATGTGTGTGTATATATATATTTATTTCTTTATATTTATATATATATATATTCAAATTCTCTAATGTTATAATATATGAAATATATCAATTTAAATTATTATAAAATATTTTTATTAATAAATATATTTTTAACCAGTAAATTAGTAGCATATAATAAAGGTAAGTATTTGTAAAAATTTTCCTATTTTTTTGTTAGGTATTAATATAGATCAATAACATTATGGATTAAATTATATTAAAATGAACAATAGAACCTGAATTGACGTTATTCGTGTGATTAGAAAATATTTAGATATGTAACTTACAAAAGTGTCCAAATTATTGTGTATATTATTCGAGTTACATGCCAAAAATTTAGTAAAGCATGAAAAGAACACATATATAAACTAAATTAATCCATGTTATATATAAATATTACAAAAATACATTGGTGCTTGTAATCTAAAGTATTTTTACTAAACTACAAGCCATGACACCTAATATAAATATTATAAAAATACATTGGTACTTATAATTTAAAGTGATTTCATCTACAAGTTGTAGCATCAACTATTAATATAAAAAGTACATTAGTGCTTGTGGTTTAAAGTGAATTCATTAAACAACAAGCTATGTCATCTCTCACTAATTCCATCTCATAACCGGATGAAGTGTTTAGTTCATCATTATCATCACTATCTTCATCGTCCACATCTTCTGGGTCAATAATATTTTTATATGTTCGATCATTTCTTTCAAACTCCATAAAATATGCATCATGTAGACCTGCATGTTTTCGAATAAAATTGTGCATCGCCGTTGCACATACAACGATCATCCTTTGCTTTTCGAAACTATAACTTGGCATATCCCTTAAAATAGACCATTTCTTTTTCAGTACACCAAAAGTTCGCTCAATGACACTACGTAATGATGAATGCGAATGATTGAATATCTCTTCTTTACCCGATATATGTCTACCTCTACGAAAGTCGGGTAAATGATATCGTTGTCCTCTATATGGCCCGAGAAAACCTTTCATTTGAGGATATCCAGAATCAACGAGATAATATTTTCTTATAAATTATAATATTAGAAAAAATAATTAAATAATATAAACTTTATATAATAAAATAAATGGATAAAAAGAAATTTACCATTTGGTGGATGTGGAAACTTTAATTCTGGATCTCGAATTGCTTCAAGAAATATTCTAGTATCGTGTGTTGTACCTTCCCATCCAGCCACTACAAATGTGAAACACATATTAAAGTCGCATACCGCCATAATATTCTGAGTCGGGACACCTTTTCTTCCTATGTAAGGAATTTGTTCATTTGGTGGAAGAATAGCAGAAATATGTGTACCATCAATTGCACCTATGCAATCCTAAATAAATGATCATATTAGTATACATACCTATTTAAAGTAAAGAAATATCTTATAAACATAATATTATACTATTAAGATTTTACCTTAAAGTGTGGCATATATCTAGAATCATTACGTATTTGTTCTGGTATTGAACTAAAATAATAATCATCCGGTGCAATTATATCAATAGCCAACTGTGAAACTTTCTCGAGCATAATTGTAAAGTATCGACTGATTGTTGCTCCAGACCTTTGAAATCTCTCTCGAGCTTGAGAAACTGATGCGCCGTGGCCCAACATATACAAAAAGATACCCAACATTTCAAGAGTAGAAATGTTTCTTGAACTTTGCAAATTATATCGTGTTTCCAAAACTCTCAATAGACTTGTGAACACAGTTCTTGACATTCTAAAATTAATCATGCAACGTGATTCATGACCATCAAGAATCTCTCGAACCCAAACTTCACCGGATTGTTTTGAATCCATGCATGGTTGTCTAAAAAGATATTTTTCATAATATAATTATATGGAAGAAGTTGCAACAGTTAACAACCTATTAAAACTTTGCACATGTTGTGAAATCTCGTTAAATTCCCTTTCATCATCATTGGAACTATTGATGTTGTTCATGCTTTACCTGTAAAAAAAAATTATAAAACTAATATTTAAACACTCCAATAAAAAACAATATGTCCAAGGAAAATAAAACATAAAACATCACTTAATAAAACATGAACGTTATTGAATAAAATACATTCATCACCAACATAAAAAGACATGCTTTACCTACGTAAATACATAGCATAAACAAAATATGAGTTGGGCTGTCCAAGGAAATTAAAACATAAAACATCACTTAATAAAACATAAAACATCACTTATAGTAGTATATGTCCGAAATAAAAATAATAATAAACATAAGTTGCACATATTAGTGTCTATGTAAACTAAATATTAAACATAGAAAACACTTATTAATGTTCTACACTTAAGCTAAAGATTAAACAAAGGTAGAACTAATTAGTGTCTCGGAGTAGTGTAGTGATGCATATCTCAAGGACCAAGAAGATTTGAAAATCTTGAACTCGCATCCATTTTCATTTTCAGCCACCAAACTCTAATATCAGGAGAAATTGATAAAAAATACAATTCGATTCTCCTTATTTTTTATCAGATTTAGTGCGAAAAAGTAGAGATGGCTAGTTTTTGGAATTTCCTCTGTCAACTCATCAAGCATTTTGATTGCTTGTGAAATGCCAAATGGATCTATAACAGGAGTCAAACTAGATGTCGCATGACTCATATTGTCAGCTGCACTGCATAGTTTATCAATCTGCGAAGACAACCTTGCAGCTCCTTTAATTTGCTTTGATGAACTTTTTTTCCCAGCCTTCAAACTTGTTCCTGTCTCATTGGCTTTTCGTTTTTGTTGCATATGTATAGGCTCAAATTGAATTCCAAGGCTATCATTATTTTCATCACATCCTACTTGACTTGACATGTGAACATCATTTGTTGCATTTTCTTCCCCAATTTCGTCAAGTATCTCGTTATCATCATGCTGTAAAAAATCAGTTGGCAATATACCCGAAGAAGGTGCCCAAGCTTTATCACCAGTGGCAACTATTCCTCTAAACATTTGGTCCAACTTTCCTTCTACTTCTGGATCAATACCTGCAGACTTGAATCTCTTAGCATCGGGCACTACCTACATATAAATTAATAAATTAACGTAAGCAATTATTATTAGCATTAGAAATGAGGAAAACAAAGATTATAAGAATATTTAGCATACGTTGAGTCTATTTTCCCACCAGTCTTCTGAGGCATCAATGGTCCCTTTTGTATGATCCCATCCTAGATCGGTATCTTTCTCTTTAAGTTTTTTCCATAACTTCCATTCTTTCTTCAATAAATCCCATCTATTCTTCAATTGTAGTTGCGTATAAGGCTTTCCCGTCTCATTCTCAAAATTTTTCACTATTTTTATCCATCCTTCTTTCTTAAAATGAGTACCAGGTCTATTACCATTTAATATCTCTTTAATACAGATGTCACAGAATATTACTATTAACCTTCTATCACATACTGCTTTGAATTTTTCACCACTTGCTTCAATAAGCGAAGTACTTTTCATCTATCATATATATTCAAATTATTTATAAAAATTAAACATCAGAATACTTGATATATATTACACTTTAGAACCAGACTATAAATAATTGAACATTTTATTTTTAGCAACCTTACACGCTACACGAATAGCCTAAGATTATCGACAAAAGCTATTGAGAATATACACGAAACTAATCACTTACTACAAATCATTAGAGCCAAACTTGAGAATATACACGCAATGCAAGTTCATACAGTTAATACAGATTACCAAATACTCAAGTAGGCATGTTTTCTCTTAGCAAAAGCCAAGTCTAGCATTATACACGAGGCAAGCACCCAAGCAAAATGTTATACGTTACATTTTGTCATTTGGTGTAGAAAATGGTCAATTGTAAGATAAGGGCGGTCAACTATTGTTTACATTTGGTGAAACTTTTATGATTTTGAGGATGTATGAGGATTCAGCATTTCATATGTTTTAAGGGTATTATTTCAGATTGTCCATTTTTGTATGTAAAACTTTAGTGCTTTTACATACATTTGTGTCTGTGTTTTAATTGTGTTGGTTATATTAGCTGTAGTCTAATACTTTCTGTCGGTATAGAAAAAGAAGATTAATTGCAGTTCCATTCTTCAAAATCAGTAGAACAAGTGTAAAGTTTCTTTCTACCTTTTATTTTCAGTTTGCTACAAATCTAAACTAAATAATTTTAGTATATATAAATAATTTTGAGCTATTGCTAAAACATTTAAACAACACTCAAATAAAATATTGATTTCATAAATCAACAAGTAAAAATTTCTGAAAACCCAAATACATCTTCTATGAACCCACTAATAATAGAAAAAATAAAAAAAAAATTAATAATAAAAATACATACCTTGAAGGAAGATGAACTGAAGGTGAATTTTTGAAGAAGAATAAGATATTATGCTGATGATTTTCAAGAACGGTGAAAAAGGGATAATCTGTGAAGAAGAAAAAAAATTCCTTTACACGCTGAAAGCATTTACAGTGGTGACCGTTGGGAATATTAAATAAGGGTAAAATTGTCTTTACCTTTCCAGCTGAGATTATCCACCACCCAAAGCTGAAAAAATTAACGTTTTAGTTTGGCTCCCAATTACCGTTTCAAACCAGCGTTGGGAATACTTTTTGAGTTGTTTAGCATTGATTATCATTTTCAAACCAACATTTGACCCAAAATCTGGTTTAAAACTCAATCCTAAACGGGCCCTAAGTATGTACATGAATATTTATAGACTATATATGGACTGTTTTATATCTATTTATTTATTATATATTTTTGTTTTATTTATAGTGAATATATATATACACGGATAAAATTCAGGTATTACAATAATTGTATAAATATATATATTGTATATTATATAATCGGCCGGTTCGGTTACCTGCTTTTTCAAAATTATAAACCGTATCCGGACTGAAATAATATTTTTAAAAAAAAACCACCTAAACTCATTTTTTGGCTTGGTTAACCGTATTTTTAGATCAATTTTTTCGAGTTTTAGTTTCGATTTTGGTTTGTCGGATTTTTTGCACAACCCTGCACTAGGCAGAACAAAGAACCAAGTTCATATAATATATTCTCCTAAATCAACTTGAATAAAAAAATCTGAACAATAAATAATGGGTAGTTATTTTATACACCGGCGGTGAAAACTTTTAAAATTTAGAGCGTATGATTTAGAAGTTTAAGTGTATGAGTTTAGAATTTAGGGATGTTGATTAAAATTTAGGGTTTTGGGTTAGAATTTAGGGTTTATATGTTAAAATCTAAATCCTCACAATATTACCCTAAAACTAAACTCTAACCTCTAACCCCTAAACACTAACTTCTAAACCCTAAATTCTAACCAATATCCTCATATTCTAAACCCCTACATTAAAACCACTAAACACTACACCCTAAATTAAGTCCCTAAACTCTAAAACTAAGGTGCTTATGGAAACTTTTAGTTTCCACCACCGTTGTATTGAATATAAATCATAAATATTTAGTTTAGAAGGTTGAGGCGTTATCTTTAAGTTGAGCCTCTCCAAAATTCAATTTGAATTAGTCGACCAACGAATCGAGCACAGATAATTAAAAAAACAGAACCTGACTCAATGTCATGAAAATCATGTGTCGTTGGACACGTTTTGATTCCTGAATGAAAACCCAACGTAAACCAGAAGCAAACATGGACTAGAACAACCTTAAAAAAAAGCTAATTAGCAGCCACACGTCTCATAAAAGCAAAGCCGAATCTGAAACCCCAAACCCAGAATATTCTAATTCTATCCCCCTCGAATATTCGCTTATTCTCCTCCCCCCATGAACCCTAAACCTAACCCACTCCACAGATATGCCGGATTTAACCATTCGATCCGTTATGGATAACAATGAAGTGGGGTTGCCAGATCTAATTCCATTTTGTTGTTGGTTTCTTCTGTCCCCATTTTTATCTCCTCTATTTTTTTTAAATGTTTGAGGTCGGTGAGTATTCGATCGAACTGAGTCAAGTTCATTATATATTTTCAAGTTAGTTTAGCTCTCGAGTCCTATTTATAACTTGAACTTTATTTAAAAAAAATTCAAGTCGAGTTTATGAAATTTGGTTCGAGTTGTTTGAGTTTCTGTTCAAATTTAATTGAAAATATTTATAATATTATAGTACTAGTTGGTTCCAATTTAAACAATTTTCTATAACCATATATGATATACATATATATTTTTCAAATGCGATATACATATACCAAGCAGAGTTGAAAGACTCAACTGGAATTTGAAAACCAATCCACTAATTATTAAAAATCTCGAGTTATTCGAGTATCATTTTATAACTCAAATTTATTTAAAATTTTTTCGAGTCAAGTTTATGAAATTACGATTCGAGTCAAGTTAAAACTTTGACATTTTTTAGTCTAGAAGAGTTTTTATTCACCCATGTTCCTACTAATAAATAAAAAAAAAAAAAAACACTTAAACATGTTTGATCTTACATCATCCTCGATAGTGTACGGATAAAAATACCAATAAAACTTCAATTCACCATTTCACGTAATATTCCTTTGGCATAAACTAAAATAAAACCAAATTGTTTATTCTGTTTATTCATTAATTGTTCTTTACATGCAAATAACCTGTTTTTAATTTTTAATTTTTATTTGTCTATATAAAAACCCCTCCTGCGTTACGTAACTCTGTACCAAGAAACATTTTAGACATTTCTTGAGCTTTCTCCCATATTTTCTGCACCAACCTACATATCTTTCATTCCATAATTTCCGACCTTGTTTCTCGCATTCTCTTCGATTCGATTCGGCTCGATCTTTCTTCAGACAGAAATGGCCGGGATCGTTGTGATTTTCGATTTCGACAAAACCATCATCGACTGCGACAGCGATAACTGGGTCGTTGATGAGTTGGGTTTCACCGAGTTGTTCAACCAGCTTCTTCCTACCATGCCTTGGAATTCTCTCATGGTAAAACCATAAACAATCCTGATTTCAGACAAAAAGTACTTCAATGTCTAGACATGTTTATGTTTATGCGGGCTAAATTTGCAGGACAAGATGATGGAGGAGATTCATGCACGAGGGAAAACCATCGGCGACATCGTTGATGTTCTTAAACGAACACCGATCCATCCACGGGTCGTCCCCGCCATTAAATCGGCTTATGCTTTAGGGTACGTTTTCTCATGTGTTAAACCATCATTTGGACACATATAGGACTAATAGTGGTGATGAATGATGACCAAATTATGATTTTTGTAAAAATTTTCCTAGGTGCGAACTCCGGATTGTCAGCGATGCGAACATGTTCTTCATCGAGACAATCCTGGAACACCTCGGATTGAGGGAATGTTTCTCGGAGATCAACACGAATCCTGGATTTGTCGACGACGAAGAGAAGCTAAGGATCTTCCCTCACCATGATTTCACCAAGAGCTCCCATGGATGCAACCTTTGTCCTCCAAATATGTGCAAGGTATACATATCATATTTGTTCATCACTATTTGGACTTGAAATTGCTAACCAAGACAACAAATTTTTAATTCGTATCTTAGACTTGTTGTATACGATACGCATATTATCTATAAAATAACATACGTGTGAACCAACCGAACTAAAGCGAGTCGAAACACGCCCACTTAATTTAAATGGTGCAATAATGAAACAGGGGATGGTAATTGAGAGGATTCAAGCTTTAGTAGAAGGGAATAAGAGAATTATATACCTCGGAGACGGCATCGGGGATTACTGTCCGAGCTTAAAGCTCGGACAGACGGACTACATGATGCCGAGGAAGAATTTCCCGGTGTGGGATTTAATCTGTAGGAATCCAGCGTTGATCAAAGCTGAGATCCATGAATGGAGCGATGGTGAAGAACTGGAGAAAGTTTTGTTACAAATAATCAACATGGTTGCTGTGGAAGAAAACGATGGCAAATCTTCGCAATTGATGTCCGTCGTCGATTGCAAGTTGCAGACGATGTCGGCATCGACAAATGCCTTGCCACAAGTCCTGCCGGTTCCTCAGTAGACAAGTGTTGGCCGTGTCGATGCCGGTGCTCGTCTATAAGCAGAGTTGGTCGAATGGGATGTTCATTTCCGTTTCTCAAATAACCGTGAATGAAGTTTGCCTAAGAAAATATATGACTACGAAGTTTCACCGAACTGTATACGATAAAACATTGTTCGACTCTACAACATTTGAAATTCGATACAAGTTTAATTGAGTTTTAATTTTAAAGCTTTTAATCGAGTATTTTTATATTTGTGTTTAAGCTTGAGCTTGAATTTAAAAGTTTTGATAGCAAATTAAAATGATATAAGTTTTAATAAATCAATACGTAGATAATTACTCACTCGCTTCAATAATGCATCCGAAACAAAAATATGTATAGTTGCACGAACTAACTTGCCTAAGTGATTAAAGGAACAATTGTTGTTTCTAGAGCTTACGGGTTCGAGCACCAACAGCTGCAACAGAGTGATTGAGCATGCATTGTCAAATAGTTGAAAGTATATTCAGAACAGATAATACTTGCAATTACATTAGCTTTCAAAAAAAATTATTATAGTTTATAATACTTTTATGGTCTACGTTCGAAATTCATAGCTATTCTTCTAATAATGTTATTTTCAAAATTTAAATTTATGTTATATTCTTAAAAGTAGAATGTACCATATCAAAAGAGCCACAATTAGCCTTCCCCGCCACCGGTTTGTGATATTTTAAACACTAGTTGTAGCCTCGCACACTTTCTAGTTTCAATGACACCACGTACAGAGCTGAGAATCTATCGGTGCCGGAGCGGTTTATATTCTCCATTTTTCTCCAACACTTTGAAGATAAGATTTCAGGTAATTCTCATTATATATTTTAGTTATATCCATCGAATCTTTATAATTTAATACTCCCTCCGTCCCACTAAAACCGTCACATAAATATTTTTCTGGTCAATTTTTTTCAACTTTGACTATAATTTATTTAAATATTTTAATTAATTAAAAAATTATAAAAATATATATTTAAAAACTAGTTGATTTAAGGTTTTTAAAATATATTTTTTCATATTTTTATCAATAATAAAATTTAAATTATAAGAGGTCAAAGTTAAAAAAGTTTGACCCAAAAAAATCAACATGTGACAGTTTAAGTGGAACAGAAGGAGTATTATTTTACTAATCAAGATATATGACCGGTTTTAATTTACAAATCTTACATATAATTCACTTATACATATGGTTGAAGGAACAAAATTTTTGCATAACATGAACGTCAATAATAGAGAGATAAATATATTGTATATTCTTAATTAACAAAAAGGGTGAATTACTAGAGAGGTCACTCAAACTTAATAAGGTTTAAACAAAAGACACAAATATCTTGATGGACTAGAATATTGATAATAAGATAGCTAGGTAGACAGGTAAATGATAGTTAATTATATATATTTTAAAAATTTTGTAAGATATTAGGGTCTCCACAATTATTTATACGGTTCAGTTCGATTATCCTCATGTTTCAGATATAACAATCATTGTCTTCATCCCCATTTGAGCTTCAATGATAAAATTTCTCCATTTTGTTCCATAGGTGAAGATTTCGATTATTCTCCATCTTCGTTAGTTAGGATAACCATAATTTTTAGATATTCCCCGCCCAGTTTCTACCTCTAACCACGTTGAATTAAATAGTTGTACCAATCAAGTGAAACTTGAAATAAAGGGTAAAAACCTTGTAAGTCCCTCTTAATTTTGAAATTGAGCAAGTTGGTCCTCTACGAATGGAGTGATCTGGTCCTTATAAAATTAAAAAGCAAACAATTAAGCACAATTATCTACAATTCAAGCACAGCCAATTCTTCATCCGACCCTTGATCATTCATAATCAATTGAAGAATTGGCAATAATTAATAAGTTTAATTTACGTCCTTTAAGCTCTTTAATTTAATTAAATGAAAAAAGTTACATTTTTGACGTTCTGAAAAATTAACATAATTTAAGTTTTTTTAACGCAAACCTTTTTAGCTACGCCGCAAAACTTAGATACTAAGATTAGATATAAATTTGAAAAAGAAAATTAAATTCAAATATCTAGTTGGACCAAAATAAAGTTTAAGTATCAAATTGAGCATTAGAGTCACGTTCAAGTACCAAAACATGTATTTACCCTAAATTGGAGAGAGGAATTTCAACAGTCTTTAAATTTTGGTCTTTGTTTTGGTATTTACCGTTGTCATTTTATGCTTCATGTTTACGGACTCTTTCTAAATTTTGAATCTAAATTTTTCCTTAAAAATGTACCTTATCATTACTAGGGTTGTAAATAAGACGAGATAGATCACAAGCTATTTCAGTCTGATTCGGTCAAAGTTCGGTCAACACTAGACTTAATTGGTCTCGACTCGAATTTTTAACGAGCCAAGCCGAACTACTCGATAACCGACTCGAAAATCTCGCGAGCTACTCGAGTTTAAGACAACTTATATACATTTTAAAAAAATAAAGGCTCAAACTAATTTTTTTAAAAAAAATTATGAAGGGTTTAGTTTAATTTTACAAAAAAATTAGGGTCTAACTAAAATTTTAAATACTTTTATGAGGCTTAATGAAAACGTTTAAAAATTATAATGATAAATTAGATAAATAATGATAAATCAATCCAAATTAAACAAGGGAGAGATTCTTAAATATGATTATAGTCCTAATACAAGTATGATTATTAAATTTCTTATGGACTTTCTTGGAACCAAAGTAACTGCATCACAAACATTACTTAAATATTTCCAAAAAAATCAGAACCGTTCATCATAAGGTTATTTACCCTATAAATAACTCTTGGTTTCTAAATCCCAAGCCAAAACACAGCCTCAAGTCGCCAACCTTCTTTTTTTTCTGTGTTTCATCTAATCTCCAATGGCTGCTTCAGATATTGTTGTGATTATGGATTTCGACAAGACGATAATCGACTGCGATAGCGATAACTGGGTGGTCGACGAGCTCGGTGCTACTCACTTGTTCAATCAACTCCTCCCCACCATGCCTTGGAACTCTCTTATGGTAACCACTCTTTTATGTTTTTATTTTTCTTTCTATTCCAAATGCAAGAACCAGGGTTTATTTAATCACTGTTGTTGTGTACAAATACATGTTACAGGATACAATGATGGAGAAACTTCATTCACAAGGAACCACAATCGAAGACGTTGTAGCTGTTTTGAAAACGACTCCTATTCATCCTCGAATCATCCGAGCCATTCGATCCGCTCATGCTTTAGGGTATGCATATATGTTCCTGATCACTTGGTGTTATCCGAGTTATATGATTTTCTTTCTGGTTTTCTCGTTCTTAATGACATGTTTTTCAGATGTGATTTGAAGATCATTAGTGACGCGAACGTGTTCTTCATCGACACGATTTTAAAGCACCATGGCTTGAGGGAATGCTTTTCGGAGATCAATACGAACCCGAGTTTCGTCGATGAAGAAGGAAGGCTAAGGATCTTCCCTCTCCATGATTTCAGCAAACATCCCCATGGATGTCATCATCCTTGTCCTCCAAACATGTGCAAGGTAATATTACATAATTTTCTAGGAAGTTTCACCTGTAAGCCGAATACGAAATCATTATCTAATTGACTCTGTTTTGATTCCTTGTGAATAGGGTGTTGTGATTGAAAGGATCCAAGCTTCTTTGTCGGCCATGGAGGAGAAGAAAACAATAATCTACATGGGTGATGGACTCGGCGATTTCTGCCCGAGTACAAAGCTCAGAGATGGAGACTATATGTTGCCAAGGAAAGATTTCCCAGTTTGGGACATGATTTGCCAAAACAGGAGCCTAATAAAAGCTGAAGTTTGGGAATGGAGCAATGGAGATGAATTTGAGCATGTTTTACTCCACCTTATCACCAAGATTTGCATTGACAAAAGCAACACTAATGGCAATACTGCTCAGCTGTATTCAGATAGCAAACTACAAACAATTCCGGGCGCCGCCTACGAGGCCTTTTCCAAGCCCCTCTATGTTCCTCATTGAAGTTGCAGACGTTTAAAAATGGCTGATGCCACGGTTTAGCTGTTCTTTTATTGAGATAACATCTTAGTTTTTAAGTACTGTAATAGTATCTGGATTTATATACATAACTTTGTACCATCAATGAAAAGTCATGTTCAACTCACATCTCACATGCTATACGTGTATGCTAAGACGAGTACTTTAAGAAAAATGAATAGTCGTGTTCGAACTCACCTGATGAATCTAGCTTATTTGGTAGACTACTGATAGCTGCCTTAAGCTGACATTTTCCCAAAGCATACAAATAAAAACATATGAATCATACAATTAATGTTTCTAACTTTAGTTTCTCTGAGAAATGCACCAGTTGTCTCACCTTCCATATTTCTTCATTGGTATAAAGGCCTAGAGGGTCTGAGTTGGTTCGAACACTTCCCCTAAATAGAGTTGGCTCTCGAGGGATAATGCTAAGCTTCATTCTTACAACTTTCAGACCAATACAACATTCCCCTCTGCAGACTCGACTAGACGAAACAAGGCACTTTTTTTGCATTGTGGCATTTTGCTAGGTTATGTTCTTCATGTACTTATATTTGATAATAACACTACATGTTTGATCTTATTTTTCAAGCCAATTTTCCTTCATATCACTGATGATTGCCAAAACTTTGATATGAATTTCTCCTGCAACTCGACCAGTATTCAGCCACAAGCCTCGAGAAGGAAGAGTTTGTTGCCATCAGGTTTGAGGGCTCTTCATATTCCAGCATTTTACCTGCAGATATTAATTAACTCATCAGTATTTGAGTTCATTTGATTGGTTGTAACTTGTAAGTCTGGGAATACGAGGAAGGGTTGCAGCTTTTGGGATTCGAATCCCGGTTTTGCTGAACCAACAGGGTAAAACTGGAGTTCAGAATAATACATGTTGCAGTAATGTAATTTTAATTGGATTCACTGATTGGAAATAAAAGCAGGAACCAAAAGCTTTACCATAGGAGAGGACCATGACCATGTCACTGTCTATAACAGTTGGAACTCTATGAGCCACTGTTATCACCGTGCAATTCGAGAACTCTTCTCTGATAATTCTTTGCAAAATGGCATCGGTTGCAGAGTCTATTGAAGCAGTGGCTTCATCGAGCACTAGGATTCGGTTTCGTTTCAGGAGCACTCTTCCGAGGCAAAAGAGTTGTCTCTGCCCCACACTCCAATTCTCACCTTCATCACTCACTGTCAATCCAACAACAACAGCATAACCATTTTTCCGATTTGAGTTAACCGAGGTAAGGTAATCTATCACAAGGCACTAAGTAAATAGTCACTAAATTTCAACTCACCGGATGAATCTAGCTTGTTTTCCAGGCCACTGATTGTTGTTTTAAGTTGACACTTCTCCAAAGCCTGCCACAAGAATATCAGCATAAATTCGTAAAGCTCATTGTTGGAAACATTTGATGTTAATATTCATAATTAGTTTGTCCACCTTCCATATTTCATCATCTGAATAGAGGCCTGAGGGATCTAAGTTAGTTCTAATGCTGCCTCTAAATAGAGTTGGCTCCTGAGGAATGATGCTAAGCTTCATTCTCAAATCCTTCAGTCCAATAGAGCATATATCGAGTCCATCGATAAGAATTTTCCCACTTGCTGGCTCTACTAGGCGGAACAAGGCACTTATGAGTGTAGTTTTACCACTTCCAGTCCGGCCAACGACTCCTACTCTTGTCCCTTCTTGGAAAGTGCAAGTGATTCCTTTGAGAACTAGCGGAGCATTCGAACGATATCGTATCTAAGTAAAGCATCAAAACGAACAACACGAATTAGTTGAATGAAACCATACAAGACATAGATTTGGTTCAAAGAAAATAAGTTCATCACAGGCTTTCAGCACCCTTTAAACCATTTTCCAGTTTAGATTCCTTAATTTACCTTCAGTTCTTGGAATTCAATTCTACCCTTAGAGGGCCAAGAAGACGGTGGTCTGTTATCTTCTATAATTGCAGGTGGTTCTTCAGGTATGTGCATGAACTGTTTTATCCTTTCAACCGAAACCATGTAGTCGGATAAGTTGCAGTACGAAGTAGACGCGGCAAGTTGCATGCCGGTCAGCGATAAAGCATAAGAAAGAGAGAGTCCAACAAGTCCTGCAGGTCGAAATTCTCGATAATAATAGCATTGAACATTATCTACTTGTCATGAAGATGGTTCAATACAAATAATATTACCTGGTGTGACTCGGTTTTTCGGAAGCAGCAAAAGGAAAAATGCAGCAGTGAATAGAGTAAGATTTTGAATTGTTTCAATCCTTAGAACTAGCCATTCCCTGGCTGCATTAGAAAGAAAGAAAAGCGTGGCATCTGTGTCAACAAGCTTCACGTAATTTTTAAAGAACCTATCCTCCATGTTAAAAGCTCGTATCGTGACCACTCCCTGCGATGTCTCGGCTGCATGATTCATAACGGGAGCTTTCGTTGTTCCATTAATCCTTCTGAGTTCCCTTGCAGAGGATACATAATAGTCCTGCAGTTTGATGAACAAAGATGTTAGTCTTTCACCTTGGTCACAAATGAGATTTGATCAAATCAAGTGAAAACAAAATGCAATCCACCTGAATGTACTTAAGTGCAACCATAGCAAGAACGGCGACGATGAGAACTTGCCATGTAATAAAGGCCATGATTCCGATTGTTGCCACGAGTTCAGTTATGCCGCATTCAATATAGACTATGGTGATTGGTATGTCGAAATCAAGAATACTCAAATCTGATGAAGCCTGCAAGAGTTTATATAAAACGAAATTTAGTATCTCGGTAAAAGACTCAAAGGGTATGTGAAACATTATGTTAACTCCTTGCTCATTGATAAATTCGATCTTACTCGGGTCAGAATCCTCCCAACAGGAGTTGAATCAAAGAACAACATTGGAGCTTTGAAGATGGCATTGGTGAGACCAGAGAAGAAGGCTTTAGAAGCTTTTAATCCGAGACGAAAAGCATAATGGGATTTAAAAAACACAAAAACAACATTAACTGTGGCAATTCCAGTGTAAACTCCTACCAACATGCTGTTGGTCATGTTAGGAATGTGAATAGAAAATGCCAGCCAGAAGGTCGAAGCGGCCTGAACAACGACGAAGGTACACTGAATTAATATGCTTAAACATAGATAAACAGATCCTTTCGAGATCGAAACATAATCGACGAATGGCTTCCATCCAACATTGCCAATCTCTGTTTCTTCATCTTGTGTTAATTGTATTCCGGGTGGACCCTTCACCGGAATCTCCCCCTCGCTGTTCTGTTTAGTTGGAAAACATACATTAGACATCTCTGGAGCTATCTCTTGAGATTCTACTTGACCTTCACCGGTCCGAAAAACCAATGCTGTCATGGAATCTCTATGAGCATTCACAAATTGCTCAAATGATGTCCCAGCCATTAACAGCTCCTCATAGCTGCCTGATTGAGTAATTTGTCCACCATCCATAACCTATGCAGAAAAAAAAAACAAATCATCCTTTCGATGAACCGGAATATATACACATAAATTCGACTTCATATTTACCAGAATTCTATCAACTTCTGATAGAAACTCCACTTGATGAGTTACAAAGATGACAGTTTTGTTCTCTAGAGCTTTCATAACACAATCCTGAAATCATAAAAAGCAAACTTGATTCAATATGCTGCAAATATAATTAATCATTGTATCGAACAAAGAAGCTTTCTCACGTTGAACAAAACAGATGCCGTATGTGCATCAACGGCACTGAAAGGGTCATCAAGAAGATAGATATCGGCATCGTTGTAGATGGCTCGAGCAAGTTGAAGCCTTTGCTTCTGCCCTCCACTCAAGTTAATCCCTCTCTGACCTATTTCAGTAAGATCACCATGGTCAAAACTATTGATATCTTTATCCAAAGCGCAAGCTTTAATGGCCTTATCATATATGTCTGCATCCATTGGCTTTCCGTAGAGTATGTTCTCGCGGATTGTCCCACTCTGGATCCAAGAAACTTGAGAAACATAGGCAATGGATCCGAATATGTCAACCTATCAACGGAAAAGGAACTAAATCAGTGACAAGAAGACATGGTGCTTACTATATGTACCACTAGTAGGACTACTTGTTATGCAACTCACAGTTCCGGAAAGTTTAGGTATCTCTCCCAGCATTGCATACAAGATCGAGGATTTTCCGGCACCGACCGGTCCGCAAATAGCTATCTTCTGCCCTCCTTTTATTTCCAAGTCCACATTTTTAATTGTTGGACTTACTATTTCAGGAACCCAACTGAAACTGCCTGCTTCTACAGTTACACTTTTATCAGAATTCTGCAGGGGACATCTCCTTACTTCATCATTCCTGAGTTCATCGTCGAGCAGAAAAGTATTGATTCTACCGAGTGAAACTTTAACTTGTATAAGAATCGAAAGTGCCTCGGGTAACATTCTAACAGGTTCTGCCAGGCTTCTTAGAGTTGCAAGAACTGTGAAAATGGTACCAGCATTCAGGGGGGCACTCCCAAATACAGCACATCCCAAGAAGACAATGCAAGAAACAAAGATTGGAGTGTTCCAATACACCACAGAGCCATAAGGCTTCAAAAGCTGTTGTTTAGCGAGCCATTCGAACTCGTTGCGGCGTAAGGATTCGACCAACCCCTTGAATTTCTCCTCCCAGGATTGCAACTTGATGATCTTCATGCTGTTTAAGATCTCAGAAATGGCTCTCAATCTCTCATCTTGTGCGATCATAAGATGGGATTGGCATTTCTGTATGATCTTAGCCAATGGCATATTAAGGAATCCGCATATAACAAGAGGGGCTATACCAGGTACAGCACCTAATCCAACAACCCAGAAAAGCACTCCAACAGACATGAGAAGCTGCAACACAAAAGACCAAGACGAATGAAACCACCATGGAAACTCTCCCATCCTATAGGCATCTACAGCTATGTAATTCGCAATCTCCCCGGTCGAATGTCTCCGCCTTCCTAAACACGAAAGCTTCAGTTGCTTCCGATAGACCGCCACCATTAACGCCGATCTCATCCTCATTCCACACCTCCTTGAAGCAAAAAACCAATACCTCTGCGACAATGACTCAACAACCTTGGCAACAACGAGACATCCTAGTAAAACAAGACCGTCCCGCAGGTTTTGGTTCTCCCGCTTGGAATAATTCACAAAAGCATAGAGCAGTAAAGGAAGGGACACAACTGAAGTTGTCCTAAGAACTGCACAAATCGCTATAAATATATTTTCCTTGAAGTAGACTTTTGTTATGGCCTTAAGAACCAAGTTTCGCCCAGCATTTGAGCTTTTGTGATCTCTTGTAAGCGACTCCCATGCATTAGCAAACTTCTGGTATGCCAAATTGGATTCATCTTCTGTACTAATAGAAGGGATGTCTTGAAGAGTTAAGGGTCTGAAATAGCCCCGGGAAAGCAAAGGGTTGATCCAAGAAAATGACAGTTTACTGAAGAAACTGGACTCAGCAAGTTCTACTGGGTTTGTTCCCTCTAATGGAGGCTCTGGTTGACTCATGTTTCCAAGCCAAATCAATGATGTCTCTAAAAAAAACTAAACAGCAGCAAGATGTATGAAAAAGCGATGAAAATGATAATGGAATCCAAATTAATCATCTGAGAAAATAGACAGAAAAACACACACTGAGATTTAGCTCCACCATTAGTCATTATCAAATTCCTACACAAATTACTAGTCATCGGATCTACAGAACTTTTAATAGATTAACCAGTTATGGGTGGACAAGGGACAAACGCATCCATGGAAATTTTAAATTCTCGTATATATTTTTTTAGAAAAAAGTGTAGTATGGTTTGACTGGATTGGTCCCTGATTTAATATAATGACACCTTAGTAGAAAAATAATTATATATTTTATATAATTTTTTAACTGATGTGTCATTATGTTAATCAGTATCATTATCGATTCACGTCATTTTAAGTTATATACTATTAGTTGATAATCGTTTTCATTCACGGATTAACCATTTTGACCTAATATGAAATGTTGAATGTTAAGGTGCTTCAAAAAGAACATGCATCAAAATGACTACCCAATCAAACGTTAAGGAAACCTTTTGACATTATGCCTTTAAAAATTACTTTATATTTTATATTGATGATATAATCTCGCGGTTTGAAATTCTCTGCCCTTTTCGGTGCCCCTATTTATGCCTCCATGCTCAAAATTAAGTTTAGGGTTTATGGTTTTAGGTTAGGGTTTAGGGAAATTAGGGTATGGTGTATTTTTTTAGGGTATAGGGTGTAAGGTTTAGGATTTAGAATTTAAGGTTAGGACTTGAAATTTAATTTTGTAGTATTTTTTAATGTTGTGGCATAAGTAGGGCACCTAAAAGGTGCAGAGGATTTTTATGTTAATCTCGCTCCACTGGAGTTTTCAAATTTGGAAAATTCTACAACGTTCGACGAGCACGCAGAGCACCATTAAATTAATTTATAAAGATTAAAAATCTAAACGACTCATCATATATATACATATAATATTTTTTAATTTTATGTTTAGTCTTTGAGATTTTCAACTTTTATTAGTTAATTTAATGGAGCTCAACAATACTCATCGTTAATAGTCTCAGCGGTGCTCGTCGAGCGTAGTAAACTCATCTTTCAAATTTTCATATATTTTTATTAAGAATAAAAATTTAGGATGAGTCTGCCACGCTCGACGAGCACTGATGAGCACCATTAACGACGAACACCGATGAACAACATTAATTCAATTTATAAAGATTAAAATTTTAAAGGACTCATCGTATAACTATAAATTATTTAAAAATCAAAATGTAAATTAATTAAATATATTATTTCATTTTTAATTTTTTTAAACATAAATCAAAATACCTATCTACCCCTAAATTACAAAACCTTAATTTTTATTTATTTGAAATTTAAGCTTCCACCGCCGTTGCTGTTGCCGCTGCCGTCGTTGCCCTGCATACAATTGAAGCAAATCTAAATTCAAGGACTTTCACACTGCATGAATGGATACATCTTCATCTTTACTGTCGCAACAAAATGCTACCGGTGTCGATGATTGTAAACTCGAACCATGTCCGAAAAGGTTCCGGTCAGAGGAGAAGCAGGAGTCGGCCACAGATGAGGCTGTGGTGGAGAAAATCATGTGCAATAACAGCTTCACTCAATTCAACTCATGATTTCAATGTATTGGATCAGGTTATAAATCACCCCAGCTTTTGTATATCCATTAATGCAGGAGGCAACGACGACTTAGATTTGCTTCATGCATGGCGGCTTAAATTAATTTATTTTTTGAGTTTTTTAAATTTTTAATCTTTATAAACTGAATTAATAGTGCTCATCGGTGCCCGTCGAGCATGATAGAATTTTTCAAAAATTTAACATAAAATCCTACGTACACGGCTGAGATTATTACAATATAAAACGGACCAACCAGTTTGTTTTGTCTTGATGTTGAAATCAATTTTCCCTGTCAAAAGATCAGAAAATTAGTTTCCACATTGACTGAAGATGAACTTCATTATCGGACAATGACAATTGATTTCAATATTAGTTTCCAATTTATAAGATTTTATCTCTTCCATTTTTCGGGGGTTGAATTTTGTTTATATTTCATATGGATTGTTGTGCCAGATTATATAATAATTCAACTAGTGTTGCTGATAGAATCTTAGGTAAAATAATCCCATGTTAGTCAAAATCACAATCGAGTCATTTAATTAGTAGATTTTTATAATCAAGTTGCTCCATTAAAGATGAAACAGAAATTTGATGTAATATGCAATAATAACAATTTTAGTCTTTAAAATTTATATATTTTATTAATTTGGTTCTAATTTAAAATAATTTAAAAATTTTAATATATAGCCTCTACAAATTTCAAATTAAAAATTTTATGAATCTTGTGATTGAAAAAAATATTTAAAATGATTACTTTAATAATTTAGAGTGTCGAGATTCGTACCTCGTTAATTTCAATTCATTGAATCGCTTGATTGTGTTTTCTGAATTTCTAATTGATATTTGAATAAGTGTGAAATGGCAATTGTGACCGAATTGTAAGGCAAGGGAAATGTGAAGTTTGCATGGTGATAACCCTAAAGCTAATCTTAGTGGAAATTGATGGAAGATTTACAAATATGGTTTCATACAAATAAGTGCCTAAATTACACATCTTATTAATTTTATGTATTTAAACTATTTTGGTAAAAAAAATATATGCTTAACATTTCGTTTGTTAATTTTAGGTATTTGACTGTTAGCTATCGTTAACTACGGTATTTAAAAGAACTGAAAATCTTTTTTTCTATTTTCTTTTATTTTTAACTCATTATTAAAAAAGCCCTAAATTTTTTAAAATTCATAAAATAACCCCCAAATTTGAAAACTCTAATCTCAAATTCAACCATTACCGTCACTAATCACCACGCTGCCTCTCACCACTCCCGTCAAAAGATTCACACGATCGTTTACCCCATTCCTTTGTCATCGAAAAATGACAAATGGCATCCCAATCAAACACCAAATACAAACCTACATTTGAACGACGAGCGACGAACAGTGACTGAAAGAATGACGAACAACATGTGGATCGTGCAATGGCAGCAACGACGAATGATTTGAGAATTGGATTAAGATTTTTGAGATTTAGGGGTTTTTTTCTGAAATAAGGTAAAGTTGGAGTTTTTATAAAAAAAATGTTTAATTTTTTTAAAAAATAAAACTTGTTGTGTGTCACATTTTAATTTGTTAACATATTTTTTAACGGTATTAACGACCATGTACCTAAAATTGACGAAGTGAAACGTTAGATACATGCTTTTATCTAATAATGTATAATTTGAACAGTTATTTTTATATTAAGCCTACAAATATTATTATATGTATATCTTATATATTATGGTATAATGTGTATGAGTTAATCAGATTTGTAATCGGACACAGACACTATATTGTATTCGAATTGAATAATAAAAAAAAATACTCTAATAAAAGCAATAGACAGTATGGATTTGGACCCAAACTCCATTGACCCATGACCCATCACTTTAGTAAGAAGCCCAGATGGAAAACGGGGTTTTAAAGGCCCAAGCAAACTCCAATGTAACCACAAAAATACAAGCCAAGATCCAAAACATTAAGTAGTAGTTATTCATTTGAGAATGTGGTCAAAATAATGAACTGCAACTTCTGCATGTAACTGAGGGTCAAAAAAACATCTTTGAATGCAATGAATTCTGCACAACAATGTACTTCATTTTGGGTTAGAATCTATGCGGATGAAAATGGTTAGTAAATAACGGTAAACAACTTAAAATGAATTGACAGAATGACACGTCAACAGGAAAAAAAATAATTTTATAAAAATATTTTTGACTGATGTGACATTCTTTCAAGTTAACGCTTTTGTCTACGTGACACTGTCATGTAATTTTATTATGTCATTTACCATCAATTAACTATCAGTTTTCATTTACAGAATGAGCTATTTTAACCCAAAATAAAATGTTGGGACTTTAAAGTTAAATTACTTTAACAATAGACTTAAATGACTATCCAATAAAACGTTAATCACATTTTTTTATATTATGGTATGGATCCCTGCATATCCAAATTCCAATGCTAGTCAAATACTCCATATGTATATGTAGATACATACATATATGTATATGTATGTTTTACGTATCATAATTTCTCGTGTATATAATAAGTTTTTGCGTAGCATTAATTGTAGATGTGGAAGAACCAATTATAAATTGCCCCACCCATGAGGCTGAATGCATTATTGAGTACCTACTTCACATAAATTATAGACAAGACAACCACATTTTTCTTGGGATTTCCTTGTCTTTTTTTAATCTGTCTTAAGCTGATATTTGTCTAATTTTCTCTTAAATATAGATTTTTTAATGGAAAATGGAAAAAATGCATACAATCTATAAATATTAAATAAGCTTAAATAAATGGATATGAAAGAAATTAAAATATTTTAATAAGAAAATGCATTAACCATTAAATAGTTTTCTCGTAGTATTTATAACATTTATTGTACTAAAACCTACTAGTACTATATACTAAATTAGCCCCCCACACTTTTTATTGTTTAATTTGTTAGGCATCAGATTTCAATTCAAATTCAACTTTAATTAAGGCAAATCTACTTTTCAGTTCATACTTAATTTTCATTCTTTTGTAGCTTACCCTGGATTCTATCTATATTCCTTTTTAATGCCTTTAATTTAAACTCTAAGAACTCCCTCAAAATTATCATGCAATTAATTAGGATTTTAATAGCTAACCCCCTGATTGTTTTTTTAAATTAGTTAATATTTATGTTAATTTTATCATCGTTTAAAACTCATGAATATATTTTCGGTTTAACCACCGCTTTTCGACTCACCGGCCGACTAATCTAGATCGAGTTTTATAAAGGCTCATTATGGGCCATGGGGCAACCTTCGTAACCCAGTTTTCTCTATTCACAACGTTAAGATTCAAACCCCTATTTTACTTAAAAGATTTATTGCCTCATCTCACCAAACAATTGATTGTTGGTTTAACTCATTAAAATATTAAGTACCACATACAATAATTAAAAAGGAAAATTATTAAATCATAATATTTGGAAAGAAAATCAAACTTTTGATTGAGTTATGGCTCGGTTGGCATAGTTGCTATTGCAACAATTAGAAAGATGTTGGTTTGAGTGTGTAATATCCTTTGGTTTAGGGGTTGGGTTGTGAGGAATCTCGGCCAAATAGTTTTGGACCAAATTAAAATGTTTAAAATTTTTGAGTCCTAATTAAAACTTTTAAAATATTGAAGGATTAAATGAGAATTTTCAAAAAAAATACTGAGAAACTAATTAAATTTTTTTAAAATTTTGGAAGGCTTGATGAGATTTTTCCAAAATTTTTTGAGGATTTAATTAATAGATATGGGAGTTTGTGTTCAAAACTTAAATAGTTATTTTTATTATATTGGATATTAAACTATTAGAGTTACTAAATAATATTATTTATTTGTTTTCTTTACACTCTGCTTATTAGTTTAATCAAATAATTAAAATTCATAATCGATTAAAATTCATAACCATTTCTTTACTTTATAGTTTAACCATTAAATTAACAAATTTTCATCCCGACATCTTTCATCCTTTATACCAAGTAAAACCTTAAAGATTATGAAATGATTAAACATTCTTATATTAATCATAATTTTTGTTTAAAACTGAATTATTTTAGTCTTTTTCTCAACTAAATTGATACTTGATTAATGCACGACACCAAACCAGACAATTATTTAATGTATAGTGTATATAACATATGTTGATCTAAACTTATTTACGTGACAGTTAAGCTCAAATTCAGATTTTAAACAACTTCTTCCCCTTAAATATATAAATAAATAATATATTTTTCTCAAATTCAACAAAAATAAGTTGTTGAATACAATATATCATTTTAATAGAAAAATAGAGGGAAACTCTAGGAAAATACCTCTTAAATAGAAGCTAAAAAAAGATGCGTATACAAATTCTTACAAAAAAATTGTAAAGATTTGTGTACATATACCGAAATTCTTACAAAAGTGGTAAGAATTTGTGTACATACATAAATCCTTACAAAAATAGTAAGTATTTGTGTACATATACCGACTTCACAATTTTTGTAAAGATTTGTGTACATGTACCGAAATTCTTACGAAAGTGGTAAGAATTTGTGTACATACACAAATCCTTACGAATTTTGTAAAAAAAATTGATATATTGTATACAAATACTTATGATTTTTGTAAAGATTTGTGTACAGCCGTTTTTTAACCTAGAGTCTGTTTTTTAAAATTTCTAAAAAAAATGGAGTTGGTAGTTGATTAATATGTTTCTTTTGTACTTTGAGATTCTTAACTTGAAAAAAAATCAAGACATGCTTAGGAGTGTTGGTTGAACCATAAATAAAACAGAATTTATTTATCATCATGGTAGTTGAAAGAACAGCTGAACAGGTGGGGTTTAAAAAAAACTTTTGCATGGAAGTGTCAAATTCATCATTGCACTACTCCTGTGAATTCAATTTCCATTTAGACAAATATAACAGATACATTTGTACTGAAAAAAATATATTTTTCTAATTAAATAAAGCATTAAATTACTGCAATTATGTCGTCTAAGTTTTTGAAGGTTTTATCCTAATTAATCACGACTCACGTCGTACATTTAGATTTTGTGAGTGAACTTCCTAACAGAGATTTTCATTGCATTGATTTAAATTAATTGTCTACTTCAAAAAATTCCTTAGTTCGGCAAAAGTACGTATTATTATTATTTCCATGCATTGTCGGTGAAAAAATACTCCACAAAAGTTTAATTTTTCCTAATAATAAAACCTTAAATCTTAAACACCAATTCATAAATCTTAAATTCTGACCATAAACCATTATTACAAACCCTAAAATATATATTTCATAAACACTAAAACATAAACTAAACCTTTTAAATTATAAATTAAAATTATATAAAATATTTTTTACCGTCCGTGTATAGAATATTTTTCAATCGTAAAAATGCCTTTATTATTGTAAATATAGTTAAAACGAAACCGAGAGATGTGAAGTTTCTTAATGGTATAGATGCAATCAAGAGACCCACAACATTAATGAGTAATGACCATAAACTAAGATAAAAGAGACACATGGTAGGTCGTGTAGGGGAATACTTCTCCTTTCTGAATCAGGAAAAAAATAGAGAGAGAGAAAAAAAGGTTTAAACCAAAAAGCACCCCTCAGATTTCATCTGTTTTCAGTTTTAAGTACCTAAATTATGATTTGGGCAAAATAAGCCCATAAACTATCATTTATGATCACTTTAAGTCTGATAGTTATTTAAGTCAAAAGAAAATTATTTTGACTAATAAGATGTTGACACATCACAAAATTTTTTACCAATAGATAGTTTAGGGACTAAAAAAATAAAAATGATATAATTTGAGTACTTATTTTGACAAAAATTATTTTAGGGACTTAAAGTGACCAAAAATAATATTTTAGGAGCTTATTTTGCCCAAACCATAATTTAAGTACTTCAAACAAAAGAAAAAAACATAGTTAAAGGGCTGATTTTCCATTTTAGCAAAAAAAAAAACGAATTTGACACTAAAAATATGAGTTTACATTTGCATTTGTTTATTCAGACAAAACTTACCTATGATACTATACTAGTATAACTCATATTTGTTTAAACCTGATTTTAATTAAAAATAGGTAAAATATTTCATGCACCAGCGATGAAAACGAAAATTTTTCATAAGCATATTAGTTTTAGAGTTTAGAGATATCATTTATGGTTTAGTGGTTTAGAAATTAGGGTTTGCAGCTAAAATTTAGGTTAGAATTTAGATATTAGAATTTAGGTTTAGGATAATATGGTTAAAGATTTGAGTTTTAACCTACAAATTCTAAATTTTAACCACACCTCGTAAATTCAAAACTCGAATACTTAAACTCCTAACAACTAGACCTTAAACGAAATGATAATGTCTTTAATTAAATATCTAACTTGTTTAACCCATTAGATCTCTTGGATTGATGGGTCGTATTGAAAACAATTTAAATATAAAAATTACTTTTAATATAAAATGAACCATAATTTTACAATTTTTTAATAAAGTATGCATTTTATTAAATAATATAAATTTAAGAGGTTACCTATTTAAATCTCGTCGCATACTATAATTTTTTCATTAAACGGTTTTTTGGTTGTTGTTGCAATTTTTCCAACTTAACCAATTTGATACCCCATCAATTAGTTGATATATTCCAAAATGAATGAACTATCGATTCTTAATTTAGGCAATTCTATCGGTCTAACTAATTTAACAGAGTCAATCAGGGACGAATGCAGAACTTTATGTTAGGGAGGGTGAACCTATAATTTTTTAGATGGACGAAAATAGATTTTCAATAAAAAAATACATAGAAAATTTTTTAAAAAATAAATCATACAAGAATTTTATTTTTTTAGGGGACGACCGCCTCCTCTAGCTCCTTTAGGTCTATCCTTGAAGTCGATTTAACACATTAAAATTTGTCCACCTCTACTCTACTCATATTCTCGTATTTTTTTTTCATTTTTAAGATTATATCAAATTTTACTAATAGTTCTTTATATTTATATTATTTTTATAACATAATGGGTTTTATATGTCATATATATTGAGGAATAATATGTCCTATATTTATATTTTAATATATTAAAAACCATATTTGACACGATTTTTAACGGCATGCTTAATATATTAAGAATCCATTAATTTTAGTCCAACACTGAATTATTAGTTTTTTCTTTTTATAATCATTCCTGGTTTTAAGCCTCGACATTGACATTGTATAAATAATTTGAAAACAAGAACAGCGATTTAACGTGTTCCATAATGTTTGCATTAAACTTGGTGATGACAACAATCGAAGAGCACAAAAATTGACTACATTTTGAAAACATAACATAGTAGATGTCCTTAAATTTATTTATATTTAAAATTGAATATATATTATTTTTAAAAAAGATTCTAATGTCTAATGAAATGATATTTTGGTATTTTTTAAATTATTTTAACTATCAACTTTTGATTTTGGATCAGAGTGATCAATATGTGAATATAGATCGTTATTCAGTTAACGGTCAACGTCTTGAGATTACTTAACAGAATGACATGTTCGTCAAAATATAAAATTATTATTTTTATTGTTGTGTCATTCTAACGAGTCATCATTTTTATCCATATGCAAGGGCGTATGCTTTAAGGGACCGATGGGGTCCGGCCCAAAAATTTTGACAAACTCAAATTTTGTCTCTAAAATTTTTGAAAATTTTAATTTGGCCCCCTTAAGATTTTAAAAATTCATGTTAGCTTTAAAAATTTGAATATTTTTAATTAAGTTCCCTCTCAATTTTCTTAATTTTTTGTTAAATCACTCAAAATTATTAAAAAATAGTTAAACCCTTGATTTTTTTTGTGCAAATTTTTGTTTAATCCTCCGAATTTTTATAAAATTTAAGTTGCCCCCCTCAAATTTTTACTCCAAGTTTCGCCACTGCCATATGACATTGTCAGGTCAACATGTAATGTTATGCATATTTGTCACGTTATTTTAAGGCGTTAATAGTTAGTTGACTAACGATTTTCATCTACGAATAAATTATTTTAACCTAAAATAAAACATTGAAAGTTAAAGTGCGTAGAAAAAATATGTACCAAAGTGATTATTCAGGCAAATATTATAAACATTTTTTTTGACATTTATACCTATTATTTTATACTAATATGAAATGATAGATTTTTTTTAGCTGTTGCTAATTTATAGCTTTGAAATAATAAAAGGGATCAACAGTAACATCCAAAACTCATTAATTACGAAATGCTTAATTATTAATTTGAAAAACTTGCATTTAATACAGGAATTATATTTTATTACTCTTAAAACGTTTTCCAATAACAAAACCCTAAACCCCACTAGTAAATAGTAATAGTGTAATACATCACCCAAATCTTTATAGATAGGGTTTTGGTAACCTAAAACCAGACAATCTCGAGAACGATCTCCAATTACTGCATGGAGAATCAAGTATTTGAATCGGACCCTATGTTGATTAAACGTGTTTTTTTATTACATTAAAACTAGAGTTAATATTATGCGGGGACGGAGTTAGGGTTCACTCGTAAGGGCTATATTGTTTAAATTTGAAATGTATATAGATTTAAACAATTAAACAAAAAAAATAAGGGCTTAAGATTTTATATTATTAATTTTAAAATTGGATGACTCTAAAAGTAATTAAAAAATTAGGAGTCAATACTTGATTTCATTAATTTAAAAACTAACATGGTCCTAAAAATAATTAAACCAGAAATTATGGGAGGGGTAAAAACTTAATTACAAAATTTTGGGAGGGACAATAACTTAATTACAAGGCTTAAATGAAAAGTAAATGCTCAAATTATACATTTTTTTACTTCAGGTGCCTAAAGTATTTTTGACAAAAATATGTGCTTAAAGTTTCAACCGTTACAATTTTAAGTGTCTAAAGTTTCAACCGTTATAATTTTAAGTGCCCGGCCGTTTACAAAAGAATATAACTAAAAAAAATTAAAATTTTCAAAAAAGTCTCAAATCCCTAATACCCAAAACCACAAATTTTCTAAATTGTCGTTGCTACCATTACTGTTGTCGAAGACAGCCGCTCATTTCCTCCAACCACCCATCGCCGCTAAGCAACGGGAGGCGTGTCAATTAGATGGTGAACGTGAATGGTTCTATTCGAACGGCGTCCGATTGACACACTTACCGGCGGTAGCCGGCAATGTGTTGTTGGGAGAAATAGGCGGTGACGGTATTGGTGGTGTCTGACGACGGTAGCGATGGCGACAATTTAGAGAATTTATGATTTTGAGTATTAGGGATTTAAGGTTTTTTTGAAAATTTTAAGTTTTTTTAATATATTCTTTTTTTAATTTCTAAAATAATAATAATAACATGTCACGTGTCACGTTTTTATTGGGTAATAATTTTTTTAAACGGTCGAGCGCTTAAAATTGTAACGGTTGAATATTTAAGCATCTATTTTTACTACAAAATACTATAGACACCTCAAATTTAAAAAAAAAAATATGATTTGGACTGTTAGTATTCATTTAAACTTAATTGTAATGATATCAAAATTATTAATAGCTTAAGAATACAATTAAACCATTAAAGTTGGGAGGGATAAGTACCCTCCCACTTTAAACATACATACGACCCGAAAATTTATAAATTTGTTGTTTTGAGTTATCTCAGCTTTATAAATATACAAGGACCGCTATTCCACAAATGTAAAGGTTTTTTAATAGACAAATTAAAAGTATTTTGAAACTAAAATTTTAAAGGATATAGTATTTGATATACTAACCATGGCATAATTCTATGTAGCGTCTTCCATTAGCCCCTCACGGGAAATTTAAAAATTATAAGTTAACATATGATAAAATTATATTTTGAACTCCCCAAATGATAGAATGTTGGATTTAACTATAAAATTGTAATGTTATGAGTTAATACATTGATAAATTACATTTTTTACATCTATAAAAAAGTTAATTCAATTTTAACTTTTAAAAAGTTATAGTTTCACCCCAATTTTATGCATCATTAGTAAACACAATATGGTATCACATTATCAACGACAAGCTATCCAGATAATGAGGCACGTGATAATAATTATTTTTTACAAAAAAGGTAAACTACCCAGATGTTCGAAGAATTATTAGGGTGATTTCATTTTGGTCACCAAAAAAATTCATTCAGTTTAGTCTCTTCTATAAAATTATTTATTTTAGTCGTTCAAGAGTTAAACTCATGACACCATTAATGGTAAACTACATAGATAGTCTTTCAACTTTTAGCGAATTTTTATTTTTGTCACAAAAATTGAGAGGATTGTAACTTTTGGGTGATTAAAATGAACAATTTCTCTAACGATGTTGATTAAATTGAGAGGATATTTTTACGACAATATGAAAACTTCCTAAAAGTTAGATGATCATACCTGTAATTTATCCAAGTTTTATGACAAGATGAAAACGTCCTAAATAGAAAGGATTTCTTGAGCATAAAAGTTAAAATAGATTATCAAAGGAACAAGAAATTCCAAAAGTTTGTCCACAACAAAACAAAACATAGTGTATTATTTTTAATATATAAAAAGGATTAACGAGTAAATTAAGACCGGTTTAAATATATATATATATATATATATATATATATTAATTTGTACTTACAACAAGACAATCCGAATTAAAAGCCGTGTGTTAGAAGGAATATTTAGTCAATTAATCACGTTGTCATTTTGTCGTTTATTTCACCAAATCAATTTTGTCCTTTTCACTAATTAATAGTAATTTTATATTTTTATTGTTACCTCCTGCTGTATCGGGGTTTTATCTTGATTTATTGAGATCGATACTGGTCGTATACTTTATTTTGGTGAGTGAATCTTTCAAAGAAAATCTTTTGCATATACAAAATTTTAAACTAAAAAATATATTTAAGCGATATTAAATTACTTACTACTTTAACCAATACTCGTTGAAAGTTTTTTTTGTAATTAAAACGTTGCAGTATTGGTTAATGAAAAATAATTAGTAGGTTCCAAAACAAAAGAAAACAAAGGGTCGGGAGACACGATCCGTGGCGCGTGGCGCAAGACCACGGCGGCAGCTTTCAAAACGACAGCCTTGGTCACCGGTTTGGGCATTTATTATTGTAATTTATTGATTGTTCTGAGGATTTAATAATGCCAAACGGGTACTTAACACAAGTTGGCACTTGGCAGGTTGACGGTGACGTGCGCCGCTGAGGGAGACGGAAGGATCGTTAGCCCATTGGGGAAAGTGTACCGTGGTGTTGACGGTGACGGCTGAAGGAGATGGGTAACGGCAAGTGGGTGCCACCGTCAGCGGTGAAGCTGGGTGGGGTCCCGTGAACTATGTTCCGGTGTACATGGGTCCCACTCCGGCTTGCGGGGTTTGGGGGCATGTGGGTGCGGTGCGGGTTAATTCAAGTTCACGTTTCAGCATTTAATGGAAGGGGGCAAAACTGAAAACACAGAAAAACTTGTGTATATATAGAGATTTTATTTACAATTTTTTAGACATATATATATATATATATAAGTAATTAAATAAATATTTAATCATAAAGATCAAATAAGTTGAATTCTATACAGGAATAGAATCAGGATTTGAGATTGGAGGTAAACTGTAAATGTTTGAAAGTGGAGTAAATTTATAAATAAATTAATTTTAAAGAAATTTAAATAAGAGGACAAATGTGGAAAAAAAATCTTCGGAGTGGAGGCGATTGCCCCTCCCCATCCCATGTAAATCCATCCTTGATTGTATACTTAATATCTATTTATACAAATAAAATTACTTATTTTTTAATTAAACATGGTTACAAATGTCACCATCTTCTGTCATAATCCGTTCGTATTACTATTTCCTTTTCATTAAAATTCTCAAAAATATTTTACTAAAAGTATCTAATGTTCATGTTTAATAGACACTAATAGGCGATTTTTGAAGTATGATATACTAAAGTTCTTTGAATAGCTTCATCTAAAAGTTATAATCACCAATTAAGTCTATTAACTAACAAATATAAGTATCATGCCTAGTCTATTATATTCTTCGAGATATAGACTTGACACTGCTGTCAGACCTCTCATAATACATTTTTTACGGAGACTATTAACTTTTTTTAAGCTGGATCTCATATAAAGAATCGATTCATATCCATTTTTTTTTTCATTCTTCTGGACGTCCCTCATCACTATTGACCGCGACTTTTTACCCACATCAAACAGAGTAAATACTGAACAGCCTGAAGATCTCACGATTAAGATATTATTTTTTTAACGAGAAAATCATAGAGTATATTATCTAGGATTTAAAGGATGCTTCTGATGTGATTAAAACCTAAAACTTGAAGCAAGGAGAGAGCAGATAGAGATATTCTAGTCACTCGACCATTATCGCAAACTCCACTATGATATTGTTCAATTCATCAACAAAACATATATAATTAATTAATTAATTAAGTTAGATTATATTTAATTAATTTAACGTATTATTTTCTCACCCCCTAGTTTTCTCTGTTGTTGTGGGCGAGAGGGATGAGAACGGTTGGAGAAAACATAGGTCTAGAATAGTAACATAGAAATGGTAAAAGGTTGAAAGAGCCAGGTGATCCGATGAAAGGGGTCAGGTTCGGTCCGGTCCGGTCCAGTCTAGTCTCATTCCATCAAAGTCTGAATGCGATATGAAGTCAAGTACACACTCCACCACATGGCTGCCGGCTCGGGAACCTGATCTCCCATGTTAAGGTTGAGTAAAATTTTAATCAACTCGGAAAAAAATTAAATTATTAAATTTAATTTGTTACAGAAAAATTTAACTCGTTTTGAATTAATTTTTAATTTTATAACCTCAACTAGAAAAAATTTCAAATAAAGTTTAAGTTATAAAATGAAAATTTGAATAACTCAGAATTTTTAGTAATTAGTTGAATCGTTTTTAAGTTTGAGTCAGGTATCTCAATTATTTTTGATATATTATGTATATCACATATAAAATTATATATATATATATATATATATATATATATATATATCGTATATGAATATAGAAAATTATTTAAATTAAAATCAATATGTACCCCGATTGTGCGCTACCCCCGTGCCTCCGCCGCCTCTTTCCACTATTTTTGCAGACGACAACTCTACTCAATTAAATCAATCACCATTTCAGATTTCCCAACGTAAAAATTAAAATAAAATCCATCTGTTACCGCGACTGCATTCAATTTAAAACCCGAACATTTTATTATTAAAAAATTAAATTAAACCAAATGTTTGTATTTAAAAAGCCGAGAAAATGTTTAAGATTCAACGAATAATTCGAGACATAAACAAAACCTTTTTTGGGGGGTAAAGAAAGCGCCTCCTATCTTTCAAAACTGGACACAAATTTTGTATAAAATGTCGTTCAACGGTAAGCCCGATATCCTCGAAATTCCAACCAAGTTCAAGGGTGTTTTCGTAATATCACTGTACCATCCATTACTCTTCGTTTCTCTATCCGTACGTTTCTCCCCATTAACCACGAGTAAATAAACCAAAAGCTGGTTTATTTATTTTTAAATATTTAGGATAAAAATAAACCGTTTTTGATATTTTATAGCCCAACAACACCTCGAATTATATATATATATATATATATTTTTTGGAAAAAGACGGTGCCACCATTTTATTCCATAAAACTTAAAACAAAATTCAAATACAAGAATAACGCAAAACAGAAAAAGCCTGCTAAATAAACGAAATCAGTGGCCCAACCCACTTGGCAGAGGAAAGAATAATCCATATGTGAAAGCCAAGAGACGGTTCAAATCACGGGGAAGCATCTAGATATTCTCCCCAAAACACCAGAGATCCTTTTCTGGCTCAGAAAAACCTTCCGTCACGAACGTTTACGGAGGATCCATTAGCCGGCGATCCTCGTCCGCCGCTAACATCGCTGTAGCCGGTGCCTCCTCGACCCAATATCTATCCGTCTGATCTCTCCGACCTAAACCTGCCATTGCATGCGCTACCCGGTTGCCATTCCGGCCCACGAAGTTGAATCGGCAGCTGCGAAAAAGAGTGGCCATCCGTTTGGCGTCTGCAATCAACGGTCTGAGAACCGAAACGTCCTCCGCCGTATCACTCAGTTTCTGTATAACCGAGCGGCAGTCTCCCTCGACGACAACATCCGAAAACCCCAAATCAGATGCAAAACGAAGCCCTTGAATACATGCAAGAGCCTCCGCTTCGAAGACGCTCAAAACCCCTTCATTCCTTCGGTAAGATGCCCCTAAAATCTGTCCCTGTTCATTTCTTATAATAAGGCCTGACCAAGATGTTTTTCCGGTACCACAAAAACCCGCGTCAAAGTTCAACTTCACTGAAGGAGGAGACGGTGGTGACCATATGACATCAGCCCTAGTCGGTGGATGCTGTAAAGAGGCTGAGAGAGACTGAAGCTCCAGGCAGTATCCTCGAACGAAAGACACCACGGTAAAACAGTCTTGCCTTACCCCTTCATGTATTAATTTGTTCCTTGCAAACCAGAGACACCAAATAGTAATAGCAAACTCTGCGTGCCTGCTCTGATTAATATTTTGAAAAACCCAAACTAACCAGTTAGGGAAATCCAGATAAACTGAATGCGAAGGCCACTGATAATTTAACGCAAACCACACCTGTTGAGCAAATTGACATTGCCTTAAAACATGACAGACATCCTCTGTAGCCATGTTGCATCTCGGACATAACTTAGAATTGGAAATACGTTTAGTAAACAGATTATTGAATGTAGGGACGTAATTCATTAAAAATTTCCATAATGTGATCCTAATCTTCGAAGGGCAGTTCAAGTTCCAGAGGTTAGAATAGAGTTTCTGGAAAGTAGGATTCGTCGGGGTATACTGCATAAGAAGACGATAGGCACTTCTAACAGTAAATATACATGTATGCTCAGCTCCCCAAACACGAATATCAGTTTGTCCCACCGACGATAGTCTGATAGAAAGGATTAATTTAGCTTCCTCGTCTGAAAACACTTCCCGCACTAGATTAGTTTTCCACTGTCGACGAGCGTCATCGATTAAATCAGCCACCATGAGAAGACCAGGCACTTGTTGAGACGAGACCAGCCGAGGAGGGGAAACAGGGAGCCAGAAGTCATTCCAGATCGATACCGAGCGGCCCACATCGACCTTCCAATACAAGCCCATTTCCAAAGTTCGCTTCGAGGCCCAAATACTCCGCCATATATAAGATGGGTTATAACCCAAATTAGAGTTCATAAAATCGGCCGTAGGAAAATAGCGGGCCTTAAGTAACCTAGCCACCAAAGACGTAGGGTTGGATATGATCCGCCATCCTTGTTTTGCAAGCAAAGCAACATTAAATTTACCCATATCCCTAAAGCCCATTCCACCAGCTTCCTTTGGAATACAAAGAGAACTCCAGGAGCACCAGTGGATACCCCGTTTTTCACTGGTCTTCTGCCACCAAAATCTCGCAAATTTGCTTTCAAAATCCTTACATAGAGCCTTAGGCAGAAGAAAAACAGACATGGCATAGAGCGGTAAAGCCTGCAACACCGACTTGATATACACTTCCTTCCCTCCCATAGATAACAATCTTGGAGACCAAGTCAGTAGACTCTTTGAGCACTTATCAGATAGGAAAAGAAGGGACTGCCGTTTATTTCGTCCAACCATAGACGGCAACCCTAAATATTTATCTGGGCAAGTCTGATGAGAGACAGATAGGATTTGACAAACATCGTTCCTATTTTCTGTAATAACGTTAGAGCTAAAAAAGACACTGGACTTTGAAAAATTAATGCACTGACCTGAACACCGAGAATATTTTTCCAACAGAGTCTTTAAATGGGCCGCTCCCATAGCTGTAGCATTCCCAAAAATAATACTATCATCAGCAAATAGCAAATGCGAGACTAAAGGTGCACCCCGAACAATTCTAGCACCTTGTAATAGATTCTGGGAAATCGTCTTCCGCAACAACGCCGAAAGTCCTTCGCCACAGATAAGAAACAAATACGGGCTAAGAGGATCCCCTTGCCGAAGTCCCCTCGAAGGACAGAAACTATCACTAATCAGACCATTAATAACAACCGAATACTTCACTGAACGATAACATCGAGCCACCATAGAAACCCACTCAGATGCAAAACCGAATTTAACCATCATAGCTTCAATAAAAGACCATTCCACCATGTCGTAGGCTTTACTCATATCTAGCTTGAGTGCAAAAGACCCTTTCTTCCTCGTCCTCTTGTACTTAAAAGAATGTAAAATCTCGTAAGCCGCTAGTATATTATCCGAGATTAAACGGCCCGGCAGAAAAGCACACTGCGCCTCGTCAATGCAAACCGACAAAACACTTTGAATTCGATTAGCCAGCATCTTAGAGATAATCTTGTAAAAAACATTACACAAACTGATAGGCCGGTATTGAGTCATACTTACCGGATCCTCCACCTTAGGAATAAGAACTATATGAGTTGCATTAATATCGGAAAGATCGTGTATCCCATGAATAGTATCAATACAATAAGCCGACACCTCCCTCCCTATAATATGCCAAAAACATTGATAAAACACCGCCCCAAGCCCATCCTCACCGGATGCTTTAAGAGAGCTCATCGATCGGATCGCAGTAAGAACCTCCTCGGTAGTAAAATTAGCAAGAAGGGCAGCATTCATATCATTAGTAACGCAAGTTGTGACCCCCTCCAAAATATCCGAAGGATCCTCCGGCTCAATAGATAAGAAGATTTTCTCAAAATAATTAAGAGCAATAGGGAAAAAATCATTTGTATCTTCAGTAATTAAGTCGTCATCCCCTCGTAATTTCCTAATTCGATTACGGCGTTTTCGGTGGGATGCAAAACTGTGGAAGAACTTAGTATTCCGATCACCATTTCTTAACCAGTTAGCTCTAGCCCGTTGTTCCCAGTAAAGCTCTTCTCTATCAGCCTCTAGATTCAACGCTAATTTTGTCTCCATAATTTCGCCAAGATTAGCTTCTGTTGGTTGCATATCATTCAGCTCATCTAATCTTTTCTTCAGGCTTCTCGTTGAAACTTTCTTCTCCGCCCTCAATCTTTTAAACCATAAATCCAGCCCTCCACTAACATACTTGAGACGATTCGGCACTGTGCCAACCGATTCATCCCAAAGGCAAGCCACCTCCGATTCACACGTCTCTTCGACCAGCCAAGCAGCTTCAAACCGGAAATGGTGTATTTTTTGACCAGAGGCATTGGCTGTGTTCGTGTTTAGCAACAAAGGAAAGTGGTCCGAGAAAGAATGTGGTAGATGTTCAAGATCAAACTGTGGGAAAAGTGTCCACCATGGGTCATTCGCGACACCTCTGTCTAGCCGCTCACGAATATTGTTCGATGCAAGCCGACCCCACTCCCACGTAAATCAAGGGCCACGATAACCAACATCCTTTAGAGAGCAATCTTCCAAGGCCATTCTAAAACTCTCCATTTGTTGGGCATTTCGAATTCTGCCCCCAGACTTTTCCGAGGCAAGAAGCAGCTCATTAAAATCTCCTATTACCATCCACGGGACTTCCGGTAGATCATCCAATTGCCGCAATAATTCCCATGATTCAGATCTATTCTCTACCTCTGGAGCACCATAAAAACCCGTTAGCCTCCAAGAAAATCCATCCAAATCCTCATCAATCATAACATCTATATGTCGTGCCGAAAAAGAACGAAGAGTAACTTTGCAACTTGACTTCCAAGCTAGAGAGAGGCCCCCACTACGTCCCACAGAGCTAACCTCAATTCCTGATTGAAAACCACAACTCTTTCGAACTCTTTCCATATTGGAGCTCTGCAATTTTGTCTCGATAACAAACATTACAGTTGGATTGACGTCCCGAACCATATTTCGGAAACGTCCAACAGTCCGAGACTGCCCCAGGCCTCGGACATTCCAGCTGAGGATCCTCATTGGACCCGGCTGGCCCGATGATCTGGGCCTGCCGTTGAAACATTAGAAGGAATAGACGAATCCTGACCGGAAACATCCAACCTGGAATCCTTGACACGTTGGCGTTTAGAACCTTCTGCCAGCTTAGTAGCATCATTCTCCTCAACAGTTAGCATCTGAACGTCCCCAAAATTACTCAAACCCTCCTGTTGTATGGCTGAAAAGGCGGGATAAGATAAATGATGCCGAGAAGACCCAGCTGGCATAGATAAATTCTTGGGATCTAATCCTGCCGAGAAATCAGCAGTGGTCAATTTACCCTTATCTCCAGCCGCAAAAAACTCCGAAAATTGAGCCTGAGGATTAGGCTGCTGATTTGTAGAATCGTATCCAAATCGTCTTCCCTCTTCACGCAACCATCGACTCGACAGATTTCCGGCCGACCGCCGCGGTGTCGCTTTCAGACTCAGATCCCAGCCGAACACAATATCCTCCTTAGGCATGGTAAGACGAACCGGACAAAAACTCTCACCATGTCCCATATTTCCACAAATAAAACAGAAAAGAGCAAGCTTCTCGTACTCAAAACGAACATAATGTGAAGAACCATTCTTGAGCAGAAACTTTTTCCGTCTTTTAAGAGGTTTCCGAGTATCAAAACAAACCCGTATACAAATAATTCCTCGGTACCCCAGCCCCACTGCCTGTGAATCATAATCAATGAAAGATCCAATAAAATTACCTAGTTGTTTCGCCACTTTTTCGGATACATATCCATGCGGAACATCATGTGCTAATACCCAAAATGTAGCATCAAATAAAGGAACTCGTTGTGGGTCCTCGCCTTCTTTTAGTCGATGAAATAGCAAGAGGTGCGAATTGAACGTCCATGGTCCCCCCAAAATAATACGATCCAGATCCACACCATGGTAGAAACGGAAAAGAAATCTGTCATTCCCCAGATCAGAAATAGTTATCCCACCCAGCGGCCTCCAAAGATTCGCAAGAGTCGTCCGCATCGACTGAAAATGAACGACGCTTTGTGTAAGAAAACGGCCAACCAAACAAAGATCATAGGAGATGTTCAGCTGTTGATCACTCTCCTCCAATGGAACCTCCAAATCTTCGTCGTCCTCAATCGACAATCCAGCCAAATCCTCTTCAACATGGTCTGCCATTAAGGAGATAAAAGAAAGACAAAAGAAAAGAACAAACGTGCCAAAAGGCAGACATAACGTGCTAAGAAGCAGAGAGAAAACGTGCTAAGAAGCAGAGAGAGTTCTCTATAGTTGTTTTTGTGTTTTCTTCAAATTTTTCCCCCGAATTATATATTTTTTATTATCGTAATACTTTGGTGTTTAAATATTTAGGATAAAAATAAACCGTTTTTGATATGTTATAAATTTTTATAAATTCAAATACTCGATATATATAATTTAAAATTTTTTTTTTATATATATTTAAATATTAAAAGGATAATAATATTTTACTCAACTCGAATTTAAATAATAATACTTAGATAATTTTACAGATAAATGCATATTCAAATATTTAGGTGGATTTACGAATTTGGACTCAAATAATTCAAAAAATTCAGATATCCAACCTACTATCATTCCTACCCAAGATAAATGATATCTTCGATGATATGAATGAAATAGATATGTGACACACTATTATTGGCTGATATTGTTGGATATATTTTTTAAATTCTGTTGATTTTTTTAAAAATCAAACTGAAATATAATGGTAGATTAAGTTCTAAAACAGATAAAAAGAATCAGATACCAAAAAAAAAAAGAGTATGATTCAAGGGTTAAATCGTGAATAAACTCTTATTCTTACAAGTGAGATGCTCACTCCTCATTCCAATGGCTAAAAGATTATGTTTTAAAATCTCAAGACTTAATAGTAAAAAAAATCTCAATGGAAAATAAAACAAAATTAAGTAAACCTTCGTGTAAAAACACTTGATCAGATCATTTTATTAATGATTTTTGTTAGTTGATATTTTTATATTTTATTAACAATATCAATAAAAACACGTGATACACTCTAAAATGACACGTCATAAAATCGTAAAAATTATAAAAAAGAAAAAATTATAATTAGAAGAATTATTTTAAAATATAAAAAATGAAAGGAAATGAAATATCATGAATTAAAATATAAAATTTTAGAAATTATTTTAAGTATATAGTGTAAAATTAAAAAGATCATAACTTTGTGCTCGAGTATTCGGAAAACATCGTTTTAGCTTTAGATTTGGAATTTTTTAATTTATATCAAAATTTTTAAGTCTGTAACTTCGACTTTTTAATATGATGGGCCTAAAAATTCGATTTTTCTATACAATTATATATCATTATTTATTAAGATTCAATATGTGTGCTTTTCAAGTGTGTTCAAATTCGAGTACTCAGGTCTTCAGGTACTCGAGGTACCAAGTAGCCGGGTCTTTGGGTAGTGGTTTAGCCAGCCCGTGTTGATCGGGAACCCGCTAGTCATGTACTTTTAAAATCGAGTAAGTGGGTATCTGGATATAAAAAAAATTCCGGGTAAATACTCTGAAAATATATATTGAATATAAAAAAATTATTAATTTCAAATATATCCTAGTACCCGGGTAATCGGATATTCGTAAATTCCTAATTTTGTGACCTGAGCCCGGCTCGAGAAATGGCGGGCCGGATACCCGACCCGAGAAAAAAATTCAGGTAAATACCTGAATATTTATGTTCGGGTAGTCAGGTCGAGTATTTTTGAACACCCCTTGTACTGTTAATGTGTTCTGGATTTTTTTATTTTGATCCTTATAATTTTGATTTCCTTTTAATTGGGTCATGGTAATTTTACCACAAGGACCAAAATGAAATATTTCAGAATACAATAAGATTACACAATTTGAATATAATTTCACAATTGTAGTAAATTTGTGTCACCCTTAATTTTTTATTATAATTCCTCCATTTTTAGTTCTATTCATTTTAGTCCAAAAATAAAAAAATAAACTTGACCCAAAGTAGCCAGCGACTCCCACCCCACCATGAAAGGTATTGTTAGATGAAGACGACTTCCTTATCCATAAATATTTTTGATATATATCATTTCCCAGAAACAAAATTATGTTTTTTTTCTTCTACTAAACCTTTTTTATCATTAAGCCAAATATTTATGATAAAACTCATAAAAAAATACTTCCATTTTCTCGCTCTTTTTTCTTGTTTTTTTTAAGGAAAAAAATATTCTTTCTTGTATTTAAATGAAATTTTTTTATAGTACAAATAAATATTTATCCGTATTAGTTCTTTAAGCTTTGCTTCCATTTCCTTCACTGTTGCTCAGATGACGTGAAAGAAGAAGAAAGAATAAATGAGGTAAAAATAAACAAAAACAAAAATAATGAAAACAAATGAACAACTATTTCATGTCTGGCTACGAAAATCTTTTGTTTCCCACTTTTGTTTTCTTATACATTTTCTTCAACAAAAGTTGTCCTTTCCTTTATTTTTCCTTTTTTTTTTCAAATGAAAGGAGCTTCCTTTTTGTCAACGGGCGTCTGGGTTTTTGTTTAAATACAAATTTATGGGGTTTGAATTGTTAAAGGAAGTTAGCTGGTAATGTTTGGTTTTGTATATCTTCTTCTTCTTTTATGTTTTTAAATGTTTTTTTATGTCTGTTGTTTTGTCTACTTTGTTGTTTAGTTAATGAGAAGATTGATGAACCTTGAATATTAAAATCAAGGCCACGTTTGGGGTTTAGGGGATCTTTAATATATATATATTTTTTCTGGTTCAAAGAGTTGCAAGGGATCTGATTTTGTTTTCTTACTCTCTTTTTTATGATTTTGCTGGTTTGTCGTCATGGGTTTTGTTTATTGAAAAGAAAGGAGGGGGAAAATCATGTTGTTGGTTTGGTAATTCTGGTTGTTCTTGTTGTTTTCTTGCATTTTCTAGCTAAGCAAACATGGTATTTTCTTTTTTCTTTTGAATGTGTGTTTAAAGTTTTAAAGTACTGATACGTATATATATATATATTACATTTTTTTGCAGGATTTGAACTTGGGGTTTGTGGCTTGAATTTTGAGGCTTAAAAAGGTGTTTCCTTTCTTTCTTTTTACGGTCCCGAATGTGAGATTCAATAGTCAAATCCATCTGCAAAGAAAGCTGTTGCCTGACAATCATATACCAACCTTGTCATTCATTGTGATTTGATCATCTTTGTATGGACGCTTGCACAAAAGAATCAAACAGCTGAAAATTTTGTGCTGTTTCTATAAAGAATTGAACAAGAAAAAAAAGGGTGGGAAAACTGATCTTTTGGATCCAAAATTTCTCAGTTCGTTTTTCTTCTTGTTTTGTAGCTTTCTCAGTTGGAAGAAAAAAGAAAAGCTAGTTGCGTTGATTAGATGTATTGAAGTTCACTTTTAGGGGTTGCTGTTGTTTTGCAGTCAAACAATTGTTATCTTCTCAATCCAGTGCCAAATTTAAGCTAAAGGACTTAGTTTCTTGTTTTTCAAACTTGGATTAGGAAAATGGGTTTTCTTTTCCATTGGAGGGTGACCAATTTCTGAGGAGTTCATGTGAATTAGTGGAAAGGGTCTTGTCCTGGATGCTGGTATCTCCCTGTCTCTCTGCAGATTATCTGGAATGGAATAGTTAGATATGTCGGTAGTACATGTCCTAGAAACCCATATGGTGGGGGCAGATCAATAATGCAAATGTTTTGTTTTGTTTGTGCCTTTTTAAGACGTGTTGTTTTGGCTTCTACAATGGTCATTGGTTTTTGAGAGTTGAATCTGTTAAGTGAGGAAAGTTTTGTAGAAATTCTTGGTGCCAAATGAGTCAAGAACAGGAGAAGGGGAAACAGGAAAAAGGCGGCTCAAATGTGGCCAAGAAAGTTGTGGTTGCTGTTAAGGCATCCAAAGAAATTCCTAAGACTGCTCTAGTGTGGGCGTTGACTCATGTTGTTCAACCTGGAGATTGCATTACATTGCTTGTTGTTGTTCCTTCACCTGGCTCAGGTACTATTGTCTTGTTCTTTTACTGGTTTTGATTCTACCCGTGACATTTTCTCTATTGGACTACTTCTCGTGTTAATAGTGATTTATGTTATTTATTGAGCTTTGAAAACATTGACTAATGCACATGGTAACCTTTGAACCTCACTGTCCAAGTGGTTTGGTTGTACTGTGTTCCACAACTAGTGTTGTTCTGAAGAAGTTAGTGTTTCTTGTTTCCATGAACACGTTTAGTTATGTCATGGCACAGAGAAATGTGATCAAGGCTTGAAACGGTCATAGTTAGGAACTATTGTTGTGTTCAACTTATGAAAAACCATCTTTATCTTCGTTTTCTTTGATAACCCCTGCTTGTTGGCTAAAAGCTTGTACTCCTTCAGGTAGAAAATGGAGTTTTCCAAGATTTGCCGGGGACTGTGCCAGTAGGAAGTCTCACGCAGGATCAAATTCAGAGCAAAAATCTGATATCACTGATTCCTGTTCCCAAATGATTCTCCAGCTTCATGATGTTTATGATCCAAACAAGGTAAATAACTTGCTCTGTGTGCTCGAGTAGATACTGTTGTATCTAAATGTCCTTCCCTGCTAATGTTTTGTTTCCAAACTCAACCACACAGATCAATGTCAAGATAAAAATTGTTTCTGGATCACCATCTGGAGCAGTGGCTTCTGAGGCCAAGCGAGCCCTAGCTAGTTGGGTTGTATTGGACAAGTACCATCCCGTTTCCTCTATTTCTCCTTCCTTTCCTTTCCCCCTTTTCCTTTTGTGTGTGATCTAAAAGGGTATATACTAACTCTTTGAATGTCTCCCATCTTTTTGCCTTTGTTTCTTGTTTTTTCTAGGCAGCTCAAGCACGAGGAAAAACGGTGCATCGAAGAGTTGCAATGCAACATTGTGGTTATGAAGAATTCACAGGCAAAAGTTCTCCGCCTAAATTTGGTTGGATCACCCGAGAAGGAAACTGAAGCTTCTTGTCAGTTAAATTCTGGGAGAGATGAAGCATCCGAAAAGTATCCCAAAAACAAAGATGCATCATCCGGTTCTATACGAGGGCCAGTTGTCACTCCGACTAGTAGTCCGGAGCTGACTGCTACTGAAGCGGGGACTTCTTCAGTCTCAAGCTCTGATCCAGGCACTTCTCCATTTTCCAACTCAGAAGGGAATGGAGACCTGAAGAAGGAAGAATCATTGGTCATTAAAGAAATTCAGGATCTTGATGAATGTGGTTCAGACCCAGAGAGTGAAAATTTATCCTTATCTTCAACGAGTTTAAGGTTTCAACCATGGATAACAGAGTATCTTACTTCTCATCATCAATCCTCACGACACCTTGAAGAAACTACAGGAAGAGCTCATGACGGGGCTCAAGTTTCAACAACAAAAGCCTTGCTGGAGAAGTTTTCGAAACTTGATAGAGAGGCTGGCATTGGAATATCAAGCTTTAGGAGTGATACTGAATTTAGTGGAAACGTGAGGGAAGCAGTTTCATTATCGAGAAATGCCCCTCCTGGCCCTCCTCCATTGTGTTCAATATGTCAGCATAAGGCACCTGTATTTGGAAAACCACCAAGGTGGTTTACCTATGCTGAATTGGAGCTTGCAACTGGCGGGTTTTCGCAAGCTAATTTTTTGGCTGAGGGTGGGTTTGGATCTGTTCATAGAGGACTACTCCCTGATGGGCAGGCAATTGCGGTCAAGCAACACAAATTGGCTAGTTCTCAAGGAGATGTTGAGTTTTGCTCAGAGGTCGAAGTTCTGAGCTGTGCTCAGCACAGGAATGTTGTTATGCTGATTGGATTCTGCATCGAGGATAGAAGGCGCTTGCTGGTTTATGAGTACATATGCAATGGGTCTCTGGATTCTCATCTATACGGTATTTCTTTCTGTTTAAGTAGAATAAAATTTTCACGTTGATCTAATGCAACTGCGATACGTATGTGCTTATTATTGGTCCGCACCAATTAAGTTGGTAGGGTCATCATGTTGGTCCCTTCAAAGGGTTTGCTGTGATGGCTTTGAGACTTAAAAGAGCTTGTTATCTTTGTTCATGTTTCCGCAATTTCCCTAACTGTTTGGATTTGGTGATTGGATTAGAATAGTATTCTCCAACCACTTTACCCTCTAGCCTGACTTGTTCCCCCAACAGACTCCAAGGAAAAGAAACGCAAAACATAAAAGCTACTGCTACTGATAACTGAAGTTACTTGCATCTAGGTTTAACATAATCAGAGTCAAGTTTCTAGGAAAAAACCTGTCATACTTAAATTTGCTTCTTTTTTCCTTTTTCTTGTACACACACACACACATATATATCAATCATGGTTGACTGTAGCATAAATTTCACGTCTTTCAGGGCGTCATCGGGAACCTCTAGAATGGTCTGCACGGCAAAAGATTGCAGTAGGAGCTGCTAGAGGTTTGAGGTATCTTCATGAAGAATGCAGAGTTGGCTGCATTGTGCACCGTGACATGCGTCCGAATAACATCCTCATCACCCATGATTTTGAACCTTTGGTATGCAGACTTTCTAACTCTTCTGCATGGTTTTGAATTTGGTATTTACAAGCTAAAAGATCTTCATTCATCATTTCTTGCATTAACATTAGAGAGAACCCTTTAGTTTTTCCTTTTCGTTGTAGTAAAATATTTATTTTGAGTTCCAATCTTATTACCTTGAAATTTTTTAAATAGACAAGAGGAGAAGCCGTTAGTGTAACTAAACCTTTTATAGCTTTCTTGATTAGTTGCATCTGCAGGTGTTCATTCAGTTTTGTTTTTGACAGGTTGGAGATTTCGGCCTTGCACGATGGCAACCTGATGGTGATACTGGAGTGGAAACCAGAGTGATTGGAACATTTGGGTAATCTTCAAAAACTTTTTTCCCCTTCTATATTTTACTTTCCCTGTATGCCATTACAGAATTCAATAATGTTTTATGCTGTGATATAGGTATTTGGCACCAGAATATGCTCAAAGTGGCCAAATCACAGAAAAAGCCGATGTATATTCCTTCGGAGTGGTGTTAATTGAACTAGTTACAGGACGGAAAGCCGTGGACCTTAATAGGCCTAAGGGCCAGCAATGTCTAACTGAATGGGTAATTTTGAAACTCTACTTGTATATCTTGCTGCAATATACTAGTCTTTACTCCTATGCAACTTTAAGAACAATTTTTAAAATACACGGTGCCATCTGCCATATGAATGAAGGGCCAAAACAAGATTACTCAACTCTTATGTTACGATCTTGAATAGGCACGCCCACTTTTGGAAGAATATGCTATAGATGAACTGGTGGATCCCAGATTGGAGGATCACTATTCTGAACACGAGGTCTATTGCATGCTTCATGCCGCATCCTTATGCGTAAGGCGGGATCCTCATTCAAGGCCTCGCATGTCACAGGTAATGGGAAACTTTATACCAGACCAGACATTTTACCTGCAATATGCTGTTTCCTTATTGTTCTTTTTATACATGATCTTTGTTGCCTCAAGAACTCAGCACCACATGGTTTGATTTTCGAAGTTGTGTTGAAATGTTCATTCAAATATTATTCTCTGATTGTTATTTTTCTAGCCACATTTTTTCGATTTAATAATTGGAATGGGAGACATAAATGGTTATATATCAGATTATGTGCTTAGAAGTCGATGCTCAATAAGATTTCAGATTTGTTTTTGTTGATTGGTTGAATGCTTTTTCGGAACAGGTGCTCCGCATATTGGAAGGTGATGTGCTCATGAATGCAAATTACTCATCTCCAGGTTATGATGTCGGCAACCGTAGTGGCAGGTTATGGACAGAGCAACAACAGCATTACAGTGGATCGCTAACAAGTGATTCATTAGACGGGTTCAGCGGAAAGCTCTCCCTCGACGGATTAAGGCCGAGAACAAGGCGGACATCATGCGAAGATCATTTGTAAAAGGCTCGGTTACCGGGTTTCTTTATCACACGGCAAGCTATATATATGTTACATATGTGGCCTTCCCGTTGTATTTTCTTAGTATCTTTTATTTTTCAAAGTTAGATTTTGCTTTTGTATAGCAGTAGTATGGTATTGGAAGCAAAGCTTTTAGTAGAGTTTTTGTAATTCTTTTTGGAAATGCCCATTTTCAAAAGCTATGGTGAATACTCCTCTACTACTCAAATCAATGAATCAGCTTGTGAAATTTGCTTCTTCCCTCTCTTTTACATGCTTTGCACTATAAATTTAAGTAATTTAATCTTTATGTTTGATATTGGTGCAATTGCAAGACACGTTACACTTAAATGATATTATCATAAGAAACATTCACGAACCTTGAAAATAGACCGTAAAAAATGATTGAGGCGTTTTTCCCGTGCTTTGTACTAAAATTCAAACAATTAAATGTTGTGATTGTAAGACATATTATACAGGGATTCTAAAGAATGACGGTCTAATTTAAGATTAAAAGACGACAAAAGTTACAAAATTTGTCTAAATAATTTATAATGTTAAACTTTTTGATAACATTTTAGGTTGTTTTTTTTTCAACAAGTTCCAAAACTTGTTAAAAAAATATCAACCTAAAATGTTACCTAAAAAAAAATCAAGTTTCGAAACTTGAAAAAAATCACGAAAAAAATCAACTTAAGAAGTTATAAAAAATTTAACATTTTAAGTTGTTTAGACAAATTTTAAAACTTCCCGTTTTTTAACCGAACCGCACCATAAACCTGCCGCACCCAGCACTATACTTCTAAGGACTCAAATTTGTATCTTTGAAAAATGATGTGAAATTTTACTCTTTCACATGCCTAGGGGTATGTAGTTTTGTTTCATAGCGCAAATGCAGGGGAGGGACCAGTTGCTTTGAATCTTTTATTGGTGAGCAGAAAGTAAAAATCTCATTCGACAGTTAATGGTAAAAGACTGGTTTTGCTTTCCCCATTGTTTGATTTCAGTTTAGACTGAAACAGGCAAAGCAAACAAAAAAAAAACCTGGTCTGTAACTTTGTCATTGCAACAAGAAACAAAAAGAAATCATGGGATTTTAAAAGTCATTCATTCAAGTAGATGGTGAAACATCCTTATCATCTTACCAGTAAAAAAAACTCTTCTTTCCATAACATGAAAGCTTACCTTGCCATTGCATGTTTTTCTGATGATGACAAAGTCTGAATGTTGCAGAAAGATGGGTCATCCAGAAGGTAAAAGCTATTCATTTCCCCTTTTTTCAATGGGTGCTTTGATACTAGTGAAGCCAATGGGGTTGGTTGGTTTTGTTGTCTTGATGTTACCTCTGTAACATTGATGATGATCCAACGTACATTTGTCTTTTTGTGTTCTTTTTGTCTGGTTTTGAGCAATCATGTTCTGTTTTGTGAAAACTTGGCCATTTCATAAATTTCAGTGTCTAGAAAAAAATCTGATGAATGGGTCAATAGATAAGAAACGAACTTCTATGAAACCTCCAACTGCCTGTTTTCAAAATTTCATTCCCAATTCAACATATATGGTTGAACTATCCGACCAATCGGTTCTCGGTTCAACTGGTCGAATCAGCTTATTCGGCCTTGAAATCCATGGTATTAGCATATTTAGATATGGATATATACATGATTCTTCAAAGATCTTTCAAATGTATAATCCAACAAAGAAATTCCACACTCAAGTCCACAGCAGAATAAGCAGAAACTGGTCATTCGTGCAAAAAAGTGAACAGCTTACCTGGTGACTCAGCTTGTATCCATTTCATAAATGCATTGAAACCTGCCTTTTCGTTTTTCCAGGGATCACAACATGATTTAGGAGAATAAATTTGATGAGACATCTGAAATGAGGGTAGTAATAAGTTGGCCTTTACAATGTTAGAAAATTAAGTCACCCTTCAAATATGGTCAGAGACTGTTTTGCTTTCTTAATACAAGCTGGACCATTTTGTGCAAATTTGCCAGCCCCATTCCCTTTTTCCTAGTGCTTCCTCATCCTGGACCTTGCATATCTACAAAACCAGTAAGATGTGTCATTTGATGTAATCAAATGAGTCCACCGGACAATAGTATTGAAGGCAGTTATATGTACTCTATGTGCATGCCGCCTCGGTCTGATGAAGGCAACATGCTGCTCTGAAGCTCTGTCAGTACTTTCGTGGCTTGTTCTATTTGCTGTGATGCAACGAGAGAGAAAGTGAGCTTAACCAGACAATGCATTAAAATAGAACATTGTTATTCTGTAAACTGTTCAAATGGTGACACGGAACCAACATACTGCAGGCTTAATCACCTACCAATTGCTACAAGTGATCAAATCACTAAAGATGCATGTAAAATAAATCAGGATGCTTGGATGTTGGTTAGCAAAGTCAGTTGCATAAAAATGACTGATCCGTCTTGAATTTCACGAGGAAAACGTTCTGCACTTCTGCTATAAAAGGTCTCACCGGAGAGAGATGTTTGCTGTTATGTTTGTTGGTACTTTCTTGATAAAATACATCTCACTATCTCAGTATGACATAATACAAGTACGCGTATTTATCACCTATTTCGCTTTATTCTTTTCTATTTTAGGTTTTAAACACTCTTTCTCACATAATAAACCAGTCTAGCAGTGCATATTTTCCAAAAAACTTGGGTATATTTTACATTCAAGGTTTTATAATGCTTCCAAATTTCTAATATGATCCAAAATACACACAATATGGAAAAAACATAGAGCTACAACATTAAGTTCAGATACCTCAAAATCAGCAAATGCAACCGGCATTCCTCCTTTAGCCCGAAGCTTGAGCATATTGAATCCAGGATACCTGGTCCAGTAAAATCAAAATGAAATTGATTGCTCTTACACGATGGTAAGGTTATGCTTAGAGGAAAAAAATTATAAAATCCAGAAATTGGTTCTAACAGAAAACATTTTCAACAAAATATAGTAGTAGCATCCAATGATTAGAACCGCAACTTACTTAGATAGAACTTCCTTCAGTTCATATTCAGTGCAATTTGGACCTAGATTTGCTATGAATAAAGTGGAGCATGGTTGAGCACCTTCATTGATAGTCCTTTGATTCCTTTCCAACTGCTCCTGTAATAGCAATGGAATTAAGTTTAACCTAGACTTCAACTCATTCTTTCTTGGCTACATCATGTATACTTTCTAAAAAATAGCTTCAAATGCTTATCCGATGATTCATGATGAAACCCATATTTAAGTGGTTTTTACTTTTTACATTTAACTTACATTTTCAGCTGGTACAGAGTGTTCTGGATCCAGTACTGTATCACTGCACATCACCATACTTTAAGCTAAGCTTAGAAATGCAAATAAAAGTTTAACGCAACTAATTAAAAATGTGCTTCTTCATTATTACTAGTAATATGAAGCTTTCCACACTGATTGTGGTAGACGTGGAGGAAGCTTAAAATATAATACTTTTTAATTGAAACAATAATGTATCTCCATAGACTTTTCAACCTCTTTACAGTTTGCAATTCACCATTGTTTGAAGAATCAGCATTGTCAGCCCCAGATGGTTCTTCAGGGTCACTGTCTTCTGAAGATGGAAAATCATGCTAACATGAGTAGGTGATAAACGGTCATGGTAAGAGTGCAGAGCTCCCACATGTAGAGCCATAGATATGAACTTCTTTGCTCCTTTTTTAAGACAATAAATAGGGAAAAGGTAGAGAGGATTGGATAAGCTTACCATCATCATTTGATGGTTCCTGGGTATTATTAGCTGAGGCCTTGGTTCTATTATCAATAACAACATACGGACCGCTACCTGAGCAAGGAAGTCGAGCATCCTTAATAGCTTTGGAGATGCATACCATTGATGTTTCAACCACATGAACAACTTAAGACATTATTTACCTGGTTTTTGTTTTCTCCTTGAGTTTGATCTGGCTAGTTCAATATGCAAAACTGCTCCCGCTTGAGGATCAAACTTTACACCCTAAATATGGTCAATCAAAAGAATTAACATAATATAAGGTCATAGAAATCTCCAAAGCTTCAACAATTCCTGTTACGCAATTATACTCACATTTAATGCATGCATTGCTGCAATTGCAGATTGATGATTGAGAAAGGTAGCAAATGCAACAACCTGCGATCATAAGATGCAGTCCCCCGTTATTTTACTTTTCCAAATATTATTTCTCTTAAAAATGCAAACAACAAGCTTCTGCTTAATTATACACAAGTCTCGAAACTCGATGAGCATATAAGAGGTGAAATTAGGGATTAGCCAAGTCGGTTCATGCAGCCATACTTAAGAGGAGACCTCCAACAAGTCCGGGATTATAATCTCAGCATCCGAAACCTTTCCCCTATCCCCAATTCCCAAGCTTTGTACGAAAAACAAGGACTATATAAATGAGACAGCAACACTGATATCCCCCTTTGTATTTATGTTCGCAAGAAGTGTTCTTTCCTTGAAGAACCATGGAAGAAGTATTGAACAATGATGTGATCATAAAAGAAAATGCTGAGTTCATTCGCATATTGGCCAATACCATCATTAGATAGCAATAAAGACGCCGTTTTTCTTTCTAAAATATAGCTAAACAAATAGTTCAAATGTAACAGAAATTCAAACAGAACAATCCCATATAAAAAGTGAAGATTTCTGAAAAATATATATATATACAATAAGCAAGTAGCAAAATTAGCTAGCAATAGAAGGCTTGAACTTTGCACTGCTTATCAAATTTCTACCCAAACAACTCTAAGATTTAACTATTTCTAAATTCAAAATAGCTTCATAAGAGTTTTCTAAGCTCCAGGCCCTTATTGCAGTGTTCTCTGTTACGAATGGATAAATTTCACGGAAACCAAACAGAAAGTAAAAACGGATTGGCGAAAATTAGAAATGCTAATTTACCTGGTTGCCACGGCCAGTGTACTTGAGCTGACAATAATCGAAGCCAGCGCGTCGCCGAAACAGGTTGTGAATCTCACGCGCCTTGACGTCGTCAGGGAGTCCCGAAACGAAGAGCGTGTTGATCAAGTTACGGTCTTGGTCAGGTTGAAGGTAATACGGATCGAATTCGTACGGCTGCCGCGCCATTGGATTCTTATAGTGGAAACCTCTCGCGGCTGTAATTTTAGATAGCGCGGTGGCGGCGATGGAGACGATTATGTCCGCAGAATTTCAGCCTTCATGGCTTAGAACTGAGAATTGTGAAGATTAAAAAAGTAATAAGATATTTACGTGTCACAAAAAAATTTTAAGCTTAAATGAAAAATCAACTGAACTATACTACATTTTACTTTTAATTTTTAAATTATTTTTTGGTTAAAACAAATACTTAAATTATTATTATTTTTTGACACTTTAAGTCTAATAATTATTTAAATTAAAAAAAATACTTTCTGTCAATAAGATATTAATATGTTATAAAGATTTTTTTGGGCTAAAGGATAATTTTGGGACTAAAAGCAAAAAAATTAACAGTTTAAACACTTGTTTTGATCACAAAATAGTTTAGGTTTAAACTGATAAGAAATAATAATTTATATACTTATTTTAATCAAAAAATAATTTAAAAACTAAAAACAAAAATATATATATATATAACTTAAGGTCTGATTTTTCATTTAAGCCTTCATAACATTGTTACCTAATCCCCTCACCCTAGGAACTTGTTTGAATTTGTTTGTTTTAATTCGGATTTTGTTCGCCAAATGATTAATTGACAAATCAAAAACCTTGAAGTTATCTCTATTCATTAAAGAAAAAAAGCATTTAAAGTATGATAATTATTTGATATATTGGTGGTGAAAATTTTAATTTTCATAAGTGTTTTAATTTTAGGGTGAATGATTCAATTTAGCGGGTACGGTTTAGAGTTTTAAGTTGTAGAACTAATGTTTTGATATAATAATTGAAAATGATTTGGACTAATTTAAAAAGAATTCAAAACTTCTTCCAAAGTCCAAATAACTTGAAACTATGTTTAGGGATGTTTTTAAAAGGGGTTTACATGTTTTTAAAAGCCAAACTACACAAAACCATCCAGGTGTTTCGATACGGAGCATTCCAGTAGCAAAAACGTTTCGATACTGGTATCGAAACGAGCCTTTTCTGGATGAGAATTTTGCCTAGCGTTTCGATACGGTCCATGCCGTTTCGATACGCCTACATGGCATCGACCACAACGGTCATAAACCCCAACGGCTATTTCCCAACTAACTTTTAAATGCAGATCGTTTCGATACAGAGATAGGCGTTTCGGTACGGGTGTTTCGAAACGGCCAAAGGCGTTTCGATACGAGTGCTGCATCAGATTGCAACGACTCTTTCTACTTAAAGGGTGTTTCGAAACGGTGAGTTGCAGAACTGCATTTATGGTGGGAAATAAAGTCCTCAACGGCTCCAATTCAATCCCAACGGCTGGTAATGGCTACAAACTCATCAAAGAGTATAAAAGGGACCTCCAAGCATCAAGATATGGTTAATGCTTCAATTGTCAATCAACAAATGATCAAAAAGTGTCTTTGTACTTAAATTGTCAATTCTTGTATAGACAAACACTAGTGAGCCAAAATTGTCAAATTTGCTCAAGTGTTTTAGGTTTTGGGTAAGTGCATTATTGAGCAAACAAATACTTATTAGATGGATTTAAGTTTGCATATTTCTTTTCTCTTGTAAAGAGAGTTTGATCAAGGCTTTGGGTAGAAAGCTTGATTGGTGTATAAGGGTTTCCTCCTAAGCCTAGAAAGGGGGACGAATCAATAGTGGATTGATTGAAAATCTTTAGTGGGAAGCTAAGGTAGTGGATGTAGACCTTGGTTAGAAGATTGAACCACTCTAAAATCATTGTGCCATTAATATTTTAGCTTCCACACCACATCCACCCAAAATTCCACCTCTCCACCACTTGGTGAGCAAGATCGGTTGAAGGAATCGAGCACCCTAAAACTCAACATAAGTTTAATAGTTTAAAATATAGTGATTGTGAATAGAATTTAAGGTTTATGGTTAGAGTTTAAAGTTTATATGTCAAAACCTAAATCCTTAACATATTACCCTAAAACTTAAACCCTAACCTCTAAACTCTAAACTATTATCCTAACCCTTAAATTCTAAACTCTTACATCAAAACCCATAAACCATACACCATAAATTAAGTCCCTAAACCCTAAAACTAAAGCACTTATGGAAACTTTTAGTTCCCCTCCAGTGTATTATATATAAATATTTTAGGGTATATTCACGATCAATGTACTAACATCCAAAAGAAGATAAATTTAAGTTATGTTGTACATCTCTTCTTAACATAAATCTTGTGCCTCTAAATATGCTTCTTTTACGCTTCACACAAAAAAATTAAATTTTAAACTCAATTTTAAATTTCACATCTTAAATTTTAAACCCTGCACCCTAAAAATACACTTTACCTCTAATTCCTTAAATCTTAAATTCTAAACCCATGTTTAAAATGGGAACACTAAAAAAGACATAGTTAAAGGATAAACGATTTTCATCCTCTTCTAATTAAACGGTAAAAATAAAAAAGTCCATTTTAAATCTATATAATGAATCACCACCGAATTATACATCAGTACAAATTTCAAAATCTGTTTCACGATCCTAAGATCTGTTTTAATAAATCAATAAGAATTAGGTATAATGACAAAATATTTTTTTTAAAAGAAAACTTGAGTTAAAATGTTAGAAACAACATTTTTGAGAGGGCATGTATGGTTGCCGTAAGTCATATGTCGAATTTCAAGAACCTTTTCTCTTGATTTAAGTTGTTAATCATGCTATTTGCAGATTGGATATCTCTACCTTACAAATGTCAACCATTTGTTAATCATGATATTGAAGGAAACGAAGGGAACATTCTTTTATACAAAATAACTGAAATATTTTTAATTTAAGAATGTAACACCCTACACCCGGTTAAGAGCGTAGAGCGTTACGACGCGCAGCGGATAATTAATTAATACATACTTAATATATAACTTATGGTTATCGAAAGGTGGGTAAATAATTTTTTTTTAAATTTTTTTGTTCATGACAATCGAGTTACTATCTTACCACATGTTCATGCTTACATTAGTCTATTATCGTGCTTTTAAATCATGTTGTCTATACAAAGGTTTTACTTTCAAATTCGAACCTATAACAAGTAGTAATTATTCATTCGATTTTATTTCACTTAATCAACTAAATATTTCTACTTCTATATACATAACAAAGTCTTATACACATCGAAACATGTTTGCTTACACTTTCATACTAGCCACTCATGACTTATATACATATCAAAATGAGCATATATCAAAAGGGCACTTACTACATATTAAGCCCTTATACAACCCATGACTCGCATCACTAAAAATAGATCCAAAATAATTATATAATATGTATCTATTTACATAATTAGGTTCATATTAACACTCACTTTTAACTTATATGTATCCCATGTACGAGCAAATTATCAACTATAAACAAACAACAAGAATAACTATGCTCGTAACTAAGCCACCAACTAGAAAGACTAACAAAACGAGGTAAGACATACTAGAAGGACTATCTTGTTGGTTTGGGAAGAGAAAATAACACGGTTATAAGTACAAAGTGTACTTAGTGAGGTAGTTTTTATAACTAGTAATTTCCATCAGTTTTATTAAACATCTTATTTAATCTAATGAGATTACCTAGTTAAGTTCCAATCAATTGAGTATACCCGCTAGCATTCATAATACATTATGATATCATATCAACCATCATAGAACATTTACATGACAATTTAACAAGTAACAAGCCAAGTAATATAATCCTTTAAATCATTATTTTATACCATTCAAAAGGAAGCATCGGAACATATAAGCAATATTCATATCACATATAACTATCAACGTTACACCAAATACATCAACCATCCATGTGTGCATTTTATATCTTAAATTGAATCTCTTTTTAACACATTGCCTTGGAATCTTAGTGACTAGGTAATCGAGCCTATACTCAAGGTACCTTAACCGAAGATGCATAGCATCAAAATCAGAGGTTGCACTATTACAACAATAAGTCTAAACACCTTCAAGTTTAGCATTTGGATTGCCAACAAAAGATGCCCAAGCATCTAATACTCTAAGTGTCGCAACACCACACTATAAGTACACTTGTACTAAATCAGAGGAGCTATACTCTAGGCATGTCATACTACCTAAAACTACTAATCAACCAAAGCTTTATTTATTTTTATGCTAAGTAACTCCAATCAAGTATTTCAATTTATAGATATGATCTCACATGTCATGTTTTATGCCATAATCACCAAAATTCTCATATAAATACATTTCCATGATATCCAACTATTGCAACATGTAATCATACATTTCTAGCCACATGTATCATGTCTAAACAACAACATATCATTTAATTAAGCTCATTTAAATCAATCACACTACTACTCAAACATAGGTAATTACGTCATGCTTCAGCAAGACCATTATCTAGTAACATAGAGCATGCTAATATGTTTTCATTTAATCTATCTTCCCATAAGTTAATTACCAAAACAAGATTAAATTTATTTCATGCTTCATGTTAAATATCATAAATTAATAAAGAGATAGTGGTTAGGATACTAATTCTAACCCTAAAGTTAACTACACTCACTATACTCCAAGCTAATTTTAATCTTTGATAATAATGCCCTTGCTCTTCTTTTTGGATTGCTCTGACTTTAACTCCTCCAAAGTTTCTTCAAATTTTTAGTCTTGTCATCCATACATAAACATAAACAAAGCATACCAGGAGACAATTCAAGCATATAAACTCATTTAAGCAATTGTAAACACCAAACACTCAAAACTGTTTTTCCTATTGGCAACTTGAGTACCTGTTACTAATTCAATCATAACTTTTAATTCATATGTTGAAATTTTAATTAATTTACCTCGTTAGAAATTTTATTCAACTATATTTTTATACATGTATGATTCATATTTTTCCTATTTATACATCAATACAATTTATTATTTAAACATAGTTTATTTTACAGTTTTAGACAGTTTGCATTGTTCAGATTCTTTCACTTATATCATTTAGCTCATTTACTAGAATTTATTTTTGTTTTCTCTCAATTAAACTAGACATCTCAAAGTAACACATATTAAATTTTCAGCTCAATATTCATCGTGTACTAATTTTGGTGAATTTTTAAAGTGGCTGCCCAAAACAAGACTTTCTGTGCAGTTTACTCAAAATTTCAATTCAAGTATTCTAATCCCTTTTTATTCCTATCATAACATGACCAATTGATGTCCTAAGTTAATTTTCTGTTTTTCTATAGTCATTTTAAGTCCAGTATGATCCTTAACTTAATCAATTTAGTACCTTAATTAGCTCAATTTACTAAATAGCCCCAATTTCACCTATTAAGCATTTAACTACTTTAAACATTCATTTTAGCCCTTATTTAACCAATGCAAGTTATCTAATACTCCTTTTAATATCTTCTTTGGTTTTAGTTAACATTTCCAATATTCATTTACAATAACTCAGTTCCTAAATACTATCAATTTACTCAAAATAGTCCCTTAAGTAGTTTTGCATTTTTAGGTGACTAGTTTTAATCCTAGCAGATTTATCCAGCATCTCTTACAATATTTTTAATCATTCAAGATCTCTATCTAACAATAAACATCATTTTAAACCCTTTCTCTCTACATAAATTTTTTCAAAAATGATTTTTAACTCCTTAATTTTACAGATTTTAGCAAAATAGTCCCTAATCATTTGGGCAACACGTAACAACATATAGTGGCCTATTTTTGATTCTTTTCATATATTCTAAGTTAAATAAACATTTCTTATCATCATATAAGATTTTTTCAGAAATAAATCAACAATTGTAGCAACCATTTTCAACAATTCAAACCATATACACAATCTAACATAACATTTATACACTTATCAAAGTATAAACACTTACATGATCTTTAGCTTCAATTCCTATGCTTAATTGATAAGATGCACGAGTTTTTTTTAGGTTTTCCTTGGCTGAACAAGGTCGCCCTCCTTTAATCTCTCTCTCAAATTTCAGCAGATTTAGTTGTAAGAGAAAGGAGATTAGGCTAGGTTTTGGTTAGTAGATTGTTGTAAGTTATCATTTTTACTCTTTTTATTACGCCTTATCAATTTTTCAACCAAAGGTAGTTAAGTGAATTTAAAAATTTGGACATGCAAGTCCATCTATTCATCACGTAGTTCGGTTTAGTCCTTTGAGAATGGTCATTTCATTTGTTTATTTTTTAATTAAATCCTTAATAGTCGAATTATAGCGTAATTTAGTCTAATTAAATTAATTCTAAATCAATCAACTTGAATAACTTTTAGGGTACATTTGAAGGTGTTACAAAGAATATAAAAAATTTTTGTATTTAAAAAAAAAGTAATTAAGTTTTTAATTTTTTTAACACTCAATTAAATCGTTAAATCAATAATTTAAATCAATTAAACTCTTTAGCTAACATTGATTGTTGGATTTAACATGTTTAAAGTACTAATTATGTGTTTCAGACTTTCACTTAAATAATTTTTTATAACTATATATGATATACATGTGTATTTATATATATCTTTATATTTTTTTTCCTATACAATATACATATATTAAGCAGAGTTGAGAGACTTAACTTAAACTTGAAAACTAATTATTAAAAATTTTAAAATTTCTATTTTATAACTCAAATTTTATTTAAAAATTTTTTAAGTCAAGTTAAGTCGAGTTTTTCGCGTTAAACCGATTTACTCACTCCTTATCCTTTCCGACCCTCAGCACATCACCCGTACGTTGTCGTTTAACCTATACAAAACCTGATGCACAACATGCCTCGAGAAGGATCGTCTCCTTCTTTTCCCTTTCTCATCTCTTCATCCCAATTGAAAAAAAAGAGCACAAAATTCTGTCGAATAAAACCCTGACACATAAAAAACCCTAAACCATTAATTAGAACGAATCCAAATCTTAAATTCGAATATATTTTTTGGTTACATCAGCATTTAAAGCAACTTCTGATAATCTCACGAACAGCTGCACAGAAAATGAGTCGATATGATAGCCGCTCCGGCGATCCCACCTCCTACCGTGACCGTAGAAGGTAACTACTGAGACTTTTGCATATACCCCTTAATTTTTTAATGCAATTTTCACTTTTTTATATGTTTAATGTCATGTATTATTCTGGGTATTGTTGGGTTTTTTATATCTGGATTCATTCGTTGCATTTTTTGTGTTCCGAAATTAGTGAATTAGAACTGAATAAGTTTGTTTATTTTCAGTTTTAGCTGTGATTTTTCATATGGGTTTTGCGTTTCTTTACTTTAGATTGGCTTGAGACTGACTTATAGATTCTTTATTGAGTTTGTTCCTGTTAAATATTTTAATGAAATTTATGCTGTTTTAGCTACCAAATGCTGTAAACGATTGAATTTAATTTCAAAAATAGCTTCATTTCATTAATTTTTGCACAATGACTTTGGGTCATCAGCAAATCTTGAGACGGATGGGTTGACTCCTTTTGAAAAATTTGTAATACTTGAAGTTTCTGGTCTCCTGTCTTGAGATTGTAGTTGCTTCAAAGCTTCTTTGTTTTTTTCTGTGTGATGGTGCAGTGACTCGGGGTTTGGTGGGGCTTCAGCATATGGCGGTTCAGTGCGGTCCTTGTCAAGCAGAAGGGACTATGATACTGCTGAACCTACTAGGAAGTTGGATTTGGATGGGTTGACTCCTTTTGAAAAGAATTTTTATGTCGAATCCCCTTCGGTGGCAGCAATGTCAGAGACGGATGTGGAGGAGTATAGGCAGCGGAGGGAAATTACGGTTGAAGGTCGTGATGTTCCAAAGCCTGTGAAGAGTTTCACAGATGTGGGATTTCCAGGTATTTTTGTTGGTTCTGTTAATAAGTTAAGCTTTTAAGCCATTTAAATTCTCCGTTTCTATTTCTTTTATTAGTCAAGTTTACTGAACCTCCGGAGAGCCTTTTCCCCCTCTCTTTCCCATGTAGAATGGGGATGCATAAAAAGTTTACTAAAGAAAATGGCGTTTTTAGTAACTAGAATACTAGGTGTACCATCTTATAACCTTAACATTGGCCAAATTTCATTGAATGGTGAACATAATCGACGACTCCTGTTTAATGTTTAACCCTTTTTATAACCTGTGTTCTTACATTTTGGATTTTCTGTAATTTATTCAGCAATTAATAACTACAGGACAATCTCACTATTACTTAATTAATTGAAGATTCTCAAATTTGTATTTGCTCACAGAAAAGACATTGACACGCTTCATGAATGGACTAGACAGTCATAGTTTTGACAATATTTTCTGATATGCTCATCTTAAACTTAGCAAGTAGAGTCATCTTTAGCCTTCATTTTCCTTTATCTTTGTTGATATGCTCTTGTTGCTTCTAGATGTTAAATCATTGGTATTTTACTGCTGCCACATAATGAATTGTTGATTAGTTAGTCTAGGAGTGTCTTTCTGATGTGCAAAAGTTGTTGCATATACACTTCATATCAGAGAAAAGAATATCACCTTGATGGTTGGGTTGGTTGTTAGCTTTACAGTTTTTTTATTTTTTTTTTATTTCTTAGTTATAGAGAATTTTACAATAGCATTTGAAAATTATTGTGTTTGTAGGTGTTTTGGATATTTCCTACTCTATTTATAGATTCTTCTGTTGTTATAATTGATATTTTTTTTCTTATTCCAGACTATGTACTGCAAGAAATTACAAAAGCAGGGTTTGTTGAACCAACAGCCATCCAAGCTCAAGGTTGGCCAATGGCTTTGAAGGGTCGTGATCTCATTGGCATTGCTGAAACTGGATCAGGGAAGACTCTTGCTTATTTATTGCCTGCAATTGTTCATGTAAACGCGCAGCCAATTTTAGGTAAAAAAATTCACTTATTGTGATTTTATTTTATCAGTGTGTTTTTAGTAATTGGGAGGGAATAGCTCTTGGCCTCTTTCTATATGTTTTCAGCTCCTGGAGATGGTCCAATTGTATTAGTATTAGCCCCAACACGTGAACTCGCGGTTCAGATACAACAAGAGGCTGCTAAGTTTGGTGCATCATCAAGGATCAAGAATGCATGCATATATGGTGGGGTTCCAAAGGGACCTCAAGTGCGTGATCTCCAGAAAGGTATGCTGTAACATGCACGGGTTGATTGTTCTACTGTATTTGTTGTTCCAGCACTATTTGTGCTCTTGTATACACAGGTTTCAATTTATGATGCTTATGGACATGTTTATTGTTAGTTTAAATAATCACTTATCTTTTTGTTTGTAATTGCTTGGACCCGTTGGCAGTAAAGGTGTTATATTGTTTGTTGGATCAGGTGTTGAGATTGTTATTGCTACACCAGGAAGGCTAATAGATATGTTGGACTCACATCACACAAATTTGCGAAGGGTTACTTATTTAGTCTTGGATGAAGCAGATCGGATGTTAGATATGGGGTTTGAGCCTCAGATACGAAAAATTGTTGCTCAGGTCTTTGTTCTTACCTTTCTCTTTTGTTATGGTCTTCCCCTCAACCCCCTCCAGTTTGCCCATGACATTTACATTTTTTAAACTCAATTTGGGAATCTTACTGTGAGTTATCCAAGTGATATGGTCGAAGTCACTCTTTAGGATGATAAGAATGCCGACTTCAGAAGCTAGTGCTATCAGAGTTCATGAAAAATTAGATTCTTTGTTTTAGTTTACAGTACAATCCAGCTGTGCAACTGTCTGAAGAAAAATGATTTAAAATTGGTAAAATTATAGGTGTTACTCCCCAACTTTATATTTAGCAAAGAATAAGTGATTGTGTAGAACCTCTATTTTTTTATATAAGCTATCTAACTAATTGGCAGCCTCACCCTCTTATCTCACCCCCGCTTTCTCTGAGTGGTACTTATATTTTATGCAGATCCGTCCTGATCGTCAAACTTTATACTGGAGTGCAACATGGCCAAAGGAGGTTGAACAATTGGCAAGACAGTTTCTTTATAATCCATACAAAGTAAGACGCTTCATAACTTTGGCAGCTTTTACTAATTAGCTTCTCTTGTGAGGATATGTTATCTGTTGCCTTTTGTTTTAACATTTGACTTTCTATCTGATTCTTATGTGATCTCCACATATTATCTCATTTACTTTCTCTATGTTTTTTACAACTTGAAGATTTTTCATCTTTCCAAATATAGTTCTTGGCTTCTCAAATGTGGTAATCTGATTTGACTTTGTTGTTTGTAATGTTCTATTATTTACTTAAATTTATTGTTCCATTGATCCTTTGTGCAGGTGGTAATTGGATCTGCAGATTTAAAAGCTAACCATGCAATTCGCCAACACGTTGACATTGTTTCGGAGAGTCAGAAATATAACAAGTAGAGAACAGTTTACTTTGTTTGTATGGGTCTTAATTCTTTTACCATTTAGTATTATTAAGGAGGGTTATTGATCTGTGCTGGTGTTTCAGATTAGTGAAGCTGCTGGAGGATATCATGGATGGCAGCAGAATTTTGATTTTCATGGATACCAAGAAAGGTTGTGACCAGATCACTAGGCAACTTCGCATGGATGGTTGGCCTGCTCTCTCAATTCATGGAGACAAAAGTCAAGCTGAAAGGGATTGGGTCCTTTCAGAGTTTAAAGCTGGCAAGAGCCCTATAATGACTGCAACAGATGTTGCGGCTCGTGGCTTAGGTATGTATATAATAGCATGGGGCACACATTTCTAACTTGCGTCTGGCCTCATCATCTGGATTATTTATCAAATTTGGTTGGTGGCAGATGTGAAAGATGTGAAATACGTAATCAATTATGACTTCCCGGGATCTCTTGAGGATTATGTCCATCGCATTGGTCGAACAGGAAGGGCGGGTGCAAAAGGAACTGCCTACACTTTCTTCACAGCTGCAAATGCCAGATTTGCGAAAGACCTTATTGCCATACTTAAGGAAGCTGGACAAAAGGTAAGTCCTGAGTTGACAGCGATGGGACGTGGTGCGCCTCCTCCTCCGTCAGGTTAGTTTACAGTTCTTTTGGAACATGTAGGTGCAAGCAAATTCATGGAAATTGAATAATTTTAGTCGGTTCTAGTAGCATTTGCACATTTAGATACTTGATTCGATAAGGTGTTACAGAAAACACTAGCACATTGCCATGAGCTACGAGATCATTTCTCTGGTTCTTCGCTTCAATAGAAGAAATTAACCGAGTTACATTTTTGCCACGATGGGTGGTGATTATAAAAGAGATTTCAAATGGGGCTGCTGCAGCTAACTGAACCGCAATCGAATCGTCCGACATGTCACTTTGACTTTTATGCATAAATAACAATGTCCATAGCATGTTGTAAACAATTCTGAGAGCTTAATACATTTCTTTGTCATACTCATCTTGTTCATTTGATGAAACAGGTCATGGTGGTTTACGAGACCGAGGCAAGGCTTATGGCGGCGGTCGCCCTTGGAACTGATCAACGAAAAGAGATGTAGACATACTTTTTGTTAATTTGTTTTGAATACCACCTCTGGTTTTCCGGGCTCAAGTGTCATTACCTGTAACTGTAAGAGTAGCAGGAAGAAGAAGCATAGATGTAAACTTGTAAATTGTCTTTATTTGATAATCCATTTTCCCCCATTATATTTGACTTGCCCTTGTTTTCACTTTTATCATACCCTACCCAAATCAAATCGAATATTGATTTGTAAAATATCATGATTTGCATTTTAAACTTATTATAATTCTACTTTTTTTTTCTAAAGATACTGTATGAACCAATGATATTAACAAACAAACAAAAAAACTATTTTTATATTTACTTTCTAAATATAGTTTAATTTTACTTTAGTATCAACTCTCACGAAAGATTAAACTTATTTTAAATTAAAATAAAGAAATAAAACATAATTTTGGGCATAAACAAAATACATACGGTTTCAAATTCTTCTAGTTTAATTTTAAAAAAATTTAAATTGACTTGATTAAATCTCAAATTTAATTATTATTATACTTAAATTAGATAATTCGCAGAAAAAAGGGGATTAAGAGATGGTCTTGACCAACACTCGAATTCCTTTTACAAACTTGCTTACATTTTGAGTCAAGAGATAGATAAATAGACACATCCGATTGTTTTAGTCGAGATTGTTCATAGTCACTGAGAGGGTTGAAGATCAAAAAATAAATTATTTATCGGCAAAATATTCTTTTTACGGCCCCTACAAAAAGAGAAAATATTTTTTTTTACAGGAAGGAAGGATTAAAAATTCTATTGATTGCAATATTTTCCATACCTCCGAAAAAGAAACTAAAGGTGATTACAAGTAGTATCTACTCTGAATGTACTTTTAACTATTTGATAATGCATGCTCAATCACCTTGTATGTGCTGATGTTCGAACCTATGACCTCTAAGAACAATAACCTTTCTCTTAACCACAGAGGCAAGTTGGTTCATGCGCACTCATATTAGTTAAATAACGAGACAGGCGTTAGATACTAAAAGTTAGAAGTTTAAATTACAACGTGAATGAAAAAATAAGTTAGTAGAGTCATATTCGTATCGGACCTCTGTCGGATATCGATGTTTAAACAAAAAGATATTTGCTCCCAAAGATAAAAAGTAAACCTAAGTTGGTGGCTAATCAAGGCTTATATTACAAATAAGTACTTAAAGTATACAAATTTTTTTATTTAGGTGCCTTAAAATAAGTATTTAAAGTAAAACTCAAGTTAGTGGCTAATCAAGGCTTAACCCTTTGATGTACCACACATCTTGTAAACAAAGCAGATTGAACTTTAATCTCTTAAGATAAGTAACATCTTCTTTTTCACTGGACCGCTCATTGAGTTCATATATATATATATATATATACTATATAAGTTCTTAAAATTGTCATGTGTGACGCGACATTAATTAAAAAATGTATTAAATATCTATTTTAACAAAAAATATATATTTTAAATCCCTACTTTGAGAATACTTCATATACATATTTTGATCAAAATATATATTTTAGATACTTGATTTAAGCAAAAAAATATATTTTAAATACTTATTCGACTAAAAGAATACTCTAAATACTTAAATGAAAAAATTAGTATACTCTAATGACTTATTTATGATATAAGCCCCTACTCAATCAAATAATCAAGGGCGCAAGCGTAAGGAGAGGGAGAAACTCAGCAAAAAAACGAAGCTTTGGTGGAAAAAGAATCTCAACAATGAGCGAAGGTCCCAAGCTGTACGACCACAAACCCAAGAAAGGTATATCAATACTCAAATCAAAACTATTTTAACTTTTGTATTAGCTTCTCAAATAATAGATGTTTATGGGTGTTTGAAATTTGATTCTTTTTTTTTTATTGCAGCTCAATTGAAACAGTTTCAGCAGAAAGGGAAGGATTTTCCTTCAACATCATCCGGTGCAGCACCGGCAGCGGCATCATACACAATGGGTCCGCCGCCTCCGCCACCTCAGCCTCCGAGGGAATCGTTTGCAAGGCGTTACAAGTTCCTTTGGCCCCTTCTATTGGCTGTCAACTTTACTGTCGGAGGTGATTCCCTTGCTTTGTTTTAGTTGTTGAATGATCAGTAGTTCAAATGGGTTCTTTTTAATTTGGCTTGAATGTTGAATTTTATGCTTTTTAATTCTACTTTTTGATTCTGTTTGTGATGGGTAATTGTTTGCCTTAGTCCCCAGAACAAGTAGATTGTTTTTCAGCCATTTAAATATTTAGTTGAACTTATGGGAAAAATTAGCTGATTTTTTTGGCCTTCACCCAAAAGAGGAGTTTTGATTATATATATAGATATATATGAATGAGTAACCCCTAACTTAATGTACATTCTCAATCTAATAGTGTATCAGACTGATGGGTTAAATATTTTTAGTAAATTGGCTTGAATCGGGACTCGTTTGACGGTTAGAAAATATTTACATCTGACCACCAATGTTACTGTAATCTCTTAAATCCGTAGTTACTAAACTTAAGTACCGAGCATTGTGGAGTGATTATCTCTATATTCTTTGGAACTTATAACGACAATGACGAGTGACTTGATTCCCGATTTGTATCCTGCTTACCGTCGAGGAAATAACTGTTTGAAAGCTGCTGACTGATTTCTTACCTGCATCAACATTTCAATGATAAGTTGCAAAATGTATTAGCCGTAAGTTATGACGAATGAGTGATTAGAGGGGAGTATATAATAGTGATAGCATTCATATAGCAATTACTTTCGGGTAAAGTTGGATTCCTAGTTCTCAAACCAGTGAAAGTTTTTCTTTCATGTTCATTGCGTTTGAATGATAGTAAGATGAGTGGTTTCTGATCTGTGGTGTATGGAATTTTAACAATTCCGTGTTCCGATAATTACTTTTAGATATCATAGGAGAGGGAGCTAGCTATTGTTCACAAGTGATTAAACAGTTTTTCTACATATGTTGTTTGCTTGAGGATCATATCTTGATTGGTTTTCGCTGTCAGGCCATAATTATTAGAATTAATCGTATCACTGTTTTACTCATGGTATCTGGTTGTATTAACAGTTTATATATTTTCATCTTGTCCGGCAAAAATCATGCACTGAATTGTGGTCCAACTTACTCTGCTTTCCCTTGTTCCGAACTCAACATTTTAATATAAATTTGTTTTTATATTGCCAAACTTGCAAAGTTCGGAAATTTTAGGTTGGCTCTTGACAATTCAGTGTTTTAGAAACATGATTTACTTCTAGTCTGATAAAAATCTGAATGATTAATGCACAGCTTATCTTTTCATGAGAACGAAGAAAAAGGACACGAACGTAACAGAAGAAGATGTTGATTCGAGTCCTCCGGTTTCAACTACAACGGTCACTACTCAAGTTACTGAACACCCATTACCTGCACCACCCATCACAGATCATTTGAAGTTGCGTGAACCGATTCCGGAGAGCCAGCAGCGTGAACTTTTTAAGTATATATTGGAAGAAAAGAGGAAAGTCAGGCCGAAAGATCCCAAGGAGAAGAAGAGGCTCGATGAAGAGAAAGCTATACTCAAACAATTTATCCGAGCGAGATCCATACCTCAGTTATGACTTGATAATCCATTGCTGAAACTTGGATATTTCACCTTTACTTTCTTTTAGAGTTTTGGAAGTTTGGTTTCCTGGATTTCATGTTTTGTGTTTCCCTTTACTTTAGTAAATTCACGCAAGATTTTATGTAAGGCGGGACTCGAATTGGGCATTCAAGTACTTAAGACGTGGTCTTTACCGACTATGACAAGGCCTTACTAGCATTTCGACATTGAATCTTAAATATTCGTTTTTATGGTTATATTTATTAGAAAATTATCCAATACATATATTGTGTAGTTTTTAGATTACGCAACTATGTCTGTTTTAATAGTTATGAATTTAGTTTAGAGGTTTAATTTACAAGGGTTTTGTTTAGAATCGAGAGCTCGGTAATTTAGGATTAGAATTTAGATGTTATATTTTTAAAGGTAAATATGCATGTTTTTGTAAATTTTTTACACAATATGTATCAAAATTTACTCTATTTATAATGGCTTCATAATATATTTTTATTAATTATTTTAAAGTTAGTAATATTATATTGTAGAATTTTCCATCTACTTATCAATGTATTTTCTTTTTAAAGTTTAAGATAAACTGCATAGTCATTAAAGTATAAAAAAGTTGAAATTTTATATAATTTTCATCGATTTTGAATGATTTTGTGAGAAATCAAGTCAAGGAAAAGAAAATAAAAAAACACAAATGTGTCGATATTATTTTTGTAGCTAAAAACGACAGACGGCGATCAAACAACGACAACCCAAAAACAACAAACGACGATCAAACAACGATGACGGCCGGATTTTTTTTAAGTTTTATCTTAAAAAAATAATGATTACATGATCATCATACACTTGATTATTTAATGGTCCAATGACCAAAAAAGTTTCTTTTTTGAAATATTGAGTGTCTTAATTGAATTTTGTTATAATTCAGTAGTTAAAATGAGCAAAACCCAGAGTTGAGTGATTAGTGTTACAGTTTACCCTAATCTAAATTCTTTTACGGATCTGACCGACTCTAAGCAAGCACCTTCATTTTATTCATCTTAGGTTCTAAGCTAATTTGTTCCTCCCAAATTTTCTCCCCAGAAAAAAGGGTTTATGTAATATCTCAATCAAGTCCATTCTTACTAACCCTAATTCCCCAGGTTTCAATTCATCGTCATCTTCATCATCTTTTCTTTTATTCTTTCAGTAAGATTGACAGAAACTTTGGACTCGGATGTTTCCAAGATAAAGTTTCTTTCTTTATTTCTTTCTTCTTCTTGGGTTGTTAGCTTTTGTTTACTTCTCTGTTTGGTTGTGCAGGTAAAACGGTTTTGAATCAAAGAGAAGCGAGATTACCCCCACTCAATTTGCTCAAGTACGAAGAAAAATGTTTTTTTTACTGTTTTACATTAAGAATTCAAGTTTGTTGGCTATTTTTTTTATTTATAAAATGTATGGTTTTGAACTTCTAACTTATTCTCTGCTTCTGTTTTTTTGTTGTTAATTTGTGTGTGTTGAAAAGTAATTTTATATATAGATTTTGTCTGCCACAAGCCCACAGCTTGCTAAAAGAGAACTTAATATTGCAATCGGAAATAAATGATTAGAAATTTCAAGTTGGTTTAAATGGAGTACGGTTTTTAGTGTTTTGCAGATGGGCATTTGATGAGAAACTAAGGGATTTCAGTGTTTTTTTTTTAAATTCCTGATATTGAAGGGGGGCAATCAAAAGAATGACGACTTTGCTGTTAAATTTTTGCCTTATGAGTTTTGAACATGATGTAGTTAGGGGAATTTTGAGGTTGAATTAATATCTGCTAATCCACACTCATAAAAAAATAGGAAAATGTTTAAAAATCTGGACTTTGGTGCTTCTGATTTTCAGTATAGTATATACTATTCATTTGAATTATCTTGAATAGCTAGTCTCTGTTGAGCTCCTTTAGTTGTGGTTATTAACTATGAAACATCTTTGGATCTAGTTGCCACTTGGTGTGATTAATGTATCGTTTTCCTCTTGGAAGTAGACCACATAAATTTCATGAAGGTTTTGATTGATGCATTTTTATGTGAAACTTCTGCGAGTATATACTATTTCTTTCATCGGTACCATATCCATAAAATCTGATTTAAAAACAATCCAAATATTCATAAAAGTCGACTAAAGATTATTTTATTGTGTTACCTTTTCCCAGAATAACTTGAAATGGCTGGGAGAAACCGCTTTCCTCGCGAGGCCTTCAATGGCCGGCGTGGATATCCTCCTGAAAGACCTTTCCACCGTGGTCCTCCTCCGCCACAACGACCTCCTCATCCTGCGCTGTTGGAAGAAGAACTTGAAATGCAGCATGCAGAAATTCGGAGGCTTTTGAGTGATAACAGCAGGCTGGTAGAAGATCGAATGGCTATACAACAAGAGCTTGGTGCTGCGAAAGATGAAATTCATCGTTTGAATCTTGTAATTGGTGAAATTCGTGCTGAACAAGAGCTGCACTCAAGGGGACTTATTGACAAAGGCTTGAAGCTGGAGGCAGATCTCCGTGCAACTGAGCCATTGAAGAAGGAGGCTGTGCAACTCCGTGCAGAAGTTCAGAAACTGAATAATGTTAAGCAGGAACTGACTGGCCAAGTTCAGACTCTCAAGCAAGATGTTGCCAGGCTGCAAGCTGATAATCAACAGATATCTGTTTTAAGGGCAGAATTTGATGGCATGCACCAGGAGTTGATGCGTGCGAGGTAGATACCTGAATCCTTTTTCACCTGTCTTTTTTTTTAAAAATCCAAACGAATGGAAGTTTCTGTTGAGCATTTAACATTTTAACTTGCAGTGCTAATCATTAATATATCCAATTATGTATTGAAATGCTAGCTTAAAAATTTATTTCACAGGAATGCCATTGATTATGAAAAAAAGTCAAATATCGAGCTGATGGAGCAGAGACAAGCAATGGAGAAGAACATGGTCTCCATGGCACGTGAAGTTGAAAAGCTACGTGCAGAACTTGCCATTATGGATGGTAGACCTTGGGCTGCTGGTATGATCTTACTTTTATTATATGGTTAAAGTTTCTTTATCAAATTTGAGTAGAGTGATTTTTTAGTGTGCTGTCTGGTTATATTCCCCTTCCCTCTCCATCTTTTTACAACTATGAGGATTAGAACTTGGGACCTTCTTGCGGAAAGTCTGAAATTCAAGTGTTCAGGTCCATTTTGTGGAGTCCATTAAGCCTGCATTGATGTTTCCTGGGTTTTGCTTTGCTCTTTTGGTCTGCTCAATTGTATGATCGTAACTATATTTTGTTCCCTTCTAATCTCAATGTCTTGATAATTGACGGCTCAAGGTGGACCATATGGAATGAACTTCAACGGTTCAGAGGGGTCTTTTCCTGCTCCATATGAAGGATATGGGGCTAATCTGGTATTTATGCTCGTCTTCTTGTTTGATTTATTTGTTTGACCATAAATCTATTGTGTCGATATTTTTTCCCAATTAACACTTGTTTTTACTTTACAGGCTGCTGCTGATAAGGGTCCTTATCATGGTCCTCGTTCTGGGAATTGGGAGAAGCCTCGCAATACACGTCGCTAGGAGAGTTTTTGCTTGATGCAAGACAGGCAAAATTGTTGCTCCATTTGGAAGTGCAAAATATTGGCCAGCACGGAGTTCATCATCTATGTGTGCATGCCACATAAGTAATTTTCATCTTAATATGTAGTTAGTCTTCTTAAGCTTCTTATATGAGATTCTGCGTTGCTTTCTTTTCATTGGTAGAGGAAGTGGTACCCCTTCTATATATACGAGATCGTAATATGATAATTTGAACTTCTATTGGGTCCAATCCTTCATCACCATTTTTTATTGTTGTTTGTTTTATTTTATAAACTGTTTTGCTTGAATATAACTAATATTACTTTTGGTAGAAATGCTGCCCCTAAACAAGGTAGTTACCTTGGTCCATTTGAAATTTACAGCCCATGAGTGAAGCTTTTGGTTAAAGCCTACATGTTAATATACAAGCTACCTTTTTGACCTATTCGGTAATCTTGAATGTATTGTTTTCTATGGGAGTTAAACGGGATATCATTTGTCATGGTATATTTTGGTTGTGAATATATCCATTTTAAGTACTGACCTGGAAGCAGAAGTCTGTGAGTGGTATGGTTCGACTAGCTTCTAACAGTCACTTTATGGACACTGTTGGGAGTTGAATTAAATTTCGACTGCATGTTATTTCTTCAAAGTTGTGCAGTTTTGGCGTGTAATTCAGGGTGTTATAAGTTGGAGTTTTGTCTGGAAAAGAAATCTGTGAGAATGGAGTCTTCTCTCAAGTGATAGAGTCATTCGCTTGGATAGTGAGAATGGTCTCATGCTCTAGAAATATATTTTTTAAAGCATTCAGGAGCTTCCCTTTTGCTTGCTTTTATTCTCTTATTTCTTGATTTCTGCTGTTGTGGCGAATGATGTATGGTTGCTGCAAAATTAGAGGCCGCTATTTTCGGTATTTGGTGATCTAGAGGAGAATCATCTCTTCAATTTACTGTAAGGTGCCTTTGGTATCCATTTCCATATGGTGCAAGTCTTTGAAGCTTGAAGTTGAAATGTTCTAGGGAATAATATAAAATGGTATGGTGAGGACGGACCTATTTAGATATCGTTCTTGGAATATGGTTTCTGTGTTATTCTTCCAGTTGGGAATATATTACTTGGTAAACTGGTGCAAGAGTATTTATTTTTATATATTCTTATGGTCTGTTGAGAATGTGCTAAAGAGCTAGACCATAATTGATATCGACTTTTAGTAGATTTTGACTTGAGGTATCTTGGATGGAGAAAGTATTAATCTTGACATTGTTTGCAAAAGTTGGTAGAACTACTTATAATTTCCTATTATGATAGAAGTTTTAGAAACAGATTTTCCTAGCTAGGAAGTGTGAGCCAAATGTCCACATTTGTGTCTACAGTAACACTACTCATCTTGAGTTGTTGTCAACATTTTCTCCCACTCTTACCTGAATTACAACAAAGTTTAGCAATAGGGATTGGTCGCATTTTCTATGATCGAGGGAATTCTAGTATTAAGCTTATGCAGTAGGTGGCATATGTGATGGACTATCACTATGTTGTATACACAGAAAAGGATTTAGATTTTTGGAATATTAAGTCGGTTATTGAACCTGCTTGCATAAATGGTCCAGTTCCGCGGGTACATCCTTTCAGAACACACATAGCGCTTGAAGACAAAACTCATTGCTCCTTGATTGAATGAAGTTTGCAGTTCATCCTTTGATTTAATCTCATAGCCATCATCTGCAGTTTTATACCCTGTCTGTAGAATCATCCGCAGTTCTGCACTTTGCTCTGGTGCAAGTCTACAGCTCTTCTGTTTTTTTTTGTTCTGCAAAGTTACTCAGTGGTCAACGCATTCCAGCCGCCTACATAATTACAAGTAATTCCGTTATTTGTTGACATGGAAAGATATCTGAAAATGATGAGAAGCCATGTGGAAGAGGCTGATTACTGATCGGTATTTACATAGGCAAGTTTTCTGTCTTTTTTATGTGTTCCATGGATCTTCAATTTCTTTTTAAGTTAAACTTCCCTGACACGCTATCTTTGATTTCATTCTCTTAATTTGGCATTTCCTGCTTTATATAGGTAGATCTATCTGTTAGGTGGTTAAATCTATTAACAGTGTTGCTATGAATAATGTCTTGATCTTTCATACGTGTATACTTGCTAATTTCCTTAGGTTTATACGTTGCTCTGGTTTAATTAAATTTCTAGTTAATTTATAGTTATATTAGCGGATATGCATTTGTCATTTGCCAAGGCTTTGTATGAGGATAAGGTTTTGCAAACAAAATTCAAAGAGTTATCATGCTATCAGGCACTTGTTTGTACAAGTTTGTGGTGAAATATTCCATTGGTTGTGCCGGAACTAGTACTCTTGGATTGAAAGTGGAAGCATTTTATTCCAAGTGCTCAAGGATGATGAAAGATATTAGTTCTATTTGGAGCATTTGGTTGGATACTTCTGGATATGATTCACTTGAAAATACATACTTCATACAATTAAGATATTCAGTAAAGTCGGTGTAGAAGTATAGCGTGTAGAAGGGAATACAAAGTGTCACACTGTCACTGCTGAAGATAGTTGTTTTTCTTCTCTATTTAAGTGGAAAGAAGCTGGCCAAGCAACAATCTACAAAGATATCTAAGAACAACTTGAGAAGGAAGCTAGATTGAGAAATTCTGTTGGATTGATGAATCATCGGCACAAGCTAATTTTTTTTTCCAGCTCTATGATTTATTTTGATTCTAGGTTAGAGGAAGTGAAAAACTTGTATCTGTGACTGCATATTGCGATATCTTTTATTCTTAATGAGATCAAAGTCTGAATCATTCTGTTTCTATAGCTAGAGCACTGTATTTATAGGATAAAGTAGTTGTTTTATCCTACATACGGAGTCTGTGAAAGGCGGAATTGGCTGGATGGAAACCTCATCCAAAAATAGTTTCCTCGTTTTTGGGATGATGTTTTCCCTGCATTATGCTAACAGTGTGAAGAAAAGTAGATCTTTTTGTCTACAAAGTACAAAGATGTGCACTTGAGCATGACTGTTGGATGTACATTATTTAGAGAGTTGCTATTTGCTTCTTAACTCTTAAGGCTTTCCTTCACGTAACCAAAGATATATGGAAAACGAGACTAGCAGTTCTGAAGACATAACTTGTGGTTGATCTGAAATTGTTAATTAGGAACCCCATGTTAATAAGATTGCTTGCGTAATTGTAGAAGTGGAGGCATCAGTAGATGTTATTCGAGGACCGCTGCACTGCTTGCAAGTTCTTTTATACCAGTTAATAAATAAATGTAGTTTCCTTGGATCATTCTGGTCGTTAACTAGTATTGTTGCTTGTTTACCACTCACCTGAAGAAGATTCTTCTTTTTTATTTGAGATTCTTCCTAATTTTGTGTTTTTAATTGTTTGCAGATGGGGGACCTGGTATGCATCACCCGTAACATTGAAGAAAGGAGAACATGTATATAATCTTGCATGAGATGAGATTGAGGACATGTGATGAATGAGGTAAAGTTGCATATGCTTCTAGACGAACATGAAGAAAATGAAAAAAAAGGAACCTTCTTTCCGAATGCGAGTTCATTGGTATTCATGCATAAGTCTTTAAGGTGATACAAGTCGACTAGCTAAACTTAGACATACTAGGAAGTGACTTTCACCCCAAGTAAAACCTGTTTTCTAGGCTAAAGTTCCAAGCCTGTGCCAAAATCAGGGTTCTAAGTTATTCTCCTAATGCTAGTCGTAGGCCAAACGATATCATCCATCTAATTTTACTTTTTCATTCCCAGATCTGCAATCTCTAGTAATGGCATCACCTTTAAGATTGCAATTCCCGGGGTATGATCGTTGATCAACCAACCAATTAGGTTTTCATATAAGCCTGTTTCAGTAGAGGTCATTTTGTTATCTTTTTTTCTAGAAAGTGAAGAGCATAGTCGAAAATGTGTTTGGTTAAAAATTTTAAAAATGGTTTTTAGAAAACGAAAATATCCGAAAATTACAAATCAATAAAAAAGTTGTTTTCACTTGAAAAAGCTGAAAACAATGGTATTTAACTTAACAAATTGAATATGTAGACATAAAATATTCCTTCTCAATAATTTTAACATTAAATTTTTGACCCCTGTTCAAATAATGTAAGGATTTTTATTTTATTTTATTTTGTATGTTTTTATTATAAGAAAATATGTAACCAGACATGTTTTCATAATTTTAGTATATGAAAATAAATTTTTATTTATCAGACATGTTTTTTAGTTTACAAAAAAATAGAAAATGTAAATTATTTTTTAAAAATAAAAGAGAGAAATGTTTTCAGAAATCAAATGGAGTTTTACTTGTTTCTTTTTCTCTCATTTCCCCTTCAAATCATTTAAGTTCACCTGCATTATTAGCTTGCATGCATGCATGATAGAAGAGGCAGACCAAATAATTTGATATTCTATGAAAAGCCAACCCTCTAAATTACAAACCATAAACAACATTGTCAAAAACATGGAAACTTATGTTCAACATCCACTCCATCAACTGCCCTCGAACCCTCTCCGAAGCCATTTCCAGGTTTACAACCAACACGACTTTCTTCCGGATGAGCTATGCCATAATCGTGCTTATCATCCTTTCCCTTAGCCTATTATTGCACCCCATCTCCCTCATAGTCCTTGTTATCATGAATCATGATGTCCCTCTGGTTGTTCCTGTACTTTCTACGGGACGAACCCTTGGTTGTTTTCAACCACACGATTGATGATCGTGCTGGGGGTTTCGACCTGTGTTCTTGCTGTTGATTGATGCCATCAGCAATATCTTGGCGTCTGACTTGATCGGTGCGGTTGCTGTCTTGGTCCATGCTTCGTTGAGGAAGATTGATGATTTGTATGAAGAAAATACAGGTTTGGTTTCTGGACCTTCATCATCTTCATAACTCTGGGCTTCTTTTTCTCTTTCCATTCATGTGAGGTTTAAATTGAGTTATATATTTGGTGTTCGAATGATGTTTATTCTGACATTGTTAAGTACCAACTTAAAGAGGTTCTGGTTTGAACCTCTGAATCATGATTGAGTGGGAGTTATTCCATTCAAAGAGCTGGGAATCACATGCACTACAAAGCTGGCCATTGTTTAAGTGAAGAGTTGATTGATAAAATGTGTGGTGTAGAACACATATGGGGCATGCAGCTGTATGTGATTTGAGGTTTGAAGCCATTACATAACATTACATGTGTAAGAGGCCAAATCTTGTTTTGTCATTAAATGTTTGGGATCATCTAATCTTGATGTTTGCCTTTCGCTACATTTGCCGTTCACCAATTCGATTTCGTAACGTTTCTTTCGTATTCATGTATGAAGGAAAACGAACTTGAGTTCTAAGCAAAAAATGGTGAACAAGTAACATGAATCATTTATTTTTAAATAAGATCCATAAAATTTATTTATTCAGCCATGAACATGAGGAATCATCTACATATGTAATTATACGCACATGTTTCATGTCCCTACTTTTTTTTTCACAAAGAATTAAGAAAAGGGTAAATTTCATATCTGAAGTTGCAACTGCCACCAACGACTCTGCCTCCTTTTCCATTACAGCAACTTGGAGCTCGCCGATTATGCCGCCGAGAAACTTCTTACACATTGGTAGAAAGGTCCCTCGTGCACTGAGTCAACCTGTAAAGTTTCTCCGATCCGTAGAGCTCAGTCTCTCCGACAGCATACAGTTTGGGATTCGCGTAAGCTTCATTAGCCAACTCACTCAGCACTTGCTTGGTCTTCTGATTGAAGGCCTCGGGTTCGCTCACTTTATTCAACTTCCACATGTAGAACCTATTCCCATTATCAACCTGGCTGAAGAACTCCACGTTCGAATACTTGAAAAGACAGTGATCGTACCAAATGATTCCACCTTTGTTGTAGGGGCAACGTTTTCACATCACTGCATGCTTCGACTACACAGGTTTTACAATTGTGGCTGGACACATCACCTCTGCAAAGCGCGAGACCATACGCTTGTTTTGGGATTTGACCTAGGGAACCGAGGCCGAACCCCGAGGGAGGAGCTTGAATGGAGAGATAGCCGGTGAGCCCGTCTACGTTGGTTTCATAAGGATCATAGGCAGAGAAATTCCCGGGGGGTTAGCTCCAAAAGCAGTTGGGAGAAAGGAGGAAAGGGTTAGCAGAAAAACAAAGGAGGCAATTGTTGAAGAAGACATGCTCGTTTTGGTTGAACCTTTGGACCATGAAAGCTGTAATTTATAGGGAAAAGTTTGGAGGTTTGATTTTGGAGATTTGTATTGTAGAGGGTGACATTTTCAGATTTTACCGCTCTTGTTTATTAAACTCAAATGATAAAAAATCACTTATTAAATAATGATTTGGATTGAACCAAATTGAATGTAATTATCAAAAGTCACTTGGTACAGGATGCCTAAACTCTGAACAGTGGTGTAGAAATAATTACTGCATAAGTGTAGTTCTGCACTTTGCCTTTGAACTTCACAAACTCAATGTTTTGATACATACAAAAGCCAAATGGAAAGATTAAAACCTACACATATACTTTGTCTAAACATCTTCACAGCTTGAATCCTCTCCAACAAAGGGCAAAATCCCAAAGGCAACAAATGATGTGCCCTTTCTCTCTCTCGAGATATATATATATATATATATCATTTGAGGCAGCTTGTAGCAAACAAAAAGTGTTGAGCACCATCTTTATCTACTGCACTGGTTTTGCACCTGTTTATCGGAAGAAGAAGATTATTGAATAAATTGATGGTGAAAAGATATCAATACTCAGTTGAATTGCAAGGGATTGCAGGGAAGCAATCGAGAATCACATCAGAAAACGACTACTGCTTCAACTTTCCGATAATTTTATACCACATTTGCAAGTTGCAACATCATCTAGAGAGCATGCCCAAAACTAAAACACTAAAAGGATGAGCGTTGGAGAAGAAGGCATCGTTATCTAGAGAAAAATGGATATTTGTAACGTAACAAAATGCTGTTTTGCACCCTGGATTAAACTTTATCTTACCGTTCATTTCCTTCAATATCATTTCTGCAGATGCACCAGTGGAAAATCCAAGCCTTAGCATCAGTTTTTCCAAACGGTTCACATTTGTAAGGTAGAGATATCCAATCTGCAAAATAGCATGATTAAAAACTTAAATCAAGAGAAAAGGTTCTTGAAATTCGACATATGACTTCCTTTAAACATGTTAAATCCACATATTGAGAGCAAAATTACAATGGCAAAACTCAATGCTTATACAATATGGTAAATTCTAAGATGAATTTTAGAGAACCAGGCTCCATGGTACTAAATGAAATCTCACAGATACATTTACATTTAAGTGAAAACATATTTCAGTAAAATCATCATATGAAAGTCAAATCTCTACATATACCGGATGAAGCATGACATTATCCTGTTTTACAGCAGGTAGATCCCTTAACATGACCTGGATTACCATGCAAAATAATGAAAATTCCAAAATATCTTTATAAGCAGAGAACGGAATGGTCACTATATATATATATATATATATATATATTTCATCAAGTCATAAATTGAAGATTTTAGAGCTGATAAATTTCATGTTTATGATAAATCAAATACTTTGGACAAAGCCATAGGACTATAGCCTATCATAGCCAGAATTTCCTCCAAAAGAATTCAAGAGCAGATCCCTTTGCCAAAACTAAAAATAAATAAAGAAATCAAATACTATTTCAGAGGAAACACAATGACGTAGGGTACTGACCAGTGTTTCGAGTGAAGATGCTCTATTATAAACTGCTGCACCAGCACGCTTTTTGGTCTTTGTTTTAGCAGAATTAATATTCTTTCCCCATCGAAGGACATCCCTGCCGTCAAAACAACCAAATACCAATTCTAATTCTGAAAGTATATTCAAAAAAGCTGTTTTGCATACTCATGTTCAAAAGGCAGTGCTGCAAACATGAGAATTTAAATATCTAGATCTGTGCTGACATGCACAGCTGTATCTTGACGCCTCTCCTCAACCAAATAATAACTGGTTGCTGCCTCTATGATTACTCATTATTTATTATTATTTATAGGTATAGTTCTAGTCCAACCATTACAATACATAATACGAATCAGGGAATCACTTAACTGCCTTAAATGTCAAACCTTCTGTTCTTATCACCATTTAGAAGACATCTCTTAAGTCTTAAAGGAGCATCGTATAATTTGAAGAGTTTACCCTTGAGCTTAATAGGGAAACATTTACTTGATATGCTATTTAATAATCACATGCAGAAGGTTCTACCAAAATCATATCATCATCTGAAATTATCTAGAAATATTGCTTTCTTGAATGCATAATTGGTCCAAAGGAGGGAATATTGTTACTATAAAAAAAGGAATTCAGTAGCATAAGAATGTTTATCATAAGTCATTCATAGGAGGCATTGCAAATGTCTGACTTTCATAGAAGACTTCCAACCAATCATTTTCTAGTTATATACTATTAGTATTAGTTTTAGGAAACCCGAGGAAGATTTGCTAGTAAATTTTGTATTCATAAGAAACCACATTACTAGATGAACACCATTAGGAAATCAATCAATCTACACCAACCAATCCATCTATTCTAGCTAGTAAGATCTTCATTTTTCTCGAGGTGCTCACGTCCAACACATATTCAAATATGGGTACGTGAACTCTCTTCAAGGATACTTCACACACAAGGCAAAAAAAACTATTAAAAAAGTTAAACATACCACGATGCACTTATGCCTGAGTCTAAGTAAACACATAACAAAGATAAAAGCTTAAATGTATAAAGAACATTTCCACTAACCTTTCAGTGTTTGATAAGAAACTATCATTAAGAAGGTCCAGTAGCAACGCATCCTAAAAGAGTCAAAGAAACGTTAGATTACTAACATGCACAAATAACCGAAATACGCTTCGAAACATCAACATATACTCATTAAAAAACATCATACTTGTGCCTCACAGCGTACTACCGATGTCACGCGATCATTATATTCCTCAATACTCAGCGGAGGGTACAGAAAATGTCTACGTGCATATAGCTGCAGATAACAAGAAACATTACAGATAAGACATGTACAAAGATAAGGTTTTTGGACATGTAACTAACATGTTCAAAACATATGGCAAAACAACCTCGTAAATGCCATCACCGATATACGCTAACATCGCCGCATTGAAAACCGATCGAGGCTTCTCCACTTTCGGTGGGGACGGTAACCATCGTTCGTACCCCAAATAAGTCTCATCCGAATCTACCTTTACAGGCCTTACTTCTACACATTTTAATTAAGACAATGAGATAATAATTCAAACATTTGTTCTAAGCAGTGCTAATAGATTGAAGACGAAGGGATTACCTTGAGTTGGACGCTGCTTGAGGATATCGAAAACCGTTGGGTCGGTTCGGGTCGGGAGGGTGATGGGCGGTGAGGGTTTAACTTCAAGGTTAGGGATGGGTTTCAGCTTCCGCGGTGCGTTGGGGTTGTAAGAGGGCCTTTGCTTGGTGTCCCATGAAGCGGAAACCGCCACCGGCACTGCCGTGGAAGATGGTGTCCAGGTCAGAATTGACATTTCGCCACCGTTATCCGAAAGAGGGGAGATTTTTGAGATGGGGTTTTAAGGGAGGGTTTAAAAGGCTTGATTTAAGCATAAAAGGGTAAAATACATAGAGGTAGCTAATGTTTTAGTAAATTTTTGTTGGGTAAACCATATGGTTGGATCCTTTTATTTTCAGGCTGTTTGATTTTGACCACTAGTTTTGAAAATATTATGTTTTAGTCACTTACGTTATCAATTTATAATATTTTAATCACTGAATTGTTAACTTCTGTTAGTGTAATGACGTGTTACATTAGTTAAAAGTTTCTTTTTAAATTTACCCATACATTTTAAATAAAATATCAATTTGACCATAAACTTTAACTAAATCTCCTACCGTGAGCCGCCGGTTTACGTCACATGAAAACAACCAACATGCAAAACCACCGTACTATATCACATGAAAAAATAATTCTTTACAAAACTTAATCGTACACTACTACTTTACTATATCACATGGAGTAGATACATTCAACCGAATAATCATTACACCAACCAACCTACACAATAAGGCACATAATAAAAGTATTCATTTTTAATTTTCCAAATATGGTCTTGTCATGTGGTAACACAACATATGGTAATCATACCATACAGTAACAATCATTTAATCAATAGTACGTTCATATGGTTGTTATTAGTGATACTCACAATTGTTATGTCCATAATAACATTTGTTATTTAAAAAATTATGACTGTAATACTCGCAGTGGCTGTATTAGCATCTATTATGTCTGTAATTGTAATAAACGCAACGTAATCGAAAATAAGGCTGCAACCGCAATTTAAATTCTTGATACCTATAAAGCCAAACTTGAAGAAGGTTACCATGGTAGCATTCCACTCAAGCTCCCGTAACAGGGCTCCGACTCTATTCCGTAGGTCAAAAGCCGAACCAAGCGTCTGCTCGCACTTTGCACAGGCGATGTTTCGAGCCAAGATTCTAAAACCTGTGTTGGGGAAGCAGACAATGAAATACAAAAATGTTGCCTCTACAACGACGGTGCAACCATCTGGTATGATAATTGCCTTTTCAAGTATTCAAGCATGGAGTTGTTCGTATGGGTAATAATGAGCCTGATCGGCTCGCAAGCTACTCAGGCTTGGCTCGGTCAAAGCTCGGCTCGAGTGAGTCCGATTTTAGCTCGTGCTCGAATCGAGACCTTAACAAGCCGAGTCTAGCTGACCCAAGTTCGGCTCGAAAAACTCGTAAATATGCTCGATATGCGTGTGTTTTGATTCAATTGACTAACGAAGCTTCTGCAAATTGCAAACTGTATGCCACTAAAGATATACAAATATACAATATCAAAACAGTTCTTAAGCTTGACAGAGAGATGAATCTTACGGGTTGACTCATTGCACGAGATTCAAAATCCTAAAAACAAAATCGAAATCGTAAAGACCTAATCAAAGAATAGTATTGTTTTATTCAATTTCTTGTAACCCTAGCCGTCTCTTTTCTCTGTGTTTTGTGTCTTCGATTCTAAAACCAACCTCTCTACGTCCTAGATCAAGCTAATCTACAACTTTAATCAATTGGGTAAATATGCATTTTTGTACATGAAATTGGTTTTAAGATTCAGTTTAGTACTTTTTTCTTGGCCTCGTTAGGTACTTCAATTTGAATTTAAAGTTCAATTTGATACCAATCTTTTATGGTCTAATTAGGAACTTGAATTTGACCTTTTAGTCCATGTAAGTGTCAATTTAGATCAAAGAATTAAGTCTGAGTACCAGTTTGAACTAGGAATTTAGCTTCATGTAACTAATTTAATAAAATAAGTTTAGATACAAAATTGAACATTTACGTCAAGTTCAGATATCTAATTAGAGAAGAAAAATGTTTAGCTTCCAAGCTAAACATTGAAGTCAAATTCAGATATATTTACCCAAATTCATTCTAAAGTTAGAGTATTACTAATCCAAATAAAAATCTTGGTTATCCTAATATTATACATAAAAAATCTAAGATTTTATCTTAATATAGAAGAATCTAAATTGTCGTATAAACTATTGTCATGATATAATCTACTACTACTAGTTGGTCTAGCGAGATTAGACGTTACTTCCTTCGAGCATGATCAGATTTCATAAGGTTGAGAAAGTCGTCCCATAATGAATCTCTGTAATATTCAATCTAAATTTATTGGTCAATAGATTAGATACCAAAGATTATAGGAAAAAAAATATGAGCAACTATTCTAGTATATCTAATTAATTAATATTACTCATAATAATCTCAAATTTTTAAAACTTATAAACTAAAAGTCCACATTAACTTAACCTATTAAAATCTTATTTGTGGCAAGACTTTTATTCCTAACGTACAACCTTTATTGCTGTAATTATTTTGGTGCCTTTACTTGTATGACTCCTTATAACACAAACGTGGACACCTTATAACCAAAGCAAGAAGATAAATATCTCATAAATAATCAAAAGTTATTAGGAAATCAATAGTTAATTTAAATGATAAAAAAATTAGGAAATCGATAGTTAATGGTTTATTAATTAAATTAACATAAAGTTGATTTAGCTTAATGACGGGAGCGATTAATTAATTTGCGTCAATTATTTATTTAAATGATGCCGGATTAATGAGATTCTAGAGTATATTTTAAGTGACGTCGGATTAATAAAATTTTAGAGAAAATACGAGAGTTGGCTATAGCAGTCAGTTGAGTAATTACCAACCTAACTAAGATAAATATCAACTTTTAAGATCAGGGATGGACGGAAGGAGTTGGAGGAGGCGGTTGTACTCTAAAAATTTAAAATTCGTATATAATTTAAAAATTATTTTAAATTATTTTATATATTTTCTGTTAAAATTTATCTTCGCCCCCTAAAATTTTTATAAGTATAATCATAACATAAAATTTTGTGTATATATATGTTTAAGACGACTATTGAGATATACCAATTTAAGTAGTGATTAATAATTTCGTTATTACCTATAAGTTATATACCAAGTTGGCAGTTGGCACCACTAAACGAACAGAATTCCGGTGCCCCTAACAGTGCTATCTACCTATAGTTTTAAGACACGTTTAACTTCATAAGTTTTGTTTTGGCTTGAAGTAAAAAAAAAAATCTAAATTATGTTTATCTAAATAAGCATCTAATTATTATTTCACAATTGAATCTAATTAATGATTTTAGTGGTAAAAAATAATATATTTTACTCAGATGATTTGGGTTCAAGCAACTGAATCAGCAAGTGTACGCAAGTTTATCTAGATTTGAAGTTGGACAGATTTAAAATTTTCAAACCAAAAAATAATTTAGGTATTTACAGTGGTAGATCTTGACATAATAGTCTAAGAGACTTATAACAAATTATAGAGGTTTAATAAAAAAGTTGAAAATTGAGGGACTTAATGAGAATTTATTTAAAAATTGAGGGTCTAATCAATCATAAATTTGAGAGGTTTAATAAAAGAAATTTAACTACTTTTAGAGGGATAATTGAAATTTCTAAATAATTGAGGGGTGTAATGTAAATTTCCCCAAGTATTGAGGTACCAAGGCTCTTTTTGGCTCGTCTTACCATCTGTATTAGATACTTAAATAGGTACTCCCTCTATCCTACAATTTTTGTCCCTTATTAACTTTTTTTGGTCAACTTTTTTAACTTTAACTCATAAATATTTAAAATGTATCATTGATAAAAATATAAAAAATATTTTTAAAACTTTTAATCGAGTAATTTTTGTTTTTTAAATATATATTTTATAAAATTTAATTATTTAAAATATTTAATATAATAATAGTCAAAGTTTAAATTTTTTACTTTCAAAAAGTCAATAAGGAACATTTTTTATGAGACAAAGTAATTTAGTTAGTTGATTATTTTAACTTATAGAAATAAACATATTTAACTCTAAATTTACTTGAACAAGCATATTTGGCCAATTGGCAAGTTGTTCATCTTTGTTCCTTTTTATTCTTTTAGATCATGAGTTTTAGACCTACTAGAAACACCTCTTCCTTCTCTTAAAGTCTCCTTTTTTCCTCTCCTTTAAGTAGGATTAAAATTAAAATTAAAATTTGTGAAAAAAAAAATCTAAATTTACTTAATAACTAAACGAATACACGAATTAACCAACTCATACACCAATGGCTGACACACTAACACACCAACGGGGGCTAGTTATAATATCAATCAGTGGCAAAGTCATGATATGAATTAGGTGTCCGTTGACATTCCAGAATTTTTTTAAAATAATATTCTTTTGAAAATTTTATATTAAAAATATTAAATTTAATATCAGTTTAAAAAGGATATTTATACCATTTTAGCCGCACCATAAGATTTCTCTCACTTTAGCATTTCCCTAATCACATCACTCTAGTACTCTACTGCTTCTTCACCATAGTTTTCTCCTCGGTTAACCCAGAAATATTTGCCTATAAATAACAGCTTTCCTGTTCCTAAAGTTCAAACAAATTAAACAAATCACAATGTCTTGTTCAAGAATATTTGTCTTCTTTGTCTATCAGCTAACCCTCGCTTTCCTTCTCCAAAAAGCTTTCGGAGCCTATAATTGTTTTAGCTCTGAGAATTTCCCTGCCAACAGTCCCTATGAATCCAACTTGAATGGCCTCATTTCGACCCTTTCCACTCAAACTCCTCAAACAGGGTTCGGCCAAGCTTCCGTCGGTCAATCGCCAAACCAAGTGTACGGCCTCGCTCTCTGCGCAGCCTACATGTCGACCTCAAATTGCCAAACCTGTGTTGAACAAGCAGGCAATGAAATACGCAACAACTGCCCCAACAACAAAGGTGCAATCGCCTGGACTAACCAGAATGGCGATTGCCTTTTGAAGTACTCGAACGTGGAGTTCTTCGGCCAGGTCGATAATCAAAACAAAGTCATCTTTCTGAACCCAAACACCGCGGGCAATCCCGATGCGTTTGCTCGGCAGACCAATGGACTGCTGTTGCAATTGAGTGACCAAGGTTCTGTACGTCCCAATCGGACTGCCGCCGGAGAGTTACAGGTGTACGGGTTGCAGAAAGCTTACGGGTTGACTCAGTGCACGAGGGACCTTTCCAGCAGTGCCTGTAAGCAGTGCCTTGACGAGTTGATCGGGACTCTTCCGACGTGCTGTAATGGGAAGGAAGGAGCCAGAGTCTTTAGTGGCAGTTGTACGCTTCAATATGAAACATTCCCTATCATTCCGGCTTAAACCACGACTATGCCAATGATTAAATATTAAATAAAGTTCATATAACATATATATGAATAAACCATATTATATAAATCAAATGGTTGTATGCCAATGCCGCCATTCAATTAGCAATTTCATTTCCTTTTTCATATGTACACGTAAACGAATCGAACGTTTAACGGACTGTTCAACGAAAAGTTCATTTATTTATTAAACAAACGAACATTTTTGTTCGCTTATTTAGATGAACGAACACGAACAAAGGACTCATTCGTTCATTTACGTTCGTGAATGTTTGATAATTCGTTCGTTTATATTCGTTTAAATTTATTCACATATATCTATTTATATTTATTATTTTTCATAACAAAAGTATTATATTTAAATATAAAATAAAAAGAAAAAATTAAACAATGCGCAATGTACGGGACTTTAGACTTCTTAAGAAAAAGATTAAATAATACTCAATGTTTGTTTGCATTTGTTTCTATTCGTTTAAGTTTGTTTATCATTTCATAACAAGCTACATTTTTTAACGAATAAACATGAACAAAATTTATGTTCGTGTTCGTTCAATTCGTTTGCCACCTAAGTTTTACAACATTATCTTCAAATAGCGCGGAGCACTCAAATAGTTGTATATCAAGCCTTTGTTTTTAAACACAACCCTTTGAACATGATTGTTTTTAAAATAAAAGTTAGGTATCAAAATGTATCATTAAAAAGAGTTAGATTTTTATTTGCATTAAAAATATTGAGTTATATTGGCTACAAATGTCTAAGTTAGGTACTAAAAGTTATATTTTATGTAAGCTATTTATTACTATCGAAAATAATAAATTTTTTATATTTTCTCAACTGACTTAATATGAGTTAGTTTGCAACACAAATTCAAGCAGCCAAAAGCTCATTGAAAAAGTTGTGCCGAACAGGCCCTCAAATTATTCTATAAGATGTTGCACTATGCATAAGTTGTAAGTTTAGTTTATGTACTCTAATTTGATCATTTTTAATTTTTCACTTTTCAATTTTTGAAATTTATCTCGACCTAATAATTGTCATCAAATTCTGAAATTAATCTATATATTATGAGTAAGTTGTAACTGTGATTTTTTTTAAATTTATTTATTTAAAGTCTTTATAATTTTTTTGTGTATAAGCCACGAGTACCCTTTATTTATCAATTTAACAATTTAAACAAAGATTAATCTCGTCAAACTGTGTAAGACTACAAGACAATAAAATAATTTTATCAAGTATTTAATAATTTTTCATTTTTAAAGGACTAAAATGTTTCCTTTATAATTTAATCATGTTATAGTTGAAATGAAAATATAAATTAAAAATTAAAAATACAAGACCAAAATTGACTAAATTCATCATTTCTCCCCTTCAACTCTTTATCACTCTCTTTTTACAACAAAATGGTCTTTTTGATACAAGGAATGAGAAACCCTTCCAAACTGACTGCAAATTGATCGAGTCTTTTTCTTTCAAATTTCAGTCGAGTTTTCTTATATTTTCACCATATCATCTGATGCAATAATAAATATTAAAAGGTAATTGCAATTTTAAATTGGCCTTCAACGTTTAATTGAATAATTATTTTAACATTTTTTTACATTTTAGCGCTTAACGTGGTATCATATGATTCGTTTTGTTTTAAATACAAATATTTTTGTAGTATTTTAAATTTTAAAAATCATATTTCTAATTCTTTTTATTTGAAAATTTTATGTCATTCTTTAACTTTTGTTCAAATTTATCATTAAACGTTGACCTAACAGATAAAAGAGAATAATTTTTAATTCCAATATGTTTATAAATTTTATTAATTTAACCTTTTAAAACTATAAATGTAGATGGTTGAAAATTGTATTTGTTTTATTAATGGCATTTTTTTTAAGAATACGATTCACATTAATAAAAACTGAAAACATAAAAACCTAAAAAATTTATACTTATTATTTTATAGTTATGGTAGGGTTGATAATAAGCCTGACCGGCTCGTAAGCTATTCGGGCTCGGCTTGGTTAAAGTTGGGCTCGAGCTCGGCTCGAAACTTTAACAAACCGAGTCGAGCTGATCTAAGCTTGGCTGAAAAAACTTGCGAACATGCTCGAAATAATTATATATATATATATTATACTATATATGCACTAAAAGTAATCTGTTTAGCAAAAGAAAAACAATAAAATAAATAAGGATAAAATTCACTAAAAGCAAATTAACTAAAATAAACTGCGCACTCTTTTTCTCTTTCCCGACATTGAATTTCGTTTTAGTGTTGTTATGAAAGGGGTTTTTAACGAGACTCCATCTTTTATAAAAAATACTACAGCAAAATTGTCTATTACGAGCCGAGCCGAGCCCGACGAGCTTCGAGCCCGAGTCGAGCCCATAGTATTTTTTTTCGAGCCGAGCCGAACCTGGCCAAACTTGAGCTCAGCTCGGCTCGTTATCACCCCTGGTTACTAAATCAACCACTAATAGTAGAATTCAACAAAACTAAAAACAGGATCAATACTTTTATAAAGAAATCCGGAACTCGACTAAAACCTAAATTGGACAGAAATTGCGACATATCCAACCTTGATTAGGATGTTGCCATTGTGCAAGACTTAGAGATTGATCAGTGTATTTGTCGAGCCCAACCCAAACTATGCTAGTACAAATCACATAGATCATTAAGTGTATTTCTATTTCATTTTCTCGATAACTGTAATAATTGAATTCAAATAAAATAAATTCAGTCTTTGTATGTTCAGTTATTTATGTACATTTTCTTCAAACCTGATATTACACATATAAATAAGAAAATGCTAAAAAGATATTGACTCAATGATTAACTATGATTTAACTTGATATAAATTATATTACAAGATTGATTATCTATGAGGAGATAGTTTGTCTTTCTATCAGAGCAGATTGACTCCCAAGCAAAAAAAAAAAATAGACGCTTTGATATGAATTCTAACAACACATTAGATTTGACAAAAGATGAATTAAGATCTTAAATTCGTTTAAAGATTAAATTCACTTATGAGTTATGACATTCAAAATATCATAAGTAAATATAGTACTATATGTATGTATGTAAGTTGCATACTTTAATATATCAAAATCTGAAACGTTTTGAAATAATAAGTTGATGGATGATATGTTAAGTACGTGAGTTAAACATTTTATATATTTATTTCTTCAGTAATTTGAATATGTTTAACATTGCACAAACTCGTACATACTCCTTGTTAAAACTGCATCAATCTTGCTGAAACTTCAGATGTTAATATGGATGGTTATGCAAATTCAATGATGTTGCAGCTGCACATAAGCAAAGAGTAAGGAGTGGTGCCTTAGCCACTTGACTTCTTCTGTTTTTATAAATAAAAATAAATAAATAAATAACTCTCTCTTTTTTTCTTTCATGTTGGCTTATTCACCTTTCATCTTTTCTCTATACATAGTGTAAGTGGACTTCTCCAAATTCCATATATACATACACTTCATCAGGAAGGAATGCAATCTGTAAAACTGCAAACAAGCACCTTTTATGGATATATAAAACTAAAGGTATACAAAATATCTTGAAAGCGTTAGTAGTCCAATGGTCAGGATAATTGCCTTCCAAGCAATAGATCCGGGTTCAATTCCCGGCTGACGCATTTTGGATTTTTTTTCGTTTGCAGTTTCAGTGTTTCTTTTTTCGTAATTTTACCTATAGTTTTAAGACACGTCGGTTACTTTACCTTAATGAGTGGTTTTAGTCATAAAGAATAATTCATCCAAATGTTTCAGGTTGAAGCAGTCAAGTCTACAAGTATACATGAGTTTATTTAGATTTAAAATTGGGCAGCTTTAGATATTTTTTTAACTAAAAAATAGTTTAAGCATTTATAGTGGTAGATCTTGACATAATAATTTGGGGACTTATAAAAAATTATAGAGGTTTAATAAAAAAATTGAAGGACTTAATGAGAATTTATTTTTAAAAATTAAGAGTCTAATTAATCAAAAATTTGAGATGTTTAATAAAAAATTAACTACTTTTAGGGAGATAATTGAAATTTCTAAATAATTGAGGGGTGTAATGTAAATTTTCCCAAATATTGAGGTGCCAAGGCTCTTCTTGGCTCGTCTTACCAATTACCATTCATCTTTAGATACTTAAACAGTTACAAAATAATAATTTAGGTACTTATTTATTTTAATTTATAGAAATAAATAGATTTGACTCTAAAATTATTTAATAACTAAACGTGTACACGAATCAACCAACTCACACACCAATGGATGACACACTAACAGACAAAAATTCTCTGATCTTTTTTGTTGTTATTTTCTATGTTTTAACACTAAGGAAACACTAAAAAAATTAAATTTTAAGCTCTAACCTTAAATCATAAACTCTACACCTTAAAATTACAACTTAAAAAAAATACACTCTACTCCAAATTTCCTAAACCTAAACCCCAAAATTTTTTATAAAAATCTTTTGAAAATTTTATATAAAATATATTTAAAAAATAAATTTAACATCAGCTTAAAAGGATATTTGAATATTGTTTAGGGATAACTATATATTTAGTACCCTACCTATTCTCGCATTCCTATTTTAGTACTCCACCTATTTTTTCTAGCAAAATGGTACCTAACGTTGGGTTTCGTTTCTAAGTTGGTACCTCTGCCTTTAAAACTAACGGCAAAACTGGTGTGAAATTTTTTATTATTTTTTCGCTCTCCTAGTGATAACACGTGTCACCACCCCATTAAACACCCCATTAAACGAAAAAATACAAAGCTTATACCCTAAATATATATTAGGATTTGATCTCATTCCCATTGCAAGAAAGGACAATCACTAAACCACCAAGCCATCCACTTAATACATTCTCACTAAAATATATATTTAACTTATACCCTAAACTCACAACAAATTTAAAAATAAGGCCTACGCATGTTAAGATTTGATCTCATGCCCTTTGGAAGCAAATAGAGATGTTGAACTATCAGGCTAACCAACTATACTTGTTATATTTCGGCAAATATCTATATTTATTTAAAGATTTGTATATTTTCATAGACTTAATATTAAATTATTATAAATAAATATTATAAATATAAAATAATTTTTTTATAAAAATATAAATTTTAAAATTTATAAATTAAATAATTATTATTAATAAATTAAATAAAAATATAATTTTGTAGATAATGATTTAATAATAAATTTATTTTATATTTATAAAATTTAAATTTTATTTTTTAAAAAAACTTAAAATTTATATTTTTATAAAATTTAATTAGTTTTAAAAATAAAAGTCATATTTTATTATTATAATTTTATTTTTTGTAATAATTTAATATTATTGTTATGAAAATATACAAATATTTATTTAAATATTTAATTTTATTCTCAAACAAAAAGAAAAACTAATTTTAGCTTGATATTTAGTTTAGCGACAAATAAAGTAAATACTAACATCAGTGGAATTAATATAAAATTATAGTTATTTTAGTGTTATAATATCTTTTTATTTTAGTAGAAAGTTCATGGTTCGAATTTTTGTAAAATCTATTTTTAATTTGTGGTGGGAACATTGTATAAGATAAATATAGATATTTGTGGAAATATATTAGGTAGTGTTTGTTGGCTTGGTGGTCTAATCATGTTGCTTTAAGAGGGTGTGAGATCAAATCCTAGTGCTTGCAAACCTTATTTTTTTAATTTGTTGTGAGTTTAGAGAATAAGTTAAAGAAATATATAAGTGGAAATGCATCAAGTGGTGTTTGTTGGCTTGGTGGTTTAGTGTTTGTCATTGTTTCTAAAGGGCATGGGATTGAATCCCTTTAGGTGTAAGGAGAGTTTAAGCCTTTTTTTTTGTTTAATGGGATGGTGACATGTGTCACCGCTTTATTTGTTAACTAGGAGAGAGGAAAGAAAAAAAAATATTACATCAGCTTTGTCGTTAGTTTTAAACGGCAGAGTTACCAATTTGAAAACGTAACGTTAGATATTATTTTGCCAGAAAAATAAGTGGGTACTAAAATAGAAATGCAAGAATAGGTAAGGTACTAAAATATGTGATTATTTTCGTGTTAGTTCAGTTCGTTTATCACCTAACTTTTACAACATCATCTTTAAATACCACCTAACTTTTAAACACAACCCTTTGAACACGATTATTTTTAAAATAAAAATTAGGTACCAAAATTATCATTAAAAAGAGTTAGGTTTCTATTTGCGTTAAAATTATTGAGTATTATATTGGCTACAAATGTTAAAGATAAATACTAAAAGTTATATTTAAACTATTTATTACTATCGAAAACAATAAGTTTTTGATATTTTCTCAACTTACTTGATATTAGTTAGTTTGCAACACAAATTTGGTCAATGATTTAAAGTATATATGATATTTTATTTAGAATCATAAGGTGTATTATTCTCTTGCTTTGTTTGGCACAGCTTCTCAAATGACGATTTAGGTTTTAAGGAAAAGCTAAAAAATTCAGCTTTTTCGAAACGTCCATTTGAGACCAAATCAAATATAAATAGTTAATTTGAAGCGTTTTTCTCGATTATTCTGTACAACTACTCTGTTCAGCAACCAAAAATTCGTTGAAAAAGTTGTGCCGAACGGGCCCTCAAACTATTCTATAAGTTGTTCTACTTTGAATAAGTTGTGAGTTTAGTTTATGTACTCTAATTTGATCATTTTTTATTTTTTTTTACTTTTCAAATTTTGAAATTTGTAACTTAACCTAACAATAGCCATCAAATTTTGATATTAATCTATGTATTATGAGTAAGTTGTAACTGTAGTTTTTTTTTTCAATTTAATCATTTTAAGTATTTATAATTTTTGTGTATAAGCCATGAGTATACCCCCTATCTATCAATTTAACAATCTAAACAGAGACTAATTTCGTCGAACTGTGTAAGACTACAAGACAATAGAACACTTTTATCAAGTATTTAACAATGTTACATTTCCAAAAGGACTAAAATGTTTTTTTTATAATTTAATCATATTATACTTGTTCAGTTGGAATAAAAATATAAGTTGAAATTTAAAAATACAGGACCAAAATTGACTAAATTCATCATTTCTTCCCTTCAACTCTTTATCACTGCCATTTTTGCAACAAAATGGTCTTTTTGATACAACGAATGAAAAACCCCTCCAAACTGTCTGTAAATTGATGGAGTATTTCTCTCTCAAATTTCAGCCGGGAGTTCTTATATTTTCAACATATCATCTGATCCAATAACAAATATTAAAGGATAATTATAGTTTTAAATAGATATAAAGGGCTCATCCCCTTGTGTCCTGGTGGCAAAAGTAGATGTTCATCTTCCCTTGGGACTCGGGTCCGAGCACTAATAATGCATATAAAGTTAAAATTGACCTCTAATGTTTGACTGAATGGCCACTTTAGTTCTTATTTTTTTTAAGAGCATTTTAGCCCTTAACGTAGCATCATCTGATTCGTTTTGTTTTAAATAAAAATAGTTTTATACTATTTGAAAATTTTATGTCATTTCTTAACTTTTGTTCAAATTTACCGTTAAACGTTGATCTGGCAGATAAAAAGAGAATAAATTTTTAATTCCAATATGTTTATAAATTGTATTAACTTATCCTTTTAAAACTATAAATGTAGATCATTGAAAATTGTATTTGTTTTATTAATGATATTTTTTTTGAAAAAGAAACATTGGAGGTCAATTTTAACTTTATATGCATTATTAGTGCTCGAACCCAAGTCCCAAGGAAAGATGAACATCTACTTTTGCCACCAGAACACAAGGGAATGAGCTCTATTAATGATAATTATCTTTTTCAAGAATAGGAGTCACATTCATGAAAACTGCAAACATAAAAACCTACAAAATTTATACTTATTCTTTTATAGTTACTGGTAATGGTGATAATGAGCACGACCAACTCGTAAGTTATTTGGGCTCCACTTGATTAAAGTTGGATTTGAGTTTGACTCGAGACCTTAACAAGCTGAGTCGAGCTGATCTAAACTCGGTTGGAAAAGCTCGTGAACATGCTCGAAATAATCATATATATATATATATATATATATATATATATATATATATATATAATATACTACATATGCACTAAAAATAATCTGTTTAGCAAAAAAAATAATAAAATAAATTAAAGTAAAATTCACTAAAGGCAAATTAACTAAAATAATTTGCGCACTTTTTTTTCTTTTTCCAATATTAAATTTCGTTTTAGTGTTGGTTATGAAAAGAATTTTTAACGAGACCACATCTTTTATAAAACTTAAATTAGACAGAATAATTGCCTTCCAATGGTCATGTGTAAACTGTAAAACTGTAAGCAAACACCTTTTATAGAAATATAAAATTAAAGGTATATTAAACGTCATGAAAGCGTCAGTAGTCCAATGGTCAGGATAATTGCCTTCCAAGCTATAGATCCGGGTTCAATTCCCGGCTGACGCATTTTGGATTTTTTTTTCGTTTGCGGTTTCAGTGTTTCTTTTTCGTAATGTTTTTGCGCCAGGAGTATGAAAGGGGGATTACCAGTATTATTAATTGTAGGTACTACTGAAAATTATGATGATCTTTATTTTAATAAGTTTGAATTTAAATATATATTTTTTGCGAGGTGTGTGTTAAAAAGGTATGAATTGTTATTAATATTCCGGGTAAATTAATTAGTAGTCAATATTTTGCTTTTTTTATTAGTAATGGGAAATTAGCATACACCACAATCTAATTTTTTTTTGTTCTGTTTCTCTGCCTATAAATAACAATGTCTATACAAATAAACTTATGAATATATGAAAGAATAAAAAAATATAATCAGTATATATTTATTTGAATGAAGAATAAAAAATGGTTGGCCTTGCGAAGATGAATGAAGAAATATATTTAGATGTTTATTATTATTATTATTATTTCGTACTAATAAACAAACCTTTAAAAACAAAAAAATGGATAAAAATGAGTATTTGGCATTTTTGAATGTTTGATCAAAATACCAAACCTGGGCTTCTAAGCCCACCCAATGAAGCCTATCACTCGACACTACTGGCCGTTCAACTCATAGTGTCAACTAAAACTAAACCAATTTATGGATGGAAAAAACTTTGATATATGGATTAGGGTTTAAAGTTTATGGGTTTAGATTGTAGAATTTATAATTTAATGATAATGTTTAGAATTTAGAGTTTGCGATTTAGTTTTTAAGGTTTGACTTTTATAGTATAAATATGTAGGCTTGTGTAAAATTAGTTTTACACCGCCTGTGTATCAAAATTTTACCTTTTATGGATCATCTCATATTTTATAAAAATGAAGAAAAATAAATAGAAAATACATTATAAATAATAGCAATGGTATAATTGTTTTTTACTTAAAATTTATTTAGAAAATAGTTTGAAGGCAATTTTACGTAGTTTTCTTTTCTAAATCTTAAATCTTAAACCTAATAATCTTAGTATTTTTTTTTCTTTTTCTCACCATTTCCATACATTTTTTCGTTGACAATGATATTAATTTTATGTTAGTTGACGATTGCTGGTGATTTTTTTAGTTCTCAATAAACATTTTTTTTTTGTCTTGAATTTTTCATTTCTGCATATCTTTTTGTGTTTGTTTAATCTAACTTTATGTATGATTTTGTCTGTCTTGTGACATGGTTCTCATCTACCTCCTTTGTAGTAGTTTTGTGTTCGTGTAACTATCCTTTGATGCATGTCCCTGATCAAAAAATATCGATAATCTAGTATGGTTAGATCTTTCTGTGACTATCAATAAATCAAAATTTTCAGTATTTTATCAAACATATTTTAAATGTACATTTTATTTAACTTTAGGGGATAACATACCTTAATTAATAGGATCTCTAAAGTAAGTGGTTAAAGTCTTTAGTTGACATCTATCCCTCACCCTCTAAATTGTGGGTTTAAAACTCATTAGGAACAAATTCTCTCTTTCCTTAGGTAAAAATTGTTCAAAAAAATTTGTACACGTCATTTAAATTAGATAACTGAAATTAACAGTAATAAATGAAAAAATCTTTATTAAGAAAAAAATAATTTTAATCATCCATTTACTTTAAATTCAACCGAAATTAAATAAATTTTACACTATTAATAGATTCTAGAATGCGACCATTTGTACTTTAAAAAAGGGAAGGACAGAAGTAGGGATAAGGGAAGGGATAGGTTATTGAGGGGATTTATGGTTAGCAGCCATTTACATCCTCAGACAACCTTAGCAGTTAGCACAAACAAAATGTCAGAGATAAGGCATGGGGTTTGAGGGACACTCAATTACAATGCCGTGGACAAAGATACAACACAAAGCCTCCCTTTAGGGGTGAGTGTTAGATCGAATCAAGTCGAATTAAGTAAAAAAAATTGAATTATTTGAGTTGACGCGTCATATTTTACAATTAAAACTTTATTTGAAATTTTTTTGTTTGAAGTTGAGTTTATGAAATTCGAGTCAAGTCAAGTTTTTGAGTTCCTATATAAATTTAATTGTAATTATTTAGCACGTTATAGTACGGTTTGATTCTAATTTAAACGAATTTCTCTAATCATATAAGATATGCATATATATATATATATTCATATGTGACATATATATCAGGAAAATTTGAGGGACTCGACTCGAACTTTAAAAAAATTCATAATTAGGAAAAATTTCGAGTTATTCGAATTTTCATTTTACAACTTAAACTTTATTTGAAATTTTTTTCGAGTCGAGTTTATAAAATTTTAAGCCGAGTCAAAACGAGTCGAATTTTTTCACCTCGAGTCGAATCAAAAATTCAATTTTTTCGAGTCCTCTTCTCTTTGTGCTTATCCAATTCAATGGAGGATAGGCTTTGTTTCGGATATCTTTATTGAATGAAGAATAAAAAATGGTTGGCCTTGCGAATATGAATAAGAAATATATTTAGATGTTTATTATTATTATTTCGTGCTAATAAACAAATAACCTTAAAAAATAATGGATAAAATGAGTATTGGGCATTTTGAATGTTTGATCAAAATACCAGACCCACCCAATGAAGCCTATCAATAAACCAGTTTATGGATCAACTCATATTTTATATTAAAAATAAATAGAAAATACATATATAAACAATAACAATGCTATAATTGTTTTGTTTTTTTTACCCTGATCTAGTTATCTCAAAAAAAATTAAATGAATTTTATACGATATATATTCTAGAATGCGACCTTTTGTACTTAAAAAAAAAAGGGAAGGACACAGAAGTATAGATAAGGGAATTAGGGAATTTCTGGTTAGCAGCCATTTGCATCTTCAGACAACCTTAGCACAAACAAAATATCAGAGATAAGGCATGGGGTTTGAGCCTTGAGGTACACTCAATTGCAATGCCGTGGACAAAGATACAACACAAACCCCCCTCTTCTCTTTGTGGTTATCCCATTTCAATGGAGGATAGGCTTTGTTTTGGGATTTGGATATCTTTATTATATTAATTTTAACTCCCCTTTTTTTCTTGTTAAAAAATATTGTTTTAGAAAAGATAGCTACTAAAGTGCTTAGTAGGTGTTGAGTATGAAGCAAATGCTTTGCTCTTTACAATGGATAAGAATGAAGATAATTGAGTTGTCATTCTCATCATTTTTCGATTAATTCGGATCAAGTTTTACAGAAATCTAATATGGTAGCGACTCTCTTAGCTTAATTTTTCTATTCACAACGTCAGGATTCAAAGTCTATCGTCTCATCCTGCAAGACCTACTGGTTGGCGGGTTCATTCACTTCTTTTCAAAGTGAAGATCAAGGACACCATGTGGCTAATTGGATTAGAACCCTTTCATTGTTCATATTAGCTGCTAGCTCACGTCTCTTTCACATTAGGTTGGCTAGCAAACTTGGAGGGAATGGACCCGTTTGGTGTGGGGTGGTTCGAGGCGTAAAAGGGAAGGGTATTGGACCCTTTGTGTCTCCAAAGGGTCATTCAACCAGCCATTGTCAAGATAAATAAGAAGCTTAGAGCTATGGGAAAGGATATATTTCATGTGGGGTTTTTTGATGGTTAAAGTCCTTGACCTTAACGGCTATGACATTGACACTAATGCACATGCATTTGGTTCCATTTGATTACATCCCAATCAACATGATAATTATTATTAACCATTAAATTTCGATTAAGGAATAAAAACGAAAAATTAGAACGTAACAGATATAGAATTTTTTATACACGTTAATTCATAATCAAATTGATATATGTAATAAAAATGGTTTACCTGTTCTTCCCACCTTTATTTATATTGATTTAAATATCGAAATGCATTCTAAAGAGTTTAATCATTTTCCCTTAACGTATGTGTGTTGATTGATGAAAGAACCAAAACCAGTTTGTTTGAGTTGATTTTTTTTATTAGTTTTGTATTATATGTATGTTGTAGATTTAGTCTCTATACTTTAATTTGATCGTTTTTGTTTGTGTGTTTGAAATTTTAAAATTTTGGTCATGACTTAAAAGTGTAGCATTTAAATTTGTTAAGTCAATTATGCCATCAGTCTATGTAACCATGTGTAAGGTGTAAATTTAATTTTTGTTCACCTATTTGATATATTGTAATTTAATCATATTAATTTTGTATGGTATAAAACTAGAACTCAAATTTCAAAATTTAGAAAACACAAATTAAAATTGTGACCATATCAAAGTATGATAACTATATCTACAACTTATATTTAATACGTGGACTAGTAGACGAGTAGTGGTTAAACAAAATACTTTCCTTGGTCTCATGGGTCAAATTTAATGAGTGTTTTCATACAAGCAAGACCAATAATTGAAGGATAATAATTAAAAAAAGGATTGGTAGAGGAATCAAAATTCAATTGTTAGTAACAACATGTTGATTCAAGTGATAAATAATTAAATATGGTTTAAGCAGATATAAAGTTCAAAGTTTTATGTATACAGAAAATTTCTGCTTGAAGACTCACCACCAGAATTAGATGTGCGACACTAGTCGGTTCAGATCTATTTATAGATATTTTTAACCTTTTAACAATGCGCGTACACTATGTAAATAAAGATGGACCCTTAAAAAAAGAATTGGGTGTCCAATTCCACTCATTTAGAATATGATTGGATAAACTTATATTTGCATTAAACAAAGATGGTTGATTTTTGGTGGGATGTCATTACTATGAGATTATGACATTTCACGTCTATACATAATTAAAAAGGAAAAAATTGAAAGTTATCAATCAATTATTATTTTCTTGAATTATTGATAATGAGAGAATCAAACTTGCTTATTTAATTGAGAATTTATTTATTTATTCATTTATTTAGTGGCGATAAGAACGACGATTATCCTAAGTAAAGTAGATAAATATCCCAATAGACCCTTTTGATAATAATAGCACAATTGAATATAAATTTCCATTGACATTTCCTTTTCCATTTTGATGCAAACCAAATAATCCATGAAAACAATGTGGCAAACATAATCATGTTTACCGTTTATGACATATGTGTATACACACACGCTAAAAACTCGATTCAATTAAACTACGGGAGCATATCGATTAACTTGAAAATGAATAGTCTCCTAAAAAGTATTAAATTATAAAAATTAATAGAGATAAGATTTAATTTTACGAAGTTTAAATTTAAAAGGTTTTAAAAAGTAAGTAAATCAGAAAATAAGGTCAAAATTTAATTTTATTAATTTTAAATGATAGGATTCTAAAAATTAATAAACCATACAATTTTAAGAGGGATAATAGTTTAATTGCAATAGTTACAAAATTATTACTCCCTTCGGCCCATGAATATTGTTCTTTATTGGCTTTTTAAAAGTTAAAATTTTTAAACTTTGACTATAATAAATAATTAAATTTTATAAAATATATATTTAAAAACTACTTATGTTTTTAAAATATTTTTTATATATTTTTATCATTAATAAATTTTAAATAATAATGAGTCAAAGTTAAAAAAATAAGAAAAAAATCAATAAGGGACAATCTTCATTGGACGGAGGAAATATAACCTAAAATACAATTAAACCATCAAACTTTTGGGGGGCAATTGCGGCTCTAGCGTTATATATGCCTTTCGTCCCTGTCAATTAGTACACAAATTATTTTTGACAATTAGTACATAGAAATTGTTATTGAAAAATAATCTTTAGCGGGTATAAATTCGAATCTTTACATAAAAAAATTGGGAAATTTTTTATATATGATTTAATCTAATAAATAAAATTTAAAAATCTCAAGTTTATCATCAAGCCAATACTTCGACATGTTGGTGTACAACTGAATAACAACGATTTAATTAAATATAGATTTGAAGTAAAACAGATAAATGGAGAATATTTGTACGTAAATCACATAAAAAATCTCAAATTTTTCAAAATCTCATATTTATTGTCAAGTACATTGAAACTTTCAAGGTTTAATGAGAGAATGAGTCCAATTTAGTGTTTGTTTTTTAAAGCTTTGTATTGAGAAAATAAATATCCCTTTGGCAACTCAATTACACCCTATCAAATTATGTGGTCATTTAAGTTTTTTTACTATCAATTTGGTCATTAAACTTTCTTGCCATCGCCCACATTATTCATTGTAGATTTGTTGTTATAGAATGTTATGGTGTGACATAAATTGATCAATAGATGTATGACACATGCCGCTTTAAAAAATATGATATTGACAACGTGTGGGTCACTCTTCCCTATTATGGTCATTGAAATTGATGGATCGACTAAAAATGTGATTGTGTGTATATCACATGTGGTTGTGAAAAATAAAACAGTATCGAAGTAAGAACTTTAAAAAATAAATAACTAAATTGACGAGGAGAAAAGTTGATAAAACCATATCTTTATAAAAATATTTTGTTAAAAATGACACAAGTCATATATCGATCGATCAATTTATGTCATATCAATATTTTCTAACAAAAATGAATTATGTGGGTGATGACAAAAAAATTTAAATGATGAATTTGATAGAAAAATTCTTTAATGGTCACCTTATTTGATAAAATATAATTGGATGACTAAAGTGGAATTTATCTCTATTAAAATATTGTACCATAAATGACATACAATATTGAAAAAATTGGAGAATAATTCGAATGAAATTTAATATTTAAAACGTAGGGGACGTTGGAGAATATTTGGGGATATAATCTTTTTTTTTACAGTATACAAGGGGACCTCGCCAACGGCAAGTGGCAAGATCCAATTTTTTAATATTTTTTCTCAAAGGACGCCATCTGTAAGTGGCGAGGCCCTCTGTTTAATATTAAAACAATAAAGAATGTCACCTACAGGTGACGAGGTCCCGTATACTGTAGAAAATGACCTATAACTTAAATATTTTTTTTAACATTTTTTTTATTTTAAATATTAACTTCCATTCGGCCTAAATATCCAGAACCTACAATATTTAAGGCCTAATCGATGGGAAGTCTAGAAAATATAGTTCACATGCACTTTTTAGGCCTACGTATTTACCCTTTTCGGCCCACACAAATATCACATCACTATTTAAATGAACTGAAATTGACCCACCAAAACAAGAGTGAAGATGTAGAATTCAATGGTTAGCTAAAATGAGTGTATGTGGCATACTCATCTATAACTTTAGATAGACATTTATAAATTTCTCATAGCCACCCAAATTCCCACTCTTTTATTTTTTTTTGGTTAATTATGGTGTTTGATTTATTAGTCGATTAATTTAGACCAAATTTTATATAAGCTCATTATAGGGCGATGTTTTCAACTCAATTTTCTTCATTCACAACGTCAAGAGTTCGAACCTCTAACCTTATTTAAAAAAAAAATTAGTGTCTCATCCCACTAGACCAACAAATTGTTGGTCTTTTATTTCTTTCTTATTTGGAGTATAATCAAAAGAATTGTATTTGTGTTTTCATATGCGTTTGTTTCTTTTGTCTTTGTGATACGCTTTTTTCTGTCTTGTGGCACTGTTGTCGTTTATCTCTTTTGTAGTAGTTTTGTGCTTGTGTAACCATCATCAAGGTGCACATCCCTAATAAGGAAAAATCGACGGTCTAGTATAATTAGATCTTCATTTATTCTATTTTGTCGACGTAATCAGAACTATTAGTAGAACATATATGTAAGATTGTTCATGTCCATCACCCCTCATACGCCAATACATAAACATCTAGTTGGAAATAGACAATGAAATTTTGGTGATGGTTGTTGAGTTTTCAAAAAAAATGAAGGGCATTCAAGGAATATTTTATTTTTCTTCATGCCCTAAGTTTTCATGTATAAGTTCTTGGTGGACGTAATTTTCAGGCATTATTATATAAAAAAACCATGTAAAAATATTTATTTACGTAAATGACCCACCAATGTTATTTGAAAAATGACCTCCAAATCGTCCACGTAACGCGAACTTGCATTCTTCAAAAAACGAGTTCCATGCTAAAAATGCAAGAAATTATTTTTTTTCCTTTTTTACCAACTTACTCATCACGAAACACGCGTTTTGTAGAAAGCGAGTTCACCCTACGTGAACGATTTGGGGTCATTTTTCTAAATAATATTGGTTGGGAGTTATTTACGTAAATAATTATTTAAAAAAGCTTTTTATATAATAATGTTTAATTTTCAAATTTCTCGTACTTAACAATATGAACTATAAGTTCAAAGGATAATTCATTTATAAAACTTAACAAATCAATTATCAGATGATTTTGTTGACCTTAAAAGAGTGACTAGTCATATATAACAGTTATGAATGCTCCGATTATGTCCGAAAAGGACAAACTCTAGTTGCTAAGTCAAACTTACGCTTGTAGCGTGATATACAAGTAAGTTCCAAAGATAAAAATTCTTAAAAAAGAAAAAGAACTATATTTTATGATGGTTTGGTCGAGGAATCAACATATTATGAAAATCTCTAGAAGAGATTAAAAAGTCTCCAACATAGACATTGACATGACTTGTGTAACTGATAATAAAGAGATCTCAATAGATTATGTCATATATAGTAATAAGTGGGACCGAAATTAAATCGATGTCGATAATACATTTGCATGCAATATAACACTAGAGATTTTAGTTGATGACGTGGATAATGAATCATTGTCAATTGAACAATGTAAACAAAGAAATGATTGACCAAAATAAAAAGAATCAATTGCGGTGAAACTAAAATCTCTTTCAAAAAGAGAAATATTTGAGTCCATAGTTCATACATCAAAAAGTGTAAAGCACGTGGATATAAATGAAAAAAAAAAGAAAAATTGTGAAATATAAAACTCGTTTGGTTACACAAGAATTCTTACAAAGACATAGAATCGATTATGAGGAAACATACTCCTCGGTGGTGGATGCAATTACTTTTAAAAAATTTATTAATCTGGCAATGAAAGAAACAATTAGTTTCTACCTAATGGACGTTGTTATATCTTATTTGTATGAGCTTTTTGATAATAACATTTATATGAAACTTCCGGACGAATTTAGATTGCTATAAGCAATTAATTCAAGTTCTCGAGAATATTGTTCAATCAAATTGAATTTATCTATTTATAGATTAAATAATTTAGGCGCATATTGTACAATCGCCTCAGTGAATACTTATTAGCAAAGGATTATAAGAATGATTCAATTTTCTCAAGCATTTTTTATCAAAAGGTTTAGCTCCAGATTTATTATTATTGTTGTGTATGTTGATGATTTGAATATCGTTGAGACTCGTGAACAGATCTCCTTAACAACATAATCCTTGTGCATCAATCAACATACACAGTAAAATGTTTAAAGAGACTTTACATGCATAATGCATATTCGTTGATCGTCCTTATGGTTTCTAGGTCTCTTAATGTAAACAAAGATCTATTCCACCCTCGAGAAAAAAGTGATGATATTCTTAGACCAAAAGCACCATATATATATATATATATATATATATATATTGATCTGGAAGCATCATATCTTAGTTAGTCCAGAAATACTATCTAAGTGCTACGGGACCATTACCTTTAGATCTTTCAAAACTCGATGCCTCTCCAGATCATGTAAATAATTGCTATGCATGAGGCAAAGCCAAAACATGTGATATGTGAATTCCTTTCACAAGATAAGATGCAAACTATCTTGTGTAGAGATAATGAAAAATTTATATCTCAAGGTGGATACATCAAATGTGATAAAATGAAACATATTTCTTCAAAGTTACGTCCCTCATGATCTTCAGAAGAATAGTATTCGATGAATCCTTTCAAGCAGTAATTTGAAAGATCTATTCACTAGTTCATAGTCTACTTCAACATTTAAAGATTGAATTATGAAGATTCAAAGATTTAATGTGATATTTTTATGAGGGGGAGTAAATATGCGATGCATTCTTTTTCCCTTAACCGAAGTTTTGTCTCAAGGGGTTTTCCTAGTAAGATTTTTAATGAGGCAACATATTATGCATATCAAAGATGCGTGTACTCTTTTTCCTTCACTAAGATTTTTTTTCACAGGGTTTCTATCTTAGTAAATTTTTAACGAGACACAGTATTTTTATGGATATCCAAGGGGGAGTGTTATGAATATCTTTATTTATGGTGGATATTCATATATTAAATGAGATTTTAATGTATTTTATTATTAATGTTTAATACCCATTAAAATTAGGTATCTATATTATGCCTATAAATACAGAGCTTAAAACAATATTGTACACAACCTTACATTGAAAATATAATACAAATATCTCTTTTTATCTCTCATATTATTCTTGTTCATCTATTTTGTTCATGCTCTTTACTTTATTCACAACAACATTTAAATAATTATCATCAAAATTAACTATTGTAGTACAGAAATCACTAATAAGCTATATATAACTGGAATTATAGTTGAATAAACTTGAATAAGACCCATTCATACCGATTAGGGATGATAACATTACGAATTTTTGGTTGTTTTAATCCCGATTCAAAACTTAAAAGTTTAATTATGATCTGTCCCAAGTATAATATATTTTGTACCCAACTTGACATGATAAAAGTATAATTTAACTCCCGAAATTTTAATAAAAAAAAATCGACTAAATCCGACCCGTTACAAAAATAATAATAAAATATTAAATATAATATATAAAATATAATAAATATATTAAGACGGGGCGAAAAATTTCTATCTAAACCCAAACCCGACCCACTCTGACTCAATTCCTTCCAAAACTTGCCCGTCCCGGTCCAAACCCAAAATTTAAACAGAAAAAAAACTTGATCGATGTGGGGGCGAACGCATAGATCAGATTATTTTACCATCCCTGACCTATAGGGAATCTTAATTTGAAATAAAATTTAATCTCACACTATAAAACTGAAAACTTAAAATCGTAAAACCAATTAAACCAATATCATGATTTTTCCTCCGAGTATCACCGTATTATGTATTGGAAAATATTTTCATATACAATCCTTTTAATTTTAGAGTTTAGAGATATATGTTGTTGTTTAGGGATTTAAATTGTAGGATGTAAAATTTAAGGTTTACGGTAAGAAATTATAGTTTAGGGTTTAGGGTGTCAGGGTTAAAGATTTAAGTTTTATAACTTAAGTATGAAAGATTGTGTAATTTTGTTACACGGCTTGTATATCAAAATATAACTCTCTCTCTTTCACACACACATATATATAAGAGGAAATATCAAATAAAAATTTATGTCTTTTTTCGATGCCCTAAGTTAAACTATCAAATTTTAAAGTTAATTTTAAATTTTAAACCTTAAACCCTAAAACGATACCTTATCCACAAAATTATAGATCAAATTATAAATCCTAACTTTAAATCATAAATTTTTTTGTATATGAATAAATAACAACAATAAAAAAGCAGATGGTTTGTATTCGAAAATATCACCGTAAAAATTAGTTAGACAACTAACATAATTAGGTGCCTTTTCTTTTCTTCTCTGATTTCCCAAATCAATTAATCTATTGACTTTTGCAACAAATTTTGGACCCATTAGATAATGGTACATGAATATATGTTTTGATCTGTTGAATTATTTATTTGTGATTATATATCCTCTCATTATATTATATACTCAACGAAGATTAAATACCTGAATCTCAAAATTTTCATATTATTGAAAATATTTTTAACATGAAACCAAACAACTTTATTAATAAATAAAAACTAGTAACACAATTTTTTAAAGGTTTCGAAACATTAAAAAAATAAAAAAGAAAGCAACAAATCTAAAAAGAAAAATAAAGAATTGTTCCAATTAGATTAGACACTTCGACCTTGTTTGGCAATTAACGGATATCTGATAGCGGATTACATTAGTTAATTTGACTACCAGATTGTATTAGCCGATTTTATAAAAGTGTTTGGTAAATTTAACTGATAGCGGATAGTTATTAGATTATTTAAGCAAGCAAAATGACATATAAGGACATAATTATATTCAATACTTGTTTGAATAGTTTATGGATTTTATTTTGATGCACAAGCTGTGTAAATTTTTTTTACACAATCCTTTTATAAAATTTAAAATTTAAATCACAAACCCTAACAACCTAAAACCTAAACCCTAAGCCCTAAACCCTAAACTCTAAATTCTACTCCTAAACCTTAAATTATATACCCTACATACTAAACCCCTAAACCCTAACCTAAAACCTAAAACCCTAAACCCTAAAATTAAAGGGCTTGTGTAAACTTTAGTTTACACAAGCTTGTGCATCAAAGTATTTTCCATAGTTTATTAGTTATCAATATTTTGTATCTAATTATTATTAATTAGATCTATAAAATTATTTTTAATATAACTTTTCTAAACATATTCGAATGATTTATATATTAATTTATTATTTATATAATTATTTTAATATAATTAATTAATTAATAAATTTAAATACACATATAAATATGTGATGATAAAAAGAAATGAAGTAAATAGAATTAGCTTATAAATAGGGTGAGAAAATATTTAATTTAGGTTATTTTGAGATTTTTAGTAACTGGTAAGGGTAAAAGAGTCTTTACAATTCTAATATCAATTCTCTAATATCAAAAGGCTCATATTATTAGCTTTTTCAAAATTAGTAGTTTCACTTCAATCTACTCTTTCAATCTGTTGTTTACCAAACAACAATATTAACGGATTTTACTAAACAAGGTCTTTCTTTTTTTATCACAACAAATCTCTAAAGTTTATTGTAGGAAGAATCTCCGAAGAGTTGTAAAAACATGAATTAGATAAAATCTTCGCCAAAATAACTGTAAATAAAAATGAAATCCCCGCTATATTAATGAAATATATATTTTAAGCTGAATAATAAGATCGTTTTCCAAGTGGTTGGTTCTGCAAATAAAAATGAAGTTAATTACGATTTAATTATTTTTGGTTACAATTATGATTTAATTTAGTTTGGCATGTTGGTTCCATTTCTATACTAGACCGTTTTACACCAGAAAATCCTTATATCTTAATTAATGAAAGGTTAGGTTGGCTTAGGTAAATTAGGTTGTCCTCCTAATAAAATCCCTAAATAGAATTTCCAATAATTACGTTGAGAATTTTTGTCAACTAGTTTACATGATAATTTGGAGTTGGAGAATTTTTTAAAATTTAAATTAAAAAAAGAAAATTATAATAATAATATCAATCGAATTAGGGTAATAGTAAACATTAAGATTTGAATGATACCTTATTGAAATATAACTTCTTTGTATTGTTTTTTTAAAATGATTATATGAATTAGTTAAATAAAATTAATTTTTAGTATAACCAAGAATATTCAGCTCATTAGTTAATTAAATAAAATTAACTTCTTTGTTTGTTTTCCCAACCAGATTATTTATGGCATAATTAAAAAATCAACCATGAAGTATATCATTTGTTCACTTTCCACCCCTATATTATTTTGTTGTTAATTTTCACTCCTAATGTTTTTCATCGTTATCATTTTACATGTTCATTTTTTTCATTAAAATTGAAGACATGTAAAATGTTTAAAAATACAATTAATTTTAAAATATATTTGATCATTTTCATTTTTTTGAATTTTTAAATTGAAAATCCAAGAAATTATATAAAAATAATTTTTAAAATACAATATGGTTTTTAATAATTATTACATTGTTTACAATTTTTTGGAATTATGATATTTTCTTTTACGTGGTCTTATAATGTTTCACATTATCTATTAGCCGATGAAGTGGAAATGAAAACGACAACAACATTAGAGAGACATTTCTTAACAAAATTATAAAAATATGTATAATTTAATTTAGGAGTGATTTTAAAATAAAATCATTGTTTATTGTAATTAGCAAAAGATCAAATGATTTTTGTACGCGCAGATGTGCGCGTGCATTCAACTATCGATAATTATTTATTTTTTCCGTGTGCCAAGCCAAGTTGCCAAGTAAACTAATTAATGGTCCTTAAAAGGCTCAATGTCAGACTTAACAGACCAGTGAATACTTAGGGGTGTGAAAAAAATTCGTTATTTTACATTCAGATCGTATATCTAACATTCAAAAATTTAATATATATATATATATTCAATATTTTTACTTGTTATATATAAAAAATTGAAATTTTTATAGATACAAATTCTGTTATATTCAAAAACCTAAAATTTTTATAGACGTGACCGCCAAATTTAAAAAATAATTAAAATAAAATATAAATTTAGATACTCAGATATCCGAATATCCGATTTGAAAATTTTGGATATCTAATTTTTTCAGATCAGATACGAATCACTATATTACTAATCAAAAAATTTCGGATATCTAACATTACAGATCAAATTGGATATCCGAAATGCACACCCCTAGTGATAATCACTACTCGGTTTCTAATATTATATTCTATTCTATTCCATTTAAATATTATATATTTTATCATACTATATATATATACATATTATTGCATCTTTAAAATACTTTTTATTCATATATTTAAATTTTAATTAACCTATTATACAAATATCCAAATGACACTGTTCTCACGCCTTTTAAGCCTCGAGTTTATAACGCTTGGTTTTGCGTTGGTTGTCGGATCACCCTTTAAATTTCATCGCCACGTCTAGAGAGAGATAAAGACTAATAATGTCAAAACACAATAAATATCTCGCAATATTAAGGGTGGATTTGATTTTAGAGAATAAGATCGTTTTCTGTTTTTATTTTTAGAAAATAAAAAATATGAAGAAAGCTCGTTTGGTTGTAAAAATAGAAAATATGTAATAATTTAAAAACATATTCTCATTGTTTTCATTGAAAATATTTTAGGAAAATAAAAAATATAAAAATAAGAATTTTTAAAATTTAATCGGGGTTCGAATTCTTCTAATGTCATTTTTTAAACTTTAGTTTATTTTCATATTTTATTTATTTATTTACTTATTATTATTATATTTTATAACTATATTTTATTTCAATTATTTAATAATTATTTTTTAATTGTCCTCCGAATTTTTAGTGCTTTTGTGACACAATCCTTACCATTTCATTGTATTTCAAACTACTTTTAATCTTCCACGCGCGACCATGGCGAGTGGAAGTGAGGTGAAAGAAAAAAAACAAAAGATAAGGTTCCATAGTTCCATCAATTAGGAACCGACTCTCATTGGGATTATGTAAAGAATCTTTGTGTTTAAAAACATGGAAAACAAAGGCCAAACACACAACTGTCAAAAATTAGGTTAATGTTTAAAAGTTTAGTTTTTAAAGATTAGACTTAAAAATTTAAGTTTTAATTTATAATATAAATATATAAACTTATGTAAATTTTATTTTACACGGTCTGTATATCAAAATTTTACCATTTTAATATTATAGTTTGCAAAGAAAATAGAGGGCGAGTTTAGGATTTTTTTTTTGATTTATTTAAAAAACAACTGTCAAAGTATATGCATATTTTCTCGATTAAGTCACTAAAGTTTTATTATTAAACTAGATTTTTAATCTTTCATTCTGTTATTATTTTAACGTTTGTTAAAAATTTGACATTTAATAATAGCATGAAATGTAACTTGGTTCTTAATTTCTTCTTTTAAATTTATTATTCTATTCTATATCGTCGTTGAACCAACCATCACCACCCACCTTTTTGTTGTTGTGACCTTTACTAACAATTATCTTATTCGTTCATCGTCGACCGTCGTAGATTAACAACTGAAGTGACATAAACGAACGGAGATAAGTGTCACGAAGTTGAACACAATGGATGAACAAAAAATATCGTGAATTGAACCTTGCAGCTCACATGATTAGAGGACAAGACTTAATTCGCATTTGGAGGCACAAAATCTCGATTTAACGGGAAACGTGCCTCAAACGCCGTGTTCACATGTTTGGATCTAAAAATTTAAAATTAATTTTGGACCCCAAACATGATTTTGAAAAAAAAAACAAGGTAAAAGTAATTTTTACATTTCGTCGTGATTTTTACAATTGCAGACGACTCTCCAGTGGTTACATTCCTTCTTACTTTACTTTTGGGTCAACCCAACCCGAATGGGAATAAGAGGGTCAGCCAAACAGCGGGTAGCTCCACTTTGTATATTTTATGACTATATTTTTACACAAACGTGATTTTTTTTAAAAAAAATTCTCAAACATAAATCATGTTACTTTAAAATCAATTATACACAAAATTAATTATATAAAATTATAATGATCTAAAATCAATTCTACTACCGCAAAACTATAAAAATATTTAGTTGTTGCAACGTTGGGTGACATTCAACTGTGACAAATAGGATAGCCGAGAAAAAGATAATTATGGATTTTTAGATTAATAGAAAAATTAAAGATTCTAGTAAGTTTTTAAGAAATTATAAATTTTAGTGTTTTTTATTTTGCTTTTTTTAAATTGATGATCCTATCACGCTCGACGAGCACCGATAGCACCATTAACGACGATCACTGATGAACACTATTAACGACACCATTAATTCAATTTATAAAGATTAAAAATCTAAAAGACTCACCGTATAATTATAAATTATTTTAAAATAAAAATATAAATTAATTAAAATATATTAAAATGAAGCTCCCCGCGTCGAGTTTACAAAAAAAAAAAAGTGAAGCCATTGAGAGACGAGAGGCGCCAAAAGGGTCCCCACATTTCATTTTCAATCCTCAGTTCTTCACTGTTTAAATGCAGCTGCAAACCACCACAAAAAATTCAAACTTTTTTCATTTTTCATCTGCCAAAGTTATAAAAAAAGTTAGTAGGAACCCATTTTTTCCTCTTATTTAAGGTTTGAAAGAAATGGAGAAACTCAATGTCACAAACAAGCACATAAGCAGCAGCTAACTGTTTGGTTTTACTTGTTTCTCTCTCCCTTTTCCTTTTTTTCTCGAGAATAAAGTGTACAAGATAAAGAATCAGGAAAAAAAGGCATTGCTTTTGTGTGCAAACAAGAGTGTCATTTGTTCATTTTGTTAAAGTTCTTTTCTTTTTTGGCCATGGCTATGGATTCCAACTCCAAGCTTCCTGCAATGCTGAAAGCTTTGCTGGTTGCTCTGTTAGCTTTCTGGGTTTGTTCAGTTTCTGCTACTGTTTCCTATGATCATAAAGCTATCACCATTAATGGCCAAAGAAGGATCCTCCTTTCTGGATCCATTCACTACCCAAGAAGCTCTCCTGAGGTAAACTCTTCCTTTTCTTTTTCATTTTCTCTAAAAATGTACTTTTTGGGTTTCTTTTTCCTAAATTTAACTCTCTTTTTTGGGCAGATGTGGCCAGATCTTATACAGAAGGCTAAAGAAGGAGGGCTAGATGTGATTCAGACATATGTTTTTTGGAATGGCCATGAACCTGCACCTGGCAAAGTAATGAAAAAATCACCTTTTTTTGGTAATGGCATAAAAAATTCAGAATTTTCTTTCTAATTTTGGTTATTGTAGTATTACTTCGGAGGCAACTATGATTTGGTCAAATTTATTAAGCTGGCGAAGCAAGCAGGCCTCTATGTTCATCTGAGGATTGGTCCTTATGTCTGTGCTGAGTGGAACTTTGGGTAATGCTAAAATATCATTTTTTAAATAAATATAAAGAATTTCAAGATAAAGTGCAGTTCAAGCAATGTTTTTTATTTATTTTTTCAGGGGTTTTCCTGTTTGGCTGAAGTATGTTCCTGGTATAAGTTTCAGAACGAACAATGGACCTTTCAAGGTTGGCCTATTTCCATATGTTCATTCAATGTATTTGTTTTATTTAATTTCTATTGAATCTTGTAATTTACTTACTAAATTGCTATATGAAGGCTCAAATGCAAAGATTTACAAAAAAGATTGTGGATATGATGAAAGCTGAAAGGTTGTTTGAGTCTCAAGGGGGTCCTATTATTCTATCGCAGGTAGACACATTAGGAGAATTTTTGATCTGGAAACTGCTCATAGTTTGATGAACTAAGACTTATTGTCCTTTATAATGTTTGCTTTTGACAGATTGAGAATGAATATGGGCCCATGGAATACGAACTCGGTGCACCAGGTAAAGCTTATAGTTATTGGGCAGCTAAAATGGCTTTGGGACTAGGGACCGGTGTCCCCTGGGTCATGTGCAAGCAAGATGATGCACCGGACCCCATTGTAAGTATGCTGTACATTTTATCTTTTTAACATTTTCTTGTCATGTTCCGTGTTCAGTCTTAATGGATATCATACTATGTTCAATCTTCTCTAGTGGGGTTGCTAGTGACCAGTGTGTTGTTTACTTGTTGGTCATGGTTGAAATGAATTATTATTTCTCATTGCACATGGCTCAAGTTTTCTATTTCATAAGGCTGTCTGTTAAAGTGTCTTTATTATATTCTTTTTGGACTTTCGGTTTTCATGGTCATATATTGATGGCTGTGTTCCTTTCACCAATTATTATTGCCCACATTTGAGCTTACATAGTCTGTCGTGTTGGTGAAAAATTCGTCTGCTTTTTCAATGCTTCGAGATGTCAAAGCAGTAGAGTATTTCTAAGTTGATATCCAATTGTCTCGAAGCATGAGGGGTAGATGTTTGATTGAACTTTTTGCTTACCAGAATAAGCTAGTCTTATCCTGTATTCCATGCATGGTGACGTGTTCATTTGATCAACTTTTGTTTTCTTCCAACAGATAAACACCTGCAATGGTTTCTACTGTGATTACTTTTCTCCTAACAAGGCCTACAAACCAAAGATGTGGACTGAAGCCTGGACAGGCTGGTAAGCTCAAGTCAAGTCTGCCTTTCCAAGAGATTATATTCGGTGGCTTGTCCGTGCAAGTTCATGTTAAAGATGTCTCCTAGCTGATTGTTCTTTTGATTTTACGGTGTAGGTATACAGAGTTTGGAGGGGCAGTTCCTTACAGACCTGCGGAGGACTTGGCATTTTCAGTTGCAAGGTTTATACAAAAAGGAGGATCGTTCATTAATTATTATATGGTAATCAATTTTCCTCATTTACCAAGGTCAATCGCCGGAAGAGTGAGTCTTATATGCTGCCTTTTGTGTTATCAGTATCATGGAGGAACCAATTTTGGCCGAACTGCTGGGGGTCCTTTCATTGCTACTAGCTATGATTATGATGCTCCTCTTGATGAATACGGTATGCAAAAAGTGTTAATGGTGCATTTTTGAAGTTGGCTATACTATGCATCATCTCGTTTCTATTGGCTCTCCATTCTATGTTTTCTAGAATTCATATGGAGTTTTGTTAGTATATCCTCGGGCTTAGTTCATTGAGATTGTTTTGAAGGAGAAACACTTCTTTTAATGCAGGACTAAAGAGGCAACCCAAGTGGGGCCATTTGAAAGATTTGCATAGAGCTATAAAGCTTTGTGAACCAGCTTTAGTAAATGGAGATCCGACCGTGATGCGACTTGGAAACTTTCAAGAGGTTCAATATGACTCTTATTTCTAAGAACCTTAATCCTACTCTGAATTCGTTTGTAGGTGGAACTTACTATAAATGCCATTCTAAACATACAGGCTCATGTATTCAAATATAAGGCCGGAGGTTGTGCTGCCTTCCTTGCAAATTACAACCCGAGAGCTTATGCAACAGTTGCCTTTCAGAACAAGCACTACAACCTGCCTCCTTGGTCTATCAGCATTCTTCCTGACTGCAGGAACACTGTGTATAACACTGCAAGGGTGAGAATAAAAGATTTGATGGATTTTAAATCAGTTTTATTCTGATTTTAACATTTATAAGAACCTTTCCTCGTAGGTTGGAGCCCAAATTGCACGGAAGAAAATGGTTCCCGTTCCCATGCATGGGGGATTCTCTTGGCAGGCATACACTGAAGGGACAGCATCTGATGCCGATAGTTCATTTACGATGGTCGGGTTGTTGGAGCAGATAAATGCAACTAGAGATGCAACTGACTATTTGTGGTACACAACAGAGTAAGTAGTCAATATCAATACCTCATTTTGATATGCATAATCTGTCTTTATTGCCTGTAATTCGACTTTCTAATGTTCTTTATGTTTTGTTTCCATCCCAGTGTTAAGATCGACTCCAATGAAGGGTTCTTGAGGAATGGAAAATCTCCTGTTCTTACCGTCTTATCAGCTGGCCACGCTTTGCATGTCTTTGTCAATGGTCAACCATCAGGTGGGCTTGTTGTTGCTTTTAGACCACTCTTGAAGAAAGTGCACTAAGTTGACAAAGACCATATACATACAAGATTTTATCTGTTTTCGGGTTATCTTTTAGACTGCTTAATGTAGGTCGATAGTAACATTTTCGCTTGCAGTCACTACTTGTTAAATACAGCTAATATGTTGTCCCCTGATATTTATTCTATTTTCCAGGAAGTTCATATGGAAGTCTAGAATCCCCCAAACTAACATTCAGCCAAGGTGTTAATTTGAGAGCTGGTATCAATAAAATTTCGCTTCTAAGCATTGCTGTTGGTCTCCCGGTACATTCTCTCACTCTCAGCTGACAGCTTCATGCCGGTGGATATTGTTTATGAGTTACTGATTCTGTGGTTTCGATGCAGAATGTTGGTCCACATTTTGAGACATGGAATGCTGGTGTTCTTGGCCCGGTTACACTGAATGGTCTGAACGAGGGAAGGAGAGATCTCTCTTGGCAGAAATGGTCTTACAAGGTATTTTTATTGTCATATTAGTTTTAATTCTCCGGTTATCCCGATGTGCTAGTTAGTTGATTGGTTATTTATCCCCTTGCAGGTTGGCCTTAAGGGAGAGGCCTTGAATCTTCATTCAGTAAGTGGTAGTTCATCAGTGGAGTGGGCACAGAGGTCATTTGTCACCCGAAGGCAGCCACTTACGTGGTACAAAGTACGTATCTCAACATAAAACCGACCCGTATGTTAATAAAAACGGTTCTCTTTAGTGCAATATCATTCTTATAAAAATGTAGAGCTTAAAATGCATTCGAATGCGTCCTTTAGTCTGCTTTTGTTGACACTCATTAAATTTGCAGACAACTTTCAATGCTCCAGCTGGAACTTCTCCTTTGGCTTTAGATATGAGTAGTATGGGCAAAGGCCAGATTTGGATAAATGGAAAGAGCATCGGTCGGCACTGGCCTGCATATAAAGCTTCCGGAAATTGTGGTGTCTGTAGTTATGCCGGAACATTTAATGAGAAGAAATGTGGAACTAATTGTGGAGAGGCCTCTCAAAGATGGTAATTAGAACAAACTAATCTGCCTTACAGTTTCCTTGACAATTAAGTAGTTTTCGATAGACTGACTTGTGGTTGCTCATTTAATATAGGTATCATGTTCCTCGTTCGTGGCTCAACCCAACAGGGAATTTGTTGGTTGTGTTTGAGGAATGGGGTGGAGACCCGAATGGAATTTCTTTGGTACGCCGAGAAACCGACAGTGTCTGCGCTGATATCTACGAATGGCAACCAAACTTAATGAATTATCTGATGCAAGCCTCTGGTAAAGCCAACAAGCCCCTAAGGCCAAAAGTGCATTTAGAGTGCGATGCAGGGCAGAAAATCTCTGCAGTAAAGTTTGCCAGCTTCGGAACTCCTGAAGGGGTCTGTGGAAGCTACCGCGAAGGAAGCTGTCACGCGCACCACTCGTATGATGCATTTAACAAGGTATGGTACTTTCGTACATCATTCCATCTTCTTTTTTAGTTGAAATAATGAAGAATAAACCAATGACATGATCACATTGCTTCATGAACATTGTCCTGTCTGCTTTCAGCTATGTGTTGGGCAGAACTTCTGCACGGTGACCGTAGCACCCGAGATGTTCGGAGGAGACCCGTGTCCTAGTGTCATGAAGAAACTCTCTGTGGAAGTTGTTTGCAGCTGACTGAACACATCAGAAACACACAGAATAAACAATCATTTTCTCTAAATCCTACTTTCTGTTCCAAGATCGCAACCATTTGTTTTTGGCTTTGTCCGGGTGAAGTTGTAGAAATGAACAACACACCCCTTGGAGAAAAGCTCATTAGATTGTGAAATGACTGCAAAATAAACTCTTATGTATATACACAAATGTTTGTTCCAACATGATATACAGAAAATCGAAGAAGCGATGGAAGTTCGTAGACGCTGCACATTGAGATGATAGTATACCGAGTCCATGTGCCAAGTGTTGGTATTATTTAAGAAATCCTCTGGTTTCTACTGTTGCATTGTAAGTTGTGATCTATATTTGTACTTCCTGGGAAGCAATATTTCCATTGCTTTGTTGTAAGAACAGCTTGAGAAGATAATAAAATCATGCCTTTCATGATCTCTAATGTGATTCTTTTTATATTTTATCAAAACTGTGGTTGGCTGGTTGCCCTTTCATGCACTTGGTTAACATCTTCCTTAATACACGGAATCTGAGAATGAAATTATATATATATATATATATAGGGTTAGAATCAACCTACACTGTGTAAAACTCAATTATTTTTACACAGTTTTTGGGCCGTTGGATAATGGTAATTAATGGCTCAGATTATTTCCTTATTTTTTTTCCAAGTGATAATCTTCACATTTTTTACTGTTAATTTCATCCATCTATTTTCCTTATCCAATGACCCTAGATTAATGTAAAACTAAATGAGTTTTACACCATGTAACTTGATCTCATCTCATATATATGAGTTAGGATCAACTTACACAATGTAAAACTCTTTAAGTTTTACACATTTTCTGGATCGTTAGATGGGGGAATGGATGGCTCAGATTAACTCCTTACTCTCTTTTTTTCTCCAAGTGATAATCTTCACATATTTACTGTTAATCTCATCCATTCGTTTCACTTAGGAGTTAATCTCAATCATCTATTTCTCCCATCCAACGATCCAAAAAAAAAACGTGTAAAACATAAAAAATTTTACACTGTAACCCCCTCGACTCGGTCTAGTCGTGAGATCGAATCGGGAGTCACACGGGGATAACCAGAGAAAAATTCGAGAATTTCCCTCCGATTAACAACCTTAGATTAAAATTTATCTTATCTAAATGCAATTTAACAGTCCTATGGTGTTAAGGGTTACAATGGAAGAACGATGTCTCAATCACGCATCAATCGGATGTCCAATTGGAGCCAAACAATCACGAGAGACCATTTTGCAAAACCACACCAAACAGGGGTAAAAAGGTAATTTAAACCTTACCAAATAGTTTATTAGTCATTTTTCAAGCACACAAGGTAAGACCAACACAAACGTGACATTTAAACTCACTTAGGAAGCATACAAGCATTAGGGACTAAAACGTAACATTTGAGAACCTTCAAAGATGCCTTTTAACCACTTTAACTGCCTGTGTTTCGAAACAGGGGTTACCCGTTTCGAAACGCGGGCTCTCAGCAAAAAGCAAAAACTAGGCCGTTCCGAAACGACTCTTATTGGTTTCGAAACGAGAGTCTTCAGAGGCAAAACGTACCGAAACAACACCACTCCCGTTCCGATACGGGTGCCCCAAAAGCCTGGCCGTCCCGAAACCATACCAGATGTTCCGAAATGTCTGCGCACAGATTGGCCCGAAAATACATTTTGACATCCCCAAACTTACCTCGAAAGATCACAAACCACATGACAACATATTAAGCAAACATTCTATAGGCAAAACACCTTAAAAGCAGGTTTCAAACAAGCACACACTCAAACATGAAAGCTCAAAAAAGACAATTTATCTCAAAAACACCAACAAGCCAAAATACAAGGCATTTAACCAAAAGCTAAAAATAAGCCAAAACACAAGGCATTTAACCAAAAGTCAAATACATGGGAGTTTACAACCACCTCCCTAACCACAAAAACAAGTATTTCAATTGCTAAATCATTATTACAGCTTAAAATCTATACTTAAGCTTAAGCTACAATCACCAGAGTTTTTCCATCGTCTTTCTTTGTTTCCCGGATCGCTAACGATCTGCATTGTTAGAAAGGAACGCGTAAGGATAAAATCTTAGTGAGTGGTGCTCAAAACCACAACAACAACAATGCAGTTTTAACAAAACCTTTTATAAATTAGGAACAAAACCACAAGCATGGTAATCCACCAATACGATTATCAACAATCTAACATATGCTTCGCATCTTACATCAAGCAATTCAACAACATATAACAACAAGGCATGACTCTCAACATTTACCAAGATAACATTCAACCTTCCAACACAAGAGTATAATGGCAACTATGATTACATTACTCGGATACGCGGATTGGATTCAATGACATCTCACATCATCAAATCTATAAGAACAACAAGACTCACGATGGCATCTTACATCACCGAGGTCTAACAATAAAGTTTTCAGTGGCATCTTACATCACTGTACTCCTTCCTAATGGCATCTTACATCACTAGGGCCACACACGAATTTTACAAGTGCACTCTAATCCTATGATCGACCAATTATACCTGGTAAGACCCTCATATTTTTCAATACTCAACATCATAAAAGCCATCATAACAATATCACACTCATTATATAAATACACACATTCATCTCAACTCATATCATCAATGCTTAACAAGAATTAAAAATAGAATTCCAGAAAAGTAAAACGTAAACTTTAAATACTTACTTTCGAGCTTAGGTTGGCCTTTCAAGCTCAACCTAAACTCTAAAAAACATTTCCACTCATCGGTAGAACCCAACGATAGCCAAAACACCAATTTCAAGCCTTCGTAACACTGAGTGTCGCGTCCGAAGTACCTAAATCTCTATCCGTTGCCTCTACCCAAATCAAAAATAAAAGGTTAATATACTTTTCAACAATCAAACCCACTGAAATCAACTATATCTCAATTCAAAAACAACCATTTCCGATTCCTACCTGAAACTAATCAAAACCAATCACATTTTCACTCTAACAAAAAAATCAGCCAAAACCACATCAATTTAACATCCAAAACACACTGAAAAGCTTCAAAATCTTCAACACACATCCACAATGTAACCCCCTCGACCCGACCTAGCCACCAGACCGTATCGAGTAGGTCACACGGGACTAATCGAATAAAAATCTGAAGAATTCCCTTCAACTAGAAACCCTAAACGCGTTGATTAAAATCTTTTTTAGATGCTCAAATTAACCTTATGTTTAAGAACGCGCAACGGAAGAAAGAACAACACAACGAGCATCAATTCGAACAAAAGAGCAACCAGGGACCAAAATACAAAACTAGCATAATATAGGGACCTATGATGCAATTAAGGTGATCTTTGTATAATTAAACCCATTTCATGCTTCCATGATGGATTGCAACATAAAAGATGCACAAAATCATCCACAATTGAAAACAGCACCAAACTAGGACCAAAACGCAAGAAATATAACTTTAAAGATGCCTTTAACTAACCTCCAACGGCTCTTGTTTCGGAACGCTTAAGGCCGTATCAGAACAGAGCTTCACAGTGAGCAAAAGTTCCAAAATGGCTTGGACCTGTTCCGGTCCTGCTTAGCCCATTTCGATACGTGTTTCGGAATGCCAAGGCTATAATAATAAGGGTCGTTCCAAAACGTTCGTGCCTATTTCGAAACGCCCTGCTGCAGTGACAACAAAATTGCAGCACAAGCATCTCCAAGGTTGTTATCCTTGTTCCCAATCCTCACATACATCAAAGAAACATCAAGACCAACATACATTCACCACAACCAGCCATTACACATGTCCAAGAACAAGAGAAACAAAAACATGCTCAACATACGATTAAAAAGAAAATACTTCAAGATCCAACAAATATAAACAAGGTATAAACAAGCCAACAAGGGCAGCCAACATGCTCTCAACACAAGGAGTTTACAAACACTCCTAACGACAAAAATAAGGTTCACCCTAATTGCCACACACGCTATTATCTAAGCAAGGTCATACTTGAGCTAGAGACGGACACTTGGATCACCTCCCTTGCACCGTTGCTTTCCAAAAGATCCATAGATCTGCATTGTTAGAAAAGAAAGTGTAAGCTATAAAACTTAATGAGCGGAGCTCAAAACCAAACTACAACAATGCAGTTTTGAAAACAATCCTCATTTTAGAAACCAAAACCATTTCTTGAAAAGCCGCTTTCGCAAATCATTTTCGAAACCATTTCCTTTTCAACATGCTAACTTGAAACAAGTTTAAGCAAATGCATTAACACATGCCATAGGCACTAAACATGCATCAACCATGCATAAACCATATATGAATCATATATGCAAACCAAGTCTACCGGCTCTATAAATATTTCACATGCTTCAAGCACAAATACATAACCATATGAGTTTACCAAGCTCATACGAAACCATAGCGAATGAGTGTATCGACATCATTGACACGTTGCTCGGATAAGCGGACACCTTGTTGGCACAACTCCCATCAAGTCACATGGTGAAACAACCCTCACCACAAACACACTTCGGCCGGGATGCCACTACCCGCATTGCCCGTTGGTGATAGCACAACCCCTATTGTGAAACCAAAGAATTTCTCACGCGCGAATTTTATATTTATAGTGCACTTCACATCCTATTGATCGATCAATCTATCTGATATAACCCATGTGTCAATATACTCATCGCAACACGCAATCCACTGATTTTCACCGGGGATAAACACCTCCCCAAACACATCCCAAAAGCCATAATTACATGCTCAAGCATAACATGAACTCAACCAACATCTTAATAAGACACATGACATTCTCATGGGACAAAAACATCATGCATTTAATGCATAACAACATAATAAACATCATTTGGAAGATATGCTCATGATCAAGCAAGATCAAAATGTAAAATGACAAAAAAGCTGAAACAACACAAAATTTACTCTTGAGCTTGGATTGGCCCAACGGCTCAATCCAAACCCTTAAAACACTTCTTCAACCTTGATAAAACATTATGTAAAACCGAAATTGATTTTGATATAACACATAAACTTAAGGACTAATTTGCAAAACAATAAAATTTTAAGTACTCTTTAAAGTCTCACAATTGACAAGTGTTTTTAAACAAAATGATAATTAAAGACTTGTTTTTAAATCATATATATTTTTCAAAGTCCCTTTCTATGTTTTCCAAGCATAAGTATGCAAAAACGCCCAGGAGTATCGATACCCATAGCGTATCGATACCCTATTTAGCCACTGTAATGTTATTGAACATACCGTACCGATACGCACTAAAACCGTATCGATACGATATGCATCTGGGCAATTGCTTTCATGAACACGTACCGATACGCATGGTAACCGTATCGATACGCTAAGCATATCTTTGAAAAATCCGGGCATTTAATTATATGACCGTTACTTGTCAGTTGGTTGGTTTCCCTATTTTCAAAAGGTAGTTATACCGTACCGATACGCTTGGTACGCGTATCGATACACTTTTCATACAAACAAAGCTTGGGATTCCAGTAACATTGGACCGTATCGATACGACGCCCGTATCGATACGCCCCTTAAAACCGTACCGATACGCCTTCCACGCGTATCGATACGCTTTGTTTTCAGGCACAACGGCTCTTTCCTCTTTGATGCAGGTATCGATACGCCCTTCCCGAGTACCGATACGGTAGGCTGCAGAGCTGCATTTAATGCGGGAAAAATGTCCACAACGGCTCTATTGATGATCCCAACTACCCAAACGGCTAGAAATCAATGCAAGGGTATAAAAACAAGCTTCATTTGACCAAGCAACAACTATTGAACATTCAAGCATCATCAAAGCAAAAATTCCAAACCCTTGAGCTATTCAAAGTCATATTCTTGTACTCAACTCTTTGTCTTTCAAATTGTCATATTGTATTGTGAGTTTGGGTTTGTTCAAATTGTAATTGAGTAGACAAATATCCTTTGAGAGGAAACATTTGAGTTTACCAAAATTCATTCTTTGTATTTGAGTGGATTAAGCTTTGGGTATAAAGCTTAATCGAAATTGTAAGGTTTCCTCCTCATCCAAGAAAAGGGGACGAATTCAATTAGTGAATTGTTTGAAAATCCTTAGTGGGAGCTAAGGTAGTGGATGTAGAGTTCATTTGGAGAACTTGAACCACTATAACCCCTTTTGTCATTTTTATTTTCAATCTTTCTCTTCACCAAAATTTTAATTGCCAATTCACCCCCCTCTTGGCCATTTGCAAGTGTTCGATCAACTCAACACATTAAAATCATTTCCACTCACCAGTGATTATCAAAATCAAGCCAAAACCCCTTTCTAGCTTTCCGGTTCGCCCACAATTGAGTCCAACAAATTCGGATCTTCAATCCCTGCATCTAACCAACCCAAAATAGAGGATTTAGAGATACTTTCAACAATCTAACTTGATGGAAAGCAAAGATTCAAATACTCAATCAAAACACATATCGAACATTTCTGATACAAGCCGTAAACATCGAAAAATCTAATTCGGACAATCTCTAGCAAAACCCAGTATATGATATCATCAAAACACATAGATAAACATCTAAAAACATCAACCCAACATCAGATTAACACCAGCTATCGATTCACCTCAAAATCCACCCAAAACTCACTTTTTCATACTTCAAAATTCAACACCCAACCCAATTTCGAGATTTCCATCATTCACCCAACATCTCAACTCAAAAACCACATCAAAACAAAGGTAATATCATCATCAAACTCAGCAATAACAGATCCTACTCGAAAATCTTACCAAAAGCTCATTTTCATCAATTTTAGCTAAATTTCATTAGGATTAAGACAAGAAAACAAAACATTAGCATTTAAAAGAATCAAAGCATGAGAATTTCATTAAAGAACCTTACATTAGAGGAGAATCTCGTTGCTCACCCCCAATACTAGTTATTTCCCCTTGTTTGACAAAAATTCCTTGAGAAAAACAATGAAATAGGCTTGGGTTTTAGGAAATCAAAGTAGGAGAACCATTTTGCAATATTAGATTAATAAGAAAACACTTTTACTTTGAGAAAATTAAGCTCAAAGGCTGTTTGGCTGAAGAGAGAAAATGAGAAAACTTGAAAATGGATTTTGACGTAAAATGAGAAAATAGATAAAACCTTATTTTAATTTAATCATAAAATCTATTTTAAAATATTTGAATAGTCAAAATAAAGGGGATAATAACCATATTGGCCCATCCAATTTAGCTCCTTAAAGATTTAATGTTTTGACTCTTTTACAAAATGGTCACTAAAACAGATTTTGCAAAATTTACAATTTGGTCACTAAATCAAAATGTCATGGTTCGGAAAACATTTTTCCAAATTGTTTTTATCAACACCTTAAACATATTTATTAAGGATTTTAGAGGTTTATTTCATATTTTTTCCCAACACCCGAGAACCACTTTCCCTGAACTCACTCACAACTCCCAACACTGGTCTTCCGGACCTCGAAACTTTACCGGATCTTCTAGACCCTAAACCGAGATGTTACACATCCAAAAACCCCTTAGGAGCCATTTCCAACCATAAACAACCCAAAAACCCATATTTCCCCAACTCAAAATTTACCCATTTATTTCATTTCGGGATTTCTTGATAAGCCCACCATCTTAACCTTATATTGTACTCAAAACATGATTTGAAACTCATCCAGACCACTGTTTTCACTAAATTGCTTAAACCCCTTCAAAACCCTATTTTACCCAAAATGAGAGAACTTGAGAAATCACCAAGTTCTTGGAAAGAAAATGTTACAAATAAGATTTAAATGAAGAGAAGAGTAAAAATCAAGTTGTTTACCTCTTTGAAACCTTCAAAATGGTGAAGATTGGTGGAAATGGATGGTAGCTAGGCTTTGGGAGTTTTTGACGTGAAAAGGTTTTGAAAAGGAGAAGAAAAAAGTGGGTATTTGTCCTTTTTTTTTCTTTCTTTTTGAAATATTCTATTTTATTCCACTTTTATTTTAAAATTATCTTTTAATCAAAAATTCTCTCTCTTGCCCTAATTTATTTATATTTATCCTTAAAATTCAATTTAATTTTTAAAACCACTTTCATGAAATCGTTTCATTTAAAGACAAACCGAACCTAAAACTCGATTTACAAACCTTGTTCGGGTCTCAATATAAACTCCCAGACTCTAAACCCCTGACATTACATACACTGTGTAAGTGGATCCTAACTCATATATATATATATATATTGAGTTGAAGAATTTGGGTTGCTGCAATTACCATGTGAAGCAAATATTTGATGTTAGCTTTTTAGTATTTGTGGTTATGAAAAATTAGAATTTAGAATTTACTTTAAAATTTAAAAGCTGGTATATAACAATTTTAAAGGTTCCTGAAAAAACTTTCCACTGACAAGATATAAAGTAACTATTTTTTAAACCCTCGGATGTTCTTAGCGAAGAGAATCCAACAACTATTTTATATCTACATTAAAATTTAGAATTTAAAATTCACTTTAAAAATTCAACCCTTTAATCTTATCTATTATAGTTTTAAGAATTCTATTTATAGTTTTAGGTCGTAGGAAGTATAATTTAGGGTTTTGAATCTAGGATCATAATTTTTTTTATCATTTCGGTTTTCAGAGCTTTGTCCTGACCAATTTAGACCAACCGCGTCGCACATCTGGTTTTGGTGGGTGAGTTTTCTAGCAGAGATTTTCTGTATATATAAGGACTCAAACTCGAAATTTGTTTAATCGATACCAAGCTGCTTACCACGTGGAACAACCCCGTTGATTTAGGACCATAATTTTTGGGACCTACTTTTTTATTTTAGAACTTAAACATACATTATAGTTTAAGGAAAATTCTGCCACGCTCGAGGAGCACTGCTGAGCACCACTAATAATGAGCACCGATGAGCACCATTAATTCAAGACTTACCGTATAATTATAAATTATTTAAAAATCAAAAGGTAAATTAATTAAAATATATTATTTTATTTTTTAATTTTTTAAATATAGATCAAAATACCTATCTAACCCTACATTACAAAACTCAAATTTTTATTTATTTAAATTCTCACCGCCGTCGCTGTTGCTGCTACTGTCGCCGCTGTTGTCTTCTGCCACTGCCGCCGCAGCATTGCTTTGCTGCATCTGGCCACCGAAGAGTCTAAACTGAAGTTTAGTTGCAACTATGAACAAAAAAATAAAAACTCCAGTGGCGTGATGATGATGATCGAAGAGTTTAACCACCGTGACTAACACCATCACGACAGGAGGCAACGTCGACGACGACTTAAATTTCAAATGAACAAAAATTAGGGTTTTATAATTTAGGGGTAAATAGGTATTTTGATCTATGTCTAAAAGAAAATTAAAAATAAAATAATATATTTTAATTAATTTACCTTTTGATTTTTAAATAATTTATAATTATACGGTGAGTCCTTTAGATTTTTAATCTTTATAAATTAAATTAATGATGTTCATCGGTGCTTGTCGTTAGTAGTGCTCATCAAACATGGCAGACTTATTCATAATTTATACAACTTATGTATCAAAAAATTACTCTTAATAATAACTCGTGGAACTATGATTTATTATTTTTTAATCATGGATTAGTTGGAATAACAACTTTAATTAATACATCTGAATTAGAGTACACAAATTAAACTTATACTTTACATAAAGTATAAAGATTAATAGTAGAAATTGGCTTGACAGATTTAACTACTGCAGTTTGGACCAAGATTAAAATTTGAAAATTTGAAAAATACAAAGAAAAAACCATCAAATTAGAGTATAAAAATTAAATCTATATTTTATCTATTTAACTTTTTTTTTCAATCTAAAGTACATACTTTACAAAAAAAATAGTATATTAATAATGGTTTTATATAGGCTAAAGGGATATTTTGCCCCTGAATTCGATCTAATAAATCAACATCGCCCCTCACCGAAAAACGCACTTAATGTGGTTTATCAGTCTGCGAAGTCGATCAAACTAACTCTTTGACCGACATTGACTGTTACAGTGCTACGCGGCAATTATTGGTGATGACGTGGTCCATGATGTTGACGTGGCGATCCACAATGGGTCAAACACCATGGACCACGTCATCACCATTAATTGTCACGTCAACACTGTAACAGTCAATGTCGGTCAAATGGTCAATTTGATCGACTTCGCAGACTGATGGGCTATACTGGGTGCATTTTTCGGCGAGAGGCGAAATTAATTTTTTATGTCGAACTCAGGGGCAAAACTACCCCTTTAGCCTTTTATATAAGAGATAATATTTTATGTATTGGCTGTTGTTTTTTACAAGCGAATTTAATTTAGGGTTTAAAGATTTAGTTTAAAGTTTAGATTCTAAGATTTTAGATTTAAGATTTAATATCTTAGAATTTAGGATTATGATTTAGGAATTCATATTTTTTTATTGAAGTGTTTAAATAGACATGTTTATATAAAAAAATTACACATTGTATATGCATCAAATAATTTTTAATTAAATAGAGAAGTATTATATTCTCATAATAAGATTCGAGCCCATACAAAATGAGACAATATAAATTTCTTAAATCATTAGACCAGTAAGTAAATATGCTTAAAAAGTACACATTGAATATGAATCAAATATTTACTCTATGTAAAAGTTTACATATATCTATAAATTATTTCATATTATTCTTTTGATTTATTGGTATAAAAAGCTCTAAAACCATTTCGAAAAGAAATAACCAAGTCCCTTCCAACCTTTGCACCTAATTGAGCTCTCCGAGCATGCAATTTAATAAAAAATGTAAACTACACCGGTGACCGTCGAATTATTTGAGGATATCTATTTTTATCACCGAATTAGACAATTCGTCAATTAGACCACCAAACTTATTAAGTTGATTTATTTTGACCACCACCGTTAAAAAACTAACAGATAAGTGAGGGATGGGTGATGTGGCAGTTAAAATTTATAAAATACATTTGGTCCATGTTATTTACCTATTATATTAATTTGATCTTAATTTTAATTTAATTAATTAAAATTAACCAACCAAACAGAGGACGACACATGTCACCCTCTTTTTTAATTTTAATTTATTTAGTTTAACATATTTAATTAAACTTCTTGGTGAAACTTGTAACCCCCTCGTCCCGGTCTGGCCGGATGACCGGTCCGAGTGGGCCACACGGGGAAAACCGAAGCGAAACCCAAAGGAGTTCCTCCTCGGTTAGCAACCCTATTTTTTTTTATTTTAAACTCGTCATTTTGAACCCCCCAACCACAATCAAACGCCCAAATTTTAATCTTAACTAAAGGCATATTAAATCCTATGTATTTTTCTCTTTGAACAGACCAACAACTCAAAACAGTGCAATACTAAGCAGAAGTTTCGAAACCTTGGGGAAGGGTTTCGAAACTTTTTGCTGGCAGAAACACCTGGGACCAAAATTCTCCAAAGGTTTCGAAACCTTGGGGAAGGTTTCGGAACCTTTGACCAAAGTTTCGAAACCTACCCAAAGGTTTCGAAACTTTTGGTTGGCAGAATGCCCTGGAACCAAAATCTCACCAAATGTTTCGAAACTTTGGGTTGGCAGAATGTCCTGGGACCAAATCCTCTGCAAAGGTTTCGAAACCTTACCCATGGTTTCGAAACCTTAGTGCAGGGAATCACATTCTGCTCAACCTAAGGACTTCCTAACCTTGCAAAACCCCAAAATCATACATGGACACGTATAGGAGCGTAAAAAGGACCAAAACATGCATCAACACTCACAAGACCCGCACATATGACCATTTCAACAAGCATACTTGAGCCATACATAGCAATAAACATAATTCAAGGCATTCATACTTAACATTTATACAAGAAGCAATTCATGCATATATGGACATACAAGCATTTAGGATTTCATGCCTTAGCAACCAAAACACGTAGACATTCATGGCATGTAATATAAGCAATGTTTACAATATTACACAAGGCATCCAAGAATCAAACTAATATCAACATACATCAAACCTATCCCATTGCTTAACTATTACATTAATTTACTCAAAACTCATACATTGAGCTCACCAAAAGCAACACTTGGAGGCCTTTCCTTGCCCATGCCACCCACAAGCTATTTATCTGCATTGTCGAACAAAAGAGAGCGTAAGCATAAAAGCTTAGTGAGGGTAAGCTCATAAAACAAACCTTCGACAATGCAGGGTCCAAGCACGAGCAACCATCATGATATTATACATGATTTTACCTTCGATTCACATGAGTCATAAGTATAGGTGATGCATGAACATACTACCAAATTCATGTCATGCTCAACAACTTAATAGTTCAACATACAATGATACATAACTCAAAGTATTAGCCACATCGCATATCGTATCACATTTCATATTACCTTGATACACATATCAATTCATATTATCATGTATGCATAATTTCATATTGGCATAAACATACTTTCTTTTATTGGCACCTAGCTATGACTCGAATACGCGGATAACATGTTGGAACGCATTTCCAACAACAACATTACCTCGGTGGGATTTCACTCATCACCGGTCCTTGCATGTGCGGGATTCCACTCATCGCCACATGCCCTACGGATGGGATTCCACTCATCATCACGTAGAAAAATATATAAAAGCTTCCGGTGGAATATTACATCACCGTACTCCTCCTTGGTGCCTTAACGCCACCAAGGCCACGTACGTTTTGACTCAATTTGTGTGCACACTAATCCTAATGATCGATCATTGTACCCAAGCATACTAGTGCCAATTATCACAACCTTTGATGTTCAAGAGTCATAATATGGCATCTTACATCACATTAAGCTCAACATCAATTATCTCAACAACATAATATCATAATGTCATGTTCAAGAGTAATAATATGTCATCTTACATCATATTAAACTCAACATCATCATACACAATCACAATACAAACCACAAGCATAGCAATGCCTCAAACCATGTCCCAACAACATATATATCACATTATACATACCCAAATAATCAAGAGGCATAACATCAATTAAAGAGATCATCTAATGTCTCTAACTAAAGCTTAGGATTAGGCTACCACCCTAATCCTAACTCTATGTGAGTCTACCAATCTCAACCTAGTCCACATGCTCGAACCAATTGCTCAAAACCATTTAAAATATTTTAACCACTCACCTCTACCTCCAAGCTCAACTACCAAGCAAACATCACCTTCAAGTTTCCGGATTTCTTCTCGAAGCTTCTCCAACGCAAACTCTCGCTTCTAAACAACCTCAATACAATTCAAACAACCTCAAATTAGCCCAACCTCAAAATACCAACCCGGAATACAAATTCAAATATCAAACCCAACATTTCAAGTCATGATCAAACCCCATACTTAACAATTTCGGACAGCCCCAATACCTCTTCCAAAAACCTTGTTTCCAACATCCATTGCACCCACAAAAGATCCCAAATCAATCCTTAATCATAGTACTACCATTGGGCTATCAATTCCCACCTTAAACAACCCCAAAACTCACCTAAAACCTTCCAAAACTCCATTTTCGTACTCATATTTTACCTAGCAGAAAATCATGTTTTTAAACACCCAAATGACATTTAAATGGTCCCAAATCATCCCCTTAGTATACATATACCATCAGCCCTCTAATTACACCCTAAAACCCACCAAAAATCAACTTTTTAACACTTTAAAAATGGGTCTAAAGACCCACTTCGAAAATTCATCAAAATTCAACCAAATTGATATATGTTACACCTTTTAATATGATTTACTAAAGCCCCAACTCAATTTATCAAAACCAATTGAAAAACCCCCTTAAAAATCCAAACTTGATATAAACCCTAATTTTCAAAAGTTCATATTTTTAAAATCTAAGACAATGTATGAATAGGAAATGGAAAGAAGAGTTCAAATATGTGATTACCTTTCAAAAGCCCCTTGAATTGATGAAGAAATCGAATGAAATTAGAGCTTGAAAATTGAGAGAGTTTGGGGAATGGGGGAGATATTTCACATGGGGGATATAATGAAAAGGGGAAGAAGATGACAATTTGAAAGTTGTCATCTTTTTTTTAAAAGCTTTTGGGCTAATTACAACATAAGCCCCTCCCTTTTTATTAAAGTTCAATTACACCACATTTTAGGTTGAATTTATTTTAATTTAATTTTATTGACTCGAACTATAAACCCGGATAACTCCTAACCCCAAAACACGGGTGTTACAAAACTGGAGGAACACTGCCGGCAGGAAACAAGGAAAGCAGAGCATTGCTTGTTGCTGTTGGGTTCACCGACAAAGTAACCTTTTAATAAAATATGTTATCATCTTATATCATTCAATGTCTTCCATTTTATTTTCTTCATTTGATTAGGTCCAACCAGATGGGGACACGTGTTGTCCTCTAGTTGGTTGGTTAGTTTTAATTAATTAAATTAAAATTAGGACCAAATTAATAAATAGGTAAATAACATGGACTAAATATGTAATTTTACAAATTTCCGTTAATTGTCACGTCCCTCCATCACCTATCCGTTAATTTTTTAACGGCGGTGGTCAAAATAGGTCAATCTAATAAATTTGGTGGTCTGACTAGTTCGGTGATCTAAATAGATATTCTCAAATAGTTCGGTGGTCACCGATTGACCGATGTAGTTTACCCTTAAAAAACAATGTTATGACGAACCGTAAAAAGTTTTAATTGTAGCACTGAAATTTTTGGAATTGTTTTTTTAGTCATTGGTCCATAAATTATATTTTTTTTGTTGAAAGAAGGTCCATAAATTATAGCTAGTCAAAAGACGTGACATTTTTTTACTGATCTGAATGCTAAAAAATTAGTATTTCTATTTGTTTTATATGACGTGACATTTTCTTTTTCACTCTTACTTCATCTTTTTCATTAAATTTGGAGTTTTTCCTTGTTTCACTCTTATTATCTTCTATTACTCCATCAGTTTTAGATTATTTTCAGAATTTTTTTAAATTATCTAAGTTCAGCACAAAATCCTCTATTATTTTGGGGTTTAACACGTTCCTCCGAAAAATGTACAACATATTTTGAAATTAACCTCATTGTACAACTATTGTCGAAGATTTAAATATTAGAAAGTTAAATTTTTAAGTAAATTTTTATCTATTTTAAGTGAATTTTGTGAAATTTAAAAAACGAAAACGCTCCGAATTCTAATGACTAATATTGTAGTTTACTCTCGATTTATGTTTTAAAACAAAATAAAAATGATAATATTAGTAACGGTAATACTTGCGTGTAGAATCTGCTAACCTAAAACTTTGGTTATGAATTATGATTTCCGTCGGTGAAGGAAGGAATAGGCAACAGTTTTTTAGTTTTTACGACGATAACCCAATTTGACTGGTAATGCATAGCCATAGGCTTACATCTCTCTTTAAAATTTCAACACATAAAATTAAGTGAAAGACATAATCTTTGACTCATTTTACTTGGTTACACATAGGGATGGGCACTGCAGGTTTTTGGCACACCCGAATTCGATCTGAAAATATATACTATAAACTCGAACTCGACCTCATGCTTGAAAAAATTCGTCTCGAAAATTATATATTTAAACTCGAACCCGATCCGAATTATTAAAAAAAATTAAATTTTAGAGACGTAATTATAAAAAATTAAAATTTAAGGATTTAATTGTAAAAAAATTCATTTTTAATGACATAATTGTAATATATATAAAGAGAGAGCATTATTTCGAATATCTCTAAAAATATAAGAGAAAATTATACTATTAGTCCCGGGTCGGGCCAGATATTTTCCACCATAAACTCGAACTAAACCCGAAAGTACCCTTAATAAAAATCCGACCGAACCCAAATTTTCCACAAAAAATCGACCTGATCAAACCGAGTCGAGTCGAATAAAATGTCCCTCCCTAGTTACACAAGCCTCCAGTTAACTTTTGTTTTCTTCCCTTCAATTTTCTTTTATTATTTGACAATTGAAATTCTTTTATTATTGATTCATAATTTAAATATCCAACTTGTTTAGTTATTATATATTAAAAAAATTAAATATCATTAAAATAAAGGAATGTTAAACAAAACACACATTAAAACAAAATTTCTATTTTCATTTAACTATGTGCTTAAGTATTGATGTAAGAGGTGTAATAAAAAAATTTAATCTTGTATATTGTTTCGGTAATAGTTTTTAAAACATCGATAAATTATCACGAAAGAAGATCTAATCATACAAGATTATTAGCGTTTACTGATCACGAATGTGCATCGTGATGGACGATACACGGACGTCAAACCAATACAAAAATAAATGAATCGTACCATAAAACAAATGAAAAATGTGTCCTAAAGTGAAAAAATAAAAATACATCATTAGGTTAGATTATAATTTTAGTCTCTCTACTATTCAAGTTGAAATTTAATAATGTTTATAAGAATTCATGTCATGTATATCTTATGATATATTTTTTGAATATATATCTTATAATTTTTTTGAACATGACCACTGGATTTTTATTATAACCATAGAAAATATCACAATTACAACGCATCCAAGAAGAAAAATAATGGGACTGATCTACATAAATTTCTTACAATCCAAAAACAAAGAAAAATGAAAGATTTCTATGAAGATAAGCATATCATCAAAATTCAGAAGCTTCGTGAATCTCTTTGTCTCAATCCAATCGAGACTCATAACTGATATAAAAAGAGTGGTGAGCGATCTAAACTATCAGGCAGAATGTTCCGCTACCGGGACTGATTACATCGGCAAACAACCATCAACCGAGTGTGATCTAACTTTCTATGACCGTCGACAAAATCATAATCAGGAACTAGCGCCGATTAAAAACTCTATGTGAGCAACGATCGACCACTAGGGTATGCTGAATCATGCCACAAGGATAGATAAAACAAAACCACAAAAACAAATAAAACATGTCACAAGGACAGAAAAAACGCGTGTCACAATAGCAGAAAAAACGCGTGCCATAAAGACAGAAATTCTTATTCAAATTTTTTTAAAAAAATTAAACTTCATTTCTCTTATGATTTTGATAAGCTTGAGTCAACTTTATAATGTTAAAAATGGGAGAAAATAAAATGTTTTCATTTTAAACATGATAATATTTATATCAATTGAAAATGATTGAAACTCATAGATCACTCACTATATTTAATTCACATTCACTCACCAAAGAAAATGACAATAAAACAATTGGAAATCAATAATTATGAGTATCCAAATTATGACCTCACACGTTGACCACCGCATGATTTCCCATGATCAACGGCTTTAAATCCACTTGTCAATCTTCCCATTCAACATTATTTTGGTGAAACTATTGTTTTGGTCCCTTCTGCATACTCAAAATTGATATCTAATTATTCGGAGAGGTAAGCAGTTCAGTATCGCTTAAGTAGGTCTCGAGCTCGAGGCCTTGTGTATGTAGAAAATTCTTGTATACTCAAATATGATATCTAATTACCAATGGAGTTGATGCAAGTGATAAGCAATTTGATATCGTTTAAGTATGTATCAAGCCCGAGGCCTTTTATACGCAAAAAAATTTTACTGAGCAATTTACTCATCAAAACCAGACGTGCTATACAATTAGTTAGGACAAAGCCTTGTAAAACTAAGAGGACAACAATAATTAAATTAATTTAACATAATTTAACATTTTTTATAACATTATTAGTTAATCAAAATCGTTTTGGATTAATGAGTTGTTTATTTAGATGATATAGTTATTTTTTTAATACTTTGACAACGTACGTATATATTACACACATAAATTTTAAAATTCAAATCTCTTAAGATAAATATCATTTTTTTTCACTAAAGTCACTTGTTGAATTCTATTAACATTAGGTTTTAAATCTTATCATTATAAATAAAATAAAATAGATTAAAACAATCACTTTCATAATAAACTTTTATAATATTCGGTAAAAATAATCGATAAATAAATTAAAGGATTAACTACTGGAATAGTCATTTATGTTTTTCCCACAGTACATAGTTGGTCACCGATTTTGAAAAACGACCAGTAAGGTCACTTATGTTTTCGGGCGTAAACTTTTGGTCACTTAGCCATTTGTTGCCGTTAAACATTGACGGCTTGCTGACCTGGCAGCGAAAAAATAAGGGTAAACTACTGCAATGACCACTAAATTTTATCCCATGCATATTTATGTTCTCCAATTTTAAAAAATAAACATTATGGTCACTATTGAAAAGGTTTCTTTATAATTTCACCCTTAAATTTTTAAAAATTCATTTTTCAACCCTAAAACTTTACAATCAATTAGTACAATAATATTATAAAGGCTTAATGAAAAATAGGTGCCAAAAGTATACATTTTTTAAATTTTAGGTGCCCAAATTGCTCCTATTTAATAACTAAACTTTCAAATTGCTCATATTTTTTCACTCTTAATTATTTATTATTATTATTATTATTATTATTATTATAACATGACATGTCATTTTTTTATTTTTAAATTAAAAATAATTTAAAAACAAAATAAAACTATTATTATTAGTATTATTAAATATAAAATATTTTTAAAAAATATTACTTTTTAAAATAATTTAGGTGTCTAAAGTTTTTTTTTTAAAAATAGGTGCCCAAAGTTTTGTTTGTTACAATTTTAGAAGCCCGGCTGTTAAATGGGTGTTAAAAAAATTGTCAACCAATCGGTGCTTAACACGTGACATTAATTTTATTTTTTAATGAAAAATACTCAGATTTTTCAAATTTTTATAAAATCTCAAAATTTTACAAGCTTCACAAAATAGTCCTTAAATCCCTAAAATTTCCCAAACTTCCGCCGTTAATTGACGCCGCTTTCGCCGCCGGTCGCCGTCCCTGACCACACCCACTTGGTCATCAGACCAAGGCGACCATTTCTCCTAACACGATGTCGTTGGAAACGCCCAACGACGTGCAGCCGAACGTCGAACATGAAATCGATGTTCGTGATTGACGTTCGGCTGCACGCCGTTGGGCATTTCCGGCGACGCCGTGCTAGGGGAAATGGTCGCCTTGGTCCGGCGACCAACTGGGTGTGGTCAGCGACGGCGACCGACGGCAATCGACGGCGGAAGTTTGAACATTTTTAAGGATTTATGGACTGTTTTTTGAAGCTTGTAAAATTTTGAGATTTTATAAAAATTTGAAAAATCTGAGTATTTTCCATTAAAAAATATAATTATTGTCACGTTTCAAGCACCGATTGGTTGACAATTTTTTTAACATCCGTTTAACAGTCGAGCACCTAAAATTGTAACTATGGAAACTTTGGGCACCTATTTTTACAAAAAATACTTTAGACACCTAAATTATTTTAAGAAGTAATATTTTTAATTTAATAATAATAAATATAATTTTATTTTTAAATTATTTTTAATTTAATAATAATAAAAAATAGCATGTCATGTTATAATAATAATAAAAATAATAATTTAGAGTTAAAAAATAGGAGCAATTTGAAAGTTTAATTATTAAATAGGAGCGATTTGGGCGCCTAAAATATAAAAAGTATACTTTGGGCACCTATTTTTCATTTAAGTCTTTATAATATTCTGTACTAATTGATTGTAAAGTTTTAGGGTTGAAAAATAAATTTTTAAAAATTTAAGAGTGAAATTATAAAGAAACTTTTTTAGTAGTGACCATAATGTTTATTTTTTAAAATTGGGGAGCAGAAATATACATGAGATAAACTTTAATGGTCATTGCAGTAGTTTACCTTTATTTTTTCGCTGTCAGGTCAGTAAGCCGTCAATATTTAACGATAACAAAACGGCTGAGTGACCAAAAGTTTACGCCCTGAAAATGTAAACGACCTTACTGATCGTTTCTTAAAACAATGATCAACTCTGTACTGAAGGAAAACATAAGTGATAATTTCAGTAGTTAACTCTAAATTAAATAAAGATAATTATGAGTTTTATGTTTTGAAGTTGTACTAGGAAGTAGGAAGGAATATGATATAAGCCTCCTTGTAACCAAACATCAAGCACTTTATCTCCTTCTCTCTCAATTTATCTGCGTATTGTGAATTGTGATGACGCGTTTTAATGGCGGCTAAACCTTCAAATCTTGTTCATCATCTCCGATAGTTTCCCTGTTTTTTTTACCTTTTTAACAGAAAATTATATAAATAACATTTCTTTCCCTTTCTTCCTCCTTTCGTTTTTAGTTTGCTTTGCACCCATCCTTTCCCAATGTTTCTCTTCTTCTTTCTCCTCTCTTTCTTCCTCTCCTTCATATTCTTATTCTTTTCTTTCCACTACAAGAAACTCCATAACCAACAACAACTACAAGAAGAGGGAAAACCCCACAATGGATCTGCCCTTTTGAACGATTCAAAACCACTGCCCCGCGAAAACGACCCGACCCATTTGCCCCATTCGCTTCTTCTTGAGATCATGCCTTCCGATTCTGCAAAATGGGCGGGTTTGTTTACCGGGGAAAACCAGCACAAGGGGGATGCCGCTCAATTCGGTTCGGGTCGAGATGGGGAGCGGTGTGAATCGGGTGGTGAGGATCAGAGGACGACGAAGAGGAAGAAGAAAAGAGGGAAGAAGAAGAGGTTGGATTCCAAAAGCGAAGAAGAAAATGGTGAAGAAAGGTGTAGTTTTTCCGAGGACGATAAGAAGAAGAAGAAGGAAGAATCGGGTCGTGGGGGTCCGGGTTCTCGGGTCAAGCCGGACCTTGTTTGCCTGTACCCGTTTACATCAACGAGTAGTGCAACGCAGAGGAAGATCAAGCAACAGTATGATCAGCTTGTTAAGTGCCATGAAAACAAAGGATTAACATTGGCTCAGGTTACTTTTTTTTTCTTTTTCATTTCTCTTAAAATTTTGATTTTTTAATCTGTTAATTTAGCAAGTGATATAAAAGCTTAATCTTTTGTAGTTTGTATTGATTTTAATTTTCAAGACTCTTCTTTTGAATGTTGCTTGAAAAAATGGCTTATCTTGAAACTAAAGAAAGTGCCATTGTTGCTTCTTGTTTTAAGACATCTTTAAGTGCTTTTTTAGTTCTTTAACTTGTCTTTAGGTTATCTGGGGAATAATTTGGTCAAGTCTTTTCTCATTTCAAGCAATAATTTAAAGTTTAAAGTCCAAATTCCTTTTCTTTGCTTGGGAGGTAAGACTATCTAATTTGGAATTGTTTATTCGTTTGTGTTATTTATTTTCTGCAACAAGTTGTTTTAAAAGAAGAGAAGAGGGGGAAGAGAATATGATAACTTTTTGCCTGAATCAAGTTACAAAATCATGTGAGTAAATCTTGTCACATTTGGACATAACTTGCAAACAAGGGTTTTGTTTTAACTGTTAGTTAAGCCGATTCTCAAGGCTCAAACTTGTGGTTGATATTCATGCCCTATATAGCACTGGCTTAAGGTTCTTTTGGTTTAGATATGAAAACTGCTTTTGGTGGAGTTACAGATATGCCGAATGTGAGATGACGGTCTAAATTAAAATTGCATCCTAGAGTAACTACATTTTTCTAGTTTTGGAAAAGAAATAGATTGCTGGTTTTCTTTTTTTCCGGCATTTGATTAAGTCAGGAAGACATGTTCTCAATTAATATGCGCGTCGAGTTGTGTGGACTGTGGAGAGTTGGAGAAGATAGATTCTCAATTCTTCCATGTACTTTTGTAGGTCAAGGATGAGTTAATCCCATTAGTGTACTTTAAAAGATGTGGTTTCAACTCTCAAAGAAAGTCGCTTGTACATGGTGATCATAGTGAAGTTTATGGATCCATATTCTCACCGATCATGGACTATAAGGATTCAAGAGGTAGAGCTTTCACTTGCTAGTGCAAACCTTGTCATGGAAACTCGAAATTTTATTGGCCAAATGAATACTATTTGCTCTAGAAACTCTCAAGCGAAAAGTACCAGAGGATTTTGGTATTACGTAATCGATACAACTTTTCCAGTTACACGTGAAAGTAATTATATTGATTTTGTAACTTGCAAACTGGTTTGAAATGTACAGCTGGTACATGGTGGGAATATGGAGCTATTTTATTTTTGTTATCGAGTTTTTCTGGTGCACTTTTAGCTGAAAGCAAGATTCAGTTGGCCAATGTCAATAAGGAATAGCAAGGCTTAGACCTCGATAAAATATACATAACTTCCCCGAGAAAATTTTAGGCCCAGTGTCTTCATTTATATCCCCCACCTCTCTCTCTCCTTTTTTTTCCGGTACCTAATATGGAATTACTAGTAGTTTTAATATGCTACAATTATAACATCCTATCCTCCCTTATGCAGGTAGGAGACTTCGCTAATTGTTTGATTGAGGCTAGGAACGAGCTGCAGCAAAAGTAAGTTCAGAAATATTGTCATGTTTTACAAATCCAGATTTTTGTTTTGGCTTTTCTATTGTTTTGCTTTTAGCTTTTAGCTTTCTGGTTATTGTTTTTGGAAAAGCATGCTGCTCAAATTTGATCTATGTAACAAGTTTTCCCAGCCTTTTTTCCCCTTCCAAGTCCTTAACTACTTTTGTTCTCGGAATATTGAATTGTTTTCTATTTCTTTTTTCACCCCTTTAACACATAAATATTGAATTTTGATATCGGCATTGGTTCCTATATTCTTTGCCTCAAGTTTTTACCATTAATCCGTTCTTTCAATGTTTTCTTTCCTATTTGATTTCCCAGCCATTATTGTACTGCAGGTCTGAGGTGATCAAACGTAAGTTTACAATAACAAGGGCTCTACTATTCAAAGCAGATCGATCATCATTTGATCGTCTAAGGCAGCAGGTGAGCAACCGTATGAGATAAACTTATGCTTCTGTATGAACCGGTCATTATCATTAATTTTTTTATCTCCTCTAATAATGTATGGATTTGCATGTTTAGATATACAAGCTAGAAATGGAACAGAAGAGATTAGAAGAGGATGCATTTGTCTATAACTGGCTCCAACAGCAACTTAAACTATCACCGGCCTATAAGAAGGTAAAATTCAGACCTGTATTCTAATGGTTTGTTTATTGTTAATTTTGATAATTATGTTGTTAGTCTTAATTTTGATAATTATGTTGTTAGTCTTAATTTTGATAATTATGTTGTTAGTCTTAGTTTGTTTTTCTCCGTCTCCCAGATGCTAGAAGTTTGTACTTGCATGGAGTCAAAGGGCAAGTCCTGCGAGCCGATGGAAGACGCAGATTCTGAATTCACTGACATCTCTTTTGAAGAGTTATTAGCTCAGGAAAAGAAGGATTCATTTTGGTTGGTTGCTTATCTTTTAACTCCCGGTTTCTAAATTTTGTGTACACCACTTATGAATTCACCTTTCTTCTTCGAATGTTCCCCGCAGGCAGAAAAATGGGAAATCAAGATTAAGCTCAAACTGATGACAGCATTTGTTTAGCTAACTCAGACCGAGAAAATCACCCCACTTTTTGTAGTATGTATCTTGGAATTATGTTTCTTTCGTTTCTGCAGCAAAATCATTGTCATAAATTTAGGTTTTACAGGCTCTCCCGTGGAAAGCTATTAAATAGTACAGAACGGCGAAGCTCTCTGATCATTCAACGCTGTGTTTTCAGCTGAAGTCCAGCCCTCACCTAGCAGAGCCAACTCCCATCTTTTGAGATCCAAGCATCGGCTTATTCCATTGCTGAAACCTTTATATTGCATCGATGTTGTCGGGCTTTAGTTGATCTTAGGAGTTTTGGTTCGAGTAAAAAGCTAATATATAGCTCAAAACATCTGCATCCAGATTGGTGTTAATGTAGATTATACAGAACTTGAAAATATTACTGTTTAATATGAAGATTAGCTTTTTAACAGAGTTGATAAATGCAATTCAGATTGAAATGACTTATTTATGTCACTGCAGGCACAATGGCCCCATGGTTAGGAAATTATATGTTTTTTTTTTATCATATTATGTAGATTTTGACATCTGCTATATTCATGTTGTGTTGGTATCCGTTTTAATACAAAACTCTTGTAGGAAAACATGATCTGCAGAAACTATCAACTGAAAATTTTACCATTTCAAGAGCCTTGAGATAAAATTCTACCATTATAGTATAATCAATAGTATTGTATGATACTGTTGAGAGTAGGGATTGAGCATGACTCGATTTGAAAAAATTGAATTATTTAACTTGGTGCGAAAAATCTTGACTCAACTCGAAATTTTTTTAAATAAAATTTGAGTTAGAATGAAAATTCGAATAATTCGAATTTTATAAACTCGACTTAATTTGAAAAATGAGTTATAAAGTAAGATTTGTCAACTCAACTAGTTTTAAATTTTTTGATTCGATTAAATATTTACTTCTAATTAAAAGGAGCATATTAAAAAAATAATTACGAATTCCGAACTTAAAGTATTTAATAAAAAAATCAAATTAATACAAGGAATATACCTCTAATTTATTTTCAGAAAGAAAGTGTCAGCTGATCTCTAATTCTTTATCGGTTTATCCGAACACTTGCAGACAAAAAGCAAATAATTGCATTGAAATGCGAGCTTTGCATAACATTTTACATTTCTAAAAGTGTCAGCTTTTCAGTTTCTTAGCTAAGGTTAAGCCCACCAACAACATCGACAATTTATCTTCAACAGCCATGGCATTGTGCTCAACCTTCTGCCCTCGTATTCCCACCATCTTAAGAGCTAAACCCATTTCTTCTTTTCCTTCAAATCCTTTGTTTTCTCTTTCTTTCAAGGTTTACTCTTCTCAGGCCACAGATGCTTCATCCCAAGGTATTCCCTTTACTTGTTTTCATGTTTTATTGTGTGTTTTTGTATAATTTGTTCTTTCTTCTTTGATAGCTAATTTTTCTTCTTTGACAATGAGAAAGTTCAATTCTTTTATGGATAAGTTGAATTGCCCTTCTCCATAAGTGCCTAGAGCTATAGATTTCTTATACAAAATGCAGTAGAAAATTGTTGGGTGTCTTTGCAACAAGGAAAAGTAAAAACCTTGAGGAATTATTTGGAAATTGAAATTCATGGATATGTGGTAATGGTTTTCTTATCTAGCAATTCTTGAGCCTCTGGAGGTTTGTGTTGGATTCAGGTCCAAAGGTTTCTCATTTTCTCACTAAATTTATATCTGCATAAGATACAATTGCCACTAAGTGCTTATCTAACTCTTACAAGGCTTATGCTCAATGTAACAGATAAATTTACAGGCCGAGTTGGCTTTCTGGGTCTTGGAATTATGGGATCTCCAATGGCACAGAATCTCATAAAAGCTGGGTATGGCTTGTTTTCTCTTCTTAATCAGTACTGATAGAACCATCAAACTGAAATGAAATTTGGGTCCTAAAAGATGCTGCTTCCATTCACAACAGCGAATGATGCATCCTATGTTTTATTCCCTTGTGACCGTGTTCTCTCTTTCCTTGACATGAAGCCTTTAGCATCAATTTGAGTGGGAAAATGATTTACCTTTCTTAAGCACCAAAGGTGCCCCAACTCTGAAGTTGATGTGTTTAGAGCTTAATCATCTTATTTGTATGTTGCAGATGTGATGTGACGGTATGGAACAGAACGAAAAGCAAATGTGATCCTCTCATCAGCCTTGGTGCAAAGTGAGTTTTGAATATATCTGCTGTGAAATTAGTTTTTCATGGCTTTACCATACCGATGCTGTTAAGGAACCCCTTACATCTTCTCTCTTTGTCATGGACATGTTGACATCCCTTTTTATATAATATGGCCAAATACCAAGTTTATTCAGCATATCACTGTTGGTAGATGGGCTTAGAGGGTCAGCACTTCCCTAGCAAGATAACTGCTTTATATTTCCTTAGTATCTCTTTTTTCGAAGCTTTGCGTTGTTATTGATGTTGTTTTTGACTAGAGCTTTCCAAGATAACTAACTTTAATCTTTAAATTATTGAATAAGAGGTATTTTTTGGGGTGCAGGCATGGATCCTCTCCGGAGGAAGTAGCTGCAAACTGTGATGTCACATTTGCCATGCTTGCCGATCCTGAAAGTGCAGTGCGTATGTTACTGTTATAAATTCCATTTTTATATTTGTTTTTCTTGAGCTATTATTAAGAACTGGCAACTCATTGTTGCTTTGTACTAGATTGATGTTGCCTGTGGGAAGAACGGAGCCGTGAGTGGAATGGGTCCGGGAAAAGGGTAACATTTCTCTCATGTTCTCATTTGAAAGCATTTTCTGTAAAAACTTTTAATTGTTAATATAGTGTCACCGTCTGCTTCATTTTGTTAGTTGAAAGGTTCCCGGACTTGAATTGATAACCTAAGAAATTGCACTTACATTATAGCTATGTAGACGTTTCAACCGTTGATGTTGCCACTGCTAAATTAATCAATGGACATATCAAAGAAACCGGGGCATTATTTCTGGAGGTAAAAGTTGCAGCCAGGCTTGTCATTTTCTAAAATGCTTGCAACTCATTCCGACCACAAATAAATTGAGTATGCTTTGATACTTTGATAATGTTAGAATGTCAGTTAACCAAGCTTCATTTTCTTCCTTTTCAGGCTCCGGTTTCAGGTTCGAAAAAGCCTGCAGAAGATGGACAGCTGATATTCCTGACCGCGGGTAAAATGTTTTGCTTCAGCTTTTAGTATATGATGTTCGAGTGTTATATAGCTGGTTAACCGTGTTCAGAATATAATCTTTTTAAGCCAATCACTGAGGCCATAGCTTTATCTTTCAGGTGATAGAGCTTTATATGATTCAGTTGCTTCACTCTTGGACATAATGGGCAAGGTAATCGTCTTCTCTCTCATGAACGCACATTTGTTACACGGTATTTCTGAACTACTGTTTATCGAATTAACAGTCACAAGTGATTTTATTATGTGTTTCTTCCCCAGTCAAGATTTTACCTCGGGGAGGTCGGAAACGGAGCTGCTATGAAACTTGTCGTTAACATGATTATGGGAAGGTTATGCATAGTTCTTTTTAACTTTTAAAGTCTTTTTTCCCCTGATGCTTGTAGTGACTATGCTTTTCTTTCTCAACTTTTAGTATGATGGCATCATTTTCTGAAGGATTACTTCTTAGCAAGAAAGTAGGGCTCGATCCAAATGTTCTAGTCGAGGTATTCCCTGAAACCCGAATGCATGAGTTGATCGGATGATGGATTGTTGTCTTTCTTTTTTTTACATCATCTTGTGGTACGGCAGGTGGTTTCACAGGGTGCCATAAGTGCACCAATGTACTCAGTCAAAGGTCCATCAATGGTTAAATCCCAATATCCCACAGCCTTTCCCTTAAAGCATCAACAAAAGGTTTGTAACTTACCTGATCAATCAACATTTTCGAGAGACGCCATTATCGATTCATATTATAACAGAAACTAATGGTGACACAGGACCTTAGACTTGCTTTGGGATTAGCAGAATCTGTTTCCCAGTCCACTCCTATCGCAGCTGCGGCAAATGAACTGTACAAGGTTGCAAAATCATATGGCCTCAGTGACGATGATTTTTCGGCAGTTATTGAAGCACTGAAAGCTAAATCTCACAACACTGCTTAACTTCATGGTTTTTTTTTCTGTCATTCATGGGGTACAAAGCTGATTTAGACATACTTTTTCATGTATGATGATATTTTAGGTTAAGCTTTTCAACCCCTATTCTATTCCGTCTCCACCGGTCGTTGAACTCAGTTCCGACTTCCTAGAGTCTTATCCGAATATCCGTATAATTAATTTTAAAATAAAACTTTTGCATTTGTAACAATCCGAAACAAATCACAAAATTGATCTTAGTTATTCACTGCAAAAATAGTAAATAAAGGTAACAATACTTGTAATTGTACTAGGACATTTCTACACTAGATTCTGTAATAGTGTCATGAACATGCATCAATGCTAGGCTGAAGAAATAAGAAACAATTGGAGTCTAATGAATTCACAAATTCCTAACAGAACATGGACTTTTAACCGTGTCCTAAAACTAACAAGTCGAGTCGAGCCAAACCAAGCCTGCCGTAATTCGGTAGCAAGTATCTTCGACTCGACATATTCCTCATGGCTTCCCTCTCTTCCAGCCCTTAATCCACGTAGATCTCGTAATCTTTCTATATCGACTTCTTAGTCGATTTTTACAGATGAGTAAATCTTCCTAACAAACCAGAAGCAAGCATAGAAACCAACTGTACCTGTCAGGACAAAAAATGCATATGATATAATTACCATGTAACCGAAGTAGAGGATGCCTGAGATCAGCTTAGTAATCTCCAACTTGGTGAAGAAGTAGAAAATCGAGTATATGAAAAGGAAAAGCGCCGAGGAGCCGGCGGTCAAGTAAGATCTCCACCACCAATGATAGTCTTCACTGCACAACTGGAAGTAGCATAGCACAATTGTTATCTCGGCGCAAGTGATTATTAGAATAATGAACACTATGAAAAGGAAGCCAAAGATGTAGTAGAACTGGTTCAGCCATATCGACGTCAAGATGAAGAAGAGCTCGATAAAAACGGCCCCGAATGGAAGAATGCCTCCGATGAGTATAGAGAAGATTGGCTTCATATACCATGGCTGCTCCGGTATCTGTTTGGGAATCTAGTTGGTCTTCACAGGGTCTTCAATGGCCGGCCTTTTGAAACCGAAGTAACTTCCGACAAAGACTAATGGAACCGATATACCAAACCATAAGAAAACAAGAGCAAGCATTGTCCCAAACGGCACTGCACCAGAAGATTGCTCTCCCCAAATTAGTCCATTCAGCACAAAGAAAACAACAAAGAGGATGCTGGGGAACATAAATGCAGTTTCCAAAGTATTTCTCTTCCACTCTGTGCCCTTAAACATTTTGTATAAACGTGCTGAAGAGTAACCAGCAAATATTCCCATGAAAACCCACAACAGAACCATAGCAGTCATAAGCCCTCCCCGATTCGAAGGAGATAGGAAACCCAGCAATGCAAATATCATCGTCACAAGCGTCATCGAAAAGATCTGGACGCCGGTACCGACGTAAACACAGAGTAAATCATAGTTGATTGGAGCTCGAAAGACGTCCGCATGGACCAGTTTCCATCCTGTTTCTTCCTGAGCCTCATCTTGGGTTTCCAACTGATTATAATTTGAGATATCTCTGTACAATGTTCTCATCATGATCACCGCTAGCATGCCGGAGAGGAAGAGAACAATCATCAGTGAGTTTACTATGGAGAACCAGTGGATCTGATCGTCATTCATCAGAAGGTATGTGTCCCAGCGAGAAGCCCATTTGATATCACTCTCCTGCAACAAACCACAAGTTAACCTATACACTAAGACCTGTTCAACTGAAAACTAGTAGTCCTTCCGGTCCGGCACACACCGGAAAACTGGGAATACGATGAGCCATTAGAAAACGATGACAAGAAAAAGAAAGGCAAATACCTTGAAAGTTACATCATATGTAAACACAATCTCCTTGCCAATGTCAACTTCTTGTGGAACAGTACTACCTTGAGTTAGATATTTGGTGTCCTTATTGCATGTTGCTATCTGGGGATTCTTCTCATCCCATTCTTTGTATTCATGATTAATGCTGTTAATGAAAGCCGAAAAACGAACAACAATGACACAAGCAAGAACAATATGTTTCTAGCAATATTATACAGAAAGCTTACATTGTAGCAATGCTTATGGAAAATCCACAAAATCTACAAATCAACTAAGTTTGACTTAAAAACACCCTGGAAAAAGAACAATAAAGTCAAGAAAATGGTAGAAAACCTGTTTGGGGTAACCTCAAACCCAACAATTCGAGTAGCATCAGTCTCGGTATCCCTGTGAAACATGACTCTGAAGCTCAAGTGGTTGTTGATAAAATACTTCTCCTCTTTGCTCTGTAAGGGCATAACAGTTGCAAGTTAAAGTAAAGAACACATAAAACTTTGAAAACAATACTAGGTTCCCTGACCATACCCCAGCATAATTCCCTTTGAATCCAACACGGAAACCATGTTCATATGTTGTCGACTGGCTTCCATCTCTCCTTTGTCTAAGAACAGCGACCGGAAGATTGTCGAGAATCCTATGCATCAATTTCAGAAAGTTCAGTATAAATAGGCACCACAAACTTAGAGGTAAAAAAAAAAACAAGTAAAGCATCTCCATGAAAAGAAAGGAACAAGGAAATATGAATCATAGACATCATATTTGTTACTTACATATTAACTCGATATTCGTCATCAATTTTTTCCTTGAATTTCTTTGCAGATTCAGCATTGAGTTTTTTTCGACAGACTACTTGGCAAGGATGATCCTCCCTCATTTCAAACTAAAGCGAAATGCTTTAAAAACAACAACAACAACAAAAGAATTACAGGAAATGCATAACACCACAAAAGGCAACAGATGCTCACGGTGTAGACGGAATTCTCGATGCGGTCACCACGTAGTACCTCCCCCAAATTTTCAGCATTTTTCACAATCTTGGCTGGTTTACAGTAGTCCAAGTAGTAATGGTCATATGGCAGTTGTGTCTTTGTAGATGACAGTTTGTTCACCTTAACATACAGGGGATCACCCTGTTCAGAGTGAAAAAAGGGACAATTTAAGGCATAATACAATTAATAACAACAAAAGGAGACAAAAAAACCTAACCATTATATTTATATTGACAGAACTGAAACAATGTAATCTGATCCATGAAAAGTGAATTCCACTATGAATCTAAAACCAAATCACTGGTTCATACATATTCTTAACCCCGTTGAGTATGCACACACGTCTTGTATACAAAATGATTTAACACGGGTCTCTTAGTATGAACATCATTCGCTTTTCCACTGAACACACTTGTTGGGTTCAATTTCACTCTATTCTTGAATAGCTTTCTTTCAGAATCAAAATCCAAAACATTTAACACAAATACAAGAACACATCAAGATCAAACCATAAAACCCCATAATCCCCATCATCATCAACAACAAAAAAGGACAAGAATTAAAATGGAAAATCAACACAAAACATTACAGTAAAAGAGAATCCAAGATAAACCCAGAAAGGGGAAGGGAGAAAGAGAGGGTACCCTTTGAAAATCACGAGGGGCAACACCAGGGAGATAAAAGGAATGAGCAGTTGATAACAAAAGCCAAAAAGCAAACATGAAAATCTTCCATTTCGTAGCCATTTTACCACTCTTCTTCTGCTCTTTAGATTGGTTTCACCATTAATAAACCTTTGAAAAATGGCGCCTTGTGCAACTACCCATTTACATCTTTTTTGCGGGTTTTTTTTGTAAAGAGCTAATGAATTTATTACGTTGAATTCATGGCTTTTGTTTTGAAGAAGAAAACAAGGAAATGATCTCAGCCTTGTTCCATTAGAAATAGTTTTCTAAAGTTAGTGAGTTGCTTTCCTTCAAAACCCATGCATGCAACCATGGAGCTAACTTGGTCCACAAGTTTCGATCGGCTAAGCCTAGCCATCCATTATATTCGCGTACTCCTTTTAAATGGGTGAAATTATGGTTTTGGTACCTCTACTATTCTCAATCTTTTTATTTTATTTTAACAAAAATTTAAAAATAATTTTATTTTATTTTAATAATTACTAATCAACTCTTATGTCACGTTATCATATTTTTAAAACTATTGACCTAATTTCTTTTAGTTTAACCGGCCGACTAATTCAGATCGGATTTTACAGAGGCCTATTATGGGGCGACACTTCTAACCTAGTTTTTTCATTCACAACGACACAACGTCAATATACCGACTCGTGTTGCACACCTAGCTTCTTTTTTTTACGTACGTAAGACATCGAACTCGAGACTTGACCAAGCTGTTACCACTTGGACTAAGTTTTATTTATCTTAGAAAATGGTTTGGAATAACATCAGATTGTTTCCCTCTACGCATCTCTCTTTATTGCAACGATAAATGAATCCATCAAAATCTCATCCTTTTGATGGAATTTTCAGCTGATATCAGCTGTGTTCATGCTCCAAGCATTCAACTCTGCAATGTTCATGGCTTGAGTTCCATTGTTGAAAGCATACAAGTGAGCTGCCTCGTTAATTGCCAATGTGGGATAAACTCTTGATGTTATGCAAGCTTTGCCACCTCCACCAAAGCTCTCCACTATGGAATGATCTATCTGTTTCAAACAATAACAAAATGATTAAAAATGGGCCCGTATTAGACCTCTGCAAAACCTGATCTAAATTAATCGACCAATGGATCGAATAGCGGTGGTTAAACCAAAAAACTAATAGGTAATTCAAAGTTCAAATTAAAGTCTCCACATTGTACTCACCAAGCTCCTTAATGACAACTTTTGGTGTTGAATGTCCAAATCCAGGAAAGCTCCATAGGTTGTCTTGTCATTATCTTGATCTAGGGAAGAACTGGATTGGTCACTGCACATTAGCACCACATATCTGTTGTTGCTTTTGAATATTCGGAAGAACACTGCGGTGTTCTCTTTCAGGTCATCGGAAGCCAAGACTAACAACCCGAATGGACCGAGACTCCCTTTAACCGATGCACCCTTTTGGCTGCATAGGAGCCGTGGGTCAGTCCAGCTTGGTTCTAGCACCTCAGCATTCTCAAGATCTTTTATCACGAATGAAACCTCAACATCTGCCTGTACAAATATGAACGAAACAGGACGATGAATGAGTGCGGGAGACGTGGCGAAAACGTATTTTCTAGTTTTTATTTCACCAGCAAAATCAAGTCACCTGTGCTGCAGTGACACCGGAAACTTCAATAACAGATCCTCCCTCGAGCAATTTGTTAGCCAAGCTAACGTGATTTGCACGTAGCTTTTGTATTTCGGCTATTGGCCATTGCACCAATTGTTTGCCACTTTCGGCCAGCCAAATTTTCCTAGGAATTGCCTGCAAAATTAGAGACCATATCATAAACTTTGCAGTAATTGAAACTTGGGGACTTAACTTAAGTTACTTAATATACAAGCAATAACTAAACCAAGACTTACGTGAACACCTGACCATCCTTTCTTAACATCATCCGCCACACTCGATGATTCGTTAATCCAAGCCGTTAAGATTCTTCGTTTCTCGACACAATCAAAGAAAGACTTGGAAGCATAATACTTGCCATAATCGTATCTCAATCCTGAATCACCCTCGACAGATCCCTCGTCCGGTCTATAAATGTCCTTAACACTGTCATAGGAACCAATGGTATACAAGTCATGCCTGGTTTGATCTAAGCTGACCTTAAGCACATGCTTGACAAAAGGGCCATTAAGCGAGGTGTCAACACCGGTTTGTCCTACAACAAGAACAGGGTAAAAATCGGGGCATTCCCACATCCCGGTGCCGTTAGCGGAATGCAATGGGGTTTCGGATTGAAACCAGTTCACAAAATCTTTACTTCTGTAAAGGATGGCTATGCCCTGTTGATCCACTTTGCTTCCAATGATGACCCTCCATTGGCTATCAGGGCCTAGCCATGCAGTTGTTGGATCCCTAAATGAACTTGCATCGATACGATTCTCGACGGTGGGTTGCATCACGGGGTTTTGGTCCGATTTAATCCACTCTCTAAGGTAAGGGTCGGATAAGTTCTTGGGAAAGGCTAGATTCTGGACTTGTCGGTTTTGGGAGTCGACTCCGGTGTAGAGAATGGCTGGTCTGCCACCAAGGAGGATAGTGGCTGAACCGGAGTAGCAACTGTTGATATCATAGGGCTGGGATGGATAGATGGCTGGCTCGTGAGGTGTCCAATTGACAAGATCTGTTGATGTAGAGTGACCCCAGATTTTGATGCCGTCCACAACTGCACCATTTGGATTGTATTGGTAGAACAAATGGTAAACTCCCTTGTAAACCATGACTCCTGCATATTATGCAAGTAGTTTAGAATCCTATAGAAAGGCACGATACTAAAAAATACTTTTAACGTTTGATTTTTTTTAAAATAGTTTAACTCTTAACGTTTCATTTTGAGTCAAAATAGTCATCCTGCGGATGAAAATCGTTAGTCAACTAACATTAAATGACTTGAAATGACGTGACAAACCTACATAGTAGTGCGCGCCGCGATAGCACTGTTATATAGGCAATATGTTGACTTTATAGAATGACAAATCAGTCAAAAAGTAATTTTATAAAATTGTATAAAATTTAAAATATTTTTTTTTCTGACGTGTCATTCTGTCAAATCATTTCAAGTTGTTTAACATCAGTTGACTAACAATTTTCATTCACAGAGGGGTCATTTCGACCCAAAATAAAACGTTGAGGGTTAAATTACTTAAAAAATATAGGCCAATGTGAATATTCAATCAAACGTTAGACACATTTTGACATTATTCCTATAAAAATCATGAAACAAAACACAAGAAACAGTAACATGAAGTACTAACCATTAGGATCTGTTCATCCACAGGTGCCAATTTTGTCAAATCCCAAAGTCAGACCAGATCAAATGACAATAAAACATGGAAAAATATGGTTAGAAAAACAAAGTTTTTGAATTTGTCCCTAATGTGAGAAATCAGAAAGCACAAATGTTATACCATTAATCCAGTTCTTGGGAGGTTGAAAATGAAAGCCAGTTCTATAAGGTTGATTTGCAGGAGCAGAAGATTGAAGAGTTTGAAGATGATTGTTAACAGGGCGTGAAGCTTGAAGCTGCACAAATCCATGGCCAACAAAGAGAAGAAAGAACAAAAACAAGGCAACATTAGGGTTAGCCATGCTTTGCAAAGAATGATTGAGATGGATGAGAAGTTTGACAACTACTGATATATTTATAGGGTTAAAGAAGTGGATCATTTTGGCGGGATATGGATGAGTTGACCATTAGTATAATATCTTTTGAAAGATTTTTAAATACCGTATAATTTGTGTCTGTTTTACGGTTCATATTCAAGGTGTGAAAAGGGACATATGTAGAGGCATCGAAAAGGCAGAGAGGATTTTCATCCCTCTCTTTGGGAATATAATATGTATTACTAATGCTACGTCTGTCAATTTTATCTCGTCTCATTTAGAGCAATAATAATAATAATAATAATTGTTGTGGTTGTTGAATGAATTTATTCAACAACAACAATAATAATATCCAACAACATTCATTTTAGTTCACTTTAATTTTTAAAAACATAAAAAAATTAGTATATTATATTTTCAAATAGCTCAGCTCGGCTCGTTAAGAACTCAAATCGAATTTGAGCTCGATTAGTATCTAATCGAGTAAAACTTTGATCGAGTCGGACTCGAATAACTCACGATCTGTCTCGTTTCATTTACATCCTTCAAACTTTTGGAAAAATTTAAACTAAGTGCAACTTGTTTGCATCCAATTAAGCACCAAAATAAAAAAAATAATCAATTAAGCTTTTTATTTAATTTTGATTATCAGTATTTGATTTTTTCTTGAGATATTATTGTATTACAGTTCTGTCGTGTAATATCTAATTTTTTTAAAAAAAATATATTTTTAAATTTTTAATTTTTTTTAAAAGTAGATTTTTTTAAATAAAAAAATATTGATAAATTAATTAGAACGGAGTGTTAAATAAGATACATTTTGTTGATAAATTAGCAATAATGGCCTTCACTCGTCACCCCTTAACTAAATTTGGTTTTTTTTTTTAAGAAATGTGGCTGTAAACCTCGGGTTGGTATATGGTTAGGCAGCCTTATCCTTAGGTTATCACAAATTCTTTAAAAATGATAAAGATTTGTGTTGTTACACAAATTCTTACATAAATTATAAGAATTTAAGTTATCATAAATTCTTACCTAAAGTATAATCTACATAAATTTTTACCAAGTGTATAAAAATTTATGTAATTACACAAATTCTTATAAAAAGTGATAAGAATTTATATAGTTAAACAATTTCTTATCTATCTTACACAAATCCTTACCAAAATAGTAAAAATTTATGTAGCTACACAACGACTGCCTGATTGTAACCTAACGGTAAGGCTGCTTAACCATAGCACTTCCCGTCATGTCATGGAGAAATAATATCATGGATCATTCATGCCACGTCATTCATGAAATTAATCAATAAAAATCATTCATGAGATTTTTATTAGTTGGTTTCATGGATGGCGTGGTAAAAATGACTCATAATATAATTTCTCCTATGATACTGATAAATTTATCGATAAAATAATTCCCATTTTAGGTTTTACCAAAACTCTCATAGAGCCTTGATAACAATAATAAAATAAGTTAGAAAAATTTTAGAACGGGTGGTGCATACCGTTGTACATCATTAATGCTATTAAATTTTTAATAATTTTGAAATTATTATTAAAAATTAAAAGATTTGACTTGCAATTAAAATTATTTTAAAAAAATTAAATTTGGATTTAATAAACCTTTCGTAATTTGTTTTATAGCATCTTTAATTAAAATATTAAAACAAAATCGTCCATCATCCACAACCCCAGCATTAACCCTAAACTAAATAACCTAACTGTCCTATTTTGTTTTATAGTCATTTGATTTTGGAAAGGACCAATGCTGGGTATTGGCGCTGTCATAATGTTGTTCAAGGATTTTTATGTAATAAAATAGCGTGTGTGTTTGTCTTAATTTATAGAATAAGGATGAATTTGCCACGCTCGACGAGTACTAATGAGCATTACTAACGACGAGTACTGATGAACACCATTAATTTAATTTATAAAAATTTAAAATTAAAAGGACTTACTGTATAATTATTAATTATTTAAATATTTAAAAGTAAATTAATTATAATATATTATTTTATTTTTTAAATTTCTTTTAAACATAAATCAAAATAGCTATCTACTATTAAACTACAAAACCTTAATTTTTTACTCGTTTGAAATTCAAGCCGCCGCTGCAGCCGCGACCGCTATATACTTAACAAGTCGTGTGAGAAATATTCATTTTCTCTTCTTCCTCGATTGTGATACCGCCCTCTATATTTTATAATTATACGGTGAGCCCTTTAAATTTATACTTTTTATAAATTAAATTAATGGTGCTCATCGGTGTTCGTCGTTAGTGGTGCTTGTCGAGCGTGGCAAAATTTTCCATATAAGTATACATTATTAATATTACATACTCATATATACTATTAATATAAAATATAGAGTATTGATTAATATTAAGTGATTATGTAATTGCAAACCTTTTTTTATAATTAAATGTATCTTCTTTTATAAAATTGAGAGAAAATACTAAACAAGGAAACTATTGTGGCGATGGTGCTCTTAATTTTGATAACTTCACAAACAAGGACGGAACTAAGATTTGAAATTGGGGGAGGGCAAAACATAAATTTTGAAAATTCCTTTGATTGTCTTTTTTTTCACCGGGTAAAATAGAGCATTTTCAATTTTTTTAGTATTGTCTATGTTAATTTTATGGTTTGTGTTCGGAACTCGTAACTCTCTCTTCTAACAATGTTGTTTTTAAAGTTTAAATTTGTGTTCTCTCATTAGAAGTGCATTGTCTCTTATTATTGCATTTAATACTTGTGGATGGAGATTTTCATTTTTGATAAAGCTAATGTATGATATATATATTGTAAAATTTTTAAAATTTAATTTAATTTTTGCTTAAATTATTCTAGTTTAAATTATAATTTATTTGTATTTTGTAACAACAATTAACTTACAGTTTTGATATATATATATATATATATATATATATATATTAAAAAATTGAGTTTTTCAATAAACAAATTTACAAAAACATATGGAACAGGTTGGATTCAAACTTTCCCCCATGAGGTTGGGGTGGGCTAGATGATTAGGGGTTGACAATTTGATTGTGCCATACTTGATAATTTAAAATATTTTAGAAATTTATATTAATAACCAATATTATATAAATTTTAAAATATTGTTCTTAATTATATAATTTTCATATTAACATTTTATTTTAATTGTAAAATAAGTGTTTAAACTATATAATTTTTTAATAGACGTTTAAAGTTTTTTTATTATCAAAATAAGTGTTTAATATTTTATTCCGTTAAAATTTTAAGGTCAAATCTTTTACCAACGTTAAATAAATTTAATCACTTAATCATATACGTTATAAATTTCTTAACTTCATTTTTTAAAATAATAAAACCATTAACTTTAAAAAAACACCTCAAAACTTTCATTTAAAAAAAACCGAAAATAATCACCCTTCCACTTTCACCTGTTGACAGTGGTGAAGGCTAGAAGGGCATGCCCCAAAATTTAAATGCTTTAACAAAAAAAATTAAAACTTCTATTAAAAAAATATAATTTAAATACTTATTTTATAATTAAGTCTTATATTATATTTTTAAACTTTCAAAGGAATGGGCTAAGTTTGAACAGGAAAAAATGGAGATGGGCTAAGAGGAGTAGAACCTAAGTCGGCTAGCTACCGGTGGGCGTGGCCTATAGGTGACGCAAGTTGATTTTTTAAAAAAATAAAAATCAGTAGTTAATTTATTAATGGATTAATCTCGATCGAGTATTGTAAAGTGCATTATAGAACTTATGACTCAAAATTTACTTTATTCGTAACGTTTAAATCGAACTTCTAACCTTACATAAAAAATAGTGTCTCATCCCAATAAATTATCAGATTAAAAAATCGAAACAACCCATTCATTAAGAATAATAATAATAAGTTTAGTAGCTCTTAGAATTCAAATCCAAGCTATAAGTGGATGAAAGTGATTTTTTAGAACTGGTTTTATGTAAAATTGATTTTAAAGCAACGTGATTTATGTTTGAGAGTTTTTTTTCTTAAAAACCACGATTGTATAAAAATATAGTGTAAAAATCACGACGAAATGCAAAAGCTACTTTTATCTTACTTCTCCCAAAATCACGTTTGAGGTCAGAATTAATTTTAAAATTTTTGGATCCAAATATGTATAGGCCTCCAAACGCGCATCATATTAACCACTGGACTATAGTAGGCTTATTGTTTCAACCATTATACAAGGTAAAAAACAACTCATAAGGTTCGACCAAAACTCTAAAACACTAATATTAAACTTCAGCTCAACAGATTGAATTGAAATCGAAAGTTTAATAATTTGATCTCTAATTAAATTTTTCATGCCCAACTTTTACATTCACAAACAAGGAAGATGTTTCTTCACAGCGGCCACCATTTTGGATTCTACTGCCCCCAAACCCACAAATCTTATCATCCTCCAAAGAACCATTGCTCCAACGATAATATTTTTGGTCCAATCGACCTTTGCGGTTTTGTTTCCGTCGTTCTCGTTATCCCGATGCTTGTAAATCATGCCAATGCTCTGCTCTCAGTAGTTGTCGACAAGTCTCCATTTGGTGGATCCTTTGTAGATCAAAGTTCAGACGTATGACTAGGGATGGGCACATGTAAGGTCAGATTTTTGGTCGACCCGAAAATAATAACCTTAAATCAAAATCCTACCCAACCCGATGTATATATATAAATCAATTTTAAGGATTTAATTGTAAAAGATTAATTTTAAGGACCTAATTGTAGAAAAATTCAATTTTAAAAATTTAATTGTAAAAAAATAATTTTAAGGACTCAATTATAAAAATTATATAAAGAGAGATATTATTATAAAATATCTCTGAAAATATATAGGAAAATTATATTATTAGTCCCGAGTATGCGACCCGACATCACCCTTAATAAAAAATCGACCCGAGCTAAATCTGACTTGTTGGGTTCAAATTTTTACACATATTTAAGTATTTAGATTTGAATAATCCGGTATCAAATATTGTCCCTTCTAGTCTATATATATTCCTAATAGATGTGTACAAAAACAACAAACCCCTTGTCTTCTCATACATCACCAACACCAAATATGAAAAGGGAAAAAATCATCTATTTTCTCTTATTCACCTTATGTTTTCCCTCACTTTCTTACCATAAAATTTCGGAGGAAAAAAACAGTACAAGTTTGATAGACGCAACATGCAAAGTGACATCTTTTTATAATTTTTGCGTTTCGACTCTCGATTCGGACCCTTACAGTATGAGGAAGGAGGCATTATGATGGCTGAAATAGGTGACCGACTGTAGATGTGAGAACGGAGGTGAGCTGACAATTAAGAGTTTAGTAAAAGTACAGAAAAAAATAATAAAAAAAATGAATGGTAATATGAAATTTTATTGAAGTAATCTAGTTATCAAAAGAACAAAGGGGCAATTTTGGGTGAAAACCCCTTTTAAATTATTATCTTTAAAAATGGCTCCCAAAAACATTTATTTGGCAAAATGACCCCCCTTTTTTGCCAGGTCGGCAGACCTCGCGTTTTGTAGGACGCGAGGTACAATATCACGTTCTACAGAACGCGATTTTTGTCGACGTGGCGTTGCAGTCAGTGTTAACGGTTTAACAGTACCTCGCGTTCTGCAGAACGCGAGGTCCCCGAGAAATTGAAAAGGCGGCTGGAATATATCGGACGGACCTCGCGTTCTGTAGGACGCGAGGTCTGTGCATTTCCAGCCTGAACCACAAGCAAAAACATGCGTAAGTAGGCATGTTCGAACCCAATTTCGAGCGTGTAAATGGTATATTTTTAGCGATCATCGAGTTTGGGGTCGTAGTACTGAAAATTGTCTATCGTATGATACCAACATGGTTAATTTCCGTCCATTCTACAATGGTTTAAAATGGCTTCGAAAACCCTATGCTAGCATACTTTTTTTGATTGAAGTTGTATTTCAACTAATGTCGATAGGCATGTTCGAGCATAATTTCATACGTATAAATTTTAAATTTTTAGGTAACATCGAGTATGGGGTTGTAGTACTGGAAATTCTCTATCGTATGACACTGACACGATCAATTTTCGTCCATTGTACACTGACTTATAGTTGCTTCGAAAACACTATCATAACATATTTTTTTGAATGATTGAAAATATAAGATGGCGTATTGTATAAATAGAAGTAAACTGACTTTATTGATTAGATTGTCATGTGCGAACTCGCATATACAAATTAAAAATAATTAATTAATACGAGGGGCTGAGCGATTAGGACACTTAGGAGCTGTGTGCCCAGTATTTTGACATATAGAACAATGCTTCTTTTGTCCGGTTTTCTCTCGATGTTCGATCAAATCCTCGGCACAATATATTCTTGTAGAAGGTGGACGTCCTTTGGCTCGTAGTAGTGCTGGATCTGGGCGTATGATCGGTTCAGTGTCCACAGCATTTGGATCAACCTCATTTTCGATTGGAGGAAACTCTTTTTCGTAAAGGGTAAACTACTGCAGAGGTCACTTACGTTTAGCGTTTGTACAAAGTTAGTCACCACTTTAGAAAAGTGCATATTAGTAGTCCTCTACGTTTTCGATGTGTAAATACTTGGTCACTCCGACGTTAACTCCGTTAGTCCCCTAACGGATTGCTGACGTGGCGAAATTAAAATAAGGATAAATTACTGCAATAGCCATTAAAATTTATCTCATGTACATTTTTTCTCCTCAATTTAAAAAAGTAAACATTATAGTCACTAATAAAAATGTTTCTTTATAATTTCACCCTTAAATTTTTAAAAATTCATTTTTCAATCCTAAAACTTTACAATCAATTAACACAATAATATTATAAATGCTTAGATGAAAAAAAGGTGCCCAAAGTATACCCTTTGAAACTTAGGTACCCAAATTTAATTTTTTAGTTTGATGTGAAAATACTCGACTCATAATTTCATAAACTCGACTCAAAAATTCAAAATAAAGTTTGAATTATAAAATAAAAATTCCAATAACTCGACTTGACTCGAAAAAATTAAATTTTTAGGTTTGATGTGAAAATACTCGACTCAAAAATTCAAAATAAAGTTTGAATTATAAAATAGAAATTCCATTAACTCGACTTGACTCGAAAAAATGAAATTTTTAGGTTTGATGTGAAAATACTCGACTCATAATTTCATAAACTCGACTCAAAATTCAAAATAAAGTTTGAATTATAAAATAGAAATTCTAATAACTCGACTTGGCTCGAAAAAATTAAATTTTTAGGTTTGATGTGAAAATACTCGACTCATAATTTCATAAACTCGACTCAAAAATTCAAAATAAAGCTTGAATTATAAAATAGAAATTCCAATAACTCGACTTGGCTCGAAAAAATTAAATTTTTTGGTTTGATGTGAAAATACTCGACTCATAATTTCATAAACTCGACTCAAAAATTCAAAATAAAGTTTGAATTATAAAATAGAAATTCCAAAAACTCGACTTGACTCGAAAAAAATTAATTTTTTAGGTTTGATGTGAAAGTACTCGACTCATAATTTCATAAACTCGACTCAAAAATTCAAAATAAAGTTTGAATTATAAAATAGAAATTCCAATAACTCGACTTGACTCGAAAAAATTAAATTTTTAGGTTTGATGTGAAAATACTCGACTCATAATTTCATAAACTCGACTCAAAAATTCAAAATAAAGTTTGAATTATAAAATAGAAATTCCAATGAATCGACTTGACTCGAAAAAAATAAATTTTTTGGTTTGATGTGAAAATACTCGACTCATAATTTCATAAACTCGACTCAAAAATTCAAAATAAAGTTTGAATTATAAAACAGAAATTCCAATAACTCGACTTGACTCGAAAAAAATAAATTTTTAGGTTTGATGTGAAAATACTCGACTCATAATTTCATAAACTCGACTCAAAAATTCAAAATAAAGTTTGAAATATAAAATAGAAATTCCAATAACTCGACTTGACTCGAAAAAATTAAAATTTTAGGTTTGATGTGAAAATACTCGACTCATAATTTCATAAACTCGACTCAAAAATTCAAAATAAAGTTTGAATTATAAAATAGAAATTCCAATAACTCGACTTGACTCGAAAAAATTAAATTTTTAGGTTTGATGTGAAAATACTCGACTCATAATTTCATAAACTCGACTCAAAAATTCAAAATAAAGTTTGAATTATAAAATAGAAATTCCAATAACTCGACTTGACTCGAAAAAAATAAATTTTTTGGTTTGATGTGAAAATACTCGACTCATAATTTCATAAACTCGACTCAAAAATTCAAAATAAAGTTTGAATTATAAAATAGAAATTCCAAAAACTCGACTTGACTCGAAAAAATTAAATTTTTAGGTTTGATGTGAAAATACTCGACTCATAATTTCATAAACTCGACTCAAAAATTCAAAATAAAGTTTGAATTATAAAATAGAAATTCCAATAACTCGACTTGACTCGAAAAAAATAAATTTTTTGGTTTGATGTGAAAATACTCGACTCATAATTTCATAAACTCGACTCAAAAATTCAAAATAAAGTTTGAATTATAAAATAGAAATTCCAAAAACTCGACTTGACTCGAAAAAATTAAATTTTTAGGTTTGATGTGAAAATACTCGACTCATAATTTCATAAACTCGACTTAAAAATTCAAAATAAAGTTTGAATTATAAAATAGAAATTCCAATAACTCGACTTGACTCGAAAAAAATAAATTTTTTGGTTTGATGTGAAAATACTCGACTCATAATTTCATAAACTCGACTCAAAAATTCAAAATAAAGTTTGAATTATAAAATAGAAATTCCAATAACTCGACTTGACTCGAAAAAATTAATTTTTTAGGTTTGATGTGAAAATAATCGACTCATAATTTCATAAACTCGACTCAAAAATTCAAAATAAAGTTTGAATTATAAAATAGAAATTCCAATAACTCGACTTGACTCGAAAAAATTAAATTTTTAGGTTTGATGTGAAAATACTCGACTCATAATTTCATAAACTCGACTCAAAAATTCAAAATAAAGTTTGAATTATAAAATAGAAATTCCAATAACTCGACTTAACTCGAAAAAATTAATTTTTTTTGGTTTGATGTGAAAATACTCGACTCATAATTTCATAAACTCGACTCAAAAATTCAAAATAAAGTTTGAATTATAAAATAGAAATTCCAATAACTCGACTTGACTCGAAAAAATTAAATTTTTAGGTTTGATGTGAAAATACTCGACTCATAATTTCATAAACTCGACTCAAAAATTCAAAATAAAGTTTGAATTGTAAAATAGAAATTCCAATAACTCGACTTGACTCGAAAAAATTAAATTTGGGCACCTAAGTTTCAAAGGGTATACTTTGGGCATCAATTTTTCATCTAAGCATTTATAATATTATTGTGTTAATTGATTGTAAAGTTTTAGGATTGAAAAATGAATTTTTAAAAATTTAAGGGTGAAATTATAAAGAAACATTTTTATTAGTGACTATAATGTTTATTTTTTAATTTGAGGAGAAAAAATGTATATGAAATAAATTTTAATGGCTATTGCAGTAATTTATCCTTATTTTAATTTCGCCACATCAGCATTCCGTTAGGGGACTAACGGAGTTAACGTCGGAGTGACCAAGTATTTACACATCGAAAACGTAGAGGACTACTAATATCCACTTTTCAAAAGTGGTGACTAACTCTGTACAGACGCTAAACGTAAGTGACCCCTGCAGTAGTTTACCCTTTCGTAAACTTTAAGCACCGTTTTGAGTAAGTATACCGGATCAACCATATGCATGTATTCTATTCATTGGTTAGTGCAAGCAGCAATGGCGTGTGCGCACGGGTATTTGAAAGTTTGAAATATTCCGCACTCGCAGGTTTTTTCCCTCAGATCTACAACGTAAGCGTTGTGCTGAATGCCTTCTAACCGCCTGGAAAATTCCGCAACACGAAACAAGTGTCCTTCTCGCGAGAAAAGAGTTGCTTGCACCTGTCTTGATTGGGCCACTTGAATATGCAGTCTTGAGCGGAAATCTGGATGGACTTTGTGTCCACCTGCCATGTACTCAGTTGCTTGCTTGCCCAAGGTTGCAAAAAGGGTAGCTAAACGATAATAGGTCGCTTTGACAATGGAAGTGATAGGCAACTGCCGAACTCCCTTGAGTGATGAGTTTACTGCCTCAGCCAAGTTCGTTGTCATGTGACCATAACGTTTACCCTCGTCATACGATCGAAGCCATTTTTCCTTTGGGATTTTTTCAAGGTATTCAGCGCCCTTTTTGTTTCTCGCTCTCAGTTCCTCGAGCAGTTCAGCCACCTCTTGTTTGTAGTGCGAGTTGCCTACGAGATGACAGTTGAATAGTTATGGTCGAAAAACACATGAAAAAAGGTCGTAAATTGAAGCGAGTAACAAGTAATATAGTAAATGAAAATGACATAAATGACGTACCCATATCGAGCACCATTTGACGTTCATCACGATTCTTGTATTTCAGCAGGTAGTTTGCGGCTATGTGTCGCAAGCAAAAACGGTGGTGAATGTATAGAGGCTTCCAATAATCACCCAAATTTTGTATCGCCCACAGCAGCGCTGTGCCTCTGTCAGAAATAACACACACCCCTTCATCCCTTCTTCTTCGTATTACAAGATCAAGGACATATTTTCGTAGGTTCGTAAGGAAGAACGTCCAAGACTCCAAATCCTCCTTCGGGATGATTGCGAATGCAACAGGAACGCATTTGCGATTGTCGTCCTGTGCTATAGCTAGAAGTAGGATCTGTGTATATTTTCCGTACAACCATGTGCCGTCGATTTGGACCATCGGTTTGCAGTGCTTGAATGCGTTGATGCACTGGGGGAAAGTCCAAAATAACCGGTGGAATTGACAAACACCTCGGACGACACGATCATTTTCGTATGCCAGAACCGTATCAAGTTTGACAACCATTCTGGGGATGTGTTTCTGCAGGAGATTAAGCCACGGGCGCAACTCTATGTAAGATTCCTCCCATCGGCCATACAATTCCTCTTTGACCTTTTTCCTTGCATACCATGCTTTCGAATAACCTGGACGGAAGCCGGTGACAGCTTGAGCTGCAGCCTGACATGTGGGGACCGACACAGTGGGATTTGTTTTCACCAGTGTGGAAAAGATGTCCGTGAGGAACTTTGCATCCAAGTTCTTGTGATCCTGGTTGAGGCTAGAAACGGTGCATGTATGGGGCCCCTCAAGTTTTGTTATTTTCCAACGGTTGCCTGCCCTCTTCAAGTCTGATATACGGATTTTCCATTTACAGCCTTGATCCTTTTGGACGCACTGAGCCTTGTAGTATTTGGCTTGGGTTTTCTTCACTGTCGTCTCAACATTATGACGAAGGTTGTACTACTTAACTGCCGCCACCGCAATTTCCTTGTTCGCGAACGCCATACCAATTCTTAGTTCACCATCAGAACGGTGGGCTCGGCCATCTATTGTGTCGTCATGGGGAAAATCAGGGACGTCCATTGCATCCATATCAACCGTTGTGAAGTGGGATGGTGGCTGGAACATAGAAATTGGTCTTGCGTTTACAAGAAAGTTGGTGGCAGTCGGTTCTTCGTCCAAATCTGGTGGTGGAACGACAGTGTCTTCTGGGTCTTCTGGTAACTCTGTCAAGTCTTCTGGTTCGGGATAGAATGGCCCCAGCTCGTCTCCGTTTGGCCCGGGTTCTCTAATCGGTTCTTCGTCAGAAGCATCCTCCGGGAGCTGGAATAGTAGAGCTTCTGGAATCACTACCCTTTGAGGCAAGGATTGGGGTCGAGGAGCGGGAGACCTCTCACGAGATCGCTCAGGAACCTCATTTCCAAGACCAAAATCAAGATCACCATAAGAAGAATGTATTCCCATTGATGGTTGAATGTACTCCGTGCTAGGGACATACGTTGAGTGTCGTCCATATGATGAATCATGGTCGTGCATAGCGTAAGAAGACGACGCTCCCTCACCCCCAAAAGAAGAATGTCTCCCCATAGATGGTTGACCGTAGTCGGTGCCAGAGACATACATTGAGTGCCGGCCATATGATGCTTCATGGTCGTGCGTAACGTAAGGAGCCGACGTTCCCTCCCCCCCCAAAACTATAAAGATTGTATGGATTGTATGGATCGTATGGACTGTACGATGCATTTGTTGGTGCATCAAATTCATCGTTTGGGGGTTGGTTGAGGTCGAACCCGATACTAGCTACGCAGGACTGCCTTGGAGGAGCAGATGATGATGCACCAACTTCGTTGTCTCGACAGAGTAGGCCAAAATCACGTCGTAGACCTGCGGTCGGGCTATCAACGTTGGCATTCGGATCGAAGTCGAAATTCGCCCGGCCCCAGCTTGGTATTTCGACAACTGGATGAGACTCGGAGAACGATACATACAGCTCGAGGGGCCCCCGATTGAATACTCGAAGTGGGCTTCCATCATCATTTGCACATCAGCATTTGCCGCAATTTGGCATACAGTGTACCGTAAAGGGTCTATAGATATTGGCACCTGATACTTCACGTCGGACAAACGATGATTATTGAAATGAGGAACTTTTGCCTCCAGTTCCTTGACCAACTTCTTGAACGATAATCTCCTCGGAAGCTTTATCGTTACCGGATCTTCGCAGTAAAAAAGGACCCCCTGTTCAGTACCCTCGAATATCTGCCCATCGTAGTAAACTTTCGTAGTAACGCCTCGTCCGACCATTTGAATATTTTGAAAGACTTTTGAAATTTTGATACTTAGAAAATTCTAGGAATTGATTGCCAATTGAAACTTATATTTTCGTTTTATGGTTAGGGTTCATATATAGGCAAAATTATTGGCCCTTGCAATCCAGGAGAATCTGGTTGTGTAAGGCAAATAATGGTTCAGAGACGTTACTTTGCTTGTCCATTACCTAAAACCGATAAGCAGGTAAGTGATAGATTTGATGGGAGGCAGGAATGGCGTGTGTGTGCCTGGGAGGCAGTCCCCTTACTTTCGACAAGTAAGGGATAGATTTGATGGGAGGTAGGGTACACCAGTACCTCGCGTTCTATAGAACGCGATATACGTACCTCGCGTTCTATAGAACGCGATGTCACTTTAAACGCTTTGTTTCAGACATTCCGTCAGAAGTTATAATAACCGTACTATTCACTATTTGTTTGTTTGTGTAATTGAGAACATGTTCGAGAATTTGAGACAATTGTAGTATTGTAATTGAATACTACTACCGGTGCCTATAATGTAATTGAGTACTAGTAATTTTACATAACTTGAAGTCCGTTTAACATTCATAAAGGATGAAATAAGACGTCATATAACATAATTGGAAGATCATTTCATAAGTTAATGGTTAATCTGAATCATCGTAGTCAGTGGACACGTCTGAACTTAGGTTTAGTTCTTCGATCATCTGTTGTTTTCTTTGTCTACGCCTGTACATAAAAAGTTGCAGCTCCTCCACAGCCGCATCAACATCCGGTGAAGACGGTGCGTGTTCAGTGTTCGGAGCAGGTTCTACGGGTGCAGACGTACTACCTTCGCCGGCGTTGACAAACTTAACATTGAAATCGACGTCTCTAGCTCCGACGGTATTGAGCCGGTCATACATGTTACGAACGTCTGTTTCGTTCGTAAGCTTCATAACGTAGTGCGTTTCATTAGCTGACGGTGATGGGATTCGACATTCCATGGCCGCAATTTGTTTGTCGGTGTGTTTACTAACCTCGATTGTTGTCAACTGTATTAAATCTTTCAGTGACATTTTGCCGGTGATTGTTGACTCAAAATAAGTATCGAGAAAATAAAATGTTGCCTTAAATTTTTCCATAAGGTGAGCAAGGATTGGGTGTTTAGAGAGAATTTGGAATGAGTAAATGATGGTGGAATTCGTGAGTATTTATAGGAAAGGAAAAACACCACATAAATAAATTTAAGTCGAATTTCATTTAACAAAACTTTCAACATGTATTCTTTAATAAGTAAATTGAGACAACTACATAAATTATCTATAAAATTCGAAACTACTAATGGCAACATAGCGCATATTTTGGAAGTTTTGTTTTAATTTAACTTCCAAAATATTGCGCTATGTCGTTATTTTTAGTTACTACTGAAAATATAACGCGTATTTAGTATGATTCATTGTTGTTATTATTATTATTGTTATTATTATTATTATTATTATTATTATTATTTTTATATTTTTTGTTTTTATTTTTATTGTTATTATTATAAATCAAAATTGTAAAATTAAATATTATTAAATGAGTTTCCCGCTTTAAAAACTCTAATATTATTGTTCTTAATATTATTGTTGTTATTATTATTATTATTAATATTATTATTATTTTAATTATAATTTTTATTTTTATTGTTATTGTAAATAAAATTTGTTATTATTGTATATTAAATGAGTTTCCCGCTTTAAAAACTCAAATTTAAAAAACCCCACGACCTCGCGTTCTGTAGAACGCGGTGTCTTTAGAACCTCGCGTTCTATAAGACGCGATGTCCTTTCTGACCGTTCAGTTCACGCGTCTGATCACTGACGCGCCTTTTCAGTGAACCTCGCGTTCTATAGGACGCGAGGTACATGAATATCGCGTTCTATAGAACGCGAGGTTCATTAACCTCGCATCCCAAGCGCCGCGAGGTCCTCTATAAATTGGAGGTTTTTTTCCTAAAAACCTCCACAGAACGCGATTTCTATAGAAGTTTCACAAAAATTTGTCAGCAATTTTTATATATCGTTTGATCACATGGAGCCCTTGCTACGCAACCGAGCCAGTCACTGTATTGAATATTGGCGAACCACTCCAGAGGTATTATTTTTTTCCCTATTAATTTCTAAAAAAATTTATTTAATTAAATTTTATTCTTTTATTTTTACTAACTATTTTATTTTATTTTTTTCAGGGATACGAACGTAACTTACAATGTTACGTTAACCGTATCATCGTCACACCCATTCCTGCTGTTAGGCGATTGATTGAGCAGGCTGGTTTTGGGCACATAGCTCGCTATATAGGGGGGTGAAGGTTAGACCGTCGTTGATCAGCGCGCTGATAGAACGGTGGAGACCCGAGACGCACACATTCCATCTTCCATTTGGCGAGGCAACAATTACGTTGCAGGATGTTGCCTACATTCTCGGGTTGCCTATAAATGGCAGCGTTATTACTGGTGTAGCGATGAGACATTGGCCACTCCTATTTGCTGAACAAATTGGCGTGATGCCCCCTGATAGAGCGTGAGACGGAGGAAAAATTTCTCTACCGTACTTGGAGGACAACTTTGGAACCCCTCCCCCCGATGCGGATGATGTTACACTTGAGGTATTTTTTTATTATATTTAGTATGCTTTTATTACATTTATTATTAAATTAAAATTATTTATTTGCACATTAGCGTTTAGGGAATTTTTTATGATGAATAGGGACAATATTTAGGATCTTTTTAATAAATATTTAGGATGAATTATAAATATGTATGATAAATTTTTAGGATGAATTCAGTAATTATTTAAGATACTTTATTAAATATTTAGGTTGCCTACATTAAATATTTAGGATACTTACAATTTTATTATTTAGGATGAACTTACAATTTTTTTAATTAGGATGCCTTTATTAATTTATATTTTCACAGCGGTATGCGCGAGCCCACATCTTGCGCATTATTGGTGGGATATTAATGTCCGACAAAACTCGCAACAAAGTGCACGTTATGTGGCTTCATCATCTCACAAATTTAGCCGAGTCTGGACGAAAATCTTGGGGGTCAGCTGTCTTGGCGTTTCTTATCAGAGACCTCTGCAGAAACGTTGACGCCTCCAAAGCATCGATGGGAGGATGCTGTTTATTCATGCAGGCTTGGGTTTGGCTTCGGATCCCTACTTTGGCACCACAGCTTAGGATTCCCAGTCCTCTGTCATTTCCGCTTATACGGAGGTACTACATAATCTACTATATTTTTTATTAAATTATTTTATTTAACGATCTTTTTCATTATTTAAAGGTGGACCGCCAACCTATCCCACGTCGGCCTACCGGACTCCCAGAAAGCATACAGATATAGATTCGATGCCTTGAAGGAGGACGAGGTAATTCAACAATTATTTTGATTTTTTACATACTATTTTTTCCAATAATATTTTATATAGAAATTTTACTAACTTTTTTCATTCTTTTTAGTTCGTGTGGACGCCCTACGATTCAGAGCAGATTCGCCTCATTACTCCAGCAGATATTCTGCAAGAGCGAGACCTCTGGATTTCCGTAGTTCCGCTCCTGAACTACGAAATTTGCGTGTGGCATTCTGCGGATCGGGTACTCCGACAGTTCGGGTACGTCCAAGATGTTCCACGCCCTCCACAAAATATGGACGAGTTCCACAATCTTACGCGTCAGGGGAAGACGGAGACTGACTGGGCCGAGCACCACGCTATCTGGATAGCGCTTTGGGGTCAACGATTTCTCAGACGCCCACAGTTTCTCCAACCAATTATAGAAGGGGGTCCTTCGGCCACTTTCAATTATGGCCAGTGGTATAGGGACAATGGGATGCCATATATCCTTACTCCGGCCGAGCTCGAAGAAGGGCTTCCCCAGCGACCCCAAAACCGCCCACGCGGGAGCGGGCGAGCGAGCCAGACCTAGAGCCAGTCCCAGACCCAGAGGCAGTCGACGCAGCGCGGTCCGAGACCACGATATGACACTCCAGGGGCATCATCTTCTGCCCCACCATTACATAGCGGTCCATCGACTTTCGAGCAGACGATGCCTCCACCCCAGTTCGGCTCCACTGATGCCTATCGCCCTCAGACGCCCACGACTGACCTTCTACTTATCGATTATCCACCTCAGTATGAGTTTCAGATGGTGGAGAATACGCCGATAGGTAGTTTGTTTTACTCCCCGACTAGGCCCAGCACATATCCGCAGATCGCGCACGATGGTCAGGAGGATAGGGACCAGGGACCACCACACGATGGACGGAGGAGGTATCCGGATCGTGAGCGTCATCCACCCGACTGCGGAACCGGTGGACATAGGCATTTTTAGTTTTTTTTTTGTTGTTTTCTATTTATGTTTTTAATATTTATGTAAAACACTTTTAAATTTTATAATGTCGTATTCTAATTTTGTTTATGAATTATAATTTTGTTTGCATATTATAATTAAACTTTATAATGTTTATTTAATTTTTGTTTTTACTAAATTTAATAGGATTAAAAAAAAGAAAATCGACATTAGTTGAAATACAACTTCAATCAATAAAAGTATGCTAGCATAGGGTTTTCCAAGCCATTTTAAACTATTGTAGAATGGACGGAAATTAACCATGTTGGTATCATACAATAGACAATTTTCAGTACTACAACCCCAAACTCGATGATCGCTAAAAATATACCATTTACACGCTCGAAAATGGGTTCGAACAGGCCTACTTACGCATGTTTTTGCTTGTGGATCTGGCTGGAAATGCACAGACCTCGCGTCCTACAGAACGCGAGGTCCGTCCGATATATTCCAGCCGCCTTTTCAATTTCTCGGGGACCTCGCGTTCTGCAGAACGCGAGGTACTGTTAAACCGTTAACACGGACTGCAACGCCACGTCGACAAAAATCGCGTTCTGTAGAACGCGATATTGTACCTCGCGTCCTACAAAACGCGAGGTCTGCCGACCTGGCAAGAAAGGGAGTCATTTTGCCAAATAAATATTTTTGGGAGCCATTTTTAAAGATAATAATTTAAAAGGGGTTTTTCACCCAAAATTGCCTAACAAAGGTGGATGGTGTCAAGGTTTACTTATAGAAGTGGTACAGAGAGACATTCAAGCCGTGGTGCGGAATGCGGATGAAGTGATCCTATGAATCTTGTGTGCGGGGCTGGTGTGGTACCGACCGAGAGACATTCAACCTAACATTGTGTTTGTTGATAATGTTGGATCATTATTTTGAAATGTTAATAGATTCAACTATAGGCCGTTGCACCAATCGTATCTCAACCCCGAATCACCCTGCACGGATCCATCATCAGATATGTATACGTCATCGTAACAAACATACAATTTTTCTTCTAAATGTTACAAACATGTCACTCGGTTAAAAAATCGTTACAGACATGTTACTTCATTTACAAAAATGCCACTTGATAAAAAAAAATTATTACAAACGAGTCACTCAGCTGGCATATTCTTACAAACATGTCACTTTTCTTTTAATGCATCATAATATAATAAAATTTTGGGAAAACTACACCAGTAGTCCCCAAACTATTACCGTTTTTCTATTTTAGTCCCAAAATTATTTTTTCGACAAAATCATTCTTTTTATTACAAAGTTTTCATGTTTTAGTTCCTCGACGTTAAATAGCTAACAGTTTTCAAGTTTAACAATAATAAATAAAATTAAAAAAAACAATAATAAATAAATAAATAGATTCAAGAATAAAAAGCGAAAAAATACTTAGATAATAATTGTTTGGTACGGGCTACTGTTTGGTTGCATTCAAATGTAACGAATCAATAACTGACACGTCACTGAAAAAATGGCAGAACCGTCATTTAATTTGCTAAAAGAAAAGTATTTGCCGTCTTCTTTGACCGTAAAAGACTCCAAGGCCAAAAATTCTCTTCCTTTTCTCTCCTTGGCTTAGCAATTCCCATAGCAGCTCCGCTTTCTCGATCCGGTCATCGGAGCCGTCACTAACGTTACCGTCGACGCCGTCTTCATCGGTGAGGTAAGCTTTTGAATCTTTTTGTCCTCAAGATTTTGTTTTACGTTTTTTTTGTCAAGTTGTTCAATAAATCTGAAGCTATTTCTTAATGAATTTAGAGGAGAATTCCTTCAATCATGGCATTTATTTTTCTTTTATTTTCATCTGATTTAAATAACTAAACTCCTTATCCCTGGATGCATCTGAAATGCCGTTCAATTTTAATTTTCACTGCTCTTGATTTTACTTTGTTGTGGTTGGCTACTTGGCTTAATTTCATGAAAAATATCTTCATGGCCGTTGTATTGATAAAAGAAGTTGCATCTGATAGAAATTGAATTATAAGTTATGATGATTTCATAGCATTTATTTCTCTTTTCAGAAATTTGTAATATTTTATTCTATTGGATTATGTTTAGTTGATCATTGTTTGTGCCTGTAATAATTCTTCCAGGCATCTATAAACATTTGTTTATAGGAGTTAAGAGATATGAACTGGTTTCAGCGCAAGATCTATCTCTACAATGTCACCTTTGGACTCTACATGTTGGATTGGTGGGAACGTTACCTTTTCAGTATCCTTTTTCACTTCATTTTTATCTGAAGATACCTAATATTAGAATTTTTGGGATTTGCCTAAAAAAAAGAGAAGCCTCTCATATGGCAAAATTATGCTGATATTGTTATATAAGGAGCTGTTTTCCAGTATTCTGTTATGTCTTCGGTTTTAGTATTTGGTCTGTTGGCATGTTTTACAGTGTTTGATTTTGGAATTTTGAGCAAATTGGCTATCTTATCTGTGAGTTAGGATAGTCAAATGGTCCTATTGGCTTCTGTGTTCACCACTACAGTTTTTAAGTCTATGTACCATTGTAATGTCGCAATTGTTAGTTCCTAAACCTTGGAAGACACGTTGGTGATTGTGTTGATGTGGTTTGTCTTCTACAACAGCTCACGATATGTAACTGAGTTCTGCAAAAGGTAGATCCTTTCCTTGTCCTCTGATTGCATTTATTGAAATTATTTTAGCGGGATAAACTTTATTATCTTGAACTTGGTTCATCATCCTATTTTTTTCTAGTTAAGACTTGAGTATCGACCTTCTTGTGCCTAGACCTATGAATTGGGCGGGTTTGGGTTCTGGTCGGGTTGATTTTAGTTTAGGTTAGTATGGGTTTGGAATTTTTGGGCCGGTCAATTTCGGTTTGGGTTGATTTTGGGTTATGGACATTTCACATTTAGTGATTCGAGTTTAATTTAAAGTATGAATCATTTTGAGTAGAATGTTATTAAATTCAAAGTTATTTGTAATTTTTACTCATATATTTCTGATTTAACCATTAAAGTTATTATAAACGAATCGTATTTTTTCACATGGCTTTTTATGATTTAACATGTAAATAAGTATTTTACACGAATTCACTGATCTCCTTACAATATAATAGTGAGAAAAGTCAATTGCAACTGATTTAAGTTTAACCAACTGAATAGAGTAAGTTTGGTCAAATTCATCTTGATTGAGTCAGTTCTGATCTTGGGTTAATTTGATTAAACCTTTAACTTTAAATCCGAACATCCATATACTTAGTTACTTTAACCAAAAACTCGGCTTGATGCATAAACAACCATACCATCTTGCTCTACTCTTAAAATGTTCTAGTTGAAATTGCATATTTTATGTTGATAAAAAATGATAATTACAATTTACAAGTTTTAAATTCAATTATATTTTAAAAAATATACTTAATTTGAGTTTGAGTCATTCCGAGTTACTTGTTTGGTCACTTCGGGTTTGGGTCAATTTCTGATTTGTTCAGTTTTGGGTTTGGTTTGTTTCTAATTTGGATTGGTCGAGTTCAAGTTGTTGAGTTTTCATGGTCAAACCGGGTCAGATTTGGGGCCGGATGAATCAGACCAACCATAGTTGACAGGTCTACTTGAGCCTTTGGTTGTCAAATTTTCACAAAATAGGATTAAATTCTTTCTATGTTTGGGAATTCGGTTCTTGTTTAGATTTTCCTGATGAATGGATTGCTAAACTTTACTTTGACAGAAAGAAATAGGGTATCTGAAGAAGTGATTTTATGAACTTATTAGATTATTGAAGCTGATAGACAGACAAGATCATAAAATCAAGATTCTAGGTGAATTAGAGTCAGATATTGCTAAATGTCCTGCTCTTCACTCTTTCCTCTCGAGAACTTCCATATGTTTCTTATATCGAAATGGGAAACTACTGTTCGTACTGGCTGATTGTCTTATACTTGTGAGTATTGCAAATGGTCTTTTGAAATATTGAGGTTGCATACTGCAGCTTGTGACCTTTATTCATATAATATAGCTTAAATTGATGACTGCTTTTTAAGTTAGTGATGCTGTGAAAGGTTGGAACTGTTTTTTGCAATGTTGTAAATTTGTAATGTGACTTGCGAAACAAAACCGTTCTGTTATTCGGACTTTGGTGGGAACAAAAATGAAATGAGAGTTATGCCTTTCCCTGACAGCAGATAAACTCTTGATACTTGTACATTAATACTTATTTGGACTTCAATTTTTCAAGTTTTATATTAAAATTGGCTAAATATTAAGTGTTGGGTTTGCAAAGGGATTATATTGGGTTAGTAATGCCTGCAACACTGAGACCAATAGAGTGTATGGAACCATATCAGATAGGTATAGTTTAAGGTATAAAATGACTGACAGTGACCGGGGATGGTCCCTGAAATGAAAAACATATGCATTCTCTTATACTGATCTTCTTTTCTTAACCCTGTTCTCCTATTTCCTCTTCTTCCCGTTCTCATTTCCGTGTGATTCGGTATTCATGATTTCGGCCCGTATTTCTTTTCTCAAAATTTCAGGTATCTATCTTAGGGTTGGGAGGTAGCGTTGGCTTGACAGATTGCAATGACGATGGTAGTGTGAAATACTTTTGATTTATTTGGTTGAAAATCTTGCTATGTGGGGTTTACATACAACCTTTTTTGTATGGAGTAAACCGGTGCATGTCTCGTGTATTTTTAGACCATGTCCAAAGCTATTACTTGCAAAAAATTTAGAACATTGGCGCTGTTGTAACTATTGTTGAAACTGTTCTAACATATTTTTTATAAGAAAAAACACTCTTTTGTTCCAGCTAAATAAGGCAGCAATAGTTTAATGTTGTTCTCCTGTTAAATAAGTTGTTCCGGTGGAACAAATTGATGAGCACCGGTCACCACACAATATAAATCGGTGACGACAGAAAACAACACGGGGCCGGGGGATGGAAACAAAATGGACGCTTAGGATTAACTTTTGATTGCAAGAATGAATGAAGCCTCAACGCCAAACATGGTAAACAAAATTGCTTACCAACATGATACAACCATGAACAATACAAACCACTAAAAACACTTAATTCTGTGAGGTTTTACCCAAAATCCTACAAAGCTTAAATGAAATATTCGTTAGAAAATTGGCGTTAATCCAAGAATAAAATAATAAATAATAAAATCAAATATTGATATTATTATAAATCGAACATAATAAGAAATAAAATTAATAGTTTAGATACAACATATCTAAAACCAAACCGAATGGGAATGAGTTCCGAAAGAAAACGTGTTGAGACATGCACGAACGCAGTTTCCTTAAAACAGATTTTCGGCCACTCTTACGGTGCTCGAGTCCGTTGGTCGTCTGTCTCCCAGGATACAGAGGCGGATCTTGGTATAATAAGTTGAGGGGGCCAATTTAAAATTTTCAAAAATTTTAGAAGTACAAACTAAAATTTTCAAAAAATGTGAGGTTTATTGAGAAATTTTCAAAAATTTAAAAGGGAACTTAATTGAAAATATTTAAAGAAATAAAAACTTAATGATAATTTTTAAAATTTTGAGGGGGCCAAATTAAAATTTTCCATTTTTTGAGAAGGCTAAATTAATATTTTTTAAAAACTTGAAGGGCCAAATGTAAAATGTTCAAAATTTTGGGGGGGCCAACGCCCCCTTAGGCTCCTTAAACCATCCGCCTCTGTCAGGATACAACAACTACTTGTAAAATCCACAGAGTAAAATCCACAACTACTGTGGAGATCACAAACTGACCCTTGCCTTCACCTACCACCGAAAAACTACTTGTAAAATCCACAGAGTAAAACAACAAAATTTTTCTGTGGTTTTTAGTTGTGTTTAAACCTAGAAGGTTTACTCCCTATTTATAAGAGTGACATGAGGGTATAAGTGAAAATTTTGACCTAATGGAGCATTTAATATTGAGAATCAATTAATTCTCCTATAAAACAATTTTTAAAATTATTATCTAAATTAAAGGTAACTTTCAATATTTATTCTTTTAATTCTAAGATAAAATTTGGCAAATATATGCTTTTATTGAGGAAAATTCATTTCAAATTTTGGTCAAAATATCTGCAAGCCCATAAAGGACTAGACCGGTTCAAACATTTGCGTTACCCACGTCGTGCACGTCTGCATATTTTACGAACCAACAATTGGTTCAACATTTTCCTCAACAACACTTGAATCAATTTCTCATTCAAAGCTCTAAAATTATCGAATTTTTCCAACAATCCCCCACATGAATGAAATTGATTTAATCAAAAACATTTTGACTCGATGCGGTGATAGATTCTATGATCGATAGCTGCATATGATAGTAGGTGTCCACCCTTGAACCTTCCCTTGTGAAAGTATATTTACTTTACTAGCTGACTAGTAGACGTAATGTCCTTGAACTGTTTTGCCGTTTGTGTAAACGATGATATATTTCACACAACTACCTCTCTGACAAGAGTATTAGTTTTCATGGGTATGTCCATATGGCCGTAGACATCGACTGGTTCTGCAAGAGTTTGAAAGAACTATGCCCAATAGTCTCCTTGAAGCGACCCCACTTCACTCTCACAAAGGTAACTTATGTTGCTTGACTCACCAAAGTACACAATGGTCATTAAAAGCATTGCTTAGCCTAAACCACTTTGATCGTTGTTTACGTCATACGATTGGACTTGGGGATAAGAGCCCCTACAGTGACCGCACAGGTCTATGCAATTAGGTTGTCCCTTTGAACCTAGATCTTGGGATCTCTAGTCAACTAGGTATAGTTTTCCTTCACATAGCACCTTAAATTTACACGGGCTTTAGTCTCATTCCTTTCGATGTTTGTTTTACTGGATCTCGATTTAACCATTTGGTTAGTGGATCCACAACGTTATCTTTTGATTTCAAAAAATCACTAAAGATAACTTTATTTGAGATCAGTTGTCTAACGGTATTATATCGACGACGCATATGTCTCAACTTACCATTATACACAAAGCTCTATGCTCTACCAATTTTCGCTTGGTCATCACAATGTATGCACATTGTGGGCACTGGCTTTGGCCATTCAGGAATATGCTATAAGAAATTTCTGAAGCCATTCGACTTCTTCTCCAGACTTGTCTAGAGTTATAAATTCAGATTTTATTGTGGATCTGGTTATAACCGTTTGTCTTGGGAATTTTCATGACACGGTTCTTCCTCCTAAAGTGAAGACATATTCACTTGTGCCTTTGATATCTTGAATATCAGATAACCATCTAGAATTGGAGTATCCATTTAAATAGTAGGATTTTTAGAATAATACAATCTATATTTTCGAGTATATCTAAGATATTTTAGTACCCTCACAATCTCCTTCTAATGGTTTTCACTCGGATTACTTGCGAGTCTGCTTAAACTGCTCATAGTAAAAGCAATACCTAGTATAGTGCAACTCATGAGTTACATTAAACTGCCTATGACCCTTGCATATTCCACTTGGTCAACACTTTGGTCTTTGTTGTTGGACAAATGTTGGCATGTATTTATTGGAGTTCTAGTCATGCCGGAAACATCCTTGCCAAACTTCTCTTGTCCACGTAGTGTGACTACATCAATATGAGACCTTCAAGTGACCATTTGATTTGGATGCCCAAAATCAAATATGTCAATCTCATATTTTTCATGTCAATCTCGAATTTGACAAGTCTTTGGTACATTTATCATTTCATTGTTGCTTCCAACATAGAATAATATATAAAATTTTAGTAGTTTTGACATATACATATTTATCACACTCATTTGAAGTCGTTTGTCATCGTGACATCATCGAACTTTTCATGTCTTTACTTTGGTGCTTGTTTAAGTCTGTACAAGAACTTCACCAATCTATAGACTTTCCTCTCTTGACTTGAAACTACATGACCCTCAGGTTGTTCCATGTATATTTCTTCATCAAGATCTCCATTTAGAAAAGTTGTTTTAACATCTATTTGATGTACTTCTAAATTCCGCAAAGCGAAAATTGTAAGTATCATCCTTAAGGATGTTATCCTTGATACAAGAGAGTATCTATCGGAATAGTCAAGGTCTTTCTTTTATCGGTAACCTTTTATTATCAATATGGCCTCATACTTGTCAATTGTTCCATCTACTTTCATTTTCCGTTTGAAAATTCATTTAGAACCCAGTGGTTTAATTCCCGGAGAAAGATTCACTAATTCTCACGTATAGTTTTACATGATGAAATCGATTTCACTCTTAATGACATCCTTCCATAAGGTGCCTTCAGATGAATGTATAACATCATTATACGTTTGAGATTCAACCTCTAGCATAAAGAAAAATTGATCCAAAATTTTTTCCTAACCTTGCTCGTTTACTTCTTTGTGGCTCTATTTCAAGCTCAACCCCTTGTTGATCATTTGAGCCATCTTTATCGATAATCTTCGAAATTCATTTCATTGAACTTTGACCAACTTTCTTAGCTTTACAAGGGAATACATTTTCAAAGAAAGAGACATTCTTTGCTTCTATTATCGTATTCTTGTGAATCTCAGGGTTATTCGATTCATACACAAGAAATCGATATATGCTGCTATGTTCTGTATAGCCAATGAAAATACAATCCACCATTTTTATTTGCTTCAGTAATGAGGTCATTACCTTTGCAAGACACCCCCACATTTTCAAGTAGTTGTATGAAAGTTTAATTATCTTCCATAACTTATATGGTGTCTTATCTCTTTAATTATGAGGAACTTTATTTAAAAGATAATTAGCTTATAGAACAACTTCTCCCCACATGTTAGGCACATTGTAGTACCAACGTTACTCATATAGAGGTTCTCCCCATCTTAATCTTTTAATTAAGTTTGAGTTTCAACATCATGTTCATAGAGAACAATTTTCTCTATAGCTTCATCTTCGCTTTTAAGCAAATGTACATAACATTATTTTTGTGTTATCATCAATGAAGGTAATAAATGCATTCCTTCAACCAAAATATTGACATATCAATTGTTATGGCAATAACATTACCTTCGTTTGGAAGTCTATAGTCTGAAGACTTGTTTCTCATATTATAGTAATTGAAGCATTTTTTCATAAAATTTTGCTTTTTAAGCACACCGCCTAATTTGCGTTTTGAAGTCATTTTTGACTTCCACTACGTTTGTCATGGTAATATTTATCTTAGCAATATTTACCTTAGTAACATTTGAAGGTGATAACAATATTTACCTTATCCTCTCTAATCATAGGAGGATGATCCTTCAGAAATTTGACCAGGTTTATCATGGTTAAATATGCAACATCTTTTGTTGTCATGTTTGAAATTTTTTTCAATAAATTTTATTAATTTTTTTATTGTGTCATATATACACAATCCAAAGCATTATAAATCTGTTAAGTGTCAGGAATTTAGTCAGAGACTAAAATAAAAAAACAATTTCTAACTTTTGTTAGACGGTGAAGGTTTAGTAAACTAAACTCCAAACAAAAGTTCACACGGTATTAATAGAAAGAACAATAATAAACAGTGCACTAGGTAGGTAACTTATGAAAGAGAGGTGGTGCACTAGACACGCTTAAATACCAGGTCTCTCAAAGAACCAATCCTAGACATGCAATTTTAAATTGTCTTTCAATCATCGTTTATGGGTTTCATTCTCTTATGCTTAAGGAAGTTCTTTTCCCCGCAATGTTAGAATCATACAAGATTCTCAATGAAATAAATTCAAAGATTTATTTTCCTTTTTCAAAATTAGAATCAACGTAAGATTCTAATGAAGAAATAAATTTAGTAATTTATTTTCATTATATCTTATGTTAAACAACATAGATATCAATCCAACTTAATTCTGTTTAACAAACAGAAATTAAAAGGAATTAATCCTTTGATTTTAATTTCATTTCTTGTTTGGAAGATCAAGTAAACCCGTTAAAACGACAAGAATTAAATTCTTGAAACGAATTATTTACGAGATCTTTTATTTCCAAAACAAATCACGACTTCGCCTAGATATCTTGTTTATCTCTACAAAATTTCTCAAAAGAAATTGTTAATACGGAATAAAATCCACATAGATTCCAAAAAAAAAACAAGATAACACATTTAAGGCCAAAAATAATGACACATGATAAATCATATTAAAAACCAAAATTTATTAAGGAATACTAAAAATTTCCTTAATATCGTGATTTAAGGTATTGAAAATACCATAACTTAAAAAGAATTATATTGATTCTTATTACCCGAAAAGGTAACATTTTAAAGCACATATAAAGATATTTCAAATTTATGGCTGCAAATATTAGGTAATAATATCATAACAATATTTTCAACATAATATTATAATTTAAGGATCTACCTTAAATGTATTCTAAGTTTGAAACTTGGCAAATCTTTGACTTGCCACTGCAATCCATCACCCATATAGTAATATAGAGAGCATTTGCCTTATATAAAATAGGGTAAACTACATAAATAGTCATCCGACTATGCTCTAATTATTTTTTGCGTCCCTTGACTATTAAAAGTTACAAACTGGTCCCCTAACTTAAAAAAAGTAACAAATTGGTCCAACGCCGTTAAAAATCTAACTACTGATGATGTGGCAGTTAATGTAAATTGCTATAATTATATAATTAGCCCTCAAATTCTACACTTATTTTAATTTGACCCAATTTCTAAAAAATTAACCCACATAATTTTTTTTGAAACTAAAAGGTGAAACAGCTTTCACCCTTGCATTGCATTGCATTCCACTCCAAAGAAAAAGGCACTGTGCCCAGTACAGTTATTAGTTCAGCTACCAAATGGTAGCAATATGGACAACAAATATATATAAAGACAGATCCATCTAAAATCTTTCACTTAACCGGTGTTCCTCATCCCGGCAGCAATTCCATTTATGGTAATTAGCAATGCATCTCTGAGTTTGTTGTTATCTTCATCACGTCTAAGCCTCCTCAGAATCTCCACCTGCAACATATTCATTGGATTCAGATACGAGAGCCTGCTCTCTATCAGCCTTCTCAAGCTCCTATTGTTCTCCGACAACTTCTCATGTTCACTCACTACCAACACATACTTTTTTGTCAACAACAGTTCCCTCCTGAGTTCCGCCCCAAGTTCCTGCCTGCTCTCCGACACCAGCACTTGGCCGTAATGCTTGGCGAATGGGATATCCGCCTCCCCTAGAACCATCTCTATCAGGTCCACCGTGGATTGGAAAAATGGCCACTCTTTGTACATGGCTTTCAAGTCTTCTGTATGACCTTTCTCACATACACCCTTTAAACCTGCTCCTACCCCAAGCCATGCTGGAAGTACAAATCTGGTCCGAGTCCATGCAAATACCCATGGAATAGCTCTAAGATGTCCTATTCCTGTCGTTGCTTTTCTTCTTGTGGGGCGGCTTCCTATGTTGAGAAACCCCAGTTCAGCCTGGGGTGTAGCCTCATGGAAGTAGGCCAGGAACTCTAGGTTCTCATAAACTGTGCTTCGGTATTTCTGGCAACTAATTATCGAGATCTCATCCATCAGATTACACCATTTTTGTTCTCGAGGTGGTTGAGGGGGCCGTAGAGTTGCAAGGAGCACATCTGTTGTGTATATTTCTAGCTGTCTAATAGTAGTCTGTGGCAGACCAAATTTCGCCTGCACCATCTCCCCTTGCTCTGTCGACCAAAGCGTGCCCATTACAGAACCAGGTGGTTGGGATTGAATGGCTAGATATGTTGGGCCACCACCACGACCAATACTCCCACCTCGACCATGGAAAAGAGTAACTTTGATTCCAAACTCATTGCATGCAGCAACAACATCCCCTTGAGCTTTGTAAAGCTCCCACGCAGCAGTGAAGCGCCCAGCATCTTTACCAGAATCAGAATATCCGACCATCACTTCTTGATGCCCATTATGGTTCTTTATAATGTGCTCCCGGTACCAATCAATTGATAGCAGTTTTCTGATAACCGAACCTGCTTCTCTAAGGTCTTTCACAGTTTCAAATAGGGGAACCACACGCAACGTTCCACCAGGCTATTTAATCATCTTATTTTCTATTTCTCCAAACCCCCATTTCTTGAACTATTTTCTCCAAGACAAGGAACGTATTCCACTACTCCAACATCGTTTAATCGTCAACGAAAAACAACTTTGAGACGACAGGACCTTATCCGATTACAATATCCAGAAAGACTCAACTCTTCACCTCCTCCTCCGTTTACGAGGCGGCATGAAAATCTTCATTGCAACACTTGTCACCGATAAAACCATAACCTTAGAAGTCGAAAGCTCCGACACCATTAACAACGTCAAGGCGAAGATCCAAGATATGTAAGGGCTTGTCTTCGCCGGGAAGCTACTCGAGGATGGTTGTCGAACTTTCACCGATAATAACATCTTGAAGGAGTCGACACTTGATTCAGTTTTCACGTTTCACTATGGGATGCAAATTTTCGTCAAGACTTCAACGGGAAAGACGATTAAACTGGAGGTGGAGAGTTGAGATACAATCGGTAATGTGAAGGCGAAGATTCAAGAGAAAGAAAGGATTCCATGGTATCAACAGAATCTGAGTTTTTCCAGGAAGCACTTGAGAGATGGAAAAACATAGGGTAATTACAATATTCAGAAAGAATCCACTCTTCACCTTGTGTTGTGTCTTTAGAGTAAGCTTCTAAGCTCGGATTGTGTTATGTAATCTGTGATGAATATATATAATTCTCTATAAATATGCTCCGAATTCATGAAAATAAAAGTAGAAAGATTCAATTTCAAACGTACCAATTTAGCAATTATGATACACTCCTAAGCAAGCATGTTTTTACTGCAGCATTTTCTTATGAGGAAGATACAAGTGAAGAATTAACGTATAAATTCTTTGAAGATGAGGAAACACATAAAACTGGCATGCATAATCTCATTTGAACTAAATAAGTTTGTTAATTTTTTTCATTTGAACTAAGTCTAAGCCTAGAAGAATTAGCTTATTTCAATTTCTTGTCTTTGATTCCAAACGTACCAAGTTGGCAATTATGATACTAGGAGGCTGCTGAGGGATGGTTAATTTTTTAGAAAATATGCCAGGAAATGGGGTTTGGAGAAATATAAAAGAAGATGGACTAAATTGATAGATTATTAAAATTATGTAGATTAATTTTTTAGAATTAGGGTCAAATTGTGTAGAACTTGAGGGCTAATTATGTAATTATATCCATTTATATTAACTGCCATGTCATCAACAGTTAGATTTTTAACAGCGTTGGACTAATTTGTTACTTTTTTAAGTTGGGGGACTGATTTGTAATTTCTGATAATCGAGGGACGTAAAAGATAATTAGAGCACAATCATGGGACCATTTATGTAGTTTACCCTATAAAATATTACAACAACTTTCACAAGAAAACAAGCACGTTAGGAAACAACTTTGTAGAACTAATGTTTTGATATAATAATTGAAAAATGTTTTGGACTGATTTAAAAAGTATTTAAAACATTTCCAAAGTCCAAACAACTTGAAATAATATTTAAGGAATTTTTCATAAAGGTTTTTCATGTTTTCAAAGGCCAATTTTCACAAAATTGACCAAGTGTTTCGAAACACCTTAGGGCATTTCGAAACAGGTGCCTCCAGTGGCCAAAACGTTTCGATACTCGTATCGAAACGGGGCCAGCGTTTCGAAACAGGCTAGGCCGTTTCGATACGCCCACGTGGCACTGACCACAATGGTCATAAACCCCAACGGCTCTTTCCCAACTAACTTTTAAATGCAGGTCGTTTCGATACGGGCTGAGGGCGTTCCGATACGCGTTCCGAAACGGCAAGGGTGTGTTCCGAAACGGGTACCCTGACAGACTGCAAGGACTCTTTCTATATTGAGGGTGTTTCGAAACGGCTTCGAGCGTTTCGAAACGGGGAGCTGCAGAACTGCATTTATGGAGGAAATTAAAGGCTCCAACGACTCTATTTCAACCCCAACGGTCCTAAACGGCTATAAACTCATTTGGGAGTATAAAAGGGACCTCCAAGCATCAAGAGGAGACTAATGCTTCAATTGTCAATCAACAAATGATCAAGAAATTGTCTTAGTGCTTAAAGTGTCATTTCTTGTATAGACAAACACTAGTGAGCCAAAATTGTCAAATTTGCTCAAGTGTTTTAGGTTTTGGGTGAGTGCTTAATTGTGCAAACAAACACCTATTAGAGGGTTTAAGTTTGCTTTCATTTGTCTCTTTGTAAAAGAGGGTTTTGATCAAGGCTTGGGTAGAAGCTTGATCGGTTGTAAGAGTTTCTTCCTAATCCTAGAAAAGGGGACGAATCAATTAGTGGATTGATTGTGAAATCCTTAGTGGGAAGCTAAGGTAGTGGATGTAGGTGCTTGTTAGAAGGCCGAACCACTATAAATCATTGTGTCTTTAATCTTTCTAGCTTCCACAACCCTTCCACCCAAATATCCACCTCTCCACCACTTGGTGAGCTAAATCGGTTGATCGAATCGAGCTTCACACAACCCAACAAACTCACATAAAAAGGAACAATATTCTTACATAAAATAAAGCAATTAAATATTCTATGTAAAACATAATGTAATATTTTACCTTAAAATTACATGTACACATGTATTTACATATGACTTTAATATTACCAAAAATAAAGCATAATTATGAGCGAAATCTTAAATTAAGAATTTATCTTAATTTATGCATTGATATATTTCTTTTTTAAAAAAAATATAAAATATTAATAAGGACAAAAATTACCTTATATGATTTAACCGCTTTGAATAGGGTGAGAGATGGTTGCCATTGCACCATAACTTAGAGTTGGCAGCAACTTAATATTCGAATATGGCCCTTGCCCCCACAAGGATTTTTTGCACGTTTATTCATTATTTATGTATATTGATGGATTATTCATGGCCTTTGTAGAGTATCTAAATTCTAGAGGTGCCAAACGATTGCCATCAACACGTACGATATATACTGATGATGACCATAAATATGGAATCTGTTCGTCTTGGATTAAAACTCAAAAAGTCTGTCTTAAGATTGTTAGAAAATTGGCGTTAATCCAAGAATAAAATAATAAACAATAAAATCAAATATTGATATTATTATAAATCGAATAAAATAAGAAATAAAATTAACAGTTTAGATACAACATATCTAAAACCAAACCGATTGGGAACGGGTTCCGAAAGAAAACGTGTTGAGGCCTGCACGAACCCAGTTTCCTTAAGACAGATTTTCGGCCACTCTTATGGTGCTCGAGTTCGTTGGTCGTCTGTCTCCCAAGATACAACAACAGATGATCAGCCACGGTTGCACTACTGTGGAGATCACAAACTGATCCTTGCCTTCACCTACCACCGAAAACTACTTGTAAGATCCACAGAGTAAAACAACAAAATTTTTCTGTGGTTTTTAGTTGTATTTAAACCTAGAAGGTTCACTACCTATTTATAAGAGTGTCATGAGGGTATAAGTGGAAATTTTGTCCTAATGGAGCATTTAATATTGAGAATCAATTGATTCTCCTATAAAGCAATTTCCAAAATTATTATCTGAATTAAAGTTAACTTCCAATATTTATCCTTTTAATTCCAAGATAAAATTTGGCAAATATATGCTTTTATTTGAGGAAAATTTATTTCATATTTGGGTCAAAATATCTGCAAGTCCATGAACGACCAGACCAATTCAAACATTTGTGTTACTCACGTCGTGCACGTCTGCACATTTACGAACCAACAATTGGTTCAACATTTTCCTCAACATTTGAATCAATTAATTTCTCATTCAAAGCTCCAAAATTATCGAATTTTTCAACAACATTAAACAACTCTATCACAACCAGAAATTTCCCATAGTATCTACAAGTAATGACAATTCAACCAGGGAATTTCAGCTTCAAATTACTCGAAAAAAACATATAAAAGAACAATTGCAGATGAAAATGTGAGTACTCCTCCCCATCTTTGGTTTAGGATGTCCAATTCCCATTGAGCATGTGAATGCTCCTCAATATCTGACTGTGTGAACAAGGAATGGCACCAAACATCTTTTTTTTTCTTCTTTGGTTCAACACCGAGCCTTTTCACTATGTGAATGCTCGAGTGTGTTGAGTATTACAACGCTATTGTCGAACATGATGTTCGGGTTGTTATCGATACTGCCCAGACAAATGTGCCTAGATATGGGCGTGATGCTATGAATGATGCGGCCAATGAAGCTCTGGCTTGTGAGCGTAGCTTTGAGAACCAACCCATGTTCCCGATTGAAGGTAATAATAAGATTGTGCATGATCTTTCTGTTGTGGTTTCTTAGATCATTACATTGTTGTTGTGAGTTGTGACGACGCAGAGGGTATAAATTGTGGTGATTTTTACAAATGTGGAATAAAATACATGATTTTCTAATTTTGTAAATGAAATTTAGAGTTTATGTTTGGGGAAACATATGATTGTTGTTGAAATGGTACGATCTCAATGATTTTTTTAACAATTTTTATTTAAGGGGAAGAAAATTTTTGATCCTACTGGGTCTTTAATCCACAACCTAAAAGAAGGAGAAGATCTCAACTGAAAGCTTTAATCACTTGCTTTAGAGAATGTTGACATCTCGATGGCTATTTTGTTGTATACATCACCTATAACACGTTTGAATCTGCTTCATAAAATGTTATTGTGGTAACAATATTATTTGATTTTGGGTAAAGTTCATAAATGGTCATTAATCTAGTTAAATATTTAATTTGGCTACTAAACTTTCAATTGCTTCAATGTTACAATTAGATTTTGTGATTCGCTTTAATTTGGCCTCTGAGCTCTTAGCGGACGTTAAGAAAGTGACGTGACAACTAGCAAATTCTGGGTGTAATGCCAAAAATGCCTCTAATGTTTGACAGAATAATCACTTGGGACCCTATTTTTTTTGAAGCAATTTATCCCTTAAGATTTTATTTTGGGTCAAAATGGCCCCTTTGTGAATGAAAAATATTTTTTTTGAAAGATAAAATTCATACGTTTTATTGAATTTTCTATAAGCTATCTTAATTGTAAGCCTCGTTAATAAACCTTCCTAGACCTATTGGAGGAAAAAGAGTGCTCATAACTATGCCTACATAATAACCATAAACTGAATTTCAATGTTTCAAATAACACTCATCAACACATGCACGATAATACAAAAAGAAACGAGTGTAAGCTTACAATCACGTAGAATAATTTGCCTTGAATCTTATGCTTACTGTACCTATTCCTTATGTTCCAGTAAAGTGTGAGAGCTAAACCAAAAGCACAAAAATTCATCTCATCCTTTTGTATAAAGAAACGCTGGGCATTCCATGAATTAGCTTGGTTGGATCATGAACCCAACTTTCTTCGATAAGTTGCACTTCTCAGATCAACTTCTATGCATTTGAATTGAAGACGATAAGGTCTTCCTTTCTGGCTATTCCATTTTTGGCCAATGAATCAACAAACATATTGCATTCCTTGAACACGTACTGAATACTCCAATCCAATCCTTTATTGCAGGTGATGCAGGACAAGATAATTTGTTTGAAAACTTCTGAAGCCTTATTGAGATGCAAGAACCATTTCACCGTATTTTAACAATCTGATTTCACTAAGACTTTATACTTGTTGTACCAAGGAGATCTATTGAACAAATGTAGCCCTTCTTTTATGGCTAAAATCTCTACTGTAGTTACATCACATTTTTATTCTTCAATACACCTCCTATACCTGTTTCTCCAAAACTATCTCGAATAGCTTCATCAGTATTGAGTTTTAGTACTCCCTTATTTGGTGAAATCCACGGACCTATTTTATGAATAGGAAGGCTGCCAATAATCCATTTAAAACTTTTTGGATTACAAATCAGATCGTTGATGGAGATACTTTCTAAAGGCCATTTCGCTTGCACCACCAATTAAGTCTTGTAATACACATATCGAATGTTTGGTCAACATTTGCTTTTTCTCCTTTAAACATCGCGTTATTCCTACATAACCAGATTGTCCATGAGAAACAAAAGAAACTTAAAATTCATACCTGCGAGTTTATGTTTGTTTTTGGAATCGATGACCATTGTCCTAGCATATCACGCAAAGATGTTGGTACCACATAGTGAATTCCCCACAAATACCACCATTTTTACCAAATTTTTTAAGAGAATAAACAATGGCACAGTAGGTAATCTACAGTTTCGTCATTCTTTAGACAAAGAGGACAATGGGCTGATTGTTGACCAAAAATACCCTTTTTTGTTGGTAGTCTTTCTAGAATAGCTTCCCACACAACGCCTCAATGTTTGGCGGAGCCAAATTACACCATATTGTTTTTCGAATAGTTTCCTCATTGTTAGCGAACCCGGAGGAAATATGACAGAAAGCTTTGACATTGAAGACTCCATTTGAATTAACCTTTCATCGGATGTTGTCTTTAAGCTCGGTGTTCCCGCGACAATTGCAAAATAAAACTAGAAGAAGACTCTCAGAGATCAAGTTCCCAATCGAAGAGGCTCATTCGAAGAACTATATTCCAATGTCATACATCGTTTATGATGACACCAAAAGCAGCTATGGGCCCTAATTTTTTTACAGCTAGAGCAAATATCCCGTGAAAAGCATCTTTTAATGTTGCCTTTCCTATCCATTTATCCGACCAGAATTTGATGATTTTTTCATCTCCCACAATGAACTGCAAATGTTGTAGGAAGCAGTTATTAGGATTGGCCATTTGAGAAACAATACCTCTCCAGATCCATCCTTTATTATGAAGATTAACATTAGACGGTAGTAGCGAGTCTGATCCTTGTTCATACATTTCGGCTATAACTTTTCTCCATAAACTATTAGGTTCTAATGCATACCTCCATAGCCATTTTGTTATTAATGCTTTATTTTTCATCTTAAAATTGCAAAAGCCGAGACTTCTAAGTTTTTTGGGTTTGCACAACATCTCCCACTTTACCCAGTGAATAGCTCTGCGATCATGTGAATCCCAAATAAATTTAGCAATGCGTTTTGACGGTTAAGAGCATACTGATGTTGGCATTTAAAAAATTGACAAGTAGTAAGTTGGCAAGTTTGACGGCGACGACTTCACTAAAGTAATGCGCCCTCCGAAAGACAATAATTTTAATTTACAGCCAGCTAGTTTTTGGATAGCTTTTTGATTATTGGCCTCCAAATAGCAGCAATGCTCTTCTATTGGCCTAGGGGTAAGCCAAGATATAAGCTCGAAAAATAGTCGTATTTTCACCGAATAATGGAAGCCCAACCTTTAACTGTCGACTCCTCCACGTTAATCCCATAAAGCTTGGGCTTGCCCAGATTTAGAGATAACCCAAAATCTAATTTAAAACTTTTTAAAATCTGAAACATGTTACTTACTTGGGTTTCACTAGCTTCACAAAAAATTATCATATAGTCGACGAATTGAATGTGAGAGATTTTAAAGCACTATGTCCGATTTTGAAATCAGAAGAAATTCCTTTAGCCACAACCATATTTAACAGCGAATTGAATACTTCAGCAACAATGTTAAATAAACCTAGGGAGAGTGGGCAACCTTGGCGTAAACCTCGAAAAATCGGGAATACATTTGTTGGAGATCCATTTACCAACACTGAAATCTTAGTTAACCAATTGATGATAAAGAACTTGAAATGACATAAAATAGGTCATTTTGACTCAAAAAAATAAGGGCTCAAATGACTATTCAGGCAATTGTTAGTGTCATTTTTTTGGCATTATGTCTAAATTTTGTATAATAACACATTTAGACCTTCACATTTGCACATTCAAACAATTTAGTCCTAATTCAAAAAATAATAGTAAATTCAACCCTTAATATTTACACATTATTTGAATTTGGCCCTATTTTTAATTAAAATATTTAAACCCTAAATCTTAAACTTAAAACCCTAAACCTAAAACCCCAAAATTCATAAACATAAAACAAAAACCTCAAACCCATAAACCCTAAACCTAAAACACTAAAACCATGACCTTAAATCTAAAACCCTAAAACCATAAACTATAACCCTAAATCTAAAACCTTAAACCCAAAACATGAAACCCAAAATAGATGTCTACCGTTTTCTTTTGTATCAAAATAGGTGTTTGATGTTTTATCTCGTTACAAGTTTAAAGTCAATCCTTTTAAAAAAAAACTAATACCCAATCACTATTTGTCACATGTCTAAATTTTTTTAAATTTTCAAAAAATCCTAAAATTTTCTAATTTCTAAAAAAACAACCCAAAATCGCAAAAATACTCGATCCCAACCTTAAATCTCCAAGTTCACTCGATATTATCCCCGGTTGTCACACCACCACTGTTACAATGAGTCTCCTCCTCTCATCGCAAGATCCACAACACCGTTCATCGTCTTTCCATCGTTCGTTCAATGCTCAAACCATCGGATTTCAACATTAACTCTTATCAAATTAAAAGTACAAAGATTAAATTTATAATTTATATAAATATAGGGACTAACGATAGAATTTGACCATCAATCAAATATATGGTTAACCTTTGAGCAATATATATTTTCCTTCGTCTTGTTCAGGCAGCGAATGGTGTCCATCTCCAAACGCAAAGTCGCCAGCTCTAAACAGGAAAAAAAACCTAACTTTTTTCACCTTTCATTTTGAAAAGCGCATTTGCTTTTGCTTTTTTTTTTTTTTTCATTTCCAAAGCTTTACTAGAAAAGAGAAAAAAGAAGTTGAAATTATAAAGTAAAATGGTAGCTTTGTCAATGGTTCCATTTTTGGGCACAGTTCGATCCACGCCTTCTTTAACGAGTTTTGCTCCTTACAAGCGCCAAATATCAATACAAAGCTCTCCAATTTCATTTCCACGGAATGGGTTCTTTCCATTCAAGAGGTTTCTTCGAGCTTGCCTTCAATCTAGTATGTTCTTAGAATTTGTTTTACGTTTCTGGGATTAGTATCCAGTTAAATGCATGGTTATCTTTTCTGGGTATTAGTTATTTTCATTGAATTTTCATTGGTTTTGTTTGTAGTAAGATGGGATTTGTTATTTTCTTAAGATTGATGGGATTTGTAGTGAATAAGCTATCTTGGGTTCCTTTTGAATTTAGATTCAAATTTAGGCTCATTTGGACAATTGGTCATACGTTGCTATCTCTTGACTGTGGTTTTATGATTTTATCTTGTTTAGATTGTGTAGAGTGACCATGAGGAAGCATGGTGGATCGAATACTCGACTTAATCTTTGATAGAAGATTAGTTATTCTTAGTGATGGAGCTGATTAGGCTATAATGATCATATTTTTCTATTGATTGGAAAGTTATTAGTCTTATAGATTAGTTATTCTTAGTGATAGTGCCTTGAATCCAGGTTTTGCTACTGGGGGTATTAGCGAAAAGTCACCTACGGAGAAATCGGAGATCATTTTTATAGGGACAGGAACTAGTGAAGGCATTCCTCGCGTTAGCTGCCTAACTGACCCTTTAAAGAAGTGTCCGGTATAATGGCCATCTGAACTGATCTCTTAATAAGCAGCTTTCCCTTGCTTTCTTTGTGTATACTTCTTCTTTGATTGTTTGAAGACAGAATGATTTCTGGTTTTTACAGGTTTGCACCAAAGCTGCAGAGCCTGGTAACAAAAACCGGAGACTTAATACAAGCTTACTTGTGCGTTATTCTAAGCCTTCTGGAATATGCAACATTCTAATAGATGCTGGCAAGTAAGTGAAGGTTACTTGAATGAAAACAAGTGTTCCTTTAAAAGTTAGTTGTGAAAGCTATAATTGAAATTCTATCAATTCTGGGGAATTTGTGATCTAAATAGATTCCATTTGGCTCCAGAGTCCAGACTGTGTACTGTTCTTGCAATTATTTTAAATGCTGGCATTTGACTGTTAGTACTTCAAAATTGTTATAGTTAACATATAAAAGGAAATTTTCAAAAAAATAAAGTGTTTTTAAATTGACTCAATAAGCCAATTAATTGCTTCCTTTTAGCCAAATGAAAGGGCAGTTGGAGCTTTCAAGTGAAAAGCATTATAGGTTAACCATGCCTAAACTGGGTATAACCTTTCCAAAGTTTGGTGCATGTATTTTGTTTTTTTCCCCTTAAGTAGAGAAGAAAAGCAGTCAAAGATTCTTGTTCATTAGTGCTAAAATTATTCATGGTAAATTGCTGAAAGCTGCTCAATGCTTAATGGCTACTGAAATTATTTCTAGCTTATTCAATCCCTAGATAAAATTATCTGGTATAGTTTCTCATCCGTGACCGTTTTGTAGGTTTTTCTACCACAGTGCTCTTCGATGGTTTCCAGAATTCGGGTTAGTTAGTGTTTCTCTTTCTTAAAATTTTTAGTTATCACATCTAACTCTTAAGATATTAGATGGTCTATGGTGGTCAATCTATTAACACTGGAGAATGTTCATTATAGGGTGAAGTTCTAGACTTTGTGGTGTTCTTACATACTAATACATTTTTAGTTTTGGAAATATGATCTAAATGTGTTATATCTTATTATTTTCCTGCTCTAATGGCTGGGATATAACATGGGAATAGTCCTCGTGTCTTAAGCCTCTTTTCGCCACCCTTATGGAGTTAATATCTGATAGTAGATATTATGAAGATCATCAATGCGATTTCGTGGCCGCTTTCAATGCATGTTTAGTGTACTAGTGCATATAACTTGATATTTTGTAATTTACCTCCCTCCCACCTTTGTAGTCCCAGACACCTTATAAACAGTGACAGAGAACTTTTGTATCCTCCCATTAGTAGCTTCTCAATAATTGCATTTTGAACTGTTGATGGAGTTCTGTGATATTATAATGCGTCCCCATATACAGTAGGCACGATGAACCAGCTAGTTTGTTTGTTTTTTTCATGTTCCATCAGACTGTGTTTGCATTTTACAGTCCACGAATGCAGTTAAAACTCTCGTCTTCTACTCTTATTATTGTTGGTTATGGACATAAATGTAAATATTTTCTGTCTTAACTAGCCTTAAGCATTTTAAAACAAAGTGTACCTAACATGTGATTTTGTGAATAATGTAAGCATTCACTCATTTCGGAGCTCATTTTGATGCTCCCTTAAGTGTAAACATTAGTAAGAATGTTCGTTTCTGATTTTATTAACAATTCTTCAAGGTCATCAAGCATCAAAGACCAGTGGAGGAAATATTATTTTGATTATCTTATGGTATATATGTCGACTGTCATGTATTTTCCCTGTTGTAACTAGTTGCATTTCTGTCAGGATAAGAACAATTGATGCGGTTATAATTACTCATTCTCATGCTGATGCAATTGGAGGTCTCTGACATGAACACTTTCTAATGTTACTCTATAAATAGATAAATATTCCTATAATGATGTATTAAGTTTTTGCCTCCCCCCCCCCCCCCCCCCTTTCTTTTATACATAGAAACCCACATATTCTAACATGAATTTTGTCTTAATGTTTCCCCAGGTCTTGATGATCTACGTGATTGGACAAACAATGTGCAACCAACTATCCCAATTTATGTTGCAAAGCGTGATTTTGAGGTCCGAAAATCCAGTTCTACCTTTTTCTGCTATATTACATATGAATATGTGATGGTCATGTACATATATGTTTGCCTGTGTCTGGTAATACACTATTTTATTGGAAATATCCTGCATTTTTTATGAGTGAAAAGTGGAAAATTATCACTGGTTCTTTGAACAATCGTATAATATCATCTTTAACAATTTCAGGTGATGCAAAAGACTCATTATTATTTGTTAGATACAAGTGTGATTATACCGGGTGCTGCAGTCTCAAAGCTGCAATTCAATAACATACGTGAAGAACCTTTCGTTGTTCATGATTTACAGGTGATTAGTCGTTCACTCACTTAGTACAAATGAGAATTTCTATTCGCAATATGCATTCTGGTAACCGGAATAAAGGGTTTAAGTTTGACTGTAAAAAAGTGAATTAGGCCCTATAGACAGATTATCTTTGTATTTGACTCTCCTACCATTATGACGTAAAAGAAAGGGGAAAAGGCGGTTGAACAGTTTAGGGTTAAATTGAATATTTTTTGCTACATCCATACATATTGTTGCTGAAACATGCTTAATAATCAATTTAATAAGTATGGGTGTCTAAATGTATGAAAATTAAGACACCAGATACCCTTGAACATTAATACATATCAGGTCATCTTTGGTCATAACTTGTGTCCTCTGTCCGAATTTGTGCGTCAGATTACCCCTTTACCAGTGTGGCATGGTCGTGGTTACCGCTCGCTAGGTTTCCGTTTCGGTGATATTTGTTACATCAGGTAATACTTTTATGTGTACCTTTCCTCTTTTCTTTCTTCTTCCTCATTCAGTTTTCGGCAAGGCATTATTTATCTGATAATGACATTGCAGTGATGTCAGCGATATACCCGAAGAAACTTATCCTCTTCTGGAAAACTGCGAAATCCTCATTATGGTAAATCTCTATGTATGTGTGTGTGTGTCAACATCACACACAAGAATTAACATCCGACTTCATAAATGCACTTTCGAGATACTTACTTAAACCCATATGTAAAATGTTATCTCAGGATGCTTTGAGGCCGGATCGGTCTTCATCAACCCATTTTGGACTTCCAAGGGTATTTGCTTGTACATCTTCTGGTAAGAAACTTGCAACATTAAAATCCTGAAACTTACACTTCTGTTTCTCGTATTTTGTCTCCAGGCATTGGAGGAAGTACGGAAGATTAAGCCGAAGAGGACGCTCTTTACAGGTATCTCCGTAGTTTCAGGCCTTTGTAACTGCAATTCAACTCCATCCATTTAGGATTAATTTTTTATAATTTCATGCTTTTACTGTTATGAAGGCATGATGCACCTGATGGACCATGAAAAAGTGAGTGAATACCTGGAAAACCTGAAGGAAACCGAAGGTCTCGATGTACAACTTAGCTACGACGGATTGCGTATACCGGTAGCTCTCTAGGCTTTATATTTTAGTCCGCCGTCGATTTATCGGTGAGAACTCCGTATACCATAATCTGCAGGTGAAATATTCAATTGTATTCAATGAGCTAACATCATACACCATTTATCCTGTGGGTGCATTCTGCAGATTCCTTCCTATAGTGTTTATTTTCTTGTTGAATCCCCATTCTCCAGTTTTATTTTAATTAGCTAATCAGCTAATTAACTAATCTCTTTTGTAATTAGCTGGTTAGCTAAATTGTTGTCTCAATTATTCTTTTAATCTCGTATTAATTTATTTAGCATAATGAAATTTTAAATCAAAATAAAATGCAATTACAATTGATATTGGAACTTAAGTGATTGTATCTTTTAAATAGTTAATTATCATCCAATTACATTTATTATAATTTTTTAACTAATGATTAATGCTAATATTAAAGATTAAAGAATTTAAAAAGTCCTTGGTAAAAAAATTCAATTGAATGCATTTGACTTATAAGTACTCAATTGGTACAGATTTTATAAAAACTAAATTACTTTTTTTTTTAATTTTTATTAGAGATTTTTTTATTCCTCTTACTATTATTAAATACTAAAAATTTAATTTATGAGTTGCCAAAAAGAATTTTGCTGCCTGTTCCTGACAGCGAACTCAGAGAGAAGGAAGTCTTAAGTCACGTACCTTGCACGGGTCTGTCAAAGTCAAATCCAATCCAATCATCACCGCCCACGTGTCAAGCCGAGCCTCAACGACTTCAAACATGTATCAAGTTTAGGGTGGGCACGTGTGTTTTGAAATGTATATTTTGGTACAATGGTCCTTCTCACGTGTGTTGTTGAAAAGCCCTCTAGTGATTACGCTGCCCTTTGGACAACCGTGACTCCACACAGACCTCAAATCAGAACGGTTGATTTGAAAATAAAAGATGAGTAATTAATATTTAAAAGAAAAATATTTAAAGTAGTTATTAAATATTTGAATATTTTAAATTAATTTTTTTCTTTTATATTGAATATTTGTAAATTAAATCGAATATTTAAAGTTGTTATTAAATAATCGATGTGATTTAAATATGAAAATATTAAATATTTTATTTTAAAAAATATTTGATTTAAAAGAAAAAAATGATTTAAATTATTCGAATATTTTGAGTTATTTGAGTTGACGCGTCATATCTTAAGATAGAAGTAAGCGTTCGATCGATTCGAGTAAAAAAAATTCGAGTTATTCGAGTTGACGCGTCATATTTTAGAACTCAAACTTTATTTGAAATTTTTTCGATTCTAGTTAAGTCGAGTTTTCGAGTTCCTATAAAAATTTAATTGTAATTATTTATCATGTTACCATACTTTGGAATTTTACTTTAAGGACCAAATTGAAAGAATGCATAAATAACGAGGGTTAAATTTAGTGAATTGTTTCGAATTAAGAATAAATTGATTGAATGTATAAATATGAATGACTAAATGTGTTATTATACCAAATTTTATAACAGACACCTAACGAGATTTAACGTCTAGTTACCATTTTGTTATAAAATATAAAGTTTAATTGTCATTTTGTGATTTTTAAAAATTTAGTTACCATTTTATTTTTTTATTAAAGTTTAGTGACCGTCTGTGTACTTTACACTTATTTATATTAAAATATGCTCACTCGTGAACTCTCGGTACACATCAAAGTTTTGTATATTAAAACAATTTAACTATAAATAAACTTTAAAAAGGAATTTTATATAAGAGTTGATATCATTAATAATTTTATTTAAAAATGTAATTATTACATGGATTGATTTTGAATTGGTCTGTGAGAAATATCTTAAACAATGACAGAAGTTGAAGTAATGAAGGGTAAATGTGGTAGATTCGGGGGTATTTTCGTGTTCTTTATTTGATGAATGCAGAAACATCTTATAATTTCATGAAACATGCGGGGGTTAAGAAAATTTGAGAAGAAAGCAGTGGTGAGGAATCTGTTGAACAAGGAAAAGCCGAAAGTCATGTTTGTGCAAGAAACCAAGCTAGAGGAAGTAAATGTAAGCTTATCTCGAAAAATTCTAGGTAAGAACTGTAATTACCAGTTGTGTTTCACACCGTCAATTGAAGCGGCAGGGTGTTTATTCACCATTTGGGACCCCGATTCCTTTTGCTGCGAGAATAGCCAGGTAACCCAAAACTACATTGTTAGTTATGGTCGTTTTGTTGAGAATGATTTTAAATGTGTATGCCCCTAATGATGACTCGGAGAGAAGTATCGTTCTGAATAATCTAAAGGAGCTAATTCTGCAATCAAATCTGCCAGTTTTAGTAGGAGGGAATTCCAACGTTGTGGCTTCAACTGACGAGAGAATTGGTTTGCACTGTAATTCTAATGCAATCAAATCCTTTGCAAATTTTATAAATGACTTGTCATTAGTAGATTTACCGTTGAATGGAGGCAAATTTACATGGACAAACGGAAGGGAGAGTCCTGCTTTCAGTCGACTTGATAGTTTTCTTTTGTCTACTGATTTCTTACTTTGGAAACCTGATCTACTACAAGTTCTATTGCCGAATAGCATCTCGAACCACTCTCCGGTTGGATTATCGTGCTTAGAAAAGGAATGGGGCCCACGTCCTTTTAAGTGGTTCGAATATTTAGCTGACGATAAAGATTATTTGAACCCCATCAATCTGTCTTGCTTGAAGAAATTGGGTAATGGGATAGTTGAGATTTTAAAGGAATGCAGAAGAGTGTCTAAGGACTGGGTATCTAAGCTCTCGAGAGATACAAACAATTCCAGTAAAGCTTTACAAGCAAGATGCTCGATTCTGAAAAAGGCTAGATCATAGGGGAATTTGAGTTTGGAATGTTTTGAAGAATTAAAGGAGCGCATAAAAAAATTATGAGAGGCTATAAGAAGGGAAGAACGAGAATGGATTCAGAAGTCGAGGCTAAATTGGGCAGTGGCGGGGGACCGTAACACGAGATTCTTTCACCTCGTTGCGTCTGCAAGGAGAAGAACTAAACATATTCCAAAAATTTCTGTTGGAGGAAAACACTTTGCCGATCCGATGCATATTAAAAATGCAATTAGGGAGCACTTCAACCATTTCTACAATAAAGCAAGAGTTTTACCTGTGAAGAAGTTCGATTGCGATTTAAAATGCATCTCGGAAGCCTCTGTTAGTAGACTGGAAAAACCTTTTTCTATAGAAGAAATTTGGACCGTCCTAAAGTCCATGGATTCCTCTAAAGCTCCCGGACCCGATGGTTTCTCAATGGACTTTGTAAAGAAGTTCTGGCCATCCCTAAAAGGCGACATTTTGGATTTTTTCCATAAATTTTACAAAGGTGAAGAAGTGTTAGCACAGTTGAATTATTCCATAAATTTTCTCAATGGATTGCTCACTTATCGCCAATGAAATGATCGACCATGTGAATAGAAAGGGTTTGAAAGGAGCACTTTTTAAAGCGAATTTCAGGAAGGCCTACGACACCGTTGATTGGGGTTTTCTATTGCTTATTCTGAAGAAAATGGGCTTTGGGGAGAAATGGCGTAGATGGATATATGAGTGTGTGTCGTCTGCAAAGATATCAGTGTTGATTAACGGGTCTCCAACTCAGCCTTTTTCAATTGGTAAAGGCCTTAGACAAGGTTGTCCCCTATCCCCTCTACTGTTTAACATTGTGGGAGAGGCCCTGAATGCATTACTCAAAAAAGGATGCGTAAAAGGTCTATTCTCTGCGACAAGGATTAATAACAGTAACATTAAATCTCACATATCTAGTATGCAGACGACCTTATTTTGTTCTGTGGTGCAGCAAAGTCTGAAATAAAAAATGTTGTGAGAGTCTTGAAAGGATTTGGAGCTGCTTCTGGACTGGAATTAAATCTGAAGAAGTCTAAAATTGTTGGTATCAATCTAGATAATAGTATAGTCGATAATTTACCTATGCAAGGAGAGCAATGTTGTTTGGGTTTTCATTGCTCCGTTAACGTTGTCCCAAGGGAAGCTAACGCCACTGCGGATAGGTTGGCCAAAGCTGAAATCTCGCGAAGCTCGAATTTTTTCTGGAGTCGCGCACAGTTGACTATCGCTGATGTTGTGCAAGGTTCATGATGTTAATTAGGTTGTTGGTGGTTTTCTTTTTTAATTTTTTAATTTTCCAGGTAATAAATCTGCCTCGTTGGATGTATCACACCGGACTACCATAGACTTAGTGCACTCTTTTTCCTCATTTAGGATTAGGATGTTTTTTTAATGAGGCCTGAGTCTTTAGTTTTATGCTTGAATAAAATAAACTTTCAAAAAAAAAAAAGAATTTTGGAAGGTAACTTGATTTTTTTTAAAATAATTGAAGGCTTAAACTATTTTTTATTTTTGAGGGTTTAACTAAAAATTTTAATAATTTTGAGAGATTCAATAAAAAATTAAAAATTATGAGAAGGAATGTATTAAAAATATTCAAAATTCTTAAGCTTAATATGAATTTTTAAAAAAATGAGAAAGTCAAATTAGGTTTTTTTTAAAAAAAATTTAAGCGTATTTTAAGTTTTTTTAAATATTAAATGTGTTTCTAGGTTAAACTTGTTATATGAGATTATTGTTACAATGAGTCTTTATAATACTTGATCTAGATTAACCGGTTATATATCAAAAAAATTAGTCTATAAGTTGCATCGGTTAAATTATATAATTAATATTTATATTATGCATAAATTACAGATTTAAACATGTATATTTTAATTTGGATAATTTTAATCGATGTACTTTTTGAATTTTTGAAATCTCAATCTCAACAAAAACAACACGGGGACATTAAGTTTAAATTATTAGAGTTCAAATTGACCAAACTGAAAAAAAATAGAGAAACTAAACGTATCAGAATATTATATTTGGGATTTAGAATAGAAAAATATAGTTTAAACCCCTAAGAAACCTAAGAGCAAAATTTTGTTTTTGAAATTAACAGCCTTACAATCACATACAAAAATGGTCAAATATTACAGAGTTTATCCTATATGACTTTCAATTGTGTATGAAATACAGTAATAGAGAGATTACATTGACGCAAAGAATAAAATTCTTGCTGTAAATCGAAGACTCGAATCAAGTCCCCTTGCTTGAATCGATCATGAAGATCGGCCCACAACTCATAAGTTGTTTCTACCCATATAACTCCTTGCGCGATTTTTAGACTTATTGCTCGCAGAAGCTAAGATAGGACCAAATTGTTACACTTTACCCAGGCTTGAAACCGAGGATTTTCTTGGCGTAATTGCTTGATTGAACCATCAACGAACCAGAATTTGTTCTTTGAAATGAGCGCCATCTTCATTGAGCGCGCCTAACTATGGTAATTGGTACCATTGAGTAACGCAGATGTCAGAACGAGACCGAGATTCTCGTTCAGATAAATATAGTATTCATCAGAGGGGTCGTCGTTCTTGAAAACTTAATTGCGGAAGCGATTAAAAAATTCATCGTCTGATACCATGTTGGATAATAGAAAATAGCTTTAGGGTTTGTTATTTCTTTTGTACGCTGATTTTGAGAAAATGGAGGTAGAGGAGAAGACACGAGTGAGAGAAAAATTATCTAAATTTTATTAAAAGAAAAAAAATTAAATGTACATTACACATACACATTTTTATAATAATAATAATAACTAACTAACTAACTTTACAACTAAACATTACAACTCAACATCTAACTCTACAACCCATCATCTTGATAATCTTGTTAGAATTAAAACTAAAATTCAAAAATTCAAAAATAAAGAAACTAAAGATATCATAATATTATATTTTAGAAGGCCCTGTTTTTGGTTGTTGTCGGGGTCAACTCCCGTTTGCTCTTTATTTTCACGTCAAATAACTATCGGTTTGGTCTCTTTGTCCTTTATTTTCATGCCAAATGACTATTAATTTGGTCTTCAGCGCCCATTTGCTTACCATTTTTAACGTTCAAATGGTCGTTTGATGACAACTGAAAAATCCAACTTTTAGCCAATGGGTGTTTGTCCCTTAATGTTGGTTTACAATAGCAATGATGAATGGAGCCTAAGAATGTAATTGAAATGTAAATACATGAACACCATTAAAGTTTGGGTTATATTTTGATACACAAGCTGTGTAAAAATTTACACAATTCTTCTATAAAATTTAAAATTTAAATCTCAAACCCTAGCACCCTAAAACCTAAACTTTAAACCCTAAATTCTAACCATAAACTTTAAATTTTATGACATATATATTAAATCCCTAAACTATAACTTAAAACCTTAAACTTTAAACCCTAAAATTGAAAAACATGTATAAACTTTGCGTATCAAATTGTAACATATTTATTGGTATAAGGTGACATATTTATTGGTAATATATTCTGGAAGGGCTTAATTTACTATTCTCTTCCTTCATCTTTCTCATTAATTTCTCTCTTTCTTAAATTTATGGTCGTCTCGGATTATATGTTAAAATTTTAATAATTTATGTTTTAAAAAGGTTTTAATGAGATATTAACATATAATTTTTTATAATCATTCGTGTCAAATTAGTTAGTGAGTTAATTCAAATCAGATATTATACAACTTCATTATGGACGACTCTATCAACTCTATTTGTTCCATTCACAATAACAATTTAAACTTATAAATTTTAGCCTAATTACTTAAAGAATTTCACGCCTCTTCTTGTTTCACCACCCGATTGTTGGTATTACTTGGTAATATCAACATATAATTCATTATATAATTCCAACCCTCAACAATTATTTTTTATCCTATTTTATGCTAAGACGTTTTCATTAATAGAAAGTAGAAACCGAGTAATTAATACTTAATACATTAGATATGAGATAGATTTAAGAGCACAGTTAAATCAATTCAAATTGGTGCACCAATACCAAGGAAAATAAATCCAAGAAAAAAACAATACACGTGTTTGCATATGAGATATGATCAAGGGCGGATCCAGAAATTTAAATTTAGTAGTTCATCGATCAATTTAATAATTTAAAATAAATTTACTCTTTTGTAATAATGTATTAATTAGTCATAATTATTGTGCAAGCAAACATGGTTTATAGTCAGAGACATGTTGACATTGAAGAACCAATATGTGTAAATATGTTTGAGAGATTAGAACTATCTTACATGGATGTAATTGTGCTAGCCGTCAGATCTACTTGAAACTAAACTATGTTAAACTTTTGGCAAAACGAATCTTTCCCACCGTTGGAATTGATTGACCATTGTTCTGTTAATCAAAATTATAGCATCAAAAATAGTTATAATTTTAAAAAATTATGGTTCAATTTGGGAAGAAGAATTCAACGTGGCACGTCAACATTTTTAATGGGGTTAACAACAGTATAACAATTACCATAATGAATTTAAATTAAAAATGTAGTTACTATAATGAAAAATTTTCGATTTCAGTGACCAAATTGAAAGCATCCTAAAACATTTAGTGATTACTAAAGTAATTTATCCTATTTTATAATAGTGGGTTAAGTGACCCACCATACACCATAGTGCATCCGCCCCTGGTTATGACAATCTAGTGTTATTCTAGGATGTACGTAAAGCTTACTATTAACTCCTTTCTAACTCAAAACGCTCTCCCCTTTCTCTAACTTAAAACCCTACTTTGGCTCGGGCCTTCTTGGGTTGCACCGTTTTTAGTGACCACCCCCTCTTCTTGTTCTTTTTTTTCTTTTCTGCTTTGTCTTTTCATCCTCGTTTTCTATCTTTTTTTTGGAGCTGTCTTCTCCGAACTTCCTTGGTCATTTTGTCGCGGATATGGCTCACTTGGTGCCCGGGGCTCTGTTCAGGTTTCCTTTCGGTGAAGAGAAGCTGAGATATTATTTGAGATATGAGATCAACGCCTTGCCTTTGGGCTGGTGGGTTCTTTGTACGGTGGCTCTTTGAATTGCTTCCTCCTTCGACGGTTGTCATGACCTTGTCTCTTGTTTTTGTCCGTCTCCTATCATTGACGATTATGATTTATTACGCGATAATTCCGGTGGTTTTCTTGCTACATCACCCTCACCGTCGTTTTTTCTTCCGTGCCCTCGAAAGCCACCATGCAGTTTGCAAGAATGGTATATGGCTCGATGCTCTTTCCTTTCTCTCTCGATGTCTCTAGCTTTTCTCCCCTCGACGTTTCCCTTGTTTTCTACAGTTTGTTATGTTTTATGCTTTTGTTTTGTGCTCTTGTTGTTATGGTTTTGTGTTGTTCGTTTCTTGTTTGTGTTCTCTTTGCTCTATGTTGTCTTGTTGTTATGTTGTTGTCTCTCTTCTTCATCCTCTTAATTTGTTGTTCCATGTAACACCCGAGTTTGGGGGTCGGGTGAAAATAGTATTAAAATAATAAAATAATATTTTGGGCCTCAGGTTTACAAAACAAATAATTTTATATTGGACTTATCTCAAAACAAGCCCAAATAGCCATGAATATCTCTTTTTGTAAATGCATTGATTCATTAAGGGTAAATGGGTCTTTTAGTATTTAAGATTAAAACAAAACAAAAGAAGGAGACTATTGCTCATCTTCTTCCTCTTTCCACTTAAAAAAAAACCCACGACACTTATTCCCCCTTTTTTCAAGTTCACTATTCCATCACATATCTTGCTTATTGTTGAAGATTTTTCAAAGGTAAACTCTGTAAAACCTATGTTTGATTTTGATATAATTAAATCCTTAAGGATCATTTTGTAAAACTTAAAATTATTTTTTAAGTCCCTTAATAAGTTTTAAAACACCAACACTTTGAAACTGATTTATAAAACTCAAACTCAAAATATTTTCTAAGTGTTCCAAGGCAAAACCATTGAAAATCGTCCAGGCGTATCGATACAACACCAAGCGTATCGATACCATTTTACCAAACTTGGTTACTGTCGGAACCAGTATCGATACCCCAAACCCTCGTATCGATACTGCTCTGTGTTAAAATTCAAAGAGTTTGAATATCGTACCGATACGGCAAACCCTCGTATCGATACGACCCTTATAATTTTTGAAAGTTAAGTCGGTTTAAAAATATGACCGTTGGTGTCAGTTGGTTGGTAACCAAACTTTAAAAGTTAGTTGACCCGTATCGATACGCCAAACCTTCGTACCGATACGGTTGTGGACAGTGAGCAAAGTTCAGAAAATAGTATCGATACGACCCTTGCCGTTTCGATACCCCGTACCGATACGCTTACGCGCGTATCGATACCCCTTATTAAATGCACACAACAGCTCTTTCTTTTCTGAGACAGGTACCGATACTCCTTCCCGCGTACCAATATCGGTAGCTACAGAAGTGCATTAATGGTGGTAAGAGAGGGTTCCAACGGCTCCATTTATGTTCCCAACCACCCAAACGGCTAGAAATCAATGAAGAGGTATAAAAGACACATCCAAAAGCTACAGCAACAACTATTGATCTTCAAGAAAACATTTATTCATCAAATCCAAGCAATTGTGCCAAAATTCCTATTTGTCTAGAATTCCCAATTGTAATCTTCATTCATATTTTGTCAAATTGGGTTGAGTGCTTATATTGGGGCTATCATTTGTATTGAGAGATACCTTATTAGCCATCTAATTTCTTTGTTCAATTGAGTGAGGATTGGGTTGATTTTTGGGTAGAAAAATCAACTGAAATTGTAAAGGGTTGCCTCCTTGTCCTAGAAAAGGGGAAGAGCAATTTAGTGGAATTGTTGCAAATCCTTAGTGAAGCTAAGGTAGTGGATGTAGAGTTCATTTGGAACTTGAACCACTCTAAATCTCTTGTCTATCATTTTTAATTTGCAAATTTCCACCACAAAACTTTAAATTTCCAATTCACCCCCCTCTTGGTCAATATCGATCTTGCGATCCACTCAACAATTGGTATCAGAGCTTAACTCTTTGAGGATTAACAACCACAAGAGGAGATCCTTGGAAGAGTGTGATCATCAAAATATCAAGAGATGGCTTCAACCTCCGGTTCCGGCATGTACGAGTCACAATCGACCACAAAGCCTCCCTTCTTCAACGGTGATAACTATTCTTTTTGGAAGAATAGAATGCGTCTATTCATCAAGTCAAATGGCTATCTTGTGTGAGATGTCATTGAGGATGGGCCATACATTCCATTGAAGCAAGACGGTGAAGGCAAGATGGTGTTGAAGAAGAAAGTAGAAATGAGTGAAGAGGAGAGGAAAAAGATTCAAGTCAACGATAAAGCTCTTCACATGCTATTTTATGTTTTCGGTCCGGACATCTACTCAAAGGTCTCATCAATTGAAAGTGCCAAGGAAGTGTGGGACACTTTTGAGACCACTTATGAAGGCACCAATGATGTTAAAGAAACTAAGATTGGGATTCTCAATCTTAGCTATGAAAATTTCAAGATGGAGCCCGATGAGACGGTGTCAAAGATGTTTGATCGATTCTCCACGATTGTCAATGGTCTAAAGGGCTTTGGAGAGATCATACCGGAAGACAAGCTTGTCCGGAAGCTACTCTATTCTCTTCCCGAGTCTTGGGATGGGAAGAGAACCGCTATCATCGAAGCAAAGAACTTGAAGACATTGAAGCTTGATGAGCTTGTGGGTTCTCTCCTTACTCATGAGATCATGAAGCAAGGAAGGGAAGATGAGAATAAGAAAGAAGAGAAAAGGGTAAAGAAGCTTGAGGTTGAGAAGAAGAAGAAGATGGGAATAGCTCTCAAGGCTAAAGCTTCACAACATGATGAGAGCTCATCTTGTGAGGAGGATGAACTTGAAGAATTGGCTATGATAGCCAAACGGTTCTCACGCTTCATGAGGTCCAACCGGGGAAGAAAAATCCAAAGGAAGATGGACTTCAAAGGGAAGAACAAAGAAGAAGGAAATGATCATATCATTTGCTTTGAGTGCAAACAACCCGGCCACATCCGTTCGGAGTGCCCTCAACTCAAGAAGAAGGGCTTTGAGAAGAAGAAGAGACTCAAAGCCAAGCTTGCTACTTGGAGTGATGAGGAGTCATCGGAGGATGACGAACAAGAAGTGGCTAACCTTTGCCTCATGTCACTTGAGGAAGATTCCTCCTTGGTAACCTCTAACTCATCTACTTTAGATTTTTCATATGAAGAATTAAATGATGCATATGATGAGTTGCAAGAGGTATATGATGAATTAGTTGAGAAGTATAAGGAGTCGGTCATTAGGAATAAAAAGATTATTCAAGAACTAAATGAGAAAAATGACTCACTTACTCAAGCTAATTTTAAATTTGAGAAAAAGATTTTAGGATTAAAAGATGAACTTAAATTTTTTCAAGATGAAAATGTTGATCTTAATAATCTTTTGTCTCAATGTAATTGTGAACACCAAAAGGTGTTGGGTGAGCTAAATGAGCTCAAAAAGTCTTTAAAAATTGTTGGTAGTGTCAAGCATGAAGTAGGAGAATCCTCTAGAACACACCAACCTAAGAAAAAGACTAACTACTACAAACAAGGTAGCTACCCTAGACATAGTAGAGCTAAAAGAATTAGAAGTGTATGGGTTCCTAAGGAACTTGTAAAATCTAATAATATTATTGCTATGTCATCTTGGATTCCTAAGGGAACCAAGGTTTTGGGAGCTAACACTCATGGACCCAAAATGATTTGGGTACCAAAAACCAAAGTTTAATATCTTTGTTTGTAGGGGGAGCATTGCTACAAGGCCAAAGCACAAAGTCAAAACTCATGGTACCTTGATAGTGGATGCTCGAGGCACATGACCGGAGACAAGAGTCGATTCATGGATCTAAAGCCAAAAAGTGGAGGAGTAGTAACATTTGGTGACAACTCCAAAGGCCACATTAAAGGTATTGGCTCCATAGGTAATCACTCTACCATTCTCATTGAAAATGTCTTATATGTTGATGGTCTTAAACACAATTTATTGAGCATAAGTCAATTGTGTGATAAAGGATTTAATGCTTTATTTGATAAAAATGGATGCAAAATTGTAGACATTAAATCTAATAATATTATGCTCATAGGTCATCGCATAGGAAACATATACATGGTGCATTTAGATGACATACATACATCTCATGCATGCTTAGTTGCTCAAAATGAAAATGATGCATGGTTGTGGCATAGGAAGCTAAGACATGCTAGCATAAGTGTTTTAGAAAAACTAGTCTCTCTAAATCTAGTTAGAGGTTTACCCAAAATAAAATTTTCAAATGATAAAATTTGTGATGCATGCTCAAAGGGTAAACAACATAGGTCTTCCTTTAAATCCATTAATGATGTTTCTACTAGTAGATGCTTACAATTAATTCACATGGATTTATTTGGGCCAATTAGGACTATGAGCTTGGGTGGTATGTCTTATGCTTTTGTGCTAGTTGATGATTTTTCTAGATTTACTTGGGTTCTCTTTTTAAGTACTAAAGATGAGGCTTTGGAAAAATTCATCACATTTTCAAAATTAACCCAAAATGATCTTGAACTTAGAATTTCACATATTAGAAGTGATCATGGAACCGAGTTTCAAAATTTAGGGTTTGAAGAATTTTTAAATGAAAATGGTATTAGCCATAATTTTTCGGCTCCTCGAACTCCTCAACAAAATGGGGTAGTTGAGAGGAAAAATAGAACTTTACAAGAAATGGCTAGAACTATGCTTTGTGAAAACAATTTACCTAAATATTTTTGGGCGGAAGCCACAAACACCGATTGTTATATTGTAAATCGAGTAATGATTAGGCCAATTTTAAAGAAAACACCTTATGAAATTTTAAAATCCAAAAAGCCTAACATTAGCTATTTCCACCCTTTTGGGTGCAAGTGTTTTGTTTTAAATAATGGAAAAGACAACTTAGGTAAATTTGATGCAAAAAGTGATGAAGCCATTTTTATAGGTTACTCTTTAACCTCTAAAGCCTATCGAGTATTTAACAAAAGAACTTTAGTAGTAGAAGAATCTATTCATGTTGTATTCGATGATAACCTCCTTCCTAGGAAGGATTCTTGTGATAATGATGATGTAGGGATCATAAATGCCTTTGATGGAGGTCAAACTTCAAAGGAGGATGAGATTACAACAAAGGAAGTGGACTCACAAGATCCACCTCTTGAAGCCTTGAAGGACTTGGCCATTGAGGAAAAGGAAGTGAGCTACCCAAGGGAGTTGAATTATGTCAAAGATGGTGAAATCTTGGGTGATCCATCCAAGGGGGTAACCACTCGTTCTTCTCTTAGATTAATGAACCATGTTGCATTTATCTCATGCATAGAGCCTAAAAATATAAAAGAAGCATTGAAAGATGATTTTTGGATTATGGCTATGCAAGAAGAGTTAAATCAATTTGAGAGAAGTAATGTATGTACATTAGTTGATAGGCCTAGTAATCAATCTACAATAGGAACTAAATGAGTCTTTAGGAACAAACTAGATGAGAGTGGTAACATTGTGAGAAATAAAGCTAGACTTGTAGCACAAGGTTACACTCAAGAAGAGGGAATAGATTTTGATGAAACCTATGCACTCGTAGCTAGAATGGAAGCCATTAGGATGTTGCTTGCATATGCATGTTATCATAATTTCAAGCTTTTTCAAATGGATGTTAAAAGCGTATTTTTAAATGGTTTTATAAATGAAGAAGTGTATATGGAACAACCACCGGGTTTTGAAGATTCAAAATTTCCAAATCATGTTTTCAAACTTACCAAAGCTCTTTATGGTTTAAAACAAGCTCTTAGAGCTTGGTATGAAAGGCTTTCAAATTTTTTGATTGAAAAAGGATTTGAAAAAGGTAAGGTGGACACTACACTTTTTATAAAAATGTATAAAAATGACATCTTAGTAGTTCAAATTTATGTTGATGATATTATTTTTGGTTCTACTAATGAATGTCATTGTCAAGAGTTTGCTAAGTTAATGCAAGGTGAATTTGAGATGAGCATGATGGGGGAGCTCTCATTCTTTTTGGGACTCCAAATCAAGCAAAAGAAGGACGACACCTTCATCAACCAAGAAAAATACATAAAGGATATGCTCAAGAAGTTTGGCTTGGAGAATGCAAAGCCTCAAGTCACTCCTATGAGCTCATCTACAAAGCTTGACAAAGATGAAGGAGGTAAGTGTGTTGACTCTAAACTTTATCGTTCTATGATTGGATCTTTGCTTTACCTTACCGCAAGTAGACCGGATATCTTGTTTAGTGTTTGCTTGTGTGCTAGGTTTCAAGCTAGTCCTAGAGAGTCTCACCTTATAGCCGTTAAGAGAATTTTTAGATACCTTAGAGACACTCCTTGTTTAGGTCTTTGGTATCCTAGAGACTCTACCTTCAACCTTCATGCTTACTCGGATGCGGATTATGGGGGTTGCAAAATTGATAGGAAAAGTACTTCGGGAACTTGCCAATTCTTAGGTAGTATGCTCATATCTTGGTTCTCTAAGAAACAAAATAGTGTAGCCTTATCTACCACCGAAGCCGAGTACATATCCTTAGGGAGTTGTTGTGCTCAAGTCCTTTGGATGAAGCAACAACTCTTAGATTATGGAATTAAAGTTGAAACCATACCCCTAAAATGTGACAACACTAGTGCAATATGTTTAACTAAAAATCCCATCCAACACTCTAGAACCAAACACATAGAAATAAGGCATCATTTCATTAGAGATCATGTCCTTAAAGAATATGTGGTTATAGAGTATGTAGACACCTTGAATCAATTAGCGGACATATTTACAAAACCCTTAGACAAAGAGCGTTTTTGGTCCCTTAGGAGAGAGTTAGGTCTAGCTAGCCTATCTTGACCTTTTAGGACCTCTTTTGTGCTTAAATATGCTTGATTTTGTGAAATGCCATGTTTATATGTTTAAACTCCCAATTTCTTCCATGCATATAGTTAGGGGGAGTATGATTCTGTTAAAATATGCTTAGAACTGCTCATACATCATTTGCATACTCATAGGAGTTGTTAAGTTCGAGCCTTTGGTTGTTCTTTGAACCAAATATGTAATTCTGGGCATACAGTATCGATACTATTGTACGCGTATCGATACCTGTTCTTCATTTCGTTTCCCAGAATTTTCTTCACTTCACGCGTATCGATACGATTCATCCCGTATCGATACGGGTCGTTTCGATACGGACCCCTCCGTTTCGATACGACTGTTCCAACGGGCATATTTGCAAAAAGACGTCTATATCCCCGTATCGATACCCCAACTGGCGTATCGATACTCGACTGCGCTGATGGCTTTAATTAGCTTTTAACGAGTTCAACTTTTACCGAAATTCAAACTTTTCCAAACCTAATTAACCCTAGCCGTTTTTGCCTATAAAAAAGCACTTCCTCCTTCATATTTTTCACATCTCAACTCAAACCTAAAAGAGTTTTTGAATCAAGCAAGGCTTTGTGCTCTCTTTTTCATCTTTGTGTTTGTTCTCTTCAGCTCTTCAAGTTTCTATCAAGGTAATCTCCCTCTTTCTCTTTTCCAATTTTTTTTTGCTGTTTTGATTTTTTTAAAAACTTTGTTTTTCTTCAAACTTTTTCTTGAATTTTTTTTTTAAATTTTCTTTTCAAAATTTCTCTTAAAAATGTCTCTTAAAAATTTTCTTTTAAAATTCCTTTTACCTTGATTTTTACTCAAATTGAAGAAATCTCCCTTGCTTAATTTCTTTTTTAGATCATGGCACCAAAAGAACCATCGAGGAAGCGACGAAGGGCTAATCAAGCCGGTGAATCCTCCAACCTTGGAGCGATTGCTCGTCCTAACTACTCAACCATCTATGAGCAATCCTTTGAAGGCAATTCGGGTCTAAATCACTTTCGTCAATATGAGAATTACAAGATCCGTGCCGAAATGGTAATATCCATCCCTTTTCTCAATTCGGAGCGTTTCAAGTTTGAATACCTCCCCTTGCTTCATCGTTGGAATTTCATGAATTTTATCTCTATTCCCGGTTTTTACTATCGCCTCTTGGTTTTGATTTTCTATGCTAATGCAAGATGTATTAGTCGTAATGGGGAAGTTGTTGCAATTAGCTCTTATCTTATGGGAAAGAAAATAATCCTTGATGTCGAGTCTATTTGTGAGGTTTTTAAGTTGGATGATGAAGGCCTCGATGATGAGCATGGTATGGGGCATGTTCTTAGTGGATCCGTCACCGCCCTTAATGCTCACGACCGGATTCTACATTTGATGGTGTCGTAGTGGTTTCGTCCTTCCGGAGGAAAATATTCCACTATCCGTCAAGTGGATGATTTTTGGATTCGGTGCTTCCGTGAAGCCGAGCGACCAAATCTAGCTCGACTCATGTTCGCGGAGATCGTCTACCTCGTTCAAAATCGGAACACTCCTCATGTCACCTCCTTCACATACGGTACGGCTTTGAGCTATTTCTTTGCTAAAAAGGATATTGATTGCTCCTATGACATTCCAACTCCTCTCACCGATCCCATTGATGAGCGTTCTCTTGCTCGGGCAAAATTCTCTTATGTTAATGGTGAATGGATACGTGTTGCCGAGTTACCACCGGAAGCCGCCGCCGCTTTCGAATAAGCTCAAGCTTCTCAAGCTCCTCAAGTCCAACAACCCAATATGGATGCTCTCATGACCTATCTCAATGAGCAATTTACCGGGTTGCGCACGGACATGAATACTCGTCTCACTTCAATGGAAACTACCTTTGATACTATGATGACGGGTTTGGAGAATCGCCTCACATCTCTTGAAAGTGGGCACAATTCCTTGAATATTTCCATTGCCGCTTTCCATGATGAGTGGCGTAATAGTATGCGCACTAATGAGCCTTTGGGAGATGATGATGAAGATGATGAAGACGAAGAAGACGATGCTTAGACGTTTCCTCTTGCATATCATTCATATCATCTAGGATTTTATATTTTTATGCACCTATGTTTTATGTTCTTAGGATTAAGGTTGTTTTAGGATTAAAACCTATGCTTTGATTTCTATTTTGCCTTTGTTTGGATTTTAAGTATGTTGCTTTAATGAATAATATCTATGTTGCTTATTATACCTTTGATTTCTTTATGCACTTAATTGTCTCAAAGATTTTTTGATCTAACAAAAAGGGGGAGAAGAAACTAGCTCACACTTTAAAATATTTTGATTTTAATTCAAAGGTTACCAAGCTTATATTAAGGGGGAGTTAACTTTATAAAGGTTTTTCAAAAATTTTAAGTTTTAGTTTTGTTATATCAAAAAGGGGGAGATTGTAAAACCTATGTTTGATTTTGATATAATTAAATCCTTAAGGATCATTTTGTAAAACTTAAAATTATTTTTTAAGTCCCTTAATAAGTTTTAAAACACCAACACTTTGAAACCGATTTATAAAACTCAAACTCAAAATATTTTCTAAGTGTTCCAAGGCAAAACCATTGAAAATCGTCCAGGCGTATCGATACAGCACCAAGCGTATCGATACCATTTTACCAAACTTGGTTACTGTCGGAACCAGTATCGATACCCCAAACCCTCGTATCGATACTGCCCTGTGTTAAAATTCAAAGAGTTTGAATATCGTACCGATACGGCAAACCCTCGTATCGATACGACCCTTATAATTTTTGAAAGTTAAGTCGGTTTAAAAATATGACCGTTGGTGTCAGTTGGTTGGTAACCAAACTTTAAAAGTTAGTTGACCCGTATCGATACACCAAACCTTCGTACTGATACGGTTGTGGACAGTGAGCAAAGTTCAGAAAATAGTATCGATACGACCCTTGCCGTTTTGATACCCCGTACCGATACGCTTACGCGCGTATCGATACCCCTTATTAAATGCACACAACGACTCTTTCTTTTCTGAGACAGGTACCGATACTCCTTCCCGCGTACCGATACCGGTAGCTGCAGAAGTGCATTAATGGTGGTAAGAGAGGGTTCCAACGGCTCCATTTATGTTCCCAACCACCCAAACGACTAGAAATCAATGAAGAGGTATAAAAGACACATCCAAAAGCTACAGCAACAACTATTGATCTTCAAGAAAACATTTATTCATCAAATTCAAGCAATTGTGCCAAAATTCCTATTTGTCTGGAATTCCCAATTGTAATCTTCATTCATATTTTGTCAAATTGGGTTGAGTGCTTATATTGGGGCTATCATTTGTATTGAGAGATACCTTATTAGCCATCTAATTTCTTTGTTCAATTGAGTGAGGATTGGGTTGATTTTTGGGTAGAAAAATCAACCGAAATTGTAAAGGGTTGCCTCCTTGTCCTAGAAAAGGGGAAGAGCAATTTAGTGGAATTGTTGCAAATCCTTAGTAAAGCTAAGGTAGTGGATGTAGAGTTCATTTGGAACTTGAACCACTCTAAATCTCTTGTCCATCATTTTTAATTTGCAAATTTCCACCACAAAACTTTAAATTTCCAATTCACCCCCCTCTTGGTCAATATCGATCTTGCGATCCACTCAACAAACTCGTTTTTGACCTGTCCTCGTCATTCTCTTCAAGCTCATACCTTTATTTTCCATAAAGCTCATGATTTTTGTATTTTGGAGTTTTGAGATTTTTGATTAAAAATGTCATTTTTATTATCTTTAACTTAAGCTTGTGATTTATTAAAGTTATATGAGTTGTTTACAATCTAAAAGGTCCAATATACTTGATTTTTACAAGGTTTTGTGGTGTTTCCCGAAATTGGGTTTTGGGGAGGTTTTTGGAAGGTTTTAGGTTGAGTTTTGGAGGTGTTTAATGTGGGAAGGTGTGGGCTGATGGTTAGGCTATAAATAAGGGTTGTTTTCGAAGCCTTTAGGAGTGTTAAAAAGTGTTGAAATCAAGGGTTTTGGGCTGTGTTTCATGGCTGCTCGGGAATGAGGATTTTGGGAGTTGTTCTTAGCTTGAATCATATGTTTTGTGTTTGAATTATGTTCCGGGTTTGCTACTTTGATTGTGGACTGATTTGTGGTTATTTTGAACCGTGTTGGGATGATTAGAAGCAAGGAATTTAGTTGGTGAAGCCTCGGGGTTCGAATCCGGAGAATTTGGAGACTTGAGCTTGGTTTCCGGCTTTCATTTGGGTAGCAACGGTGAGTAGAAATGTCAAACTTTGATATGTTTTCGATATGGAACTCTTGGGGTTTGGGTGAGACCTAGAGGGTTCACCTAAACCCGAGTGTAAGTTACTACTCCTACCTTTTTGTCATGTGTTGATGAGTGGCTATATGTTGTGGTATCATGTGCATCTTGAGTTGTTTTACACCGTTGTTGTTGTGTAGTCGTGTTGAAGTCGAGCCTCACGTGATGGTTGTCTTAACTACGGTGATGAGTGGTCCCACCGGTAGTGACTAGTAGTAGAGTAAGGTGATGAGTGGTCCCATCGGAAAACTACTAGTCGAACGGTGATGTGTGGTCCCACCGTGCGTATGTTGGTTGTGCATGTGCAAGCCATGTGTAGTTTTGTTGTGATAATCATTCGTGCATCCATCGATTTATCTGTCAATTATGAAAAAGTGTTTTGAAAACTGCATGCTTGTGGAATTTTAGAGCTTCTCTCACTAAGCTAGTTAGCTTACGCTCTCCTTTATTTCCAACATGCAGATCGTTAGAGTTCGGGAGGCAAGTGGGCAAGGGAGGAGCTTTTGGTGTTCTCAAGTAACTCGAGTATGATTTACGTGTTTGTAATAATGCCTAGACGACGGGGGTGTAGACTTGTAGGAGTTGGTGTCAAACTCCTTAGTTTGATTTTGTTGATGTTCTAGCATGTGGAGTTGATGTTGTTATGTTGGACATGTTATGCTTTTATGTCGTGGATTGAGAACCATGTTTTTTTCATTGCTTAATTGCCTTGTGTTTGAGAGTTTATTAATGCTTACATGACTGTTTAAAAGTATGTGAAACCTTGTCATGTTATGCCTTTTAACTATTTCTCGCCTTTGTATGAAATGGTGAAGTCAAGTATGGTTCTATGCATATTTTCCACCTAAATGCCTCTCTTGAGATGAATGTCGTGTTAGTTCGTTTAAGGTGGTCTCGCATGCTTGATCTTGCTTGTAAATGTGGTATGAATGTTTGATTGTGGTTAGGTGAGTCTTAAAAAGCATCTAGAGTTGAGTTTTGGTCCGTTTGACAGCTAAATTGAGTCTTGCAGTGTAGGGCGTATCGGTACGCCCAAGGGTCGTACCGATACGGTCCTACACTTTGGGGCTCAGTTTAAGCCTAGCGTACCGATACACGGGGGGTGTATCGATACGCCAAAAGCTCCCTAGAAATCTGAGATTTTGACAAGATTTTGGCGTATCGGTACGAGTCTAGGGTGTATCGATACGGTCCTGTATCGTTGACCGTGAGAAGTTGACCAGTGAAGGCGTATTGGTACGGTCAATCAGTACGGTCTCCCTATGTTGACTATGGGTTGTTGACCTAGTCAAGGCGTATCGATACCCTCTTCAAGAGTATCGATACGGCCTGCTGTATAAAATAAAATGGACTCTTTTAAATTGTTGGCTTGATTGTTCGCATCGCTTGTTGTCTCTCCGTTGTCGTGACACACATATGATGTATGAATGCCTTTAGACAAGATAATAATTAAAAGAAATTTTCTAGGGTTGCTAACCGAGGTGGGGCCCTAACGGGTTTCATTTCGGTTTTCCCCGTGTAGCCTACTCGGACCAGTCAATCGTCCAGACCGGGACGAGGGGGTTACATTCCATGTATTTGTTCTTCCTTTCATGCCAAGCCTGCTTTTGTTAAAAAAAAATACATTTAAATGGTAATTAAACATTATTATTATTATTATTATTATTATTATTATTATTATTATTATTATTAAGCATACATAATGTAAATGTGAATGCATAATATACACATGTATACCATTGACCATGTCCACCACGTTGACTGATACACGGACAAAATCAATTATAGATTAAAATTAGTGATAGGAGCGAGTGAAATTCGATTTGATTTAAAAATAATAATTTTTTTAATTTGATTTAACTTAAAAATCTCAACTTAAATCGTAATTTTATAAGCTGAAATCGTTTAAACCTACTCATTATACAAACTAAAATTAATAAATAAAAATGAATCAGAGAAAAGAAATGGTGTGCGACAACAAAGAGCGATGGATAGGGGGATCGCAGCAAAGGAGAGTCTGGACGTTGTTCGTCTACAATCTACTGGAACAATTGCATTGGAAAGGCGTATGGCAGGTATTTGATCGCCATGGAGAAGTGGTCGATGTTTTCGTTCTAATGAAACGATCAAGGGAGGGAGTGCGATTTGGGTTTGTGAGGATGGGATCGAGGGAAGATGTTGATCGGGTAATTGAGAGATTTGATGGTTTCTGGTTATATGGCTCGAAAGTAAAGGTTTCAATGGCGAAGAGTGATGGTTGATCAGGATATTGGCAACGATCGAATCGGGTAATGGAATCTAAGCAGGGTAGAGATCACGATAGGGGAAGGAATCCGATGAGGGAGACTCAATCGAAGGGACAATCGTGGGAACATAAAGACAGGGTAGGTGATGGTAGCGCGAGGAAGGGGATTGATGTGAATAAGGACATCGAGGACAAACAATACAAACAAGCATTGGGAGTAATTGACAGCGAGAAGTGGGACATTCTGCAGTCGTGCGCGGTAGGATTCTATCGTAAGCCACGACAGATCGCGGAGCTAGCTAAAGATTTCCAACAGGCTAACCTAAAGGGATTTTCGGTGATGCGCGTTGCAGGGTCACTGGTTTTATTAATGTTTGAGAGCAAGAAATTGCAGACGGAGATGCTCGCCTCAGGCAGCCTTGATCATTGGATGGAGAATTTAATGGAATGGTCGCCAACAATGGCTATTCCCAATCGACGTACGTGGTTGACGGTCAGCGGATTACCAATACATGTGTGGTCGGAAGAAACATTTCAGAATATAGCGGCACTTTGGGGTGAGTTGGTCCGAATTGACATGGAGACGTTAGCCCCATCATCCTTTGAGAGATCACGTTTTCAAATTGAGACAGACTGGAATTTCCACATTGATGAGACGGTGGAATTGAAGGTGAGGGAATCGACTTTCTTCATTCGAGTCACGGAGTTTGAAGAGGCGATAGGACCGAAGTGTGATTGTTGGTGTGAATTGGGATCATGCTCGGATGATGAAGAGAAATTAGGTGACAAAGTGGTGGAATGGAAGTCGAACTCGGTTTTTGTTGCGCGGGAAGAAGTATCCGATGAGACAATTGTGCCTAATTCTTTTACACATGAGGAACGACATGTGTCGTTAGGCAATATAGTGGTGGAGAAGAGTTACCTAGAGAGAATTTGGGAGGATAATAAACGGGAGGATTGGAGGGTGAAGGAAACGACAAGTTGGATGGAGGAGGAAGCCTTAGGGATGGTGGATAGAGAGGTGGAGAATCGAATGAGCTGTGATGTTATTTGTAGTGTAGACGAGTTTGTGCAGGAGGATGATACCCGATGTCTTAAGGTGCAAGACACGATTGATCGAGATAAGGGGACTACATCAAGCCCGGTTATAGTTGGGCCACGTGGGGAACAACCTAGGGCTAATAAGGCAAGTGTAGTGGAATTGAATGGAGCAATTAGACGAGTTAGGCAGTTATCGGAAATCAACTCCTTTGACACAACGGTAGGCGATGCTAAATTGACCGACAAAGCTCCTAAACGGGGTCGTGGTCGTCTGCGAAAGAACAAGACAGAGGAGAAATCAGGACCGATCGAGATTACGAACGGATCCCTCTCCGATTCGGATTTCATGTGTCGCAAGCAGGCTATTTTGAGAGAGGCGAAGGAGACTATACGTTTGGGGAATTTGATTGGTACTATTACTAAAGGAATGGAGGAGGAAGTGATTCAGGATATTGCACGCTTAATAGAGGCGCACGAGCACAAGGCATAGCGATGAATGAGGTTGTTTTTGTGGATCGTACGGGGGTTTGGTGCGGCTTCCAAACGACGTACGATCAGGAGGGTTCTACGAAAAACAGCGGTGCGTATTGGCTCTTCTCCAAGAGACCAAGACGGAATGTGTTTCGGAAAGGTTAGTGAGTCAATTATGGTATTCAGATGTTTTTGAATTTGTGTTTGCGCCTTCTGAGGGTAGGTCAGGTGGGGTGTTGGCTATTTGGGACTCAACGGGTTTTAAAGCTTCTTCGACTGAAATTAGAAAAAACATGGTGGTGATTGAAGGTCGATGGATTAGAGAAGATTGGGCGTGTGGGTTAATAGGAGTTTATGCACCTTGTATTTTGGCGGAGCATGCTGGTTATTGGGATGGCATTGTTGATGCCGTGTTATCGCAGGAGATTGAATGGTGCATTGGTGGCGACTTCAACATGGTGAAGTGTAAAGAGGAGCGATGAGGGTGTATGCATTTGAATAGAGGTACGGCTACTTTCTGTGATTTTATTGAACATGCTGCTTTAGTGGATGTGCCAGTAAGGGGGAAACGTTACACGTGGTTTGGACCGGGTGGGAAAGGTAGTCGGTTAGATAGGTTCTTAGTGGCGAGTGGTTGGATTCAACGCTTCGCTTCACTTGTGGTAGTGCATCTTCCGAAGGAGTTATCGGATCATTCGCCAATTGTATTGGAGAGTGATGTGTGGGATAGTGGCCCAAAGTCGTTTCGTTTCGTCAATGTGTGGCTATCTAATTTGTCATTGCTGGAGAAAGAATGGCAGCGTCTATCGGTGGGGGAGAGCGTCCATTCGATTAGCCTAAAATTGAATGGCCTAAAGGACGTGTTGAAGGGGTGGAATCGTGAGCAGTTTGGAGATGTTGACAAGAAATATGCTGATTTGTCTCGCCAAATTGATAGACTTGATGGGCAAGTTGGGTTTGGAGTTTTGTCAACGGCCGAGGATTTGGAGCGAAGGGAGTTGTATTTAAAACTTTGGAAAATAGCCCAGTTGCGAGAGTCGCTGTGGAGGCAAAAATCAAGGGCGATGTGGTTGGCCGAGGGTGATCGCAACACTAATTTCTTCCACAAGGCAGCGAGGATTCGACAAATGCATAACACGATAACGGGGCTGATAATTGAGGGCGTGTGGGTAACTTTGTCGGAGAAATTAAAGTTGTTGGTTTGTAGGGAATTTACAAAGCATTTTGCTCGACACTCGAATGTAGGGAATCTCTTGCCGGAAGTGGAGTTCTGCCGAATAACAAATGATCAACGAGTGATGCTTGAAAATAGTTTTTCCGAGGTAGAGGTGAAGGAGGCATTATGGAGTAGTGAGGGCGCAAAGGCTCCGAGACCGGATGGATTTCCGTTTGAATTCTTTAAGAAGGGGTGGAATTTCCTTAAAGAGGACATTATGCGTTTTGTTGAGGGATTCTATACTACGGGGCGATTGCCTAAAGGGGCTAACTCAGCTTTTGTGGTTCTAATTGCGAAGAAAGAAAATCCATGAGTCTTAGGGGATTATCGCCCTATCTGCCTATTGAACTCGTTGTACAAAATTTTGGCGAAGTGTTTGGCGAGGAGACTTCAATTGGTGCTGCCTATGCTTATAAGTGATGTACAAGCAGTGTTTACCATTGGTCGACAGATTCTAGATGGAATTCTTTTGGCGAATGAAGTTATACATTCAAAGAAGAAGAATCGAGGGACGAATGGTGGTTTAATTCTCAAGCTCGACTTTGCTAAGGCTTACGATTGTATCAACTGGACTTGTTTGAATCATGTATTGGTGCGGATGGGCTTTGGCGGGAGGTGGTGTAGGTGGATTAGCGAATGCGTGGAGACAGCTCAGTTGTCGGTGCTTATAAATAGTAGTCTGACTAAGGAATTTCCTATGAGGAGGGGACTTAGACAAGGCGATCCGCTCTCGTCTCTCTTGTTTGTTATGGTAGCTGAGATCCTTCACCTTTTTTTATTGAATGACGAGAAGTTAGGCTTGTTTAAGGGTGTTCGTGTTGTGGGGGATGTGTCTATGTCGCATCTTCAGTTTGCGGATGACACGGTGTTGTTCATTTATGGGGATGTAGACGGTACGCGTAAATTGAAGAGGGTGCTTACATGCTTCGAGTATGTGTCCGGATTACATATTAATTACGAGAAATCCTGTATTTTGGCATTGGAATAGAGGCGTCGGTGATGGAACAACTTGCGTGTATTATGGGTTGTCCGAGAGGCTCGTTGCCTATACGATATTTGGTGATTCCTTTGGGTGTACAACCGAGGGGAATGGATATTTGGGACCCGTTGGTGCAGCGTTTCCGTAAAAGGCTAGCATGATGGAAGCGCAATTCGCTTTCATTTGCAGGACGGCTTTTGTTGGTGAATTCAGTACTATCAGCTCTACATGTGTACTACATGAGCGTTTTCTTAGTTCCAAGGCGGATAATCTTGAAAATTGATCGCATTCGCAGGAACTTCCTGTTGGGTGGTAAGGAGGAGCGATCAAAACTTAGCCGTGTGAGTTGGGAAGTGGCATGTAGGCCGAAACGGTTAGGGGGTTTAGGGGTGGTGAATTTGCACTCTCGGAATTTGGCATTGCTTGCGAAATGGGCGTGGCGTTATGCCCAAGCGAAGGGCTCTCTATGGAGGGCAATAATCGACGCTAAGTATGAGACGGAGACTTTATCTTGGCGGATACATTTTAAGGGTAAGTCGAGTATGTCGGCCATGTGGAAGCAAATAGTAGATGTGCAACATGATGAGTGTGTGACAAGATTTTTAAATGTTGCTCATGTAACCACCTTGTCCCGGTCTGGCCGGACGACCGGTCCTAGTAGGCCACACGGGGAAAACCGAAGCGAAACTCGTTAAGGTTCCCCCTCGGTTAGCAACCCTAAAAATTTCTTTTAATTTAATCTTCTCTAATGGCACATTTAAATCCTATGTGATCATAACAGCGGAATAAAATGAGGAAGACACGCAACTGGACACAGAACGACAATAAACAGTCCAATTTTAATCCATTAGGCAGGCCGTTTCGAAACACCATTGAGGCGTATCGAAACGCCTTGACCTAGTCAACAGCCCCAAGCCCAAACGAGAAGGTCGTAACGGAGGTCAACCGTTCTGAAACACCCTTAACGGTCAACTTCTCGTGGTCAACGAGATATTGACCGTTCTGAAACCCTTAGGCCCGTTTCGAAACGCCTTCATCTCGGCAATTTCTCAGATTTCCAATAGCCAAAGTGTTCCGAAACTCGTATCGGAACAGGGGCTCACAATGGCCAAATCGTATCGAAACGCGTTCCAATACGGGGTCCCTGAAGCCTTACCCGTTCCGAAACGGCTCAGCCCGTTTCGAAACGCTGGTTGTCTGCAACCTTCAAAAACCAGAATTAAACATTTCTCAACAACTCTAAAGGCCCTAAACGACCCCAAGAAGCACTCAACACTTACAAGCATGATCTAGAGGCATGGACCCTATGTCAAACATGCTCAAACACACAAGGCATAAGATGAAACATCCATTCATGGCATTTACACAAAAGGCAACATTTCATATAAGGGCATGCTTAAGGACTCAAAAGCCAAATGGCACAATTCATCACATAAGGGTTTACATGCCAACCAAAAGCAACTTAAACATTCAAAAGGCATGTCATCACACAAGCATTCGACAAGACATAACAAGTTTTACAATCAAAGTCAATTCATGAACATCAATCATAGTCTTTTAGCAACTCTAACCACATACGCTGTCTGAGATTCAAATCTCGCTGAGTCATGATGTACTTCAAACTCTTGTGATCTGTGTACACTGTGCACTTCTCACCGTACAAGTAATGCATCCAAATCTTCAGAGCAAACACAACTGCAGCTAACTCTATGTCATGGGTCGGATAGTTGCGCTCATGGGTCTTCAACTGTCTTGAAGCATAAGCCACCACTCTCTTGTCTTGCATGAGAACACAACTTAGGCCTACATAAGAAGCATCACTGTAAACTACATAGTCTTTCCCAGACTCTGGCTGAATCAGGATCGGTGCTTGGGTTAAGGCTTCTTTCAATTTCTAAAAGGCTCTCTGTCTTGTATCTGTCCACTCAAACTGAACACTCTTCTGAAGTAATTGTGTCAAAGGAGCGGCTAATTTCAAGAAACCTTCTACGAATCTCCTATAGTATCCAGCTAAGCCTAGGAAGCTACGTACCTCTGTTACAGACTTCTGTTGCTTCCATTCAACAATGGCCTCTATCTTCTTCGGATCAACTCTAATCCCATCGGCTGACACTACATGTCCTAAGAAGACTACCTCTCGGATCCAGAATTCACACTTGCTCAACTTCGCATACAACTGATGATCTAGCAAAGTCTTCAAAACTAGTCTCAAGTATCGGTCATGGTCTTCTTCAGTTCGCGAGTACACCAAGATGTCATCTATAAAAACAACTACAAATTGATCTAGGTACTAATGAAAAATCCTATTCATCATATCCATGAAAGCAGTCGGTGCATTAGTCAACCCAAAAAGCATGACTAAAAACTCATAGTGACCATACCTAGTTCTAAAGGTCGTCTTCGGTACATCAACCTCTCTTACCTTTAGCTGGTAGTAACCCGATCTCAAGTCAATCTTCGAAAAGATTGATGCTCCTCTCAACTGGTCAAACAAATCATCAATTCTAGGCAAAAGATACTTATTCTTCACTGTTAGCTGAATCAACTGTCTGTAATCTATACACATTCTCATGCTTCCATCCTTCTTCTTCACAAACAAAACTGGTGAACCCCAAGGTGAAGAACTAGGTCGAATGAAGCCTCTATCTGTCAACTCTTGCAACTGAGTCTTCAACTCTTTCAGTTCTTTTGGTGTCATGCGATACGGAGCAATCGAAACAGGAGCTGAATCAGAATAAGTCTCAATAGTGAACTCTACCTCTCTATCTGGTGGTAACCTTGGCAACTCTTCCGGAAACACACTAGGAAAGTCACACATTGTCCGGATGTCTTGAGGTCTAACCTCACTCATGTTCAGATTCATCACATAGGCCAAGTATGCTTTACAACCCAACTCAACTAACATCTTAGCTTCTAGAACTGAAACTACATTGGACAAGAACTTCACGTTCTCACCCACCACTACAATCTCATAATCATCTGTGGGCCTCAAAGAAATCCTCTTGGTTTCAAAATCTATCCTAGCTCTATGCTCCGTGAGCCAGTCCATACCTAGAATTACATCAAAACCGTAGAAAGGTAGCTCCATCATATCCACTGGAAACACATGCCCCTGAACCATCAACGGACACCTTCGGTACATTTTTCTAACTACTATCGTGTCCCCAAAGGAACTAGTAACACTAACTCCTACCTCTAACATTTCACAAGGAAAATTCAAGGACTATGCATGCTCACTCAATATGTAGGAATGTGTAGACCCGGAGTCAATCAAAGAAAGTAAACCCAAAGACTGTATCAAGAAGTTACCTGCGATCACATCTGTGTCATGCTGATCCCCATGCTGAGCGTAAACTCTGGCCCGACCTCCGCCCTCCGGCTGGACTGCAACTACATGTGCTATATGTTCCTCTAACCATCATTTCTCGGCTGGAAGTTACCTCTACCGCGCCCGCGGCCTCTCTGAAAGTCATTGGCTCTAGTAGGAGCCTGAGCTAATGCCTGCCCCACCTGATGTGGACAGTCACGCCTAATATGATCTCTAGCTCCACAACTCCAACATGAGTGGAAATTTCCCCAACATTCATCGGTGTGGTTCCTCCCACAAGTAGCACATGTGGGCAACTTCCCACCAGCCCTCTGGCCCTGTTGGCCCCTACCGTGGTTACCGCCACCACGCCTATGATCATAATGATGCCGGTTGTCCCGATGCCTCTTGGCACCACCTCTATCAAAGTCACTGGACCTCTTACCCGAACTAGAACCACCAGACCGGTTGGTCAAGCCCAAACTGTGCTCTAAGTCCTTGGCCCTCGCGACCAAGACATCAAAATCAGTGTAAACTGAAGCTAGAGTATACCTCTTGATCTTTTCATTCAGCCCATAACAGAAACGGTTACATCGTTCCACCTCAGTAGGAACAAGCTCAGATGCATACTGACTCAGTCTAACAAATCAAATCTCATAGTCTATCACAGTCATACTCCCTGAAGCAAAGCCATAAACTCGCTCTTCCTCTCATCGAGATATCGCGGACCCAGATACTTCTTACGGAATGCTGACTCAAAGAACTCCCAAGTAATCTCGGCCTCATTCATACACGTAGTGATGGTGACCCACCAAGTGTAGGCATCACCCTGAAGCAAGGACTCAACACACCCTAACTTGCGCTCTTCGGTACATCCCATCTGTGCGAGGATACAAACAGTCTTCTCAAACCACAACTCAGATCTCTTCGGTGTAGACCCTCTGAACTCTTTGGCCCCTAGACCACGGAGTCTCTCTAATGGCAAACCAGTGCCCTCCATCTGATGATGTGCTGCTGCCTGACCCCCAGCCACTGCAGCCTGAAAAGCCCTGGCTATCGCCTGAACCAAAGGAGCTAAGTCTATTCTGGCCGGTCCTTGGCCACTTTGGACTCCCTGAGGTCCCTCTCCTTCGGTCCCGGCCTCGCCTCCTACTCTTGGTGGAGGAGGTGGTGGTGGTGGAGGTGGTGGAGGAGCTCCAACTCCAACCATAGGCTCTCCCACTTGAGCCCCAACTCTAACTACTGGCTCAACTTCCGGAGCCGCTGCCCGTGGTTCCGGTCGAACCATCCTAGGCTTCCCACGTGGTCTCATGGTACAGCTAGCAAGATAACAACTACAACAACAAACAGATAAGGATTACGTTAGCAAAAGCAAGGGTCCAACAGTGCTCAAGTACTTCCTTTACAAAAACCTTTTTAAATTAAGTAATAGTAGCAATGGGCACTCGACTCAACACCAAACACAACAATTCATGCCTCAAATCATCATACGAACAGTCAAACAATAAGATTTCATGGCAAAGCATACATCAAGCAATACAATTACTTAACACATCAAGCTTACATCACTTACCTGCCCGAGGTCTCGGTAACCTCAGGCTCTGATACCAACAAATGTAACCCCCTCGTCCCAGTCTGGCCGGACGACCGATCCGAGTAGGCCACACGGGGAAAACCGAAGCGAAACCCGTTAATGTTCCCCCTCGGTTAGCAACCCTAAAAAATTCTTTTAATTTAATCTTCTCTAATGGCACATTTAAATCCTATGTGATCATAACAGCGGAATAAAATGAGGAAGACACGCAACTAGACATAGAACGACAATAAACAATCTAATTTTAATCCATTAGGCAGGCCGTTTCGAAACACCATTGAGGCGTATCGAAACGCCTTGACCTGGTCAACAGCCCTATGCCCAAACGAGAAGGTTGTATCAGAACGGAGGTCAACCATTCCGAAACACCCTCAACGGTCAACTTCTCGTGGTCAATGAGATATTGACCGTTCTAAAACCCTTAGACCCGTTTCGAAACGCCTTCATCTCGGCAATTTCTCAGATTTCCAGTAGCCAAAGTGTTCCGAAACTCGTATCGAAACAGGGGCTCATAGTGGCCAAACCGTATCGTAACGTGTTCCGATACGGGGTCCCTGAAGCCTTACCCGTTACGAAACGGCTCAGCCCGTTTTGAAACACTGGCTGTCTGCAACCTTCAAAAACCAGATTTAAACATTTCTCAACAACTCTAAAGGCCCTAAACGACCCCAAGAAGCACTCAACACTTACAAGCATGATCTAGAGGCATAGACCCTATGTCAAACATGCTCAAACACACAAGGCATAAGATGAAACATCCATTCATAGCATTTACACAAAAGGCAACATTTCATATAAGGCCATGCTTAAGGACTCAAAAGCCAAATGGCACAATTCATCACATAAGGGTTTACATGCTAACCAAAAGCAACTTAAACATTCAAAAGGCATGTCATCACACAAGCATTCGACATGACATAACAAGTTTTACAATCAGAGTCAATCCATGAACATCAATCAACTATATGAGTCATACATCGCTCATACAAAACACACTCTTGCCACATTGCTAAACTACCACATTAATTGCTAAACCGTACTTGAGCAACAAAAACTTGGAAAGCCTTTTCGCCTTGCTCCGTGCTAACACCACGCTAATGATCTGCATTGTTGAAAATGAGAGCGTAAGCTAGAAGCTTAGTGAGGATGCTCTAAAATCGAAAACATCAACAATGCAGGGTCCAAGCATGCAAATCCTTTACTACACATACAACATACGTAGGTACTCAACAAGTCAACCTAGCCAGTCTTTCAAGAGTCATAATATGGCATCTCACATCATGCTAAGCTCAAACATCATATATCAACATCATAACATCATAATTATGAGAACAAGTTCAATTGGCCACTATTAGTTTACCCGGATGTGCGGATTTAATCTCAACAACAACATTACCTCGGTGGGATTACACTCATCACCGGACCTTGCATGGGCGGGATTCCACTCATCACCACATGCCCTACGGATGAGATTCCACTCATCATCACGTAGAATATAAATAAATTTCCGGTGGAATGTTACATCACCGTACTCCTCCTTGATGACTCAACGTCGTCAAGGCCACGTACGTTTTGACTCAATTTGTGTGCACACTAATCCTAATGATCGATCATTTACACCCGGTAAGTTAATTAGTGCCAATTCTTTTAACCACATCACATATCCACCATTTATATCACATACTCAATCACATACATATACCAAAGTACACATGTACAAATCAATCCACATTTCACAAGAGCAAATAGGCAAGGCATAAATAGCATTAATAGAAATCAAGGAGCTAAGTTACCAATTCAACTCCCACATAGGAAAGGCCTACCAAGCACATTTCAACACATACGCTACACACACTTGAACCAACTTTAAAACATATTTAAAGTTACTCACCACCCTTCCCTAACAACCAAAACAAGCAAGCAAGCCTCCTATATGCCCGGATTCGATCCCGATGCTTCTCTAATGTCTCCTCTTGTTTCTAGCCAATCAAAACACATCCATTACTCACAAATAAATGCTAAATTTCAGTCCCTACTCCAATCCATAAGCACAAGCCATACTTCAACAATTTCAAACCCAACAATCACCCAAATTATCCATTTTCGAGCTCCCTTAAAACCCAGCTGAAAATCATGTTTTCAAACACCAAAATGACACCCAAATGGTCCCAAAACACCTTCCTAACATCCCTAAACCATCAGCCCTTCAACTCAACCCTAAAACTCACCAAAATCCAAGTTTTAGACACTTCAAAAATGGCCACAAGGACCCATTTCGGGTTTTCACCCAAACTTACCCATTTTAACATATTATGTGTATTTTGAGGTGACTAAACCAAAACCCAACTTAATAAATCGAAATCAATTGAAAACCCCAATAAAAACTCAAGCTTTCATTGAACCCCAAATTTCAAAAGATGATAGTTTTAAATTTTAAAACTAGGTAAATGTAGAGGATGAAGAGGAGAGTTCAAATACATAATTACCTTTAAAAATGCCCTTGAGATGAGGAAGAAATCAAATGGAATAGTAGATGGGGTTTGAGAGGGGTTTAGGTTTGATTTTCACGTTGGGAGCAATGGGGGAGAAGACCACTTTTTTTTTGTTCTTTTTAACTTTCAAAAAGGTTGTCTACTTTTTTTTGGCTAAATTACCACAATGGTCATTCCCTTTTAATTAAACTCCAAATAAATCCAACTAAGGTTAATTTGATTAAAAATTAATTTTACCGATTCAGACCAACTAACCTGATTAACTCCTAACCCCAAAACACGGGTGTTACAGCTCAGTTCACATGGATTTTGGGCGATGGCGAGACATTCTTTTCTGGCATGATTGTTGGTGTGTTTCGAATCCTTTGAAGGCAGTGTTCCCTAGATTGTTTGGTTTGGCGTGTGATAAGATGGCGAGGGTATGCGATATCTTAAGTGTACCGTTTGTCGAGTGGGGGGTTGCTTTCGACGTGAGCTTCGATCATTTGAGGTAGGCTTGGTTCGCGAGCTACAGTCTTGTGTGGTCGGTTATTCCTTGTGAGGTGGTGTTGAGGATAGGCTTGTTTGGATCCATGAGGCGACAGAGAAGTTTTCGGTTGGTGTTTTGCATAAGATGATGTCGTCATTTGGCCTTTCGGACGTGTCCGGTGTGAGTTGGTCCTGGAATATGCGGTTGTTACCGAAGATCCAGTGTTTTATTTGGTTCATCATGGTTGGTCGTTTGCCTACGTTGCGCATGTTATTTGATCGTGGTTTGCCGATCTTGGATATTTCACTTGTTTGCCGTGGTTGTGGGGTGGGGGAGGATAATGTTGATCATATCTTGTGGCAATGTGAGTTGGCGTGGAATGTATGGAACTCGTTCTTTTTGTGGTGGGGGTGTTAATTGTGAGGCCTTGGCGGATTGGGGAGTTTATTAGACAGTGTTATCATAGTTTCTTTAGTGGTGATATGCGCCAATGGTGGATTATCGGATGTGCGAGTGTCTTATGGTCGTTATGGTTGGCTCGAAACGAACTTATGTTCCAGGATAAACGTCACACGAGTACGGGGATATTTTTCTTGGTACAATTACGGTCATTTCATTGGACTCGGACTAGTTATGACTCTATCGACTTGTCTGAGATGGCATGGTGGGACTGCCCGCTTACGTGTGGTGTACCGTCGGTAGTGAAGTCAACGGAGAGGAGGGAGTGGCGTGGTCATCTCCGCCGGTGGGTGTGTGGAAATTTAATGTGGATGGAGCTGCCCAAGGTAAACCGGGTTTGGCGGGATGTGGAGTGGTGTTAAGGGACTAGAATAGTCGGATTGTGGCGCTATTTTCAGGGTCGATTGGGATGGCTGATTCTAATGAGGCTGAGCTACAGGCAATTGCCTTTGCCTTGAGGATGCTACAGGAGTTGTCGTGGACTGGGGTGCAATCGGTAGTGATAGAGTCGGATTAGACGGTGGCGGTGGCATGGGTTCAGGGAATGGAGCGCAGGCCTTGGAAACTTTGGCGATGGTTTTATTAGATCGATGAGGCGTGTGAGGCTCTGACGCGGGTGTGCTTTTCGAATGTGTTCCGAGAGGCTAATCAGGTTGCTGATACCCTTGCTAAAGGTGGTGTCGATAGGTCAACGTGGATTTGGGAGCGAGCTTGTTGATCGTTTTGTAGCGTTTGTTGTGTTCGTGGCCACACTAGCCGGTACTCTTTTCCCACGCTTAGGACTAGGGGGGTTTTAATGAGGTCGGTTGGTTGTGTTGATATGTATGATTATTTCTCTAATAAAATCATGCATTTGCCGATAAAAAATAAAAATAATCAAAATTCAAAACTAAATCAAATATTGCGGCTCTAACAATTTTTCTTTCTCATTCCTAATCATTTCGGCCACATTGTAATCTTTGGGTCCTAATAATTCAGTGCCAATTTCAGAGAAACCCTAAGTCAATCAACCTCGTATTATACTATATGATTTCTTTTACCGACAATATACTGAATAATAAATTTTTGTATATGAAAATTTGTTTTTATTAGTATAATTTTAAATGAAGTTCACACAATTTTATAATTTTATGTATGGTTAATATTATGATAATTTAAGTGTTGCATTACATTACGTATCAATAAAGGTGATATTTTCTATCAATATAGAAGAGATGTCGAATTAATTTGATTGGCGAGCATAATAAATATAGTTATATTAATAAATTCAACCATGTAATTGTTAAAGTATTGATCTTTAACTGGAATGGATCTTTAACTGACTCCTTTAAGCCATCGAGAGGGATCCGGCAGGGTGATCCTATTTCACCGTATTTGTTTGTGTTATGTATGGAGCGACTTAGCCAGGCGATTAATCAGAAAGTAGCAGCAGGGCAGTGGAAGGGCTTCTGTACTTCTCGGCAAGGTCTGATTATCTCTCACCTTATGTTTGCGGATGATATGGTGTTGTTTGCGGAAGCATCTGAGGAACAGTTGGATGTGATCAGGGAGGTTTTGATTGATTTCTGTAGGTTTTGAGGGCCTAAAGTTAATGTCCAAAAGTCTAGTATCTTTTTCTCAAAGAATATTGTGAGAGAAATATGTCACTCTTTGAGTTCAACGGTGGGTTTTTCGGAGGTTTCAGACCTTGGCCGATACCTTGGAGTCCCTATGCTACATAAACGGGTAACTCGTGCAACTTATTCCTATTTAATTCAAAAGGTCCGTGATAGATTATCAGGTTGGAAAGCTCGTTATTTATCGTTTGCGGGACGGATTACGCTTGCAAAAGCTGTCTTGTCGGCTATTCCGTACTATGCGATGCAGACAACCAGGATTCCTCTTGGTGTTTGCAAGGATATTGAGAGGTTAATTCGTAATTTTGTGTGGGGGAGTTGCGCGGATAAGCGGAGCATTCACTTGGTTAACTGGGACGAGCTTTGTAAACCTGTTGATATTGGTGGTTTGGGATTTAAAAGGTTGAAAGAACAGAATGATGCTTTCCTCATAAAAAATGGGTTTCAGTTGATAGACAAACGGGGGCAGCTTTGGGTGCGTTTCTTGCGCGCAAAATATAAGTGTGTGGAAGTTATGCCGGTATCGATTACACGCAGTAATTGCTCACACCTTTGGAGAGGTTTATCGACAGTTTAGGATGTGGTTCGTGAGGGTATCCATTGGAGAGTTGGTAATGGTGTATCAATTGATTTTTGGCGAGATAATTGAGTCTGAGGTGTTGGTCCACTGGTGGGGGCTGTTACGGATCCAAATTTGATCCCGGCGGGTTGTGTTCCTCTTCCCGCGATGTGTGAGAATAATGGGCAGTGGAAGGTGACGGAGTTTCAATGTTGGTTTGACCCGGCTGTTGTGGACAGTATTATGGCGATCAGGCCTCCTCTAGTTGATGGTGCGCGTGATGGTGTGGGATGGAGGTGGAACGATGATATGCGGTTTACGGTAAGATTTGCGTATGCACTTTCCAAAATGCATAATGATTCTACTAGAGATGTAGTTTGGCGTTTGGTACAACGGTTTCAAGGGCCGCAACGGGTAAAATGCTTTTTGTGGTTGGTTTGTAAAGGTCAGGTTTTAACTAATGCTGAGCGTGTGAGGAGGAATTTGGCGGGATCGGCTGAGTGTGTTTCGTGTGGAGCAACTACTGAAGATGTCGATCATCTTCTACGTTCTTGTCCTATGGCAAAAATGGTTTGGCAAATGCTAGTGCCACGCGCGAAGTGGGATTGGTTTTGCAGGGGTTCGGTTATTGATTGGGTTCGAGCCAATCTACAGCTTGGTGATGTTGGTTGGGGTGGTGTTGAACGTTGGGATCTATTGTTTGGAGCCGTTGTGTGGCATATTTGGCTTGCGCGCAATCGGAAAATATTTGCGGATGAGATTATCGGAGAGGAGGACATTGTTGCCCGTGGGAGACGGCTTGTGCAGGACACGATTCGCGCACATGCTGGTGATGCGCGTGTTGGGCGGACGTTGGGCGCAAGTGCTAGACAGCAACTTGCTGGTATCGGGCGAGCTGGGCGGTCGACAGGCGCGAATGCTGGGCAGCAGCGTGCTGGCTTGCGAGCTGGGCAGATCTCGGGTGTAAGCGCTGGGCAGCGTCGCTGGATGCCGCCGGATCTTCCTAGGTGGAAACTGAATATTGACGGCGCCCGCAACACAGGTACGGGCTTGGCGACATGCGGAGGAGTGCTTCATGATGGTGCAGGTCATTGGGGTGGGGGTTTTACGAAGTTTATTGGCCGATGTAGTGCCTTCGAAGCGGAATGTTGGGCGATACATGAGGGGCTGCTATACGCCCTTTATTGTTGCATTGAGGACGTCATTGTGGAATCGGATTGCTTAGAGGTTATTCGGTTGTTGCGTACCGGTAATGATAGGCGAGGCGAGCCTTCCATGGTGAGTGCGATACGCGCCTTGACTCGTCAATTCCGACGATGTGATTTCTTTCATATTCCTCGAGAGGCTAACCGTGTTGCGGATGCGTTGGCTAAATTGGGACATTGATCCGGCTATGAGGTGATGTACTTGGTTTCTCCACCGGATGAGATCTTAGTTTTGTTACATGAGGATTTACCCGAGTTGGGTTAGGAGTATGCTTGATGATGTGTGTTTTTTGATGTAATGCTATGGTGAGTACTCTTTTCCTCCATTTAGGTTAGGGAGGTTTTTAACGAGGCTCGCCATAGTATTCTTTCCCCTTTAATCAAAAAAAAGTATTGATCATACAAAGAGTTACGAAAATATGTAACCGAAAAAAAGAGTGAAGACTTTGAGATCACACCTTATGTAGATTTTTTAAAAATGTAATGTAGAAACACTGTGATATGATACACTACATTAATAGATCTAAAAAATGTCAAGATTAAATGTCAAAATTGAATAAAGAGCTTAATTGAATTAAATTTTTGGTTCAAGGACTTAATTGATTAAATTTTTTAGTTCAAAAATTTAATTGGGTGTAAAAAAATTTAAGAGCTTAATTGATTTTTCTTTAAAAGTTCAAAGGCTTCTTACACTCTTAAGCCTTTATTTAAAGATTACATAAAGTTATAAAAATATAAATATAATTATAATAATCTTCATTATCATTTATAAAAGTAGTTTTTTTAAATCAACTGTAAACTTTTCCCCATTCAAATACCAAAATTCATTCAACCCTAGCCGCTCTCCACTACCAAAATTCCTTTAACCCTAGTCCTTTTTTACTTTGATCAATCCCTTTGATCGGTGGTCGGCAATCAATTTTAGTATTGTGTCGACCACCAGATCTATAATTTTTTTTTTAATAAGAATCTTTTTCTCTGTCCTTGTGACACGTTTTTTTCTCTGTCCTTGTGACATGTTTTAGTTTTGTGGTCTGATCCATCTGTCTTTGTGGCATGTTTCAACATACCCTAGCAATTGATTATTGTTCGCAGAGATTCAATCTAGTTTCTGATTTATGTTTTTGTCGGTGGTCACTTGGAAAGTTATATCCCCACTCGATTGATGGTTGTTTGCCGATGAAATCAGTCTTGTGTAGCGGTACTTTTTGCTTGACAGCTTGGATCGCGCACCACTCATTCTTCCTTCTTTATACATCTCGTTTGGACAGAGACAAGGAGATTCAAGAGGTTGCTAAATTTTGTTGGTATGCTTATCTCCATAGAAGTTTTCATTTTTTTGACTCATCTTGACTCAACTTGAAAAAAAATTCAAATAAAATTGAGTTATAAATTTTTTAAGTTCGAGTCGAGTCCTGCAATATATATCACATATGAAAAATATGAAAAAATATACATGTGTATTATACATGATTATAGAAATTCATTTAAAATAGAACTAATTTGTATCATAACATTATAAAAGTTTACTATTAAATTTGAATAGAAATTCAAATAATTTGACTCAAATTTCATAAATTCGACTTGACTTAGATAATTTTTAAATAAACTTTGAGTTATAAAATAAAACCAATAAACTTGACAAATTCAAAACTTTTTAACTCGACTCTACTCAATCAAAGGTTCACTCTGAAAAATAATGTTCATTCAAATAACACTGTTATTAAGGGGTCAAATTCCGTTAAAGGCGAAATTATGCTGGTTTTTACTTCTTTGTGATATTGACATTGAAGTCAACTATTAATATAATAATGATGATGATAATAATAATTTCCCCACGTTCATGGTTGAATATAAGCTATTGCTCTATAATTACATTTCATATTTAACAACCTTATCAGTTTATTCATTTTTTATGGACATGCATGCATCGTTTTTAATCAAAATAATAATTATTATCGTGGGTTTACCAACACATTGCACTCATGATAGTCATGATTATCATGCATGCATACATTCATATATTTATGTACCATGGAAAAAAAGATAAGAACAAGTTAGGTACACTACAACAATATAGACTTTTAGTGACAAATTAGCAGTGACTAGCGGTAATTTTGTCACAAATATTAAACTTTTGTGACAGATTTTTTGTGCGACACTATTAGCATAAGTAATTGTGAAGTATTTTTATTTGGTCACTATTATAGTAGTAATTGTGACGATTACATTTTTCACAATTAAATTCTCACTGTAAGTCTATAACTGTGACACAAATTCCATTGCCACTAAAACTTAAAGTACATATTTAAAGACTATCATTCATGTCAAGATCGAAATTTCAAAATTTAAAAAGTACATATTTTTTTGAATAGAAAGTACATAAACTTAAAGTGAACAAATTAAAGTAAAAAGATTAATATGTAATCTTGGCATGATATGTGATAGCAAAATTTTACCTTGTGAAAAATTTTACACTTGATATTTGTTTTAACTTTTCTTGTGGAGGTAAAACTTGCATTGTCAGTATAGTAAATAATTATTACATAAAGGATAATTCTATCAATAATTTAGGTGTAAATCTTAATATTCATATGTTTGTATTTTAAAACCAACTCAATTATTTTTATATATTTTCTTCAACAAATGTATTTCGTATAGGAAATCATATAAAAATTAATTAAATTATTATTATATTAATTATTGTTATAATTAATACATACTTTTAAAATAAAAAAAATTAATTTCAATTACAATTTAACCTAAATAATATTTTACTTTCAAAATAATATTAAATTTCTTGCATAGCCTAGTGGATATACATTGCACTCTCCCCCTGAAGGTTTCAGGTTCGATCCCCCATGAAACCATGCATTGTATTTATTTATTAAAAATGTATATAAATACGTCACATCATCTATAATTAACCCTCTCGCCATGGGCTAGCAGCCATTGGGACTAAGTGGATGACCTTCTAGGGACTAGTTTGTGGGCAGAAGGCCTCATATCGCGCTCGTTGCAGAAGTCAAGGGTTGGTAGTCCCTTCGAGTGCAGTACGACATGCTCGATCCGGGCTTGAATAAGATGGTTGCAACTAAAAAATATAATTATTTTATTATTATTATTATTGAAAGTGACAATGTATTTTAGACACTATTTCAATATGTATGCAAAAAATTCTCGCTAGGAGATTCACCCACCAAAGCTAGGTATGCGACTCGGGTCGGTCCGAATTAGTCAGGGCTAAACCCTGGAGATCGGAGGGCAACCAAAAAAAAGTTTTAAGTGCATTATTTTTTTTATCAAATAAGTGCATAATAACTTATAGTGAATAAATAAAATATAAAAATATCATAAAAACAAAATATTTGTATAACATAATAACTTATAACGACATACATATAATATAAAAACAACATCAACATGATGAATATTCTAAAGTTTATATTTCATAAATTATTAATGTTTATTTCTTTTATGTATAAAGCTTGGACATTGCATAAGTAGTATCATAAACTTGAATATATTTTAATGTTATCATTAATTTATACTCGTATGAGAGTAGGGGGAAGAGTGGGTGATTAAACAAAAGTATACATAACTTCATTAGTAGGAAAAATTAACAAAAAATAAAGCTTTGTTAATTTGCAACTAGATAATAAAAAAAAGAAATTTAATTTTAATTTTATAGGGCTGGGAAAAAAACAAAGGAAAAGACAGAAAAATCAACGTCAGAGTTTAGCCACCGTAGGGTTCTTGTCTTTCTTGGACTGCTTGCAGTATTACATCAACAAACAAACCCTATCATCTCTCTCTTCTCCATCTCATCCACATCCCTCTCTTTTTTCTCTGAGTTTTGTGAGCTCAAATCTTTCTTTCTTCTCAATCTGTTCATCATTTCCTTTTGCTTTCTTTCTTGGTACTAACAAATAACAAGGTTTTGATTACAATTTGCATACATATATATATATATATGTATGTATGTATAGTTTGTTTAGAGATTTAGAAATAGTTGTTTAGGAGAGAGATTTGATGAAATGAAAGATTACATATTCCACCACCAACAACAACAGCAACAGCAACAGCAACAGCAACAGCAGCAAGTTCTGGACGAGAACATGTCTAATTTGACATCTGCATCCGGCGAAGCAAGTGTTTCTTCAAGGAACAGTGCCGGTGGCGCCACCAACCAACCACCTCAATCTCAGCCGGTTAAGAGAAAGAGAAACCAACCAGGCAATCCAGGTTTCTGTCCAAACTCCAAACTTCAAAAACACACACCATGAATTCCTTTTTTACTACATGTTTTTTTGTTTCCTAAACCAGACCCAGATGCAGAAGTGGTGGCTTTTTCACCCAAAACACTCATGGCAACCAACAGATTCGTGTGTGACATCTGCAACAAAGGGTTCCAAAGAGACCAGAACCTGCAGCTTCACCGGAGAGGCCATAACTTGCCATGGAAGTTAAAGCAAAGAACAAGCAATGAAGTGAAGAAGAAGGTATATGTATGTCCGGAACCAAGCTGTGTTCATCACGAGCCGTCGAGGGCACTCGGCGACCTGACCGGAATCAAGAAGCATTACTCAAGGAAACACGGCGAGAAGAAGTGGAAATGTGAGAAATGCTCCAAGAAGTACGCGGTTCAATCCGACTGGAAAGCTCATTCCAAGACCTGTGGCACTAGGGAATATAGATGTGACTGTGGTACACTCTTCTCAAGGTAAAAATCTTCATTTATTGAGGCGTGCACTTGAATTATTACACTTTTTTGAAACAATCCCTTCTTTCTGTCCGAAAAGACAAAGTCAAATGTTGTTTCTGCAGTTGTCACAGGCACCATTTATGACTGTTTTTTTTTTTTTTTTGCAGGAGGGATAGTTTCATAACTCACAGAGCCTTCTGTGATGCATTAGCGGAGGAGAATTCAAGAACAATCATGGGAACATCTCATTTACAAGTACCCCAAGACATACAGCAAAGGTTCAGTAATGTTCCGCCATGGCTGGCTACTCAACCCATGTTAGGGACTGGTCTTTCCGGACCGTCTTCATCCATGTTCTTCCCGAGTTTTGATGAAAGCAGTCTGAATCATTACCATCAAATATCAACAGTGGTTTCCCCGCACATGTCAGCCACTGCATTGCTTCAGAAAGCAGCTCAGATGGGTGCAACCGTGAGCAGCAAGGCTGGCTCGTCATCTGGTACCATGGGAGTACCCCACCAACAAACTCACGTGTCTGCTGGTTTTGGTGGCAGTAACAACAACGACAACACAAGTGGTGTTTTCGGTCTCAACTTGTGTTCTTCACGTGAAGATGAACATGCAGTAAGCTCAGGTGCTCACCCTTCACTTCTTCTTCAAGACATGATGAATTCTCTATCTTCTGCTGCCGCTACTGGATTTGACGCCACGTCATTTGATGATATTGCTTTTAGTGGGATTCTGAGCTCCAAGAACAAGAATGGCTCTGGAGGTCAAGGCTTGACAAGAGATTTTCTGGGGTCTTAATTAAAGCTTCCTCCCATCTCAACATTGGTAACTCCATCAACACTTCCCAGTCAGAAAAACCACACTTTTTTATCTTAAATTTTACTCTCCTTCTACCTTTGCTACAATCATTTTCCATATATATGCAGTCCATGTTACAATTCATTTTTGTTGGTATATTTTACATGAAAAATAAAACCTAACATGCAAATATAATAACTCCCCACTTGTCTAGGAGATCCACGTTAAGCTTATTAGTTGCACAAGTCCTCTCTAGTCTCTACCACCCATATACAACCTTGCATTTCTCTGTAAATTCATCCTAGATGGCTCCCAATCCTTATGTAAGCATAATACAAATGTACATAAAAAAAAATTTATAATATTTTAAACATATGAAAACAATCCTTTGAATAACTACTTAATGATATAATTTTATAACTCTCTTAAAAGAACTCAAACTACCTTTAAATTTAAGGGTAAACTACACGTGTAGTTATTGAACTTTTATGATATTTTCCCTTAGTCCATTACATCCATTTAACTTGTTAATTCGTTTTCATTACAATTACTGTTGTAAAAAAACGTTGATGCGACGGTTAAAATCTTCTTCCCTAAATAAAACCCTAATGTTCAAAATTTGCAAACACCGCAAAGGCCAAATTTCCAATGATCGGAGCAATCATCGGCCAATTCCAACGATGACAATGATCTATTTGGCAAGAGGATTAGCATAGTTCAGTTTCAACTTGATCCGATAGTTAACAATGGTAGATCGAAAATTTTCAGGTTTTAATTTCAAATTAGGGTCTAATTTTTGATCTGTCACTATTAACCTTTATATCAACTTAAATCAAACTATGTTAATTTTATAGCCAAATGATGCATTCCCATTATTGATATTTATCGACGATCATTCCGTTCTCCTATCATTCAACCTTTGCAGTATCTGTCAATTTGGAATCTTAGGGTTTTGTTTGGGGGAAAAGACTTGAATGTGCCACATTAATATTTCCTAACTACAATGATCGTAATAAAAGTCAATTAAAAGTTTTAGTGACTATAATGAAATAATTAAAAGTTCAGTAGTTAAAGTGAAAATATTCTAAAAGTACATTCAGTACTAATGTAATTTAACCTGAATTTAATAACTTTAATTAGGTGTCTTCGTTATGAAATTGCTCAATTGTCGATTCAACGACCGCAAACGGTTTTATAGTAGGAATAGTGCAAATATTATTTTATTATTATTTGAAGTTACAATAAGATTTTTTTATTCTATTAAGTAAATAAAAAATATAATGTGGGTATTATAATACCATATTTCCATTGAAAATAGCAGTCAGTGATGTAAGCTAGGTCCAATTCGGTTATATGATTGTATTATATATAACAACATTATTACTTTGATTTCGAATTGACACTGTTGATCATATGAAAAGACATTATAAATATGCATATAAATTTCAGTACGAAAATTGATAAATTTTGCACACAATTATTTGAGTTGTTACTATATACTAACGAGACAAGTTTTCATTACTTTTATAATGTGAAGGCAAAGACTTCCCATTCTAAGTAAACTCAATGTTCACACTCATGGTGGACCCCCAACTCTTCTTTTTCCTAAAATTCCACATTTCTCTACATTTTGTTGATTGATGTATGAATCATGTGAACATCAATGTTCATATCAACCATTGTAGAATAATTCAATTTTTATAAAAGATGTAATACATAGTTGTTTAGTTGTCTAAAGTTTTGAAGGCGGATAGTTATACGAGTTCTAATTATATATAAAATTGGGTAGAATATGCTTCTAAATGAAAATATAATTTTTTAGAGCTATTTTTGATTTAGTACGTGCCTGTTTTATGGTTTATGTTTGGAATTCGTAATTTTTTTAATAAAATCGTTTTTAAGATTCGAACCCATTTTTTTTTGGGAACAATGCATCTTGCCATTTGTACCCAACCCTTGTTGGTCTTGTAGAGTTATTTTTTAACATTCAAACCAAAGCCTTACTTGAAATTATATCAAGTTGTTTATCAACTTTACCTAATAAGTGCCGTAGTATTAACTATTAACCTATAGTTAAATATTCAATGACTAGAGATTCCTACTCTACAAATTCAAAGGTTATAGAAGTGATGCACAAAAAAGTACCTAATAATTATGATAAAGTAGTTTTTGTCCATGAATTTTGTAACACCCCTCACCCGGTTACGAGCGAGCGATATTACTATTCGGGTGATGGATAGATTCATACATGTCAACACATCAAACATACAATTATATGAGATTCAATTCATACTTAACAAGCATCAAAGCAAACAATCATATAATCATTTATCCAATAACAAGATCATAAATACATATAGGTGAGCCAATTTAAAACTTTTTTAACATGAATCTTATATTCATGTTGCAAATGCATATTAACAAGCCTAACTAACATACATGTATTCAATCAAACTCATGAACATTTGATTCAAGTATACCAATGCTTCTTATTCGAATACTTAGGACAATCAAATATTATCTATATACATATCTTAGTTCATATTACAACACAACCATACAAATACATATAACAACTTTCAAACAACCTAAATCATATACAATAGTATTCGAAATCAGCATTCATTATATTCTAATATTCTATTACCATTCGAACTATACAAATCATCCAACAACAATTCTAGATGCAACCTTCCTAATTCAAATAAAGATAACATACTTATACATATTCAACCATTCAAATCCATCAAAGGCATGAACCATATAAATGATACTCAAATTCATATCAAGCTTAGTTAACTTCAAACATAGTTCATTCATATCATCATATCCATATTTACATAAACATTCATCAAGTCATTACGTAATATAACATGTCTTAGTTTTATACAAACCAAACTTAACAATTACATGTTCCATAATGCATGACAAACTAACTTAGACTATGCCACCAACTAGGAGACTAAGCAAGATTATATCATACTTGTTCTTGACTTGCGAAGCTCTCGGAACAAAACGGATGGCTTTCGGATATCAACGAACCTGTTATTTTGGAAGAAGGAAACAAAGAGAGTGATAAGTACACATAATGTACTTAGTGAGGCAGCCCTAAACTTTACTAGTTTCAATCTTTTAAAGTCTTATTCAATCTTTAAAGTTACTTAGCTAGGCTTAGCACGTATTGAAATACCTAACTAGCCTATCAAAACCAAGTTAACAAAGCTATTTTCATGTACTAACCAATAGGGCAGCAAGTATTTACATGTACAATGACTTATTGGGCAGCAACCATTTCATTTAAAACATACCAATTTGGGCAGCAAACTACATGTACATTTCATACCAAATTGGACAGCAAGCAACATATACAATTCAAGCCAAGTTTGGGCAGCAAGCACATGTACAATTCAAGCTAAATTGGACAACAAACAACATGTTATCTCATTATCATCTTGGCAGCAACATTTCATAGTTTCACATCACAACATAGTTCATTTTAAATCTCAACCAAGTACACATATTCATTCCATATCATAAGGGTTAATATCCAACTTGTTCATTTAAACATATATCATTGTTCTAATCATGTTTTGCCTTGGATGATTAATGAAATAGGTAATCAAGTCTTCATGTATCATGTAACTTTAGATACTCAAAGTATCAATTTCTCATTTCAACTTATAACAGAGGATGCATAGGCATCAATGGTGACTTACCACCATTCAATTATCAAGGTGACTAACCACCTTATCAGGTTTATAGGTGACTAACCACCATCCTGTAACAAAGATCAGAGGAGCTCAATGACTCTAAGGCATGCCCTTCTACCTATAGACACTAATCAAACCAAGGACTTTACTTATCTTTCTTTATTAACAATAGCATTTTACTTGTTTATCAAACACATATCACAAAGTCATGTACACATTCAATCATGTTTACATTGTGCACATTCAAGCCATGCTCAATCAAATTTCCAGCAAGCATTTAGCATCATTTCAATCATATAACCGTCTTCAAACAGTAGCTAAATCATCTATTAATTCAATTCAAGTGGCTCAAACAACTCATGTCACAAAGCAACCCATATAGACATCAACTAGCATATCTAGATAGCATCATATACCTAGTTCATAGTACATTCCTTTAGTCCTTCTTCCTTAGCATTTTAAATTTACCAATCCATTATTAAGTTCATTACATGCTTCATTTTAAATCATCCAAGAAACATAAACACATTGGTTGAGACACTAATCTCAACCCTAAACTAGCTACACTCACAAATACTTCCAAGCTTAGTTGTTATCCTTGATGATGATTCCTTTCCCCCTTCTTTTTGCTTGATCACTCCTTGAATCCTCTTGAAATTCTTCACCAATGTGATCTTAAAACACAAAATATCATATACAATATCCATTAGTAATTAATTCAAACATATAAATTCATTTACTTAAGCATAATCACCTAGACAAGTGAATCTGCCCCCTAAACTGGCAGTTTGAGTAACCTCTACTAAACTGGTCATATCTTTTTACTCACAACTCCAAATAAGGAGTTCTTTACCATTTTAGAAAGCTTATAAACACACCTTTAAAACTATGCATGGCTCATATTTTTAGCATTTCCCAGTTAATACAGTTTTACATTTGAAAACAGGACAATTTCAGGGCCTAATATGTCCAAGCTTAACTTAGTGACTTTAGTGCATTTAAATCCTATATTTCACAATTCATTTGATTCTAAGCTATTAACCACATTAACCTACATGTATTAACATAACAATGAAGTTCTAACATCTTTAAAAACAGAGCATTCAAGTCCTCAATTTACAATTTCCACAAAATAGCCCCTTTTAATCCATTTTAATCCTCTATGTGACCTAAATGCATTTAACCTATCAATTGGGACTTAATTCAAGCTTGGCCATTAAATTTTTATTCATTCCATGACTCCCCTGTTTCAAGCATAAATTTTCAGAATTTATTAACACCATTTTGACCCCTAAACATTTCGAATTTCACAATTTAGTCCAGCAGATTCCAAATTCATTCAGTTTCAGTCCAGTCAACTTCTAACAACAATTCAGAGACCTATACTTAACATTTTTGAGCAACCCATACCTCTATTCCATGTAAAATTTTGTCCTCTACAACTTTGTATAAGAACACTGTTTCCAGAAATCACTCTAACGTGCTCAATTTTCCAAATTTCTACAGAGCATCATACAAGTACGAATCTGGGCAGATTCATACCTAAGTTCATGTTCATGCTTTAATTTCCAGAAATTATTCAAGTATAACATGAACCCAGCATTGATAACTCATAATAAAACATTTATAACATATTTTTTTAGTGGTTCAAACCCAGAATCATCAAATACAAAAATAAAAACATCATAAGAATCGAGTAGCATATGATGTACTTACTTGATATCTGCCTACATGCATGATCCTAGGTGATCTTTTAGCTCAATTTCCAGCAAAATAAAGATGTCCATAAGCCTAAGAATTCCAGATTTCTATCTCTCCTTTCCTCTCTTTGGTTCAGCAGGTTTGCATGAGAAAGATGATGATGGAAGTAAGTGGTTTACACATGTTAACTTTCTTTCCTTAGTGGGCTGACTATCTCTTGTATAAAGGACACATGGATTAGTTTATTTTCATGAAATTCTGTCATAATTCCACTTAATATCCCACTAACATTGTAATATTTAACTACTTAATTATTAGTTTATCATATTTTACTTATAGATATACTTATATGTACATTTAAATACAACCCACCGAATCATACATATGTATATATGTATACTATTTTACGTTTTATATTATCTAACTTATATATATTAGTTACAAATTAATCTTCATTTCTTTAATTTTACATATGAACTTACATGTAGTGTTTAACCCATTTATATCTTAATAGAACATAGCTTATGTCGTTTCATTGTAATCTTAACTAAATTGTAAATTGTTTACGCTATCCTTGTCGTTTTCTATAATTCTAACTAGGGTGGTTTTTAGGGTGTTACAAATTTGATAATTATTTTAATTTGATTATTAATTTTTGGCTTAACGGTAAAATAAGTGTGCAAACTATATATGTTGTTTATTTTTTGTGCCTAAATTATTTTTACTCAAAATAGATGTCTAACGTTTCATTGCAGTAATTTTAGGTGTTTGCCAATAACTATAAGTAATTTTAGGTGTTTGCCGATAATTTCTTATCGTCAAAAAGGATTAAAAGTAGAAAAAGTTATTACGTTAGAGACTAATTGGATCCAAACAAATATCTTCCAATATAGAAAATTTGTCTATATCAAAGATTAAAGGTTAGTTTATTTTTAATAATTATTTTAAAAGTTGTATATGATTGATTCCATTTTGTACTTGGCATATATGATTGTTCTAAATCCAATCCTATCAAACTACATGCACTAATTCTGTCCCAAAAAAAAACTACATGCACTAGTTCTGTCAAAAAAAAAACTACCTGCACTAAGACAGCATCATCAAAATCAATATTACAATTCAAACATATCTCAATGGAGCTGACAACTATGGGTCTACAAGCTGCTAAAAGAAAGAAAGAAAAGGAAGATCACTTCGAAGGTTGCTTCGAAGCATATATCCGGTTATGCTTCAAACTCATCATAGTTGCAGATGCTGCCACAGTCATGGCAGCCGCGGCTGCACCACCACAGAGCTGGAAGAATATTATCGAATCAGGAATACCGGCACCCGTCGTCGTAAATCCCTCGTTATGTTCGCATCTAAAGAACCTCGACCCTTGAGTATCCGTAAGGTCATCTTTGTTGAAAGGCTTAACTACAAGACCATAGGACCACTGCTAATTGGGGTACCTAAAATTGGGAAGACTTCATTGTCCTATATATCATGAGAGAACCAGACTTTATTCTTGCTAAAGTATTTAGTTACACACAGCAAAACATCTATTTATCTAAAGATGTTTTGTAAGAAGCATATACTAGGAACTAGATATAGTCATTTTTACGGGTCAAAATTCCTCTGCCTTTACCTTTTTTGGTGTCACTTTCTATGCCCAACTTAAAAAAAATAAATTTTAAGTCCTAACGTTAAACCTTAAAAATACACTATACTCTAAATTCTTTAAATCTTAAACTTAAACCCTAACATTAACCTTAAATCTATTATTTTTACAACACAGTCAAAATAACATAGCCGTGAGATACTACGTGAATACACAAATGTAACACAAAATACCTCATCCGTCTCACTAAAATTGTTACATGTTGACATTTTTTAGTAATTTTTTTTTAACTTTGACTATAGTTTATTTAAATATTTTAATTAATTAAAAATTATAAAAATATATTTAAAAACTAGTTGATTCAGGGATTTTAAAATATATTTTTCATATTTTTATTTTAAATTATAAAAGGTCAAAGTTGACAGTTTGACCCAAAAAATCAACATGTGACTATTTTAATGGGACAAAGAGAGTATCATAAAAGTTCAACCCTTTCCTTGTAATTTTTACAACAAAGGCGAGCCCTAATTTCGGATTTTTTAAAATAAAAAGACCCAAATATACCTTCTATATTAATTAATTATAAAAACAACACTCGATGAATATTTTATTAAAATGACACTCTTTCTGATGAGGTGTACTTTAGTCTACATGACACGATCTGAGGAAGGTGTGACAGATGAAGCACACCTTTGCTGCATATTAAGTTAGTATAATTTAGAGATTATAATGAAGATTTTTTAAAACAAAATAACAATGAAGAAAATTAATAGTGAAAAAGAAAGAAGAAAATAAATGAATTTTTGTCTAAAAATGCACATATATGTGGTGATAACATGAGCACGCATCAATAATAGTGCGCGTATATGGGTATTGTTTTTATTCATTCAATAAGTGTATGTTAAAAATATTATATTTAAGCACTTAAAAAATTAATACTTATTCAATATAAGATTTGTCAGTGCAAATATCGGATCGATTAGATATCAATCTTTAGCCCTTTAATTGTAGTTTTTTAATATTAATTCATGGAGTAATTAAAAACAAAACTTATACATGCGCCTCGTTGGCACTCGGCACCCAACTCGATTTGTATCCTTCCGAAATTTTATTACCACATAAATGAAAGAGTACCCTACCATCCGTGTTTTATTGAATTAAGTGTTTAAACTATATTTTTTTAGATAAATGTTTAAAGTATTTTTCAAGCTAAATAGGTGCCAAATATTTTCAATGTTACTTAAAGAGGTGCCCGTTGTTAACGTCTGTTAATTTTCACTGTTAAATGACATGTGTCAGCTTCATAAAATTCTAAAATTATATTTAAAAATAAATAAAAATTAATAAAAACAAAATATTTTCTTTATTTCACACATTATCCAAAAATTTGAAATCCCTAACATCCAAAATCAAAATTTCGATTTGACTTGATTTCGTCGCCGATTGCCACACCGCCGCCCACAACATCTGTCGCCGGACCATCACAAGCATTTACCCCATCACCTCGTCGTCGAAAATCGACCGACGAGGTGCTAAACGCCGAAATCATCAAAGGGTTCATTCGAATAATTCGCGACGAACGACAACATAACGGGCGATGAACAGTGTGTGGGTCGTTCGGTAAGGGGAGAATGCTTCAATCTGTCGCCGAAAACGCGACTAACACCGGTGGTAGTGGCCGAATTTGGAGGATTTAAGGATTTGGGGACTATTTTGAGATTATTTGAAAATTTTAAGATATTTTAAAAATTCTAATTTATTGGTTAAAAATAAAATAAAAATGTTTAATATTACCACGTGTCATGCTTTTATTGGTTAACGAATCTTTTTTTAACAAACAGTCATGGCGAGCACCTATTTGAGTAACTTTGAAAACGTTAAATACTTATTTGGCCCGAAAAATATTTTAGACATCTATCTGTAAAAAAAAATATTTTAAGTACTTATTTGTAATTAAGCCTTTTATTTTTATATCAAGAGCTAGGATGTCATTTGCATTAATATTTTTTTATTAAATAGGGATATTATGTTTCGATTAATATCTTTAATGAGTGTTTTTTAATAATTAATTTTTTCGGCATATTCAATAGAAACGCTTTAACTTCGGCTACAATGGTATTGGTAATGACAAGAGGTGGCAAATAAGTGATTTGGTTTGAGTAATTTTCGGTCTTACTATATTTAGTTTAGCTTTTATTTTAGGTTTAAGGTGATTTCGGTTTGCATATTGGGTCAGGACGTCGGTTTATTTGATTTTCGGTTCGATTGAATTTGACTCGGTTATGTTTGGGTTGGTTGATTTCGGGTCGGGTTAATAGGAGATCGATCGGTTTCAGTTTTAGTCGAATTTTCAAGCCGGGTTAAGCTTTTTCACCCTATATATAACTTTATATTGCTTGTATATTTGACTTTTTATGAGTTGTGCGACAGTTCACATCTTTTATTTATTTATTTATTTATTTTTAACATATTTTCTTTATTTTGGGTTAGCTTCAGTTCGAGTCCACTTGGTTTAGTTGAAAATTGGTTCGGGTCCATTTTCGGTTACACTAAAACTTGGTTCAGTTTATTTCAGATTTTGGATCAAATTCAAGTCTTCATGTTCAAGTCAACTTCGTGTCTTGGTTCGAGTAAATTGATTCGATTATCAGGTATCAGGTAAAGTTTTCGATGTCTAGTAATGACCAATATCCCAAAATCAGTTATTGGGAAAGTAAGTAATATTTTGGAGGGAAAAAATCATTTTGTACAAGGCGTATCCCATCAGAGCACGTGGCAGAATGTAATTGGACTAAAATGGTTAAAGGGCCTGTGATGAGAGGGGGCCCATATCTATGTCTTAACTGTTCGCCGGCAATGGCGGCAAAGGGAAAATTAATTAAGCAAAGGGAGGGAGCTAGCCGTAGCCGTAGCCAGCCATTGAAGGAAACACACCGATGGAACCGAACACCGGAGGAGGAAACTCGACTATGATCCCAAGCGTCCCGTCCCACAGTAACGCTTCTACTCCCACAAATCAAGAACATCAACAGCAGCAGAATCAGAATCAGAATCACCAGTCACTAGCTTCTCATTTTCACCTCTCACGTGTATTCCCTCAACCCCATAATCCTTAACCACGTTTATAATCATTTTCTTTAAAAAAAGTTTTGATTTTTATTCTGGGAATGCAGTTGGTGGAGAATTTGGCTGATGCAATTGATAATGGAACTCGGGACCAACATTCTGATGCTTTGGTTTGTTTGGGTTTATGTATTTATTCATTTTCAAATTTGGTTTTAGTTTTTCATTCTGTAGATTGTTTGATTCTTTTCTTGGTTGGATTTTGGGAAGATTAATGAACTGAACAATCATTTTGAGAAGTGCCAGCAGCTTTTAAACTCCATTGGGGCATCACTTGATACCAAAGACATGGTAAACTACCCTTTATAGTGTCTGCAAAATGTCTCAATTTTCAGTTCTTTTCCTATAGAATGTTATGTGACACATTTCGGACATCGGTATCGGGATAATATGATACCCGACTATTCGAGAAAGCGTAATGCATACCGGTATCCGCTACTACCGAGTCCTGATAACATAGATGATTGACTCTTATCATGTGCTAATGTGCTAGTATTTTAGTGTTTCTTTCTGTAACTTAAAACTTTTGGATGTTGGATTTGTAGACTGTTGAAGGACAATACCAAAAGCAAGAGGAAAGTGGACAATTGCTAAATCAAAGGAGGTAAGTAGTTGGTTTTTTTATTGGTATTTTCATCTGCAATCTAAGTTTTCCAAGTGTTGATGTGTAAATTTGGTTTAGGGATTTGATTGCCAACTATAGAAGCACTGTTGAAGACCTTGTTAAGACTGAGCCATAGTTCACAGGTAAGAAAATGGATACGAAACGATTTGGACTTGCGATAAATCGTAATCGATTTTACTAAGAACTGACTGTAAACAATCTTTGATTCAAAGATGCAATTTGCATGAGCTATAGTTTTAAGTGTGCATTGCTTTTGGGTACATTTTGTGTAAAAGAAATAAGTAAAAGAGTGTTTACTCTTAAAAGATTTGTTATAGTGTTCTAGCGAGTGCATATCAGGGTTAGTGCAGGGGAAGTTGTTGTCCGGGAATCGATATAGGAAAAAGAAACCACGTAAATGCTCGTATTTATGTACCATGAGCTCAACGGAAGCAAACATGAAACAAAGTTTTCGAGTAATGAACAGGAAAACCGGACCATGTCGACGAGTACTTTTCTCTCTGGGAAGCTACCTATGTATTGGAGAACTTTGCTGCCACAATGGTGTCTGTTGTCACAGAAAACTCTTTATCTTTGCACTTATCCTATTGATGGAATTGCTTGCTTATGCTGTTCTTATATTAATTGATGCTGCTTTCAAACTGCAGATTTGCTTTCTTCTTTGATTCTTTCGTACTGATGATTGTTCGGTTTTGCTGCATTGCAGGTCAAGTGCTCTCTGTTCAAATCCGAAGGATCGAACGGAATCCAGAGAACCTGCAGTCATAGAATCAGATCATATTCATCTCTTTGTTTCGCAATTCGAAAACTCTTAATATCTTGTCTAGCTTGTTCTTTTTACCCAAATTGGAATAGAATCATGTTCAAATGCAACCATTTCCTTTTCATTCTCTTTTTGGTTCCATTGAAGCTTGTGTATAGCATTGAATCTCAATGCCTGGGAATGGCAACCGGATGTTCATAAAAACTTATAGTGAAAGTTCAAATAAGGTTGATAAAACTTTGTCCATGTATTGCATTCAAGTCATTTTCTCTCCAAGTCCAAGGTGACAATCTAAAGATAGGCGAAACGATCGTGATATTCGAACTCAAATTTATCGAATGTCACCTCTTTAAAGTGAGTTAATCGAACCGAAAATCAAAGTTGGTGTATAAAATAAGAAGATTGTCATTATAAACAACCCAAAAATATCCAACAAATAACAGAAATTTGTTTAACTGCTCCTTCATATACCAACCTGTCTTTCATTCCTTTAATTTCTCTCCATCTCTTATTTTGCCTCATTTCCTCCAGAAATAAACATTCCCCTTTTTTTAAAAAAAACTGTACCATCCCCGGCGGCAGCGCATCCGATATCTCATCCTTTCAATCGAATCAACAACAAAAAAGAAAGAAAGCCCCCCCAAAAATATGACCATTTCGAGAACCGGTAGTAACGGTACAACACAAGCTTGTGCTGCTTGTAAATACCAACGTAGGAAGTGTGCACCGGACTGCATCCTCGCCCCGTATTTCCCTCACGATCGACAACGACAGTTCCAGAACGCGCATAAGTTGTTCGGCGTGAGCAACATAACCAAGATCATCAAGAACCTCAGCCCTCCCGAGAAGGACATTGCCATGCGTACGATCATGTTCCAATCCGATGCGCGTGCCAACGACCCTGTCGGAGGGTGTTATAGGATCATACAAGAACTCCAACGACAAATCGAATACAGCCAGGCCGAGCTCGACCTAGTTCACCATCAATTAGCCATGTGCCGAGCACAGGTCGCCCAACAACAACATAGTGACTTGACCCTAGGGTGTGACATAATCAATCCACAGGATCCATTGAACTCGTATAACTCGAATTATTACTACGTTCAAGAAGCTCAAGACGACTTGTTCACGGTGGATGACCAAAACAACAACAACCAACACCACGAACAACAACATCAGTTGCACGAAAACTACGATCATTCGTGGGGCATACAGGAATCGATGACAGCGTTGTCGACGTTGAACATCGAGCAGAGTTTTATGAAACAATGTGACAAAGAAGTTGTACATGATGATGATGGTGGTGGTGTTGAGCATGATTATAATGAAATGAAGTTTCAGAACGAGGATATAGTTGAAAGGAGGCTTGTGCCATCGACACAATTAGTTATGTCATCTTAATAATGATCATAAATTGTTTTCGTGTTCATTTTTAATGTGTTTTATATTAATTGAAGGTAATAAATATTTTGAACGTGTTCTTATATTATTTGGGAAATCTTTTGGTAATAATATAGCCTCATCGTTATACTCCCTCGGGTTATGATTCGACGGAAAATAAGAAGGTTCGAAAAGGATCATCGAAAAAGCGTAGAAAATTTTTGTTCTCGAAGGGGTTCAATCCTATAAATTTAGAAAAAAATAATTATCGGAAGAAAATCATGGGGTAGTCCATGTATGTATATTTTTTTTATCAGTAAAGTAGTATGATTTTATAGAAGAGTAAATCATACAAGTCATCACTACTATATGTCTCATTAAAAAAATTTCTAATTCTAAATAGAGAAAAAAATACAACATGATAGTGTAAAAAGAAACACACTAATAAAACCGAAACACCCAATTCGACAAATATCCATTGAGCACAGTATAATTATCACCCATAAAGACCATATAGCAGCAAAAGGACGTTAAATAGAACCACACCTAACACACAACAACCCATACAAGCAATTTGTAGTGTATACCATGTCAATAAATAATTCAAAATTATAAAAGTATTTAAAACTAAAACATATATATTTGAAAAAATCCATAAAATATATGTACAACCATATGAGATTCCATATCAATGATCTTACAAATTTAATGTTTTATACAATATATTTTCGAAAAAAAATCAATTAAAATATTAAAATCAAAAGAACAAAAAACATAAAGATTAAATTGATCATTATCCATACTTTTTGTGAATAGAAACTGTTAGGAATTTTCTTTTCATAAACGTGAACACATAATTATATTTCCAACTGCCAAGTGTCAGAGTGATGTGCTGATGAGTTGTCTAAGTTGACTAATACAATCCCTTTCACACGTGTCCTCCCTCGTTGATTGTTAGGGGTATAGGAACTGAACTTAAACGAACAAGACTATATTCGTGTTTGTTTCTTTATTTTTAAAGATGTTCATGTTCGGTTTGTGTTAGTTTAAATTTTTAATATTATGTTTGTGTTCGTTTATTTATTTTTGGATGTGTTCGTGTACGTTTGTTTGGTATTTATGTGTGAAGCATTGCAATTAGGGATTTACAGAGATAATTGAATTTTGGGAATTTTACTGAAATTTCTTCATTAATAATACAATGCTTGATTTGAAAGGTCCAATACAATTGGGTTTTATAGCCCAAGATGTAACTAATTGTATGATTAGTTACAGCAATCCAAGATTAGTTACAGCAGCCCAACTAATTGTAACAATATTGTTAACATTATGAACGTGTTCGTTTGAGTGTTCACGAACATGTTTATTTATTCATCCGCGAACATGTTCGTTTATATATTAAGAAATATTAACTAAATTGACAATACATAAATAAACAAAAGCAGCAAAAATAAAACTTAAATAAACAAAAGCAGCAAAAATAAAACTTACATTTTAACATGAACTTATATTATTATATAACATCCTTAGCAATAAAAAAAATAGTATTTAGATACATCTTATAAACGAGCTTGTTTGTTCATAAACATAAACGAACCGAACATATCTTTGTTCGTGTTTGTTTATTTATTAAACGAACATAATAATTTTATTCATACTCGTTTATTTACTTTAATAAACGAATAATTCACGAACAGTTCGTCAAACAATTTAAACCCCTATCGATCGTTCATCCAAGACTAGAGGAAGATGTTTTGAACCTGAGATGTTTAGCTTTACTAATGATTTTACACATATATGTCTTGTCATTATTCAGACAGTAAGTGTCACATAATTAAATCTATGTTATAAACATAATATTCACATTAGCTGGCGTCGACAAAAAGAAAGACCAATTAATTCCATATCTGACTCACCATATTCCATTACTTTTTACGACCCCATTGGTACCCACTAATTCTCCTATTAAATATAACATTTCCTTTACGTAAACAACCTATCAACATCTCAATTCTAATTATATATTTAATTAATTATTGATATGGATGGACTGTGGAGGCTGGAGGGGACGGTCGTCCTTTAGAAGTTTAAAGTTCGTATGTGATTTTTAAAAAAATTATGTATTTTTTATTAAAAATTTATTTTCAGCACACTAACATTTTATAAGTTCGCCCTCTAACATAAAATTATGTGTATGTCTCTGATTATTGATTAAGTTGATTGAGATTAACTCATTTGACATTATCACTGATACAACGTAACAATAACAAGAGATCGAGCATGTTTAAGTGTATAATTTTCTCTTATTTACAAGTAAAAAAAGTTTTGGATAGTATAAACATTGTACTAAAATTATATGTTCAAAATAAATTAATTATTGACTATATATGCCCAAAATTAATTACATTAATTGATGTCAATTTGTAAATATTTTATTATCAACATTAATTGGATTTGATATTAAACTCAAACTAATTCTTGGAAGAAATTTTTAAAAGACCAATATATTTAGGGTAAATATTTATTTTGACACTTGCATTAATATTTAATTTAGTATTTATGGTTCAACTAGGTATTTGGATTTGGGTTTAAAATTCAATTTGGTATTTAAAGTTCTTTTTGTCCAATTAGACACAAAAATTTGGTTTCTTAGTTCAAATTGGTACGTGAATTTGGTTTTATGGTTAAAATTGATACTCATAATGAATGATTTATTTGAATCAATTTGAATCATAAAACCAAATTCATGTACCAATTTGAATAAAGAAATAAAGTTCATATACCTAGTTGGATAAAAAACCAAGTACCAAATAGAACCTTGATGTTAAATTCAAATATCTAATTTGACCTAAAAAAACACTTAAATATCAAATTAAATATTGAAACTAAATTCGAAATCTCCCACCCTCTAGAAACCAGCGAGAATGGGACCCTAAAACTTCAATAATTGTATACTCCTTTGGAATCTCCTACCGACACTAATATTCCATAAATCATGCCACAATTTTTTATTAATTATTTTCATAATTTATATCTATAGAAAATTTATTTATTGTCATATAAATATTTATATTATATTTACCACCGTAATATATACAAAGTTATTAATTCTATTTTTTTCTTTCAATTCAATAATTAAGATGAAAAATAAATTTACAACTCATTTCTCTATTGGATAATGACGTGACAACTAAATTATAAAAATACTTGAATAGATAATATATTTCAAAATACACCAAGCTTGGAATTTAAGCAAAACCAATGAATTATTACATTTTCAGTCAATAAAGCATACATTTTATTGTGACCCCCCCCCCCCCCCCCCCTTTCCTACTTTCTATTTTTACCTGACATTTTTTCATGGATAGCTAATTGTTTTTACTGTTTGCATGTGAAAAAAATAATAGCAAAAAAGGTAAAGTTCAGAATTGTTGTATAAAGCCTAAAAGGGTAAATTAAAATGTATACTATTGAAAATAGAGGAGCAAAATGTAGAATAATCTAAAAGTTATTATTAAGAAGTTTATGAATATGGTAATCGTTATTTATGGTAAAGAAATAGTAAATTTTATTTTAAACGTATCCTCTAATAGTATTATTTGGGTTTAATTTTGATATTCATACATTATGTAAAATTTATTTTTACACAAGCTTGTATATTTATACTATAAACTCAAATTTTAAATTACTAAATTTAAACCTTAAAAAATTAAACTCCAAACTCTAAACCATAAACTCTAAATTATAAATATCAACATTAAATTCTAAACACTACAACTCAAACCTCTAAAGGCTTGTATAAAATAAAATTTACACCGCATGTGTATTAAAATTTTTCTCGTATTATTTTTATTATTCGAATTTATATATTTTTTGTTTCTTCCTTTCAAAAAAATATTTTTTTGTTATATCACATACATTTTTGTCAATCCAATCGGTATTTATTGATAAATAATTATCAGAATCAAGTAATTGTGAATGGTGTTATGTCTCTCAAACATAAAAATAAAATTAAAAAAAAAAGCCAAAAGTATAATTATATCACTGTTTTCTATATATCCTATCATTACAATCAAACACAAAATTTACAAAAACATATAATTACCCAAAAATAATATTAACACAAAATTAAAGAAAAACAATTATAAAATAAATATCAAACCTTTTTTTTCATCTTCTTCAGAAAGTCCATTTCCAGATCTTGAGCCTCAAATCAACCTTACAATTTGCATTAGAAGTTGAGGCAGTGGTTGCAGATTTCCCCTTTGGAGCAGTAGCTTTAATCCCTTCACAAACAACCCTAATCCCAACCTTTGGCGTCTTCAAAGCTCCCATCTTTGCTTTCACTTTCGTCTCCAGCTTTATCTTCAATGGCAGTCCGTTCTTGCTCTTCAAGCCGGTTTTTAACTTCTCGGCGGAAGCATCGTCGAGTTCTCGGCTGTTGCGGCCGCTAGTTATGGCGGTTTTCAAATGGGTCGTGTTCTTAGTGCCATGCACGAAGGACCTAAACGAGCCGTCCCCTATATCGACGCCGTCGGCGGTGGTGAGCGATACGGTGATGGGGTCGTAAGTGTAGACGAGGTTTCTGTTCGGGTTTTTGGCTGCTACGCTGAGGTTGATGTTGGTGATGAGTTTTGAAGACGATGTTATATTGAGGGTCGAGACTTTGAGGGAGGAGACTGTGAAAGTAGGGCGGTGGGGACGGTAGAGGACGTATACGATGGCGCTTGCTATGGCGGCGAGGAGGAGAATTACGAGGATGGGTACGGTGGTCCAGAGGCAACAAGAACAACAGCATGAGCGACGGTGGCGTTTGGTTTGGGGGCGGTACAGAGGGAGGGCGGCTCCGTAGCGTTGAGCTTTGGTGGCGGGGAATGAAGGGTTTGCGGGGGCGGAGGTGGCGGCGGCGGGTTGTTTGGATGAAGGGTATACTCTGTCAGTCATGGTGGGGGAGGAAGACAGAAAAAGAAAGGTGGTTTTGTTTTGGTGTGGAAGAGAAAATGGTTGCCTGTGCTCTTTGCTTGCTTTATACTTAAAAGTAGGGGACAAAATTATACTTAAATCGAAAAAAATAGAATTATACTACTTGATTTAAAAATACTTTAAGTTTGAGTCAAATCTCTCCATTCTGCCTAATATATATATTTATATATTATAGTTTAAATTATAACTAGTTATTATATATGATTATAAAAATTGTTTAAATTTTAACTAATTAGTAATGTAATACTATAAAAATGATGATCATTTGACTCATAATTGAAAGGTTCGAACCTAATGACCTTATAGAGTCGAGTTTTTAAAGAAAATTTTAAGTTCGGATCAAGTTTTTTTAGGATAATGTCAAGTTGAGTCTTGTTTAGATTTAAGATGAAAAATATCAGACCCAAAATAATAGTTTAATTTTATTATAAATATTTAGTTATAATTGTTATAACACCTCTTTATATATATATTTTCCTAATTATCTCTTTATTTTGTCTAATAAAAATGAAATAATTATTATAATGTCTCATCTCTATTTGTATTCTTCAATTAACTCTCAATTTTATTTAATAAATTTTTTTATGTCGGGTCTGGTCGAACTCGAGTTTTTACTCTAAAATTCGGGTTTAGTGGATGTGCAACATGTGCTACATTTACGGGTCGGGTACGGATCGACCAAAAACCCGACCCATGGTCATTCCGAATTATAAATATTTACAATTAAATTTGAACAGAAACTTGACCAAAAACTAGAACAATTCGACTTGACTCGACTCTACCCGAAAAATTTTCAAATAAAATTTGAGTTATGAAATAAGACTATTCAACTTGACCAACTCAAAAAAAAATTTGACTCGACTCGACTTGATCAAATGGTCATCCCTACTTAAAAGGTGGGATCGATTAAAGAAAGGCATAAAGACAAAATATACTCCAAATATTTGACTGAATATTCACTTTGGCCCTTATCGTTTATTGGAGCAATTTAACCCTCAACGTTTCATTTTGGGTCAAAATGATCCCTTTGCGGATGAAAACTGTCAATCAACATAATGATAAGTCAACAGAAAAAATTTATTTTATATTTTATAAACTGATTGAAACACATGTAATATAAATAGGATTATAATAGATTTATTGGTATATAAACTGTTTTTATATGAAAATAATATTAAAATGTGGCTCAATCATTACATTAAAACACATGTAATATAAATAGGATTTATATTAGAATGGGGAAGGAAAATGAAGGGGGTGGGATGGCGAAAGGGAAAGAAAGCAAATAAGCAAATGTTGTAAACCAAAACCAAATATAAAAGCAACGGCGACGCGCTTGTGTTGTGGAGCGTGGGTTTGACACGTACGATGAGTTTCCAAATATAAATGGAAAGAAAGCAATGTTGTAATTTGTAAACCTAAATCAAATATATTTTCCTTTGCTTTTTTTTTTAAATAATCTTAAAATTATTATAGGGTAATATTTGTTTATACATATTTTTAACATTTTAACAATATACAAACACCTTACAAATAAAACGATTTAAATTCAGGTCACTTAAAATGAACATCTTTTTTTTACTAATATCAATTGTTGAATTTTTCTCTCTCCTTTCGTTCATCACTTTAGTATTTTTTTTAAAGATTAGTAACAAAAATAGTGAATGTTTTTTCTTTGCTCTCGCGTCTTTTTTATTTTTATAGTACATTTTTTTAAATTTAACATCATCTTTTTAGTTGTTTATTTTATTAATATATCACGCTTTTTGATTATCGTGTTTGTTCTTTTATATTGATACATATTTTCGGTCACCAAAGATAATTTGTGGTCGAGTCAGGCCTGTTTTTGAGATTTGATGGCCCTAGGGTGAATAAAAAAAAGTAGGTCCCTAATTAGAAATTTAAATTCCGATTGTTGTCGCATTTTCGGCCACATTGCGTTTATCGCATTTGTAGACATAACGATGACATCGTGGTTTCGGACGATGTCGCTACCGCTATATAATGATCATTGTTGTGGTTTCGGACCATTATTTAACTCTATGTCCATGATAACAAGTATTGAAAAAATTAAATTATAAGAGTAGGTCCAAAATAACAAGCATTGAAAAAAAAATTGAGCCTCTAATAATAAATATTAAAAAAATAAATTTCAAGAAAGTGATAAAATTGAGGAGAAATTGAGATGTGAAGAACAAGAACAACACAAGAATTATTTATAGGTGTTTTTAAAATTTTTGTTTTTTTTTAATATAAAATATTATTAAAACCTTGATAATTACCCTAAAACATACTAAAACCTATATTAATTACAAACCAACGGTATCTTTTTATTTTTGTAGAAATAAAAACTAACAGTATAATACATGCTATTAGATTATTTGTAATTTTGATTAAATTGTAATTTTTTATTAAAAAATAATAGTGTAAAGTTCAATGCAGCTAACTTTATTCCAATTTACAACCTTTTATATATATATATATATCTTATAGTGGCTCTCAAAATTCTTTAAACTTGCCACAAGTCTCCAATTAATATATTTGAGTGTGGGCCTTGGGCAAGCCCGTTGTCCTGGCCCAAGAACGGCTCTAAGTTGAATTATAGTAAAATCAATTTTAACAAGCGTGTTGTTATTGTTATATAAATATAGCGTGCGTTTGTGTTTACAATTAACTATTTCTTTGTATGGTATTATTTTATTCGTTAGTGACTGGCAGTTTGTGCACTTTGATATTTATAAAAATGATCGTTTAATACAATCAGTTTACTCGAACTGAGTATATGAAAATTACTAAAGTTTGTAGGGAAGCAACCTGATCGAAAGGATTTTTTTTGGCTTGAATCCCATTTACATGGTGAATGTACATCTTCAGCATAACTAAAATCACCTTTCATTACATCTTAGAAATTGTTTAATTCTCTGTCCGTATTCTCTCAGGACTTGACAATGAAACTGGTCCACTCGACTGGGGTGCTGAAATCAAGATTGCTCCAGGCTTAGCTTATTTACATCAAGACTCTAGCCCCCGGGTTATACACCCAGACTTCAAGTCTACCAACATCTTGGCTCCTGAATATGCGATGGCCGGTCACCTTCGTGTCAAAAGCGATGTTTACAGTTACGGTGTGGTCTTACTCGAGGTAGCAGCAATCGCAACCATGTGCGTGCAGCCATCGTCCTTTTACAGGGAAAGTTGTTCAAGCATTAAGGCTAATGTGCAATGAACTTGATGAGATTAGTGGACATTCAAGTGAGCTTGTGCAAGCTTCAGATGAATAAGTGCAATATGTCAATGTCTGCATCGAATCGTTTAAGCATCGGATTTGGCCGGGGACTCGTTAAAATTTTGCGAAACCGTGACGAGTAGGCAGTAAGAAACAGAGCATGGAACCTTAAATCTTTGATTACATGGCACCAAAAACAGTTAAACAAGCACATAGCTAAGCCTAATATCACAAAATATTCTCCCTTTGTTTCCATTAGCAGAGCAAAGTCCACAAGAACAGTTCATCATATATAAATAAACAGCACAATTCAAGAAGGCAAAGCTGAAGTTAATTCTCTACATATGAATATCACATTCATTTTCTAGTGCTACGACGACGACGACAAACAAACGCCGGTGGTCCCTTACACATGAGCAGCCTTTCCTAGTCTGCGTCTCAAAATCTTGACTCCCATGTACCTGCAAAAATCGAAAAGAAAATAAGTGTACCCTTGCCCTACCAGGCTACCACTTTTGTACATAGTTAATGCTTTGTAGTTTGTACTACTAATTAAATGTGCCTTTTAATGCTTACCTGCCCATCATCAAGACAGTTCCCTGAGGGTTAGTCCCAGGGGATTCACGAAATGTGGACCCGTCGACGATTCGGAGTCTTCTGGTTCCGAGAACTTTGAGGTCATGGTTCACCACTTTTCCAACATGGCACCCTCCATGGTAATGCCAAATTGTGATGACAGTGTCTTTGCAGAACTGTTCTAGGGACTTTGTGTCATTAGTATGCTTTGGTATGAGGTTAATGTTCGCCCTGACACTCATGTTAAGAAGCTTCTCCATGGTCGGTTTATCGCATTTCCTGAAGTTTGTGAACCGATCGGATTGTATAACCTCGGCAGCCATCCGGACCCCATTTACGCATCGTTGTAGGTCGCGAGGGTGGCCGAAGTAGTTGAAGGTAACGGAAGGGTTGTCGTCGACATTCGTGTTGACCAAGTTGAGGTGGCCTGTGGACAGGGGCATTGCAATCTTCTCTAAAATGAAACCTCCCTTGAATGCCTCATGTGGAAGGTCTTTTTTCCCTTTGACGAATGCTTCGATGGCTTCTTTCGTTCTTTGCTTCGGAGGTAATGTCGAGAGCTGCCCGATTTCGGCAGACAATATCCCATGATGGCAACGAATGCTATCTTGGGACTGTCCGAATCCACTACTAGCTTCAATGTAAACTCCCATCTTGGTAATGCCAACAGTTTGTATAAGAGATTGTTCCACAGGACGTGTCATCGGGACGAAAACCGAGTTCATCGGGTTATCAGCCATGCCTTTGCCAACAAACTCATTTTGCAACACCATGGAAATGTTCAACCTCTCGAGTTCAGCCTTCGGTCCGACACCACTAAGCATTAGCATCTGAGGAGTCCCGATCGCACCACACGATAAAATCACTTCACTCCTCCGGTTATTCGTCAAAAACGCCTGATGTTGGTTCCCATTCTCATCCTTGAACATCACTCCCATCGCCTTCGGTCTCTTCCCCGTTTCATCGAACAAGACTTTTTGGACCGTGGCATATACCAAAACAGTGAGCATTTTTGGGTTAGCAGAAGCGAGAAGCTCGGCTGCCGTATGTCGACGACCGAACCGGTCGAAAATGGTGCCACCGACTTTAGTTCCGTAGACATGGTCGTAGGTGAAGCCATTATAAGGGGAGACCCCAACATCTAAAAGGCCATCCTTGACAGCATGTTGCCATTGTGCAAGTTTAGGCTGGTGAACTATTTGTCTCTCCACCCACGGATATGATTCATTCACTAGTCTTGCATCCCACCCCACTCTTTTAATGAAACTACAACATCCAACAACAACAACAAAAAAATCGATTCTCGATTCAATTAATT